>OZ012741.1:581676527-583066527 GCA_963859935.3 Lathyrus sativus | reverse complement strand
AGTTTATGCGATATGTTCTTGTGTTGTGGTTGTGTTTCTCTATGCTTTGTTTGTTTTTTCCAACAACCCACACCACTGTTGGGGAGTTCGGGAGAGTCAAAAGCACCAAGCATACTAATGTTATATGACCACAAGAGAGAGACATCACATCTCAACCAAAAATCCAAACTTTAAGATGTTAGATAAATGAGTCATCTCTCTTATAAATCCAACATTTCACTCATTCATGTGCAATGTGGAACTTTAACCACTCACACTTGCACTCAAAATTCTCCACAACAAGTGTGAGTCTCCCACATCTTATAACAAGATCCAACACTGGATCCAGCTCTGGCTCCCACACAAGGCAAATCACGACTTTGATACCACTATTGGGGAATCCGGGAGAGTCGGAAGTACCAACGAGACTAATGCTTTTGGACCAAAAGAGAGAGACATCACATCTCAACCTAAAACCTTAAGGTAATAGATAAATGAGCTCTCTCTTATAAATCAAACATTCCACTCATTCATAGATAATGTGGGACTTTAACCACTCACACTTGCACTAAACGCCACCTACCCACTCCTCTTCATATATTCTTTGCAACAAAGCAAGAGAAAAAAGATAAAACAAATTATCATATTCGGAAAAACATTAAACTCATGTCAAGTCTCTATCTTCATTCAAGACGTCGTGGTTCAGCAATTGGTAACCCTCAAGGTGAGGCTAGTAAAATCTATTATGTAATGATAGTGAATATCATGAGTGTCAGCTGGTCACTTCTAGAATAACATCTAAACTTTAAGAAAATTATGTCTTCCATAGTCTAATAAGAGTGTAAAAATTATATATTATTCACCGCTATTATTTAAGTCACGTTGAAAGAAATTACGTAATTTATTATTATCACTACGCCAGAAATGACATTTAGCAGCGCATACAAAGACAGCGCTTTTAGAAAAAGCGCTGCTAAAGAGGAATAAAAAAAAGAAAAAAATTGATAACCAAAGACAGCGCTTTCTCAGAAAGCGCTGATAAATGGGGGTCCTAAGACAGCGCTTGCTTCTAAAAAGCGCTGCTAAAAGGGGGGTCTAAGACAGCCCAAAGACAACGTTTTTTAAAAAGCGCTGCTAAAGGGGGGTCCTAAGGCAGCGCTTTCAAAAAGCGCAGCCAAATGGGGGGTCTAAGACAGCCCAAAGACAGCGCTTTTCTAAAGCGCTGCTGTAGGTATGGTCTACGAGAGCGCTTTTTCCATAAAGCGCTGCTATATGGGTTACATTAGAAGGTCTTTGAGAGCGCTTTTTAAAGCGCTGCTAAAGCTATTAAAAAGCGCTGCTATAGGTTTATTAGAATTAATTTAAAATACCCACCAGAATTTTTATGAGAAACAGAACAGTCATATTACGTTGCTTTCTTTCTTTTTCTCTGGCGAACAAAGAGCGTTGCCCTATAAACCACCGTTGTCGTCCAACCGTCACCGTCCGTCCAACCGTCGCCCTCCTCTGTTGCATTTCGCAGCCGTTCACCGTCCCTCTGCTCGTCTGCATTGCATTTCCACCATTGTTACGGTATTTGAAGTTTTACTCTGGTTTTCTTTTTTACGTATATTTTCACCATTGTTGCTGTAATCTTTAAGACAAACTGAATATGTTTTTATTATTTGAATGCAATCAAGTTAAGTCATTTTCTGTCATTTTGTTGTATGGATATCTACATGTTAAGTCTCTTTGTTGCATGTTATATATTTTGTATTTTAATCTACATGTTAAGTCTCTCTGTCATTGTTACGGATATTTTGTATGTTTTAGATTGACAAACAAGAGTTTGGATTGAAACTAATAAATTGCCCTGGGAATTGTTTGTTGTTTTTATATATTTTGATTCAATGTACTGATAAATTCAGAACAAGAGTACAATTAGAAACAAGGTGAATAGAACCAATACACTACGATAGTGAGATATTGAAGGTTAGTCGATAGTGAGAGATGAATAGAATCAAAAAAGTGAAGATAGTGTGTAAAAGTTGTACAAATGAAGAATGAAAATTAGTGGTGAGTTTATATGATGATGAATGTTAGTGTTGTTAAGTGATGGCTAGGTGGTAGATAGTTTTGCAAGGTGAATAAAGAATGGAAGAGATTGATAAAAGTTGTACAAATGGAGAATGAATAGAATAAAAAAAGGAAGGGAAAAGTGAGAGAAAATGAATAGTTAACTAATTATAAAATATTAATGTAACTTGATAGAGCACATTTTTTTTCAATATAGTTTGGAAATTCCTATTTTTTAAGAGAGTAGCCAACATGAATATGGTTTTATATGATATGGTTTTATATGTTATTATGGTTTTATATGTTGATGGTTTTATATGTTGATATGTTAGTATGGATTTCTCAATGTTTATATGATATGTTATTATGGTTTTATATGTTTAGTTAGGATTTCTCAATGTTTAGTAAGGGTGTCATTTTGGTTTAAGGATTATCTAGTATTTTTAATATGATTTATTTTGGTGGATTATCTAGTATTTTTGTCTTGGTTAATTATTAATATGATTTTAATAAAATTTATATTTTGTCTGCTATAGGGGTTACCTGTGAAGAGCAAAGTTGTGATCGTTTCCAAGCATCCTATTGCGTAGCATTCTTAGAAGTTTGTGATTTCCTTACAGGTATTCTCTGTTTTGTTTAACTTTTATAGTTTAGTGTAGATTACTCAATTAGTATGGATAAAAAATGGATGTCTGGTAATCAATTGTCAAAAGAGTACGAGAATGGGGTATCGAAGTTCGTTAAATTTGTTGTTGAACACGCCAAAGACCCCAGTAGGATCACATGTCCTTGCTTAGGATGCTGTTATGGGCGTCGAGTTGACGTTGTTCAGTTGGAATCTCATTTAATGAGACATGGAATTGATCGAAGTTACACATGTTGGACATTACATGGTGAGATAAGTAACGAGAATGTTGAACCCCAGAATAATACGACATGTGCTTCAAAGGACAATGGCATGGATACATATGATTGTGATCGAGTCGAAGAGATTGCAGAAGCACTTGAAAAAGATCTTCAAGATTGCCCCAAGATGTTTGAGAGGTTGGTAAGCGATGCAGAGAAACCGTTGTATAAAGGTTGCACTACTTTCACAAGATTGTCCGCGGTATTAAAGTTGTACAATTTAAAGGCGGGTAATGGATGGTCGGATAAAAGTTTCACAGAGTTGTTAGCCCTACTTCAAGAGATGCTTCCGGAGGATAATGTTCTTCCCAATCGAACCTATGAAGCTAAAAAAATGTTATGCTCTATTGGCATGAGCTATGATAAGATACATGCTTGTCCAAATGATTGTATTTTGTTTCGAAATGAATATGCATCATTAAACGAGTGTCCTAAATGCGGTATATCTCGGTATAAGAAAAAATTGTCACCAGCAAAAGTATTATGGTATTTTCCTATAATTCCGAGATTCAGACGCATGTTTCGTAGTGAAACAGATGCAAAACACCTGACTTGGCATGCAGATGATAGAATTGTAGATGGGAAGTATCAACATCCGGCAGATTCACCACAGTGGATGAAAATTGATAATGATTATCCTGATTTTGGAGAAGAAGCTAGAAACCTTCACTTGGCATTATCGACTGATGGAATGAATCCGCATGGTCTGCAGAGTATCTCACATTCCACCTGGCCTGTAATTATTATGATTTATAACCTACCTCCATGGCTATGTATGAAGCGTAAGTACATGATGTTATCTATGTTAATTTCTGGCCCTAAACAACCAGGGAATGACATAGACGTATACCTGACACCTCTAATCGAAGACTTAAAGAGTTTGTGGGAGAACGGTGTGGAGGTTTATGATGGATATAGGAAAGAAAGTTTCAATTTGAGGGCGATGTTGTTTGGCACAATTAATGATTTCCCAGCATACAGAAATCTATCGGGGTATAGCATTAAAGGTCAGTGTGCGTGTCCTATCTGTGAAGAAAACACAGATTGGACGCAGTTGGAATTTGGTCAGAAGAATGTCTTTCTTGGTCATCGTAGATTCTTAAATTCTAGTCATCACTATCGTGTGTGGAGAAAAGCATTCAATGGAAATTCAGAACAACGTAAAGCTCCACCTACATTGACCGGCGAACAAATTTTTGAAAAGGTGAAAGATGTGAGTACTAAGTTTGGCAAGTCTTTTGCTCATACGATTGTCACGCGTGGGTGGAAGAAGAGGTAAATTTTGTTTGAGTTGTCGTATTGGAAGTCGTTGTATGTAAGACATTTTCTTGATGTTATGCATATTGAAAAAAATGTATTTGAAAGTGTTATTGGTACGTTACTCAATATACAAGGAAAGTCTAAGGATAGCCTTAAAGCAAGAAAGGACTTGGTAGCAATGGGAATAAGAAATGAATTAGGACCCTTGAAGAAAGGAAACCGCACATATCTACCACCTGCTGCTTATACTTTATCTAGAAAGGAGAAAAAGATACTATGTAAGTTTCTGAGTGAAGTTAAAGTTCCAGAAGGATACTCTTCAGATATTAGAAGACTTGTTTCTATGAAAGACCTCAAGTTAAAAAGTTTAAAGACACATGATTGCCATGTTATAATGGAACACTTTCTACCAATAGGTATACGTTCTATTTTGCCAGAAAAAGTGAGAGGCGCAATAACTAAATTGTGTTTTTTCTTTAGGTCAATCTGTAGTAAGGTGATAGATCCTGCGATCTTACCAACATTGCAAAGAGAAATAGTTATTACTTTGTGCGAGCTTGAAATGTATTTTCCTCCATCATTTTTTGACATAATGGTACATCTAGTTGTTCATCTTGTGAAAGAGACACAACTGTGTGGACCTGCCTATATGAGATGGATGTACCCTGTTGAACATTATATGAAAATATTGAAAGGGTATGTGAAAAACCGAAGTCGACCAGAGGGATGTATTATTGAACGATACATTGTTGAAGAAGCTATTGAGTTTTGTACTGAATATTTGTCCAACGTTCAATCCATTGGCTTCCCAAAATATCATGTTGTTGAAAAAATAGATGGTAAACAGTTAATTGGAAATAAAGTTGTGACAGTTTCAAGGGATGAACGGGAGAAAGTGCATTTGTATGTTCTGCACAATGACATTGAGGTTGAGCCGTATGTTGAAATGCACAAGGACGTTCTCCGAGGTTTAAATCTGAATAGAAATGAAAATTGGATAGTACGTGAGCACAATCGAAGTTTTATAACATGGTTCAAGGAGCATATTTTTTCAAAGTTTTATTCTGATCCCGCTTCAATAACAGAAAGGTTGAGATGTTTAGCATATGGTCCAAGTTTGCATGTGTTTTCTTATAGCGCATACGCAATTAATGGATACACATTTTATACCAAGGAACAAGATGATAAAAGTACAATGCAAAATAGTGGTGTCACCGTGCTTGCCGAAGCAATGCACATTTCCTCGTATTATGGGGTTATCGAACGCATTTGGGTGTTTGATTATGAGAAGTTTCAAATTCCTATCTTTGGATGCAAGTGGGTTGAAAATAATAGTGGCATACAAATGGATAAATCAGGTTTTTTGAAAGTGGATCTTAATAAGGTGGGGTACAAAGATGAGCCTTTTATTCTAGCCACGCAAGCTAAACAAGTGTTCTATGTCACTGATCCGACAAGTACGAAATGGTCTATAGTTCTTTTTTCCAACAAAGTAATCGATGATAACATTGGAGAAAAGGGGGATGTTTATGTTGAGAATGAATCTTATATTATAGATGATCCAGATGAGAATATTAGAGCGGACAAATCATATATTAGAAATGATCATAACGAGGGAATTTGGATCAATCCATATGTCCGTGTTGTTAAGAGATAAGTAAACCCTGTTACAACGAAAAAAAGAAAGAGATGTTAAAGGTACTTGTAACATATTATTTCTTATTTATACCATGTTTTTCTTATTTACACATTTCTTATGTATATATTTGTTATTTACATATTTGCATGTCATTCATTTGATACTTTGGTTTTTCTGAATTACAGGTATATATATTATGGCCAGCAACGAGGAAACATCACATGATGGAAAACAAACAACAAAAGACGTGGAAGGCGATATTAAAAGAGGCATAACAATTATGAAAAAAATCATTTGTGCGAGAGATAAAGGAGTAAAGTATGATATCCATTGGAATGAAAGAGATCAGTTAGTTGAGCCTAACGGTTCGTCGCTAACAAGTTACATCAGAGCACTTGTACGTTCGCAAGTTCCGATTACTTGCGATAATTGGAGAATTGTTTCATTACAACCGGCTAAAGATAAGATTTGGACCGAGATTCAGGTATAATATTTGATTAATTTTTTAATTATGTTGACAGTTACGTCTTTAAATTAATTATACTAACATGTTATATGTATGTGTGTTTGTTTGCAGAGATCTTTCAATATTGAAGATCGTAGGAGAAAATATTGTATTCAATTGGCCGGAAAACGCTTGAGGGGATTTAGAGCGTTTTTAACAAACAAGTTTCTAAAAGATTCTGAAGGAAACTTTGTTGACTCGGAGCGTCCAATGAAGTACGCGGATTTGATTTCGGAGGAAGAATGGGAGACGTTTGTTGCAAAGCGAAGAACAAAAGAATTTGAAGTAAGTACAACTTATCATGAACTATGTATAGTATATATACTTCTTCCACAAGAGTTCTGATAAACTTGTTTTTTCAGGTTGTTAGTGGCGTAAATCGTCAACGGGCATCAAATCCCGCATATCCATACAGAAAGGGCCGTTTGGGATATGCACGATTAGAACAAAAATTAGTAAGTACATATAAATGTTTTAATATGATATATTTACAAATAATAGTAAGTATATATAATACGATATAATGCTTTATTATCCGTCTTAATGCGTAGTTGGAAGAGGAGAAGAGTGATGTGACATCTCTTCCGGACCATGTTGTATGGAAGGCTGCCCGTGTGGGGCGAGATGGAGTCGTTCAGGAAGAAGTTCAACAAGTCTTTGAATAATGTGTAAGTACAACGTTATCTTTGTCAGTAACTAATCAAAAGTGTATAATATATTTATATATGTTTTTATCTATATTTCAGGAGACTCTATCCCAGACCATAACTCCCGCCGAGGACGATGATTGCAGGAGCTTACTGAGCCGGGTGCTGAATATTCCTGAGTATTCTGGGCGTGTGAGGGGTAAGGGATTTGGTGTCACTCCATCCAAACTGTATAAGCAGCCAAAGAAAAAAAATCCAACCAATAAAGAAGTGATGGATACTTTGGAGGAATTGAAAGCACAAATCCGTGAATTACAGAAGGATAAGGAGAGATACATGTCGGAAAGACGCGCTCCAGAGGGTAAAGCTACTAGTGACAAAGATAGTATCGGTTGTCCGTAGAAGCTTCCAGAGGTAATTGTATATATTACATTGAAATTAATTTAGCACATTTTACTTAATTGACACATTAACTGATCATTATTTGTTTAGGGCATTTCACTTTGCCGACTATATTTATCGTCACCTACTCATCGAATGGTTGGCAAGGGAAAGGTGCATAACTTTCTGGGAGACTTACTTCACCAAAAACCGCTCCCTTCTGGATTTTTGAAAGTATCTATTGATATTGCATTAGAGGGGAGTGTATTGTTGCCTATACCAGATGATATTTCAGGCGCAATAGTGGTGGGAGACGCAATAGGAGTGTATGTGGCATGGCCGGCAAATCTGATTTGCATAGATGATGAGGTAGGTTGAACCTTTTAATACTCAAATGTTTTATGATCCATACATGAAAGTTATTCTTACATCTACATTTTCTTATTTACATGATGATCTTAGACTCCTACAAAATCCAAATCAAAAGATGATAGAATTATTGTGCGGGATATCGATTCAGCTGCATCAAAGAAACAGGTACTACTACAGTTACATGACTATCTTGTTATACATTAATTACTGAACTTATATATGACTTTTAGGTTCATGATCAGCAGTCGCAACAAGTCAGCAAGGGTAAGATGCCTGAAACTTCCAAGGTTCCCAGAAAAGCATTTGTTCCTCGATTTAGGATGTGCCTTGAAACATATGTCGGAACATCAGATGTGCCTGAGGGTGGCATCCGTCAAATACACATGGAGGCAGGTATTTTAGGTTTTGAATATCCCGAAACAATTGCTAAGGAGGATTTTGATCAGGTTTTCAACCATTCTGAATTGGGCGTCGGTGTTATGCATTCATACATCAGGTACTTCGATCCATTTTAATTAAATAATTGAACATTTTAAAATTTGCTCGTTTAACTGAATATTCTAATGTTGATTATGTTTTTTTAGGTTCTTGTATGACAAGTTATTGGTCCCGAATAAATTGACTTCAGTATTCGCATTCTTATCTGCTAGCTGTGTCAACTCACGTATAATAGACCAGACACCGGATACAGTCAAAGAGTACACAGTGCAGAGATTTATGCGCGCGACTACGGAGAAGTTGTTCTTGTTGCCATATAATACTGACCATGGGTTAGATTTTATTCTAAATTCATTTATTATAATTGTTCGATTTTTCCCTTTCTATATAACATTTCCATCTAAACTGTTGTCTTATTTTATAGTGGACATTGGTTGTTGATCGCGATTAATCTGACGAAAGAAATAGTGTATTATATAGATTCATTGGATGGCGATACAACAAAATATGAAAATCTGAGGAACTTTGTTGATACGTAAGTGATGAAATATACTATTGTCTTTAATTATATATCTTTATTTATTATGTGACATTGTTCTAAATATGTGTTTATATTATGTTAGAGTTATACAAATATTCAGAGCACAAAGAGATGCAACGGTGCCAAAAAGCAAGGCTAACAACATCAACTGGATCAGAGTGGAGGTATATTTTCGCATGTTTGACTGTTATAGTGGTTCTACTTGATAAAACTATTTAAACTATATATTCTGATAAATGTTCGTTTGTTTTTTCCATTTACAGTGTCCTCGGCAGCGCAATGGTATTGACTGTGGATATTTTGTATTGCGCTTTATGAGGGAAATTATTCTTTCTGGTCAACTTGAGATTCTAGTCATGGTATGGATCAATTCATTATATAAGTTATATGATTCATTTTGATAATTATCCGATACTTCATCTAAGTAATTAGTTTTAAAATTAAATCTTATTCGATCTGTTATATTATGTAGTATTTTGATGAATTCAAGTGCGCTACTTACACGAAAGCAAAATTGGAAGAAATTAAAGAGGAATGGTGTCAATTTATTCTTGGGTTGAGAATTATTGTATAGAGTTATCGAATTGGAAGACTTGTAATTATATGTAAATTGAATGTATTTGTGTTGTTGCAATTCTGCGGATCGAATTTTGTTGTAACATATTTAAACAGGTTTATGTGTATATTAAAATGTTTATGAACAAAGTGATGAGTTACAATGTATCCAAAGTTTTGAATTGTATATATAAGGCCAAATTAAAGTTTGAATTGTATATTTAAGGCCAAAGTTTTGAATTGTATATATAAGGCCAAAGTGTTGAAATAAAGGCCTGAATTATAAGCAGGTTTGTGTAATATAAGCAGGTTGTTGGTAAATATACAAAACAGGGTGAATATTTTTTTAAAAAAAAATTTTAAAATCTGGGACATTAGACAGCGCTTTTACAAAAAAGCGCTGCTAAAGGTCACAAACATTACGCTACAAAAGCGCTGCTATAGGTTTGGAAGGGGGGGTCTAAGACAGCGCTTGTAAAAAGCGCTGCTAAAGGGCGGGCTATGGCAGCGCTTTCTAAAAGCGCTGCTAAAGGTGGGGTCTAAGACAGCGCTTTGTGAAAGCGCTGCTAAAGGGGGGGATGGTTGGGGGAAATATGCAGCGCTTATAAAAGCGCTGCTAAAGGTGCTGCTGAAGGGAGCCTTTAGCAGCGCTTTTTCCATGAAAAAAAGCGTTGTCTTTACCTTTAGCAGCGCCACTTTTGGCAGCGCTTTAAAGCGCTGCTAAAGGTCTTTTTTGGCATAGTGTATAAAAATCATAATTCAAAAATAGTTAATTTTCATTTATATAGTAAGTAGTAAGGGTTAATACCTATTTTCCCCTTCTATTATATAGGGAGAATTCGGAAAAAACCTCTGTAAAAAACACAGATTTCATCCTTGTCATTTTAAGATTCCTCTGTTTTGTCCTCTGACAAAATTTGGTCAACATAGTGGGAGACATGGCGCTTCCATGTGTTTTTTATTGCTAACGCGACTGCTGATTGGAATTTTATTATTTTTTATTTTTTTCATTTTATTTTTTAAATTTTTATTTTTAATTACAAGGTTAAAAGGTTAAATGTCTACACTTAAAAATTTGTTCCCAACGAGTGTTGAACCCAAGATATCGTAAAAATTATAATGAAAGTGTAATTTAAAATATAATATATATGAAAGTGTAATTATAATGAAAGTATATATATATAATGAAAGTGTAATTATAATGAAAGTATATATATATATATATATATATATATATATATATATATATATATATATATATATATATATATATATATATATATATATATATATATATATATATATATATATATATATATATATATATATATATATATATATATATATATATATATATATATATATATATATATATATATATATATATATATATATATATATATATATATATATATATATATATATATATATATATATATATATATATATATATATATATATATATATATATATATATATATATATATATATATATATATATATATATATATATATATATATATATATATATATATATATATATATATATATATATATATATATATATATATATATATATATATATATATATTACAACATTTAAATTAATACATAAATAAATATTATTTTAAGATTAATTATGTATAAAAGATTTACATAAAATGATATAAATAGTAACACATAAATTATAATACATAAATGATATAAAATAATATAAAATGGTAACACATAAATTATAATACATTAACGTTGATATAAAATAATATAAGCGTTATAATACATGAATTCATACTTAAATTAACACATTTAGACATTTTAATTATACAAATGGCTTATATAAATATGTTGAAACAATATTAGTGTGGGTTTTTGTTATCATATTCGCAGGGATTGGTTGATATTACCATCGTTCTACAGTTGGAATTGTTTTAAACATAGAACATAAACGATGTTTGTTGTGGTTTTGTAACATAACGATCGCATAAAAATTTATAAGCAACGGTAAAAGAGTTTTGATTTTGAAACGATTGTTAAAAGCATGTCAAGATTAGAGCTTGATAATCCATTTCGTACGTATCTTCTTAATAAAGCATGTGAACTTATTAACAATAAATATAATCACATATTCTCTCAAGATATTTCGTCTCTAAAACAAATTGTGAGCTTTATCATATAGATCCTTAGATGATCTCTCAAACTAACTATCAATATGATAATATTAAACGATTGATATTATTGAATATCAACTCACAAAACTATCTCTAAACTTGTTTGTTGAAAGATGAAAAAGCTAGGTCAATAGTTGAAACATATCTCTCAATAATGATCTAACACAAATATAAACCATAAAAACAAGGTTTTTCACCATATATTTATCATCAACTTGTTCACATAGAAAATATCAAGAGAAATACATATAAAAGTGAGGATGATCTACCACTAATCTTGACACAAAAGTGATTAGCTACCCATAACCATGGTAGCTTGCTTTACAAATTTTGGGAGGAGATGAATGAGCATCCACGTCGAAGAATCAAACTTGGATGCAAATTCAGCTTCTATTTGTAAAATATCAAGATTTGGTGAAGAAATATCAGAAAATCAGGTTGTGGTGTCTAAAAGTGGGTTATCATCCCCAAAAATGATTAAAGTACTTATATAGTACATTCAAAATCTGTCATGTTCATACTGCGAACTGATTCTTTGCTAGCGAACTCCAATTTAAGCACCTGAAGTGCTTCTAAATAGTTAAACTTCCCCTGAGAAATCTCTGAAGTTCGCTGTGTAAGAAATTCCTCGCATTGCGAACTACCTTGCCTGGAAGTTCGCACAACGAACTTATGGTGCTTTAGCTACTGCCTCAAGTCTGGGATGGTTCGCTAGCTCTTCGCTGATGCATTGCCATAGTGAACATTCACTGGCTTTTTTGCCCAACGAACTTACATCTCTTTTTCTATTGATCGATGGTTTTTATGCTTTCTTTTACCGTTAATTTTAGATAATCTTGTTATATGTTTAGTCGTTGTATTTCCCTTTTCCACATTTTATGCTTTGGTTGTGTCTTTTTAACGTTTTTAGGTTCAAATAAGCATTTAAGAAGAACTCGGTGCAAGAAAGAGGAAATTTATGGAGTTTTGGTGGGAGTTTTACCCATCCTACAGGGGGCCAACACAGGCTGTGTCAGCTTGCATGGAGTTTAAAGAGAAAATGGAGGTGAAACAGTTGGCTGACACGGGCACCTGTGTCACCTGACACAGGCACCTGTGTCACCTGACACGGGTCGTGTCAGCATGCCTGTGACAAGGAAATTGAAGAAAAAGATACAGGGAGCCAACACGGCACCTGTGTCAGCTGACACGGGCCGTGTTGGCCTTGACGCTGACTTTTCCCGTTTTTGCTTATTTCAAATGTTTATTTTATTGGAGGGTATTTTTGGCATTTCCACCTATTGGTATTTGACTTTTCACTAACTAGATAAGTTTGGACGATGAAAGAAGGGACTTTTTGACTGGGAAAAATACACGATTGAGAATTGGAGAAGAGAAGGTTTTTGGAGAGCGAAAGGTTTTCATGAGCGGAAGCCATTGACGATTCAAGTTCATTCTAATCCTTGTAATGTCTAATTTTTATATTGTATTTCCTTTGAACACTATGAGTAGCTAAACCCTTCAATGCTAGGGGAATTTCCTAATTTGGATCTGTAATGACTCTGATGTTAGTATTGCAATAGCAATTTCTTTATTTTTCATAATTGATTTGATCTCTAGCTATTCTTAATGCTTGCCCTGTCGGATAAACAGACTTTGATTTTCGATTAACAATTAGGCTGGACCGCTGTTGCTAATGCTTTGCTTTGGATTATTCTATAGTAGATATCACCTAGGACTAGAGATACCCTATAGAAATCGGAATATTCTTGATAACTGATTGCTTAATTTCATCTGTAATTCTCTATGAACATAGGATTTAGGGTGGATGATTAAAGGTTTTCTCACTAAGGACTTAGGAGTAAACATCTAAAGAATCGATAATTAATTAATTACAATAAGTTGTTACAATGTTAATTCAGAGTTTTTACTGAGTCAGATCATACACCATTTATAGCATAATTTACTCATATAGTTTCTAAACCACTCAATTACTTTCTTTATTTTTATGCAATTATTTTATAATTTCACCAAACAATCCTAAACCCCCAAGTTTTTGTTTAGTTGAGTTGAACTTAGAACTCTATATCCTCAAGCAGTCCTTGAGATCGACATTTAGGACTTTATCCCTTATTACTACATAAACAAAATAGTACACTTGCTATTTTTCCGATCAAGTTTTTGGCACCGTTGCCGGGGACTGCCAAATATGATAGAGTTCATGGATTTATTTCAATTAGAATTTTGTTGCTCTGCAATAAAAATTTTATTTTCTGCTTATATTATTTTTGTTTATTAATATTATTATTGATCTTTTTCTAATCTTTGTATGCAAGGAATGCCCTCGGCTAATTTTCCTTTTGACGCAGAACCTGAAAAATCTTTGCACGCCAGGCTCAGACAAGCTAAACAAGCAAGTCTGGCATCTACAAAAGAGGGGACTCTGGTCCCAAAACAAGAAAAAGAGGAAGAATTTTATGTTCATTCGGAGCATTTCGATACAAGTTCAGAGTCAGATACCGAGTTAGAGACAGAAATAATAATGGGTGAACCTTAAGAAAGGCTTCTTGGGGACTATGGGGGAGCAAATGCTCCAACAGGTCGGTTGACTATTCTGAATCAGTCGGTCAATATTGCTAACTTTTAGCTGCACCCTACAACAATTCGACAGCTTGAGTGGAGACCTTTTACAGGAAAGATTAATGAAGATGAAAATAAGCATTTGCAAAGGATTCTTACTATGAACATTATTGTGAAGATTAAGAGGCATTTTGAAGAAGCAAAGAAATTAAGAATGTTTTCGTTCACTCTTTCTGAAGATGTTGAATAGTGGTTTTACTCGTTACCTGCTGGGAGTATTACTACTTGGGAAGAGATGGAGAAGACTTTTCTTAATGAATACTTTCCTGCTTCTTTTTATATTCGAAAAAGGTATGATATTATGAATTTTAAGCAGAAAGAAGGAGAATCACTGGGTGATGCATACAAGAGGTTCAAAAGGCTATTGGTGGCATGTCTCACTCACAATATGGATCAGACTGAACAGATGCAAATGTTTGTAAATGGACTCCAAATAAAGACTAAGCAACTTATCAATACAACTGTTGGTGGCTCGTCCAATTTTATAACAGCTACTGGTATCAAGAAGATCATAGAAGCCATTGTTGTAAATGAATATCTGGAGTTATATGATCGAAGTGTGAGTAAACCCGAGGGTGTAATTAACTTGAAACTTGAAAATTAGGTTGTGAAGATAGAAGACTAAGTGGCTGCTGAAGTAGAGAGAAGACTCAAGGGCATGAGTTTAGGTACTCAACAAGTAGCTCAATTTCAAACCGGTCAAGCTGTGAGTTGTAAGATTTGTAGTGGGCCCCACTTTACTACATATTACATTGCGACTGCGCAACAAATTGAAGAGATAAAGTTTATGAAGCAGAATAATCCCTATTCTCAGACTTATAATCCAGGGTGGAAGACTCATCCTAACTTCTTCTAGAAAGATCAGAATCAACCTCAATACCAACAGCAGCAACAGGCTCCTCAGAATAGCGATTGAAAAAGATGGCAGCTCACAACATTCAATTCCAAGAAGAAATCCAAAATAATTAGAGGAACACCACATCTTCTATAAAAAATCTTGAGATTCAAATCGGAAAAATAGCACAACAACTCTCTATGCAAACTCAAGGCACCTTCCTAAGTGCGACAGTACCAAATCCAAAAAATCATAAGAATGTTAATGTTGTCACAACAAGAAGTTAGAAAGTTATTGAAGAAGAAGAAGAAATGGCAACAAATGATTATCACTGTATAGAGGTGGATCTGGAAGTGAGGGAAAATAAGGAAGAACTAGAATAAGTTATACCACCCGTAAAGCCAACTGAAGAGAAAAAGAAAGAGGAGGCTCAACCCAAAATCAAGCTACCTTATCCTCCGAGAGTGACGAAGAAGGATCCAAAGACCAAAGACTTTGAGAAATTTATCACAATGTTCAAAAAGCTAGAGATCAATATGCCTTTCTTTGAAGCACTCGAGCAAATTCCATTGTATAAAAAATTTATGAAAGAGGTAATCGTTAAAAAGAGACTAATGGGAGAGGAGCATAAAATTTTAACTGATCAGTGTAGTGAAATATCACAAGGTAAGAGAATCCCCATCAAGCGGAAAGATCTTGGATCTGTAGCCATCCCATACAATATAAAGAACAGAACTTTCAAGAAGGTCTTAACTGATTCGGGTGCTAGTGTGATTCTCATGCCATTATCTATTTTTAAAAAGCTGGGTATTGAAAAGGTGAGTGATACAGGGATAAATCTAAAATTTGCTGACCACATGGTTAAGCGGACATATGGGCTAGCCGAAGATGTACTGGTGACGATTGATAAATTTAGCTTTCCAATTGATTTTGAGATCATGGACATTCCAGAAGATGAAGAAACTCCTATCATTCTTGGTCGATCATTCTTGCTCACAAGTCAATGTAACGTCGATGTGGAAAAAAATCTGAATTTAAGATTATTTGATGAAGAGATAACATTGGAAGTGTTTGAAATTAAGAACAAATGGGAGGAAAAAGGTAACCGCTCTCCTATTGGCATGATCAGAACGTGTGGGGAAGACCAAATCCCAAAACCTCCACCAAAAAAGTCTCAAGCATAAGCTCTCAAAGGGTGTTATCGTTATCATCACCAAGCATGGCAACTCAAAGATCCATTCAAGAAATCTAGAAAAGAAAAGGTAAGGATATGGAAGTTGGAGGTGACTTGAGGCATGAAATAGCTCTTATCTCTGAACCAAACCAGTTCGTTGTTACAAAAAGGTCAAGCAACAAGGTGTGAAAGCTGAAATATCCCCCATAGAATGAGGAGTGAACTGTCGAGCCATGCGACGTTAAACGAAGCGCTACATGGGAGGTAACCCACGCTTTTACTGACTGAGCATTTTCTTTTTGTTGTTTGTTTTGTTTTGTTTGTAGGTAAAAAACAAGACCTTACAGATGTAGGATATGATGCAGCAATTGGTGTTGTATTACCTTCCGCTCCTCAGTAAGGATCTCTATGAGTAACCCTTCTCGCTCTTATTCTAACACATTAGGGCCAATGTTTAGTTCAAGTTTGGAGGAGGATTTACTGCTTTTAATTTTTCCATTTAGTACGTGTTATTTCTATTTTTATGCGTTGTTTTATTGAAACCAGGTATAATTCTCCGCGAATTAGGACTGTAGAAATTTTTCTTGTGAATACTGTGATTGTGAGGTAGTCAAGAAAGTATAGAGTTTGAGGGAAGAGAAGTTAGAACTAGGGACATTGGGAAAGTTTGAAAATTGAGGTATAACTTGAATATCTTAGATTCCCCGGAGTAATAAACGAGTCCAACATATAGATTTGTACCATAGTACTTGGATTTGAGAATTATTCCCCGATTAGTTCTCAGTAATAGTCTAGCATGATTAAAAAGAATTGCATGTAAAGGGTCGATCGAGAGAACGACCTAAGGTACCGAAAAGTGAATAATGGCGATAAAGACAATTAGTCCTTCTAAGTTGGGTAACCCTCACTCGATTACTTAGCCTAATGGAGGTTGAGTCTCAATTGTCGTCCCAAAGTGGACTTATAAACGCCAATACGCGAGGAAAAAAAATATAAATGTGCCTAAATGAAAAGGGTAGAAAATCAAAGAAAATACTTAAGCCCAAAGCATAGTTAGAGAGGTAACCGAAAGGGGGATTTAGGTATGTGGTTTTACGTTATTTGTGTTTGTATAACACCTTCGTTAATGAAAGATTACCAAGAGAACTAGTTTTAAACGATCGAAACAAAGGCTCACGTATGAGTATCTACACACCTTACCTTCACAAGTCTTTCATTTGATGTGTACTGTTTGATCTGAAAAATCTTTATGTAAGGTTGTTGCTTGAGGTCAAGCAAAGGTTTAAGTTTTGGGGAGTTTGATCGGTGGTTTTTATGCTTTTTTTTACCGTTAATTTTAGGTAATCTTGTTATATGTTTAGTCGTGGTATTTCCCTTTTTCCGCATTTTATGCTTTGGTTGTGCCTCTTTAATGTTTTTAGGTTCATATAAGCATTCAGGAAGAACTCGATGTGAGAAAGAGGAAATTTACAGAGTTATGGTGGGAGTTTTTCCCATCCTACAGAGGGCTAACATGGGCATCCGTGTCACCTGACACGGGCCGTGTCAGCTTACGTGGAGTTTAAAGAGAAAATGGAGGTGAAACAGTGGGCTGACACAGGCACCCATGTCACCTGACATAGGCCGTGTCAGCATGTTTGGGACAAGGAAATTGAAGAAAAAGATACAGAGAGCCAACACGGTCACCCGTGTCAGCTGACACGGGCCGTGTTGGCCTTGACGCTGATTTTTCCCGTTTTTGCTTATTTCAACTATTTACTGACCTGGAGGATATTTTTGACATTTCCACCTACTGGTATTTGACTTTTTTCTATTTAGATGAGTTTGGACGATGAAAGAAAGGACTTTTTGACTGGGAAAAATACACGATTGAAGATTGAAGAATAGAAGGTTTTTGGAGAGCGAAAGGTTTTCATGAGCGAAAGTCATTGACGGTCCAAGTTCATTCCAATCCTTGTAATGTCTAATTTTTATATTGTATTTCCTTTGAACACTATGAGTAGCTAAACCCTTCAATGCTAGGGGAATTTCCTAATTTGGATCTGTAATGACTCTGATGTTAGTATTGCAATAGCAATTTCTTTATTTTTCATAATTGATTTGATCTCTAGCTATTCTTAATGCTTGCCCTGTCGGATAAACAGATTTTGATTTTCGATTAACGATTAGGCTGGACTGTCATTGTTAATGCTTTACTTTGGATTATTCTATAGTAGATATCACCTAGGATTAGGGATACCCTATAGAAACCGGAATATTCTTGATAACTGATTGCTTAACTTCATATATAATTCTCTATGGACATAGGAATTATGGTGGATGATTAAATGTTTTCTCACTAAGGACTTAGGAGTAAACATTCTAAAAAATCGGTAATTAATTAGTTACAATAAGTTGTTGCATTATTAATTCAGAGTTGTTATTGAGTCGGATCATACACCATCTTTAGCATAGTTTACTCATATATTTTCTAAACCACTTAATTACTTTCTTTATTTGTATGCAATTGTTTTATAATTTCACCAAACAATCCTAAACCCCCAAGTTTTTGTTTAGTTGAATTGAACTCATAAATCTATATCCTCAAGCAGTCTTTGAGATCAACATTTGGGACTTTATCCTTTATTACTACATAGGCAAAATAGTACAGTTGATATTTTTCTGATCAGCTACTGCCTCAAGTCTGGGAGCATTCGCTGGGACTTTGCCAGATGTTCCCAAAGCGAACATTCGCTGGTAAGTTCGCCCAACAAACTTACTGATATTCTTCTCTTCCTTTGGTCTCCTTGTCCATTTTCTTGTGTCTCACACTTTGATGATTTTATGCTTAATTCTGCACAATAATACACAAATCAAATGGACCAAAGGCATTTTCATACAATTGAAGAATAACATGCTTTCATGTAGTAAATCCAACAAAATAACACAAAAGAGTTAAAAAATACCAATAATAAATAATCAATTTAAAGAAAGATTGACATCTAACAAACTCTCCACAACTAAATATTTGTTTGTCCTCAAGCAAAGTATTCCTCTCATTGAAAACAAGAGGATTTACTCAAGCATTTAATTCAACCAAGAATGCATTCATGGCTCAAATAAACAACAAATGTACACAAGCAATGATTACAACTTCCTAGAATTGAACAATGCAAAAGAATTTAGTTCTTAAACAAATGTCATACAATGCTTCAAGTAACAACTAAATTATCATGCTCGAATCATTCTAAAACTCCTCTTCGAATAAGAATTAAAGGAAATATGCACTTATAACCGCATGGTAAATCACTTACTTGACAAATGATGCAAATACAAACCAATTCATACATTCATCTAAATAATCATCAAAGAAATTATGGAAGCAAAAAAATCACTTAAGGACTTGAAAGATTGTAGCTTTGCCAGGTTTCACAACAAAGGGACATTTATAAGGCCATGGATTCAAAGTTTCTAATGCAAAAGAAACATTCACTACACAAGGCTATGTACACATATCAACTCCATCCAACACTTTCTTTTCTCTATTGCTCACCTTTTTCAAACTTCCATTTTGCATATTATTTCTTTTCTCTATTTTTTTTCTTTCAAAAAAGCATTCTTTTTTCTTTTGTTTTTTACATTCATATTCACATTTTCTTTTCATGCTTGCTTGAAAATTTTCAAATTTTTTGAGTAACCTACCATTTTCTTTTCACTCTCCCCAACTTGGTTTTTAACCAAACCTTAAGTGAATGGTCCTTGCTTTTTGAGGCAAGGAAGACAATTTGGTACACTTTCAAAGGTTCAAGAAAAAAAATTAGAATCCTACATAAAGAAATGATGAGCTATCTTTATCATTATGTACCAATACCCAGTTTATCATTAAACTAGGATCTAACTATTAAGCTCAACGGGGTTAGAAAATTCTCACTACTCACGGGTAAGTTACTTGTTGGGATATGGTTGTGCTCAATATCAACAATGTCTTGATCACTTCTAATGCTTCCACAATATCAAAATAATCACAAGATTAAGCATGAATCAAATGTATTCAACAAAATTTATCAGTCTCCTATGCATTTAGTAAATAATGGAGGTTTCTCATAATTTTTGGCTTTTAAACCTAAGTGATACAAGCATTCAACACAAAGTTGCAACAAGAAACAAAATTACATTTGCACAAAGAAAGGAATTCTTAAACATTCTAGCCTCCTAGGAAGAGGTAACCATGTACCTTGCCAATATTTACTTGATCAAATATCATCACCATCCAAACTTGGGAGAATCTTCGTTGGATACTTTTAGTAAATAGCAACCAATCTAGAAGTTCTCATATTTCACACCCAAAAAATGAAAACATTAAATTCCAAACAAGCATATCAATAATAAACACAAATAAGCATATCAACAATAAAACTATAAGAGTTGAACATTCGTAAACTGAAGAATTCAACTCCTAAACAACAACAAAAAACAAAAGTAAAGAACATGAAAGTTGAACATTCATAAACTAAAGAATTCAACTGAAAATAACATTAAAATGTTAATGGTATAAAAACACCAACAAAAGTATTAGTACCCAAAAGTGGTATATACAACAACATAATCCATAATAACCCAACGGGTGGATAAAGTACAACAGAAGGGAATACAATAAACATAAATATAAAATAGCAATGATCTAAGCTAACAGAAAAGTTCACTTTATAGAACCAAAGGAAGTCGCATAAGATCATGCTCAAAATGTCAACAACAAAAACTAGTCCTCCTCGGACTCGGTCTCATCCGTTGAACCAGAAACCTCCACAGAACCAGCCTCAGAATCAGCCTCATCATCATCATCATCATCATCTCTAGCCTCCTCAGTGTCCTCAGGATCACCTACATATTTCCCTCTCTAAATTGTGGTCTGGCCTCAGGCCAAACAACATGTGCTAGGAACTGCTCCCTAGTCATCATAGAATGGTCCATATAGGGCTCCATGTACTGTAGTTGTAGTACCTGCATAAAATCATGGAAATCAATCATAGCATGCTGAGTTGCTGCCATCCACTCCCAGTTGTAGTTACAGATCTCCCTCTAAAACGGGTCAAAGCTCTGGGAGCCTGCAGCTCCAGAACCAGAAGCATCATCAACTCTAAAACCAGCACCAACACTAGAGGTTTGTCCTTCTCTCAATCCCTTCGGCCTGCAAAACTTGTCTATATACCTATCATTGATAGCATCCAGAACCGTCACCTGACAATGGGAGGGAATCTTAACCCTCGCATGCACACACAACACTATAATCAGACATGGAAAGACCAAGGGACAATTTTTGCTCGACCCTGATCCAAGTCTATTTTCCACAATAACACGCATCTCATCAATAATGATTCTAGCTACATTAATCTGCACATTAGTCAAAATATTGTGAACTAGGTGAGAAACTGGAATTGGCACCGTAGAGGTGTGCGACTTTGGCTTGATGTTAGTCAACACCAAGAGTAGTACCAGCTGAGCTAAAGGTCGCATGTCCTCCCTGTGGTACCTTCTAGCAACCCTAAACAGGTTCAACTCCACCGACTTGACCTCAATCAATAATGCACTAGAAATGGCATACGTGTCTCTATGAAGCCTCAAAGTGTGATGATACTCATCAATTTCATTCTCCCTCAAGGATAAAGGTGCACCTAAAACAATATTAATGGTGTCACAGTCAAAT
Source organism: Lathyrus sativus (assembly GCA_963859935.3). Lineage (NCBI taxonomy): Eukaryota > Viridiplantae > Streptophyta > Magnoliopsida > Fabales > Fabaceae > Lathyrus > Lathyrus sativus. Next base: position 583,044,770 of record OZ012741.1, on the reverse strand, counting down.
TTCACCGCTCTTCCACAAACCATAGTAGTCCTAGTAAATGCCTCATTGTCATCTGGAAGTGCAATGGCGTAAAACTCCCTTACGAGATCCACGTTGTAACTGTCACAAGGCGCTATCAACTTGTCCCACTTTTTTCTATGAAGGATTCCCACTACCGCCCGGTAGGAACCTTGAGGGTTGAGGTTGAATCTCTTTTCTGGTAAAATGCTCTTCTTCTTTAGAGCCAGATAACGAGTAGCTTTCTTAGCTCCTCTGGACCTGTCAGTGTCATACTGGATTGGTTGTGGACGAGATGAACTTCCGACCTTTCTTTTCTTTGACGGAACTGTCTTTGGAGGTATCATCCGCACAATCACAAAACAAAACCAGCCAGCCAAACACAAGATATATTAATGAGGAAGCAAAACACAAAGAATCCGAACAAGAATCCCAGCACAACAAAAAAATTTAAAATTCTACCATGTTCGCTCAAAAGTTCGCCTAGGGAAGTTATGGCGAACACTCGCCCCAAGTTCGTTGTGCGAACTTCCCAGCAAACCCTGCGAATTCCCATTTTGCAGGTTCTACCTACAACAACCAAATTTCCAAAAACAGGGCCAAATCTTATTTTCTGCTATTTCAAATCCTGGTACATAACAAGTATCTAATAACAACATCAACCACACAATTTTTCAAGTTAAATTTAAAGTTTTTACAAAATTTCATTCCATGTAAGTTCAACTCAAACCTAAACAATCTCAACTTCAAACTTTTTGTTCAGAACCCACATGTAAAGTAAGATAAATCAATAACATAGAACATGCATAGAGTCAAAAAACCTAGGTACAAGTTCTATCAATTTCACAAACCAACTCTAACAACATGTTGCTAACAGGAACAGAGGAAAGAATAAGGAACCCAAACGTGAATGTGGTGAGAGGATTGATTGGGAAAAGTAAGAAAGAAACTTGGAACCTTCTACGGTTATAATGGATCAAGATGTATGTGTGTGGTGCTTTGAGAGAGAGATAGAGAGAGAGAGAGAGAGGGGGAGACAAAAGTGCAAGGTTGGGACAAAATGGAACGGGGAAAGTGTTTTCCCACAAAATCAGAAAAGAAAATGGGGGGTTTGGGCCTACGCAGCTATGGCCCACCCAAAAAACCTACTTAAGTGATGTTGTAGAAAACTGCTTAAGTTTCTATCTCCCTCAGTTTGCTTTGTGAACTTCCTAGTGAACGTTCACTCCAGGTTCGCCTAGCGAACATGACAGAATTTTGAATTTTTTCTTTTCAGCACATTCTACCACAACCTTTCCCAAACAAACTTACAATATAAAAGCAGTAAAAATGCAAGAATACTTAAAATGTTGGGGTTCCTCCTAACAAGCACTTTGTTTAACATCGTTTGAGCTCGACGGTCCATGATGACTTCATAGATCACCAAGAAAAAACGGCGCAAACTTCACGATTAACTTCACCTCCAAGGTGGATTTTTAACCTTTGTCCATTAACAGTATAACTTTCTTTTGTCTATGGATCCTCTAACACAATTCCACCATAATGATTTACTTCCTTGATCAAGAATGGTCCCAACCATTTAGATTTCAACTTTCCCAAAAAAGGTTTTAACCGGGAATTAAAAAGAATCACCATTTGACCAGCTTGAAATTCTTTTTGGCGGACCTTCTTGTCATGATAAACTTTGACCTTTTCTTTGTAAAGCTTGCTTGAATGATATGCATTATGTCTCATTTCCTCCAATTCATGAATTTGGACTTTTCTTTTCTCACCGGCCAAGTTAGGATCAAAACTCAACAATTTTAACGTCCAAAGAGCCTTATTATCCATTTCAACCGGTAAATGACAAGTTTTTCCGTAAACCATTTGAAACGGATTTAAATCAATGGGAGATTTATAAGCGGTACAATATGCTCATAAAGCTTCATTCAGATTTTGAGACAAATCTTTTCTTGAACTTGACACGGTTTTTTCAAGAATTCTCTTCACTTCTCTATTCGACACCTTGGCTTGACCATTTGTTTGTGGGTGGTATGGGGTTGCCACTTTATGCTTTACACCATAACATTCTAAAACTTTTTCAAGTGGCACATTGCAAAAGTGTGAACCGTCATCACTTATTAACACTCGAGGCATGCCAAAATGGGAAAATATGTATTTTTTTTAAATTTAATTACCGTTTTGCCATCAACCTTTTGTGAATCTATTGCTTCCACCCACTTCGAAACAAAATCAACTGCTACCAGAATGTATTCATTGGAAAAATATGGAGGTAATGGTCCAATGAAATATATACCCCAACAATCAAAAACTTTAACGTCCAACATACTTTTTAAGGGCATCTCATCTCGTTTCCCAATTTCGCCACTTCTTTGGAAAACATCACAATTCTTCGCATGTAGGTTTGCATCTTTAAATAGAGACGACCAATAAAAGTCCGATTGGAGGACTTTTGTTACCATGCTCAAACCATTATAATGACCTCCATACGACGAATTATGACAGTGCCAAAGGATGCGTTTAGCTTCCTCACTAGTAACACACTTTCCAAGAGATTATCACTACCAAGTTTAAAAAGGTAAGGTTCATCCCACACATAAAAATTTGCATCCGACAAGAATTTCCTCTTTTGGTTCCAAGTTAGATCTTCTGATACTAATTTGGTTGCCTTGTAGTTGGCAAAATCAACAAATCAAGGTCTAACTTGGACCATAAACAATTTTTTATCGGGAAATTCTTCTCTTACTTCACTTTGTTGATTTATCGCTTCCATATTGACCAAGCGGGATAAGTGATCCACCACCAAGTTTTCAGAACCCTTTTTATCGCGAATTTCTAAATCAAATTCTTGCAATAAAAGAATCCACCAAATAAGTCTTTGCTTTGAATTCGGTTTGGTGAGAAGATACTTAATCGCCGAATGGTCAGCGTACTCCACGAGCTTCGAACCAATAAGGTAAGACCTAAATTTCTCAAGAGCATACACTATCACAAGTAATTCTTTTTTAGTTGTTGCATAATTCACTTGAGCTTCATTTAAAACCTTACTTGCATAGTGTATGACATGAAATTTTTTTGTCTTTCTTTAGCCAAGCACCGCACCAACTGCATAATCACTTGCGTCACACGTTAATTCAAAATTGAGAGTCCAATTTAGAGCTATGATTGTGGGTGTGGTGATCATTTTTTCTTTCAAAATTTTAAAAGCTTTTAAACTTTCATCATCAAAGAGAAAAGACTTATCTTTGTTGAGCAAATTGCTCAAAGGTCTTGTTATTTTTGAGAAGTCTTTGATGAATCTCCGGTAAAATCCCGCGTGACCAAGGAAACTTCAGATTCCCTTCACATTTGTTGGTGGTGGCAACTTCTCTATGACTCCAATCTTTGCTTGATCGACTTTAAGGCCTTTGGAGGAGACTTTGTGGCCGAGCACAATTCCTTCCGTAACCATGAAATTTCATTTTTCCCAATTAAGAGCCAGATTAGTTTCCGCATACTTCTGTAAAACAGTTTCCAAAATTTTCAAGCATAACTCAAAAGAAGCCCCGAAAATGGAGAAGTCATCCATGAAACCTTCCATAGTCTTCTCAATAAGATCAGAAAAGATGGCTTGCACGCACTGTTGAAAATTGGCCGGTGCATTGCACAAACCAAATGGCATTTTTCTATATGCAAAAATCTCAAAAGGACAAGTAAAATCCGTTTTCTCACGGTCTTCCGGATCAACCGTAATTTGGTTATACCTAGAATATGCATCTAAAAAATAATAGAACTCTTGACCCGATAACCTTTTGAGCATTTGATCCATAAAAGGTAACAAAAAGTGATCTTTTCGTGTTGCTTGGTTAAGCCTCCGGTAATCAGTGCACATCCGCCAACCTTTTATAGTCCTTGTCGGAATCAATTCATTATCGTCATTCCTTATCACAGTCATTCCTCCTTTCTTTGGAACCATTTGTGCAGGACTCGCCCATGTACTATCGGAAATCGAATAGATCATTCTAACATCCAATAGTTTCACTACTTTCTTCCTCACAACCTCTTTCATTATAGGATTCAAGCAGCATTGAGGTTGAGCATATGGCTTGAAATCCTCTTCCATGAACATTTTATTCGTGCAATAAGTTGGACTAATCCCCTTCAAATCGGAGAGAACCCAACCTATAACTCTTTGATATTTTTTCAAAACTTGAATTAAATGATGTTCCTCTTTTTTGGACAAAATGTTACTAATAATAACTGACTTGTTACAACCATCATCAAGAAATGCATATTTCAAATGAGGAGGCAACATCTTCAATTCAAGTTGGGATTTTTCATCATTCACTTCTTTTTTCAACACTTCCACTTCATTTTCTCAAGGTTGCAATTCTTCCAAAGTATCAAGTTCATTCAAGCATTTTTCAAGTTCCCTTTCTTCCTCTTTGGTAAGAACTTCAAATGCATCACCAAGAGCTTTTTCAAAGGGAGTTTACATATGGACTTGCCTTGTTACTTCCATTATAGCTTCATTTGTTGCATCAATTTGAAAGCTATCATGTGTATCTTTTGAGTGCTTCATTGCTTTGAAAAGATCAAAATAAACTTCCTCATATTGAACTCTCACTTTCATAAGACCATCATCAATATCAATAATCATTCTAGCCGTCTTAATAAAAGGTCGCCCAAGAATAAATGTAGCATCACGGTCTTCCTCCATTTCAATAACAACAAAGTCAATTGGAAATAAGAATTTATCCACCTTGACTAACACATATTGAGCTAATCCATGAGGATGAGTTGTAGACTTGTCAGCCAATTGCAATGTAATTCTTGTTGCTTTCATATCAATGTTTTCTAACCTCTTAAAAATAGATAACAGAATAAAATTGATGCATGAGCCTAAGTCAATTAAACCTTTACCAACATAAACATCGCATATGGTAACTGGTAAAGCAACCCAACCCGAATCACTTTCCTTGATCGGTAGAGTCCTTTGAATGATTGCACTACAACTCGCATCAAACGTGATTGTTTCTTGGTCCTTAAATATCCTCTTCTTGGTAAGGATATCTTTCATGAACTTTGCATATTTGGGCATTTGTTCAAGAGCCTCGGAAAATGGAATATTAATTTGTAATTAGCGAAATATATCCATGAACCGAGAATAATGCATATCATTGTCTTTCTTGGTGGGAGCATGAGGATAAGGAAAATTTTAAATTGGAATTGGACTCAACTTCTCTTTCCCTTTCTTGATTTTTTTCTTTTTCTCTACATCTTCTTTCTCTAAACAGTTAAACCGCCCCTGAGGAATCTCTGAAGTTCGATGCGCGAGCAATTCTCCGCAGTGAGAATTACATCGCCTATAAGTTTGCACAACAAACTTATGGTCCTTTAGCTACTGCCTCAAGTCTGAGATGGTTCGCTAGCTCTTCACTGATGCGTTGCCACAACAAACATTCATTGGCTTGTTTGCCCAACGAACTTACAACCCTTTTGCTACTGCCTCAAGTCTGGGAGCATTCGCTGGGGCTTCGCCAGATGTTCGCAAAGCGAACATTCGCTGGTAAGTTCGCCCAACGAACTTATTGATATTCTTATCTTTCTTTGGCCTCCTTGTCCATTTCTTGTGTCTCACACTTTGACGATTTCATGCCTAATTCTGCATAATAACACATAAATCAACGGGACCAAAGACATTTTTATACAATTGAAAAATAACATGTTTTCATGTAGTAAATCCAATAAAACAACACAAAAGAGTTGAAAAATACCAAAAATAAATGATCAATTTAATACAAGATTGGCATCTAACAAAATATTATTTATATAAATTGATGTAATTGAAAAAATATTTATATAAATTGATATGACAATTAAATTGGGTGATAATGGGTTTTAATGGCTTTAAATTTTCTATGGTAGAATCAAGCCTATAAATAATCTTTAATCTCCAAAGTTTTCTCTCATCGCTTTTAGAAATACACCATCTATATTAGAGAGTAAGAGCTTAGAAGAATTAAAGGTTGTTCATTCATATCACTGTAACAATGGTTAGAGGTAAATTTCAATTTCAATTTCCACATATAATTTATTGATCTTGTTATCAGGAATAAATGATCGATTTAAATTTTGTTCTAACACTTGGTATTAGAGCCTTTTGTTGTCTCTGTCTTATTTCATATTGGTTCTTCCATATTCGTTATTTTTGTGATTTGTTACCTGTCCTTTTTCTTGTAGAGTTGTTACCGCTGTTTGAATTAAATTTGTGCATAAATTGAAATTAATTTATAATGTTATTATAATTATTTTGTTAAGCAATTGTATGTGAGATCTTATTTATTTATTTAATTTTGTTTTCTCATATAATTGAGTTGTTATGTCTAGTGACGGTTATAATTTTGATTAGTTTAGATTAGCCACGTCGTTCTTAAATTAATTGAGATTATTTCTAAAATTTTCATATCACATAAATAATTGGACATAAAATTATAATTAATTATGTGTGGTATAGTAGATTTTATACTACATAAATTTTTATTACATTTATGACTAATTAGGATAAAATGTCAAATTATTTTTATAACTTGCTCACAAGAATTATGAATCGGTACATAATTTGATAGTTTTGTCATAAATTATTAATTTTGGATAGAAAAGCAAATTATCTCATGCACATAAAGTATGAGATTGCGTATGATGTTTGAAAAATCTATCGCAAAATTAAATAAATTTTATTACATTAAAATTTAGTCCACAGGTAATTTTTTATGTTGCAAGATTTATTGTATGGTATGTTTATAATGATAACACATACAACTCAGATAATATTTACGCCTCAAATTTTGACATAAAATTTTTTGTTTACTTTTTAGCTTATCAGCTTGCTAATTTTTCTGATATCCGATGTTGAAGGCTCTAAGATTTGACCAAATTTTGGTAAAACATGATGTTGAACAAAATGTTTTAACATGAATAAGAACAAGATGTTGGACAAGATGTCCTATCTTGAGGGCTCAACATCTTGATCTGATACAACAGGTTTGTTGCAGATTTGTTCCAAGATTTAAGGTGCAATCAGGACATGGATCAAGGAATGACTGGACAGAGACTTTGAAGCCCATGGACTGCTGAAGATTATAAAAGGAAGACCAAGACCTAGAGCAAATATGGATTCCTTGTTAAGACTTTTGTATATTAATAATAAGGTTTTATGGTTTTAAGAATCGTGTGGCTTTCTTGTATTGTAAGTCACCCTTTGTATTAGGTTTGATACATTGTGGTAGACATAGTTTTGATATTCAGAAACCTATAGGTAATGAGTTGTTTATTGTTCTTGAATGAAGCTTTTAAGTAAATACAAGTATTATTGTTAGTCAAGAGTCTTGACTGAATATTATGTTAAAATGGGTGTCTTTTAATTGAACAGTTTGATACAGTCACTAGAGGTTATGACTGTTAGATACCACTAATGTGATTTAGGAATTCAGATGGGTTTCTCATATCTAGATGGTGATTTCTAGGTAGAAGTTTCACTGAGTATGGATCAAGTGAGGGGTTGTAAATGGGGGAGTTTAGCTCTTAATTAATACTACTGATAGTGGATTTCATTTCTGGCTTGGTAGCCCCAGACGTAGGTGTTGTTGTACACTGAACTGGGTCATCATATCTTGGAGTTATTTTTCATTCTATTATGATTATTTTAGTCTTTCTCTTGCTCTAAAATACATGTCATAACAGGTGTTGAAACATTTGTCATTACACTGCTATGAGTTTGAGATATCAGGTTGGTTTGGTCTGTTCTGTTATGTCCTTGTTCAATTATGCAGAGATCAATGTCTCGATATCTCTTGAGACATCTGAGATCTGTATACCTGAATTTCAATTGGTATCAGAGCATGCATCCTGTTCTGTTTCTGGATGAGTTCTAGGGAAGATACTTTCTGGTATTTCAAACAAGGAAGTGATCACACCATCCTTTACTGCTGTGTTTAAGGGGATTAAAGCTATGAGGATAGCCTTCTGAATCTGGCCTGATAACTATTGATGGTTGACTGATACTTCTGTGTAGATTCTTCTGCTGCTGCTGATAATGATGTTATTCTTACGCATGGAGCCTTATAAAATATTCTAACATTTGTCCTGACTTGTTGAAGATGGGGCCAGCCTCTCTAGATGTTCATGCTATCACTAATTGGGAGTTATGTAAAGGAGCAAGCATTGTGATATGTTTTCCTCTGAAGGATCTTCCTATGTTGCTTGGGAGACGGGTCAAACAGGTACCATGAAGGGTAATAGGAGGGAAAGGTTGAGTTGATGACTTATTTATCAAATTCATGATCAATGGATTTGGTAAACACTCTATGTCATGTTTAAGGTAGCCCAAGATACTTGAGTTCTCTCTCAAGTCCACTCATAAAGGCACTGCTGAATGTATTCAGAAGAGAATATGGTCTTTTATGGAAGATTTATATCTTGAAAAATTCCTTTCTAGGTTGTTGCTAGAGCAAGGAATGGTGTATTATGAAATTTTGTGACTGAAGAATACATAATTGGGATTTAAAATCAATTGCTATTTGTGGCCTTAGAAAGTATTTAATTGATTATCCTTTTGATTGGTGATGTCAGAATGTCACATCTGAAGGTGCAGCTTCAGACAGTTGCAAGAATTCAAGAACCTTTTGCTCTAGATACAGTCAGTATCATCTGTGGAGTGTTCAATAGGTCCTTATCTTGTTCTTAAATATAATCAAGGTATGTAACTCTTGTAATGACTTTAGAACCAATTTCAATGAACTATTCATGGAAAAAGGAACTGATGTTCAACCAAATGTTGAAACATCACTTCAGAAGAGTGTGTGCAGAATCTTGTTGATCCAAGGAGTCAACTTCTTGGACAATAGAGGAATGTAACATATATTATGGATGATAAACAAGTGTGTGTTTATCAATAGTGTTGGAAATCTTCTTCAAATTGGTCTTGAAGAGTCATTTGGTTTGCAGTCTAGGAAGCCTATATCTAAGGAACTTGTTATGGATAGGTGTGCGGTTGGAAGTCAATATTAACTCATGGTCATCTTGATGATCATTCGCAGGGTCAATTTATTTCTGATCTAAGCACATAGGAGTGAAGAAGCTACATTCTTGTATCTCTTATAGGAGTATGTGTTCAAATTCCTAGTGGAGGACTGTGAAGACATATCTACCAGATTCTGTACATATGGAAGTTAAAGGAAAATGTCTAGGACATTCACCATGACATCTTGGAGACTTCTCTGGTCTTTTAAATCTGGATCTGAGTTTTCTTACAGATAGTGTGTTTATCTTGTGACTATCTTTTCTAAGGAGAGGTGTGGACTCTGATCGGGTGTTGATGATTCTCTTGGAGAATTGTGCTTGAAGCAGACTGTCATCATGTCTATGAACTCTTGTTCTATTGAGGTGGAGAAGTCCTTCATTGTGAGAAGGTGTTTGGAAGCCAAAAAGGGATAGATCCTCTATTGTATCAGCTAAGATAGAAATCAATATGGTTCATCAATTGGCTAGCCAAGTCATTAATGTCATTCAAATATTCTGACATTGTACTAAACATCAAAATGCCTGGTGCTAAAGTCTATCTCAACCTTTCTGAATCATGCAACGGAAAAAGCTCAAGGGAGTTGATGATTACTTGGTGTATTCATGTCTTCTTCTTGGAGTCTCATCTAAGTTGTTTGGAATGAGTAATCCAGATTTCTATCTGGAGTAAGAAGGTTTTAGCACTGGAAGATCGAGTCCTATTATGGTTCCCTCTTGATGAAGGACCTTGTGAAAGGGTTTCTTATTGGTCTCTTTGGAGGAAGATGTGTCAAATAACCTTAGTTATTTGTGAGAGCCTCAAGGAACTACGTGCTCGAGCTTGTTGAAGGAACATTAGCCTTTGTACATGCGTATGTACTTCATCTTATGGAGTTATTGTGATCTTGCAAGGTGGAGTTGTATAGGAGAGAGACTAAAGAGAAGAAGAGAAGCAGACCTTGCTGAGAAGTTTTCTTATGGATGTCTGAACACTGTGCTTCTGTTTTGAAGCTTCGTGAGGCTTGTAAGAGTTTATTTCTCTCTGTGGTATTCTGCCCTCTATGATGGTTTGTGATCTGCTAGGGTTGGGATCTTTTGGGATCTTTATGTATCCCTTGCAAAGGGAAGTGTATGGATTACCATGAAAATAGTTATTACTATGGAGGTTGACTCCAGAATCAAAGTAGATAGTTCCTATGATTGAGGGTGATGTCTTAACTAATGTTTGAAACATCATCTCAATTGATTGTCTCTTCATAAAGGATAGTGGTTACTCACCAGTTATATCATAAGTGAATTATCTATTCATTGTGGAGTATGGTCAAGAATGCGTGGATTCTGATTATCTGTGAGTAGGTGGTAAGTTTTGCTGGAAGTATCTCTAGAAAAGATTGTATCAGGCTGAATCTTGAGAAGAGCGTTAGATGAGGATGTATTTTTCTTCATGTGGTGAAGGGGTTTGATGTCTTCCAAGTATGGATGATATCTTGGCTAACAGAGGAGTTAAGAGAATTCGTATGTCTCTTTCGGGGATGTGAGCATTTCAGGTTTGTTGGGATTTCTTTTCTCAAAGAACAAGGTTGTCTATGGCTGTAAGGTTCAAGATGGATTTGTATAGTGTGTGGATGTGTTCAGGGGGAGAGTGATCAATGGTGTTGTTTGGTCTCAATCCAAGAGTCTATTGGTTCTGGTACAGAATTGTGATCCTGATTTTTTATGAGCATGAAGGTGTTCATGTGAGATTGTGATGTCAGACGAAATGTCTTAACATCTTGATGTGTTGATACTTTAGCTTAGTAAGTTCTGATTGTGAGCTTGAATTGTTAAGGCTATTGAATCATTTCAACTATGTTCATGATTCTTCGAAGAGGCCTGAGAAACAGGATCGGATATTGTCTAGGAGAACTTAATTTTCTCTGCAGATTGGGATAAGGTCCATGGAAGCTCTTGTTGATAAATTGGAGATGTCACTTACACTGTCTTGACATCATGATTAGGGTCTTCTAAGTATGACTGAAAGAAGTTTGCTTGGAGCTCATTGAAAGGCATTGTAACTATGCTTCAAGATTTACAAAAGAGAGCAGACAAAGGCTAACTAGGTGTCAGGACATTGTTTATGACTCATGGCTATATGTGGACGATGTTCTTGGACGATGAAAATGTGCCTTAAAGAAGGCGTGTAAAACATGTTTCCTTGGTACATGCATAGTCTTTGGACGGTTCTCTTTAATGAAGAAGCAGTCAAAATTGAGTTGGCCGGTGCATACTCATTTATGTTGAAGTTACCTTACCCATTTAATCTTTTATTGAGTTATCCTTCGGTTATTTCAATGGCTCGTTTATTCCTAAGGAAACTGCTCGGGTATTTAAAGGAGGTATTTGCTTCCTTTGTCTCAAGGTGTGGTTATTTGTTGTGTTGAGTCTTTATGGCTTTTGTCCAGGTTTGGGTGAGTATTATTTGGTATGGAACTGCTTTGGGTTCCTTTGTCAATTTTTTGCTAAAAAGGGGGAGATAGGTTGTGAGTCTATCTTAGTTGTGTGTTGTTCCTTGCAACACATGACTGATCTTCTTTTAGGGTTTGAGTCTATTCTTGCAGTTGTTTTGCAAGGATGTTGGATAGGATGCTCTAACATCTTCTATGTGTCTCAGTTCCTTTTGTTTTGAGTCTTATTTTTGTGTGTTTTGATCTGAGTTATGAACACAATTGTGTCTTGTGTTCTGAGTTATCCGGAACTGGGGTCTACTTCTCTAGACACTGATCTAAATAATGGAGGATGGTAAGTTAGGACTGGTTTTGAGGGGGAGTGTCTTGCATCTTCCTCCTCATGTACACCAGGGTTCATGATACACGTCGCACAACAGGTGGTGTATGTTGTACAGGAAGAATGAAAGCTTTCGGGAGTCACATTATTTTCTGCTAGACTGGTCATAGGATGGCTGAAATGACTTCAGGATTTTCTACTCCTTCTTCTCCTTTATTTCTTGGGTTTATTGTGCAAAAGAAGTTTTAGGTTTATTATGCAAAATGAGTTTTAGTAAAAAAAAATTCAAAAGGGGGAGATGGAAAGCTCTAAGATTTGACCAAATTTTGGTAAAACATGATGTTGAACAAGATGTTTTAACATGAAGAAATTTGTAAAGAACAAGATGTTGGACAAGATGTCCTATCTTGAGGGCTCAACATCTTGATCTGATACAACAGGTTTGTTGCAAATTTGTTCCAAGATTTAAGGTGCAATCAGGACATGGATCAAGGAATGACTGGACAGAGACTTTGAAGCCCATGGACTGCTGAAGATTATAAAAGGAAGACCAAGACCTAGAGCAAATATGGATTCCTTGTTAAGACTTTTGTATATTAATAATAAGGTTTTATGGTTTTAAGAATCGTGTGGCTTTCTTGTATTGTAAGTCACCCTTTGTATCATGTTTGATACATTGTGGTAGACATAGCTTTGATATTCAAAAACCTATATGTAATGAATTATTTATTTTTCTTTGATGAAGCTTTTAAGAAAATCTAATTATTATTGTTAGTCAAGAGTCTTGACTGAATATTATGTTGAAAGGGGTGTCTTCCAATTGAACAATTTGATACAGTCACAAGAGGTTGTGACTGTTAGATATCACTGATATGATTTATAAATTGAGATGGGTTTCTTGTATCTAGATGATGATTTCTAGGTAGAAGTTACAATGGGTAGGGATTATTTGAGGGGTTGTAAATGGGGGAGTTTAGCTCTTAATTAATACTACTGGTAGTGGATTTCATTCCTGGCTTGGTAGCCCTCAGACGTAGGTGTTGTTGTACACCGAACTGGGTCATCATATCTTGGAGTTATTTTTCATTATGTTATGAATACTTCAGTCTTTCTCTTGCTCTAAAATACATGTCATAACAGATGTTGAAACATCTGTCATTACACTGTTATGACTTTGAGATATCAAATTATTTTGGTGTGTTTTGTTATGTTCTTGTTCAGTTATGCAGAGATCAATGTCTCGACATCTCTTGGGACATCTGAGATCTGTATACCAGAATTTCAGCTATGATATTCCTGAGCTCAAAGGAGATAACTATAAGGTGTGGAAGGAAAAAATTCTCCTCCATCTAGGATGGATGGATATCGATTATGATATTAGGAAAGAGGAACCACCTACAATTACAGATGAAAGTACTCCATCTACAATCACACTATGTGAGAAGTGTGAAAGATTTAACTAGCTCAGTGTGATGTTCATTAAGACTAAGGTCACAGGTGGAATACGGGATTTCGTCGATCAACATGAGAATATCCGTAATTTGTTGAAAGCCATTGGCGATCAGTTCGTCACTTCTAAAAAGGCTTTGGCAAGCACTTTAATTATGAAATTTTCTTCCTACCGACTCACCAGTGTGAAAGGTGTGAGTGAGCACATAATGAAAATGCGTGACATTTCAGCTCAATTTAAGAAACTTGTGGTTGATATGTCTGAGTTCTTCCTAGTGCACTATATTTTGAACTCTCTTCCATCTGAGATGTGCCTTTCAAGATTTCCTACAATATACATAAGGACAAATGGTCAATCAATGAGTTAATGACCATATGTGTTCAGGAATAAGAAAGGCTTGTAATGGAACAAAGTGAAAGTGCATTGTTGACAACCACCCGTGGGAAAAACAAAGCTGTCAAAACTGACAAGTCTCAAGTCAAAGGGAAATTCAAAATACCATCGCAAGGTGATATCAAGAAAGAACCAAAGTGTTACTTCTGTAAAGGGAGGACACATGAAGAAGGAATATTGTGGATTCAAAGAATGGCTTGAGAAGAAAGATAACTTATTCTCATTTGTTTGTTATGAATCTAATATGACTGATGTTAATATTAACACTTGGTGGATTGATTTTGGATTAACAATCCATATAACAAATTTCTTAAGGGTATGTAAAACCTAAGGAAGCCAGTGGGAAGTGAGTGAACTGTCCTATCAGAAAGCAGGATAGGCTCACATGTGGAAGCTATTGGAACTTGCAATTTAATTTTGAATAATGGTTTTGTTTTAAAATTAGAAAGGACCTTTTATGTACCAAGTTTCTCATGAAATTTGATTTCAGTTTCTAGACTTGTGCCTTTTGGATATTCCTTTAATTTTAAAGACAACTTGTTTGAATTATTTTATAATTCTAAATATGTTGGGAATGGTATATTGTTTCATGGTCTTTATTATATTATTTTACAAATCAAATCCATTTATGGCTTAATGCATGTTCGAAGTGGCACTAAGAGGTGTAATATTTAATGAGAATTCTTCTATGTTATGGCATCGAAGATTAGGACATATATCCATTGAGAGAATTAAAAGGTTAGTAAAAGATGAGGTACTTAATACCCTATATTTTGCTAACTTTGAAACTTGTGTTGACTGCATTAAAGGAAAGCAGGCAAACATGTCTAAGAAAGGTGCCAACAGGAGTTCAAGTATATTAGAAATAAATGATACAGACATATGTTGTCCAGATATGGATGCACATGGTCAGAAATATTTCATCACTTTCATAAATAATTACTCACGATATATGAATATTTATTTGCTTAATAATAAATATGAAGCGTTGGATGCCTTCAAAGTCTTTAAGGATGAAGTTGAGAACCAACGCGGAAAGCAAATAAAAATAGTGAGATCAAATCGAGGTGGTGAATACTATGGTAGATACACTAAGAATGGACAAACACCTAGTCCATTTACTAAGTTTCTTCAAGAACATGGGATTATTGCCTAATACACTATTCCCGGTTCTCCGAACCAAAATGGTGTTGCAGAAAGAAGAAATTGAACATTATTGGACATGGTGCAGAGCATGCTTAGCAACTCTAATCTTCCTAAATCATTGTGGAATGAAGCATTAAATACAGTTGTGTATATTCTAAATTGGGTTCCATCCAAGGTTGTCCAAAAGATGCCATTTGAGTTATTTAAAGATGAAAGTCGAGTTTACGACATATGCGCGTTTAGGGATGTCTGTCTGAGGTGAGGATTTATAACCCACAAGAAAAGAAACTAGATTCGAGGACCATTAGTGGGCATTTCATTGGATATGTCGAAAGATCTAAAGGTTATAGATTTTATTGTCCATCTCACACAACTAGGACTTTGGAGTCAATAAGTGCAAAATTTCTTGAAAATCATTTGATTAGTGGGGGCGATCAAATCAAAATTTTAATTTCCATGCATGATCATATAGAACACAAACCTTCCACTTCAAGTGATAGATTGGTTACTATTCATAACATCCCTCAAGTTCAAATGGATGCTGATCAACCAATCATTGAGACTCCATAAGCTTCTGGTAATCTAGTAGATCAAGTTGGTCATCAAAATGCTGAACAATTAATTGAACAACAATATCCACAAGAAAATGTTAATAAAAAACTAGGAGGTTTACTGGGACAAGAAAAATTAGCTATTTTTAATGATTACATTGTGTATCTACAAGAATCTGACTATAACATTGGAGATGAGAATGATCCTGAGAGCTTTAGTCTAGCCATGAGTTGCAAAAGGTCAAATTTGTGGTATGATGCCATGAATGATGAAATGAATTCCATGAAAAACAATGACATATGAGATCTTGTAGAGTTACCTAATGGGGTAAAGGCCATTGGTTGTAAATGGGTTTTTAAAACCAAGAAAGATTCATTAGGCAACATTGAGAGATACAAAGGCAAACTCGTTACTAAGGGATTTACTCAAAATGAGGGAATTGATTACACTGATACTTTTTCTCCTGTATCTAAGAAAGATTCTCTTTGTGTCATCTTAGCATTAGTTGCATACTTTAACCTTGAGTTGCATCAAATGGATTTGAAAACAACCTTTCTTAATGGTGATTTAGGGGAGGAGGTTTATATGAAACAACCTAAAGGTTTCTCCTCTAATAATGGTGAGCATTGGTTTACAAGCTTAAGAAATTCATATATGGTTTAAAATAAGCCTCTCATCAAAGGTATCTTAAATTCCATGGAACAATATATTCATTTGGATTTATTGAAAATCCCATGGATCAATGCATATACCAGAAGGTCAGTGGGACTAAAATTTGTTTCCTCATTTTGTATGTGGATGACATACTACTTGCAACAATAGCACAAGTTTGTTACATGAGGTGAAACAATTCCTCTCTAAAAACTTTGATATGAAGGATATGGTTGAGGCGTCTTTTATCATTGGCATTAAGATCCATAGAGATAAACCTCGAGGAATTTTGGGCTTATCACAACAAACCTACATCAACAAGGTTTTGGAGAGATTTTGAATGAAAGATTGTTCACAAAGTGTTGCCCCCATTATCAAGGGTGGTAAATTTAATTTAAACCAGTGCCCTAAGAATGATTTTAAGCGAGAACAAATGAAGACCATTCCATATATGTTTATTGTTGGAAGTCTTATGTATGCTCAAGTATGCACAAGACCCGACATTGCATTTGCTGTGGGAATCTTGGGAAGATATCAGAGTAATCCGGGTATAGACCACTAGAAAGTTGCAGAAGGTGTTGAGATACCTTAAAGGAACAAAAGATTACATGCTTATGTATGGGCAGACGAACAATCTAGAAGTGATTGGCTATTTAGATTCCTACTTTGTTGGTTGTGTTGATTCTTGCAAATCAACATCGGGATACATTTTTATGATGGTTGATGGAGCTATTTCATGCAGAAGTACTAAGAAAACTTTGGTTGCTACTTCTACTATGGAAGTCGAGTTTGTCTCCTATTTTGAGGCTACTTCTCATGGTGTATGGCTTAAGAGTTTTATTTCTGGGCTTAGAATCATGGATTCTATCTCTAGACCTCTGAGGATCCTTTGCGATAATTCAGTTTTTGTCTTTATGGCTAACAATAATAAAAGTGGAAGTCAAAGCAAACACATCGACATAAAGTATTTATCCATAAGAGAAAGAGTTAAAGATAAAATAGTAGTTATTAATCACATTAGTACTAATTTAATGATCATTGGTCCTTTGACTAAGTGCATGCACCAATAAAATTCAAGGATCATGTAGAGAACATGGCGCGTGGATCCACCTTATGATTATATACATACACTTTATTAAGAGAACTCTTATATTGCGATGTTTTCTCATTTTCACGCGCACATCAGTTTGAGAAAATATGTTACATCTTGACCAAGAGTAAACATTGGTTTATTTATCAAATTTAGGTACCACATTACATATATATACTTTAAAAAATAGACATGTTGTGATACATAGATAATAATACTCACTTTAAAAGGAATTATCTCTATGATTCATGTATTTATTTCTTGAGGAAGTTTTCATTTCTCATTTATATCAATAATCAATTTTATGAACCAAGTGGGAAAATGTAACAATTTTTTAATTTTAATAACAATAATTATTAATAATAAAAGCCAACTTTAATGTGGTATGTAGCTTGTGGGATTTTGGTTCCGTAAGAGTATGATTATTTTTTTAAGGTTTTAATGAAAATTGATATGACCCTTAAATTGGGCGGAGTTTTAATGGCTTTAATTTTTTTATAATAGAATCAAACTTATAAATAATCTTTGGTCTAAAGCTTTCTCTCATCGCTTTCAGAAATACACCATTTATATTAGAGAGTAAAAGTTCGAAAGAATCAAAGACAATTTATTCATATCAGTGTAACAATGACTAGAGTTTATTGATCTTATTATTCTTTTGTTATTAAAAATAAAAGCGATTTAAATTTTATTCTTATATATATATATATATATATATATATATATATATATATATATATATATATATATATATATATATATATATATATATATATATATATATATATATATATATATATATATATATATATTACACTTTCATTATAATTATATATTTAAATATTTATTTTAAAAATAATATTTCATTATAATTATGTAATAGTGTGAAATAATTATGTAATATTTTCATAATTATTAAAACAATTATTGTTTAATTCTTTCAATTTTATTATATATTCAGTTTTTAAATAATAAATATTAAAATAATATTTTCATTATAATATTATGTTAAAAATATATTCTAACACTTATTATTTAAAAAAACTGAAAATGAATGTATTTTAATACAGTTAATGTATCACAACTATTTGTTAGTATTATTTTTTAAGTGATTAAAATAAATGTCAAACATTTCAAATAAAGCAGCGGTTGTGATTTACTGAAGTGTAAAAAAATTTTACACTCTCAAAACATATCAATTAAATTCTTATTAATAATAAATCAAAATAAAAAATATATTTAATAATCAATTGAAATTAAATAATAAACTAAAATTAAATATATTATTTAATTAAATATTAATATTTTAGATATAATATATATATTTAAGTTGAGATTTTATTCAAAAACAACTCTTAGACTAATGGTAAGGATACTTATGTATTATGGGGAGAACCTAAGTTCAATATGGCAAGAAAAAAAATGAATATTAACCCTAATAAAGATTTAAAATATGTTTTATTGCTTAAAATGTGAGATTACACATATTTACAACGAGTTTATTAACATGAAAAATAGACGTTTGCTCAAGCATATTACCCAAAAAAAGAATAAAATTAGATTAATATATTTGACTATAAATATGAAAGTTGCAACATGGTTAAATTAACTAGAAAGTTCCATGAAACACGTTCCCATTTTTCTATCCATGTGATGTGAGTAACGAACAAGGCGCGTTTGCTTTTCGTCTTGGAATTAGACTTTGATTTTTGGTCTTTGGTCAACATGTAACAGTACTAAACTTAATTCGCTGTACGCGTTTAAGTCATAACTACTTTTTTTTTTCATCTATTAGATTGTCAAGGCAATCAATGATAAACAATAGTATCATTTCTTTCTTCAAGACCCTAGAGTTTTAGTCCACAGTTATATCAGTGACTTTTATTTATATTTTATGTGTTGATGTAATAAAATTATTGATATTTATAAACTAATATTTTTTTTAAAAAATTAAATTATTATTTATTTCATTTATTTTTAATTAAATTAAATTTTATATTTAATTACAATTTTGATATGATATTTTAATATTTTATAAAATTAATTATCTATTTTAAAATCAAATAATTTTGATCTGCTGTTGTTTTTTTTTAAACTGAAAAATGATGAGATTTTTAATTTTTAATTTATATTCTTTTTATAAAATTTTATAAAGAAATTCTTATATAATAATTTGTCATTTTTTTGCAAGTAAGACGTCACTTAAAATAGATATATTGTTAATTCTAAATGCAAATATATGAGAGGAAAACTAAAAATATATAAATTTAAATTTGAAAGATTAATTTTGTGAATTAGTTAAAAGAGAGTAATCAAAATTATAATTAAATATAAATTAATAAAATTTGTTTAGAGTTGATTATGGCTGAAAATGAATCGAACTAACTAAGTTCGTTAACTAAATGAGTTGAACTTGAACTATACATAATTCGACTCGTTAAGTTCATGAGTCAACTCGATTATATATGAGAAGAATTATATTATATTTAAGAGTAGGTTTAAAGATTTAATATAAATTTTAACCTTATATTTTATGTTAATAAGGATAGTAATTGATGATTTATATTCTCAAATGAGCAAAACACTTTTAAAAATGATTATACAAATAAAATTAGAATCATATAAATTAATAAATTTTTGAATTAGTATATTTTTTAGACAAATTTAAATTTTAATCTAATAATTTTTTAATTTTATTTTAATATTTTCTTTTTAAAATAATATTAATATAAAATGTCAAATATATAAAAAAAATGGATTTTAAAAAAATTGTTTTTTAAGTCTGAGAAATAATCGAGTTGAGCCTAACGAGTCGAATCGAGTTGTCTATAAATTTTTAACGAGTCAAGTATGATCTTAAAAAAAAAATTTGTATCAAATTCGAACCAAAATTTGAGTTGGACTAATTTTTAACGAATCGAACTGAACTGAAACGAATTCGACTCGACTCGGCGCGAACTCGCGTCTCATTTTCAGCACTAAAGTTGATATATTATCAAATTCTATGACACAAAATGATTAATCCTTTTCATTTGTCTAAATATATATAATCAAATTCTATGATAATTGATCTTCTTTTTAACACTAGTTTTGAGAAGAAATTATTCTCACTGATTTGGACTTTGGTTAGAAATTGTCAATAAAGAAAATTGATCAATAATAACTCTATCAATCACAATCAAACCCAAATATTTCCAATCTATTTGACTTAAAGGAAGTTGAAATATCTTATTAAATATTATATTTAATTATTATTAAAAACATATTTTCTTAATCATGTTTGTATCTTAAAAACACATTTCATGATTCTGCAAATAACAATTATGTCTTTAAAAAAACAAATTCTTACCTAAAACAAATAAAATACACAATTTCTAATATAATTGAGACACGTTAGTTTCCAAAAATAAACAAATTTCTAATGTCATTAAACCTCAAAACAAAAACCAACTTTTTTAAAAATAAATCCATATATTAAAAGAGAAAAGGTGTTAAATCCAAAGGACTACAAAAGATGCAAAAAGAAAAAAAAGTTTCATTAAAAATGAGATAACCTAAACAAAAGTATACCTAAATTATTCTTTAGTAAATTCTCTCTAATCTCCATAGGTATAGAAGAAAAATAAGTCAAGAAACTTCACTAAGACCTAAATTAGCAAAATAATTAGCGCAAGAATTTTATTCTTTAAATATGTGCGTAATAATAAGACTGTTGAAAAAAGAAGAACTAATACTCTCCATCCATCTATTTCGGAGGCCACTATGAATCAATATATGATTAGAGTAAGCTTTGACAACTAATGCACAATCTATTTCAATCCAAAACTTTTGCCAACCACGAGACTAGGAAATATTTACGACTCTCAAAATAGCCAAAAATTTAGCAGACAACCATGAATAAGTGTGAAGCTTCTTAGCAAAGACAAGCAAAAAATCACCATTGTTATTCCTAAAAATACCTCCACAGCCACTGGCATTAGAATTCAAACAGTATGCACCGTCGCAATTACCTTTAACCCACCCTGGATTAAGAGGCCTCCATAAAACTTCAGCAATATTTGGAGGACGAGGAAGACGAATAATGACATCAAAAGCTTTGATCAGAGTAAAATCGGAAATCGAAATAGACGAATGGTTTGTAGCAATATTACCGGACAACCGAGTCTAGTTTTGAATGGTACTGATAGATTTCCTTAAGTTTGATTGCAAGTCTTCATGCTTAAGATTATTCCTGACTGACCATATTTGATTTATCGTAAAAATGCACACCACCTTCACCACAATATCGGATTGATTAGAGCGAAGCTTATTACAAAGATTCAAGCAATCTGCCAAACATATAACACT
This sequence comes from Lathyrus sativus, assembly GCA_963859935.3. Classification (NCBI taxonomy): domain Eukaryota; kingdom Viridiplantae; phylum Streptophyta; class Magnoliopsida; order Fabales; family Fabaceae; genus Lathyrus; species Lathyrus sativus. Next base: position 583,023,342 of record OZ012741.1, on the reverse strand, counting down.
AGCATGAATGTCGATTTTCCGGAAGAACCATTGCCATAAAGATTTCGCAAAGAAGCATTGGAAAAATAAATGATCATAACTTTCCACACTATCTTTACACAAACAGCAACAGGAGACCAACTGAATGCCTCTGGGTTGAACCAAAGTATCGGTGAAAATTTTGTCATTAGCAAGCCGCCAAGAATTCCAATCAGCAGGGAATAACCAATGCCCATCCACACAAAAATCAGCAGCAAAGAATTAATATTAATACCTTTAAAGAGCAGGAAATTCACTTACGTGTCTTGAAAGAGAGCATGTTCGCACCAATTATCAGTCCAAAACCGAATACTCCATCCATTGTCCAACGACCACCTCGAGTTTTCTTCCAGCACAGTCGACTCGACAAATCGACAAAAATTAATGTATTCTTTATCTAAGGCCTTCACATTTTCTTTCATGCAATCATAAAGAGCTTTTTTTATGAATACCTTCGGGGTATAAAGTTTCTGCAAGCTTGTTCGATCTTCCTAGCTTATATAGGTCTCAAGTCCAAAATTAATGTATTCTTTATCTAGTTTATTTGATAAACTATGTACTTTTTTAAGATAGGGTTATGGGTTCATATCAATGTTCTTAGTTTATTTTTTATTTTTTATTCATCAAAAATAGTAAATCTTTTCTTTAAACCTCAACTCTCTCTAATTCGCCTCCTTCTTAGGGATGACAATTGTACTCAAGCCCATTGGGCACCCGCAAAATTATCCATAATGGGTAGGGTAAATACCCTATTTGTTGGGTATGGGTGTGGGCTTTGATAATTACCCATAAATTTAAATGGGTATGAGTGTGGGTAAGGGTGTTCACAGTTCGGTTTGGATTGGTTTTGAAGCAAAATGTCATCCAATCCAAAGATACATTTACTTGCGATTTGGTTCGGTTTTAGATGATTGGTTAAAAAATCCTATCTGATCCAATCCAATTTCTTGCAGTTTGATTTGGATCGGTTTTTTGGATATCCAAATTATATATTATAATTTTATTAATATTTTAAAAACACTAATAAAGAATAAATTTGATATAATGTATAACATACTATATTAAAAGTTAATATTACAAAATGATAACGATCGGTTATAATTGAAAAAAAAGAAATAATAAAAATTAATAAATTAAATCAAACTAATAAATAGCATTTTATAAAAAAAAAATATATCATCTAATAATAAATTAATATAATATATTATACTAATAAAAAAAATAAGTATAAAAATATATACATGCGGTTCGGTTTGGTTTGGATTGATTTTGAAAAATCAATTCAAAATTCGATCCGAACTGATCGGTTTTTATACCATAACATCTAAACACATCCAATAATTTTCGATTTTTTGTAGTTTTCGGTTTTTTTGAATCGATTTGCGGTTTTTATTTGGATCGGTTTGGATATAAACACCCCTAAGTGCGGGTATACACACTCTAGTATCCAGCCCACCCCAACCCGCAAGGGGACTAGCAACATAAAAACTTGGTCGGACGGACCGACCTACTCTGATACCACTAATGTAACACCCTTTTCTACCCCACAAATTAAATGGAAATATATTCACATTTATCAGAGTAAAATATTAAACTCAATAAAAATCACCTCAAAAGACGGACATTTCCCAATAAATCAAATATAGGTCAAGACTCCATAAATAACGGGTTTTCCCAAAAGATATCAAAAATTGCTCAAAAGGCAGCGAAACTCAAAAAAAGGCATAATCCAAAGTTTTCCTTGTACGGAAACATAATCAAAATAACAAAAATCAAATAAAACATGGTTTAACTCAAAGACCCCAACCCGATGTTACACTATCAGAGCAAGACCCTCTAAGTTAACCAATATAGGAAATCAATATTGGAAATCAATATATAAAATGATTCATAATAATCAATATAGGAAATCAATATATAAAACAACGTCATTTTCATATTCAACATCATTCATAATCATCAAGGAACATCAAAGGTCATAATATCATAAATTACACCAAATTATCTCATAAATGCAAATGCAACAAGACTCATGCATGTGGTACCAATCATCACAGCTCGATGGACACTGAACCATCAACCCTCCATAGATCCCCATCAATAGGATCGATTCTACTCGAGAACCGAAGCACATCAAAATACCTCACATCCGCACAATGGGACTGAAACCAAAGTAATCAAGGTCCTGAACCGAAGTCCGGATGCACATGAATGCATGATGCACACGTCAATAATCATCATCATAATAACATCATAGGTGCATCATCATTCATCAAAATCATCATCATCAAAATCATCATCATACATCATGTCATCATAGAATCATCAAAACTCATCATCATTACATCATGGGAATCATCATACAATCATGTATTAATCACAGCATCAAACATCAAGGTATCACTGTACAAAATCAGCATTCGCGAAACTCTGCTACATTCGCTAGCAAGTTCGCTATGCGAGTCTAAGGCGAGTTTCTTCGTTGTGCGAGTCTGGGATGAGTTTGTTCGTTGTGCGAATACGCGATTACAGCAAAACACTGTTACGCACCAGAACCTAAAATCAACCCAAAAGTCCAACGATTTCCTTCCTCGATGCCTCCAAATCATCCCTAAGGTCTTACGGCGATAAAGGCACAAAATATATGACTTATTAGGCCAATCCCGTATCATATTCACGCTCTAATTCCCATAATTTCCTTACAACTACACCACGATCATTAGAGTTTCTCATAATCTAATTACCCTACAGGGTTGAAACCTCAACGACAAATTTTGGCCACGAAGGCCTACTTTCTCTCAAACCCAAATCGACCTCAAACCTATCAGACCATCAGTTCAAATCCCTATGGTAAAAACCTTAATAATAGATTTTGGCCACGAAGGCCTAATTTCCTTTATCTCAAAATCAGCCTCAAACCATTTAAACCCTTAAATCGACTTTAAATGCATTGAAATCACATATTGAAACAATGAAGGCAATACTCCCCATACCTTAATTGCCGACTCTAAGCCTTCTCCTTGATTCTCAGAAACCTTGCAAAACTTTTGCCTCAATCTTCTTCCTCAGAGCTCTGACCTCTATTTCTTCTCTTTTCACGGTCTAACAAGAATGAATCCTAATTCCTTCAAAAATCCATTTTTGTTAAACCTAACTTTGGGCCTATATATTGGGCGTTTCCAATATTACCCTCACTAACTCCTTCTTAATTGTCTAATTTGCCCTTAGTTAACTTATATTTATTTAAATTAATAATAATACTAATATATTCATATTATATACTATTATTTAAATAAATAACCTAAAATCCATAGTTCTCAATATTTCACACCAACCACCAAAAATTACCAAAATGCGAATATTCTTATTTAAATAAATTAAATTAAACATTTCAATAAAATTTGGGGTGTTACAAGGCATACCTATGGAAGGTTCTCGAAAGGTTTGGTATGTCGAATTCAAAGCCTGTTGTGACTCCGACAAACCCTCAATTAAAACTGAGTATAGATCAGTGTCCCAACATTGATATTGAAAGAACTTATATGAATAGCATTCCATATGCTAACATAGTAGGTTCTTTGATGTATGTTATGGTTTGTACTAGACCTGACATAACATATGCAGTAACTCTTGTAAGCAGGTACATGGCGAATCCTGGAAAGCTCACTGGCAAGCATTGAAGTGGATTTTAAGGTACATAAATGGGTGTCTGAATAGAGTCCTAATTTATGGTGGAGCCTTGTGTGAAGATAGTAAAGCAACAATAAAAGTTTGTTCACATGCTGCTGATATGATCACCAAGACGTTGCCCAGTTGCAAGTTTGTTCTAAGAGTAAGGAAAGAATAACAGTTTATAACCAATCCTTGTTGTTCCTTGTTGTTTTACCTTATTATCTTTGTTAACCCTAACCTTTGTGTGTTTTTTGATCATAAAGAAACCGTTTATATTTTGTTTAAAGACATCTGATTCATAACATCCTCTTTATATGGATACTTGTTAATGGGCCAGAGTTTGCTTTGTAATCTTATCAAGACAAGATGTTCTTGCTACTTAATCCGTGAACTAGGATCTCATCAATCTATCAGATATGACTTGTTGAATTTGAGAATTAATCGAAGATTGAGGTTCATTGATCAAGGCGGCATAAAAGACAAGTTTGTGAATTTGTGTGAACATGTGCATTACTGTTTCAGTCCCTGGTTACTCGCAAGTTAATTTGTATTCATTGCAATGAAATATGCGTTCAAATGTGCCATGAATTCGACATTTTCAAAAAGACCAAGTAGCATGATTCAAGGCATTGATATAAGGATTCCTTATGATGTCAAATATTTTAAGCATATGTTTGATTCATTATCCAAGGATTGATTTAAATTGGAAAGTTCGTCCATGTGGATTTCTTCAAATGCAAGTTACTTGGAAAAAAAACTTAAGGTATTCAAATTCAATGTTCCTAATGCACAAGTATTTCAAGGCATAAATCAATATTTCTTCATTCAACGTTGTTGCAAGTTCCATTTTCAAATGGAATTCAAGTTTGCAAGACATGATTCGAGATTACAAGTTCATAATTTAAGACCTATTCCATTTCAAGTTCAATGGTACAAATGAGATCCACCATTCCAAATTCAAGATCCATAAATTTAAGATCAAATTCACAAATGTTACAAGAAAACTTCATGATGTTACATAGTTACAAGGTTCCTAGTTCTAAGTTTCAAAAGCTTAATTCTACAATGCCTAAATCTAAACCATTCCTAATCTTAATCTTCATAATTTTCCTATCACCATGCCGCAACTTTTCTTCATGTGTCTTCCATTTCTAGTCGTGTCTTCTCATGTTGTATGTCTCTTTCACCTACAAACATCACAAACCATATCAATCCATAAATCAAACCATATTCAATTCATTCAAATTAAATTCAAAACCAAAACAAATCCAATTCGAAACCATCACATTCAAGCCATATTCATTCAACAATAACATCATTCTCATATCCATATGTCATACATAATCTAGACCACAATTCAATTATTCATCCAATTCAATTAATCAATCCCTCACATTCTAAGCAATTCCATATACCATTCATTAATTCCAATTCATATCTATTCAAAAGTCAAGTTGAAAATTCAACACAAATTCAAAATTCAAAATTGACAGCAAGTACACATGGGGACCACTTTAATAAGACAAAATTCAGCAACAACAAAAAGTACAACAGGGAGTTTCATGATTTAGCAAGAACAATATTTGGGCATGAGAAAGAAACTACAGACATACCAAAATAGAGATTCCACAGCAAGGTTACAAGATATCAAACCCTAACTTTCTGCTATATAAAGAGAGGAGTTTTAGAAGAAAAAAGAGGAAGAAACCTAGCCACCCTTTTCACATAGAAACAACTGTTAAAAAAAATGAAGGCTGAGAAGGAACCATCAAAATTCTGTTCAAAATCCCTCAAAACAAAAACCTACTCATTCATACCATTAACTCACGAAAACCTCCAAAAAGCATAAATCTCAGACCAATAAAAAAATATGCTCGTAAATTTTGTTTGTCTAGAATTAAGAGGAATTTGTATTACCTAATTCGTGTCGGATCCACTTTATTGAGTAGGTAACTTGATTTTTTTTTTGCTGTTTCTATAATTTTTTTTTCATTCCCTTCCATTTGCAGTTCAAGTAGAGAAAATAATAAGTAAATAGAAGGAATGTGAATCAGAGAGAACATGAGAGAGTTGAGTTGGAGATATGAACCTAGATAGACAGAGAGAGCATTGAGAGATTTGATAGGGAGATTCGCGAGAGATATGGGAGGAAACAAATGGTCGCGGATGAGAAAGAGAGCGAATCATCCGCCAGTGAGACACGAGTATGATTCTGTGAAGTTGAGAGGGTGCGGATTGAAAGAGACGAGAGAGATACTTTTCTTTCATTTTGATTTCTTCCTTGTGAGTGCAGTTTCATTTTTCACAAATTTTCCTCATCGCGTTTGTTCTTGAAATGGTATTTGGTTTCCGTTTTTGATAGATAAGTGTGTTAGCGGTCGTTTTGTTACGTTAGGGATTCACTTGGCATAAAGGGTCAAAATGGGTCGCAGCTAGAGCGATCCAACCCGGTTCGCACCTTACCTTGTCATTGTTGGGCCTCAGCGCCCTTTCCATTCTGCACTCCCAATCATCCTATTTAGATTTTCTTTATTAATTTTAGTTTTGAATGTTGTCGTGTTACTAAAGGTCATAAAACATAAATAATAATAATAAGACATTTTTCATTTAAAATTTCATAAAGGATTTTGTAAATATTTTGTTTATTTCATTTTCATTTTCTAAAGAATAATAGATAATTTAAATTTTATTTTTCATCTTAGATGTTTCACTTAGTCTTTTTTTATATAAAAAACTCTTTAGAACTAATTCTTTACTTTTCTCTTGACATGTTCAATTTTTTAGTAGTGTATTCTTATCCTTTACTTGTTATTTGTGTTTTATTTTTGTATAATGAGTTTAACATTATAAAAAGAAGGAAAATGAACAAAAAAAAATAATGATAAAAAAGACAAAAATATTTAATGTTGATTCTAGTTTGAGGCATGAGAGCTCTTGTGAGAGCCTATTAGACTTCGTGTGTGAACTAGGTTTGACTTGAAGCATTAATAGGGACTTGTGATCTTAAATTGCAAAGTGGTTGTCGTTACATCACTTTTAATTTGTTAGACTTGTATTACTATTGTTCATTATTTAACTTAGGACACATTGCACACACACAACTTCCTCTTGGGCTACCTTACAACGAGCCTCTTTATTTCTCGCATTGATTATTCCTTGTTCTTTTTTATGCATCCCTCCCCCATTTGATGTACTTCGTTATCTTGCTTGCCTTTGTTTTTCGCTTTCGTTAGTCAGACGACTTAGCAATTAGGACTGAATCTTATAGCGTACTTGATCCACATATCAAGCCCAAACCCCAACTTGTAAGTCAATTGCCTCGTGCATCTCCATCAACCTTGTTCGTATCACTTCAACCTTTTCTCAAAAAGGAATAAAATCCTTGATCTTACGCCAAGTGTCATTTTTCTTAATAACATTCAAAACACAATAAAATACAATTAGGATTGCACGCCACGAGCCTTAAATAGTAGGGAAGGAGTGAGAATGAAGCCCCCTACACTCGCTCACACAAGGCACTCGACTTGGTCATTCGAAATATTCACCTCTACCCATAGTCTTTAATGCAATCTTTAATCAAGAACAATTTTCTTTCAAAACCCTAAAAAAACAAACTCTCTTTCCCTCAAGCAAATAGACTTTTAGAATAGAACGCCCATTCGAGCTTAGACAACTTATATAGTTCTCATCGAGTACGATGGATGCAAGATGTGCTAATACCTTTGTCGCTTGCGCGAAAATAAGGTGTCGGCATGACAGAAGAGTCGCCACCTTTCGTTATTTATCCCTCAGAGCGGGAAAGGAAACGATCGGAAAAACTTGACGAAAAAGGGTAGGACAAGGTCGTCGCAACCATTGTCTGGGTTCGGGAGTCGGTTACGCAAGGGGAAGGTATTAGCACCCCTCACGTCCATCGTACTCGATGGGATCCACGCTTGTTTGTTTATTTGGATGGGTTGGTTATAATCTATCTACCTATCAAGGCTGGCTGAAAAAGAAAAGAAAAATGACTCGGCAAAGCGTCGCACTTTATGCCTACGTATTCTCATCAGAGAATGAGAAATCAGAGTCAACGTAGTTCGGCCTACGAAGGGTTATGGGGAAAAGTTGAAGGTTGCTCGCTAGGACGTCGCATCCTATGCCTACGTACTTCCACACAGTATGGAAGATCAGAGCAAACGTAGTTCGGGAAACTACGGCTTATCTCCTGAAAGAAGTGTTTTTTATTGTGTTTGCGATTTCAACCGCACTAGAGACTATGACCTGAGAGTGAATGCGTCGCATGTCACCCAAAGGGTACCATACTAAACATCCAATCTCAGATAGCTTAAGGCTCGTAACGTACGAAAGAAATCATTCATGATTACTGTATCTTAAACTGTTTTGAGATGAGAAGAGAACAGGCCCAACTAGGAGGGAGACTATCAAGTCCTACTGTTATCATGCCATGGATTCATCCTATGGTTGAGGTTTGAACAGGGAACTCCTAGAAGTTGTCATGCATAGGTTTCAACCTAAAAGTCTATCATCAAATCCTTATCAAAGGAAATGAGAGTCCTAAGGGATCATGTCAATGATACACCAAAACAGACAAAAGCATCAGCTTTAACAGTAAAGTGCATGCAATGCAAGTGAGGGAGGAAATGTGTGTGGGGCTTCAGCCTCCACAAGCTCATCTCGACCTCAAGCCAGTCATGAAATAACAGTAATCATACTGAAATATAAACAACATGCTATCAAGCAATAAACAGATAACTGCAGTCATACAGACAAAAGAAATGAAATGCCATCAGGCAAACAAAACACATGCTTGAGAAAGAAATTATCTACATCTAAGCTCTCCCTAATCCTAACCCTAAAACAAAACCCTAATCAGATCTCTAAGCAAAGCCCTAAGGCAAAACCCTAACCAAAAGAAATCAATCCCAGTCTTCAAGCTTCAAAACAAGCTTACCAAAGAAAGGGAGCTAAGTAGGCAGACTCATAGTGCCCTCCTCAGGAAAGCACTAGGAGGTGTATACTCAGGAATCATATCCTATGTGGCTCGACCACTGTGACCAGTTTACATTCCTCCTCAGGAGAAATTAAACTCATATGAAGGCTCCAACATCACTGGATATTTGAGAAATCTTACATGAACTAGTGGAACTAAGTGAATAGACCCATAGGACCTTCCTCAGGAAAGTACCAGGAGGCTTCCACTTAGGAATTGTATCCCATGTGGCTCAACAACTGTGATTAGTTTACATTCCTCCTCAGGAGAAATTAAACTCACAAGTTGGCTCCAACATCATTGGATACTTAAGAAATCCTATCTGAACTAATGGAACTAAGTGAACAGACCCATGGGACCTTCCTCAGGAAAGTACCAGGAGGCTTCCACTTAGGAATTGTATCCCATGTGGCTCAACAACTTGTGATTAGTTTATATTCCTCCTCAGGAGAAATTAAACTCATAAGTTGGCTCCAACATCATTGGATACTTAAGAAAGAGGTGAGAAGAAAGAATGAAAGTCATTCATAGTGCCTTCCTCAGGAAAGTACCATGAACTTCCCTCAAACTTCAGGGTCTCAAACCTCACAGACAGGGAATAATCTCCAAGCTCTGGGTCTCTGAGTCTTGATCTTCAACCTTCTCCTTCATCATGATCTTCAACAAGATCTTCAAAACAAACTAAACCCCACAACAAATTCCCAAAAATAAACCCCAGAGACAGACAAATAACCCCAGAACAGACAAAACCATCAGTCAACTTCAGAAAATACCTAAAAATACTAAAACAAGGGGGAAAATTCTAACAATTATTCACAAGGGTCTATAACATCTACCCATACCATCCCTATATGCCCCTACCCAAAGATCAAGACAAAACTCTCTAAAGAAAATGAATTACCTTACCTATGCATAACCTAAACCCTAATTAGTATACCCTAATGCTAACCTAATTAAACTAATCAAATTTTAATCTAAAAATCAAGAATTAAATCCTATGGGGAACTATGATTCAATATCTAATCACACCAAAAAGAATGAATTAAAAATCCTAAGGGAAAGCCCTAAAAGAAATTCTACAAAACGAGGTACAATATTAAACCTATTTAAAAGCTATTTAAAAGAATAATATGCTAAAAATACTAAAATAAAAATAAAATGGAATTTTTATTTTTATTAATTTTCTAGACAAAATTATGAACCTATAGAAAAAACAAGAACTAAACAATATTAATTTTCCTATTTTATATGAATTATTGAAAATGCAAGAAAACATTAAAAGAAATAAAAATAAAGGAAATTGAATTAAAGGGGAGGGGGGTGAGAACAGCAAAACGCCCAGTTGGTTTTATGAATGGGCCAAATCAGGGGGGTGCCATTAGCGAATGGCGCTAGGCCCAGGCTTTATTCAGAAAAACAAAGGAAAAACAAAAGAAAAATGAAAGGGAGACGGTGTATTTAGTAATGGTTTTCAGTTAAAAACTGGATTGGGCTTCTGGGTGGGGTGCCAATAGCAATGGGATTAAGCCCAATCCAAATCCCTTCAGAAATCTCACGCAGGGGGGGGGGTGATACGAGTAAACCAGGTGTGCGCTCAGCAAAACGAACTTGGGCCCAAACGCTGCCCAAACCCTAGCCTAACTAACCAATTAACAAAACCTAATTCCCCTTCTATTCTCAGATCACTGTTCATCTACCCAAACCAGACCCTAGCTTCGTCCCCAACCTCCATCCTCTCTTCAATTCCTCTCCCCACTCTCCCTGAGAAATTCTCAAAACAAACTCAAACAATATCTCACCCAATCCACACTTGAACCTAAACGCAGAATTCGTTCAACTCAAACCCTAACCTAAACAAGCTTCCTCAACAACTAACACGCAAATCTCAAGCGAACCCTAATCCATATGAATAATTGACTAAGAGGCGAAAAGAATCAAACCTGGATAAAGCGACGAAGACGGTGAGGCTTCGGGAGGACGCTTCTGGAAGACGAAGCCGATGAAGTTCTTGAGACCTTCAATGGGGATCTGGGAACTATGAAGGTTGCTGGAGGTTGAAGGTCCTTGGGGAAGACGAAGACAACTGGAGGCTACCACGATCTGGAAACGGAGAAAGGTTGAAGGCGACGAACGCGAGCGTTCTTGCGCGTTGAAGGTAGTCAAATATCAGGCTGATTTCTGGAGATCATTGCTGAGGATCTTGAAGAAAATGAAGAACAACGGGTGAATTTCTGGAAAATCCAGATGAACACGATGAAGGTTTGACCGTTTTCTGGGCTTCCTTGAAGAGCGATGAAGGTGCGAGGATTTTCTGGAAAAGAGTTCTTGAAAAACGAAGGAGATGTGAACATTCTGGAAAAGTGTTTGAAGTTCCCGGCGAAGTGGTTGAGTTCTCCGGCGAGTGGTGATGAAGGTGGATGGAGGAAGATCGGAGAAGAACGGAAGATTTCTGGAAATTCTGGACAGAAAGTTAGTTCCGGCGATGGTCGCGGTGGTCCGGTGACAGTTGGGGCTGCCGGCGGTGGGAGTTCAGGGTGGATGCATGGCCGTCGGTGGCTCTTCCGGTGAGGTCAGCGGGGAGTCTGCATGTGTGGCACGTGGCCTGAGAGGCGCTGGCTGGGGGGACACGTGGTGAGAAGCGCTGGCAGAGGGAGAGGGTGAGTGGAAAACGCGTGTCAGTGAGAGAGAGAGTTCTGAGTGGGACACGTGTGTGGTGCTGGTGAATTGGAGAAATGAGGTGGTGTCCCCACGTTGACACGCGTGGCACGTTATATAGTAGACATGTGTCATCTGCTGGACAGAAATGGACAAAAAAATGAATTGGACTTGATTGGGCTCCCAAAAACTACACTGGGCCCACGAAACTGATTATCAATAAGACAAAAAAGTCTGAATTAAAAAGATTAAACTCAATTAACCTAATTAAAATTAACCCTAATTAATCACTAATCAGAAATTAAACCTACTTAATTCTAAAAACAATTAACTGAGTGAAAATTCAATTAACCTTAATTAAAATCTAAACAGAATATTAAATCCTAATTAATCCTGATTACAATTAACTAGATGAAAACTCAATTAACCCTAATTAAAATCTAAACAAAATATCAAATCCTAATTAATCCTAATTAAGCCCTAATTAAATCTAAAAATGGTTAAAAATATAATTAAACCTATATTAATAAAACTTCTACTAATTTCTATTTAATCTCTATTTAATCTCTAATATTATTTAAAAAACTATTAAAATCCTATTTAAAACTAATAAAAGAAAAATCTATAAAAGATTAAATCTATATTAAAACAAACTCCATTATTAATAAAAGAAGAAAAACTATACTCTTTCTATATTATCTAAAAACAATTAAAAACAATTTTAAAATCTATTATATTCTAAAAAATGATTTAAAAACTATTAAACCAATTAAAAACCTATTTAAATTCTTAAAAAGCTTATAAAGCTCTAGAAAAAGACTTAAACCATTTAAAAAAGTTTAAAAATCCAATTAAATCCTAAAAATGATTAAAAGCCTATTTAAAATCCACAAAAGTCTATTAAACCCTAGAAATGCAAACAGAGGCCAATAACCAACATAAAAGAGCGTGCGAGACCAGATCGAATTAAACAGTAAACCCCTGGCATCAGAATATCTCGAAAACCACCATGCAAGCTGAAAATCCCGAGAAGCGCACAATTTCCCGAAATAAAACCCTGATGTCCTAGACTGGATCTGAAATATCTGATAGACGAAACCCAAACTGTAACTCTGATATCCTCTGTCTGTACACACATATCGTGCATCTGATATGCGAACATGAATTTAAACCACGAGCCAGCTAGGAGAACTGGTTGGTCAAATTTTGGGGTGCAACAGCTGCCCCTATTCAAACGGCTTGAACCTGACTGAGTGAGAAGCGAACGACTCTCATCCAATCAAGGTGCGAGACGGTTGAATACCGATAAACCCGAAAATTTGCCAACTGCACAAGCATACAATACTCTGCGGGGAACAAATCTTCAAACACTGCAATACTAGCTGCACGACAACTGGCTGGAGAAATACTGACCTGGTATCACCGTCAATTATCCACATTAACTTCTTCTGATATTGCCTTCAGACAACCAAAACATCCAACCTTACTGCTGGAGAACTAAATCTGACAAAACAACTTTGACCTGAGGGTCACCCCTGGTAAATGGAACAAAAGGTACGCTTGCGTATTTGGAGCTACCCCGCTGGGAATGAGGTTTTTAACCAAGCACACTTTGATCTGGGGTTCACCCTCAGAACCATAACGAACATCCAAATACTACTGCATACTGAGCCCACCGTAGAACTTCAACATTAAAGATATATGAAACCCTGGCCCCTGGCCACTTCCAGCTTCAGCTAGAAAATATCTTCAAGTACTCCTAAAGATGGTATCCTTGGCCTCCAAGGATATAAACCTTGCCCGTCGGCGATTCCAGCTTCAGCTAGAACAGATCTTCAAGTATTTCTGAAGATAAACATCCTTGACCTTCAAGGATGTAAACTTTGCCCGTCGGCAACTCTGCAGGAAGTATCTTCGACTTCAGTCTGAAGAAAATGATCCTTGGCCTTCAAGGATACATGGATATGCCTTCAGGCAACTCCACCTCTGCTATAGAGCATCCGTGACTTCAGTCATGGATATACTTCGGCCTTCAGTCCGAACAATGAATCCTAGGTCATTCATGACCTTAGGGGATAACCTTGCCTTCAGGCACCTTCGCTTCAACTCGGGAAATCTGTGACTTCAGTCAGAGGAGTGGTATCCTGAGCCATTCATGACTCTACGGGGATTCAAACACTTTGCCTTCAGGCAAAACTCCGCTTCAGCTGGAGAAACATCTTCGACTTCAGTCAGAAGAAAAACTATTCACTTGATCGCGATCAATCATCACCTCAGGACAACTGACTTGGTCTTCCGGCCAACACGGATCACTTTGCACATAAAAGCTGCATCTACAAACTTTCGAACTCTGTCTTCAGACAAACGTTGATTCATCAACAAGGAAATCTGAATCCACAGGAACATTCTGATATCGCCTTCAGGCGTTTACGAAGTCAATCTTCAGATTAGACATCACTGTTGGAGCAAACATATCACACTGCTATTCTCTTGACATCTTGTCAAGTCGTTGCTAAATAAAAGCAAACATGCCGGGTCACCGGACATAATCACCAGGTTAACAACTCTGTTGAGGAGAGAGGAATGAGGGTTCACCAAACAATCCTGACGCCTCACTGGGGAAAAGGAAGAAGGGTTCACCCGAACAACCTTGTAGACTTTGCTACAAAAAGACGAGAGAGTTCACCCAAACGACTTCAACAACTGCTGGAGAATAACGAAAGAGCTCACTCAGACGATTCCTACCAACTTTACTGTGGAGCAACTACTTCTGCTCGAGATCAAGGTACCCACCTGGTTCATGCTTCATATGCAAATGCTGGAAAAATGGGCGTAATGCTCCGCGCGAAACGGAATGCTACGCTTTTGAGTAAATGTTATGCAATCATGCAAGGAAATGCCCCAGCAAAATAAATGCTGGAAAGAGGAATCATCCTCTCGGGGAGAGTAACCAATCTACTGAGGGAGAGCTACCCTTCGAGGGAGCTGCATTTTCTGCCGATCTCATCTGGACTTACACTTGAGGATGACGGACTCCTCCGGAGAACACAACATGTCAGGCTGATCAACACACTATCCTCTGCTATACTCTGCATGGGGAAAGCGATAAATGCTCTGAACGGCTCTCTGAGGAACGACCATTCTAGGGAACATAGCCTTCAGGCTACAAGACACTCATGTCATTAAGTCCTCAAACTCACGGGGATAAACAAACTTCTGCTTGCTGGACAATCCTTCGGGATCTGCTTGGGGAAACATTTCATCTCCCACTCATGGCTGTGCTCGACTGGGGATATCAATCTGCCCGCCTGCTGCTGGGGAAATGCCAACCGCCTGCTGGGGAAAAGGCCTCCACTCCGTTGGGGATTCCAAGAATTATTCTGGGCGACTCTTGTTAGGGACGCTACTGGGGAGCTCATGAATCATCTTAAGCAACCAACTCGGGAAACTGCGCTGGGGATCCCACAAATCATCTTGAGCAAATGACCCTGCTGAGGGATTCGAGAATCATCTCGAACTGAAGACTTCGCTGGGATCTCGAGAATCATCTTGAGTACGCGACTTCGTCGGGGAGAGAATGTCAGGAATCATCCCGAGCAACCGATCCTTCGGCTAAACACCTGTAAGACAAGAATGATAATAACCTAGATTATGTTTATGATGCATATGCTTCGGCGCCATGCCCCACACGGTGGAAATGCTATGCGTTTATGCTAAATGCTATGCAATTATGCACAATGATGCGATCCCGTCGGCAAAATAAATGCCGAGGGGGAGTTCTCCTGTCAAGGAGAAAGGAACTACTCAGATAGAGGAATCATCCTGCTGAGGAGAACGTGGACATGCCAATATCAATCGGACTCTGTCTGGGGAATTGATCTTCCGTGGACTGCTGCAGGGGGAACAACTTTAGTTGGTGCTGCAGGGGAACGGAGCTCTGCGAGAACCTGGACCTGCTGACATCCATCGCGAGAATAAACTGCGTGGCCGCCATGGCTACTTTTCTGGGGATAACCACTCTGTGGGGAAACAACTTCAGCTGCTCAACACTCCACTGGGGAAAAAACCAATCATGATCTGATCACCTCTAAGGATTCGGCTCTTTTTGGACATCTGCAAACTCGGCTGAGGAAGGAGAAAACATTCTGCTTCGCTGGAGAGAGTACGACTCTGGGGAAATACAGCATCAGCTGTTCAATGCTTTGCTAGGGAAAATCCCCTCATGGTCCCAACTGCTTCCAAGGATTAGGCTCTCCTGGGGTCTGCAGACTCAGCCGGGGAGAGAGAAATTATTCTACTTCAACGGGAGGGTACGACTCTGATGAGGAATTTTAATTTCGTCGGGGAAGAAAGAATCATCTGACTTCGGGGGAGAGTGCAACTCTGCAGGGGAATACAATGTCAGCTGTTCCAACACTCTACTGGGGAAGAGGGAATCATCCTACTTCGGGAGAGAATACGACTCTGGTGGGGAATCTCAATTCCGCTGGAGACTTCAGTCTGGCACCATTAGTTACTGCATATTTTGGCGTACGAACAATTCCCTACGAAACCTGCACTTGTGACCCGGTGCTGGGGCAACACCTGCTGCGGCGACTTTACTGGGGAAAACACGAGCTTCGGCACCCGAACATTTCTATGAAACCTACACTTGTGACCCGGTGCTGGGGGACATGAGCTTCGGCCCTTGACTCAGCTGATGAGATGACGTTCCTTCAGGACGCGTCTGCTTGGGGAAGAGAATCATCTCTGCCTGGGGAGACATATCAATGCTCACTATTCTGATTTTGTGGAGGAGAGGCTACTGAACACTGCTGGAAGAGGAGGACTTGCCCTGCTTCGGGGATATCAATCCTGGTCTGCTGAGGGTAATCTTGACCCTAAGCTGATAAGGGATAAACGCCATCTCCATTTGCTGCAACCTCAAACTGCTCAGGTGAGACAACTTCAAATCGTACATCTCTGCTGAGAAACGATCCTGGTTCAACAATGTCAACACAGGGAATACAGGCTACCAATCATGGAGTCAAGTAACAGGTTAGGCTGTAGGATAACAACCCAATGACCGCAAGGCTTCTTCAGAAGACTCTGGTTTTGGAAGGGTAATGACATGATTCCCCGATACTCAATTCTTGCTAGGGTGAACAAACTCATTTGAACAACTTGCCCCAGCGCCATTCAACTTGCCTCAATCCGGCTTTTGGGAATAATTCATTCTAAACCGAAAGCAGCTGGCCACAAGACAATCTTTGGATGGCTTGCCCCAACACCTGCACAACGGAAGGATTCATCCTCCACTAATCAACTCTCAGCATGGTCGGCTTCAATATCTCTGAAGTAGTTTGCCCCTGAACGAGCGATGAGCGACTCAACATGCTCTGATTGAACACTGGAGGGATCTGCCCTCAAATCGCAAGAATTCTGGATAACTGCCCCTGATTGGGTCTCGAGAAGATTCACTTCCGATCAACCGCTTCTTGCATAAACTGCCTCATACTCAACTGATACTCCGGGACTTGTCCTCAGACAAACTGATTCCAAACTCACAGGAAGTCATTGCCCCAAATTCACCGGGCTTCGCAGCATACCGTTCTGATCCAGACCTCTGACGATTCAGTCCTGATTGACTATTCTCTGTTGAAGTTCCTCCGCATCAGCTACTGACCTGCAATTAAAATTGTCTATTCACGAATGGTAATTTTAATGCAGTGTTCATGCAAATTTCGAAAAAATGTTGTATTGTCACTCATTTACGTGTCATGCTAGTGAGCGACGAATGAACCAAAGAGTTCAAACGTAGTGCTGATGTGATCAGTAAAAAATACAGTAAGGATATGATTGGCAAATCATGAAGGAGTCAGGTTACTCAACCTTATCGTAATGCTCTTTCAGAATAAACCCTGCCTCAATTAGGTCTTTTAAGGGTTGTATCGTGGTCGGGTTCACGGTTCGTGAAACAAAGGATATTTGGCTCAAATTATGATTTGTACCCACCCCTTCTACGTGATGATCTCCGATCCTAAAGTCCAGTTAACTTAGCTCGAGCGCTCGCCTCTTCGAGAGGTATGTTGAACATTGGGAACAACTGGTTAAAGAACTCACAAGGTGTTTCGGAGTGACAGTTACTCCTTTTTTGTTTTCGGCGTCTGTGTCTACACGACTTTGTCCTTGTTTGAGGATTTTTCTTTTTTTATAATCCTTTCTTTTCCATTCTTTTGATTCCCTAATTTTTGCCTGAACTGACTCTTCAGAGTTCTTTTCGATTTTCTTTTGAAGTCCAGCGGGATGCCCTAATTTTTGCCTAAGCATTTGCTTTTTAGCTATTCTTTCCTTTTACTTAGCGGGCTTTCTTATTCCTTTTTTTTTCTTCTTTTGGAACGAGTCGTGCGACACTGGTTGTCTTGATTGCTCCGAAAGGATTATAACTATTTCACTCCTGATTGGTGAGGTTTAACCATTGTGGTTGATGAGGTACGACCTCTGGAGAGGAATACGATGTGATTGGTCCTCGAAGGACAACACTCCTCTATAAGACTTGAACGCTCGATCAAGCTAACTGACAACTACCCTGCCCCGGGTTACGATATGAGGGTTTAAAAAGTCCAAAAGAAACTCCTACTCCTCGGCTCGAAGTGGTTAACAAGGGATTCTCTTCCTTATTTCTCTGGTGTTTAGGGATTTGAAACAATGCCTTGTACGTCATCGGCTAGGTTTTATCTGAAAGCAATACGATCATTGGTTATGAGTATTCAGCTTCATCATCCTCCCTCCACTCATTGCTAATCATAGTGATAAAGTGGAGTAACTAAAATGCAAGTGTCAGTGCAATGCAGTGAATGAGTGACAACGACATAACTAATTCAGAAAAAAATGCATAGTCACTTTATTAATATTACCATTCGAAACATACAATGTTTAACAGCAAGTAGTAACTAACAGAAAAGAAACTACAAATGCAAATGGTAAAAAAGTCCGAGGACTGCCAATGCTGAGGACGTCTGCCTGTATGGATCACTGGCTTCTGGAAATAACCCTCTGAATCTGCGAGCTCAAACAGCTGAGAGGTTGTTACGTACAACCAAAACTCCGTCTGGAAAGGAAATACACCCTTGGTCGATCAATTGTTGCACTTTCTCCTAGAAAGCCTTGCAATTTTCAGTTGAATGCCCCGGAGATCCACCATGGTAACCACACTGAACATGAGGATTGTACCCTGGAGGGTAAGGCTCTGGCACGGGCTTGAGAGCTTTCGGTTCCACCAAGGAATTCTGAATCAACAGTGGAAGAATTTGGCTATACGGCACAGACACTGGATGGAAAGAAGCATTCCTTCGTTCTAAGTGGTTGCGAGGCCTCTTTTGATCCTGGTGCTGGTATTCCTTCCGCCCAAGAGGTCGTCGTTTCTGAATGGCAACGGTCCCTTGTTTAGGCGCTTGCGTCCTTGAACTTGATCCAGGTAGAAACTGCGAGCGAGGCGATTCAGTCACCAAAGGTCACGGGACATATTCAGGATCTTTCTCAGCTTCAGGCAAAGGGGTGGAATCATTCACTTCTTCTGCAGGGTAAGGGATGAACTTTCCCGATACTCTCATGCCGCCCGGCACAAGCCTAATTGTCCTTGAGTCAATAAGGTCTTGAATATTATTCTTGATAGCTTTACATGTTTCAACATGGTGCCCCGGTGCTCCTGAGTGGAAATCACAACGTATGTTAAGATCAACGTCTGGTGACATGTCACCTGGTGGATCCGAGGTCCGAAGCTTGAGAATGCGGTTCTGAACCAACAGTGGCAACAGCTGGGCATAACTCACAGGTATTGGGTCCACAACTCTATCATGTAGCTTCTTCTTTTGATTATAACCTTCAGGGTTATTCTGAGATGCCCAGCGCGGCTGCTGACGAGACAGGTCTCGAGTTTCATGTTGTGTAGAGGATCTATGAGGTCCATTTGGCTTCAGCACAGGTGGCACGGACGGTAACGGAGGAAGCACCTTGGTCTCCTCTTTGGGTGCTTGACCACTCTCCTTCTTTAGCATACTTCTCACCACTCCCATGAGAAAGCTCAACTGATTCTGCAGCTGCTGATTCTCTTCTCTGAGTACTTGCTGGTCCAGACGCACTGCCTGTATGTCATTCATGACCTGCCCTAGCTGGCTTTGGATTTTCCCCAACTCAACTTGTACCTGCTCCATTAGTCTGAGCTGCTCGATTCTGAGTCAAACCTGCAAACACAAGGGTTAGAACTTAGAAGACAAGCCCCGACTTCTGTCATGCAAGATGAATTATGCTAATGCCATGGGTGTCTGTATGTTTAGGAGATCACCCCTAATTCTGATGTCAACGTGCCAACATAGTGTCAATGCAGTGATAAGACCGAATCCATTCATGGAAGAAAATATCTCATATTGCTCGGGACACCAGAATCAGGGTACGAAACGCGCCTGCAGCACAGACACATGCTAATGGAATGCAAACATGAATATGCGAGCTAATGCAAAATGCAGTCATGCAATAATATATCTAGGTGACTGCTGTGGAGATTCGGTATCAACAACCACTAATGAGGAAAAAAAACCCGGCGTAAGACCGCTACTCTGATCTGCTAAGAACGGCCTTCTGACAGGACCATATACATAAGATCAAAACTCTGCTTTGTCTAGAGCAAATGTCTGGTAATAAGGACCCCGGGTGTACGGTCAAGAAATATCTGTTGCTGAAGTCTTCAGGCCCAAATCAAAAATCTGCCCTCTCAAGAACAAACGTACAGCTGCTGACGAGATCCTCAGACCCCCAAAATCTGCTCTATCAAGAACAAACAACATCTGCTGATGAGATCTTCAGACCCCACTCAAAATCTGCTCCATTCAGAACAAACCTCTGATGACAATACTCCGATCGAAACCTGCTCTATCAGGAACAGACATATACCCGATGATAAAATCCTCTGATCAAAAACTTGCTCTGTCAAGAACAGTCAAATCTGCCACCGAGAACCCTGGTACCAACATAACTGATTCACTGTCAAGAAAACCAGGTAGTCTGAAGGTATAAGTTTCCTGCAATAAACCAATCCCACTCACAGGTATGGACCTAATCCACGGACAAAGGTACGGCATCCTATGCGGTCATCAGCGTCACAGACTTTCATGAGTGACGATACGATTCCCAGAAGGAGTGGCATCATCAAGTCATGAAGAGGCCTCACTTAGCTGATTTCCAAATGATCGGTCCCCAGAGTCGACAATCCTCACGTCTGGACTCCCCTCAGATCCTCAGGACCGGAAAGGAGCACCTCTGCAAGAATCTCGTCTGAGCGCAGATTTTCGTAGGGAACTGTGCCTGCTCAGCAGACAGGTTCGTCTACTACTTCTCCGCAACTATATCTAGGTGTATACTCAAGCCCAGGTCCGGCTTCTCACTCATAGTAACATCCCTCTCCCACAGCAGCACAGATAATCATATCGAACTGGAAATAAAATGCGGGAAATAAAATGCGGGAAGTAAAACGCGGGAAGTAAAAATGCGATAAATAAACGCAACCCAACAAGCAAACATACACGCGCTAGGATTGACTCTCATAGGGAACTGAAGAACCAGAGACTCTTTAAATCCCCAGCAGAGTCGCCAGCTGTCGCTTGCGCGAAAATAGGGTGCCGGCATGACAGAAGAGTCGCCACCTTTCGTTATTTATCCCTCAGAGCGGGAAAGGAAACGATCGGAAAAACTTGACGAAAAAGGGTAGGACAAGGTCGTCGCAACCATTGTCTGGGTTCGGGAGTCGGTTACGCAAGGGGAAGGTATTAGCACCCCTCACGTCCATCGTACTCGATGGGATCCACGCTTGTTTGTTTATTTGGATGGGTTGGTTATAATCTATCTACCTATCAAGGCTGGCTGAAAAAGAAAAGAAAAATGACTCGGCAAAGCGTCGCACTTTATGCCTACGTATTCTCATCAGAGAATGAGAAATCAGAGTCAACGTAGTTCGGCCTACGAAGGGTTATGGGGAAAAGTTGAAGGTTGCTCGCTAGGACGTCGCATCCTATGCCTACGTACTTCCACACAGTATGGAAGATCAGAGCAAACGTAGTCCGGGAAACTACGGCTTATCTCCTGAAAGAAGTGTTTTTTATTGTGTTTGCGATTTCAACCGCACTAGAGACTATGACCTGAGAGTGAATGCGTCGCATGTCACCCAAAGGGTACCATACTAAACATCCAATCTCAGATAGCTTAAGGCTCGTAACGTACGAAAGAAATCATTCATGATTACTGTATCTTAAACTGTTTTGAGATGAGAAGAGAACAGGCCCAACTAGGAGGGAAACTATCAAGTCCTACTGTTATCATGCCATGGATTCATCCTATGGTTGAGGTTTGAACAGGGAACTCCTAGAAGTTGTCATGCATAGGTTTCAACCTAAAAGTCTATCATCAAATCCTTATCAAAGGAAATGAGAGTCCTAAGGGATCATGTCAATGATACACCAAAACAGACAAAAGCATCAGCTTTAACAGTAAAGTGCATGCAATGCAAGTGAGGGAGGAAATGTGTGTGGGGCTTCAGCCTCCACAAGCTCATCTCGACCTCAAGCCAGTCATGAAATAACAGTAATCATACTGAAATATAAACAACATGCTATCAAGCAATAAACAGATAACTGCAGTCATACAGACAAAAGAAATGAAATGCCATCAGGCAAACAAAACACATGCTTGAGAAAGAAATTATCTACATCTAAGCTCTCCCTAATCCTAACCCTAAAACAAAACCCTAATCAGATCTCTAAGCAAAGCCCTAAGGCAAAACCCTAACCAAAAGAAATCAATCCCAGTCTTCAAGCTTTAAAACAAGCTTACCAAAGAAAGGGAGCTAAGTAGGCAGACTCATAGTGCCCTCCTCAGGAAAGCACTAGGAGGTGTATACTCAGGAATCATATCCTATGTGGCTCGACCACTGTGATCAGTTTACATTCCTCCTCAGGAGAAATTAAACTCACATGAAGGCTCCAACATCACTGGATATTTGAGAAATCTTACATGAACTAGTGGAACTAAGTGAATAGACCCATAGGACCTTCCTCAGGAAAGTACCAGGAGGCTTCCACTTAGGAATTGTATCCCATGTGGCTCAACAACTGTGATTAGTTTACATTCCTCCTCAGGAGAAATTAAACTCACAAGTTGGCTCCAACATCATTGGATACTTAAGAAATCCTATCTGAACTAATGGAACTAAGTGAACAGACCCATGGGACCTTCCTCAGGAAAGTACCAGGAGGCTTCCACTTAGGAATTGTATCCCATGTGGCTCAACAACTTGTGATTAGTTTATATTCCTCTTCAGGAGAAATTAAACTCACAAGTTGGCTCCAACATCATTGGATACTTAAGAAAGAGGTGAGAAGAAAGAATGAAAGTCATTCATAGTGCCTTCCTCAGGAAAGTACCATGAACTTCCCTCAAACTTCAAGGTCTCAAACCTCACAGACAGGGAATAATCTCCAAGCTCTGGGTCTCTGAGTCTTGATCTTCAACCTTCTCCTTCATCATGCTCTTCAATAAGATCTTCAAAACAAACTAAACCCCACAACAAATTCCCAAAAATAAACCCCAGAGACAGACAAATAACCCCAGAACAGACAAAAACATCAGTCAACTTCAGAAAATACCTAAAAATACTAAAACAAGGGAGAAAATTCTAACAATTATTCACAAGGGTCTATAATATCTACCCATACCATCCCTATATGCCCCTACCCAAAGATCAAGACAAAACTCTCTAAAGAAAATGAATTACCTTACCTATGCATAACCTAAACCCTAATTAGTATACCCTAATGCTAACCTAATTAAACTAATCAAATTTTAATCTAAAAATCAAGAATTAAATCCTATGGGGAACTATGATTCAATATCTAATCACACCAAAAAGAATGAATTAAAAATCCTAAGGGAAAGCCCTAAAAGAAATTCTACAAAACGAGGTACAATATTAAACCTATTTAAAAGCTATTTAAAAGAATAATATGCTAAAAATACTAAACTAAAAATAAAATGGAATTTTTATTTTTATTAATTTTCTAGACAAAATTATGAACCTATAGAAAAAACAAGAACTAAAAAATATTAATTTTCCTATTTTATATGAATTATTGAAAATGCAAGAAAACATTAAAAGAAATAAAAATAAAGGAAATTGAATTAAAGGGGAGGGGGTGAGAACAGCAAAACGCCCAGTTGGTTTTATGAATGGGCCAAATCAGGGGGGTGCCATTAGCGAATGGCGCTAGGCCCAGGCTTTATTCAGAAAAACAAAGGAAAAACAAAAGAAAAATGAAAGGGAGACGGTGTATTTAGTAATGGTTTTCAGTTAAAAACTGGATTGGGCTTCTGGGTGGGGTGCCAATAGCAATGGGATTAAGCCCAATCCAAATCCCTTCAGAAATCTCACGCAGGGGGGGGGGGGTGATACGAGTAAACCAGGTGTGCGCTCAGCAAAACGAACTTGGGCCCAAACGCTGCCCAAACCCTAGCCCAACTAACCAATTAACAAAACCTAATTCCCCTTCTATTCTCAGATCACTGTTCATCTACCCAAACCAGACCCTAGCTTCGTCCCCAACCTCCATCCTCTCTTCAATTCCTCTCCCCACTCTCCCTGAGAAATTCTCAAAACAAACTCAAACAATATCTCACCCAATCCACACTTGAACCTAAACGCAGAATTCGTTCAACTCAAACCCTAACCTAAACAAGCTTCCTCAACAACTAACACGCAAATCTCAAGCGAACCCTAATCCATCTGAATAATTGACTAAGAGGCGAAAAGAATCAAACCTGGATGAAGCGACGAAGACGGTGAGGCTTCGGGAGGACGCTTCTGGAAGACGAAGCCGATGAAGTTCTTGAGACCTTCAATGGGGATCTGG
This sequence comes from Lathyrus sativus, assembly GCA_963859935.3. NCBI lineage: Eukaryota > Viridiplantae > Streptophyta > Magnoliopsida > Fabales > Fabaceae > Lathyrus > Lathyrus sativus. The sequence goes on along the minus strand of OZ012741.1, from coordinate 582,999,072 downwards.
GAACTATGAAGGTTGCTGGAGGTTGAAGGTCCTTGGGGAAGACGAAGACAACTGGAGGCTACCACGATCTGGAAACGGAGAAAGGTTGAAGGCGACGAACGCGAGCGTTCTTGCGCGTTGAAGGTAGTCAAATATCAGGCTGATTTCTGGAGATCATTGTTGAGGATCTTGAAGAAAATGAAGAACAACGGGTGAATTTCTGGAAAATCCAGATGAACACGATGAAGGTTTGACCGTTTTCTGGGCTTCCTTGAAGAGCGATGAAGGTGCGAGGATTTTCTGGAAAAGAGTTCTTGAAGAACGAAGGAGATGTGAACGTTCTGGAAAAATGTTTGAAGTTCCCGGCGAAGTGGTTGAGTTCTCCGGCGAGTGGTGATGAAGGTGGATGGAGGAAGATCGGAGAAGAACGGAAGATTTCTGGAAATTCTGGACAGAAAGTTAGTTCCGACGATGGTCGCGGTGGTCCGGTGACAGTTGGGGATGCCGGCGGTGGGAGTTCAGGGTGGATGCATGGCCGCCGGTGGCTCTTCCGGTGAGGTCAGCGGGGAGTCTGCATGTGTGGCACGTGGCCTGAGAGGCGCTGGCTGGGGGGACACGTGGTGAGAAGCGTTGGCAGAGGGAGAGGGTGAGTGGAAAACGCGTGTCAGTGAGAGAGAGAGTTCTGAGTGGGACGCGTGTGTGGTGCTGGTGAATTGGAGAAATGAGGTGGTGTCCCCACGTTGACACGCGTGGCACGTTATATAGTAGACATGTGTCATCTGCTGGACAGAAATGGACAAAAAAATGAATTGGACTTGATTGGGCTCCCAAAAACTACACTGGGCCCACGAAACTGATTATCAATAAGCCAAAAAAGTCTGAATTAAAAAGATTAAACTCAATTAACCTAATTAAAACTAACCCTAATTAATCACTAATCAGAAATTAAACCTACTTAATTCTAAAAACAATTAACTGAGTGAAAATTCAATTAACCCTAATTAAAATCTAAACAGAATATTAAATCCTAATTAATCCTGATTACAATTAACTAGATGAAAACTCAATTAACCCTAATTAAAATCTAAACAAAATATCAAATCCTAATTAATCCTAATTAAGCCCTAATTAAATCTAAAAATGGTTAAAAATCTAATTAAACCTATATTAATAAAACTTCTACTAATTTCGATTTAATCTCTATTTAATCTCTAATATTATTTAAAAAACTATTAAAATCCTATTTAAAACTAATAAAAGAAAAATCTATAAAAGATTAAATCTATATTAAAACAAACTCCATTATTAATAAAAGAAGAAAAACTATACTCTTTCTATATTATCTAAAAACAATTAAAAACAATTTTAAAATCTATTATATTCTAAAAAATGATTTAAAAACTATTAAACCAATTAAAAACCTATTTAAATTCTTAAAAAGCTTATAAAGCTCTAGAAAAAGACTTAAACCATTTAAAAAAGTTTAAAAATCCAATTAAATCCTAAAAATGATTAAAAGCCTATTTAAAATCCACAAAAGTCTATTAAACCCTAGAAATGCAAACAGAGGCCAATAACCAACATAAAAGAGCGTGCGAGACCAGATCGAATTAAACAGTAAACCCCTGGCATCAGAATATCTCGAAAACCACCATGCAAGCTGAAAATCCCGAGAAGCGCACAATTTCCCGAAATAAAACCCTGATGTCCTAGACTGGATCTGAAATATCTGATAGACGAAACCCAAACTGTAACTCTGATATCCTCTGTCTGTACACACATATCGTGCATCTGATATGCGAACATGAATTTAAACCATGAGCCAGCTAGGAGAACCGGTTGGTCAAATTTTGGGGTGCAACAACCTTCCCCTTACATAACCGACTTCCGAACCCAGAATGTGGTTGCGATGACCATGTTCTTTTCCTAAAAGTTTTATCGATATTTCCCTTTCCCTCTTTAGGATGAATAAGATTCGGTGACGACTTTGTGTCATTTTTCGTGTAGCGACAACTGACGACTCTGCTGGGGAATTTTATTTAAGCAAGTCAAGCCTAATCTAGGTTTTTTTCCTCATGTTTGGGTGTTTTTCTTTATTCTTTGCTTGCTTTACTTTATTGCTTTCCCTTTTATTTACTTGTATCTTATCTTATGTGGCCCTTATTGCTGTGGTATGGATTGGGTACCATGGTGGCAAATTATGAGGGAAAGACTCTACACCCGAGTCTAGAGTGTAAAATTGAGATAGAAGAGGTTGTGTAGTATGGGCTTCCGAGATACTCATCTCATGAAAGTCGATACGAGAACCTCACTTAGAGTAGATTCCATTGAGTATGTTGATGATCGTCAAGCTCTTAGCATGTTTGATCAATGTTTTCTTGGGAATACATGACTCTAAGGACCTTTTTAGAACCCTAAACCATTGGCCAACTAAGGTTGATGGTCACGTAGTATGGGTCCTCGAGAAGCTCTTCTTGCAAGGGTCGATATGAAAATTTCATTCAGAAGAGATTTCTTGATGGAGTTGTTTCCTGGAAATGACTGACATATGTAATAAACAGTTAAGAAAGTCCATGACTCTGAAACCCTTGTCTAGAATCCAGTGTCGATGGTCTCATATTATGGGTCCCCGAGAAGCTCTTCTCGCGAGGTTCGATACGAAGATCTCACCCAAAAGAGGTTCATATGATGAAGTCATCATCCGACATGCTCATATCATGTGTGATGAACATTCGTATGAATCCATGACTTTGGGATCCCTATTAAACCGTAGATCATACCTCGTGAGAACCTTATTCAAGAAGTAGTCAGTATTGGCCCTATCCATACCTCAGACTTATGAACTCATGTGCTTGGAATCCATTCATGCATCTACTCATACATGCATACTTCATAAAAACAAAGCTCTTAATGTCTTGTTCTTCTTGCAGATATAAGCATTTACCAGAAGCAATCACGATGAATGTGAATTTAGGGGTAATGAAGCTGAACAAGAAGATAGACAAAAAAAGTACCTTCACCTTCAAATACAAAGATCCTACAATTGAAAGTCTGAAAGCTCTGAGTGCCAAGATGACTCCCATTAAGCACAACAAGTTTCATGCTTCCTATGGGAGAATCTTGGATTTTTTGACAGAAAAGACATAATATGAATCCTTCAAAACTTTGGCTCAGTATTATGATACTTCTCTTTGTTGTTTCACCTTTGCCGATTTTAAAATAGCTCCCACTTTAGAAGAGTTCGAGAAGATATTGAATCTCTCCATCAAAGATCATAACCCCTTTCCAAAACTTGAAGAAGAATTCACCTTGAAGAAATTAGCTTCTGCCCTAGGGATTTCTGCAGGGGATGTGGTGGCTAATTGGGCACCTGAAAGGGCCAAAGGTTTCTCAAGGAAGTTTTTAGAAGAGCAAGCATGAAAGTATGTCAAAAAGGGGAAATGGGAGATATGCAATGTGATTTTGGCGCTCTTGGTCTATGGAATTGTGATGTTTCTGAATGTGGAAAATTTTGTGGATCAAGTGACTGTGGAAATTTTCTTGGCTGGAAACCTTGTGCCCTTCCTCCTATGAGATCTTTACCATACGCTTCACACAAGGTATACCAAGGAAGATGGAACGTTCCTGTGTTCCGTGCCAGTCCTACATAAGTGGCTAAGGACCTAAATGCCTCAAGAAAGTCCTTTTGCTTCCAAGAAACTCTCATGGCCTCAGAGATTCGCTTCGCTCACTGCTAGTTCCATCACATGGTATAAGAGGGAATGAGGAACCAAGGAAATTATATTTTCTTGTAGAAAATTTCCCAATGTGCCTCTCTTGGGAGCACGAAGTTACATCAATTACAACCCAGTGTTGCTCAAAAGACAATTCGGACACTCCATGGATGGTCCTCCTAGGGATGAGGACCTGGTATCGTTCATTGTCAATAAGGTCAATCCAAAAGATTCAGCTGTTATACCCTAATATTTGACCTTGTATCACCAACCATACGTATCATAACATTTTCGTCATTTGAACATCATATCCATCATTCAGGTCATCTAACCATAATGCCTACAAAATACATGCCTTTTTTGCTTTCATTTTCTTGTCACTTAATCTCATTTCTTGCAAGATTGAACCAATGTTCAGGAAATGCTGTCAGGTTAAGGGTGTGTGTGGTGGTTTGAAGTTCAATTGGAGTTTGACCTAATCTTGGTTAAAGAAGTGGTTGGCTTCAACATCAAGTTATCAGGTTGTGGCAAAGATAATTGTTTCAATATGGATAATCATCAGGGCCAGTTGACTTTCAATTAGGGTTTTGGTGCGGTAACATCATAGTTCATATATCAAGTCATATGTGTCAATGGCTATTTTGGAGAAAAGTGGGGGTTGAATTCAAGCACTTGTGTTTGAGGATCCAGATCAGGGTTTTATACAAAGGTTTAAGTTATCTGATGAAATCAAGTTACAACGCCATCAAAAGTCGAGGCATTTGGTCAATTTATCAAGATATTTGCAAGTCATGATTATGTGGTTCATGTTCTTGTCATAGGAAAATTCCAACTTGCTATTTAATTTAAGACTGTTTTAAGATGGAATGAGGATATGACGTTATTTCTCATGGAATTGATTCAAAGTTTCATTGCAATTTTGGCATGAGTTTAATGAAGAGTTCAAGATGCTAAAAATTGGTTTCAAGGATGATTTATTGGTTTAAGTCAGGAGCGTCACTTATTCAAGATTTATTTCAGGTGGTTCATTTGTAGTCATTTCTCAAGATTTGAATTAGGGCTTTAGTTCATTTCCAGATTTTTTTTAAGGAGAATTCAGAGATGATTAAGAATGGTTTCAAGTTGTTTTGCTTGGAATTAATTCAAAGAATTTTGGACGATTTAACCAAGTTGAACCATTTCATTAGTCTAAATACAAGAAAATAATCTCAAGTTCCAAACTTAAATATTTCGAGTTTCGTAACCAAATTTCAAGATTAAAGTCTATGTCAATTACAAGTTCTTTCTAAATTTCAAAATCATGACAAAAATCTCCAAGATACAAAGTTCAATTCTTTACCAATTTTCAAATTCTCTTCAATTTCCAAATTTCAATTCCATTCAAGTTCAAACCATAACCAAAGTTTAAACTCCACTCAAAAATTCAAGTCACAAATTTAATTTCATGTCAAATTCAAATTCCAAATTCATGCAAAGTTTCTAGAAAAAATGTGTGTGCAAAGCCCATTAAAAAAATATCTCAAAGTCCATCAATAATCCAATACCTTTTCTACACAATTTTTGCAAAAAAAAAAAATATAGTACAAAAAAATAGAGTCTTGTTCACTAAGTTGTCTAGGAGGGCAGTGTTGGAATTTTTAAAAAATAAAGAAAAAACCTAATTCAATGTGTATATATCTAGTTGTGAGAAAACAAACGAAAAAACAGATACAATAGTGGCGCGAGATCTAAAAAAATTAAAAGAAGAAGCATTTTTGTTTCTCTCTAATTTTTACTCTCCTTCATCACCATCTTCTCATCACTCTTTCGTATAAACAAAAAATCAACACCATGAAAAACACAATACACGCCTTAAACTTCCACTATGTTTTATCTACTTCAATCATCTTCCTTTAAAGAACAGAACGACCTCAAACTCCATTGTCCTCCACAAAACAACTCCACTCTCATCATCTTTCAACATCTCCTGCATCTCTCCTTCACCATCATCAATAACCTCGCTTAAACATACATCTCAACCTTCCTTCAAACAAATCATTCCCTGCAAGTATTTTTGACCCTACTCCACCATAAAGGCTTCATTCTTCCCTTTAACTACTTCAAACCGTAAAAAAAATTGACACAACGGCAACATTGTGATTTCCCTTCCGTCAGCCGTTCTGGTTATGACAACTTCACCACCACTTACCTCTACCAAGCAAACAATATATATACACACAAAAAACACTTTCACCACAACTGTGCAACAGTCACTATAACAATCTCTTCGAGTTGTAATAACAACATCACATGTTGCTACGAACTTGACATCTTTGGCCATGAACAACATCGACCCAAAAGCTCCGAGTAGTGTGAGGGCTTGATTTATCAGACTCAGCATCTTTCGCGATTCAGAAAATACTCCAAATAACCACTCAGTAACTGCCCCTGCACCTCAAGCTTCGAGTTTGTTCCGGTAACAATTTCGATCTCTTTCGTGCGTGTTTATCTTGTTGATGTTTATTGCTAAATTTGTAAGCATTTCCTTCGATTCGATTGACGTGTGTCATTTTTGGGTTGTTGAAAATAGTGATGTAGTTAATTATTTTGAAAATGCTGCGACTATTCTTTCTTTTCATTTCCGCAATTTTGTATGCATGTGCTTCTATGGCTACTAATCATAAAGTATGGCTATTAATCTTAAAGCATTCCTATGGTTTCTTTTAAAATGTAGGATATATTCATTAGTTTTTTATTAATATTTTTTTGGTAAACTTATATGCAATATCTTGAAAATTTAAATGAGATAATAAAATGGAGTACATGATTGATTTTAGATATGTTTAATTAGATTATTTATTTATTTAATAAGTATGAATGATAAGTTTTTTATAATTATTTTCTTTCATGTATGATTACTAGAAATTTGATTTTAGAATAAGTATTGGGTTTTATCATGTACATTAAGGCCATGGTACCCCTTTTGTCTTAGCTAATTTTGTATTTAATTTTGATTTTTTCCTCGATTCTATTGTGTTGCGATTTCAGAAGTGTAATTTCATATTAGCTTTTGGAACTCGTTTAGACATATAAATTTTGTTGATTGGTCATGTATAGAGTGATTCCCCCATGAATCCATTGTAAATGAGTTTCACACAGTGCTAAATTTGTGGCTTTCGATTTCGGTTGGTTTTCAAGTTCTGTGGCTATGTCTTCTTACAACGAACACCTTTTATTTACATGTACTTGGTTGGTAGGTCTGCCTTTATGTTATTTCATCCTCATTCGATAAAATGTACCCCAGCTCCCGTGACGTGTAATAACTTTATCGTTTTCCTTTTATTTTGTTTATATCTTACCATTGCATAACATAAACCATTTTTAAAATAAATTCTCGATTTATATTGAGCCATCTTTCACCTTTGTAAGTCGATTGCCTCGTGCATCGCCATCGTCCTTTTGATCACCGTACACAATATTCATAGCTTACTCTTGGGCTTTCTTACAGTGAGACCTATTTGATTAATTACTTCTAGTTGGTCGTTTAGAAGACTAGCCCATTTTGCTAGTGCACACGATTAAAATTCAATTCAATTGCTTTCTTTTACTTGTTTACTTATATCTTGTCTTGTATGATTAAAATTAAAATTCTAAAGTTCAAGCCCATATTCAATTTTTAAATCGAGCGCTTTTCCCTTGCCATCGACCTTACCTTATACCATTAGGACCTCCTTACCGTTTAGTTCAAACCATTAACTTTTCCGTGTGCAAATTCAAACCTCAATCAATATCGAGCATTTTATCAAAGTCAACTTAATAAACTTAATTATACTTAGACCAAATTTCAATAAAAGATGAAAATGAAGTTGGAATGGAGCCTTCGATTTCTCTCCTCAATTGTTTGGGCCCAATGAGCCTTTCTTAAGTTCGAACAATTGTCTTCTCTAAAAGATTTATAACCTTATTTCGTATCAAACTATTTTACAATAAGCTAAATCAAACTTATTTTTTCTCAATACTTAGATGAGAGAGAGAGAGAGAGAGAGAGAGAGAGAGAGAGAGAGACAAGTCTTTGACTCATTCTCCCGATTACTTGGGTTCAATGAGTCTTTCTTAAGCTTCGAGTAATCGTCATTTGTAACTTACACTACCTATATCAAACCCTTTCATAACTAAGATGAAAAGAGAAAGAGTCAAGTCTTTGACTCATTTCCCGATTACTTAGGCCCAAGGAGCCTTTCTTAAGCTTCAAGTAATCTTCATCCGATTTAAAATACTTTAACCATCTTATCATTCAAAACATTTTTTAAACACAACCTCTTTTCGAGATGGAAAAGAGAGAGAGTCAAGTCTTTGACCCACTCTCCCCATTACTTGGGCCCGAGGAGCCTTTTTTAAGCTTCAAGTAATCGTCATCCAAATAAGTACATCAACACATTTAGTTCAACTCCTCGCCGTCGTGTGAACCGTCAAACCTTTTTCATAAACGAGAGATATGGTGTCTTGAGAATGATGCAAAATATTGCTTCGTCCATAACCTGTTTGAGTTGAGATAAGTGGCATGTTTCCCATGAATGTTGATATATGGAAATTCATTCAAAGTGATGCAAGTGTCCTCTCCTCACTTGTTTGGGTAAAGCAATATTTTTTGTCGAATGCGACTAAGTATCTTTCGATAAATCAAACCAACATACGTAGTCCGAACTACGGATACTCTGATTTCTCATTTTTCAATTAGAATACGTAGGTGTAGGATTGCGAAATCCTAGCGAGCAACCTCCTCTCTTTTTTATCGTAGTTCCACGAACTACGAACGCTCTGATTTTTTACTTCTTACAAGTAAAGATACGTAGGCACAAGGGTCCTAATCCTTGGCGAGCACCCTAATCTAAAAACCATCCATTTTCTCCTTAGATATCTAATCTTTTTACCTTACCTTCACGCTATATTCCCTTAGAAGAAAACAAACAATTTTACCTAACATTTCTCACAAATCGAATCAAGAGGTTCCCGTTGAGTACAACGGACGCGAGGGGTGCTAATACCTTCCCCTCGCGTAACCGACTTCCGAACCTAGAACTTAGTTGCGATAACCATGTTCTTTCCCTAAAAGTTTTCTCGATATTTTCCTATCCCTTCTTGGGATGATTAAAATTCGGTGGCGACTCTGTTTTCCGTGACCAATTCGCGAAGGATCGTGCTTTTTTCGAGGTACGACACCAGACGTAAGGAAGGTGAGAATGGCATGGACAAAAATTGTTAGAAGCACTCCAGATAATGGGAAGAACAACATTATCGCTCGAGAAACCTATGTTCAACGGGTGAAGGAAAGAGCACGAGAAGTCAGACTCCCTTTTTGAAGGTGAGATAATACTTAGAAGGGGGGTTGAATAAGTATGAAAGATTAAGACTTTAAAAATAATGACACAATTATTTTTATCCTGGTTCGTTTAAAACAACTACTCCAGTCCACCCTTCCTAGAGTGATTTGCCTTTCTCAACAAGGACTTAATCCACTATTTAATCAAACTGATTACAATAGTAACACCTAAGAACAACTGTTCTTAGTCTTCTCAAGAGCTACTGATTCTAACTGAATCCTCTTAAGGAAAAACCTTTACAATCAATGTAAATCAAATACAAGAGTATTAATGCTTCTATAAAGCTTTTATCACAACAGTGATTTTTCTCTTAAGTTTAAGTACAAAAAATTCTAAGAAGAATATGAAAGAATGAGAGCTTGAATAATATGATTTCTTTTCAGCAAATTGTGTCACTGAAGAATTTGGTGGAGTCCTCCTTTTATAGGCAGCTGATCCAAGGAAGCTGAGCGTTGAAAAGAGAGTCCCAAAAAGGTCTGAGCCTTTTTGTCTTCACATCAAGTGACCTTTCCTAGAAGTAGATAGCACAGAAAAATCCTTTTTGTCTGTGTTATTGTGTCTAGCACAAATGAGGAAAGAGACGTTTGATTTACTCCAACGGATATAATCTTTGAATATTTCTTCTTCAGTTTTCAGCAAGTTCTTCAGAGTCTGATTGAGTCAGAGTCTTCTAATGATGTTCAGAACTTTGCTGTATCAGAGTCTTCTGCAGCATGTGTGCTTTCAGCGTGTTGATCATCAGAGCATATTTGACACAGATCTTCAGTACTTGGCAGCGTTAGTACTTTCAGAAACTTCTGTAGAAATTATGCTTTGAGAAACTCTTTAATCAATATTCTTCTAAGCTTCAGATGCTTCTGACTAGCTTCAGAATCTTCTGGAGCTTCTTGCATCAGATCCTTCTGGAGACTACGCTCAGGATCTTCTGTAAACAGCAATCAAAATCTTCTGCAGGATGCATCTGGCGCTTCAGAGTCAGGATAACTTCTTGTATACAATACAGATTTGCTTCTAGAGAGTTAATTTCATTTCAATATGCAGTAAATCTCTCAAACAAATTTTAGAGTATATAATTCTTAAATATAAAATTTCCTAACAGTTATCATCAAAACAAAGAGTTATTATTAAGAATCAATCTGTGTTCTAACACTTTTCTCTTTGATGCCTCTGCTTTCCCACAAAATCCTGAACCTGAATTGATCTTATCCGAAGACATGGAGAAACTTAAGGCTAAAATTCGAGAGCTTGAGGATGAGAGCACCCAACTCCAAATTCGACTCAACGAGACCAAATATAATAGTGAAGCTTGGGAAGACAAAAGTAAGGAGTTGAAAGAAAAGTTTGAGGATAGCAAGAAAAAGGCTAGGGAAGAGAAAGGAAATAAGGAATGGGTTGGTGGCACACTTAAAGGTGCTAATTCATAGTTGGATTGTCGAAATAATGAATTGGACCAAGTTTGGAGAAGGATCAGGGACCTGAAGAATGATGTAAGGGTAGCCACTCAGATGAAGAAAGATGAAAGGGAAAACTTTGATGCCTAGATTCGCAAGTTAAAAGACACTATCAAAGGTTGCAAAGATCAGTTAGCTCGCGATTTGTTGGAAAAAGAAAAGGCACAACGAGATCTCTTACAGGCAGAGTACCAGTTGAATAGGGCTGTTGAAAAGATCAAGAGGTTGAAAGATGGAATCTATGATGAGTTTTACCTAGAGCTGCAGGATAGTTTCTAGTATTTGGAAGAAAGTTGTCGCAAAGTAGAAGCTGTTGTACTCCAGAGGGATAGCATCATCAGCAATCTCCAAGTCCTCTATGCTGAATGGAAGAACAAATATGTGAACATGGCTGGATTCTCCAACTTTGTACTTCAGCAAATCCCTGAAAAATTAAAGATTGCAGATCAAGTCACAACTCCACAAAACACTCATGTCCTTGTGTTCGACTTTGTGAAGTTTTGCAAGAGAACAATGGAAGAGCTTGTTACTGATTTAAAGGCGGTTCGCAGAGCCCAAAGAGTCATTTTTAGAATTGATTTGTAATTTTTCTAAGAAGTTCATCTTTCCTACTTTGCTTGTATTTGAACTTGGCTTCGAGCCTTAATAAAATGATTTGTTTTGTTCTATTATGTCTCTTATGATTAATTGCAATGAAAAATGTTTATATTCTTAGCGATAACTAACAAGGTTACTAAGAGCTTTGTGCATAACATAATAATATTCCATACACATTCATGCATCATTCAACATTCCACAAAGCAAAACCAAAAGCTTACAATAACTTGACCTTCTGCAGTTTGACAAGCTGACTTACCGACATCCCTACTATACCCGCGACAATCGAAGAATACTAATGGATCAAATTGAACAAAACCAAACCACTCTTAGAGAAAAGATGATCAATATAAAGACTCAGATGGGCCAGATGATGGAGGTCATCCAGGCTATGGCCAAAGGACAAGAAGAAATGAGATAGATTGCTGAGAGAAACGCTATTAACCCTCCTACTCCTACTCCTGGTGGATCAATTCCTACTCCCAGTGGCGCAATTCCTACTCTCGACGGTGTGCTTCCGCCCCCAATCCATTTTGATGATCATGAAGATTTATGCAACCCTCATGACGACTCAGTCATAGATGCTTTTGGACTACCAACTGGTGACTTATGTAACGCCCCAAATTCTGAATTTCCCATTTTTGTTGAGTCCTTTTTAATTCATTTGGATAATTGGTATTTTAATTGTGAAATTTATGTGTTGATATGTTTAATTTCAATATTGTGCTATTTTACCGATTCGGAGAGTTTTCGGGGAAAATCGAGTAAAGGGTATTTTAGACATTTAGTATTAAGTGTTAAGTGGATTGTTGTGTGAGAATTAATTGGTAAGTGTTTGGAAAGAAATGGAGAGGAAAGAAAATAGAACATGAGATAAGAGAGAAAAGGGAATAGATAGAAACATTAGTGGAAAAACAAGGGAAAGAAAGAAGAGAGAAGAGAAAGAGGAGAAAGAAGAGGAAATCCTAGGATTTCATCAAGGATCAACATCCAAGCTTTCAATCAATCGGGTAAGGGTGTGAAACTCTATTATACTGTTAATGTGTATGATTATGTATGTTGTTGATCGTTTGATGTTGGATTGAGAAGAGTTTCTACTCATTTCCATCTTAGGGCAATATTAGGATTTAATCGGTAGAATATGGTTTTAACCGGTTAGAATCGAGAAATGGATGGAGTAGGATAATCGGGTGTTATTGGGTTGGACTTACTGGGGTAGTTTGGTGTTAGAATTGGTTGATTTTGTGAGGTTTGGGCTTTGGACAACCATGGAAGTTCTGAGTTCGCAGGCTCGCCAGGCGAACGGCAGCGAAGCTTCGCCAGGCGAAGCCCAGCGAGTAGCAGCGAACTAAGTCAAAAGCATCCACCCTGTCTTCGTTGGCAAGTTCGCCAGGCGAATGAGAGTGGCGAAGGTTTGCCAGGCGAGTGTGCTGGCGAGTGCTAGCGAGTAATTCCAAAATAACTCCCAGTGGTCTTCGCTGGCAAGTTCGCCCGGCGAACTAAGTAGCGAAGGTTCGCCAGAGGCTTCGCCAGGCGAAGGTTGGCGAATGCGACAGCATTTTCCTATTTTCTGTGTTTTTCCCTTTTCATGCGGATTTCTTTGTTCAGTTATGTTTAATCCTTATCGAATTGAATAGTTTTGTGTGTCGTGTGGTATGTTATGTATGGGTAGCCGCAAGGCGTGAATCCTAGAATGTGGAATTTTGATTGTGAAAATATATGCCTTATATGGAATGGTATGTGTTGAAATGAAGATTATGTGTATTTTATGGAGTATAAGTATATTGTGAATGTGCATAGATTGTATGTGCTTGTATGAGATGAATATGCATAGTGATATATTTGCGAATATGTATGCATGTAGAGTAATGTTGTGAGTCATTTTGCATAAAGGCATCATGATGTACATCCTAGCGATGTTGATTCCTTGGAGAATCTGCCGAACATTTGATTCCTCGGAGAATCTGCAGAGTATTTGATTCCTTGGAGAATCTGCTGAATATTCGATTCCTTGGAGAATCTGATGAATATTTGATTCCTTGGAGAATCTGCTGAATACTTGATTCCTTGGAGAATCTGCTGAATTGAGTCGGTACCGCATTTGCATCTGCATAGAGTCGTGAGTCGGTCTCTATGAGTTGCATTGGTCATCTTTATATGATGCATGGAGTGAAATGAACATAATTCTAGATGTTTATGTGGAAGATGATGAGTATGTATAGACGCATGATTTGATGAATATGCTTGATTGTGTGAATATGCATCGTGATGAGATGTGGTGAGAATCTGAATTATGTTAATCCCATGTATGTATATAGATATATAAATATATGTATTGACTGTTATGATATTGTTTCTCACCCTTCTGCTGTTTCATAATGCTCTATGAGGCATTGCAGAGTAGGATTGCTGGAGGTCCTTTTTGTGAAGCAGGTCTTCATTATTTTTGGTCGATGACTCTGATATGTAACATCTGGGTAGTTAAGAAGCCTTTGGTTCTTTTTGGAGATACTTTTGCTTTGATTTCTTTTGTGATACATCTGCGTATGTATCTGATAATGGATGTTTGTACATATGAATTAATTGAATGATGTATATATGTTTATATGAATGTATTGATTCAATGTTTAGATGTTTCCGCTTTATTCTAAATATTGAGATGTGAGTTTTAGAACTATGTTCTTCAGTTGTGAATTGCCCATTGTTGCATATCTATTTGAGCAGGTGTTGTAGGTGTTTAACTTCATGATAATGTGATACACCTCTTTTATATCATGTATCAATTAAACTCTGATGAAACTTTTATCAAGTGCTTAAATGATTTAATTGTTTATTTGGGGGTATAGAAAGGGGGTGTTACATTAAGTGGTATCAGAGCCAGCGTTGAGTCAGTTGTGTCTGTCTTATTGTTGTGTTGGTTGAACGGTTGTTTAACCTTGTTATTTTTGGGAATCCTCATAATATGGCTGGTCGTAATGACAATGCTATGGCTGCGGCGTTGGAGGCTATGGCTAGGGCGGTGCAAGGCGCACCGAATGTGAATGCGAACGAGTTTAGAAAGAACCAACCACCGGTATTCAAGGGAAGATTTGATCCGGACGGTGCTCAGATTTGGTTAAATGAGATCGAGAGGATCTTTAGAGTTATGAATTGTGCTGAAGGCAACAAGGTGAGACTTGGAACTCACATGCTGAGAGAGGAAGCCGATGACTGGTGGGTCGGTATGAGACAAGTTCTTGAAGTAGACGATGAGGGAATCACTTGGAATCTTTTTCGCACTGAATTTTTGAGAAAGTATTATCCTGAGAGTGTGATGGGAAAGAAGGAGATGGAGTTCCTGGAATTGAAACAAGGCAACATGTCTGTGACAGACTACACAGCTAAGTTCACAGAGTTAGTGAAGTTTCATCCTCACTATGATGCGGTGACGGCGGAATTTTCCAAATGTATTAAGTATGAGAATGACTTGCGCCCTGAGATCAAGCAAGCGGTGGGTTATCAGAGGATTAGGAGATTTTCGGACTTGACCGAATGCTGTAGAACTTTGAAGAAGATAGTAAAGCTCGTTCCACTCACTATAAGAGTTTGAATGAGAAGAGAGGGAAGCAACCGGTAAGGAGTGGACCTTATATGACGCCTGCTGATAAAGGCAAGCATAGGGAAAACTTTGATAGGAAGCCCGGAGGAGGTTCTAGTGCGATTAAATGTTTCAAGTGTGGCGTAATGGGCCACAAGTCCTTTGACTGTGGAAAATCTGTGGAGAAGTGTGCTAACTGTGGGGTTCCTGGACATGCCACTTCGGATTGTAGAAGGAATGTGGTGAAATGCTACAACTGTGGCGAAGTGGGTCACATTAAGCCCAATTGTACTAAACCGAAGCAAGCTCCAGCGGGCAGAAAGGTATTTGCGTTAGCCGGTGCGGACACTACTAATGCGGATCGTTTGATTAAAGGTACATGCTTTATTAATAATGTACCTTTAGTTGCTATTATTGATACTGGAGCGACTCATTCGTTCATTTCTCTTGAGTGTGCCGAACGTTTGGATTTGTGCATGGTTTCTTTGAATGGTGGCATGGTTATTGAGACTCCCGCTTCGGGGTCGGTAACTACTTCCTTGGTATGAATAAGTTGTCCTTTGACCGTGTATGGTAAAGACTTCGTTATGGATTTAGTGTGTTTGCCGTTGGATGGTTTGGATGTGATTTTGGGTATGAATTGGTTGCAATATAATAAGGTTCATCTGGATTGCTATCACAAGTTGGTAAGATTTCCTTATTTGGAAGATGATGGAAGTGAGAGTTTTCTATCCACTAAAGAGTTGAAGAAACTTTTAGCGGACGAAGCTCAGTTGTTTGGTTTGTTCGCGTCCTTGTCGGTAGAGAGTAAAGTGGAACTGGAGTTGTTTCCCGTAGTGCGAGAATTTCCAGAAGTGTTTCCGGGAGATATTAAGGATGTGCCGCCGGAGAGAGAGATTGAGTTTTCTATTGATCTAGTTCCGGGTACTAGACCGATTTCGATGGCACCGTATCGTATGTCGGCATCGGAATTGGTAGAGTTAAAGAGGCAGTTGAATGACTTGTTGGATAAGAGATTTGTAAGACCAAGTGTTTCTCCTTGGGGTGCGCCAGTATTGTTAGTAAAGAAGAAAGATGGAAGCATGCGGTTGTGTATTGATTATCGGCAGTTGAATAAAATGACGATTAAGAATAAGTATCTGCTTCCAAGAATAGACGATTTGATGGATCAATTGGTTGAAGCCCGTGTTTTTAGTAAGATTGAATTGAGATCGGGTTATCACCAGATTCAGGTGAAAGAAGAAGATGTTTCAAAGACGGCCTTTAGGACACGATATGGTCACTACGAGTATACAGTGATGCCGTTCGGAGTTTCTAACGCGCCGGGTGTATTCATGGAATATATGAATCATATTTTTCATGAGCAGTTAGATTGTTTTGTGGTGGTGTTCATCAACGACATCTTGATTTATTCTAAGTCTCAAGAAGAGCATGAGGGGCATTTGAGAATTGGTTGCAGATTTTGAAAGAGAAGCAATTGTATGCCAAGTTGTCGAAGTGCGAGTTTTGGTTATCGGAGGTGAGTTTTCTTAGACATATTATTTCTGGAAATGGTATTAGTGTTGACCCATCCAAGATTGATGCGGTAATGCAGTGGGAAGCTCCTAAGTCAGTTACGGAGATTCGAAGCTTTTTGGGAGTAGCCGGTTATTATCGGAGGTTTATTGAAGGATTTTCGAAGTTGGCACTTCCGTTGACTCAATTGACTTGTAAGGGAAAGGCTTTTGTTTGGGATATTGATTGTGAGAAGCGTTTTGTTGAGCTTAAGAGAAGGTTGACAACGGCGTCAGTTTTGATTTTACCGAATCCGACGGAGTCATTTGTGGTTTATTGTGATGCTTCTTTATCCGGTTTAGGTGGTGTTTTAATGCAAGATGGGAAAGTTGTGACTTATGCTTCAAGACAATTGAGAGTGCATGAGAAGAACTACCCTACGCATGATTTGGAGTTAGCAGTCGTGGTGTTCATTTTGAAAATTTGGAGGCATTATCTTTATGGTGCAAGATTTGAGGTTTTTAGCGACCACAAGAGTTTGAAATATTTATTTGACCAGAAAGAGTTGAAAATGAGACAAAGGAGATGGCTAGAGTTTTTGAAAGACTACGATTTTGGTTTGAATTACCATCCGGGTAAGGCAAACGTAGTAGCCGATGCTTTAAGTCGAAAGTTGGTTCATATGTCGACGTTGATGATAAGAGAATGGGAATTGTTTGAGAGTTTTAGAGATTTGAGTTTGGTTTGTGAAGTGACGCCGAGAAGTGTGAGACTTGGTATGCTTCATATTACGAATGATTTTCTTGCGACCGTTTGTGAAAAACAAAAATTGGATTTAAAGTTCGTTAATTTGATGATGAATGAGAATGAAGATTTCAAGGTTGATGAATTTGGTGTTTTGAGATTTTGTGGTCGTATTTGCATTTCCGACGATGTGGAGTTGAAAAAGATGATATTGGAAGAAGGTCATCAGAGTAACTTGAGTATTCATCCAGGAGCGAATAAGATGTACCAAGATTTGAAGAAGATCTTTTGGTGGTCCGGACTAAAGCGAGATGTTGCTCATTGTTGCACCCTAAAATTTGACCAACCGATTCTCATATCTGGTTTATGTTTCAACGCATTTTGCATTCGCATTCGCATACTACATACAGGGCATTTTCATCATTCAGATTGATTTTTATCGGGATTTTAGCCCCTGGCGTTTCAGGCAGTACAGGCCAATCAGAATAAAAATCTGTGGAGAATTGGTGCTCGTTCCTGGCGTTTTCAGGCCATCTCGGTGCCCGGGTTTCGCTGCGGTTGCGCAATTGGGTTTTAATCGGTTTAATCGGCTTCATGGCATTTTTTGGATTTTTCTTTTATTTTTCTGGTTTTTTAATGCATTTAATTGGATTTTTCTGGATTTAATAGTTTTTTTTATAATTTTTTAGAATTTTAAATAAATTTTCTTTTCTAGAGATTTATTAGATTAGATATTAATTTTCTTTTAATAGTTTTTAATAGATAAATAGTTATTTTTCTTTTAAAAGAGTAGCTAAAAGAAATAAAATAGATAGTATTGTTTTTTTTTAGATTTTTATTAGAGTTTTATTGTTTTAAAAAAATTAATAGGATAGATTTAAAAAAAAATATAGGGAATTAAAGGTTTAGATTTTTTTAGATTTTATTTGTTTTTTTTCCAGAATTAATTAGGTTTTTTAAAAAAGATAATCTTTTAGAAATTAAATAATAGTTTTTAGATATTTTTCATTTTATTTTTCGTTTTTAGGTTATTAGGTTTTTTTATTTTTCATTTTATTTTCGTTTTTTAGATTTTAATTAGGTTTAATAGATTAATTAGGTTAATTGTCAGTTAATTTTGTTTTAGAACTAATCAGAGTTTAATTGGTTTAAGGTCCATTAATCAGCATTCTGTCGCTACTCGAAAAATGCATCGTGCAACGACGGGGAGGCGAAAAGAAAGGACAGAAGAGTCGCCACCGAACTTTATTTATCCCATGAGGGGAAAGGAAAATATCGAGAAAACCTTAAGAAAAGAATGGATAAGATGGTCTCGCAACCAAGAACGGGTTCGGAAGCCGGTTATGCAAGGGGAAGGTATTAGCACCCCTCGCATCCATCGTACTCGATGGGAACCATTTGTTTGTCGATGTATGAATATATCTGCTTAAGAATTATGCTATAAAAGTGTGCCAAAAGATAAAGAGAAAGTGTTAGAAACTGGGGAAAGAGAGTTAACGGAGGAAGAAGAGAGAAAGAACTGACTCGGTAGGACTTCGCAGTCCTATGCCTACGTATTCTCAATAGATGTGAGAAAGTCAGAGTCGACGTAGTTCGGGGAACTACAGATATGGGGGGAATGTGCTCGGCAAGGATTGTGGCCCTTGTGCCTACGTATCTTTACTTGAAGAAGTAAAGAATCAGAGCAGCCGTAGTTCGGCCTACGGTTTGCGGGTGAGTTTTGGTAGACGCTGCTTTCGTGCGCATTCTAGCAGTTAGGCGTATTGCTGCTCGCTCGTTGGAGACTTAGGCGTTACCTGTTTGCGGTAGAACGGACGTAGCATGCCTTTCTGGGAAAGGGTGGAAAAAGAAAAGGGTGCTCGCTAGGATTGTCGCAATCCTATGCCTACGTATTCTCAACATGCAAGAGAAATCAGAGCAACGTAGTTCATGGTTACGGTGCGGATAACCGGTGTGTTTGGGGATGATGTTATCGTGCGCGTTCTAGCAGTTTAGGTGTTTTGCTGCTCGCATGTGAGGAGACTTATGCATACCTGTTTGCGGTAGAACGGACGTAACATATCCTGTTTGAAAGGTTGGTTTGCGCCATGCGAGGCAAGGTGTCATGTTTGATTGGTTGGGTCGTTTTTAGGGGGCGAGATAGGTCCTCGGATAGTAACCCCTACGGGTAGTACCCAATTCATTAACTCAAATTTTTTGTTATGAAAAGGTGTGGCGAACGAGGCGTCTTCGTATTGAAAGACGAGCATCGAAACCACCCTCACTACAGTGGGCATCCCAACACTCGAAGAGGAAGAGGTCTACACCTAATCCTCTCTCTTTAATTCAATGCAAAGAGAGCTTTGTTCTCTTATTAAAGATATTTTTGGTTTTGAATGGTAAGTGCTTTGCGACAGAGAACCCTACGGTAAACGTCAGCACTCGGGATAGGAGAAGGCCTACGCCTAACCACTCCACGACCAATCAAGTTTTTTTTTGTTGCGAAAATGAGTTTTAAAAGGCACTCGGTACATGACCGAGGTTTTAGGTGAAAAGAGTTACGGAATGAAGTTGTGAAAGGAGATGGTGGATAAAGTCGCGTCTTCGTATCGAAAGACGAGTATCGAGACCACCCTCACTACAGTGGGCATCCCAATACTCGAAGAAAAAGAGGTCTACACCCAATCTTCTCTCTTTAATTCGATACAAAGAGAAATCAATTTATTATGGTTTGAAAAAGGACTCGGCACTAGACCAAGGTTTTAGGAGGAAAAGGGGTGGAAGCGTCTTCGTATTGAAAGACGAGTGTCGAAACCACCCTCACTACAGTGGGCATCTCGGCACTCGGAGAGGAAGAAAGTCTACACTTAATCCCCTCTTTTTAATTCAATACAAAGAAGTCAGTTTATTATTGAAAGTGTACTCGGTACGGGACCGAGGTTTTAGGAGGAAAATTGGAAGCGTCTTCGTATTGAAAGACGAGTGTCGAAACCACCCTCACTACAGTGGGCATCTCGGCACTCGGAGAGGAAGAAAGTCTACACTTAATCCCCTCGTTTAGTTCAATACAAAGATGATTTGATTTTGAAGATTGTTTGACAATGTTTTTGAATCGAGTCGGGACAGGTGACGAAGAGAGAAAAAAGGTGGTCTCAGATCCAACATTACTTATCAATAATTTGACTGGTAATGAATTACGGAGGTCTCGTCATCGACCAAAGCAGAAAATGGGACAAATTGCTCAATAACAAATGCGAAATGAAATTAACTTTTTTCATTTTTAAAATAAATCTCAAAACTTTGATATAAAGCAACTCTAAAAAATCCTAGAAAAACATAACAAGGAAATATTGAAAGAAATTAGATATATATAAAAAAAATGTATACAAACTCAAAAATAAAAAATAATATCCAATATCCACATATTATCTAAATAATATATATATTTTTTTAAAAGAAAAATAAAGGTAAATAAATGGTATATACACATAATAACAAATAGCCTTTTTTTTTAAATTAATAATAAAATTATATTTACATAACAAGAAAAAGAAAGTACCGTGATCTTCCTCTGTTTGCTTCTCTAATCCTCGATCTCTCGTTCGCTTTTCCCCGAGCTTCTGATTCGCGGTTCAATTTGATTCACGTGAACAACAACACAATTCGTCCACACTTCGGTTCTCGCTTGCTTCTGATTCCTCTAAAGGTTCGTATGGTTTCAAACCCGCTTGCTCTTCGTCCTCTTCTTCTGTCCTTCATTTTGTTCTTGATTAAGTTCTGAGTTTTTGTGAATTTGGTTGATTTGAGTGCAGGTCGAAGGAAAGAAGGGTTGAAGGATGGTGATTGTGAGATTTGAGAGTGGACTTTGGAGAAATGTGCAAGCGATGCGAAGAAGTTATCACGGTGAAGGTTTGAATGGGGTCGCACACCAAGTGTTTGTGAAATAGCCACGACAACTCAAAGCTTCCACGGTGATGATTTCTTTTGTTGACGGCGAGTATCAATGGCAGCTACAAGCAGGGCTCTGAGTTTGGAAGAAGAACTGAGTTGAAATGAGTTGTTGTTAGTGATACATGAGCAGATTCTCGACGGATGTTGGAGTGAGGTGTTGGGTTGAAGATAGATTGGGGATGAAAGGGATTTGTTGGAGAATTCGAAGGAGGATGAAGGAAAGTTGGAGGAAGTGAACGAGAGAGGGGTTTGGGTTTGTAGAAGGTCTGTTAATGGAGTTCGCGGTGTTTTTCGGTGAAAGGGGTTTGGAGCCGCTTGATTGGAGTTTTGATTGAGGGTTGACGAAGTTTGCAGATGGCGGAGGTATGTTCGAAAACGGTTTCGATGAAATCTCTCTGGGATTTTGATATTGATGCTTTTCCAAAGGAGAAAAGTGGAGGTTTGAAGTAGAAAATGAAAGTTGTTAACTGATTTGGGACGCCAGATTCAAGAGCTTCCAAGAAGAGTGTTAAGTTTTGTGGTTCATGAAGGAAGAAGTGAGGATTATGATAAGAAGGTTGTACAAAGCAGGGAGGAGAAAGTGGAGAGTGCACGAGTTACATATGTTGTTGAAGATGGTGGTCTGAAGTGTGAAGAATGGTTGATGTGTGTGCTATAGTGGTTCACTGCGTGTGTTGTTCCTGTTGTAGTTATTCCAAACAGAAAAAAGCAATAACGAATTTTCAAGGGTGATGGTTGGTGCACACTTGATGATGATTTAGTTGGTGGAGGTGTTGCGATTTGAAGGACATTTTTCTGACATGATGTTTCAATGTTCAACATGAACAGTTGAACACATTGTTGAGAAAAGAGTGAAGGGTGAGTTGCAATCGAGAATTCGAGGGTGAAGAAGATAGGTGCAAGGTTGAAGTTTTTGGATGAATGTTTTTTGAAGGGAGTTTTAATGGAGGTTTGAGGTGAAGTTTATTGATGTTGGTTGAACATTGAAGAAGGATGGACCAGAAAAGTTCCTTTGTGGTTTTTGGAGAGAGTGAAGAGTAGTGTGTGTGAGCAGAACAAGGAATGTTTTTTTTTTGCTCAGTTATCAAAAATGGTCCTCCTTTGAAGCTGGGTTGATGAGGGGTTTTTTGAAGGAGATTGTGTGAAACCGGTTTTCTGTCTTGCTTTTTTTTTGTCTTGTTGTAGCAGGATATGAGCTGTCTTTTTTCAAATGTTGTCTGGTGTGAATTTTTTGTGCAGTAATAGCAGAGTTGCTGTTTTTAGTGCAAGGTTTTGTCTGTCGGTACGGTTGTGCAGAAGTTGTCTGGAGTGTGGGCTTGTAGCAGTGGTTTGGTTGTGTTTTCACAATGCTGTACAGGTTTGAGGATCTGAAGTTTTGCAGAGGTTTTGGGGCAGCCGTGTACTATTGTGATGGTTTGGTTTGTGCTTTTCTTTATCTTTTTTCCTTGTAGATGTACACAACTTAATGTTGTCCTTAATGCAGGTGCAGATCGCGTAACGGTTTGTCGTATGCGTGAGGGTGAGGTCTTTTGATGAGATAAAAGTGAGCTGAAATGAAGGGAAACAACTGCTGTGCTGCCTCAGTATGATATCAAGCACCCTCAATGCATCCTGAGAATTTGCATATGACTCAATCCCTTTAAGTGCAAGAGCAATAGACTGCAAGGGTATTTTGGCAGCAAAACTTATCTCCACTGTGAATGCCTTTGACTGAAGAGAACGCTTTGTCCTTTTATTTTCCTCACAAAGGGTTTCATCAGCACCAGGACTCTCAGTACACTTTGGAAATGAACATGTTTCTTCAAGCAGAATTTTGAACTCAAACTTATTATCTGGAAGAGGACCCACTGTGTGCAATGTTCTTTTTCCATCATATGCAAAGCTTTTGCCACCAAGTTAGTCAGAACTGTAAACCGATGTAAGGCACCAATAGCTTCCTCTACTAAGTTACTCCTTGGAAGATCACGGTCTCTACCGTCTTGGACATACTTATAAATGATTGGAAGTAGACCGGAATCCAGAATCCATTGAGTTATTTGATCAATTTCTGGCAGATGGCATATTATTCCCATGGCAGAAAGTATTTCCTCTTTATCAGATGGAGATTCTAGGATCTGAAGTAAAGTGTTGATGCACTTTTTATCAACATTCTCTAGTATGATGGCTTCATCACAGCTCTCTACCAAGCATGAAAACAATTTTACAGCACTTGCTCTTAGGTCTGTATTCTCATTCTCACACAGTTTAACCAATTCTGGTATAGCTGAGCACTGATTTCGCTTGGTCTTGATATATGAATATGAAGGTGACTGACACAAGACATAAAAGGTCAGAATAATGTTTTGTTGCACACCAGGTTGTGTCACATTGACTAAAGGAACGAGGTTAAAAACATCATCATCAGAATCTAGTAATAAAACTTGTGTTTGGGCATCTTGAGAGGTAGCTGAGGCAGCAAGTTGCATGATTATGCCATGGACTAGTTTGAGCGAATAATAATGGATTTTGATTATGATATGTCGATTGGTTTGCAAGGCTTTGAGGATTGACAGGATTAGCCGCGTTCGCTTTTTCAATGTTGTTGCAGGCTTCGAAAGAAGGGAAGTCAAAAATTTGATCAGGCAACGACTCGGATTCTATTTTCATCTTCTTGGGTGTTATGACGGGTCTGGGAGTAGTGCCTTGCAGATCTGACCCTTTAATAGTATCAGTGTTCCACCTGTGTTGCCTTTTTGCAGGCTCATTATTTCTGACTAATGTTTGTTCAGGATATTTTCGCTTCTCTCGAATTCAGTTGGGCCACAGCAGCCGGTTGACCCTTGAGCATCAAGCTGGAAGGACTGCCAGCAGCAGTTCTAGTCCACGTTTCGGAGTCAGTTGCCAGAGGACTACGATTGCGTGAGTCTGCTGGCTCATCACTATCAGCAGAGCAATCACTGAAGACTGAAGTGTTGACAATATCTCCATCCAGATCCGCAGGATTTGTCCCACAGCGTATGCATGCAGATTTCGGAAGTGGAAGAAACAATGATGACTTGGATGACTTTTCCAGTCTTGACTTTGCTGATATACTAAAAAAGTTTCTTAAATCCTCCTTCACCGTATTATCTGCAAATATAAACTCAACAGCATTCTTTGATAGCTCAAACATCTCCTTCCTTCCAAGGCCGAATGAAGAAACGGCTATTTTGTATTCATTGGAGAGACTGGTAGAGAACACACCCGAGTCATCAGTACACAGAACTACAGGATGTTTTGCTTTATACAAGTCCACAAAATGATGAGCATCTATTGATGGAACGGACAGTGTCCTGATGTTCGACGTCAAGCAAAGTTCAACCGGAATTTTAGAGGACTTCAGCTTTCTCCAGTGTTTCTCCTCAAAGAAACATGCATGTCCAATCCTCCCAGGAAGAAAGTCAAGCATATCATGTATCTCTCTCGAATTAGGTACCTCTCCACAGTGAAGAGTTACGTAAAGACCTTGCTCTCGAGCAAATTTTAATGCTGGAAAATATGTAACCCATTCACCAACAGCTGGATTCCCAGAGAGGTCAATTCCAACGACCCCAAAGTGCCTCATTTCTAGGGCAAGCATGACAGTTTCCATTGCTGCTTCTGATGTTTCCCTACGGTCAATGCTTAAGAGAAGTCTAACAAAGATTTGTTTCCTAGTATTTTCATTAATTTTATCATTTGTAGCTAAGACTGAGTGTATAGGGTTTGAATGAATTTGTAACTCCTCGTTGTGAGGAATAAAACATACATCAACTGAACTCACAACTCTTAGACCTTCCAGAACAGCTTCAATATAAGAGCGTTTGCTCATTCCTTTGGCCTCATTTTTCTTTGGAGTAGTTCTCAACTCCACATACACAACATTTTCTGACGCAAAATCTTCAACAACTTCTTTGGTAATTCTTGTAACGGTGGCATGGTCAGTTGTAAGAATGTGGATTACGTCAAACAGCTTGAATACCTCAGATAATGAACGATCATTTTTGAGGATAACATGCTCTACTTGAGAGAAATCTATGAGACCCTTGTGACCCAAAGCTTTAGCAAGTTCTAGAAGGGTGGAGTCTCTAATGGATCCATTGAGGTGAGCATGGAGTTCTATCTTTGGCATTGACATACACCACTCCATTTCTCTCTTCCCGATTTGGGTGATACTTTGAATTAGTCCTTGAGCATTAAAGTCAATCACAGAACAAACTTAATCATGAGTCAATCGTCAAATCATTCTTGATGTTTGCCATTTGAAAACATGATGAGTTGAAGCCTTCATGGAACACTCCATTTAAATCAATGCACCATGACCTTGATAAAAAGGTAGATCCTTTTCTTGCTGATGAATTAAGTCAAACCTGGACTTCGACATACACTTCACTCATTCCTACTTAATGAACCCCAACCAAAACCTATCCAATTCAGCTCAATCTTATGATGGAAGCAACATATATTTTTTTTTATTTTCCTGCCCCTGACAACCACATATGCTTATCTGTTTGTCTTCAAGGACCTTGACTTGTCTCTGATAAGGGTAACCACTTGATGAATTGAATATAACCTCCTTGATCAGGTTAAAAACCATTGGTAATTTTTGTTAGACACACATTTCTTGATCCCCTGTGAAATGCAAAATGCTATGCAATGCAATGCTTACGTATGTGCTGATGCAATGAAATAAAACATAAGCCAGAGGGGTCGGTCAAATTTTGGGGTACAACAGTTGCCCCTATTCAAGCGACTTAGACCTGAAGGGATGAAAGGTAAGAGACTTTCATACAATCAAGGTAAAATACGGTTGAATACCCAAGGACCCGGAAATTTGACAACCGCGAAACGAACTTCTGACATCGCCGCTAGGCACCCATATTAAGTAGAACGTCTGACCTTGCCGTCAGCTCCTTTAATAGCATCTAACCTCGCCGTCAGATCTCAGCGTCAAAATTATAAATCAACTGACTTTATCGTTGGTCCTCAATATTTTCTGACTTCGCCGTCAACTCTTCAAAATAATCTTCTGACCTCACCGTCCAATTTATAATATTTTCTGACTTCGCCGTCAAAAAAAAATTTCAAAATCGTCTTCTGACTTCGCCGTCAATTCCCATATTAAGTGGAACATCTGACTTCACCGTCAGTCATAAATCAAGTAAACATCTGACCTCGCCGTCAATTCTCACATAACCTGACTTCGCCGTCATCTCTTAAAACAATCTTCTGACTTCGCTGTCATTTCCAACAATTTTGACTTCGCCGTCAATTCTTAAAATAATCGGCAAAAGCATCTGACCTCACGGTCAGGCCCCGACATTAAGTCGGTAAAAAGATCTAACCTCTCCGTCAGTCCTCTGTTAAATACAAACAGATATTGAATCCAAAGATACGATCCTCCGACATCGCCGTCAAGACAAAATCCAACATCGCCGTTGGAAGAACCAAATTACCTGACATCGCCGCCAAGAACAAACATCTAGCATCGCTGCTAAAGAATCAAACCACTCGACCTCGCCGCCGAAAATAAACATCCAACCTCGCCGCTGAACAAACAAATCACTCTGACATCGCCGCCAGAAACAAACATCCAACCTCGCCGCTGAGAAAACAAAGCATTCTGACATCGCCGCCAGAAACAAACATCCAACCTCGCCGCTGGGAAAACAAAGCACTCTGACATCGCCGCCAGAAACAAACATCCAACCTCGCCGCTGGGAAAACAAAGCATCTGACATCGCCGTCAGGAACGAACTTTCAACATCACTGCTGAAGAGTACAATTACTGTTGCCATCGCCGCCAACACAAACATCTCAACATCGTCGTTGAAAAACCAAATCATCTGACATCGCCGTCAGAACAAACTTTCAACATCGCCGTCGAAGATCTAAACCACTTGACATCGCCGTCAAAACTAGCTTCTCAACATCGCCATTGAAGAATCAAATCACTTGACATTGCCGTCAAAACTAACTTCTCAACATCGCCGTTGAAGAATCAAATCACTTGACATCGCCGTCAAAACAAAATTCTCAACATCGCCGTTGAAGGACAACCTCTTGACATTGCCGTCAAAACAAATATTCAGCATCACCGCTGAAGATCAATCACTTGACATTGCCGTCAAAACAAATATTCAGCATCGCCGCTGAAGGACAACCACTTGACATCGCCGTCAAAACAAATATTTAGCATCACCGCTGAAAAAATCAAATTATCTGACATCGCCGTCAAAACAAACTTCCCAACATCGCCGTTGAAGAACTAAATCACTTGACATCGCCGCCAAGGTTTCGCTGAATATATGAGCAACAAGATTCAAACGAATTTAAGACCATCCATTGGTGACAATCACACAAGAAAATCACTGGGGAGACAGCATGAGCTGGGGTCTAGCCAACACACGGGCGAAAATACTAGTCACCTGTGGGGTTCACTCGAAACAAAAGGGTAACGACTCAGCTTATGTTTCACATGCATATGTTTGGATATGACGAAATGCTCCATACGAAATGGAAATGCTTCGCGTTTGGGTAGATGTTATGCATGTATGTAGATGCCAATGAACCAAATTGGCAAAATAGATGCTAAAGAGAAAGAGCCAACTCCGTTGAGTCAGAGCTAGATACGCCTAGCGCAAATAAACTCATGCTGGGGAATGCAAGCCGTGGATGGCCTCCGAGAAAACTTCTGGGTAAAACTGCTCCGTTAAGAACAAAACCACTCCGCTGGGGATCCAAATCAAACTCTGCTGCGGAAAACATCCCAGATGGCCTATCAGCCTACAACTCTTCTGGGGATCAAGCAACTTGGCTGGAGGCAACAACTCCACTCTACCGGGGAAATCAGCTATGAATGATTAGCCAGAATAACTCTACTGGGGAAACACAGCAGATTGCTGAGGAATAGCTCCATTCTGTCGGAGATTGAATCCGCTATCTGCTAGGGACTTTGAATAAGACTTACTGGGAGCTTATCCCAAACTATCTCTACTGGGGATGGAGATAAACAATCTCTGAGTCAGTTCCACTCTGTGGGGAAGGAAATTAACTCTGCTGACTTGGCTGGGGATTAGATAAGGAGGGAATCAACATCAATCTCTGCTTGGGGAAAATGAGAGGTAAACTTCAACAATACTTCCGTTTGAGGAATGAGTCAATGACCTAGACTCTGAGGGGAAAGAAGTCAACTATTTAGACTCTGTGGGGATAACAATACTGTACTCGCCTCACTGCTGGGGAAATAAACCCAAATCTGCTTCTATAACTCTGATAAGCTCTGAAGATATGGAGAGGAACACATCTCCTTTGTTTCCAATTTTGCCCCAGCCTGTGGGACCTGATGGTTAGATATGAACTGCCTCGGCGCTTCGAACCCCGAAGAAGTGCTTCAAGTCAATTTCCTTTCTGGATAAGGATAGTTGTCGTGCTCCTGGGGTGACCTGCCCCAGCTTTGAAGTGATTTTGCCCTGATTGGTCGATTTGTAGAGAAGTGCCCCTGGCTGACTTCGAGAGATTTATCGAATCTCGACCTGATTGCCCCAGATTAACTGATCTTCGGATGGCTGACTCCTTTGATGATCATTTGATATGCCTTGCCCCTGCTCAACGGAGTACTCAAGTGTTCTGCGTCTTACCGATCAAACTTTCCACTGTAGAAACTTTCCTGCTGTCAAGTACTTACTCGCAAGTAAAACAAATTGTTTTGCAAATGATAATATCAATGCAATGCATATGACAGTCTTGAAATCCAAGTCTGTTCACTAGAAAAAAGTTGTGATGTATAGTGAATGAATCACTTATCGGAATGTCAATATCAATACCCATAGGGTAAGAAAATCCTTTTAGGAGTCAGTTTCGACGCGATCTTTACCGAAGTATGCTTTCGAAACAAGCTTGCTTCAATTAGGACTTTTGAAGGTTGTAACTTGGTTAGGTTCATGGTTTGAGAGAAAGGATATAAGGCTCAAAGTTCTGTTTAACCCACCCACTCTCCTTAATATTCTTCAATCCTATGTTCAGCTAATTCGACACAAGCGCTCACTTCTCAAAGGTTAAATGACCGGAGTGATGGTTCGGGAAATCACAAGTTTGTGGAGTGACAGTCACTCACTTTCGTCTTTGGTGCCTGGGGTCACACGACTTGTTTTTCATCATCATTCATTCCCTATTTTTGCCTGGACTGGCTCTTTTGAGTATATCATTTGATTTCGAAGTCCAGCGGGATGCCCTAATTTTTCCTAAGCCATTTGTTTTCAAGTTATCGACTTAGCGGGCTTTCTTTCTTTTTTTTTCTTTCTTTTGATTCTTTTTTTGAACAAATCGTATGACACCGGCTTGTCTGACTTGTTGAAGGGGTTGTGACTGTCTCACCCCTTGGCTGGTGAAGGATAACCACTGTGGTTCTTTAGGTACGACCTATATAGGTGTGATTGATCCTTGAACGGTAACACCCCTTTATGCAATTTGGATATTTAGTCGAATTAACTGACACCTACCCTGCCCCAGGTTAAGATTGAGGGTTTTTCGCTTTCGGAAAGAAACTCCTACTAATAGGCTCAAAGGGGTTAACAAGGGATTATCTTCCTTATATCTCTGGTGTTTAGGAATTTGAAACAATGCATGTACATCATCAGCAATGGTTTTAATTCAAAAAGCATACATTCGGAAGTTTGCGTCTTTAAATTTCGTCATTCTCCCTCAAGGAATTCCGCTTAAACAAGCGTTTGATATTAATGAAAAAGCAATATTGAGTGAACACGAATGGATTTAATCAAAACATGCATATTCATTTCATTATCATAGTCAATCAAAAACAAACATGTCTTACAAATGAAATTTGCAAATAAGTTCATACTTAAACAGAAAAGAAACTACAAATGCAAAGGAATAACATGATAGAGAGATTGCCAGCTTCGGGGAACTGGGCTTTCATTCTTGACTTGCTGCTGAACCAGCCATCTTTAGAATTGCTCATCGAAATCCGTCTGATACTCTTCTGAACATATGCTCTCGGTGAATCCCTTCATGACATTAGCTGCTGAACCCATATGACTTGACGAAGGAAGATCGCTGATCTGAATACCCTGAGGCGTGACTGAAAACCTGTTGGAGTCCAGCAGAGTCTGAACCTGGCTTCTAAGCACCTTACAGTCTTCAGTTGAATGCCCCTGTGCCCCAACATGGTACTCACAGCGAGCGTTGATATCAGAATCTAACGGATGTGGAGAAGTCTCCGGATCAGTTTGCTTCGGCACAATCAAACCACCTCTGATCAAGTCTGGCAATATCTGACTGTACGACAATGGCAACTGAGTGAAATGTCTCTCTGGCTTCCTCGGTCTTCGTCGGGCGTGCTGACGCGGCTGCTGACAGTATGAATGTTGACTATGAACAGTTAAAACATATGGAGATCGAATTTGAGGTATCAGAGACTCCCTTTGTTCAGGAACTTTCATCCTCAGGCTTGGCCTAGGAACGGGCAATAGCTGCGGGCAGGAAGACTCTAAGGTCACAGATTGCAAGACAGGCTCCTGACCTGATACGACTTCAGGGGAGAGAATAGAAACATCCACATCTTCCGAAATAAGACCATTGCTCGGCATGAACTCAAATGCTCTTGAATCGATTAAATCCTGAACCTTGTGCTTAAAGGCTTTGCAGTTCTCGATACTATGCCCTGGTGCCCCAGAATGGAAATCACAACGGGCTCTTTCATCATAGCCTTGTGGTGGCTTACCGGCAAGTGGAGACATAGTCTGGAGTTTAACCAATCGAAGTTGAAGCAAGAGTTGCAACAACTGAGCATAAGTCATAGGGATCTGGTTGAAGATTCTGTCGGACTGCTTCGTCCTTTGAGCATACCTCATAATCCTAGGATTGTCTCGGGAAACAGGAAGACGAGGAAATACTGGAACCTCAGGTTGTGTAAAATATCTTTGAGGCACTTCACGCCTTGGGAGAGGTTCCACATGTAAAGGTGGAATGGCCATCTCTGCTGCAGCTTCGGGCACATGATCGCCTCCCTTTCTCAACACATTTCTCATGACTTCTGTTATCAGGCCCATCTGAGTCTTCAACTGATGGACTTCATCTCTAAGCACTTTCTGATCCTGAAACAAAGCTTGCATGTCCGTCATGAATTGTCCCATTTGGCTTCGGACTCCCCTCAACTCTTCTTGAATTTGTTCCATAATCGTCTCTGTAGATTTCTTTTGGTGGAATACTGGTGAATGGTTGGATCTTCAATTCTGGAACAAATCGAATGGAGAACCACATGAAGCAATAATGTCCACAGAAATAGAACACCCCTATGCAAATGAAGAATGATGCAATATGCAAGACATGTAGAGAAGTGCAAATGAATATGCAAATGCAACAGGGGATCAAATGTTGTTGAGTTGTTGACTGAGATGGACCAGCGCTTCGCCTTGAAACCACATTAGTACAAGGACCCCCCTGTAACTGTTCAACTGACAAACGGGCAGGATGAAGGTCAAAGTTTCCTGCAAGACAGCACAACGAGATATCTCTCCCCTCGGGCAGGCAATCTATCGGTTTATAAGAGGGTATTCCAAAGGCTTTTCAAACAAAGTCCCATGCACTAACCCTCAAAAGTTTTCCATCAGAACGACTACTCGTAAGACGGTAATCCTTTCAAAGGATGAACACAGAGTTATGTTTTAGGAACCTTCGGAATAAGGTTCTACAAAAGGTCCTCAGAGTCAAGGACTCCCAATTAGAAATAAAGGCGCCGTTACGACTACACGTAAGACGTCATTGCTCCAACGGGGTCTCATCTGAGCGGTGGAATTCAAACCAATTCAACGAGTCCTACGTCTCGCAAATCAGAAAGAATCCACCTCCTAACTTAGTGTATACTCGAAAGCTCGGGTAGAAAGCTTTTATCCTCACAAACCAATCCAATAAACCCAACCAGGTTAGAAAATAAAGCATAAACAAATAAAGCAAATAAAACACAAACACGACAAACAAATTAGGCTTGGCTCGCTAGGTTATCCCCAGCAGAGTCGCCAGCTGTCGCTACTCGAAAAATGCATCGTGCAACGACGGGGAGGCGAAAAGAAAGGACAGAAGAGTCGCCACCGAACTTTATTTATCCCATGAGGGGAAAGGAAAATATCGAGAAAACCTTAAGAAAAGAATGGATAAGATGGTCTCGCAACCAAGAACGGGTTCGGAAGCCGGTTATGCGAGGGGAAGGTATTAGCACCCCTCGCATCCATCGTACTCGATGGGAACCATTTGTTTGTAGATGTATGAATATATCTGCTTAAGAATTATGCTATAAAAGTGTGCCAAAAGATAAAGAGAAAGTGTTAGAAACTGGGGAAAGAGAGTTAACGGAGGAAGAAGAGAGAAAGAACTGAATCGGTAGGACTTCGCAGTCCTATGCCTACGTATTCTCAATAGATGTGAGAAAGTCAGAGTCGACGTAGTTCGGGGAACTACAGATATGGGGGGAATGTGCTCGGCAAGGATTGTGGCCCTTGTTCCTACGTATCTTTACTTGAAGAAGTAAAGAATCAGAGCAGCCGTAGTTCGGCCTACGGTTTGCGGGTGAGTTTTGGTAGACGCTGCTATCGTGCGCATTCTAGCAGTTAGGCGTATTGCTGCTCGCTCGTTGGAGACTTAGGCGTTACCTGTTTGCGGTAGAACGGACGTAGCATGCCTTTTTGGGAAAGGATGGAAAAAGAAAAGGGTGCTCGCTAGGATTGTCGCAATCCTATGCCTACGTATTCTCAACATGCAAGAGAAATCAGAGCAACGTAGTTCATGGTTACGGTGCGGATAACCGGTGTGTTTGGGGATGATGTTATCGTGCGCGTTCTAGCAGTTTAGGTGTTTTGCTGCTCGCATGTGAGGAGACTTATGCGTACCTGTTTGCGGTAGAACGAACGTAACATATCCTGTTTGAAAGGTTGGTTTGCGCCATGCGAGGCAAGGTGTCATGTTTGATTGGTTGGGTCGTTTTTAGGGGGCGAGATAGGTCCTCGGATAGTAACCCCTACGGGTAGTACCCAATTCATTAACTCAAATTTTTTGTTATGAAAAGGTGTGGCGAACGAGGCGTCTTCGTATTGAAAGACGAGCATCGAAACCACCCTCACTACAGTGGGCATCCCAACACTCGAAGAGGAAGAGGTCTACACCTAATCCTCTCTCTTTAATTCAATGCAAAGAGAGCTTCGTTCTCTTATTAAAGATATTTTTGGTTTTGAATGGTAAGTGCTTTGCGACAGAGAACCCTACGGTAAACGTCAGCACTCGGGATAGGAGAAGGCCTACGCCTAACCACTCCACGACCAATCAAGTTTTTTTTTGTTGCGAAAATGAGTTTGAAAAGGCACTCGGTACATGACCGAGGTTTTAGGTGAAAAGAGTTACG
This sequence comes from Lathyrus sativus, assembly GCA_963859935.3. NCBI lineage: Eukaryota > Viridiplantae > Streptophyta > Magnoliopsida > Fabales > Fabaceae > Lathyrus > Lathyrus sativus. The sequence goes on along the minus strand of OZ012741.1, from coordinate 582,965,818 downwards.
GAATAAAGTTGTGAAAGGAGATGGTGGATAAAGTCACGTCTTCGTATCGAAAGACGAGTATCGAGACCACCCTCACTACAGTGGGCATCCCAACACTCGAAGAAGAAGAGGTCTACACCCAATCTTCTCTCTTTAATTCGATACAAAGAGAAATCAATTTATTATGGTTTGAAAAAGGACTCGGCACTAGACCGAGGTTTTAGGAGGAAAAGGGGTGGAAGCGTCTTCGTATTGAAAGACGAGTGTCGAAACCACCCTCACTACAGTGGGCATCTCGGCACTCGGAGAGGAAGAAAGTCTACACTTAATCCCCTCTTTTTAATTCAATACAAAGAAGTCAGTTTATTATTGAAAGTGTACTCGGTACGGGACCGAGGTTTTAGGAGGAAAAGTTGGAAGTGTCTTCGTATTGAAAGACGAGTGTCAAAACCACCCTCACTACAGTGGGCATCTCGGCACTCGGAGAGGAAGAAAGTCTACACTTAATCCCCTCGTTTAGTTCAATACAAAGATGATTTGATTTTGAAGATTGTTTGACAATGTTTTTGAATCGAGTCGGGACAGGTGACGAAGAGAGAAAAAAGGTGGTCTCAGATCCAACATTACTTATCAATAATTTGACTGGTAATGAATTACAGAGGTCTCGTCATCGACCAAAGCAGAAAATGGGACAAATTGCTCAATAACAAATGCGAAATGAAATTAACTTTTTTCATTTTTAAAATAAATCTCAAAACTTTGATATAAAGCAACTCTAAAAAATCCTAGAAAAACATAACAAGGAAATATTGAAAGAAATTAGATATATATAAAAAAAAATGTATACAAACTCAAAAATAAAAAATAATATCCAATATCCACATATTATCTAAATAATATATATATATATTTTTAAAAGAAAAATAAAGGTAAATAAATGGTATATACACATAATAACAAACAACCCTTTTTTTTAAATTAATAATAAAATTATATTTACATAACAAGAAAAAGAAAGTACCGTGATCTTCCTCTGTTTGCTTCTCTAATCCTTGATCTCTCGTTCGCTTTTCCCCGAGCTTCTGATTCGCGGTTCAATTTGATTCACGTGAACAACAACACAATTCGTCCACACTTTGGTTCTCGCTTGCTTCTGATTCCTCTAAAGGTTCGTATGGTTTCAAACCCGCTTGCTCTTCGTCCTCTTCTTCTGTCCTTCATTTTGTTCTTGATTAAGTTCTGAGTTTTTGTGAATTTGGTTGATTTGAGTGCAGGTCGAAGGAAAGAAGGGTTGAAGGATGATGATTGTGAGATTTGAGAGTGGACTTTGGAGAAAGGTGCAAGCGATGCGAAGAAGTTATCACGGTGAAGGTTTGAATGGGGTCGCACACCAAGTGTTTGTGAAATAGCCACGACAACTCAAAGCTTCCACGGTGATGATTTCTTTTGTTGACGGCGAGTATCAATGGCAGCTACAAGCAGGGCTCTGAGTTTGGAAGAAGAACTGAGTTGAAATGAGTTGTTGTTAGTGATACATGAGCAGATTCTCGGCGGATGTTGGAGTGAGGTGTTGGGTTGAAGATAGATTGGGGATGAAAGGGATTTGTTGGAGAATTCGAAGGAGGATGAAGGAAAGTTGGAGGAAGTGAACGAGAGAGGGGTTTGGGTTTGTAGAAGGTCTGTTAATGGAGTTCGCGGTGTTTTTCGGTGAAAGGGGTTTGGAGCCGCTTGATTGGAGTTTTGATAGAGGGTTGAAGAAGTTTGCAGATGGCGGAGGTATGTTCGAAAATGGTTTCGATGAAATCTCTCTGGGATTTTGATATTGATGCTTTTCCAAAGGAGAAAAGTGGAGGTTTGAAGTAGAAAATGAAAGTTGTTAACTGATTTGGGACGCCAGATTCAAGAGCTTCCAAGAAGAGTGTTAAGTTTTGTGGTTCATGAAGGAAGAAGTGAGGATTATGATAAGAAGGTTGTACAAAGCAGGGAGGAGAAAGTGGAGAGTGCACGAGTTACATATGTTGTTGAAGATGGTGGTCTGAAGTGTGAAGAATGGTTGATGTGTGTGCTATAGTGGTTCACTGCGTGTGTTGTTCCTGTTGTAGTTATTCCAAACAGAAAAAAGCAATAACGAATTTTCAAGGGTGATGGTTGGTGCACACTTGATGATGATTTAGTTGGTGGAGGTGGTGCGATTTGAAGGACATTTTTCTGACATGATGTTTCAATGTTCAACATGAACAGTTGAACACATTATTGAGAAAAGAGTGAAGGGTGAGTTGCAATCGAGAATTCGAGGGTGAAGAAGATAGGTGCAAGGTTGAAGTTTTTGGATGAATGTTTTTTGAAGGGAGTTTTAATGGAGGTTTGAGGTGAAGTTTATTGATGTTGGTTGAACATTGAAGAAGGATGGACCAGAAAAGTTCCTTTGTGGTTTTTGGAGAGAGTGAAGTGTAGTGTGTGTGAGCAGAACAAGGAATGTTTTTTTTGCTCAGTTATCAAAAATGGTCCTCCTTTGAAGCTGGGTTGATGAGGGGTTTTTTGAAGGAGATTGTGTGAAACCGGTTTTCTGTCTTGCTTTTTTTTTGTCTTGTTGTAGCAGGATATGAGCTGTCTTTTTTCAAATGTTGTCTGGTGTGAATTTTTTGTGCAGTAATAGCAGAGTTGCTGTTTTTAGTGCAAGGTTTTGTCTGTCGGTACGGTTGTGCAGAAGTTGTCTGGAGTGTGGGCTTGTAGCAGTGGTTTGGTTGTGTTTTCACAATGCTGTACAGGTTTGAGGATCTGAAGTTTTGCAGAGGTTTTGGGGCAGCCGTGTACTATTGTGATGGTTTGGTTTGTGCTTTTCTTTATCTTTTTTCCTTGTAGATGTACACAACTTAATGTTGTCCTTAATGCAGGTGCAGATCACGTAACGGTTTGTCGTATGCGTGAGGGTGAGGTCTTTTGATGAGATAAAAGTGAGCTGAAATGAAGGGAAACAACTGCTGTGCTGCCTCAGTATGATATCAAGCACCCTCAATGCATCCTGAGAATTTGCATATGACTCAATCCCTTTAAGTGCAAGAGCAATAGACTGCAAGGGTATTTTGGCAGCAAAACTTATCTCCACTGTGAATGCCTTTGACTGAAGAAAACACTTTTTCCTTTTATTTTCCTCACAAAGGGTTTCATCAGCACCAGGACTCTCAGTACACTTTGGAAATGAACATGTTTCTTCAAGCAGAATTTTGAACTCAAACTTATTATCTGGAAGAGGACCCACTGTGTGCAATGTTCTTTTTCCATCATATGCAAAGCTTTTGCCACCAAGTTAGTCGGAACTGTAAACCGATGTAAGGCACCAATAGCTTCCTCTACTAAGTTACTCCTTAGAAGATCACGGTCTCTACCGTCTTGGACATACTTATAAATGATTTGAAGTAGACCGGCATCCAGAATCCATTGAGTTATTTGATCAATTTCTGGCAGATGGCATATTATTCCCATGGCAGAAAGTATTTCCTCTTTATCAGATGGAGATTCTAGGATCTGAAGTAAAGTGTTGATGCACTTTTTATCAACATTCTCTAGTATGATGGCTTCATCACAGCTCTCTACCAAGCATGAAAACAATTTTACAGCACTTGCTCTTAGGTCTGTATTCTCATTCTCACACAGTTTAACCAATTCTGGTATAGCTGAGCACTGATTTCGCTTGGTCTTGATATATGAATATGAAGGTGACTGACACAAGACATAAAAGGTCAGAATAATGTTTTGTTGCACACCAGGTTGTGTCACATTGACTAAAGGAACGAGGTTAAAAACATCATCATCAGAATCTAGTAATAAAACTTGTGTTTGGGCATCTTGAGAGGTAGCTGAGGCAGCAAGTTGCATGATTATGCCATGGACTAGTTTGAGCGAATAATAATGGATTTTGATTATGATATGTCGATTGGTTTGCAAGGCTTTGAAGATTGACAGGATTAGCCGCGTTCGCTTTTTCAATGTTGTTGCAGGCTTCGAAAGAAGGGAAGTCAAAAATTTGATCAGGCAACGACTCGGATTCTATTTTCATCTTCTTGGGTGTTATGACGGGTCTGGGAGTAGTGCCTTGCAGATCTGACCCTTTAATAGTATCAGTGTTCCACCTGTGTTGCCTTTTTGCAGGCTCATTATTTCTAACTAATGTTTGTTCAGGATATTTTCGCTTCTCTCGAATCCAGTTGGGCAACAGCAGCCGGTTGACCCTTGAGCATCAAGCTGGAAGGACTGCCAGCAACAGTTCTAGTCCCAGTTTCGGAGTCAGTTGCCAGAGGACTACGATTGCGTGAGTCTGCTGGCTCATCACTATCAGCAGAGCAATCACTGAAGACTGAAGTGTTGACAATATCTCCATCCAGATCCGCAGGATTTGTCCCACAGCGTATGCATGCAGATTTCGGAAGTGGAAGAAACAATGATGACTTGAATGACTTTTCCAGTCTTGACTTTGCTGATATACTAAAAAAGTTTCTTAAATCCTCCTTCACCGTATTATCTGCAAATATAAACTCAACATCATTCTTTGATAGCTCAAACATCTCCTTCCTTCCAAGGCCGAATGAAGAAATGGCTATTTTGTATTCATTGGAGAGACTGGTAGAGAACACACCCGAGTCATCAGTACACAGAACTACAGGATGTTTTGCTTTATACAAGTCCACAAAATGATGAGCATCTATTGATGGAACGGACAGTGTCCTGATGTTCGACGTCAAGCAAAGTTCAACCGGAATTTTAGAGGACTTCAGCTTTCTCCAGTGTTCCTCCTCAAAGAAACATGCATGTCCAATCCTCCCAGGAAGAAAGTCAAGCATATCATGTATCTCTCTCGAATTAGGTACCTCTCCACAGTGAAGAGTTACGTAAAGACCTTGCTCTCGAGCAAATTTTAATGTTGGAAAATATGTAACCCATTCACCAACAGCTGGATTCCCAGAGAGGTCAATTCCAACGACCCCAAAGTGCCTCATTTCCAGGGCAAGCATGACAGTTTCCATTGCTGCTTCTGATGTTTCCCTACGGTCAATGCTTAAGAGAAGTCTAACAAAGATTTGTTTCCTAGTATTTTCATTAATTTTATCATTTTTAGCTAAGACTGAGTGTATAGGGTTTGAATGAATTTGTAACTCCTCATTGTGAGGAATAAAACACACATCAACTGAACTCACAACTCTTAGACCTTCCAGAACAGCTTCAATATAAGAGCGTTTGCTCATTCCTTTGGCCTCATTTTTCTTTGGAGTAGTTCTCAACTCCACATACACAACATTTTCTGACGCAAAATCTTCAACAACTTCTTTGGTAATTCTTGTAACGGTGGCATGGTCAGTTGTAAGAATGTGGATTACGTCAAACAGCTTGAATACCTCAGATAATGAACGATCATTTTTGAGGATAACATGCTCTACTTGAGAGAAATCTATGAGACCCTTGTGACCCAAAGCTTTAGCAAGTTCTAGAAGGGTGGAGTCTCTAATGGATCCATTGAGGTGAGCATGGAGTTCTATCTTTGGCATTGACATACACCACTCCATTTCTCTCTTCCCGATTTGGGTGATACTTTGAATTAGTCCTTGAGCATTAAAGTCAGTCACAGAACAAACTTAATCATGAGTCAATCGTCAAATCATTCTTGATGTTTGCCATTTGAAAACATGATGAGTTGAAGCCTTCATGGAACACTCCATTTAAATCAATGCACCATGACCTTGATAACAAGGTAGATCCTTTTCTTGCTGATGAATTAAGTCAAACCTGGACTTCGACATACACTTCACTCATTCCTACTTAATGAACCCCAACCAAAACCTATCCAATTCAGCTCAATCTTATGATGGAAGCAACATATATTTTTTTTGATTTTCCTGCCCCTGACAACCACATATGCTTATCTTTTTGTCTTCAAGGACCTTGACTTGTCTCTGATAAGGGTAACCACTTGATGACTTGAATATAACCTCCTTGATCAGGTTAAAAACCATTGGTAATTTTTGTTAGACACACATTTCTTGATCCCCTGTGAAATGCAAAATGCTATGCAATGCAATGCTTACGTATGTGCTGATGCAATGAAATAAAACATAAGCCAGAGAGGTCGGTCAAATTTTGGGGTACAACACATTCAGAGTCTATTGGGCCAGTATTCAAAGTCCAGAGTCCAGTTCAAGCCCAAGTCCAGGTCCAATGCAAGCCACGTGTCCTATATATGCGTATGCCACGCGTGTATCTGTTTGGCCGCCACCTCACCCTCCACTCAGAACCTCGCCAGCGCACAACTCCACTTTCCCCTTCTCATCCCACGTGTCTCCCTCTGCTTCACCCTCAGCCCCACGTGTCTCGCCCTCACCACTCCCTTTGCCACCGCATCACCTCGCCGGACACTCCCACCGTCGGTCATGCAACCACCCTAACTACTCGCCGGCGACCCCTCCAACCGTCTCCGACCGTCGCCAACTCGCCGGAATCTGGATTTTTCTAGAAAATCCATTCAAACGCCTTGGATCTTCATACCCCACCTCCATCCATCTTCACCGGAAACACCATATTCTCACCGGAAACCTCGTGTTCTTCATCCATATTCCCATAATCATCAAAATCTCCCACGGTCTTCATCCAAATCTTGCCAGAAATCCAACAACCGCCATCGTTCATACGTCGTTCTTCAAGATCATCACGATAATCTCCAGATTTGTTGCCGGAATCTTCATCAACAGCGATCCATAATCTTCAACATTCAACCGTTGTCCTTCTTTTTTCCAGAAATCATCAAGTTTCTCCGTGGATCTTCATTGTGGTCGTTGATCTTCATCAAGTTCGTGAAGATTTTTCCAGAAATCTTCAAACGTGGCCAAGAACGTTCAATCCTCAAGAACTTCAAGGGGATCTTCACCAGAAATCGCTCCAAGCTTCGTCATCGTGTGAGTCATCCACCCAGGTTAGTGCTTCGAATCCTTCACTCTTCATTTTTGCTCGCATCGATTAGCTAGGAATTGAGGAGACTGTTAGGGTTTGATGTTCTGGACTGAGAGATTGAAGGAAGCTTGATGTTGATTACTGAGTTTGATGAGTTTGATGAGAGTGGATGAAGAAAGTTAGGGCGAGGTTTGTTTGAGATTCATCGTTTGATTTGGTTTCAGAGAGTTTCAGAGGAGAGAATCAGAGGGTAAGGTTGAGAGAGAGGAGAGCGCCGTTAGGGTTTTCAGAGAGGGGAAGATGAACAGTGGCGTGAGGGAGAGTGATAGTTAGTTTTAGGGTTTGATCTTTGGCTGAAGTTGGATTGAAGTGGATTCGGGCTTAAGGCCCAATGGCAATTTCTGAACCATACCCCCATGTTACTCGTGAAACCCCCCTTTCCCTTTGAGATTTCATATGGGCCTAGCATAATTGATAGCTGCACCCCCATTGGAAGCCCAGTTTGGATAACCAAGGCAAATTCGCTGATTTTTGCGCCCCTGTTTTTCTCTTAGTTTTATGGTTTTTCTGAGTTAGCAACCTGGGCCCAGCGCATTGCTGAGCGCACCCCCCTCCTGGGCCCAGTTGTGTTCTGAATATAAATAAACTGCTATGGACACCCCCCTGCCATATCCTTTTCATTGAATTTCTTTTTATTTCTTTTAGTGTGTATATAGTTCATGAATAATTCATAAAAAATACAAAAATGATCATTTTTGCATGGGATTTTTTCCCTCACTTTAATAATTGTCCCAAGAATATTGTGAAAAAAATAAAAATATTGTTTTAGATTTTTTTCCATTTATGGTGATTTTTTTACATTTAATAGCTTTTATTTTCATATTGTTTGTACATACGTATTGATGAATTTCGTTTAGGCATTTAAACTCGCATTTTGATCCCGTTCTTTTTGTGGTAGCTAGATTAGAGCATTAAGTTCCCTTAGAAATTTATTTCACATTTTTGTGAATAAATCTTGATTAGTTTTGATTAGAAAACATTAGGATAGTATAATTAGGGTTTAAACACAACATAGGTGCACTTGAACATTTTATTTTGGGTTTTTTAGATTGAATTAGAGTATGGGACCTATGGGGTATATAGGGTAGATATAGTATTTCCCTTAGAATTAATATTAGACTTGTAAATATTATATTACTATTTTTAGTATATTTTACAATTGTGTGATTGTTTGGTTTGCCCATTTTTGGGGTTTATTTTGTTGTGTGGGCTTTTTGGGCTTTTGCTTGGGGTGTGGGTTTAGTTAGAGCTTGTGGATATTGACAAGGATTAAAGAGGAAAATTGAAGATCAAAATCAAAGCTTGATGAAGATTGCTTGGCTTGCTTGGAGTTGTTTGAAGACCATAGGACATAGGGTATAGGTAGAGCCTTAGAATAGAAATTTTCTTCATAAACATGGATGGTTTCTTTTGTCTCCATTATTCTCAATGATTAAAAGCCTCTCCTTAATACTCACATCCCTCCTTTGGAAGGATTAGTGACTGTATCCAGGAGATAGAACTTTGAGAGAAACAGTCTGTATTATGTTAACTTTCTGTAGGCCACCTTTGGTGTTCAACAGACTGTTTAACATTCAAAATCCTCTTATAATCATTTCTCTGGTGAAGAGCTTGTCTTGAAGAAAGAAGCCATTGAAGATAGAGATGAAGATCTTGTGTATTGAAGATTGACAAAGATGAAGGCTATTCATGTCAAAGCTGTGCAACTGTTAAAGCTAGGGTTCACTGCTGTCTGATGCTATCAACTGGTTAAGGTTCTGCGCTTGCTTGAGTGGGGTAATTTCTTGGAGATAGAAACTTGTTGTGGCTTGGGTACCATTGGAGTTTGATTTCAGAAGTTCAAATGGAGCTGGGGTGCTGTCAGGGCTGGTTTTGGGGTTTTATTTTCTTTGCTGTATTGTTTATTAATTTTCCCCTTGAGGTTGAAGTGAAGTAGTTTCACTTTGCCCATTCTTTTCTAGGTTCGAGGTCGAGTGGGACTCCCTTGCCTCGCTTGTACTGCTGCGTTCATGCATTTTACTGCTTTACTGTATATATGCTGTTGCTTTTCCGTTTATCCCTTAGGATCTCTGTTTCTCTCTGCGCAGGAGAGAAATATGACAGACATTAGGTTCTCATCCATGCATGACAACACTAGGGTAGATTTTGATTCCCATTTTAACAATAGGTTTTAGAGTTGCTGTTTCTCTTCTTTCTCAAAAAAATCAGAAAATACAATAAAAGGTTAAACATCAATGAAAAATAGTTCTTGCGTAAAAGACTGTAAACCAATCAAAAAACGTCATTTTTGTCCGCTTGGACCCATAATCAGGAGAAAACCTTTTTCAGAAGGATAAAAACAATCAAGACAAACTTGTGTCGTACGTGGCCCGAACTACGTTTGCTCTGATCTTTCATGCTGTATGAAAGTACGTAGGCATAGGATGCGATATCCTAGCGAGCAACCTTCCCCTCCTTTCCCGTAGGTAGGCGAACTACGTTGACTCTGATTTCTCGTTCCAGACGGGAATACGTAGGCATAAAGTGCGATACTTTGCCGAGTCATTTTCTTTTCTTTTAACCCCAGACCTGTAGAGTAGATAGAATAACAATCCGTACTAGAAAACAAGCGTGGATCCCGTCGAGTACGACGGACGTGAGGGGTGCTAATACCTTCCCCTTGCGTAACCGACTCCCGAATCCAGGATTTGGTTGCGATGACCATTCCTTTCCCGTCTTTGTGGTAGGTTTACTTTGAGCGTTTCCTTTCCCTCTGTTGGGATAAATAACGCACGGTGGCGACTCTTCTGTTCAGCCGGCGCCGATTTTCGCAGTAGCGACAGTTGGCGACTCTGCTGGGGACTCCAACGGTTCCCTACGCGAGTCAATCCTAGCGCTTGTTTTCCCGTCGAGGATTTTGTACGGATTTGCGTTTTCTGTATTTTACATTCAGAATTATATTATTGTTATTATTGCTGTGGGTATGAGGGGGTTCTGTGATTGAGAGATAAGCCGGACCTGGACTTGAGTGCACCTAGAATTAGAGTGGAAATTAGTGGGTGCGTGCATGCTTTGCATGTACCAGTGTCTCATGAAATCCACGCTCGAACGAGGTTCTTCTGGTTGACTTCTTTTTCAACCCTTTGGGTTGAGGGGGTTGTTGGTTAGTTGGATTGTCGACTCCGGGGACCGATCATTTGGAAGTTGGCTAAGTGAGGCCTCTTCAGGACATGATGATGCCACACCTTCTGGGTATCGTATCATCAGTCTTGAAAGTCTATGACGCCAACGACCACATAGGATGCCATACCTTGTGTCAGTTGATAGGATACCTACCTGTGAGAGGGGTTGGGGCATGCAGGTAACTCGACCTCCAGATTACCGGTTTTCTTGATTGAGGTTCGATGGTATTTGAGGACAAGTGTTATTGGGTCTGTCAGAGACCAGGTTGGAGAATCATGGATGGTCTTGAGCAGTTTGTGGGTCTATTTGAGGCCAATATTGTGGCTTGAGCTTCTCAGCCAGGGGCTGTGATCCCGTATTTGCTGCATATTGCATTGCATTTGCATAAACATGTTTGCATCATATTGCATATCATTCTCCAGCTAGCCAGAGCTCTTATCCAGCCGTTGCTTTGATTCTGAGGGTAGTTCTCCGGTGATTGGTAGAAGACGACCAAGGGGTTGAAATAGATTGGACCAGAATTGAGCAGTGAAGTCAGCTGAAGGTTGTTGGTAGCTATGTCAGAGAGCCACTTCCGGTTTGTTGATACCTTGTCAGGGTTCACTGAGACGTCCAATCCTTTGTATGGTTCTCTGCGTGATGAAGACTTCCCGCAAGTGAACCACCTTACTGCAAACCAGTTTGTGCAACCTCCCGTCAGGGTCCGCGATCGACGTGAGCAGTTTGCTGTCAGCAATGAACGACCTCCTCTTATCAACAGTCAAGGTGTTGTTTTCCCTGTGCCGAGTATCCGAAGAGAGATCCCAGTAGTCAGGACTGTAGACCCAAGAGATCTTGAATGGGATAGAAGGCTCCAAGTGTTAGAAGAACAAGTTAAGGCCTTGAAAGTCAAAGATGCTGTTAACCTGAATGCTGCAAACATGTGTTTGGTTCCTGGCCTGGTGTTACCTCCAAAGTTCAAAGCGCCGAGATTTGAGAAGTACAGAGGGGATTGCTGTCCGAAGCAACATTGGGTGATGTTCTGCCGAAGAACGACTTCGTTTGTGCAAGACGACAAGTGGATGATTCACTGCTTTCAGGATAGTCTGACTGGGGCATCTCTGAGTTGGTATATGCAGTTAGAGAGCAATCAGATCCGATCATGGGTGGGTTTAGCCAGAGCTTTTCTGAAGCAGTACGATTACAACCTAGACGTGGTTCCTAGTCGCATGCAGTTGCAAGAATTGTCTCAAAGGAACGATGAACCTTTTAGGAAGTATGTTCAGAGATGGAGAGAATTTGCTGCCAGAGTGAAGCCGCCGCTCCTAGACCGAGAGTTAATGAGCATGTTTGTAAACTCCCTGGAGAGCCCGTACCTCAAAAGAATGCTTGGAGTTACGTCAATTTTTTCCGACTTGATTTGGGGAACGCATTGAGCATGCCATAAAAATAGGGGAAATTCAGATTATTTCAAACGGTCAGGCTAGTGAAACTGAATCTCTCTATGACTATCAGGACTGAAGAAGGAGTTGTGATCAATGCCCTCATGCCAGATGTTGAGTATCCTCGAGATGAGTCGTTGAGACCTGTTGGTTCTTCATCTTCTCAGAGATCAGTACCTCCTGTGTCTTGCTATGCTGGACAGACAATTGTGCCCGGGGCACCATATTCAGAACGTTATGTCACTCCTCTTGCAAATCAGCGAACTCGTGGTCGAGGTTATCAGAATCAGCGTCAGAATCAGAACAAACCTCATAACAACTTGGAACGAAGGAATGCTCCTTCCCACTCAGTGCCTATGCCGTGTAGCCAGTTGCGACCATCTTTGATCAAGAGTTCTTCGGTGGAACCTAAAGCTCTTAAGCCTGTGCCAGAACCTTATCCTTCTGGGTGCAATCCCCACGTTCAGTGTAGTTACCATGGCGGATCCCCGGGGCATTCAACTGAAGATTGCAAAGCTTTTTAGGCGATAGTGTAACAATCGATCGACCAAGAGTGCATTTCCTTTCCAGAAGGAGTTTTGTCTGTTCACGCCTACCTCTCAACTGTCTGAGCTCGCAGATTCAGAGGGTTTATTTTCGAGAAGCCAGTGGTCCAGACAGGCCGTCCTCAGCATTGGCAGTCCTCAGACTTTTTATCATTTACATTTTTAGTTTCTTTTCTGTTAGTTACTAATTGCTGTTAAACATTGTTTGTTTCGAATGGTAATATTGATAAAATGACTATGCATTTTTTTGAATTAATCATGTCGCTGTCGCTCATTTACTGCATTGCACTGACACTTGCATTTTATTTACTCCACTGTATCACTATGATTAGCAAAGATTGGAGGGAGGATGATGAAACTGAATACTCATAACCGATGATCGTATGCTTTCAGATAAAAACCTTGCCGATGACGTACAAGGCATTGTTTCAAATCCCCTAAACACTGGAGATATAAGGAGTTAGTCCCTTGTTAACCACTTCGAGCCAGGAAGTAGACGTTTTTCGGACTTTTTAACCCTCACGTCTTAACCCGGGGCAGGGTAGTTGCCAGTTAGCTTGACCGAGCATTCAAGTCTTACAGAGGAGTGTTGTCTTTCGAGGACCAATTGCAGTTTATGCCTCTCAAGAGGCCGTACCTCGTCAACCACAATGGTTAAACCTCACCAACCAGGAGTGAGACAGTTACAATCCTTTCGGAGCAATCAAGACAATCAGTGTCACACGACTTTGTTCCAAGAGAAAAAAAGAAAGAATAAGAGAGCCCGCTAAGTAAAAAGAAAAAGAAAAAGCTAGAAAGCTAATACTTAGGCAAAAATTAGGGCATCCCGCTGGACTGCAAAAGAAAAATCGAAAAGAACTCAAAGGGAGTCAGTCCAGGCAAAAATTAGGGAATCAAAAGAACGAAAAGAAAGGATATAAAAAGAAAAATCCTCGAACAAGGTCAAAGTCGTGTGGATACAGACACCGAAAACCGAAAAGGAGTAACTGTCACTCCGAGGAAAAACCTTGTGAGTTCCCTAACTATGGTTCTTACCATTCAACATACCTCTCGAAGAGGCAAGCGCTCGAGCCAAGTTAACTGAACTTTAGGATCGGAGATCATCACGTAGAAGGGGTGGGTACAAAACATAATTTGAGCCAAATATCCTTTGTTTCACGAACCGTGAACCCAACCACGATACAACCCTTAAAAGACCTAATTGAGGCAGGGTTTATTCTGAAAGTGCATTACGATAAGGTTGAGTAACCTGACTCCTTCTTGATTTGCTAATCATATCCTTGTTGTATTTTTCACTGATCACATCAGCACTACGTTTGAACTCTGGTTCATTCGTCACTCACAATCATGACACGTAAATGAGTGACAACACAAAATTTTTCGAAATCTGCATAAACACTGCATTAATAGTACCATTCGGGACTAAACAATTTTACTTGCAGGTCAGTAGTGGACACAAAGGAAATTCCAATAGGGAATAATCGAATAGGACTGAATAATTCAGCAGTCGGGGTCAAAATGGTGAATGTTGAGAAACCCTGTGAATCCGGGGCATCGACTTCCAGTGAGTTCGGAATCAATTAGTCTGAGGAAAAGTCCCGAAGCATCGGTTGATTATGGGGCAGTTTGCTTGAGAAGCAGTTGATCAGAAGCGAATCTTCTTGAGAGCCAATCAGGGGCAGTTATCCAGAATGCTATGGTTGATCAGGGCAGGTTAAGTCGCTCAGCGCTCGTTCAGGGGCAAATCACTACGTTGATAGTTGTTGAATTGAGGGAATCCTTTTGTCGTGCAAACACCGGGGTAAGCCATCCCAAGGTCGTATTGTAGCAAGGTGCTTTCGGTTCAGAGTGGGTTTTTCCAAGAACCAGATTAAGGCAAAGTCATTGCAGACAGGGGCATGCCATCCCAAGAGCGCAGGGGCGGTCTTTATTCGAGAGGCATTCGATTCGAAGTATCTCGCTGAAGTTCAGAATACTGGGGCAGTTCAGATCTAACCGTCAGGGCACAAAGATCGAAGAGTCCTTATCAGAAGGTTGGTGCCAATTCAGGGGCAAGGTATTGTGAGTAGCACTATGGATAGCCTTTCCTTTCCAGACGAAATGCTCAGACTGGGGCATGTTGGTATTTCTGGGGCAAATTTCTGAGAAGGAATAAAGTTCATGTTGCCCTAACCAGAGGCTTTTGACGAAACGACTTGATCATTATGTGAAGTGAATCCCCATGCAGGCCGCGCTTCATTCCCTGAAGCTGAGATGACAATGTTCCTTACTGAAGAAGGATCAAATTCCCCAGCTAGTCGCAGCTTATCCGAAGGACATTCTCCAGCAGGGTCGTTTACCCTCAGCAGAGTTTGGTGATTCCAAGATTGTAGGATGTGTTCAGACAGTGTGGTGTCCCCCAAAAGGATTCCATATCTCGAGCAGAGTTGTTTAGCCTCAGAAGATTAATATTTCCAAACTTGTGAGCTGTACCCAGACAGTCTACTCTTCCCAGTAGAGATTCCCTTCCCAGTAGGGTCATTTATTCTCCCCAACGGAGTCAGTTGATTTTCCCCAAGAGAGTCGTTTCGTCCCCAGCGGAGTTCTCTCTTTTCAGCAAGTGTTTTCTTTCCTCCCAGTGGAAATCGAAGGTTAAAACTCTCCCCGACGGAGTTGGTTGTGTGTCCTGGCATTTATTTTACCGGAATACTTTGTGATACCCGTTCACTCCCCAGCAGGGTGATATTTGTCCTCGACGGCCAAGATCGATGAAGCAAGCTTGTTAGAGCTATCCCAGCAGTTCGAGCCTGCATTTGCATCGGCATATAGTGTCATATTTGCATCCACCAAACAAAAAACGCGTAGCATTTCCATATTGTATGGAGCATTACGCCATTATCAAACATACGCATTTTGAAACATAGATCAGGTTGGTTGACTTTTTGCTTTCAGGTGTGGTTCTCAATAGGAGTATGGAGTTCTAAAAGCTCAGATAATACCAGATAATCGAGGTCTCGCCGGGAGACGTGTGATGACATAGTTCAGTTTATTATTTTCCCCACAAGAGTTACCAATTGAGGCGGTATTGTATCCGGCCAGCGGAATGTGTTCTTCAAGATTTGTCGCTGCGGCAACATTTCAGGTTTTCATAAAATCAAAGTTCAGAAGTAGCCACTGGTTATCAAGACGAGTGTTTGACTGTTGTTTTCGGAATATCCCCAGCGGAGTTAGTTACTGCAGCGAATAGGCAAAGAAGCTATGTCCGAGAAATTTTCCTGTGTTGTAGGCAGAAGTGTATTCCCGTATTTGATAGGCGGATGAAGATTTTTCCTGTGATGTAGGCAGAAGTGTATTCCCGTATTGGATAGGCGGATGAAGTTTTCCTGTGATTTTAGACAGATGTGTATTCCCGTATTGGATAGGCGGATGAAGTTTTCCTGTGATTTTAGACAGATGTGTATTCCCGTATTGGATAGGCGGATGAAGATTTTTCCTGTGATGTAGGCAGAAGTGTATTCCCGTATTGGATAGGCGGATGAAGTTTTCCTGTGATTTTAGACAGAAGTATGTTCCCGTATTGGATAAGCGGATGAAGGTTTCCTGTGATTTTAGACAGATGTGTATTCCCGTATTGGATAGGCGGATGAAGTTTTCCTGTGATGTAGGCAGATGTGTATTCCCGTATTGGATAGGCGGATGAAGATTTTTCCTGTGATTTTAGACAGATGTATGTTCCCGTATTGGATAGGCGGATGAAGTTTTCCTGTGATTTTAGACAGATGTGTATTCCCGTATTGGATAGGCAGATGAAGTTTTCCTGTGATGTTAGACAGATGTGTATTCCCGTATTGGATAGGCGGATGAAGTTTTCTTGTGAGTTAGACAGATGTGTATTCCCGTATTGGATAGGCGGACGAAGTTTTCCTGTGAGTTAGACAGATGTATATTCCCGTATTGGATAGGCGGATGAAGTTTTCCTGTGATGTAGGCAGAAGTATGTTCCCGTATTGATAGGCGGATGAAGATTTTCCTGTGATGTAGGCAGAAGTATGTTCCCGTATTGGATAGGCGGAAGAAGATTTTCCTGTGTTATAGGCAGAAGTGTATTCCCGTTTTGATAGGCGGATGAAGATTTTCCTGTGATGTAGGCAGAAGTATGTTCCCGTATTGGATAGGCGGATGAAGAAGATTTTCCTGCGTGATGGGCAGAAGTGTATTTTCCTGCGTGATGGGCAGAAGAAGTTTTTCCTGCGTGATGGGCAGAAGTGTATTTTCCTGCGTGATGGGCAGAAGTGTATTTTCCTGCGTGATGGGCAGAAGTGTATTTTCCTGTGTGATGGGCAGAAGAAAATTTTCCTGTGAGATGGGCAGAAGCGTATTCCCGTATTGGATAGGCGGACGAAGATTTTCTGTGATATAGACAGAAGTGTGTTCCCGTAGTGGATAGGCGGATGAAGTTTTCCTGTGATGTAAACAGAATAGTGTTCCCGTATTGGATAGGCGGATGAAGTGTTACTAAATCGATGCATGTTTCCCGTGAGAGATAGGCGAATGAACTCCTCAGTATCTAGACGGATGATTCCCCGTAAGGAATATAGTATGTGTCCCATGACAAGACAGAATTGCATTCTTATATACGACAAAGGTACTTCTCCTAGTGAAGTCAATAAGTTTATTCCGATATTGACAAGATAGTGTTGAAATCAGATTTGTAGATAGTGTTCCCCAAGTAGTGGTGCAGTTTATTTCGCAATTTATTTTTGCAGTTGGCAAATTTCCGGGTTTATTGGTATTCAACCGTCTCGTACCTCGATTGTTTGAAGGCTCCGGGCGTTTCACCCAGTCGGGTCCAAGCCGCTTGAATATGGGCAGCTGTTGCACCCTAAAATTTGACCAACCGATTCCCATATCTGGTTTATGTTTCAACGCATTTTGCATTCGCATTCGCATACTGCATACAGGGCATTTTCATCATTCAGATTGATTTTTATCGGGATTTTAGCCCCTGGCGTTTCAGGCAGTACAGGCCAGTCAGAATAAAAATCTGTGGAGAATTGGTGCTTGTTCCTGGCGTTTTCAGGCCATCTCGGTGCTCGGGTTTCGCTGCGGTTGCGCAATTGGGTTTTAATCGGTTTAATCGGCTTCATGGCATTTTTTGGATTTTTCTTTTATTTTTCTGGTTTTTTAATGCATTTAATTGGATTTTTCTGGATTTAATAGTTTTTTTAATAATTTTTTAGAATTTTAAATAAATTTTCTTTTCTAGAGATTTATTAGATTAGATATTAATTTTCTTTTAATAGTTTTTAATAGATAAATAGTTATTTTTCTTTTAAAAGAGTAGCTAAAAGAAATGAAATAGATAGTATTGTTTTTTTTAGATTTTTATTAGAGTTTTATTGTTTTTAAAAAAATTAATAGGATAGATTTAAAAAAAAATAGGGAATTAAAGGTTTAGATTTTTTTAGATTTTATTTGTTTTTTTTTCAGAATTAATTAGGTTTTTTAAAAAAGATAATCTTTTAGAAATTAAATAATAGTTTTTAGATATTTTTCATTTTATTTTCGTTTTTAGGTTATTAGGTTTTTTATTTTTCATTTTATTTTTGTTTTTTAGATTTTAATTAGGTTTAATAGATTAATTAGGTTAATTGTCAGTTAATTTTGTTTTAGAACTAATCAAAGTTTAATTGGTTTAAGGTCCATTAATCAGCATTCAGAGTCTATTGGGCCAGTATTCAAAGTCCAAAGTCCAGTTCAAGTCCAAGTCCAGGTCCAATGCAAGCCACGTGTCCTATATATGCATATGCCACGTGTGTATCTGTTTGGCCGCCACCTCACCCTCCACTCAGAACCTCGCCAGCGCACAACTCCACTTTCCCCTTCTCATCCCACGTGTCTCCCTCTGCTTCACCCTCAGCCCCACGTGTCTCGCCCTCACCACTCCTTTTGCCACCGCATCACCTCGCCGGACACTCCCACCGCCGGCCATGCAACCATCCTAACTACTCGCCGGCGACCCCTCCAACCGTCTCCGACCGCCGCCAACTCGCCGGAATCTAGATTTTTCCAGAAAATCCATTCAAACGCCTTGGATCTTCATCCCCCACCTCCATCCATCTTCACCGGAAACACCATATTCTCACCGGAAACCTCGTGTTCTTCATCCATATTCCCAGAATCATCAAGATCTCCCACGGTCTTCATCCAAATCTTGCCAGAAATCCAACAACCGCCACCGTTCATACGTCGTTCTTCAAGATCATCACGATAATCTCCAGATTTGTTGCCGGAATCTTCATCAACAGCGATCCATAATCTTCAACATTCAACCGTTGTCCTTCTTTTTTCCAGAAATCATCAAGTTTCTCCGTGGATCTTCATTGTGGTCGTTGATCTTCATCAAGTTCGTGAAGATTTTTCCAGAAATCTTCAAATGTGGCCAAGAACGTTCAATCCTCAAGAACTTCAAGGGGATCTTCACCAGAAATCGCTCCAAGCTTCGTCATCGTGTGAGTCATCCACCCAGGTTAGTGCTTCGAATCCTTCACTCTTCATTTTTGCTCGCATCGATTAGCTAGGAATTGAGGAGACTGTTAGGGTTTGATGTTCTGGACTGAGAGATTGAAGGAAGCTTGATGTTGATTACTGAGTTTGATGAGTTTGATGAGAGTGGATGAAGAAAGTTAGGGCGAGGTTTGTTTGAGATTCATCGTTTGATTTGGTTTCAGAGAGTTTCAGAGGAGAGAATCAGAGGGTAAGGTTGAGAGAGAGGAGAGCGCCGTTAGGGTTTTCAGAGAGGGGAAGATGAACAGTGGCGTGAGGGAGAGTGATAGTTAGTTTTAGGGTTTGATCTTTGGCTGAAGTTGGATTGAAGTGGATTCGGGCTTAAGGCCCAATGGCAATTTCTGAACCATACCCCCATGTTACTCGTGAAACCCCCATTTCCCTTTGAGATTTCATATGGGCCTAGCATAATTGATAGCTGCACCCCCATTGGAAGCCCAGTTTGGATAACCAAGGCAAATTCGCTACTTTTTGCGCCCCCGTTTTTCTCTTAGTTTTGTGGTTTTTCTGAGTTAGCAACCTGGGCCCAGCGCATTGCTGAGCGCACCCCCCTCCTGGGCCCAGTTGTGTTCTGAATATAAATAAACTGCTATGGACACCCCTCTGCCATATCCTTTTCATTGAATTTCTTTTTATTTCTTTTAGTGTGTATATAGTTCATGAATAATTCATAAAAAATACAAAAATGATCATTTTTGCATGGGATTTTTTCCCTCACTTTAATAATTGTCCCAAGAATATTGTGAAAAAAATAAAAATATTGTTTTAGATTTTTTTCCATTTATGGTGATTTTTTTACATTTAATAGCTTTTATTTTCATATTGTTTGTACATACGTATTGATGAATTTCGTTTAGGCATTTAAACTCGCATTTTTATCCCGTTCTTTTTGTGGTAGCTAGATTAGAGCATTAAGTTCCCTTAGAAATTTATTTCACATTTTTGTGAATAAATCTTGATTAGTTTTGATTAGAAAACATTAGGATAGTATAATTAGGGTTTAAACACAACATAGGTGCACTTGAACATTTTATTTTGGGTTTTTTAGATTGAATTAGAGTATGGGACCTATGGGGTATATAGGGTAGATATAGTATTTCCCTTAGAATTAATATTAGACTTGTAAATATTATATTACTATTTTTAGTATATTTTACAATTGTGTGATTGTTTGGTTTGCCCATTTTTGGGGTTTATTTTGTTGTGTGGGCTTTTTGGGCTTTTGCTTGGGGTGTGGGTTTAGTTAGAGCTTGTGGATATTGACAAGGATTAAAGAGGAAAATTGAAGATCAAAATCAAAGCTTGATGAAGATTGCTTGGCTTGCTTGGAGTTGTTTGAAGACCATAGGACATAGGGTATAGGTAGAGCCTTAGAATAGAAATTTTCTTCATAAACATGGATGGTTTCTTTTGTCTCCATTATTCTCAATGATTAAAAGCCTCTCCTTAATACTCACATCCCTCCTTTGGAAGGATTAGTGACTGTATCCAGGAGATAGAACTTTGAGAGAAACAGTCTGTATTATGTTAACTTTCTGTAGGCCACCTTTGGTGTTCAACAGACTGTTTAACATTCAAAATCCTCTTATAATCATTTCTCTGGTGAAGAGCTTGTCTTGAAGAAAGAAGCCATTGAAGATAGAGATGAAGATCTTGTGTATTGAAGATTGACAAAGATGAAGGTTATTCATGTCAAAGCTGTGCAACTGTTAAAGCTAGGGTTCACTGCTGTCTGATGCTATCAACTGGTTAAGGTTCTGCGCTTGCTTGAGCGGGGTAATTTCTTGGAGATAGAAACTTGTTGTGGCTTGGGTACCATTGGAGTTTGATTTCAGAAGTTCAAATGGAGCTGGGGTGCTGTCAGGGCTGGTTTTGGGGTTTTATTTTCTTTGTTGTATTGTTTATTAATTTTCCCCTTGAGGTTGAAGTGAAGTAGTTTCACTTTGCCCATTCTTTTCTAGGTTCGAGGTCGAGTGGGACTCCCTTGCCTCGCTTGTACTGCTGCATTCATGCATTTTACTGCTTTACTGTATATATGCTGTTACTTTTCCGTTTATCCCTTAGGATCTCTGTTTCTCTCTGCGCAGGAGAGAAATATGACAGACATTAGGTTCTCATCCATGCATGACAACACTAGGGTAGATTTTGATTCCCATTTTAACCATAGGTTTTAGAGTTGCTGTTTCTCTTCTTTCTAAAAAAAATCAGAAAATACAATAAAAGGTTAAACATCAATGAAAAATAGTTCTTGTGTAAAAGACTGTAAACCAATCAAAAAACGTCATTTTTGTCCGCTTGGACCCATAATCAGGAGAAAACCTTTTTCAGAAGGATAAAAACAATCAAGACAGACTTGTGTCGTACGTGGCCCGAACTACGTTTGCTCTGATCTTTCATGCTGTATGAAAGTACGTAAGCATAGGATGCGATATCCTAGCGAGCAACCTTCCCCTCCTATCCCGTAGGTAGGCGAACTACGTTGACTCTGATTTCTCGTTCCAGACGGGAATACGTAGGCATAAAGTGTGATACTTTGCCGAGTCATTTTCTTTTCTTTTAACCCCAGACCTGTAGAGTAGATAGAATAACAATCCGTACTAGAAAACAAGCGTGGATCCCGTCGAGTACGACGGACGTGAGGGGTGCTAATACCTTCCCCTTGCGTAACCGACTCCCGAATCCAGGATTTGGTTGCGATGACCATTCCTTTCCCGTCTTTGCGGTAGGTTTACTTCGAGCGTTTCCTTTCCCTCTGTTGGGATAAATAACGCACGGTGGCGACTCTTCTGTTCAGCCGGCGCAGATTTTCGCAGTAGCGACACTCATTTTGTGTATTCGTGTTTGACGTGTCAAAAGTGGAAGGTGGAACATCAGAAGCCTAATGGATTGATGCAACCGTTGGATATTCCAGAATGGAAATGGGATAGCATATAGATGGATTTTGTTACGGGATTGCCGAATACGCAAAGAAGTCATAATGCTATTTGGGTGATCGTTGATAGACTTACTAAATCTGCTCACTTCATTCCGATTGATATTAGTTATCCTTTGGAGAAATTAGCCGAGATTTATGTTCGTGTGATTGTAAAGTTGCACGAAGTTCCTAAGAGTATTGTGTCAGATAGAGATCCTAGATTCACTTCAAGATTTTGGGAAAGTTTGCAAGGTGCCTTGGGTTCTAAGTTGAGGTTGGGTTCGGCTTACCATCCGCAGACGGACGGTCAAACCGAGAGGACAATTCAGTCGTTAGAAGATTTGTTGCGTGCTTGTGTGTTGGAACAAGGTGGTGCTTGGGATGGTTATTTGGCGTTGATTGAGTTCACTTATAATAACAGTTTTCATTCGAGCATTGGTATGACACCATTCGAGGCTTTATACGGTCGGAGATGTCGAACACCTTTGTGTTGGCATGAGACGGGTGAGAGGTCGGTAGTTGGACCGGAGATGGTACAACAGACGATGGAAAAGGTGAAGTTTATTCGGGAAAAAATGAGAGCTTCTCAGAGTAGGCAGAAGAGTTACCATGATAAGAGGAGGAAGGACCTTGAGTTTCAAGAAGGCGACCATGTCTTTTTGAGAGTTACATCGGTTACGGGAGTGGGTCGTGCCTTGAAGTCGAAAAAGTTGACTTCTCATTTTATTGGTCCGTATCAGATTATTGCACGTGTGGGTGTTGTGGCGTATCGTGTGGCGTTGCCTCCGAACCTTTCGAATTTGCATGATGTGTTCCATGTTTTGCAACTTCGGAAGTATGTTCCGGATCCGTCACATGTTATTCCTATGGACGAGGTTGAAGTAAGAGATAACCTTACGGTTGAGGTTTTACCGATTAGTATTTTGGATCGTGAAGTTAAGAAGCTAAGGGGCAAGGATATTGCACTTGTGAAAGTAGCCTGGGGAGGTGCTGTAGAGGGCAATATGACTTGGGAATTGGAGAGCAAGATGCGAGAGTCGCATCCATAGTTGTTTGAATTAGGTAATATTTTCGAGGACGAAAATTTCTAAAGTGGGGGAGAGTTGTAACGCCCCAAATTCTGAATTTCCCATTTTTGTTGAGTCCTTTTTAATTCATTTGGATAATTGGTATTTTAATTGTGAAATTTATGTGTTGATATGTTTAATTTCAATATTGTGCTATTTTACCGATTCGGAGAGTTTTCGGGGAAAATAGAGTAAAGGGTATTTTAGACATTTAGTATTAAGTGTTAAGTGGATTGTTGTGTGAGAATTAATTGGTAAGTGTTTGGAAAGAAATGGAGAGGAAAGAAAATAGAACATGAGATAAGAGAGAAAAGGGAATAGATAGAAACATTAGTGGAAAAACAAGGGAAAGAAAGAAGAGAGAAGAGAAAGAGGACAAAGAAGAGGAAATCCTAGGATTTCATCAAGGATCAACATCCAAGCTTTCAATCAATTGGGTAAGGGTGTGAAACTCTATTATACTGTTAATGTGTATGATTATGTATGTTGTTGATCGTTTGATGTTGGATTGAGAAGAGTTTCTACTCATTTCCATCTTAGGGCAATATTAGGATTTAATCGGTAGAATATGGTTTTAACCGGTTAGAATCGAGAAATGGATGGAGTAGGATAATCGGGTGTTATTGGGTTGGACTTACTGGGGTAGTTTGGTGTTAGAATTGGTTGGTTTTGTGAGGTTTGGGCTTTGGACAGCCATGGAAGTTCTGAGTTCGCAGGCTCGCCAGGCGAAGCCCAGCGAGCAGCAGCGAACTAAGTCAGAAGCATCCACCCTGTCTTTGTTGGCAAGTTCGCCAGACGAATGAGAGTGGCGAAGGTTCGCCAGGCGAGTGTGCTGGCGAGTGCTAGCGAGTAATTCCAAAATAACTCCCAGTGGTCTTCGTTGGCAAGTTCGCCCGACGAACTAAGTAGCGAAGGTTCGCCAGAGGCTTCGCCAGGCGAAGGTTGGCGAATGCGACAACATTTTCCTATTTTCTGTGTTTTTCCCTTTTCATGCGGATTTCTTTGTTCAGTTATGTTTAATCCTTATCGAATTGAATAGTTTTGTGTGTCGTGTGGTATGTTATGTATGGGTAGCCGTAAGGCGTGAATCCTAGAATGTGGAATTTTGATTGTGAAAATATATGCCTTATATGGAATGGTATATATTGAAATGAAGAGTATATGTATTTTATGGAGTATAAGTATATTGTGAATGTGCATAGATTGTATGTGCTTGTATGAGATGAATATGCATAGTGATATATTTGCGAATATGTATGCATGTAGATTAATGTTGTGAGTCATTTTGCATAAAGGCATTATGATGTACATCCTAGCGATGTTGATTCCTTGGAGAATCTGCTGAACATTTGATTCCTCGGAAAATATGCAGAGTATTTGATTCCTTGGAGAATCTGCTGAATATTCGATTCCTCGGAGAATCTGATGAATATTTGATTCCTTGGAGAATCTGCTGAATACTTGATTCCTTGGAGAATCTGCTGAATTGAGTCGGTACCACATTTGCATCTGCATAGAGTCGTGAGTCGGTCTCTATGAGTTGCATTGGTCATTTTTATATGATGCATGGAGTGAATTGAACATAAATCTAGATGTTTATGTGGAAGATGATGAGTATGTATAAACGCATGATTTGATGAATATGCTTGATTGTGTGAATATGCATCGTGATGAAATGTGGTGAGAATCTGAATTGTGTTAATCCCATGTATGTATATAGATATATAAATATATGTATTGACTGTTATGATATTGTTTCTCACCCTTCTGCTGTTTCATAATGCTCTATGAGGCATTGCAGAGTAGGATAGATGGAGGTCCTTTTTGTGAAGCAGGTCTTCATTATTTTTGGTCGATGGGTCTGATATGTAACATCTGGGTAGTTAGGAAGCCTTTGGTTCTTTTTGGAGATACTTTTGAATGATGTATATATGTTTATATGAATGTATTGATTCAATGTTTAGATGTTTCCGCTTTATTCTAAATATTGAGATGTGAGTTTTAGAACTATGTTCTTCAGTTGTGAATTGTCCATTGTTGCATATCTATTTGAGCAGGTGTTGTAGGTGTTTAACTTCATGATAATGTGATACACCTCTTTTATATCATGTATCAATTAAACTCTGATGAAACTTTTATCAAGTGCTTAAATGATTTAATTGTTTATTTGGGGTATAGAAAGGGGGTGTTACAACTTAGATATGAAAGTGCTCGCCCTGCAAGAGACAGTGAAAGCTTTGCAAGGACCCAACATGTTTGGCTTAAACGTTGCTAACATGTGCCTAGCATTTGGTGTTCCAGTGAGAATCAGATATCAAGCTATTAATTAACTTGAATCACAAATCATGAATTTCACCATCGAGCTTTGATTTATCCAAAGGAAAGGGTAAAAATCAAAGAAAACCCTAAGTTCTCTATGTAACAACAAAGCTATGAATCTAAGGTTTGAGGGGTTAGTTATACCTAGGGAAGGTGCTAACATCCTAAGTATCTATAGTAATCTACAGGAACCTCTTATTTGTATTTGTGTTATGCTAAAGTTTGCTTGCTAAGGAAAAGATGCTAAGGTAAATACCTATAGTATATATACTAAGTATGCTCGCCAAGACATCGCATCTCGTGCCTACATATCCTGATTAGGATGAGGAATCAGAGCATTTGTAGTTCACCTAAATAGGACTGAGGAACTCTTAACTATGGTCAAGGTTCCAAGGGGGGTAAGTTCATAACCATGATACTTATATAGAGTTAACAAACTCTCTAAGTTTAAGTTGAAAGACTAGCTAAATATATTGACTTTAAACAAAGTCAAATGGGAAAGTGAGTATACATGACAATGGTACTCACATAGAGTTTACAAACTCTAAAACTATTTCTAATTTTTAAGGAAACAATGGCTCTAACAAGGCCAATAAAGGAAGAGTAAGTACTTATAACAGTAGTACTTACATAGGGTTTACAAACCCTAACCTAAAGTTAGGCTGAAAAGGGAAATGGCTCTAACAAGACTAATGAAAATGATCCTGACAAGGTTAAGAAGAGAGTAAGGAATGGTTTAAACTATCCTAAAAAATGACTTACAAGTCAAAGAGGTAAACCTTCCTTTGGAATAAGGGACACATAACTTGTAACAATAAGTGTTTAAGTGATAAGCTTAAGGTAGGGGTGATGACAATCAAGGTATCAAAGCCAAAGATATCAAATGAGATAACAAACCAAGGAGGGAAGTAGCTACATAATGTTATGTTCAACATGCTCAAATGATTAGGAAAAGTTCACAAACATATCAAACACACACCAAAACATCAAGCATACTTGCTACAAACTTAATCATACAAAGACAAATGCAAAGAATAATTCAATCATGAAAGTTACAACTCAAGAGCCACATAGGCAGTAGCATGCACATCATGTAAAACTCTTAGTCAACATCAAGATGTTAATAGAAATACAAACAAGAATCACATTAAGGCATGCATAAAACTAAAGGCAAGAAACAAGCCAAAACATTCATGAAAGGACTCAAACAAACCAAGACATACATAAATGATCAAATGGGCAAGAAAAAACACTTTGGAATTATGAAGTCAGAAGCTAAGAAATGCTTTTCAAACCACACATAAATATATATTCACCAAGACAAACACTCAAAGAATCATGACTAAAAACTAGGTCAAAGCAGATACATATAATCAATGGGCTGGTATCTTCATAAAACCCCTTGTTGAAGATATATTTGTTCTTATTCTGAAAATTTTGAAAATGGAACCTTCTCCAAAATAAAAAATAAAGTATTTTCAATATGTATAAACTCTGGAGAGTCAAAATATGACTCTGAGATAAATTGGCTCTGAACCAGTTAGCCCTATGAAGTTAGAAGGCTCTCTGGGTCAAAAGGTCCAAAGTTATAACCCTTTTGGGATTTTCTGTCTTCTGGACTTTGAGTTCTTGAACTCACTGGTGGTAATCAAGCGTTATTTGCATGGCTATAAAGTAAGACAAATGTCCTATGTTAAAGTCATCTGAATGTTTGAAGTGATCCATTGAAATAATATTTCTTGGTTAAAGATAAAATCTCTTCACTTGCTTCCCTTATCAGATTGCGTGTATTTTCAAAAATCTATTTTCTTTTTCAAAATGATTTTTATTACTTGTCTGTTCAAATATTGTTTGTTGGATCTTTTCAATACTCTGTAATAATGTATTATGACGAGCGTGCCTCGTTGCGTATCTTATTATAAACGATATTACTGAAGGCTTCATTGGTAACTGTTGAGCCTATTTCCGTTTAGCTCTCTACCTACTCCCTCATAATCGTTTTAACTTCTTTTCCCTCCCTATTAAAAACCCTTCTCAACTTTCTCTCATCATCGCATTTTGCATTTTCTAAAACCCTTTCTAAATAAAAGTTTTATATTCCTCCACATCTCTTTTTAACCTCAAAATGTCTTCCATATATGGTGTTGCATGCCTTTTTTGCATCTCCTTTGAAAAATTCGTTGACTTTGTTGAATTAAGGAGTCAGGGTCTTTATTTTCTCAATGCTGCCCATTCCTAGAAATGGGAAAAATACTTCGACATGCTCAAAGGACCCACCTATCCAACTCCCGTGAGAGAGTTTTGTACAAATGTGTCCCTCAAGCAGATAAGACAGAATGCTTCATGCATTTAGTCTACTGTCTCCGGTATTTCCATCACCATCACTCCTGCCCTGATTGCTAAAACAATCTAGTGCAAGGAGACTGGTGCCCATGTGGACACGTATATAATAACAAGTCCCTTCTTGAAGACATTCATAAGAAGATACTTACCACCTTACCAATCTTGCTAGTGTCTCCTCCCTCTTTCTCAAGACGTAAATCTGGCATCAACTGTTGGTGTCAAACATTCAGCCACATGAAGAAGCTCTGGAAACACTAATCTTTGATGACAAACATCTTATCTTCTTTATCTTGTCTAGGATCAAAGTTAACCTTCTTCTCATTATCTTCAATTTTTTGAAGAAAAAGATAATTGCCTCTCACGAGGGAGTATCCTTTCTTATTTCTTTTAGAAGAGTTCTTTCTGAACTTTTCCATCAAGAAGGAATAATGAAGAAAGTGCAGGAAGCTGAGTTAACTGAGGCTCTAGAGAATCATTGGAGTCTGAAGCTCGAAGTAGCTGAAGGCACCTCAGGTGTTGGACCCTCTGTCCCCTATATTTTTCTTTCCTTATTTTTTTTCTTTTGTTTTTTTTCTTCTTTTGTATTTTTTTATTATTATTAATGAAGTTATTTTTATTTTCTCTTGGTTCTCTTTTACTCTGATTGTATTTACTGCGTTTTTAAGTTATATAGTTTATCTTAATCTTTTTGATTAATGACAAAAAGGGAAAAAAGAAATATGATTTTGATATATCTTGTAACCCTAATAAATCCCATACAATGCTAATATCATTCTGATTATTTTCTCAACTTCAAACTTTTTCTAGTCTCATCTCATGAGGAGCTTATAAACCTCACTCTGAAGAAAATAAGAATTTTTTGATAAGTATGAAACTTAGGGGAAGGTTACAAACCTATCTCTAATGTTTTATAGATATGAGTATCCAATAAAAATTGTTCATCAAAATTTACAGATTTGTCATCATAAAAAATGAGGAGATTGTTGGAACAAGTCTGATTCTACAACTATCCTTAAATTTTGATGATAACAAATTGTAGAGAACGGTTTTGTACTCTAACTATTTTGCTAAGTGTGCAGATAATAGAAAATAGATTCTGACTCTAAAGATGTGCAGACTCTGAACTAAAGAAGCACTATGAAGCGAAGGATAAATAAAAAAACGTGTTTACAAGAGAAATAGAGCATACAACACAACATTGCATAAAGATTTCAAAGCTCTATGTGAAAAGAAAAAGAAAAGTGTTTTTACTCTAAGAAAATTATCACGTTCATAAACGTTAGAACACTTTCTTGAATTGCTTCTCAAGTGTATCATTTGTTTTAAAACTTGTGTATGTATTTTTTGAAGCATATTGTAAACCTAACTTTGTTTATATTAACATTTGGTTAATTTTCTTGAGAGACTAAGTTTAGTAAAAAAATTTAACAAGTCATGGACAGTTAGTCTTTGAGTTGTATTTTCTTGAGTGATTAGGTTATAATCAGAATTTTCAATAAGCCTTAGACAATTGGTCTTTGAGTTTTTGTAATACGTTTGATTATTGGATTAAGTCTTTATTGAGAAGGCGAAATCACTCAGGCGAATGGACTGGACTTAGCTTCGTTAGTAGCTTACCAGGATAAAAATGCATGTGTTGTTTATCTTTATCATTATCGTTGTTGTTTGTGATATTGGGTTGCAAAAGTTTTAAAACCCGAAATCTAATTCACCCCTTCTTGTGTTTCTTTAACCTTCAGCATCAACTTCTAAATTCCTATTCCTAGTTCATTATAAAGTTCAATAAATTGGTTATTTCAGATAATCATATTAATGGCTAAAAATCCATAATTATCTAGATCGATTTGTACGTCCGTAAGCGACAAAAAACATTAAACACAAGAACAATTTAAATAAGATAATAACATTAACATAACTCAACAAATATCGAACAAGCATGTGATCCAACAGAGTAAAAACAAGGTTAATATAAAAAACCCCTAATCTAGAGAAACTTAACTACTCATAGATATATTAACAAATACCATGAGTGGATAAATATTCATCATCAAAATCTATTAAAAATTGCTCTTCGATGGCTCCAAAATCGTCCATTGAAACTCCTTAGCTGTCACTTTTCCTCTCCAATTCAAAACCCTTGAAAAAGTAGGCAAAAATGCCTTTACATAGAAAAAACGTGTCATCCAAAAGTACTCATCGTGCCGCGAAGAGATGCATTGCAGGTGCGAGAATTCCAATGGCAAATCACACATTTTTCTTTCATTTTCTTCACAATTTCACTAAATGTTTATATCTTCCTTGTGTTTGATTTTTTCTTATTTCTTCACACTTTAGCTTTGCTTTTGATCAATAATCTTTTGAAATTATTCAAATTTTCTCATAAAAATTACATAATGACGACTATTAACACGTTTCTCGCCCGATACTTTCCACCAATCAAAATAACATAATTAAAGAACCCGATAACATGCATAAAGCAAACTGATGGTGAATTGCTTTACAAAGCTTGAGAGCAATTCAAGGATGATGAGATTGAGTCTACACCAAAGGCTGAAAAAATGGTTTATATACATTTTATAATGTTCTTCTCTATTCCATAAGAATGACCTTAAATACTATTGCAGGAAGGACCTGAATGAATAAAGATAATGATGAGACCTACATCTTTATCGAAGACAATGCGTAGAATCACTACCGGCGTGAAAGCAAACATGCTCATATAAAAAAAATCTAAAAAAAGAGTAATGCACAAAATTTTGTCTTTGACCGTATTAACACTTAGCTAGATTCCATAGTTAAGGAATTCAACCTAGTATACAAATCATATGTTAAAATAAAAATTATTATAATAAAACAAATTTCTTTTTTAAAAGTATATTTTAAAAGTAAATTTATCAAGAAAACATTTCCAAACATATTTTATTTTATTTTTCCTCAAAACAATTTTAAAAACAAAAAAACAAAACTCAATCAAATAAAAATAAAAAAAATCCTAAATCCTCTATTTTCTGTCAAATTTCAGTTCACAGTCAAACAGAAGAAAACACAAAATTTGAACAAAATAGAAAATATTACTACAAATATAGAAGATCATACCTTAATCTAACGCCTGAAATAAAATTGGTTTCATTCTTGTAAAGCTTGATGGGTAGGGTTTTCTTTCTTGATTTGGAAGGAAGAGCTTACAGATGCGTATTCTGTCAAACCCCTTTTGCACTTGCCGATCATGTTCTCTCTCGGGTAAACCTCTATCTCAGCTGTTCAAGTCCGTTACCCAGAGATTCATATATTTTTGGTTAAATTTAATTTTATATTAATATTTGAAGATGGATGATTTTAGTTTCTGATTTGAGGTAAACCCTAGTATACAGTGTTCGCAGTTTTGAATTGCTCGAGTCATATATAAGATGATGATGTTAGGTTGGAAATTTAGGTAAATATAAGTTCCTTTCATGTGTAATGAATTCATGGGTTTCGAATCGATGCAATGAGTTGTTGGTAGAAAAATCAGTGAGGGAAAGGGATTTCATAGATTTATTCTACAATGAATCATATGGGGAGCTGGTTTTGCAACGCGGAAAGTTAAGATGAAGTCGAGTTTACTTTTAGGTAGTTCGACATATGTTTTAAGCAGAATTTGAGGTTAATCCAGGTTTGGAATTGATGTAATAAGTTGTTGGTTGGTAATTCAGTGAGGGAAAGTGATTTCATAGATTTATTCTACAATGAATTGGGAGATTGTGTTGTATCACGTGAGTTAAGATGAAACATCGACTTTACTTTTAGGTAGATTGATATATGTTTTAAGCAGATATTGAGGTTAATGAAGCCGTTGCCATTAAAAACTGGAATAATGTTATGAGAGAATAATATAAGATTACTTTATGGAGAATGGAGGTATATTGTATTTCAGTCCACAACACAACTGTTAGTTGTTCTGAAGATAAGGGATTCATGGATCTGGAAAACAAATGAATCCCATCTCCTCGCCATTTTCTCTCTTATGCAAAATAAGAAGTTCGTTCATGATGTGAATCATGCCATTCCCTGCCATGAATTGAGACACATTCCCAAACGCGAAGATGTAAAAAGGGGTGATTGAAATAGAATCTTGTCCTAGATAATTGTTATTATATGGTCCATTTTGTAAAATGTACCTGGTTCTTGTGTGCAAATTTTCTTTCTGATATGGCTTAGCAATTTGACTATGGTTTGTTTCTCTATGATGATCAGTCCTTCAGCTGCAGTCGAGGGAGGGCATACCTTTTCAGCAAAGTGTAAGTTTATTTGAAACATTTGTTTATATCCCTTGTTCCCTGCCACTTCCTCCTTTTCTCTCCATGTTCATTATCAAGCTTTCATATAGATCTACTTTGATATCTGTTCAGTATTGTGCTTCAGACAAATTTAGTAAACCCTCCCTCTGCAAGGGCCTACCAATCCCTAACCTAAACCATCTTTTCTCTATTGATATGCAAAATGAATTAAAACACTGAATTTATCGTTGATATGAAGTATTATGATTTTTTTTCTGGCTTGCCCAATTAGCGCCTTTTCTTGCCATGAACCACCCCATATAGCATCTTCTTGACAGACTATTTCATATATCCTTGCTTGTTAACTTTTGGTATTCGATAGGGTGAATGTTACACTTGGGACTCAAGTAGAGAGATTGATGATATCTGGAATGCATACAGTTGAAGACATATTTTGTTGCTGCTGTGGACAAATTGTTGGATGGAAATATGTGAGTTTTTCTTTTTCACCTCATTTCTTTTATCATACTTTTGGTCTTTTTAACGGGTTACCATCATACATCATGTTGATAATATAGAATGTTACGAAAATGTAGTCAATAAATGATTTTTTGGGAAAGGTTAATGGACTATAGTATTTATGTGACATGATGGATTAACTTGATTTAGGATAGGTGGACTTTATGACTCTTTTGATCCTAACAACCAACCCCAATGAGTAACAATGCAAATTAAACCTCGAATTCAGAAATGCTATACTTCTTTATTTTTTCTTTGGTTTTAAAGAAATTGGAATTTAATCTGGGGGTTTCCACGGGTATTTTTTTTTCAAGAGGTAGTTCATTGGCATCATTAATTTTGGGGATCAGTCTTGAAAGTTAAAATCAGCAATCGATTTTGATTGAATATGTAGGTAAATCAGTTTAAACTAGTACAAGAACACAAAGGAATGATTTTTCTGGTTTCCCAAAAGATTGTGTTTATGTAATTCATTTAAAGAAATTGTTTTCTATTCCTTGAGAAGTTAACTTAAATTGATGCATTGCCATGAAACTTTAGATTTGTTTAATGTGATCCTGTTTGGGCTGAAAATCCCCAAGCGTTTAAACTTTTAACTCACTCAGGAGAGAGATGGCTTTTACATTTGTTTAGGAGGATTATCTATTGAAACAAACACTGTAACATCATTGACATGCAAGCACTTGGTTGACTCCGCAATCAATTTTGGTCTCATCTCCATATATATTAGCATCAATTTTTGACGAGCTCAATGCAGTTAGAAGTAATAATGTTTTGGATTCATTCAGATTATAGCACATGAGAAAAGTGAAGCATATAAAGAAGGGAAATTTGTGCTCGAGAGGTATGGAGTAAAATTTGATTTTGAGTCTTCGACTTTGATCATGTTAAGCTAAACTAAAATTTGATTACTGTTGATGAATCTCGCAGATGGAGGATAGTTGATGACGTTGAAGAGGAATTAAATTTGGATGCTAATGCTAGTTCAAGCGAATCAGATGAAAACCCTTAGCAAGTTGCTCCTTTCATGAATTCAAGAGTTGTAGCTAAGCTAGAAAATATATATCCTTAGTTTTTTAGTATTCATCAACATAGAATTTCACAAAGAAACTCTCTAGTTGGAGAAGTTTATTGCTTGATTTCAGCATTTATATAAATCTTCTCATATAGAACTCGAAGTTGCTATTTGTTTATAGATGGCATGGCGTGCCTGCGCAAACATCCTGCAGTTCTTGCAGGTTGATAGGGTAATAAATTTTTGTTGTTGTGATAGTTAACATTTTTACTTGATCTCAATATATCTAATATATGTGGAAAGTTAGGTTACTGTTCTAACAATACGTTTGCAGATACAATTTACAGTATTAGGATTTGTTCTATTATCATGTAAAATTGGGGCTTCTCTCACAGTGAAACGGTTCTAACTCTGAGGAAGTAGGAGTTCATTTTCTTCAATGTCAATAATTTTGTGAAATTTGCTTTATTATTTTTCTACATCTGCATTCAGACACGTTTTTTTCAAAGATTTGTGAGTGCTTCCTGCATTTGTTGCATTACTGTGATTGAGTCAGTAATCAAATTCTCATCACCAAAAATCATGACAACTGGTATCTAAAGTCTGATTTGATATTCAGCTAACAACCAAGTTGAATATGGATAAGTTTATGTGTGACAATGATTTTAGTCTTTGGAGGGTGATGAAAGCCCTTGTATAGGGCTTGATTGATGCCTTGATAGGGCCTGCAAAGGACAAGGATGATTTTCAACACTGTTATTAGTTGGTTACCACAGCCACCAGAAGCATTCAACATGCCAACATTTTATTTTCTGAGTAAGTATAACTATCAAATCAATCTGAAATGTGCATTTGAAAAAACTTAGATCTTGAGCTTACAAATATAAATTAGACGGTAGCAAGCCAGCCTTAAAAATAAGCAACTTAAACATAACAATGCATAATTGAGTCATAATTTACATCAAGATACAAGAGTACAATACCCTCATATATAATCTCTATTATTTTGAAGATATTGATGCAGCAACAGAACATGATCAGTGTCATCAAACACTGCTTTATTAGAAAATTCAAAACTCCCCATTGCGTTAATTTTCTGAGTTTGCTGGGAAGAATTTCGTAGAGAGAGAAGCATTATAATAATGTCATTGTACCTATCTAGTACCTTTCTTGTGGAACAGTTTGTCCTTTAACAGATCCTGGCTGCACGGCTTCACATTTCCGGCAAGGTGATATAAAAGACATGAACATTTTCTGTCCAAACCATGTTTTT
Organism: Lathyrus sativus; assembly: GCA_963859935.3. Taxonomy (NCBI): domain Eukaryota; kingdom Viridiplantae; phylum Streptophyta; class Magnoliopsida; order Fabales; family Fabaceae; genus Lathyrus; species Lathyrus sativus. Next base: position 582,931,463 of record OZ012741.1, on the reverse strand, counting down.
GCGACAGCTTTTTCCTTGTTTTTAAGGTTTCTTGCTTTGGTAAGTTGTTCCTGGTATTTCCTTAATTTGCTGCCGGTTTCTGCACTGATATGCTGTTGAATATCAATTTCTAGCAATGATCTTAGGGAAAGTGGGGGATTTGTGAAGAAAGATTTGTTTGGTTGAAATGCAATCGCATGTGGCTTAATTTGTCCATTAGAAATCAACATATCAGCAGGTGTGATCATGAATGGATTAGCAGCAGTAGAATATAATTCTGGTTTGATAGTGGAAAATTCAAAATCTGGGTTTGGCTTAGATGCTGCATGGTTATTTTGATGTTGTTGGTCTTGAATAGAAACAAGGCCAGCAAAAGAGAATGAATCAGCTGAAATGCTATCTCCTGCTGCATCAGAGATATGTTTTTTTCTTTGAAGAGTACCCATTGATTTATGACTGAATTGGTCTGAGTCAGAATCCGTTGAGATCAGATGTAAGAGTTACTGAAAAGTAAAGTAAGACAGTTGTGTTAACGACTGAATTGGTCATATATATGAGCTAGACGTGTTTGTTGTGACTTTGTTGCTATGAGATTATTACTGTTTGATGTGTTTGTTGTGACTTTGTTGCTATGAGATTATTACTGTTTGATGTGTTTTACTGTCGTCACTGTGTTTACTAGACCTTGCTGTTTATGAAAGGGTAATAATAACACACAAGGGCCAAGCCCATGCATGGCCTGCAGATATTGAAGTGACTTTAATTTTCATTCGTTCAAAAATATGTAATTGTAATTTTCTTTCAGCATATATACGTAATTTCCGTGAAATGCCACTGGCCAAATTGTGTGACTTTTTTTTTTAATAAATATCTGTGACCTTTCTTAAACTTGGAAAGATATATCCAGTTATATTTTGTAAAATTTTCAAAAAGGTTGATAATAGAAAAAGAAAATCCTACGGTCCAATTAAAATCAGTACTTCGTTAGTGTTAAATATTATTGCTTATTCATTGGAAGAAAATATAGTAAGAAAAGTATCCAGAAAAAAGTTGACTATCCAATTAACGCAACTATATTTAGAATTAAAAAATCCGAGATTATGCCATTGTTTGATCAACTATATGAAAATTTCTTCACGGTCTTTTTTCTATTAAAGGTGAATGCTAGTTTTCTCGAAGTAACACAATGTATTGTTTGGGTGAATGATTTTTTTACTTCTTTTTCTTTTTTTCTTAAAAGTAATATGACATTAAAGAAGTATAAGGGGGTATTCAATCCCTAAACAAATAGATTATATAAAAAAAAAATTCTATCAACATCAACCGAAATTAAACAAAAGACATCTTATAGAAATCGTAGAAATCAAAGTTGGAATAGTTAATTTTTCCTATGCAAATCCACTTTCAAACTAAAACCTTAATATTCTAATAAATATCGTTTAAATTACAAGAACCGTTATAAAATATAATCTCGTTCCTAACCTTCCAAATGCTCCACACTACCGTCAACCACACTCTATTTCTCCTATTTTTAATGCCAAACAAAATTCCTAATGCCTTGCCAATCTAAATAACGTTCAACGTGAAAATGAAACCGAGCAATCCATCTAATCCCCCACCATACACCAAATATTCGAAGAAATAGGACAAAAAAAAACTAAATGAATCAAATTCTCTTTCGATTGATTGCACAAAACGCATTTCCTCTTCACTTAAGTTTGACATAAACCTCTTAAAAAAACTGATCCCATGTGGCCAACCGATTTAGAAATAATTTCCAACAAAAAAATATATATCTTGCAGGAACAACTGAATTCCATAGCAATCCAAGAACCCTGCAAGTTTCAGTTTCTGGCCATATAGGTAGAGACGTGCCTTGCATCTGCAAGTAACCCTCCTTAACCGTATACGAAACGGTCGTCCAACAGTCCACGCCAACTCATCCTTCTTGCTTTGATCTGAACATAAATTATTCAGCAGCAACGGTAAGTTGCAGACCTCGGTTTCAGCTTCAAGTTGTAGTTCGCTCGCGATTTCGAAGTTCCCCCATAACCATCCTTCATCCGACCAACAACCCATATTCACCACTAAAGCATCCTTACTACTACAGGCCTGAAACAGAAAGGGAAAAGAAACAACAAGAGAAAGTTGAACACACCAATAAGCTGTCCAAAACAGAACCATCAAGCCATCACCAATATTAAATCTGATCGAATCCGCGAAACTCATACCTTTGGAAGCAGTCAGGACACCTACCTTACATAAATCCTTCCACCAATTAGAAGCTGAAAAAGTTCATAGAATAGCTTTTCTCCAACAACAGTTGGGTTTCTATCCCGCCGTATCTAGCCTTTAACACATTTTTCCACAAAGCATCATTCTCTCGAAGAATTCTCCACTTCCATTTAGGGTTTTAGCCAAGTTTTACATTCGAACGACAAGTATCTACCTTTCCACAAAGCCAATTTTTTCTCAAACTTATAAATCAAATATGACCAAGTTTTGATACGTCTCGGGTTTGAGCCAATTGGAATTCCTAAGAAGGAAAAACAAGAGTTTTCTACCTTACACGCAAGAAAAGTATATGCTGTTGCCATGAAATAAGCACTAACATTTAAACCAATCAAATGACTTTTGTTGAAGTTCATGCGTAATCCTGAAACAAGTTCAAATCCCCGAAGAATTGCTTTGATACTCCACAAATTCTACCATCCAACTCCTCCAATTAAAAGCGTATCGTCCGCAAATTGGATAATTTCCACCGACACATCATCCTTTACCGTAAAACCTTTGTAATATCCCCTATCAACAACATTACTAACTAAAGAAGATAAGCCCTCAACAACAATCACAAAAAGAAAAGGAGAGAGCGGATCGCGCTTGTGTAAACCTCTTTCAACCCTTTAAGAATGTGTTTGGAGTAAGCCTCGTAGCTAGTGAAAATAGTTTTTTTTTTTTTTTAAATTTAAAATGATTTGAATAAAATATATTATTTAGATAAAAAATATGAAGAATTATTACAATGATATAAATTTATAAAGTATTGTATTTTAATTAAATTTAAAATTTTTTAAATAACATTAAGAAAACAAAAAATTTAAAATTGCTCATTCTATATGTATAATTAAATGTTAAATTGTTTATTATTAATTTTTAAAATTTTGCAAAATAATCTTTATATTTTATGAAAATTTTCAAATTCACCTTCAAAATTTTAAAAAATTGCAAATAAATTCTTAAGAATTTTCAAACTTTACAAATTGATTCCTCAATTTTTCAAAAATTATAAATTGGTTTATATCAAAATTTTTAAAGTTTATAAAAATAACCTCAAAATTTTAACAAAAATTATTTTAATACTCCATCAAAACAAAAGAATTTAAAAACGAATTGATTTTAATTGAATCATTTGAATTTCTTATAATTTTGAATTATTTAAAAAATTTCAATTACTTTGTCCAAACAGATTTTAGATATATTACAAAATAAATTATAGGATTCTCCTATTTTTGGATAAAAAATAGTTATGATTTATTTTACAACATGAAATGGGTTCATGTTTGCACATTTAAAAAAACTATTGGAAATAGTGGACACTTAATAGGGGGATGATCAATCTATGTTCCTTAAAAATAATTAAGTGGGTAGATGAAAAAAGAAAATAATTACATATTTCATGTTTTAAATTTTGGTATATCGATAAAGTTAGATAGAAAAATATGGAGTATGTATTGTTATTGATAAGAAATGACAAAATAACATTGTGTGCATAAAAAATATATATCAGATTATAAATTTAAAATTTATAGTTGTCGTACCTCGAAAAATACGATCTTTTGCGATGAATGCATAAAAATTGTTCAAAAAGAGTCGCCACCGAACTTTATTTATTCCAATGAAAGAGTAGAAAAATATCGATAAAACCTTTTAAAAACATAATAATGGTCGTCGCAACCATGTTCGAGTTCGAAAGTCGATTATGCAAAGGGAAGATATTAACACCCCTCACGTCCGTCGTACTCAACGAGAACCTCTTAGTTATATTTGTGATTGAATGTTAGCTCATATTTATTTGTTTTCTTCAAATGAAAAAAGGATGGAAAAGGAAAAAGAAAGAAAGGAAACCTCAAAAGGAGAAAATGAAGGTTTTTTATTAGTGTGCTCGCAAAGGATTAAGGCCATTGTGCCTACATATACTCATTGTACAATGAAGAAGTTAGAGCTCCGTAGTTCGGGGGACTACAACTTATTGATATTTTTTTAATGAACAAGTATTTAGATCGTGTTCTAAGGGCTAAAAGTTGGCTTCTCTACTATCGAGGGAGGCTTAAACACAAATTTGTATGCACATTAGAAGAGATTAAACAATGTTCTTTGCAAAAAAAAGGTGTTTGATCGCACAGGGACGAGTTATTAGGTTTGAAAGGTTTTGATTGCACGGGGGCAAGAAAAAGATAAGTTTGATGTGTGAAGTGTTTTGTTGGATAACAAATACTTGAACGGTCGAGTAAGGCAACTCGTATTCAAGTAATCGAGAAGAGGAATCGAAGGCTTCAGATCATCTCTCTTTTCATCCTTAATTACGAAAGGATTTAAATATTGTTAATGTATTTTAATAGATGACGAATACTCGAATTGTCGAGTAAGGCAACATGTATCCAAGTATTCGGGAAAGGGAGTAGAAGGCTCTAGACCACTTTCTTTTTCATCTAAGTTATTAGAAAAATAGGTTTGACTTCGATTGGGTTAAAAAGTGATTTGAGATGAATCACTCTCGAAGGTTTTTAATATATGACAATTGTTTGACTAATTGAGTAAGACAACTCGTACCCAAACAATTGAGGAGAGGAATCGAAGGCTCGAGACCATCCCTCTTTTCAGCTTTAATGAAATGGTATTTAATATGGATTATGTGTTTTGAATTGTTTAGAAAATTTGGCTTGACATTTAATCAAACATTTGATTATCGTTGCGAGATGATTATGAAAATGGTTTAAATGGATAAAGAGAAGGATTGTTGGCGACACATGAAGCGATCGACTTACAAGTTGGGTATGGTTTGATGTATGGATCAAGGATTCTTTGAGTTTGGTTGATGGCGATGCACAAGGTGACCGACTTACAAGAGTTAAGAAATGGCTTGATATGTGGGTCGAGTACGCTTTAGGTTGGTCCACTGTTAACAAGAAAAAAAAACATAAGGAAGCGATACAATTATTACAAGCCCAAAGAATGGGGAGACACTTTGTTGAATGGGAGAAAGGAAAAGCAATAAACACAAGCCCAAACAAATAAGAACACACAAATAGATTAAACACTCAAATAAGAATCCAATTAGTTAATTAAAAATACACGAGTCTCATTGTAAGAAAGCTCAAGAGTAAGATATGTGGGTGTGTGCAAACACAAGCTCATTGTAAGAAAACTCAAGAGTAAGCCATAGGTTGATTGTGATGTTTAAAAAGCGACTGACTTACAAGGTATAAAATGACTCGACATTGAATAGAGAACTAGTTTTTTAAAAAGGGTTTAATATGATGCTTGAAGTGACTAACAATTGAGTAAAGCATTAAAACACAATCAAAATGAAAGCGATAAAGTTATTACATCATATGGGGATGAAAGTACATTTTGTAGAATGAGGATACGAGATAATAAAACAATTAAATCAAAGCTCAATCAACAAACATAAATAGAAGAGTGTAAGTGCACAAGAAAATGATCTCATTGTAAGAAGGCCCAAGAGTAAGCCATGTGAAGAAGATAGAAACACACAAGTTATATTTACAACACGTTCAAAAATTAAATCGAAAAAAGTAAAATCTAAGTGTGCACGGATTAAAATCGGGATATGAAGATGCAAATTGAAGTCACATAACACAAGAACATGCAAGACAAAATAAAATCGAGAGGTGCAAAAGAAACCCTAGTTAATGTGCTTAAAGCCGGTTTGTGCGTATCGACAACAAATGAAATATCGTATGCAAGAGCCATAATGCAACGAAATACCATTAGTATATCGATAAAATAATTGGTGGAATAACAACATGGGAAGTGTCGAATTCATGGATTAAAATGTGATGTTTAACAATGAAAAGATTCCAAGAAAACCAAGCAAAAATTAAGTATCATATTTTTTGAACAATTAAAGAGTGCTTTTGCAATGGCCGTAATCGGGGTAAAATAAGTGGAAAAAAATTGTAAAGATAATGTCACAAATAAGTAGGCATCACAAAGAATCAGAAAGAAACTCATTAGGATGACTAAAAAAATGGAAAAGAAAATAAAAAATAAGGGTGAAAAAGAAATGAAAAAAAAAGGAAAATATGAGGAAAAGTGACAATAATGAATTGAACCTAAGACATGGAAGTGAGAGGCATGAAGCTTAAACCATTCCCCTGTAGTCTTATGGCTACTAAGTAAATACAACCATAAACATATAATATATAAAGTTTTCTAAAATAGAAAATAAAGAAAAAACATGAAAACCAAAAGAAAAGGCACACCTAGACTCGAACTCAGGACATGGTGGTTGGGAAACCAAGGTCTTAACGACTCCACCATGCCCATTTAGTTGTTAAACAATAACATGGAATAATATAAGAGGAAAAAAAAGAAACAATTAATTAAAAGAAATAATGAACAAATAATAGACAAATGATAAAAGAAATGTTACTTTTATACATATTCACAGTGACGTATGAAATATATATAATGTCTAAGCAACACATTCTAAATCAAAGCTATATACTTACTCACACCCATGTAAAAATGAGAATAGGAAGTCAAAAATTAATAAAAACAAAAGTTAAAGAAAAGGTGAGAAAGGCAAGAATGAACAAAAGAATACACTCAATCGGCGGACGGCGGGATCCTGCACGACAGAAGAAGTTGTTATCGTATCACATCGGTTCATAGGAAGAAATAGTTGAGTTATGACGGTGCAACTGTTGCGGTTGATGGTGTAACAACCCAATTTTCAATAATTAATTATTCGTATTAAATAATTGATTTATTTGGATGATTTTAATTATTGGAATTATTGCTAGATATTTTGAGAGAAGAAATATAATGGAAGGAAATAGAATAGAAAGACATATAAGAAAAGGTGGAAAGAAAAGGGAAGAATAGAAACATAAGAGAAGAGAAAGAAGAAGGAAAAGGGGAAAAGCTTGGAAAGCTCAAGAACAACTTCTAGCTTCGATTTAATCAAGGTAAGGGTGTGAAATATCATTTCTTGTCAATGTGTATGATTATGTTTGGATTGTTTGGATGTTTTTCTCCATTTTCCAATTTAGGGCATAAACGAGTTTAATCGGTAGAATCGATGTTTTAACGGTTAAGATTGAGAATAAATGGTGTAGTTTAGTCGAGAAATGTTAGGTTAAGACTACTGGAATTCGTTGGAATTGAATCGGTTGATTTTGTGATGATTTGATGATTTTGGACAGTTGGGGTTTTGAACATCGCAGACGTTCGCTAGGCGAGCAGGTCGCGAGTGTTCGCTGTAGCGAGCTAGTAGCGAATGGTCCCAGACTTGGACAAAATGTAATTAACCCTCTTCGCTGGTAGCGAGCGAGGTAGCGAGGGGTTCGCTAGGAGAAGCCCCAGCGAGTAGGTAGCGAAGCCTTATAGTAGCTTCTGTTTGCCTTCGCGAGCTTGTTCGCTAGGCGAACAGGTAGCGAGTGTTCGCTAGGAACTCGCTAGGCGAGCAAGGTAGCGAGTGTGACAACATTTTCATTTCCTTGTGTTTCCATCCAATGTTGATTGTTTGGTTTGATTGTGTTAAATCCTTATCGGAAATGAATAGTTTGTGTACTTTTGTGAATATGTTATGTTGTGGGTAGCCGTATGGCGTGAATCCTAGATTGTGGAATCGATTTGTGAAATGTGGTCTTTTGACAAATATATGCATTATTTAAATTGATTAAATATGCATGATGAATTGTGATGAAGTTTGTTGCCGTTTGGCACGATGATGTGAATGCATATTGATTGTATGCAACATTGTGAAGAATACATGGTAACATATTGTGAATAAGTGTGCATTGCTTGATAAATGTGATGATGTTGAAAGTATGAATATTTTGATATGATGTGTGAGTGTGCAATCATGTTATAATTCTTGTGTGATGAATTATTTGACTATGCATGGGATTAAGATGCGAGAACGGTCTTAAGTGCATATGATTGTTGATTGCATACACATCATTTAGTCAAGAGGCAATGTTTGCTGGTTTCGTGGAGACTAGTGACTTGTCCCAAACCTAGAAGGGTGGGTTTGAAAGCTTAGAGGACGGACTTTTGTTGTTATCGGTCTAGGGGACGGACCCGGTTTAAATGTAAAAATTGAAAAATGATAACAAGTGTTGGTACCACATGGCATGAGTTGCATTGAGTTGCATCGAGTCACATGGCATAGATATCATTGTTATATGAAAGTATGCTTGTGCATGAATTGTTGAATTGAGGATTATGGATGTGTGCATGATGAAATATATTGGGTGATTATCCATATTTGTTTATACATATTTTGTGATGTATATGATGATGATAATGAATTGTGGTGAGAAATGTGGAATATGTGTATTCTATGCTTATATATATATATATATATATATATATATATATATATATATATATATATATATATATATATATATATATATATATATATATATATATATATATATATATATATATATATATATATATATATATATATATATATATATATATATATATATATATATATATATATATATATATATATATATATATATATATATATATATATATATATATATATATATATATATATATATATATATATATATATATATATATATATATATATATATATATATATATATATATATATATATATATATATGCATTGATTATTATGATAATATTTCTCACCCTTCTGCTGTTTTATAATGCTCTATGAGGCATTGCAGATTAGGATCGCTGGAGGTCTTTTGTGAAGTATAGCTTCATTCTTTTGGTCGGTTAGCTCTGATATGTAGCACCGGGTAGTTAGGACTGTATAGCATTCTTTTGTGATACATTTGTATATGTATCTGCTCACAAATGTTTATGTGAACATGAATGATGTGGTGAATCAAACTGGATGAAATGTATTTATATAATTACATGTTTAAAATGATTCAATGCTTAGATTTTCCGCTTTTGATTCTAAATATTAAGATGTGGGTGTAAGGACTAAGTTCCTCAGTTGAAAGTTACCCCACTGTTGCATGCCTTTTATAGAGCAGGTGTTGTATGTTTTAATTTTGTGCATATTGTGACATGCCTCTTTTATACCATGTTTTAATTATACTCTGATAAAATTTTAAAATGTGCCTAAGTGAATTATATGTTATTTGGGGGTGTAGAAGGGGGTGTTACATTAGTGGTATCAGAGTAGGTCGGCCAGTTGGCCAAGTTGTTAATGTGTTTATTCCCTATATATATCTGATTGCGTGTGTGACACTATCGATATTGTTGGTTCTTATAAGTTCTGTTGTTGGAATTCAGAACGATGGTCACCGGTAGGAATGATGAAGCGATTGCCGAAGCTTTGGCGATGTTGGCTGGAGCGGTTGGACAGAATCCTCAAGCCAATGTGAATGCTGGAAACAAAGCTGATGATGAATTTCGTGCTTTGGGAAGGTTTCAAAGGAACAATCCGCCAATTTTTAAGGGAACCCATGAACCTGACAAAGCACAAGTATGGCTGAAAGCAATTGAGAAGATCTTTCGAGTCATGAACTGTTCGGATGCGCAGAGGGTGCAGTTTGGCACTCATATGCTTGAAGAGGAAGCTGAGGACTGGTGGGGTAATACTCGCCAAAGGTTTGAAGAAGATGAGGTTGTGGTTACTTGGGATGTTTTTAGAGAGGCATTTCTGGAGAAGTATTTTCCAAAAGATGTTGCGTGGTAAGAAGGAAATTGAATTCCTTTAGATGAAGCAGGGTAACTCAACTGTGGCTGAGTATGCTGCAAGATTTGAGGAATTGATTAAGTTTTATCCTCATTACAACACTGCCAATGCGGAGAGATCCAAGTGTCTCAAGTTTGTGAATGGTTTGAGACCTGAAATCAAGCAAGCCGTTGGTTATTAGGAAATTAGGCGATTTTCTGAGTTGGTGAATAAGAGCAGAATCTGTGATGAAGACAGTAGAGCTCGGTCTAGTCATTATAAGAGTTTAAATGAAAAGAAAGGAAAAGGTCAATTTAGAGGGAAGTCGTATGTGACTCCTGCGGATAAGGGGAAACATAAAACTGGTTATGGCAAGAAGCCGAGTGGGGGAGGAGTTTCCACTCTGATGAGATGTTATAGATGCGGTGAAGAAGGACACCGTGCTCCTGAGTGCAAAAGTGTGGAGTAGAAATGTTTCAAGTGTGGCAAGCCAGACCACAAAGCTCTTGAGTGCAGAAGCGGTGCGAATGTGACTTGCTACAACTGTGGTGAGAAAGGGCACATTAGTATCAAGTGTGACAATTTAAAGAAGACTCAAGGGAATGGGAAAGTGTTTGCTCTATCAGGATCAGAGACTGCTGGTGAAGATCATTTGATCCGAGGTACGTGATTCATTAATGGTATACCTTTGGTTGCTATAATTGATACTGGAGCTTTCCTTTGATTGTGTTAAGAGATTAAATCTTGAGTTGTCTGTTATGAGTGGTGGTATGGTCATTGATACTCCTGCTATGGGTTCGGTAACTACCCCGTATGTGTGTTTGAATTGTCCGTTGAGTATTTTTGGTAAAGACTTCGGAGTTGATTTAGTGTGTCTTCACTTAGATCAACTTGATGTTATTCTTGGGATGAATTGGTTGGAATTCAATCGTGTTTATATTAACTGATTTGACAAAATGGTTATTTTTCCTGAACCTGGTGATGAAAGAGACTTGTTTATGACTGCTAAGCAAGTGAAGGAATCGGTGCAAGACGGTGCGAAGGTATTCATGTTGATGGCAACCTTGAGCAGTGGTGAAAGTGGAGCAAGTGACTCTTTACCAATTGTCCGTGATTTTTCGGAAGTTTTTCCTGAGGAGATAAGAGATTTACCGCCGGAACGAGAAGTGGAGTTTACGGTCGACTTAATTCCTAGAACTAGTCCGATATTGATGACTCCATATCGTATGTCCGCATCAGAATTGAAAGAGTTGAAGAGTCAACTTGAAGATCTACTTGATAAAAGGTTTATCCGTCCGAGTGTGTCACCGTGGGATGCACCAGTTTTGTTGGTTAAGAAGAAAGAAGGTTCTATGAGACTCTATGTGGACTACAGACAATTGAACAAGGTGGCTATCAAGAATAAGTATCCACTTCTGAGGATTGATGATTTGATGGATCGGTTGGTTGGTGCAAGTGTGTTCAGTAAGATAGATTTGAGATCTAGGTATCATCAGATTCGTGTGAAGGCTGAGGATATTCAGAAGACTGCCTTTAGAACGAGGTATGGACATTATGAGTATTCTGTGATGCCATTTGGTGTGAGTAATGCATCGGGTGTATTTATGGAGTACATGAATAGGATTTTCCATCCTTATTTGGACAAGTTTGTGATTGTGTTCATTGATGATATTTTAATTTATTCGAAGAGTGAAGAAGAACATGTCAAACATCTGAAGATTGTGTTATCTGTGTTGAAAGAAAAGCAGTTATACGCTAAACTTGCTAAGTGTGAATTTTGGTTGAAAGAAGTGAGTTTCCTTGGTCATGTGATTTCGAGTATAGGTATTGCAGTTGATCCGTTGAAGGTTGAAGCGGTATCGCAATGGAAGACTCCGAAATCAGTTTTTGAGATTAGAAGTTTTCTTGGTTTGTCGGGATATTATCGGAAATTCATTGAAGGATTTGCTAAGTTATCTTTACCATTGACGCAGTTAACTAGGAAAGGTCAAGCTTTTGTTTGGGATGCAAAGTGTGAAGGAAGTTTTCAAGAGCTTAAGAGAAGATTGACGACAACCCCTGTTTTGATTTTGCCGAATTCGGCAGAACCGTTTGTTGTGTATTGTGATGCTTCTTTGTTGGGTTTGGGAGGTGTGTTGATGCAAGATAAACAAGTGGTAGCTTATGCTTCAAGGCAACTCAAAGTGCACGAGAAGAATTATCTGACGCATGACTTAGAGTTGGCCGTCGTTGTATTTATGCTGAAACTTTGGAGGCATTATTTGTTTGGTTCGAGATTTGAGGTATTTAGTGATCATAAGAGTTTGAAGTATCACTTTGATCAGAAAGAATTGAATGCAAGGCAGAGGAGATGGTTGGAACTTTTGAAGGATTATGATTTTGGTTTGAATTACCATCCGGGTAAAGTGAATGTGGTAGCTGATGCATTGAGTAGGAAATCGTTTCATGTGTCGATGATGATGGTGAAAGAGTTGGAATTGATTGAACAATTTTGCGATTTGAGATTAGTGTATGAGAAGACTTCTTATGGAGTTAAGCTTGGTATGTTAAAGCTTACTAGTGGTATTCTTGACGAGATTCGAGAAGGACAAAAATCTTATTTGAGTTTAGTTGATCGGTTGACTTTGATCAATCAAGGTCAAGGTGGTGATTTTCGGATTGATGAAAATGGTATTATGAGATGTCGTGATAGAGTTTGTGTTCCTGATATTGCTGAGCTGAAGAAGAGTATTCTTGAAGAAGGACATTGTAGTGGATTGAGTATTCATCCGGGTGCTACTAAGATGTATCAAGATTTGAGAAAAATATTTTGGTGGCATCGTATGAAGAAGGATATGCCGAGTTTGTGTATTCTTGTTTGACTTGTCAGAAGTAAAAGATTGAACATCAGAAACCGCCGGGTTTGATGCAACAGTTGTTTATTCTTGAGTGGAAATGGGATAGCATTTCTATGGATTTTGTGTCTAGTTTACCTAGGACGCCGAATAACTTTGAAGCTATTTGGGTTATTGTGGATAGATTGACAAAATCTGCTCACTTTATTCCTATGCGAATGGATTACCCATTGGAGAGGTTGGCAAAGCTGTACATTGATAGGATTGTCAGTTTGCATGGTATTTCGTCTAGCATTGTGTCAGATAGAGATCTGAGGTTTACTTCGAGATTTTGGGAGAGTTTGCAGAGTGTTTTGGGTACGAAGTTGCGTTTGAGTTCAGCTTATCATCCGCAGACCGATGGTCAGACTGAGAGAACAATTCAGTCACTTGAGGATCTTTTGAGAGCTTGTGTGTTGGAGAGGGGAGAAGCTTGGGATAGCTACTTACCTTTGATTGAATTTACTTACAACAACAATTTTCATTCGAGTATTGGTATGGCACCGTTTGAGGCCTTGTATGGTAGACGGTGTAGGACGCCATTGTGTTGGTATGAGTCAGGAGAGAGTTCTGTGGTTGGACACGAGATAGTCCAGCAGACTACCGATAAGATTAAGATGATTCAAGAGAAGATGAAGATTTCTCAGAGCCGTCAAAAGAGTTATCATGACAAGAGGAGGAAAACACTTGAATTTCATGAGGGAGATCATGTGTTTCTTCGGGTTACTCCGATGACTGGTGTTGGTAGGGCATTAAAGTCGCGTAAGTTGACGCCGCGTTTCATTGGTCCTTATCAGATTTTGCAGAAGATAGGAGAGGTAGCCTATCGGGTTGCTTTACCGTCGTCGCTTGCTAATCTCTATGACGTGTTCCATGTATCTCAGTTGAGGAAATACATTGCGGATCTGTCTCATGTAGTCCAAGTAGATGATGTACAGGTGAGAGATAACCTGACTGTGAAAACATCACCTATGCGGATAGAGGATCGGGAGTTGAAGCAACTTCGAGGCAAAAAGATGTCTTTGGTGAAGGTCGCTTGGGGAGGACCGGCTGGTGGAAATGTGACTTGGGAACTTGAGGGTCAGATGAGGGAGTCTTATCCAGAGTTGTTTGAATCAGGTAACATTTTCGAGGACGAAAACTTCTAAAGTGGGGGAGGGTTGTAACAGCTCAATTTTCAATAATTAATTATTCGTATTAAATAATTGATTTATTTGGATGATTTTAATTATTGGAATTATTGGTAGATATTTTGAGAGAAGAAATATAATGGAAGGAAATAGAATAGAAAGACATATAACAAAGGGTGGAAAGAAAAGGGAAGAATAGAAACATAAGAGAAGAGAAAGAACAAGGAAAAGGGGAAAAGCTTCGAAAGTTCAAGAACAACTTCTAGCTTCGATTTAATCAAGGTAAGGGTGTGAAATATCATTATATTGTCAATGTGTATGATTATGTTTGGATTGTTTTGATGTTTTTCTCCATTTTCCATTTTAGGGCAGAAACGAGTTTAATTGGTAAAATCGATGTTTTAACGGTTAAGATTGAGAATAAATGGTGTAGATTAGTCGAGAAATGTTAGGCTAAGACTACTGGAATTCATTGGAATTGAATCGGTTGATTTGTGATGATTTGATGATTTTGGACAGTTGGGGTTTTGAACATCGCAGACGTTCGCTAGCACCTTCGCTAGGCGAGCAGGTCGCGAGTGTTCGCTGTAGCGAGCTAGTAGCGAATGGTCCTAGACTTGGACATAATGTAATTGACCCTCTTCGCTGGTAGCGAGCGAGGTAGCGAGGGGTTCGTTAGGCGAAGCCCCAGCAAGTAGGTAGCGAAGCCTTACAGTAGCTTCTGTTTTTCTTCGCGAGCTTGTTCGCTAGGCGAACAGGTAGCGGGTGTTCGCTAGGAACTCGCTAGGCGAGCAAGGTAACGAGTGTGACAACATTTTCATTTCCTTGTGTTTCCATCCAATGTTGATTGTTTGGTTCGATTGTGTTCAATCCTTATCGGAAATGAATAGTTTGTGTACTGTTGTGAATATGTTATGCTATGGGTAGCCGTATGACGTGAATCCTAGATTGTGGAATTGATTTGTGAAATATGGTCTTTTGACAAATATATGCATTATTTAAATTGATTAAAAATGCATGATGAATTTTGATGAAGTTTGTTGCCGTTTGGCACGATGATGTGAATGCATATTGATTGTATGCAACATTGTGAAGAATGCATGGGAACATATTGTGAATATGTGTGCATTGCTTGATAAATGTGATGATGTTGAAAGTATGAATACTTTGATATGACGTGTGAATGTGCAATCATGTTATAATTCTTGTGTGATGAATTATTTGACTATGCATGGGATTAAAATGTGAGAACGGTCTTAAGTGCATATGATTGTTGATTGCATACACATCATTTAGTCAAGAGGCAATGCTTGCTGGTTTCATGGAGACTAGTGACTTGTCCCAAACCTAGAAGGATGGGTTTGAAAGCTTAGAGGACGGGCTTTTGTTGTTATCGGTCTAGGGGACAGACCTGGTTTAAATGTAAAAACCAAAAAATGATAACAAGTGTTGGTACCACATGGCATGAGTTGCATTGAGTTGCATCGAGTCACATGGCATAGATATCATTGTTATATGAAAGTATGCTTGTGTATGAATTGTTGAATTGAGGATTATGGATGTGTGCATGATGAAATATGTTGGGTGATTATCCATATTTGTTTATACATATTTTGTGATGTATATGATGATGATAATGAATTGTGGTGAGAAATGCGGAATATGTGTATTCTATGCTTGTATATATATATATATATATATATATATATATATATATATATATATATATATATATATATATATATATATATATATATATATATATATATATATATATATATATATATATATATATATATATATATATATATATATATATATATATATATATATATATATATATATATATATATATATATATATATATATATATGCATTGATGATTATGATAATATTTCTCACCCTTCTGCTATTTTATAATGCTCTATGAGGCATTATAAATTAGGATCGCTGGAGGTCTTTTGTGAAGTATAGCTTCATTCTTTTGGTCGGTTAGCTCTGATATGTAGCACCGGGTAGGTAGGACTGTATAGCATTCTTTTGTGATACATTTGCATATGTATCTGCTGACAAATGTTTATGTGAACATGAATGATGTGGTGAATCAAACTGGATGAAATATATTTATATGATTACATGTTTAAAATGATTCAATGCTTAGATTTTCCGCTTTTGATTCTAAATATTGAGATGTAGGTGTAAGGACTAAGTTCCTCAGTTGAAAGCTACCCCACTGTTGCATGCCTTTTATAGGCAGGTGTTGTATGTTTTAATTTTGTGTATGATGTGACATGCCTCTTTTATATCGTGTTTTAATGATACTCTGATGAAATTTTAAAATGTGCCTAAATGAATTATATGTTATTTGGGGGTGTAGAAGGGGGTGTTACATATGGTGTAGATTCAACCATGTTTGTGAGTTGTGGAGTTTAAAAGAAGGTCGAGTGCAGTTTGAAGGAAGGAGTATAATGGTTGATGTATTTGGTTAAGGTTGATGAAGAAGGGTGAAAAGAAGGTGAAGTATGTTGCAGTGTATAGGGTGGCGGGAATCGATTGTGTTAGTGAGTGAACCATGATGGCGGTTGTGGGTGGTTTAAAGTCTCATGATTATGGGTTGTTGTTGTGGTGTAAGGGATGGAAAGAATGTATAATGAGGGGAGAAAAGTTGAAAGAGGATCTTGGAAGGAGGTTGTGATTATAGTCACACGGTTCACAATTTATATCGGTACGTGGTACAATTTCGGGTACGCGTTTTGCAACTCTCTAAGAATTAGGTATGTGAGGGGTATACATAGTCGATATGGTATTTGGGTTCGTGGTACGTTCAAATATAATAATCGGTACGCTAATATTAAAAAAATTATTTACTTATAATGAAAATTGGTTGGAAGAAAGACTTCATAGTCCCACATCGACTACTTTATTAACATTGCTTTGAAAAATCAGTAATAAATAGCTATTGAAACAAGTATTTCCAATTTTTTTGAAAAACCAGAAATGAAAGAAAAAAGATCTTGATTGAAAACAAAATGCAATTTTTTTGATAAAATAAGTCATTGAAACAAAGGGTCCCCCTATAAAGCTTGTCTATTTGCCTTGGGCAGAGCAAATGACTTATTATTTTGAAAGGAAAACAGTAAATTACTTTGAAACACAAATCATCTCAAGAATCTCGATGGCCTTCTAATTGTTGAGAGTTGTATCTGGTGAGCAATGACACACCAAGTCAGGTATCCGTTCGTCTTCTTCTTCAATTACAACAACTTGATCTTCATCTCTGAACCCAACACTGTGGAAAGTCTCTGGGAGAGTAGAAAGCTTCTTTTAATGAATCTTCTGAACCACTTCATTAGTTGGTTTGTAACCCAACCTGAACTGATCCTTCTTCTTAGGTGTTTCCAACAACTTTCCCCATCCATATTTATCCCCGTTCATGATTAGATATGTAACATTTTCCCATGATGAGACTGATTTATCCTTCTATAGGCTGACTTGCTTACGAATGATCGTTGCGACTTCTAGTGCTTGCAAGGGTATTTAAATAGTTTCCCCATCTACCTCTATGTATATTCTCATACCCCAAATTTTATCCTCAGATCCTTTGATCATTTCATATCATTTTAGCTCAGTCATTTTTGCATTTTTTTAGTTAAACATTTCATTGATCATTAATCATGCATTTTTTAGTCAATTTTATCATTCCATCTTAGATTTTGTCTTTATTATCTTAAGATATTATTTAGAATTGATTAAGTTTAATATTTTTTAATATAGTTTACTGTTAATATAGTTTAATTTTAATATAGTTTAATTTTAATTTAGTTTATATTTTAATTTAGTTTATATTTTAGTTAAGTTTATTTTTAATTTAATTTAACTTAATTAGTTTATTTTTTAATTAGTTCTTATTTTAATTGGTTTAAGTTCATTTAGTTTTTGTTATTATATTATTTTCTTTTGTCTTAAGGAATTAAAAAAAACACTAAACACTTGTCTGCCTCTCCAAACAAATTCCTGCTGCAAACAATCATCCCAAAACTTGCTTTGCTGTTATATTGACTACAAACAACTAAAAAATAAAATAAAAATAATGCTACATCCTGCAAAATCAACGCTACAACACAGTTTTGAAAAAAGCACAGACCCTGCATCAACACCTCACAGCTCGCAACCGTACGACCTGCACCTACACTACCTTACGAATTCTGCTTCTGCATACAACTGCATCATAAACCCTGCGACAATACCAGACAAAACCGCACCAGCTCCCAAGAATTTGCTATAAAGACAATACACACCTGCTCATACAAAACAAAACCTGCAATAAAACCTTTTGCATCAAAGACCTGCAGCGCTACACACTAAAACTTGCGCCTGCTCTCACCATATCCCCAAAAACCTGCAAACCAAAATCCTACGCAACCTGAACATATCCACACAATAACCAAAACTTAAAACAAGATGAAAGTGAACAAACACGATAAGGTCAAACAAAACGACATCAGCTCCAACGATTACTTGAGAATCCCTCATGTTTTTCATTCTAAAAAAGATGTTAGCATCCTAAGTATATGTACCTCGAACCTTTAGATATAACCAACCCCGAACCTTAGATCTCTTAGCTGTATTGTTATATAGCGCAGTTAGGGTTTTCTTCGATCTTTACCCTTTCCTTTGGATAAATCAAAGCTCGGCGGTGAACTTCATGATTTGTGATTCAAGTTAATTAATAGCTTGATTCTGATTCTCACCGCAACAGAAATGACAACTTCACTAGGAACATTTTCCTAAGAGGGTTAAGCCCACTTTGTTTGTATTTGTGTTTGCTATATGTTTTCTTACT
Source organism: Lathyrus sativus (assembly GCA_963859935.3). NCBI lineage: Eukaryota > Viridiplantae > Streptophyta > Magnoliopsida > Fabales > Fabaceae > Lathyrus > Lathyrus sativus. The sequence goes on along the minus strand of OZ012741.1, from coordinate 582,912,713 downwards.
TGTATATCTATACATTTGAAAATATCTGTATATATCTGCTTATGCTTGGGTTTTCTGTATGCAGGGTTGTTATCTTGAGTGGTGAGATAAGTCCTAACCCGGGCTTGAGTGTACACCTATGATAGGATTGTGGGATAATCAATAGTTAGCTGTTGGGAGTAGTCCTAACATGTCTAGCATATGAGAACCATGCTCAGTGGAGGCCCCTTTGGGATTACTGGTGTCTGACGCGAGTAGTCGTATTGACATCGCTTTTTCCGACCCAGGAGTCCGTGAAGCTGAGGACCTTTAGTTACAATTAACCCCTCTTTGCCTTTTTAGGACGTAGTGCAATGATTATTCAGGTGTAGACCTGTGATGGTTGTCATGCGATACTACACTCATACGAGTTTATCTTGAGAATATTATTAGCCCACGAATAGTCGCGTAAGCTGATAATATCTGAAAGATTTATTGATGACTTTAGGAACTTCGTTAGAACCAATTATGCAGGTGCTTTACCCCTAGTATACACCCTGTGGTTGGTTCTTTACCCAGACTTCATGTTGTAATCTTGAACCTGTGACCCTGCTATGTGTGATTTGTATCCTGTCTTGCATCGCATTGCATATCATTTGCATCTTTTGCATGATCCATTGCATATCATCTGTCTGCCCAGCCACTCATTTCCAGCTGTCTCTATCTTCCAGTGTACCTGTTAGTTGTCAATATGATTCCTTGACACCGATACTGAACTAGAGCTAACTACAGACGCATGATGTCAGAGCAAGAAGTACATAATGCATAAATATGAATGAATATCGATGATTTGAAATCAGGCATGACCAAGCTCACCGAGATGCTCTAAGTCCTGATTGCTAGAGGAGAGGAGCCTCAAAGGATTGTCATTTAGGAAGTTTCAAACGCTGATCCTTCACCTGTTCAAATGTCACCTTCAACTTGGACAGAGTTTGGTTTACCTCACAACTTGGACAGACTTTCAGACCAGTTTTTTAAGCTCATGTTTTCACTGAGCTCAGACCTGTGGTCCGCACTATTACCCATACTGTCCGAGCTCCCTTTGAGACCCTCTCTATGAGTATAGTGCTTCCGGTGCTCAAGGTGAAGATCATGAAGATTTTTTTGAGCATGAGGTTATCCGTGAACAATTTGAGATCATAGATAAGAGACTCAAAGTCGTTGAGGGTACTGAATTCTTCAATGTGGATGCAGACAACATGTGCTTAGTTTCTGGACTTGTTATGCCTGCTAAGTTCAAAACTCCCGAGTTCGTAAAGTACAAGGGTCACTCTTGTCCAATGGCTCATTTAGTCATGTACTTTCGAAGGATGACAGCTTATACTAACAATCAGAAGTTTCTCATCCACTGCTTTCAGGACAGTTTGAGTGGCGCCTCCCTTAAGTGGTATATGAACTTAGAACAAAACAATATCCACTACTTCTAAGATCTTGCCAATGCTTTTATGAAACAGTACAAATACAATCTTGACATGGCTCTGGATCATCGCCAACTCCAGAATATGTCTCAGAATGAGAGAGTCGTTCAAGGAATATGCTTAGCGGTGGAGAGAGTTGGCTTCCCAAGTTGAACCCCTTTAGCGGAGAAGGAGATGACTAGAATGTTCATGGACACCCTGTCCCCTTTCTATTAGAAGATGATTGGGAATGTCTCCTCAAACTTTATAGATCTAGTAACTATTGGCCATAGATTGGAAGAAGGTATAAAGAATGTCAAAGTGTCTAAGGTTTATGAATCCTCCAATATTGTGAAGAAATCCTTTGGGACCTTCCATAAGAAGAAAGAAGATCAGACCAACACTGTCGTGACTGAAGTGAGGAGACCTCGTCCCTAACCTCGGTATAATCACCCTACTATTACTTCCATTACTCCTGTTGTTGCTGCTCAACGACCAGCACAAGTTCCTCAACGTCCAATTGTTAGACAGAACCAGTATCGAAATAGGAATCAATTTGATCCTATTTCCATGACATATACAAAACTTTATCCTAACCTAGTTCAACAAGGGTCGATCACTACAAAGACTTTGCAACCTCCTCCTAATCCTCTTCCAGATGGATTTAGATCTGATCTCCACTGTGCATTCCATGATGGTGCCCTGGGCCACGGCTTGGAGAATTGTTATGCATTGAAAGCCATAGTGCGTGATTTGGTTAAAAATGGAATTCTTGATTTTAAGGATAGCCATCCAAATGTCTATAACAATCCCTTGTCAGCGCATCAAAAGTGAAGCTTTAGTCGACTTCAGCAGACTATCTTTCTAAAAGCCAATGTTTCAGACACGACGACTCATCTTTGTTACTGATTAGTCACTAGGCCTTCTGTTTCTCGTTGTTTGTACTTTCCTTCATTTTGCATAAGCTTTTTGCTTTTAATTAGTGTTTGTACTTCGTATTAATGAAATGAGCATGCAACTTTTGATTTCAATTTATTTTGTTTATTATTTGCACTTTTATACTTTATCTTTCAAATATTTACTTCTTGTCCAAACTTTTGATTATGCAAATATTTGAGGGAGGATGACGAAAACATTGTACCCATAACTGATGTTGGTACGCTTTCAATCAAAATTTGTTGATGATGTAAGGCATTGTTTCAATCCCCCAAACACTGGAGAATTAAGGAAGTTATTCCCTTGTCAATCCCTTTGAGCCTAGAAGTAGGAGTTGTCTTTTTTAGAAATAACCCACAATCTTAATTTGGGGAAGGGTAGTTCTCAGTTAAGTTGGTTGTGTGTTCATGCAAGACACATGTCATATAAAGGTTGCATCCATAATTATCCCTTCACACAACAAGCAAGTGTTGAAGATGTTTTTCAAGATAAAAGCTGATGATGGTTCACCGTAATCATTAAGGCAGAAAGTCACCCTCTTTCTCCAAAAAAATAAAATAAAAATAAAGATATAAAAAAGCTTACTAAGTCAAAACCTATGAAGGAGACTTATGCAAAACTGGGGCATCCCGCTGACTATAATCTTCACAAGAAACAGTTCAGGCAAAAGTTAGGGATAATAAAAAGAGGAGATCTTCAAATCCTTATTATGAAAGTCCTCAATGAAAAACCAAATGTTGTAAAGAAGCAGTGACTATCTTTTCAAAAGTCCCTTGACTTCTGAACCATCATCATCACTATCATCATTTCAATTTCCAACCTGTGGGAACCTGAGCGCACAGTGTGAATTAATTGAGCGTAGGACTGAAGATCATCACGTAGATTGGGTGGGCACAAATAAATTTTGAGCTTTTATCCTTTATTTCTTAAACAGTGAATCAGGCCACATTACAACCCTTAAAAGACCTAACTGAAGCAAGGTTATTTTGAAAGCATACTACAACAAGGTTGCGTAAGCTGACATTAAAAGATATTTGCAGATAATTTGTTTTGACATTACCACTTTTGCTTTACTTTCCACTTTGAGTATCTTGAACCATCGTGTTCTGACCAATGACTCATATGTTTTGCATCTTTCCAAAAAATGATTTTGTTTCAAAGGTTGCATGAACTTTGTATTACCGTGTTTGTATGAACACTTTTGTTTGTAAATGATAGACCCAAAATATACTGTTTATTCGACTCGATTTGCGCATGTTATTTAGGATTTTATTTCCGTTTTTTTGTATTATGCCTTTGTTTTGTTTCTTTTTCAGGTTTTTGTATAGAAAAACGAGCTAAAAGACCAACATTCTGAGGAATTGTACACATGGCTTCCACCATGGCGGGTGCCATAGGAGATGCCACACATTGGATAGAAGACAACTGCTGACAACTGCCACGTCTCCCACTCATTTCCACCCTAGTTCATGTGGCGGGCGCCACCTTCACATTCTCGTTTCCCTCCCAAAAGGAGTTGGGGGGCATTCTTGTCCTTACCTGTACTTTCCTACCACTATAAATAGAGGAGTTTTGTTTCATTTCTAATCATCCAAGTTTAGTTACAGAACTCAAGCCATAAATTTCATCTATTGTAAAGTGATAAACTTCTCACATCGAGGGGTTATCACACTGTCTAATCTAGTCTGTAATCTGATGTGGAATGTAACTCATGCAGTAGAGGTATGGTGTCCATTGATCATATCTGATAGATAGTGTAATCTACGTAGTGAAGGTCTAGTGTCCATTGACAATACCTGATGGATGGTGAAATTCGTGTATGAATGTCTAATATTTATTGACCATATTCGGTAGATGGTGAGGTTTGTGCAATGGAGGTCTGGTATTCCATTCATCATATCTGACAGATAAATTAGTAGATCTTTGTGATCGATTTTGGGATAATCACCTTTGTGTTACATGACAAGTATAAGAATAGTGATTTGTTGAGTTATGTGAAATCATGTTATGTGTTTCCATACGAAGCGTAAAATCCCCTTGAACACTTAAGTCCTTATTAAATTTGTGTGAGTGATACACAAAGTAACGTAAGGTTGAAAGAGTTAAGTTAAGAAATCGATAATAGTCCCTTTAGAACCGAATGAGCCCATAAGATGGAGAAACTCACTAAGGTTATTATCTCATCCTATTACGTTGTTGAAATTTCAGGTAACTCAAGGCATGACAGAGGCGAACGGAAAGTTGTGCGAAGAAGTCTTGAAGATCTTGATGTTTCAAGGTGGTTCCGTTATGTATATCTTAGTATTTTGATTAGGCACTCTTTTACATCATGTGTCATATTATGTATTGTATGTATCTCGGACATCAGACATGTATGTAAATGTTGTCGTTAGACACTTATGTTATATCAATGTCAATTAACACTTGTACGATATTATTTTAGATTTATATTATACGGGGTGTTACAAAAGATAACCATAAATGTGATGAAATGAAGCCTAAGGGCTCTGCATAATAGGAACCATATATAAAGTGATAGTATTTTGCTCTTTTAGCCTAACTTGGTGAATAATTCAACATACATGATATCAGAAGAATTCCTTCCATGAGTGAGGATGCTTCAAACGTCAAAGTTGGTCATAGTTGTTCTGATCATCAATGGAAATAGTTCGGCTTACATATATGCTAAAAGCAAAAGAAAAATCAAATTGATAAAACTTGTGTGATTATTAGCCTTGTGAGGCATTACATTACAAGCACTGCAATTAGCATAACTTCAAATAGAATTAAAGTCCTTACTACATTAGCAAGTTTTAGAGTAAACAATCCAAAATCTAAGCATATCTCCTTGGCTGCCAACTAGCAGGACCACCTGCCATAGCTTCTAGAGAAACCGGTTTCATAATACAATATCCATTGTTAGAGCAAATACCAGACCTATTTCTTCTTCTAACAATATGATCACGATAACCCTGCATGTCCATAGCTAATTTTCTCTCCAAATCATGCCTCTCAAATGATCTCCTCCTTATATTTTGTCTCCTTAAACCAACACTACTACTTATCTTGTCTTTGTTGTCACATCTTTTTCTACTTACTGGCACTGGAATAGCTTCCAAACCCATTAACTTTGCCACAACCCCTGGTTTACACCAAACTACACTCTCCCCTGCAATTGTTGTGGGAAAACACACAACCTTTTCATCAACCTTTGGTTCTAAACTTCTCTCACTACAAACTGATCTTCTTCCTTCTATCGTTCCAAAAGATGACCTATACATGGAATCTCTTCCATCAAGTGAAAACCTTGGGTATTGATTCAAAGCATTCCTTGCAGATCTTAAGATGTCAGAGTTGTTCACACTTGACATTCTTCCCCTTATTCCACTATATTCATTGAGTTTTTCTTTCCTTGCCATCTCTTCCTCCATTTCTAATTGTAGTATAAGGTCTTCTAGTGTTGGTGTGCTTTGCTTTGAATTTGAAGTCTCACATTGTAAAAAAGGGGAGCTTACCTTGCTAGTTGTGATGTCAACTTGGCTATGGTTGCCTACACCATTGCCGATAGTACTATTTTGTTGGTTGAGAGTTGAGGTTGACACATCAGTGTTGCAAAAAGTTCTTATGCCTTTCTTCATCTTGGCTCCCAAAGAGTTCTTGAGTAGAAAGAATGGCATGTCCTTTATTATTATTTTTGTTATCAGTATGTGAGGTTTATAGAGAGAAAAGTAAGGAGATAAGGAGCATCTGCATGGATATTATGAAAATGGGGATTTGAGTCTTCTTTAGTAAAGAGGAGAACTTGATAGACAAAGGCAATGAAACGTGAATAGATTGAATAGGAGCGGTTTGCATGGTGTGGTAGTAATGGAGCATTTTAGGAAAGTGGAATTAGATGAGCCTTAATAGCTGTCACATGATGGATAAGGAAGACTTTCACAAGTATTTCATTTCTTTGCTGCAAAGTTGTTTGCGGTGTTAATAGCAGAGTAAGTAAAAAGACACCTAATGGACTTTAAGTTCTATTTTGGTTGGGAGAAATCAAGACCATTTATTAGAGTCACGGTGGTAGAATGCATGAAAAATAATACTGTAGACTTACATCAGAATTCCGTCTTTGCATTGCATTTTTGCATGCATTAGTTAGAACAATACTACTTAATTCTTGACACCATTGCCGGTTACCACAGCCTTGCCTTCTAATATATCATCCCCAGTTTTCAGTAGCAGCTCTATCCGTAGCCCCAAACACTCAAGAGGACGTTTGTTTCAAGGATTTATAAATGATTCTAAGAAATAAGTCATCCAAGATTAAGAATATTAAAATTTAATTCCTAGGTTTTTTCTTTAAAATGCGTTCTTGATTTCATATTCGTAAGCATATTGGTAGTTATCTTTATTTTTTCAAAACAGCTATATTAAAAAAATCATGGGAATGTACATCCTCACCTTTTGACATAAGAATAAAACCATGAGAATATGGACATTATTGAAGATTATTTTATTCCTAAAAATTGTAGTTTTTAGACTTAAAGAAACCCCCCTAGTCATCAACAAAATTACCATTTCAAACAATAAGAAACAAAGACAAAATACCTTCTCCTTTTAACAACACTTCCTTTTAATCAATCAAACATGACTACATAGACATCATGCCGTATACACATTCAAAGTGGACTAAAGAAGAGGAAGAGTGTGGAACTGCAAAGAATCATATATCATACAATCATAGCGGTGTGCTCCTGGTGAATAACTTTTACTTCCTTTGGCATAGGATAAGGTCTTATAACTATTAATAAAGTCTGACTTGGAATTTGATTTTAAAAGTATGCTAACCAAATTTGTATAAATATAAGCCAATTACGGTGGCATTTGAAGATTACTAAACCAGTAAACACATTTCAGGAGATAAACACGTTTTCCCTGAGAATATAAGAAACCCGGGGTTTGGTAAATGCACACCTGTGGTTCTAATTTACTGTGTGCTTCACAATTAGAATTCATCCCCTCTTTCTGTTTGTTACTCAGGGGAAAGTATTAAAATAAAGAATGTAATAAAACTGAGATATATTTATAGCTCTGTATAATTGAGAGCTTGGCAAAGAAGGATTTAGGTGACTGTTCATCATTCAGCTTAACTCAACTGTGTCTGAATTCTGCAACTTCCTCTTGTAAGCCATGACCTGTTAATAACCGGGAGAAAAGGTCAGATAACAAGAGAGCAGACACCAGCACTGTAACAACGGGAAGAAAGAGGAAAATGAAAAGATATTTGTGTATATGAACATAATTAATTTTGAGAGTTTACCAGATAACCATGGCTGGTATTTTCATAAGTTCCCAGCAATTCAGCCAATGTTTCTTGGTCTTCTAGAATGCGTAAATTATCTGTGTTTGGATCAATGGTTCTTTCACCTTCAAAGCTAGATCGTGGCTTGAGTATCAACCACAATTCAACTTCATCCTCAGGCATGGCAGTTTCATTTGCAACATGCTGTGGATTGAAAAACAGTCATGCTTAATAAGAAATAGACTAGATAGAAATGTCAGATCGAGGAAAGAGAGGACAACCTTGCGCAGTATCTTGACTGACATGGTAGGCTTGCAAGTAAGGCATGGATCCTCCAAACATGGTATTCTTTGCTCATCCAACGAGACAAGCATGAGAAAGGTAGGAAGCTGAAATAATTTACACAAAATCAATGATCCTATCAATGTTCAGTACGAGCACTAAAGCAAACATGATAAACACAACGCAACACATACAAAATTACAATAACATGGAATTAGCAAACATTTAGATGAATCTAGAGTACAGGTCTAAATGTTAGTACATGTCTCAATTCTCAAATAGGTTGAGCAACCTTGAAGGCCAGAGGTTCTCACAATTTTTAGTCCACTAGGTTTTTAGACAACCACTACTAAGAAAAAAAACAACTAAGATTGGCAAAGATGATTGAACCTTCTACTCACACTCACTGTAACTTGGTTAAAGTCCAGAATTCTCTAGTTGGTAGCCTGCACGTAAATTCTATTGTAAATTCTTATCGAGGTCAGTAGTTCTAGTTGATCTTGTACGAGGCTATGTTTCCTCTAATCTAATTTTTTTCTTTAATAAAAAAATCACTACTAGGAAAAAGATTTACCTCATAACCATGTGCGGCTGAGTTACGAATATGTTCAACCAATTTGGAGATGCGGTTGTTTTTGGCATTCTTTCCATTGACTCTGCTATGACTCCGGTGACCATTTTTTCCCCAGGAAAGTGTGCCAGATGCACTTAGGATTTCCCTATTTACTTCTGGAGTATTTTCATCACCAACTCCATCTGGATCAGTAGAGGGAGAATGTTGAGGAAACTGTGCTTGTTCTACGCCTCTTTTGCATCTTCTTGGCTGGGTTTCTGTCTGTGCATCATCAGAAGATGATCCCTTTCCCCCATCATTATCATCCATACCCTTGTTGTCATGTGATACCTGAAAGTCACCAGCATTTCTAAAGTTTCTTCGACGTTTCAGATTCGAAGTTCGAGAGTTGCCTTGGGATCTCCTCATAAAAGCCACTGATTTTGCTTTGGCATTTCTTTTTTTGCTCAATGCTTCTGATTGCCGTTGTAGTGTTTGGGCAATGGATGCTTGGAACTTGATAAAAAAAAAGATAGAACTCTTGAATAATTAATATCACAAACCAAAGTAAAAAATCTTGCAGATGAAAAATAAAAGTAAACAGTGATCCATAACTTTCTTGATTAATATTAGCCATACTCACACCATAACAAAACTCTGTTCACTGCACACAGTATTCAATTCTTTTGAATATTGAACAAGTTGTCACTGTTGCAAAGTAATGCACAATCACAAATAGAGAAAAACTATGATTTGACTATTTTCCTGATGGATTATATACCGAGGGCTACTGCCATCTGTCAGATTTATAGAGCTGCATATTTAAACAACTGAGGCAAAACTAACACCCCACTGCAAAAATGATATAGCTAGTCTGTATGTATGTCCAAAATACTATTTTTGGCCAATAGGATTAGGATATTGAAGTTACATAAAATGGCGCCCTATTCCCAAAGCATGTGGTGCAACTGAAGCTTTCTAAGCATCTTTAACTGACATAAGTGAAGTGATTCTTGAAGTGAAGAAGTTCCTCATTGCAAAAACAAGAGAGATTTCTGGCTATCAAATTATTAGTTTTCTTTGGTATAATGGCATAATTCACATTTTTTTACTTTCTGTAGTGGGATAGGAAAATCACTTGATTTTTTTCAAACAAGACATCCACCCATGTTTAAAAAATGTTGAGTGATATATTACCTGCTTATGGCGAGCCATCTCATCCTCATGCAAAGCCAATTCCTATGCCAAAACCTTGTTAATGAGTTTTTTGTTCAGATAAAATAATTTTTTTATTCAAGACAAATTATGTATATTTTACCTGTTCCTCATACTTGTCAATATCTGGATACATAACAGCAATCAAGGCATCGTAGCTTGGGTCATCTCTCAATGAGCGTCGGCTAGCACAATGAGTACGACAAGCAGGACATTCATTGTTACTGCAGTAAAACCAGTCCAGAATAATAAAAAATTTACAGCTAATAAACTAATAACATCTCAACTACAAATATGTAAAAAGATAAAGTGGATGGTGGCAGTTAGAGGAAAAACCCAAGGCGCATGGATTTGTCTATGCACTCTCTGCAAAAGCGATGAAGGCATTCCATAACGGTTCTTGTTTTTCGAATGATGCCTACACGTATAATGAAATCAATCATCTGTTAGTATACTACCTGACCATTATAAACCATAAAAAATTATGATGCAGCATCTGACTTATCTTAGTATACTACCACAAATTTATATATAGATATATGTACCATATGGGAATGAATTGAGTTACTTAAAATTACAATTACAGTACACAATTTCCATCACTTCAAGAAAGTTGTAAATCTCATGTAGGACTTATACAGAAGTTGTGAATATTAAAAATAAATTCATTGCTCGCTATGCAGAAGTATGTACAATTACAACATTAGCCCTACTGCTACGGTGCTACCCCTTATTGTTACTGACTATATCACTCACTCATCCATCTTGCTCTCCTATTATCATCTCTCACCATCACTAACTTCTAATGCTACCTCTAAACCAACATTGAGTATTTTTTTCCATTCAAATTCAAAAGGATATAGAAGTGGTGATTTAATTCCGTTCTTGACTTCCTGTGTACAGTAAACTCGAAAAAATGGTGTGTTGTTATATAACCTTAGATTTATACATCGACAGATGTGAAATCTGTCCAACATTTGGATTATTTGGGGGATAAAACAGGCATAGAACCATAGACAATTGTCTATCTGCTAGATAGGTATCACAACTCAAAAGTGTTTATTTTTCAACTTTCTTTGTTTCGTTAAGAGCACTGTAGCACCGACACCTCTGAGAAAAGGTGTGTCATATCGGTGTAGGTGTCTGAAACTGACACAGACACTTGCGGTTACGTTAGTTTATTCAGTTTTTCAAATTATTATCAATGTCGACGTATCAGTGTCGGTGTCGTGTTTCTGGTGCCCCTGCTTCATAGGTTAAGAGTTAAAGAGCCATTTAATCTAATGCTACATGAGTCGTGTATTCTAAGAAATTAGAACATTATATATAGGTGATAGGTCAAGGATCATTTTTTCTTTCAACTTCACTTGTATAATATGCCGTTGATGTCCACTTACAGATGTCTTTTTGTTGACATGCTTGTGAATGAATGTCCCAGCTAATGAACAAATTCAATGCAGTGGGCATTTACAAAAATAACCACAACTATAATTGAAGCAAGATATTATATCCTTATATTCTTCGTATAACACAATTAGCTAAGTAGTGGTGACTCAAGTCATGTATCACGAATCGGTACTGGTGGATCAAGTATCACGAATTAGCAGAGTGGATAAAGAGACCACATACAGTCACTCACAACCTTTATATGCATGTGGAAGGGTGGATACTAGACTGATAAAAAGGAGCTAATGAAAGTTGAATTTAATTATGATTATCTATCCATAGCTAGAAATTAAAGCCATTATCTTACCAAATAAAAAACTTACAGAAACAGATCTCGTTATATTTTCTTAGTCGAACTGGTTTTATTCAAACAAATCAACATGTGCAGTAATAAATTAAGCAATTCTAGCATCAGTTATCAGTTAGGAATTACATACCAAGGCAGATAGGACACTGAACCTCCTTGCGTACATCTGACAATTTTATAGCCACATATCTTCAAATAAACAACAATATAGAGGTATTAGTGACTTAGAATATAATATTTTATAGATATGGATCATTGGAAATGCCAAATTCTCATCCCACCACTCTAGATCAAGGTATTTGCTAACACAGCAGCAACTCTTCAGACAGATAAGGACCACTTACATGTACTGTATTTAATAAAAATGGCCATCCTAGAATTAGAAAGGGTGGGGTTCCGGAAGGAATGTTGTTAAAATGATTTTCAGAGGGTTTTGATGAATCCGATATATACATTCCTTAAAAAATCATATCAAGGACAAAATAGAAACAGTTTCATTTCAAAGTGAAGGGTTTTTGTCAAGTAACATCAAAGTCCAAAAAATATTTCATCTCATGACTGCACAGAAATTTTCACTCTCTTAGCTTAGCATAGTAGCTTACCCAACAAAATGTTATTAGATTCTCATGTGAATAAATAACAAATAACCCAGTGTCATGGTCTCAAGATTGATGTCAAGTAAAATGCTTCTCAGTTATTAAAAAATATAAGTTCATGCTAATAGAAACTAACATTCACAATCAAAGGAAGTAACTATGTTGAAAATAGCACCATGATGTAATCTCATTACACAAGATAAGAATAATTTAGAACGCTTCCATATCACACTATTGTTAGGTCAGAGCAAAGCTCGTTGTCTGTGCGGTAATCTCAGATTTCTCCACAAAAAACTTGAAAGAGCAGAAAAAACATCGCAAGCAGAAACAATCCAGCCAACCAAAAGCACCCACACACGAACGAAATCATGAAAAGTTAGCCAAAAACTCGCCAAACAAAAAATAATCAAAGAGGAGAGCATGCATATGAGTAATGAGTATACACATAATCAAAATCCACAAGCGACACAATAACCGAATATTGAAGAATCAAACAATAAAACGATAAATCATAAGAGTATATGAGAGAAGAAATGCAGAACGATAAATCAGGTTGACATACTCTTCCTCTTCCTCTTCCTCTTCATCATCTTCTTCTTCTTTTTCTTCTTCTTCTTCGTCGTCAGATGAACGGCTTTGATCTGATTCTGAAGAAAACAAATAAACAACGACGATCACTAACGAAACAAATCATAAGAAAATGCAGAAAACAGTTACGTGATTTAGATATGAAAAATAACACCTACCGTCTTCATCTTTAGGTTGCTCGTCGTTGTTTATCTCATTCTCAGAGTCTTCATTCTCTTCGAGAGCCTCTTCGAAAGAACGCTTCTGTGACGGCATTGCTTGCAGTCGAAGCGAAACCTAGAAACTGTATCAAGCGGCGGAGGCGGAGGAGTAGACCGCGGAGGAAAACGACGACGGTTGTTGCGAAGTGTGGTTTAACGTCTTGACTTGAGAGACGAACGAAATAGAAGCTGTTGCTGAAGATTTTTATTCTTCAGAAGTTTTTTTATATTAAAAATAGATGAAATTATTTTTCAGAATTGCTTTTATTTTTTATTTTTTTTACCAATATGCCACCGTCTGAAAAATTAAACACCAAAATGTCACAAGTGAAAAAAAAATACAAATCTGTCACACTTCTAATAAGGGTTCGTCCATTGGAAGGACTACCCTATGAAGTGATTTTTCGTCCAGCATGGGTTCAGCCATCCATTGGCCGACCCTTAACTAGCTGGTTTTTTTTTTGTTTTTTTTTTAATTTTTGAAATAATTATATATTATATTTTATTATTTTATGTTTTAAAATGTTTTTTATATATTAAAATTAATTAAATGATATTTTAAATTAATAAATAAATAATTTAATTATTTTAAATAATTTTTTAATATTAGTAAATATTTTTCACAACCTCTAATTAATTGTTTTTTATATATTAAAATTAGTTAAATGATATTTTATATTAATAAATAAATAATTTAATTATTTTAAATTATTTTTTAATATTATTTAAAATACAAAATGATAAATAATTATATAAAATAATAAATTATATAATTAATTGTTTAACTAAATAATTATATAAAATAAAAAATTAAATCATAAATAAAAGATATTTTATTAATATTGATGAGTGGAGAAAATACATCATTTTTATCTACGCAAATGACCGCCAGTTCCACACAATGTACTCTTTTTCACACGTTTCTCCCTGCCTAACTCTCGAGTTTGCCGTCTTGGAGGTGATGGGGTAGAGTCGGAAGTCAACTCTTCATTTTCAGGTTGATGTGATGTATCAAGAATGTCCACATCAGTAACCGAAAAACCTGGTCATTCCATGAGTTGATCATCAGTTAGGGTAAAGTTAGGGGCTGACTGGAATGGTTGGGTGAAGGTGGTTGGTATGTTGGTTGGGGTTGTGGTTGTGTTGGTTGTTGAGAGGAGGTGGCAAAGAATGTTGGTTGGGTGGATGAAGATGTCTGTGTTTGAAATTGTGAAGGGTTCACCTGAGGCATTTCTTGAGGCATGGGCGAAGAGGATTTTTGTTGTGATGAAGACGTTGCATACTGACGGGGTCCTCTAGGAACTGACCTTGAGAAGCGTGCATAAATGGAATTGATAAAAACCATTGCATATATGCAACACTATGAATAGTTATCGTTAACCATGTTACCTCGTATGGTCAATTTTTTTTCTGTTTCTCCACTCGTTATTTTCTTCTTTATTTATATTGCGCCAATGATCTCCCCATGTATTAGGCATATCAGTCTCATGTTGTTCACGTAGACATCTAGGCTGAGGAGAGATATCTTGTTGAAATCCAAACTGCAATTTGACCCTATCAGCCTGATGCATTTCAACGATATGGAAACTGATAATTGAAGTTGTAGCGCTCCAAATCTAGCTATCTTAAGTACGCATTCTGGGTAGCTTGGGTATGGCCTCCAAATAAACTGTTACAGAAAATATAATTGTTAGAGTTTTAATACATATGGTGGCACATATTTAGAGAATGTAGCGCTAACAAACTTACATCGTTAGCCCTTAATCTGTCTAGTGCAAATCTAAATCCTCGGACGTAGTGCCGAGGATTATTTTGATAAGCCATGCCTCTTCGAACAAATCTTGCAATGTTAAAAGAAATAAATCTTGCAAATCTAAATCCTCGGACGTAGTGCCGAGGATTATTTTAGCGTTGATCTCAGGAGAGGGTGGTGCGATTGTGGGAGGTTTCAGGCATTTCATTTACCTTGCTCTCATGTAATCGTAGCATGTGCCAATATACGACAGGACCATAACATGCACATACCAGATGTTTTCAAGGTTCTAAGTGTATTCAAAGTATACAGCCAAAGCTTCCTTGGACTACCACACCAGCCAAATTGGCCAACATATGAAGGATTCACTCTTTGCCATGACGAGACAATGCGAAGAAATAAGAAAGGGCGTCCAAATAGTACAAGAATTACAACTGAAATGGACGATTTTGAGAAAGAAAAGAGAAGATGTGGAATTTGTCGAGAAATCAGTCATATGCGGAGAAAATGTCTGAACGTGGCAGGCCCATTAAATCGGCCCGTCTAAAAATGATGTATTTTTTTCACTCTTAAATATTAATAATATTTTCTTTTTTATGATTTAATGATATATTTTTTATATAATTATTTAGTTTAACAATTAATTAGAGGCTGTGAAAAATATTTACTAATATTAAAAAATTATTTAAAATAATTAAATTATCTATTAATTAATTTAAAATATCATTTAACTAATTTTAATATACTAAAAACATTTTAAAACATAAAATAATAAAATATAATATATAATTATTTCTGAAATTAAAAAAAAAGAAAAAAAAAAGTAGTTAGTGCAGGGTCGGCCAATGGATGACCAAACCCATGCTGGACGAAAAAGCCATTCATAGGACCGTCCTTCCAATGGACGAACCCTTACTAGAAGTGTGGCAGATATGCATTTTTTTTTTCAACTTGTAGTATTTTGGTGTTTAATTTTTCAGACTCTGGCATATTGGTAAAAAGATCTTTATTTTTAGACACGGTGTGAATGAATTGAACGAAGGGAAAGTCTAATCATCTAGTCCTTGCTATTAGAATATTGACACGTGTAAGTTTGTGGGAATTCCAAAATTTGGAAGGTTATATCTTGATGGCTAGGTGCGGTTGTTCTGAGAACCCGTACTTGATAATTGCCCCATATTAATTTTTTAGTTTATTTACCATTCATTTTTCTTTTCTTTAATCTGTACTTATATAAAAGCTAAAATATGATTTTGATATAAACTTTTTTTTTAGTAAATTTTTTTTAACTTTTAATTTTAAATTTTAATTTTTTTTAAATAAATGGTAGTTATGTGATCGTTTATTAACTTTTATATCATTATCTATTATTACTATTTTATAAATAATAAATAATAAAATAAAAATTAAATAAAAATAATAATACAATTTATATTTTACGCGCGTAAGTATTATAAAAAACGGACAGTGTTCGTCTGGACACTAGTAAATAATAGTTTCTTTTGCTTATATGTGGGCCAAACGATTGTAATTTTGAAAAAGATTACTCTTTACTTTTTATAAGTGTAAAAGAAATTGGCTTTTTGAAGTTGTTGTGTTCGGCCATTCAGGCCGGTTATCAATGTTTTGATTAACCGTGGAAATAGGTTGTGTCGAATTAGACTTTATTGAACTTAAGTTTGATTTGTTAAAAATTTTAAAGTTTAAATTTGACCTATGATCTATCATAGATTTATTTTTAGGTCAGATTTAAATATTTGTTTGACCTATTAGTCTACATAATAACCTATTGTATTTGAACATTTATAAATAAACAATTACATTAATGTTTAAATAAACTAACAAATTAAAAGATCAATAAGACTAAATACTTATTTGCATTGATTTATTCAAGTTTACATATTAATATAAGTTTTGCGATATTATTTGTTTGAGAGAACTTATAAAAACAACTTATGAGTTTGTTCTTAAGGTTTTGTTTTAACTTATTCTCATAAATTCTTCAAAATAACAAAATTTTACTTATTTAATTTTAATTCAAAATACAAATACAATATAATAATAATAATAAAATTATTCATATTTATTTAAATAGGTCAATTTGATAGACTTAAAAAAAAAATTTATGGCCTCTAGTCTAGTCTTTTTTAACTAAATAGGCTTATAAAAAAGCCTAAGCCTTTTCTATTTAAAAAAAAAAAAGTCTGACCTAACATGAGTCTGTGTAGACAAGGTCGTAGGCTCCTGTTAGTTGACCTGACCTATTCCCACCCCCTAGTTTCGCCCATTTGAATTGTTCTGGCTTCGACAACTATTTTTTTAATGAGTTTCAGCTTCTAAATCTGCTCTTATTTTATTTTCAGTCATGTAGGAAGAAATCTGAATTAGAGCATATAACTCAATCATCATTCTCTTCAAATTGACCATCCTGTAGCATTGGTCGAACTTCCTCTAATATTTTCATATTCCCAAATGAATCCATGAGTTGGGTGTAATCCAAATTCAGTTAGTATTTTTATTTAAGCTACATTTGAAGTTAATTGGAATATCATTTATGTTAGACGATAGACTTCGATCTAGAGGGGGTTAATATAACACAAATTTAAAAATAAAACTTTTGGCAAAAATAGTTTTTCAAAAGTTTTATGGCACAGCGGAAACAACCCAAATCGAATCGTCTAACCAAACCTATTATCCAAAAGCTCGGATATGCGTAATGTAAACCTATGGAATGATAATGAACACAAATTATTCAACAATGATTAATTCACGAATCAATCAAATGCAAAGCGATACGTAAAGCTTATTTTCAATGAACACAAATCAATAAAAATACTCAAAGACAATTTATCGAACACTTTGTGTGTGATCGATAACATTTGAAAATTCAATTTTCTTTGTTGATGTTAAAAGTCAATCAAAATCAAAGTGGTTATGATTATATCATCAACAACACTTTCAAAGATAGTTGAAAAATAAATTATAGTCGAATTAATCGAAACAACAACGAACTCGATAATTTGCAAGAACAATTAAAGAGATAAAGAGATGGAGAGAGAAAGACACAAAGATTTATTTAGGAATTTCCCCAATCGGCCTCGCTATGGGTACGTCTACCCTCAACCCAAAATCAAATTGAGATACTTGCAATTAACCTTATCTTTGCAAAAATGTTTATACAGAAGATGAAGAACTCTAACCTCACAAACCCTATGATTTGTTGTTGATTCTACCACCTATAAACCCTTAATAAAATTTTGATCAAGTCACCAACAATGCTGCTACAATCCACCTATTCTTGACTACTTGCTTGCAAGTCCTCCTCACCTTCAAGGTTTTCGCTCGATCGGATTAATCTCTAGCACTCACTTGTTGAACCCAAAATTCTCAAACACGATTCACCATCTCACGCTACTCCATTCAAGGAAACCACATTGCCCCAAGGCCTTCACACGGTCGAATCCGTGTTAGCGTGATCTTGTCCAAAAATCTTCAAATCCCAATGATCTTGAAGGAAAATTCCAACTTGGTTTTCTTATTTGAAACACATAAAGATCCCAATCCAATATTCTCAGTCACACCAACCTAATTGGACGTTATCAACCCTAATCTAGATGGTCACCCAATAAAAAAATGATTATGTGTAGTTTGATTGTGTGTATGCATAGAAGAAAGGTTGAAGATAATCGGAAAATTTGTAATTCTGGTTTCGTTTAAGTTTTACACTAGTACCTTGCTAGAAAAAGGTGCATATATGAGTATATGTGTGTGCGGAAATAGGCAAAAAGGATGCAAGAAAAATAAGATGCAAAATAAAATTTGAATTTTTTGAAAGCTACAAGTCGGCCTATGAAAGCAATAGGTCGGCTTGTCAAGGTACTGAGGTCGACCTAAGTGAGGCGACCTATGGGCAGAGCCTACATGCTTTAACATTGATGCGCGATGGTCGGCCCGTACAAGTTATGTGTCGACCTATAATGAATCAAAAGCTTCTATAGATTGACCTGAACTCGTATATGTCGACATATGCAACAATATTCACACATAGAACTTTGTTTTTGATGTATGAAGCATGCATAGACATTTCTAATCATTTTCAAAACTATTTGTATGCATCTTAAGATTAAAATGATCAATGCACGTCTTAACTTTGGTTGATATCGTCCAATATATAAAAATGCTAACTCACTCTCCTAGTTTTAACATCATTCAAAACATGGCTAGATGGAAGAATGCACTCACATACTCCCCTTTTTTATGATAGCAAAAATTGAATCATATAGACATTGCATTTTTCTTCGGTACACTAAATAGATCCCCTTGAATTTGTGCATTATCCTCTTCATAATCCTCATAATCTTCTCCCCCTTTGTCAACATCAAAAAGAGACAAGTAATTCGTTAGAAGCATCATATAGATGCACAGTTCACATATATCTTATACTACACATAGGCAATTGTAAAGAATAAGTGGTGCACTCACATACAACACATATGTAAAGAACACAAGCTTAATAAAAATACAACAACATGCATAAGATTTATTTAAGTCACGTACATAGTACAACTATTAAACATCTTAGACTATTGTTCATACAAACCAAAAGCAAGTAGCAAACCACAACAAAATGAAAGTGCAGCACACCAAACTCAAAAGTTACAAATAAGACTCAAAATACACAACACAAAAAGACATGACATGCCAAACATAAGAAACCAAAATATAGCAATACATCAATGGTACCAATCAACGTCTTCCACATCCTCTTGGAGTTAGCCTTGGTCTTTCATCCATGGCAGCGGCTTCGCATACCTAGAGATAAAAACAATCATAATGAGCAACATCATCCTCTTGAGCCATGATCATGTAATTGATCTTTTCCATGGCAGCATCATGGTTTTCATTAACAGTGTTTCGTATGGACACGAGACTCTCAATCGTATACGCAACAAAAGATTGAAAATCAGCATCTTGAGTGGCCATATGCTTCTGCATTAAACGAAATTGCTTCGTATGTGTAGCATACCTCTCATATTGCTGCATCTGCATATTTTGCAACATGGTTACTATAGCGAAAGTATCACCAGGACTAACATGAAAACCGCCATCGTGACCAACTCCATGATCCGTATCTTACATGGTAGCATCACCCTTTAGAGCACCATGAGGAACCTCAGCAGGTTGCTCATCATCCATATGATTCTCCTCAGCCTCCTCATCAATTGAATTTGGATCATCAAAGTTGTAGATCTTCCTTCCATTCTTGCTCAAGCGAAGATAATAAGCTCGAAGATCAATATCCCAAAAGTAATTCATGTTCGTAAGAGTGCATTGAGAAAACTCTTGAGATGAACCAGGTGATTTATATAGGATTTGTCAGACCAATATTGAAATGATTCATAATCTTGACAATTATAGAGGAATATCACAAGGATATACCTTTGTTGCATGACCTGACAGAGAACATGTGATACACGAAGTAATGTGGCTAACTTATCTTGACCTTGAGCAGCAAAATATAAACCAAATGAATTTCAAGAGAATTAACTCTTGAGAAACCACTTTTCTTAGGGCGTAGGATTTGAGACACAGTCCATAATAAGATCCTAGGCAGCATCTTCAATTGTCCTGTGAAAATGGGATCGTAACAGTCCTTTGGACGAGGAGCTTTAAGAATCTCATTCAAGTGAACGTTCCAATCAAAATCCTTATGTGTGTTAGAGTCGGTTACCACCTCATCAGTTACCTCCTCATCAAATTCTTCATCAATATATGGATCACTAACAATAACTCAAAACAAAGTAATTCCACATATCATTTATGAAATGATAAATTTTGTTACCAATAGACAATTTGAAGCTAGCACCATCTTTTTCATGTAGACCAGAGTAAAAGACACAAATAAGATCCTCATTATAGTCTTGAGCTAATTGTAAGAAGTAATTAATGTTTTGATGCTCAACTCGATTCACAACCTCGGGTAGGCATATACCTTCAATTGTATCCTTCTTCCACATGTATTGTTTGACAACAAGACGAGTCATATGCTTGAGCTCAAAATCTTTTGCATATTTCTTTGAAACCAAGGTAAATGGATTCTCTGAGGTAGTGGTGGATGAATTAGATTTTTTCTTGCCCTTAGCCAAACTTTTGAGCTTGGAAGCCATGAATTTTGTTGAAATCAGATATGCACACTAAGTGTTTACCAAAATATTTGAATGAAGGGTGTGAGAGAATGAGAGAACTATGAGTACCCACACACTTCAACACAAGGAATAAATACAACACAACCTAAGAAAGCAGTTACAAACAGCAAACAAGAAGAAATTTCATATTAAGATGAGATGAGATAGGTTTGGGGTTTAATGAGAAAAATGGAAGAAAATGGATGGAACTATGAAGGATATGGTGGAGGGATTTGAAGACAAATGATGATATTGAAATTACGGTATCAGATATTAGATGTCGAAGGAGATGTCCATGACACAAATATATGTTTGTCAAGAACAAAGAAAATAGCTGGAAAAATAATAGATAAAGGGACACAATAATTGTTAACCCAGTTCGATGAAACACACCTATATCTGGGGGCTACCAAGCCAGAGCAGAAATTCACTATCAGTAGAATTAATTTAGAGCTAAACTCCCAGTTTACAACTCCTCACTTAATCTCTACCCAATGCAATTTCTGCCTAGAACCCACTAGACAAGCGACACCTCTCACTCCCCCTCAATCAAAGCAGTGATACCAGTCAATACAAAGAAAAGACTTTAGAAGACACTCTTCAAAGTTACAACTTGATCTTGCTTAAGAGCTTCAATCAAGTACAATACACTCTTGCTTAAAAGCTTTGAGTGAACAATTAACAATTAACAAATAACAACCTAATCCAATTCACACATTAAACAATGAGTGAATGGCTCACAAAACTAACACACACGAAGCTTAAACTTAAATAGATGCACGCGTTTTTTAATCCTTGCTTCTCTAATCTTCAAGCTAGGGTTCCATCCTCCTTAAATAGTAATGCACAATGGGCTTGGGCTGTGCCAAAAGTAACAACAACAATCTTCATAAACAGCAGCAATCATTCAGATTTGATTTGACCAATCAAACCCAATCATATCAATCTTCAAATCTTCAATTAATCTCCTGATATTAAATCCAAATCAAATCCCATCTGATCCATAGAAAGTGCATCAGAAACGCCTTCATTAACATACTAGAAACACACAGTTTCCTCATCAGACAAGTGCATCCAGCTTGCACAAAAAGATATGCTCACACATACATTCATACAGAATGTTTAGATCATGAGTGTCAAGACATCTTGTTTGATATCATGAGAAAACCTGTTACAAGTTACAAAATAATCTGCTAATCCTGACTTACAGATGTCATGATATCCTGTAGGACATCTTGTGATTACTTCTAGTTTTACCAAAATACCTGCCAATCAAGAACTAACAAACTCCCCCTTTGGCAAATTTTTGCTAAAACAAATCACAAGAACATAACAACATTAAAGAGTACAGCACAACAGAAAAAAACTCCATATCAAGGAGAGTAAAAACAGCGTCCCCCTCAAGAGATGCAATCAGATCAACAACCCAAAAAAAACACCAAAACAGCCCACAAACACATTCTTTCAGCAACCTGAAAAGCACACCAGAACAGCCCAAAACACAGACAACAAACAACTAAGCTACTACAACAATCAACAACCTAATTTGTAGTACACAAAAGTCCCAAGAGGAACAAACACATATTTAGCAGGATCAATATCATTCTGTCAAACACATTAGAGCAACAACCACCATCTTCACACCTGTTATACAAAACCCAACATATCCAATAAAACATACACCCTATCCGACCAGTCTTCCAACTTCTAACCAGCTACACCTGTTAGAGATATATACCAAGCAGGATATAGTATATCACCAACCTTCTCCCGCTTTTTAGACACAAATTTAAGATCACAAACTAATAAATAACATTGATCAGAGCAGTAGAAATAAACATGTTAAGGGTATGGAGGCCCCAAAAAAATATTACAACCCAAAAGGCTCATGAAGAGCAACAAAAACAGTCTATTCTGCCAAGGCAAACAACAATACCAACAACCCAGCTAAAAACCAAAAACCAAAATCAAATTCAAACATCCAAAATAAACAGCAAAACACCACATCAGACAACTTAATCTTTATCCTCAGAAACAGAACTGGAGCCAACATCTTCAATATTAGTTGAGACATCTTCATTACCATCTTCTTCATTTCCATCTTCAGACTCATCCCCAAACCCAGCCTCACAAACATCATCAATATTTGTAGCATCACATTCAAGGCATTAAATTAATGATTCCAACTTGATCTTTCTTGTCGTGGCAGTATTAATAGTTTCACCTAATTCCCTATAAGTCTCTTTTAGCTCATCAATGATTCTTGATTTTGATGCAGTGGCTTTCTCAGTAGATGTCAGAACAATATCTAGAACATGTCTTCTAGCGAAGAGTTTGCAGTGGAGGGGCAACACAAATTCTCTCTTGCTAGAAACATCATTGGAGTTCAGAATCCCAGGGTGTTGATTCAAAATAATCTCACAGATGAGGGAGGGAAAGGCAATAGGTAGCTTGATGGCACTTGAAGTAGAATGCTTAACAATTTGATAAAAAATGTACAACCCATAATCAAAATCAACCTTGGTACCTACAACATAAATGAACCTACTAAGCCCAACAACAATGGTAGAAATGTGGTTGGTAGGAACCCAATTTGCAGCTCCAATCCTGTGAAGGATGGCATATTTCACACTGAGTTGTCCAACTGACAACTTACCTTTTGAAGGCCATGCTTTGACTTGATTTGCAGTAATGACCTTACACACTTGGTTGTTTAAAGTAGACATTTCTTCCTCACCATCATTTAATCGTCTTAAAAATATGTTGATAACAGCTGAAGAGAACTTCACACACTTCCCTCTAACAAACACTTTCATATACTCTTTGCTATTCCTGTCAGTTATGGAGTCAGGAATGTTCACAATGAATTCTTTAACAAGCCCTTCATAGCATTTGGAGAAGCTAGTGACAATTTTGAGCAGTCCAGCCTCATTGATCAAATCTATCACTTCCCTGATTTCCAAAGCATCTTTTCCCAATTCTCTTTCTAGAGCAATCCTTCTTTGGTAGACATATATCCACTTGGTCACACTGCTCATGGAGTGAAAAGAAATATTGTCCAGAGGAGCAGCAGGCACTAGTCTAGGAGTTTTCTTGGTAGAGGATTTCTTCACATGGGTTATGTCAGGAACATCTTTTACAACATCTTCATCAGATTCATAGTTCTCAATAGTTACCTTTCTTTTCTTGGAGGCAATAGAGACCTGGCTCCATGTCTTGGGAGAACCAACAGGAGTTCTCTTCTTTTGGCTCTTGGAAGGGCATTCCTCAAGCACAACTTTTCCTTTCCTAGTCACAAGTCTCTTAGCAATACCAGGGGCATCATTTTTAATGAGCTCATCATCTGATGACACATCTTCAACATCTATAATATTGTCAGGAAGATCATTCATGTCATCTTTGGCTTCATCATCATTCAGGCCAGCATCATTACCCTCATCATGCACCACAGAGTTGGCAAGTTTTTCCAAGTTCTCAGTGTTAGGGTTAGTAACAGTAGAGGGAAACTCAACATTTTTCAGGGTTCTAATTAGGGTTAGGGGATGGATCAACACGGAATAGCGGGGTCGAGATACCATGCACATTATGACCTCCATAGAGGATCTTGGTGACAAGTTCCCTAATGGATATGTCCACATAGGCAGAGCCTTCCCTATTTTTCATTCTATCAATGTTATCAGTAGAAGAATCGGAGGTTTTACCTTTGGAGGATTGCTAGGTCTTGTTTGCATGTGGAGGAGCAGACTTGGGAGGTTCACTTGCATTACCAGGGACCATATTGAGAGGAGCAACATCAAGGACATCATCAGAAAAGAAGCTCATGGGATGAGCATCAGCGTGGGAGGTCTTAGTGGAGGCAGCATCATGTTTAGGAGACATTCTGGTGTTTCTGAGAGAGGAGAAAGTTTGAGGAGTTTGGAGGTAGGTCGCAGGGTGGTGAGTACGCAGAGAGAGAATGATAGTTTGAAGAGTAGTGGAGGCATAAGAGTTTAATGGGCAGTTGGAGGGAAATATTTGAGTGGGATAACGTGCTTGAGTGGACAAGGGTATGCTATGTAATAAAGAGGGATGTTGGAACATCTCTATTTTAAGAAAGAAACATCTTTTAAAAACATAAATCCCTCTTAGCAGTAATTGTTATAAATCCTTATAAGTACAAATCCCTAATTTTGTTTTCAAATACTCAGCCTGATTTGTATTTAATGCTTTAAAGTGAACATTTCCCTGTTGATTTTCTGTCATGACATGCTAAAGAGTAGGGATTTTCCTTTCAATAAAATGATGTCTAGTATCACTATACTTAGCTCTGTTATGTTGAGTAGGCTTCTCACCATAGGATAATGTCATGACATCTTGTGTGACATTATACTTTGTGAGTATCTGCTTCATCCAAACAAGTTTAGAGTACCTGCTCCCAGCAGTCCTATTGATGTACTCCACAGTTTTCATGAATTCTCTCAGCTCTTCTTGCAGAGCATTAATAACATTATAAGCATATTTCTTTCCACCAAAATTTTCAACCTGCACAGGTCTCATTGAGTTTATGTGAGGAGGTACCAGAGCTTTAGAGGTAGTGAGATGTTGAGTCTTCTGCTATGACATTCTATCACAGGTTTTTCTTTCTTCAATATTTTGATGGGGAATACCTTTGACAGCTTCAATAGATGTGATCTTCTTTATTCCTTTGGTGAGAGTGCATTTAGAGTCCTGAGAAGCCCATTTGTAACAGTTGTCCTGGAATATGACTCCCTTCATTATCAGTTCTCCCCTTTTATTAGTAACCAAAACCTCAAGTTGAGTAAAGTTGGCATTTAGACCTTGATCACACAGTTGACTTATGCTAATCAGATTGGTAGTTATCCCTTTTACTAATAGCACATTATCAAGGTCTGGTGTTCTAGAGCAGTTTAGTTTGCCAACTCCCTTGATTTTCCCTTTGGCTCCATCTCCAAAAGTCACAGAGTTGGTTGAGCGAGGTTTGATGTCCATCATCATGTTTCTGATCCCTGTCATATGTTTTGAACATCCACTGTCAAAGTACCAATGTTCCCTAGTAGAAGTTTTTGGGGACATATGAGCTATGAAGCAAGTAATATGAGTCTTGGGTATCCATTGTTTAGTAACATGAGTCTTGGGAACCCATTGCTTTTTGGAGAGGGGGGTGTTGTGGTTAGGTCTAGTCTAAGTAGTAGAGTTTGGATATCCATGAAGTTTGAAACAAAAGGACTTTATGTGACCAAAGCGACCATAATGATGACATATCCATCTTTGAAACTTTCTAGGTTGACTGGTCTGTTTTCTGCAGTGATGTTGAGACATCTGCTGGAACATCATCTGACTATATCTAGAAGGTTTGTAGGGTTGGGCAGAGTTATTGTCTTCATGAAATCCTAACCATGTCTTGTCTCCAGTTCTTTTGCCAGTTTGAAGGATCTCTTCCAATGTTTTGGTACCACTATTCATCATTCTAATAGACTTTCCCATTTGTTCAAGTTAGGAGGTCAGTTGAGCAACTTCATCTGTTAATTTAGCAATAGTTTTAGTCTGTTCAGCAATCTCATTATTCAAACCATTGATAATTGTCAGGTGTTCCTCCTTTTTAGTCTTTAACTTGAGAATGTGTTTCTTCTGTTTTTCACCTTGCTGGCAGACTTCTTCACTTCTGAGGCACAGTTCTTTGTGGGAAGTTGCTAGTTCTTCAAAGGTCAATTCATCTTCATTGGAGTCTTCATCAGAATAGTATCTTCCAGTTAAGGCAGTAACATGTTTGGCAAATTCTTCTTCAATCTCACTATCAGAGTCTTCATAAGTTCATGAGACAGCTAACCCTTTCTTTTCCTTCTTAAGATAGGTAAGACATTCAGATCTGATGTTACCAAAACCTTCACATTCATAACACTGCATCCCTTTGTTGTTTGAGGAATTTTCTTCAGACCTAGCTCTTCTTCCTGCATCAGTGGACTTACTGATGTTAGGTGAGATGTTCTTGACATTTTCCCTTGTCTTTATATTCATCCTTTTTATTACCTTGTTGAATTGTCTTCCCAATAGAACCATGGCCTTTGATAGGCTTTCATTTGTATCCTTATTAGAATCATCATCTCTTCCTTCAATGTTTAACACAAAAGCTATACTCTTTTTCTTGTCAGCTTTGTCACTTATTCCTACTTCAAAGGTTAACAGAGAGCCAATGAGTTCATCAACTCTTATCTTACAAATGTCTTGTGCCTCCTCTATGGCAGTTACTTTCATGTCAAATCTCTTGGGAAGAGATCTGAGAATTTTTCTTACAAGTTTTTCTTCAGACATTCTTTCACCAAGAGCACTAGAAGCATTGGCAATCTCAAGAATATTCATATGAAAGTCATGTATGCTCTCATTATCTTTCATTCTCAGGCTTTCAAACTTAGAAGTGAGGAGTTGAAGTTTGGGCATTTTTTTACCTTGGATGTGCCTTTATGAGTAGTCTTTAGAATGTCTCATGCTTCCTTAGCAACAACACAATTGTTGACCAACCTGAATATGTTCCTATCAATTCCATTGAAAAAGGCATTCAAGGCCTTGGAGTTTCCTAGAGCCAGATAATCATCTTCCTTTATCCATTCTTCTTCAGGTTTTAAATCAGATGTAGCCTTTCCATCTTTATCAATAATCACAGGATGTTCCCATCCTTTTATGACAGCTTTCCATGCTTTGTTGTTGTCGCTACTGCGAAAATCGGCGCCGGCTGACAGAAGAGTCGCCACCGTGCGTTATTTATCCCACAGGAGGGAAAGGAAACGCTCGAGGTAAACCTACCGCAAAATGGGGAAAGGAATGGTCATCGCAACCAAATCCTGGATTCAGGAGTCGGTTACGCAAGGGGAAGGTATTAACACCCCTCACGTCCGTCGTACTCGACGGGATCCACGCTTGTTTTCGGGTATGGATTGTTATTCTATCTACTCTACAGGTCAGGGGTTAAAAGAAAAGAAAATGAAAAATGACTTGGCAAAGTATCGCACTTTATGCCTACGTATTCCCGTATGGAACGAGAAATCAGATTCAACGTAGTTTGCCTACCTACGGGAAAGGAGGGGAAGGTTTCTCGCTAGGACGTCGCATCCTATGCCTACGTACTTTCATACAGCATGAAAGATCAGAGCAAACGTAGTTCGGGCCACGTATGACACAGGTCTGTCTTGATTGTTTTTATTCCTTCTGAAAAAGGTTTTTCTGATTAACAGTCCAAGCGGACAAAAAATGACGTCTTGATGAGTTCACATTCTTTTACGAAAGAAGTGTATTTTATTGTGTTTGAAATACTTATGGTGTTTTTCTGTTCGTTTTGAGAAAGAAGAGACAGAACTCTATCCTACGGTTGCAAAGGGAATCAAACTAACCTAATGTTATCATGCATGGGTTAAGACCTAGTGTCTATCATGCTCCTCTCTTGCACAGAGAGAAACAGAGATCCTAAGGGAGTAGACGGAAACAGAAACAATAACAATATATACAGTAAAGCAGTAAAATGCATGGATGCAACAATACAAGCGAGGCAAGGGAGTCCCACTCAACCTCGAACCTAAAAAACAATAGGCAAAAGTGAACAGGCTTCACTTTCACCCCAACAGGTTAAACAGCAAACAATACAGTCAGGGAAAACCAATCAATACATCAGAAATAAACAACAAAAATAAACAGCCACAGCAGCTCTGCATCAACATCTGTCTTCAAGTCATCATCAATCAGCTACAAGCTTCAGCAAGCATCAATCTTCATCTTCACAGCCTTCAAGCAAGGTCTTTGTCATCAGTCTTCAATCTGCACTGGCCTTTCTTCAAGTCTCAATCTCCAAGCTGAGGAATCAATCACAAGAGTGAACTGGGTGTTAAGCAATTTGTTGACCACCAAAGGTGGCAAACAGACTGTTAACAACATATAGAATATTTCTCTCAAGAGTTCTATCTCTTAGATACTATCACCAAGCCTTCCAAAGGAAGGGGGTGAATGTCTTAGAGAGACTCTGCATCACAGAGAGGAATGGAGGCAATCAAGACCTTCCATGTTTTGAGAATCAAGTTGGCTACTCTAGAGCTCTGCCTAACTCCTAAACCCTATACTCCTCAACAGCTGCCAGCAAAGGACTCTCCTCATCAACTTTAGAAGTTGGTCTCCAATCTCTAGATCTCCAATGACTTCATCATCACAAGCTTCAGCTCTCCCAATCCCTAGGCAAACCCAATACCCCACACAGACAAATAATAATCCTCAGAGAGGGCACACCACACCAGTCAAGCAAATATAGACAGTATACTAATAGCAGTAGGGGAATCCTAATATTTTCTAAGGGATCTAATATCTACCAATAATCCCTATAGTCCCATACCCCAAAAATTCAATCTACAACTTCTAAGGGAAATGATTTAATTCTCCTATGTTATCTCCTAAACCCTAGTTTTGATCATGTTCTTCACACCTAAACAAATCACCTAAAATTAAATTCTAAAATCATGAACTAAATTGTATACACAAGCTAACATTCTATACTAATCAACCTAAAAATAATGGGACAAAAATATCAAAGCATCTATTCAAACCAAAATTAACAAATTCATGTATCAAACTAAAGGATATTTACACCTATTTAAAAGAAAAATATGCCAAAAATATAAAAATAAAATGAAATAGTAATTTTTTTTGTGTGATATTTTTCTTAACAAAATTATGAATAATATGCAAAAAGAACCAATTAAAATCATGCACTTTTCTATTTTTTATGAATTTTTAAAGAAATGAAAATTTGAAAGAAATAAAATTGAATTAATTGAAATGGGGTGCAGAAAGCATGCAAAATCAATTGAAATAAAGGATGGGCCCAGACAGGGGGGCGCGCATAGCAAGCGCGTCTGGGCCCAATGCAAACAGAAAACATAATAAAAAATTAAAAAAACTCTGAACGGTGCCAATAGCAAGGTTTCCAGTTGAATTGGGGTTGGGCTTGGTTTGAGGGGTGCTATTAGCAAACAATCTTTGAGCCCAGTCTGAAATAATAAGTGAAACGGTGCGTATTGGCTTTTAAATCTCCCTCCGTTTTTTCTTTAAATCAAGGCCCTTGGATTTAGTCCCTAGTCAAAGTCAAAATCAAGATCGTGTGGCCACGACTTTGTCTTCAACCTCCAGCAAACCCTAGGTTCTGAAACTCTTCACCATGCATGCATTTTACACCTTTCTGTTCTCCCTCGTCTCTCCATGGATTCACTCGATGCAAAGAGCAAAGTTGCTCTAAATTCTTCCCTCTACACAGCCATGTCCATAATTCCTTCTAAAACTCAACCAATAATCAAACCCGATGAATGTAACAGCTTGGTTCCACCATGATCACCTGATATCACTTCTTCCAATTCTCTCTAATTCTTGCCCTATCCTAATCTATGCTTCACACTGATCATTTTAAGCCACAAACCTAAGATTATCATGCAATACTCTATGAGTTACAAGCCCCAACAGTTTTGGTTCACCATGATCAACCTCCATGAAACTTCTTCAAACTCACCAAACTCAGTCATCTAACCTATCCTAACATTTCTATGCTAACAATTCCCTATGATTCTAACTAAATCATGCAATTCGAATAGAAATCTAACCTGATGTAAAATGAAGAAAACAACTATGGAATACTCTGATCTGATGCTTGTAATGATTGGAAATGGATCAGGGAACTTGATTATGAGTTCTGTATGCAATGGATCTTGCTCCAAGTTCTTGAATCTTGCAATCACCAAAAACTTGCTTCTTGGATGATGGAATTGGTGGTACGAGTTCTTCTCTAATTCTACCAAATTCTGATGAAAATATGATCTATGAATGATGGTGATGATGATCCAATCCAGAAATGTGAAAATTGAGAGAGATTTGGTGGAGTTTGAAAAGCTTTTGCAAATTGGAAGAATTGTATGAAACTTGGTGTTATGAGCAAAGTGATTCACCAACCATGGCATGGAGTCTCTTAATGCAATATATAGATGAGATTAGAAAGTCCTAGAACTTTGGAGAAGCTTCCCATGCACACTTTCCCTTGGATTTGGATTATGTAACTTCACTTGTAAGTAACCATGCATAACTTTCAATTCTTGAACCAAACTCAAAATTCTACTTTTGCCAATGTTCTTAACACATTTTTTCCAATCAAAATGACCTATAATTTCACCTCATTTGGCCAAACTATGAAAAATCTCAAATTTAGGTCATTTTTTATTCATTAAATCCACCAATTTTGAAACCTTGAGCTATGAGTCTTTCCAATCTTTTATGGTCACTTTTCTAGACTTAAAATGTCATTTGGAACAAGTTTGATGTTGTGAAGTTTTCCATTTGAAGCTTCCTTGTATGAGTTTTGGGCATAGGCTTGAAATGACCTGTAATTCTTAGATGACCAAAATACCCTTTGCTTGCCAAGACCATAAGTAGAGTTCCACAAATCATATGAAGGAATACCATACCATTATAGAAAGCTAAGACAATGAGGAACAACTCTTATGTTTACCAGAAATTCATTTGAAATCTCCTTGAGGGGAAAAAATTGCTTGGAAGACAAGTAACTTTCACAGACAAAATTTCAGATACCTCAGATGACCTGTAACTTGCAAGGACCATAACTTGAGTTCTATAAATCTCCTTGATGTCTTCCACCACTCAAATTAAAGGTCTTGAGATCCTCTACAAGTTTCATGTTAACCGAGGATCCATTTGAAGCTTGCATTTTGACTTATCTTGCTTGGAAATTTGACCTAAATTAGGGGATTTTACACAGAAACCCTAATTTAGAAACTCCTCTTCTCCTTGATTTCTATTGATTTCTTCTTAGCATATTACCATATCCTTCTCTACATGTCAAATGATGAACCCCACATCTCCCAAATAGACCTCAATGTCTTTCAATCAGTCAATGGACCTAGGGTTGACCTAGAGTTGACCCAGATGAAACCCTAGTTGACTGTCTTCAACTGCAATTCTTGGGATCATATCAATGACTTTCCTCCTTCTCCAAATGAATTTCTAGGTCTTCCACAATGTCTAGATACTCTCCATGCTCAATCCACAACTCACATCTTCTTTGATGATCCCCAGATACCCTCAGATAGGAGATAGATGCACTGATTGATCCATTGACTTCTTTAGCTTCCCCATTCTTTCTGATGACTTGAGTAAGGTTGAATTAGAATAATAACCTCTTGATAGGCTCATAGGGATGAGAATAATGCTTGGTCCCTGTTGGCTGACTTGCTATGCTATGCTATGCAGATGATTAGACTATGTACATGACTCTATATGCTAATGATATTGAAACATAAACCAAGTGAATAAGGTTGAGCAAATTTTAGGGTGCAACAGCTGCCCCTATTCAAGCGACTTGGACCCGATTGGGTGAAGAGCGAACGGCCTTCAAACATTCGAGGTACGAGACGGTTGAATACTAAGAACCCGGAAATTTTCCAACCGCAGAAATAAACTGCGCCACTGCTTGGGGAACGATATTCATCGACTGAATCTAACTGTTTACAGCACCCCACTGATCCATTAGTGACCGTGGTGGGGATTATTTTCATCAGCCTGAAAAAGATTCTATCATCGCAAGGATAGAACTTCGCTTGTCCACGTTAGGACGCTTGTGCCGTCAACACGCAAAAATCTCGACGACTTCGCTGGGGATAATTCGTCTGCATTTCATCAGAAATAGATCGTCCACGTTAGGAATAGACTCTTCCACGTTAGGAATAACACCGTCCACGTTAGGATTAAGACTTCGTCTGGATATGTCCACGTCAGGACCAAACCTTCTAGGCTATGAATACCTCGTCCACGTTAGGACTCACTCTTCCACGTCAGGAATAAAATCTTTCCACGTTAGGAATACTTCTTCTTTCCACGTAAGGAATCAACTTCTTCTTTCCACGTAAGGAATAACTCTTTCCACGTAAGGAATCAATCTTCTTTCCACGTAAGGAAACCATCCTATCTTGATCTGTCCACGTAAGGACTCCAATCTTTCCACGTAAGGAATACAATTTTACTCGATCTGTCCACGTCAGGACCACACTTTACACGTGAGGAATAACAATCTTCTTTCCACGTAAGGAATAAACTTGTCCACGTTAGGACTACATCGTCCACGTTAGGACCCACTTTTCCACGTAAGGAATCACTCTCTTCTTGCTTTGTCCACGTAAGGACTCCAATCTTTCCACGTAAGGAAACCGTATCGTCTTGATTTGTCCACGTCAGGACTCACATCTCGACCTGCCGAAGGAATAAGACTTGTCCACGTCAGGACTCATGCTTCGTCTTGATTTGTCCACGTCAGGACCTACCTCTTGACTTGCTGAGGAAATAAAATTTGTCCACGTCAGGACTTGCGCGTCTTCGACTTGTTGGGGAAATAAAACTCGTCCACGTCAGGACACACACTTCGCCAACCACACGAAGAAGGATAAATTTATCCACGTCAGGACTCTCGTATCTTGTCATCACAAAGAATTATAAACTTGTCCACGTCAGGACGCACATTTCACCATTACGAATAAAGATATCTGCGGGAAATAAATGGTCCACATCAGGACACCAACACAAGGAGTAATCAATTCTGTCAACGTTATGACTTCACATTCAATCAGTACCAAGAAATCAAATCTGTCCACGTTAGGACTAACACCTCTTATCAACCCGGGGAAATAAAACTGTCCACGTTAGGACCCCCACTTCTCTAGCACGAAAAACCCATAAATATAGGAATAGATTGTCCACATCAGGACTCATTTCTCCATTGGTCCCAAACCACAAACTCCTTAGCACTGACGTTACAGCAACTTTGAGGCGGACTCTACTGGGGATATTTGGAAACCAAACTACTGGACGCCTGTTCTGATAACCGGCGGCAGCCTCTGAAATTCTGATTCCTGAAACCCTTTGATGACAAATAACTCTGCTTGGGGACAAGGAGAGATTTTGCCTAATAACTCTGGCGGGGAAAACAAGAGAAATTCACAAATAACTCTGTTCGGAGACAAAGAGAACCTCATCATGATAACTCTGTGGGGAATAATGTCAAAGCTGACACTTTCGCTGAATGTCTCACGTCGAGATCTTGAATGTTTAGTAATTCATTTGAGCAAGAACTCCTTCCACCTACAAGAGAGCAATACTTGAAACAAACGGTTAGCTCACCCGGTTCATGTTTCAAAATGTATATGTTTGACACTAGCGCAATGCTCCATTCGACATGGAAATGCTACGCGTTTATTTGGGAGATGCAAATATGACACTATATGCCAATGCAAATGCAGACTCGAACCGCTGGGATACAGAAACTGCTTCAGCAACATAAATGCTGAAGGCAACGCCAACTCTGCTGGAGATAGCCAGGTGCTACAGAATTATTCCAGCAAAATAAATGCTGGAAGAGTGGGATCAACTCCGCTGGGGAATTAGGAATTTAAACCAAGCACCTCATTGAAGTAACACCCTGCTGGGGAATATAACTCTGCTGGAGAATAACAGATGCGCCTGGTATGATTGGACTCCTGCTGGAGAGTGAACGGATATCACACGGTATTCTGACAAAATAAATGCCAGAGCACGCAACCAACTCTGTCGGAGAGAGTCTTAATCTTCAGATTCCACTGAGAGGAATGAAAACACTTGCTGAAAAGAGAACTCCACTGGGGATGGGACGATTCTCTTGGGGAAAATCAACCGACTCTGCTGGGGGAGAGTAAATGACCCTGCGGGGGAAAGGTCTTTCATTACTGCAATCTTTTGATCGTCCTCTTCATACGGCTATGAATCCTGCAACAACACAAACGAGACAAGACAAGCCTATGCAACCAAATCTATTCAAGTTAGCATTATTGACATCATTTTCAGTTAGTTCAAAGTTTTAGCAATTGTTGGCAAGGGCCAGTGACGTTATGCACATGCTAGTTTCATTAAACTTAGGCGTTTACCATGCACAAAACAGTAAAGAACCAGCATCAAATACTGAATAACATATTTTATTGATTGGGCCCCTGAATGGGCGGAGTTTTTGTACACGGGATGTAACTCCTGAAAAGAGGAAGCTACACATAACAAATATACAAGTATGCACAGGAAGCATAAATATAGTGACAAATTAAATTTGTACACATGTCGGCAACGGAATGCAGACGAACATCACGAACTGATCCTCCTATGACTCGCCCGACTCTAATGCTTTCCCCGGTATCCACACTTCTGAAGAGATTGTATCTGATAATCGACCCCCCAAGTATATTCTCCCGCACCAAAGCTCAATGCAATATCGAATTCGGACCGCAGTCATTTGCTTTTTCAAATCCCTAACTTTTGCGTGAACCTCCCTTTACGGGTTTTCAGTTCACCGGGATACCCTTTTTTTGCTGAAGCCGCCCAGTGTAGGTTTTCGACTTCGCGGGTGTACATTTTTTCATTTTATCCCTAACTTTTGCCCGAACCTTTCATTCTGTTTTTGGTTCGCCAGGATGCCCCATTTTTGCCTGGACTCTCTTTTTTTGTCCAGCGGGTCAGTTTTAAGCAAAGTATTTTTTAACTGCGTCCGAATTTACAGGCGACGTAAAGTCTTCACCGTCCATGGTGGACAACAATAAAGCTCCTCCTGAAAAGACTTTTCTGACAACGTATGGCCCTTCGTAGTTGGGGGTCCACTTGCCCCTGTGATCTGCCTGCGACGGGAGAATCCTTTTCAGCACAAGGTCGCCCGTCTGAAAGCTCCGAGGATGTATCTTCTTATCATACGCTTTCTTCATTCGGCTCTGGTATAAACGACCGTATGCTAGAGAAGCTAGCCTCTTCTCATCCATTAAGCTCAATTGGTTCAACCTGTTTTTCACCCATTCTGCCTCATCTAGTTGGACATCTCGCAATACTCTCAAAGAAGGAATCTCAACTTCCAATGGTTGCACTGCCTCTATTCCATATACTAACGAGAACGGGGTTGCCCCGGTTGATGTGCGTACCGTCGTACGATAACCGTGGAAAGCAAAAGGTAGCATCTCATGCCAATCCTTATAGGTCACCACCATCTTCTGAACAATCTTCTTTATATTCTTATTGGCCACTTCCACAGCGCCATTCATCTTGGGTCGGTAAGGGGAGGAGTTGTGATGTTCGATCTTGAAATTCTGACAGAGCTCCTTCATCATTTTGTTGTTCAGGTTTGAACCGTTGTCAGTGATTATCCGCTCGGGGATCCCATATCTGCAAATGATATCTCTCTTGATGAATCTGGCCACTACCTGCTTAGTTACATTTGCATAAGACGCCGCCTCCACCCACTTGGTGAAATAATCGATTGCTACTAGAATGAACCGGTGCCCATTAGAAGTCGTCAGCTCGATCTTTCCAATCATATCGATTCCCCACATCGAGAATGGCCATGGCGATGACATCACATTCAGAGGACTCGGAGGCACATGGATCTTATCAGCATAGATTTGGCACTTGTGGCACTTCCTCGCGAACTTGAAACAATCAGCTTCCATGGTCAGCCAAAAATAACCTGCCCGCAGCAGCTTCCTCGTCATAGCATGCCCACCAGCATGTGTACCAAATGTACCTTCATGTATTTCCTCCATGAGCAACTTCGCCTTTTTTTCATCTACACAACGCAACAGCACCAAGTCGTGGTTTCTTCTGTATAAGACACCATCCGGATTCAAGTAGAAATTACCCGCCAATCTCCTGAGAGTCTTCTGATCTTGACTGGATGCCCCAGCCGGATACTCTTTATTCTTCAGGAAGTTGAGAATATCAAAGTACCATGGTTTATCGTCAGAAGCTTCGTCAATGGCGAATACGAAGGCCGGTCTGTCAAGTCGAGAGATAATGATTCTGGGAGCCTCGTTCCAGAAGTTAACTTTGTACATGGAAGACAAAGTGGCTAGGGCGTCAGCCATTTGATTCTCCGCTCGCGGTACGTGATGCAATTCAACCTTGTCAAAGAAAGGCAACAATCTCCTTGCATAGTTCATGTAATGTATCAAATTGGGCTGACGTGTCTCCCATTCCCCTTTGATCTGATTCACCACCAGAGCTGAGTCTCCGTATACGTCCAGATTCTTGATTCGCAAATCAATGGCTTCTTCAAGCCCCATAATACAAGCTTCGTATTCGGCTTCATTATTGGTAACTGCAAAGGTCAATCGAGCAGTAAATGAGATGTGCGACCCGTGTGGAGTAGTAATGATTGCCCCTATTCCGCTACCGTAAGCGTTCACAGCTCCGTCGAATATCAACTTCCATTTGGAACCCCATTCCGGTCCTTCGTCTGGCAACGGCTCTTCACAATCTTTCATCTTTAGGTACATGATATCCTCGTCAGGAAAATCAAACCTCATCGATTGGTAATCTTCAATAGGCTGCTCCGCCAGATACTCAGACAGTACACTCCCCTTTATAGCTTTTTGCGAGACGTATTGGATGTCATATTCAGTCAAGACCATCTGCCAACGAGCAATTCTCCCTGATAACGCCTGTTTTTCGAATACATATTTGATAGGATCCATCTTCGAGATGAGCATGGTTGTATGATTCAGCATGTATTGCCTTAAAAGCTTGGCGGCCCAGGCTAGCGCGCAACACGTTTTCTCAAGCATTGAATATCGAGATTCACAATCTGTAAATTTCTTACTCAAGTAATAGATCGCATGCTCTTTTCTTCCTGTCTCGTCGTGTTGACCGAGAACACAACCCATGCTTCCCTCAAGAACTGTCAAATACATAATCAAGGGTCTCCCTGCCACTGGAGGTATCAAAATAGGAGGCTCCTGCAAATACTGCTTTATTTTATCGAACGCCTTTTGACAATTTTTGTTCCACGTTACCGCCTGATCTTTCTTCAACAGCTTAAACAATGATTCACACGTGGCCGTTAGGTGAGATATGAACCGAGCGATGTAGTTCAACCTCCCTAAAAACCCGCGCATCTCTTTCTCTGTTTTAGGCGTCGACATCTCTTGTATTGCTTTTATTTTTGCGGGATCGACCTCTATTCCTTTTTCGCTTACAATAAACCCCAGCAGTTTCCCCGATCTCACCCCGAAGGTGCATTTGTTAGGGTTCAATCTCAGCCTGAACTTCCTAAGCCTTTTGAACAACTTCAGCAGATTCACCAGATGCTCTTCCTCCGTCTGGGATTTGGCAATCATATCGTCAACATAAACTTCGATCTCTTTATGCATCATATCATGAAAAAGAGTCGTCATTGCACGCTGATACGTTGCCCCAGCATTCTTTAATCCAAAGGGCATCACTTTATAACAAAATGTTCCCCAAGGCGTAATGAAAGTAGTCTTCTCCATGTCCTCTGGCGCCATTTTAATCTGATTATAGCCTGAGAAGCCATCCATGAAGGAAAATACGGAGTATTGAGCAGTATTATCAACTAGCACATCGATATGAGGAAGCGGAAAATCGTCTTTTGGGCTCGCTTTATTTAAGTCACGGTAATCGACGCACATTCTCACTTTACCGTCTTTCTTGGGCACTGGTACGATGTTAGCGACCCATGAGGGATATTTTGTCACAGCCAGGAAACCAGCATCCCACTGTTTTTGAACCTCTTCCTTAATCTTCACTGCCATATCTGGTCTAGTTTTGCGAAGCTTTTGCTTGACCGGCGGGCATTCCTCTTTCAATGGCAGACAGTGCACAACCATATCTATATCGAGCCCTGGCATATCCTCATACGACCAAGCGAACACATCACTATACTCTCGGAGCATTTCAACCAGTCTTCGCTTGACGTCGCTCTGCAGCGCGGCTCCTATACGAATATTCTTTTCAACCCCTTCCGACCCCAAGTTGATAATTTCGATGACCTCTTCGTGAGGCAGAATGACTCTTTCTTCTTGCTTCACCAACCAGGACAGTTCTTCAGGAACGTCACCATCTTCGACAATCTCTTCTTCGGCCTGAAATACCGGGTGTTCAAAGTCGGGACGAGTCATAGGTGGTTCAAGGATGTCATCTGAAGATGTGATCCTGCAAAAGGAATGGTTAAATGCTTCAAAATGCGTATAAAGCGAATAACCACGTTGCCATTTTATTGAGAAATATAAAACAAGAAAAACAGAGATCGAAATATTTGCACATGAAAAACGCCTTTTATTTAATGATAAACACGCAATGTTCATAACAGCACAACCCTAAGCAAATCCTGATGCCCCGGGCAAGACACCAGATTGTTCAACAATTAATAAAACAAAGCATTACTGTTTAAGAGTCACAGGAACAATCTCCTGAATAGACCAGTTGCACAAGCCCTGTCCTGGCGTGCTTGGCTGAATCCAGGCATCCATATCGCAATCGTTGTCTCCTTCATCAGACTCGGAAGCAGCGTTGATGGTCTCATGACATACTCCACTGGCAGAGATGGTTATTGGCCCTCTGAAACGGGGTGCCCCCACGGCAGGTGTCGATGATGACGGTTGATATCCCAACCCGAATCGGTCCATCTTCACGGGAATGTCCAGCACTTTGCCCCAACCCTTCGTCTCACCGGTCTCTACTAGAGCTTGAGCTTCTTTATATGACGAGACGACTATCTCCGGCACTTTGCTCGGCCCGGGACCTTTGTCCTTGATACGCAACCCTTCAAATGCCTGGCAGGGTGTTTCGTGAATCTCTCTATCGACCTCCACATATTTAAATGACGACAGATGGATGACCAGGATGTCTTCTTCTCCGCATACAGTGACCACGCTGTCTCCGACCATATATTTCAACTTTTGATGCAGGGTAGACGTGACTGCCCCAGCCCCATGGATCCAGGGTCTTCCGAGAAGGCAGCTATATGCAGGCTGGATGTCCATGATATAAAATTCAGTTGCAAACACCTCCGGCCCCACCTGTAGAGGCAATGTTATAGATCCAAAAACTGTTCTTCGCGTCCCATCAAATGCCCTGACTACCAAGTCACTGGGCGTGCACAGGATTCCTCTGACATCTAGCTTCATCATCGCTTTCTTGGGCAACACATTTAAGGACGATCCAGTGTCTACCAGTACATGAGACATGACGGATCCTCTACACTCGACAGATACGTGCAGCACCATATTATGCTCCCTCCCCTTCGGGGTCAAATCGAAATCTGTAAAGCCCAGGCTGTGGCCTGCATTCACATGTGCCAACACTCCTTCCAGCTGATTTACGGAAACATCTTGGGGTACGAAGGAAGTATCCAGGACTTTCAACAAAGCATTTCTGTGGGCTTTAGAGCACAATAGCAACGACAGTATAGATATCTTTGACGGCGTCTGTTGCAGATGCTCCACGATCTTATAATCACTTTTACGAATCAAGCGCATGAACTCTTCTACATCTTTCGATGCCGCTTCTTTTCCATTCCCCTGAACTGGGACATTCTCAACCATTTTTCCCTTCCCCTTCGCCAGTCTTTCGGCCTCCACCTCAGGCGATATGAAGATCCTACCACTCCTTGTCATACCTCCTGTACCAACAACGTTATCTACGGTCTCGGCTGGCTGCTTATTAACATCAATCTTTATTCCGTCGCAATATACTTCCAACCCATATGACCATGGGACTGCCTTTGTGCTTTCGTACGGGATCGGTATGGCTTTAGTGATAGTGATCGGTGGTCGCTGGGCCGGTGCCGTTATAGTGATTGTCTTTCGAGGAATCGTCACAGTGGCCACATCACTTTGATTGTCTGCTAGTGCCCCTGCAGGCTCTTCAATTGCTGACCGGTCAAACTGCAATGTGCCGCCATCTATTAAAGCCTGAATGCCCTTCTTTAAATCATCACACCCCCCAGCTAGGGTCCAACATTCCAAGCAGTACTCGTCACAACCTGGATAGACACCCCCCTGCAATAATCTGCTTTTTATCTCTTTCAGCGGCGTCTTTAAATCCTCGACATTCATAATCAGATTCAAACCCTCCTCAGTTAGAATGGCGTTTGCCCCATGGTTGGGCATGGGCTTCTGCACTATATTCGGACCTGCCGTTCCAAAATTGATAGCTTTACTGTCCAATAGATCCTGCACAACATGCTTAAACGCATGGCAACCCTCTACATCATGGCCCGGAGCCCCGAAATGGAATTCACAGTGCTTGCTTGCATCATAACCATACATAGGAGTTCCCGTTATTGGTGCCAGAGTTCTCCTCTCTACCAGGTTCAAACCCAATAGCGTCTGTAACAAATCTGCATAAGTTGAAGGTGGTTTCTCAAACACTCTCCTTGGTTTACCCCCCTGGAATCTTCGATGGGCAGGCTGTGCCCCCTGCTGTGGCTGCTGCTGCTGCTGTTGTTGTTGTTGTTGCATTGGTTGTTGCTGGAACAGAATAGTAACACTCGCCACCTGCTGCGGCTGATTATACTGGTTTCGACCTCTGCCCCGGCCTCGGCCTCCAAACACTGCGCTTGCGTCGCCCTGACGGCGCCCACCAAAAGCCTTTCTATTACTGCCAGATGCAGTTGATTCCTCAGCCTGGAATCTGCCCTATTTAATGTTACTTTCAATCTTTTCTCCCATCAGAATTAAGTCTGAGAAACTGGCCAAAGATGTGTGAAACAACTTGTCATAAAACATGCCTGTGAATGTGCCGATAAACATGTCATTCATTTCCTTGTCTTCTAAAGGAGGACGGATCCTGGCAGCCATGTCGCGCCATCTTTGCGCATACTCTTTAAAGCTCTCACCCTTCTTCTGAGACAGCCCTTGCAATTGGACCCGGTTGGGTGCCAAGTCGCTGTTATACTTATAGTGAGCTACAAATGCCTCTGCCAGCTGCTTCCATGTCTTTATATTAGTTGGCTCCAATCCCATATACCACTCTAGGGAAGGGCCCGACAAACTATCTTGAAAGAAGTGCATTAGCATTCTCTCATCAGTTGAATATGCAGACATCCATCTGTAATAAGACCGCACATGCACTTTCGGACAAGTGTCCCCTTTATACTTATCAAATGTAGGAGCTTTGAATTTGATTGGCACCCTCAAGCCAGCCACCAGGCCCATTGTTGACATGTCTAAGCCCACAACACTTTGGTTCACGACCCCCCTCATCTGCTCTTCTAGCATTCTGATCCTTTGGGAGTCATCCATAGGTCCTTCAAAACCTCCGCCGGAGAAAGCGTCCTCTTGCTGATCCTCTTGCCACATACCATTACCAGCTCCATACCCATCGTATCCGTTGTTACGGCCAGCTCTGATCTGGTTCACCACCGGGCCTCGCCCTCTGTTGCCGTACCCCGGAGCAACTCCAGCAGGTCCAAAAGCCATCAACCCAGCGCCGTTTCCATTTCCGAATCCTCCGTAACCCTGATTGGTCACACCAAAACCGTCCTGCCCGAAGCCTTGAGTATTGAAACCGTACTTCCCAGTATTATCGAATCCCTGATCATTGAACCCGAATCCAGCATTACCGAAGCCGTTGCCTCCC
This sequence comes from Lathyrus sativus, assembly GCA_963859935.3. Taxonomy (NCBI): domain Eukaryota; kingdom Viridiplantae; phylum Streptophyta; class Magnoliopsida; order Fabales; family Fabaceae; genus Lathyrus; species Lathyrus sativus. Next base: position 582,870,482 of record OZ012741.1, on the reverse strand, counting down.
ATATTATCACCCAAGTTAACATCACCAAGCCCAACGTTATGGACAGCAGTCTCGTTCCCAATTCCAACGTTACCATTCCCAGCAGCGGTACCGTTGTTGACATTAACAGCAGGTATGTTGACTACAGGTGGAGCCACTGGTGTGGGAGTGCCATCCCCATGAACAGTGTCGACTCGCACAGACTGATGATCCTCATTACCGTGACCAGCATTTCTGACCAACAGAGGCTGCACCATAGCTTGCAAATTCTCCTGACCTTTTGCAATAGTCTCCATGGTCTGCATGAAGAGTGCCAACTTCTCACGCATATCTTGCATCTCGTTCTGCATTTGATCCATGATTCTTCGACAGTTGGTGCGAGTGGAATATCGGTGTGGGCGCTGATCTTCAATCCTGAAAAGACCTGATGTAAAATGAGGAAATAAGATACCATCCAATAACCATCTGTAATGCAATATGAATATGAATGCAATGCTATATGTGTCTGTGCATTAGGGAAGATCATTCCCCGATTCTAGTGTGAGGTGCCAGTGCAGTGACAGTGCTAGCAATACGAAGATCGGAGCTGAATCATAGAAAGCCTCATATATTGCAGAGAAAACCAATAAGCCAAGAATACAATGTCACTGAGTACAATAAGAAGGCATGACCTCAACCAACAATCCTGGTGATGGTCAGCACTATGCAAATAAAGCATACAAGTTAATACATGAAATGATCAAGTACTCCCATAAGCCTGGTACTCTTCTATTAACTTCTTGGTCTCTGGATGACCTGGTCGGGTAAGCAGCCCTTCAACAAGTTGATTTCTTCGTTTGAGAACACATCGCACGTCTCCAGCAGTTTCTTCCCATGCCCCTTCTCCGAAGCGATCCTCTAGCTTCCGCTTCTGAGACTCGGCTTCGTTCCTGCCTTCGATGGCTTTGTTCAATGCATTCTGGAGACTATACCGGGCCATCACTTCTTCTTCATACTGCTTAATGCTAGCTTTCAACTGCTCTTCGAGGTCGGAAATTTGCTGCTTCAACTTATCTGCCCTCTTCTTATTGTTGGTCAGCGTAGCATTCCAAGTCTTATTGCAAGAAGAGATCTCTCGGTGTGCTGCGTCGAGTGCTTTCTTTTTGGACTCCAGCATGTCATGGGAGCTTCTGAACTCTTGACACAGACGTTCGCGCTTCTTTTTCTCCTCAGTCAACTCAGCCCCTAGTCTGTTTACTAGCTCGATCTGCTGCTGGAAAGCATGCACGACCTTGTTTTTCTCATTGCGTATCTGAGCTAGCTCTTGCTCTAACCCTTCATTGATCTTTATCAAGGCTTCCTTTTCTTTCACAACTTGCTCGTACGCCTCCCTAGAAACAGTGGTTGGCTCTTCTACCGGAATATGAACAGGGACTGGTGCATCTGGAAATGGCATCCGCAACTGTCTTGCTCTCTCCTGGATCCAAACTTTGTAGGGTGCATAAGCCTGACAATCGTTCTTCCCTAACAGTGGCTTCCCTTTTCTGTTGATACGCGTCCAGGCATGCTGAAGCTTCGCTAACAACTCCCCCTTCAAGTCACCGGTGAAGTACAGAGATTCCTGTACTTCTTCCTCCTTTGGTGGGTTCTTCAACGCATACCCGAACTGGCGGACAAACAAAGAGGGGTTGTAATTGATACACCCCTTTCTCCCGATCAACGGAATATTAGGATACCCAGAACAACTGACAATAAGCTCGGACCCAAGCAAGTCTCGATCAAACCACTCAATGTCTTCGGAAGATAACCTCATCAGGCGCTCTGGCCAGCTAGCCGTAGTTGCACTATCCACAAATGGTCCCTTCAGGGGAAGATGGCTCTTGAACCACATATACAACAAAGGCACGCAACAAGAGACGTTCTTGCCTCTCCTGTTCTCATTCCTGTAGTGCATCGAATGGTAAAAGTCTCCGATCAGTGTTGGTACTGGGTTACCAGCAGCAAATAGATGAAATGCATCCATGTCCACGAAGTTTGGGAAGTTGGGAAACAACACTATCCCGTAAATGCATAGAGCCAAAATAGCGTTAAAGACCACCCAACACCCATTCTTAGCGTACTCTTGAGCCTTACCAACCAGAAACTGGAGAGAGAAACTGGGAACCCCTCGCCAAGAAGTCATCAACAGCTCAGAAGCATTCATGTGCAGGGCCTTAGCTAAATCCTCCAACTTGGGTTCAGCGGCAGAGTGAATAAAAGGAACTGCATTCTGTACTGGCAGCTCAGTGAACTCTACATACTCCTCCATGGTAGGCCCCAAGATAAAATCAGCAAACGTGAAACACCTCAAAGCCGGGTCATAGAATTGCATCAGCGTATACAGCCCATTCAATTCATCATTAGTGGATTTGCGAACCAAACTCAACAGCCGTCCGTAACTTTGCCTGAAGCTTCTACGGACATCCTCCTCAGCAAGAGAAATCAGACCCAGGAGGGGAGCAATATCAGGGATAGGTAGCTTATACGCAACTGTCATCCTCAAACCAGCCATGATCAATACTCAGAAGTCTGGGCACTAGAACCAGGGAATATGCAAATGAACCTGCAACACAGACACACGTTAATGGAATGCAATGATAATGAGTATGCAAACAATGCAATGCAAGTAACATGCAACAGGGACCAAATGCCGTGGTTGAAAAAGCCTGAACCATATCAGAAGTCTCAGATAGACCCTCTAGAAGTCCTCAAACCCCGGTCTCAGATAGACCTAAAACAAAGCTCCAACTGGTCTCTGACAGACCTCAAACCATGACTCCAACTGGTCTCTGGTAGACCTCAGATCATATCTCCAACTGGTCTCTGGCAGACCTCATAACTCTTTAACTGGTCTCTGACAGACCTCAGAACTCTCCATAAATACCCAGGATCTCAGATCAAGAAATAACCGGTATCTGAAGGTCTAGTTACCTGCATAACCCCAAACCCTCTCACAGGTAGGTGTCCTAGTAACTGACAAAGGTATGACATCATATGCGGTCGTCGGCGTCACAGACTTTCAGGGTTGATGATACGATTCCCAGAAGGAGTGGCATCATCAAATCCTGAAGAGGCCTCACTTAGCCAACTTCCAAATGATCGGTTCCCAGAGTCGACAGTCCAACTAACCAGCAACCCGAGCCACCCAAAGGGCAGGACAGGAGGCCAACCAGAAGAACCTCGTCTGAGTGTAGATTTCGCGGGACACTAGGACATGCAAAGCACGTGCGCGCCCACTAATCTCTACTCTAAGTCTAGGTGCACTCAAGCCCAGGTCCGGCTTATCTCTCAATCATGGAACACCCGTCACACCCCACAATACAGCAATAATAATGATAATATAATGCTGAAAATAAAGGTCAGAAATATAAATCCATACAAAATCCTCGACGGGAAAACAAGCGCTAGGATTGACTCTCTAAAGGGACGTTGGATCCCAAATGCATAAGGACTATCGCAGTCCTTAGCAGCCAGGGGACGTTGGGTCCCCAGCAGAGTCGCCAGCTGTCGCTACTGCGAAAATCGGCGCCGGCTGACAGAAGAGTCGCCACCGTGCGTTATTTATCCCACAGGAGGGAAAGGAAACGCTCGAGGTAAACCTACCGCAAAACGGGGAAAGGAATGGTCATCGCAACCAAATCCTGGATTCGGGAGTCGGTTACGCAAGGGGAAGGTATTAGCACCCCTCACGTCCGTCGTACTCGACGGGATCCACGCTTGTTTTCGGGTATGGATTGTTATTCTATCTACTCTACAGGTCAGGGGTTAAAAGAAAAGAAAATGAAAAATGACTCGGCAAAGTATCGCACTTTATGCCTACGTATTCCCGTCTGGAACGAGAAATCAGAGTCAACGTAGTTCGCCTACCTACGGGAAAGGAGGGGAAGGTTGCTCGCTAAGACGTCGCATCCTATGCCTACGTACTTTCACACAGCATGAAAGATCAGAGCAAACGTAGTTCGGGCCACGTATGACACAGGTCTGTCTTGATTGTTTTTATTCCTTCTGAAAAAGGTTTTTCTGATTAACAGTCCAAGCGGACAAAAAATGACGTCTTGATGAGTTCACATTCTTTTACGGAAGAAGTGTCTTTTATTGTGTTTGAAATACTTATGGTGTTTTTCTGTTCGTTTTGAGAAAGAAGAGACAGAACTCTATCCTACGGTTGCGAAGGGAATCAAACTAACCTAATGTTATCATGCATGGGTTAAGACCTAGTGTCTATCATGCTCCTCTCTTGCACAGAGAGAAACAGAGATCCTAAGGGAGTAGACGAAAACAGAAACAATAATAATATATACAGTAAAGCAGTAAAATGCATGGATGCAACAATACAAGCGAGGCAAGGGAGTCCCACTCAACCTCGAACCTAAAAAACAATAGGCAAAAGTGAACAGGCTTCACTTTCACCCCAACAGGTTAAACAGCAAACAATACAGTCAGGGAAAACCAATCAATACATCAGAAATAAACAGCAAAAATAAACAGCCACAGCAGCTCTGCATCAACATCTGTCTTCAAGTCATCATCAATCAGCTACAAGCTTCAGCAAGCATCAATCTTCATCTCTACAGCCTTCAAGCAAGGTCTTTGTCATCAGTCTTCAATCTGCACTGGCCTTTCTTCAAGTCTCAATCTCCAAGCTGAGGAATCAATCACAAGAGTGAACTGGGTGTTAAGCAATTTGTTGACCACCAAAGGTGGCAAACAGACTGTTAACAACATATAGAATATTTCTCTCAAGAGTTCTATCTCTTAGATACTATCACCAAGCCTTCCAAAGGAAGGGGGTGAATGTCTTAGAGAGACTCTGCATCACAGAGAGGAATGGAGGCAATCAAGACCTTCCATGTTTTGAGAATCAAGTTGGCTACTCTAGAGCTCTGCCTAACTCCTAAACCCTATACTCCTCAACAGATGCCAGCAAAGGACTCTCCTCATCAACTTTAGAAGTTGGTCTCCAATCTCTGGATCTCCAATGGCTTCATCATCACAAGCTTCAGCTCTCCCAATCCCCAGGCAAACCCAATACCCCACATAGACAAATAATAATCCCCAGAGAGGGCACACCACACCAGTCAAGCAAATATAGACAGTATACTAATAGCAGTAGGGGAATCCTAATATTTTCTAAGGGATCTAATATCTACCAATAATCCCTATAGTCCCATACCCCAAAAATTCAATCTACAACTTCTAAGGGAAATGATTTAGTTCTCCTATGTTATCTCCTAAACCCTAGTTTTGATCATGTTCTTCACACCTAAACAAATCACCTAAAATTAAATTCTAAAATCATGAACTAAATTGTATACACAAGCTAACATTCTATACTAATCAACCTAAAAAGAATGGGACAAAAATATAAAAGCATCTATTCAAACCAAAATTAACAAATTCATGTATCAAACTAAATGATATTTACACCTATTTAAAAGAAAAATATGCCAAAAATATAAAAATAAAATTAAATATTAATTTTTTTGTGTGATATTTTTCTTAACAAAATTATGAATAATATGCAAAAAGAACCAATTAAAATCATGCACTTTTCTATTTTTTATGAATTTTTAAAGAAATGAAAGTTTGAAAGAAATAAAATTGAATTAATTGAAATGGGGTGCAGAAAGCATGCAAAATCAATTGAAATAAAGGATGGGCCCAGACAGGGGGGCGCGCATAGCAAGCGCGTCTGGGCCCAATGCAAACAGAAAACATAATAAAAAATTAAAAAAACTCTGAACGGTGCCAATAGCAAGGTTTCCAGTTGAATTGGGATTGGGCTTGGTTTGAGGGGTGCTATTAGCAAACAATCTTTGAGCCCAGTCTGAAATAATAAGTGAAACGGTGCGTATTGGCTTTTAAATCTCCCTCTGTTTTTTCTTTAAATCAAGGCCCTTGGATTTAGTCCCCAGTCAAAGTCAAAATCAAGATCGTGTGGCCACGACTTTGTCTTCAACCTCCAGCAAACCCTAGGTTCTGAAACTCTTCACCATGCATGCATTTTACACCTTTCTGTTCTCCCTCGTCTCTCCATGGATTCACTCGATGCAAAGAGCAAAGTTGCTCTAAATTCTTCCCTCTACACAGCCATGTCCATAATTCCTTCTAAAACTCAACCAATAATCAAACCCGATGAATGTAATAGCTTGGTTCCACCATGATCACCTGATATCACTTCTTCCAATTCTCTCTAATTCTTGCCCTATCCTAATCTATGCTTCACAGTGATCATTTTAAGCCACAAACCTAAGATTATCATGCAATACTCTATGAGTTACAAGCCTCAACAGTTTTGGTTCACCATGATCAACCTCCATGAAACTTCTTCAAACTCACCAAACTCAGTCATCTAACCTATCCTAACATTTCTATGCTAACAATTCCCTATAATTCTAACTAAATCATGCAATTCGAATAGAAATCTAACCTGATGTAAAATGAAGAAAACAGCTATGGAATACTCTGATCTGATGCTTGTAATGATTGGAAATGGATCAGGGAACTCGATTATGAGTTCTGTATGCAATGGATCTTGCTCCAAGTTCTTGAATCTTGCAATCACCAAAAACTTGCTTCTTGGATGATGGAATTGGTTGGTACGAGTTCTTCTCTAATTCTACCAAATTCTGATGAAAATATGATCTATGAATGATGGTGATGATGATCCAATCCAGAAATGTGAAAATTGAGAGAGATTTGGTGGAGTTTGAAAAGCTTTTGCAAATTGGAAGAATTGTATGAAACTTGGTGTTATGAGCAAAGTGATTCACAAACCATGGCATGGAGTCTCTTAATGCAATATATAGATGAGATTAGAAAGTCCTAGAACTTTGGAGAAGCTTCCCATGCACACTTTCCCTTGGATTTGGATTATGTAACTTCACTTGTAGGTAACCATGCATAACTTTCAATTCTTGAACCAAACTCAAAATTCTACTTTTGCCAATGTTCTTAAAACATTTTTTCCAATCAAAATGACCTATAATTTCACCTCATTTGGCCAAACTATGAAAAATCTCAAATTTAGGTCATTTTTTATTCATTAAATCCACCAATTTTGAAACCTTGAGCTATGAGTCTTTCCAATCTTTCATGGTCACTTTTCTAGACTCAAAATGTCATTTGGAACAAGTTTTATGTTGTGAAGTTTTCCATTTGAAGCTTCCTTGTATGAGTTTTGGGCATAGGCTTGAAATGACCTGTAATTCTTAGATGACCAAAATACCCTTTGCTTGCCAAGACCATAAGTAGAGTTCCACAAATCATATGAAGGCATACCATATCATTATAGAAATCTAAGACAATGAGGAACAACTCTTATGTTGACCAGAAATTCATTTGAAATCTCCTTTAGGGGTAAAAATTGCTTAGAAGACAAGTAACTTTCACATACAAAATTTCAGATACCTCAGATGACCTGTAACTTGGAAGGACCATAACTTGAGTTCTATAAATCTCCTTGATGTCTTACACCACTCAAATTAAAGGTCTTGAGATCCTCTACAAGTTTCATGTTAACCAAGGATCCATTTGAAGCTTGCATTTTGACTTATTTTGCTTGGAAATTTGACCTAAATTAGGGGATTTTACACAGAAACCCTAATTTAGAAACTCCTCTTCTCCTTGATTTCTCTTAATTTCTTCTTAGAATATCACCATATCCTTATCTACATGTCAAATGATGAACCCCACATCTCTCAAATAGACCTCAATGCCTTTCAATCAGTCAATGGACCTAGGGTTGACCTAGAGTTGACCCAGATGAAACCTTAGTTAACTGTCTTCAACTGCAATTCTTGGGATCATATCAATGACTTGCCTCCTTATCCAAATGACTTTCTAGGTCTTCCACAATGTCTATATACTCTCCATGCTCAATCCACAACTCACATCTTCTTTGATGATCCCCAGATACCCTCAAATAGGAGATAGATGCACTGATTGATCCATTGACTTCTTTAGCTTCCCCATTCTTTCTGATGACTTGAGTAAGGTTGAATTAGAATAATAACCTCTTGATAGGCTCATAGGGATGAGAATAATGCTTGGTCCCTGTTGGCTGACTTGTTATGCTATGATGTGCAGATGATTAGACTATGTACATGACTCTATATGCTAATGATATTGAAACATAAACCAAGTGAATAAGGTTGAGCAAATTTTAGGGTGCAACAGTTGTCCATAGATTTTAAGAAAGCAACCATCCTGGGTTTCCAATAGTCATAATTATTCTCATCTAGAACAGGTGGTCTGTTCACAAATCCTCCTTCTTTGTCCATGGTACCAGAAAGTATAGTCCATAGGTCTCACCCAGAACCAGAGCAGGATGCTTGCTCTGATACCAATTGAAATTCTGGTATCAGATATTAGATGTCGAAGGAGATGTCCACGACACAAATATCTGTTTGTCAAGAACAAAGAAAACAGCTGGGCAAATAACAGATAAAGAGACACAGTAATTGTTAACCCAGTTCGGTGAAACACACCTACATCTGGAGGCTACCAAGCCAGGGAGGAAATTCACTATCAGTAGAATTAATTTAGAGCTAAACTCCCAGTTTACAACTCCTCACTTAATCTCTACCCAATGCAATTTCTGCCTAGAACCCACTAGACAAGCGACACCTCTCACTCCCCCTCAATCAAAGCAGTGATACCAGTCAATACAAAGAAAAGACTTTAGAAGACACTCTTCAAAGTTACAACTTGATCTTACTTAAGAGCTTCAATCAAGTACAATACACTCTTTCTTAAAAGCTTTGAGTGAACAATTAACAATTAACAAATAACAACCTAGTCCAATTCACACATTAAACAATGAGTGAATGGCTCACAAAACTAACACACACGAAGCCTAAACTTAAACAGATGCACACATTTTTTAATCCTTGCTTCTCTAATCTTCAAGCTAGGGTTCCAGCCTCCTTAAATAGTAATGCACAATAGGCTTGGGCTGTGCCAAAAGTAACAGCAACAATCTTCATAAACAACAACAATCACTCAGATTTGATTTGACCAATCAAATCCAATCATATCAATCTTCAAATCTTCAATTAATCTCCTGATATTAAATTCAAATCAAATCCCATCTGATCCACAGAAAGTGCATTAGAAACGCCTTCACTAACACACTAGAAACACACAGTTTCCACATCAGACAAGTGTAGCCATCTTGCATAAAAAGATATGCTCACACATACATTCATACAAAATGTTTAGATCATGAGTGTCAAGATATCTTGTTTGACATCATGAGAAAACCTGTTACAAGTCACAAAATAACCTGCTAATCCTGACAGACAGATGTCACGACATCCTATAGGACATCTTGTAATTACTTCTAGTTTTACCAAAATACCTTCCAATCAAGAACTAATAGATATAATGATGATAAGATGAAATGAAACATAAATTGTGATGAATTTCAAGTGTTAGAGTGGATTTGAAATGTTTGGGTTTGTTGTGCATGCAAGAGACAAGAGAGAATGACATGAAATGTTCCAAAACTGCACTTATGAATCGACCTTAAAACACATGTGTCAACATGTCTAGGTCATAGGTCGGCACATACTGAAGCAAACCAACAGTAATTTTAGAAAATTAAATTATATGTCGACCTGAAATAACATGTGTCGGCCTATATTGTAACTTCTGAAAAATTTAAATTTAATTTTCATAGGCCGACCTATATGAAAGTGTGTCGACCTAAAGACTTCAAAACTTCAAAATTTTGACTCAAATGGAATTTTAGTGACCTTGAAAGACATATCATGACTCAAGTTGACTCATGCACACTTACATGATGAGAGACACATGCATATGATTGATTTTTATGGTTTATTTGCTAGAATCATGCAATCATAAAAATTGAAGCATGAATTGGTTCAAGATAAAGATGAAATATGAAGACACTTATGTGAAGTTACTATAAGGATGTAAAATGCAACACACAACAATCATATTAATTTTTTTTGGAAGTAAACACGCATCACAAATATCATACACATAATTCATCACATACCTTTGCGAAATAAACAGGTAAAAGAAATACTTACTTACAAAACAAGAAAAAAGGATTGAAACGATATTACCTCACCGTACACATGACGGAGGATGCACTTGCATTCCACGAAGAACTTTTGAATGAAAGTTGAAATAAATGCAACACGTGACACAAAACACAATCGAGACCAAAACGCTCTTACCACTTTTCTTCTTGTACAAGTATATAAAAGTGTGATTAATAATGCATCCAAAAAGGTGATTGAGTTGATGATTATTCTTGATGTTGGACTCACAATCTTGTTTAATCATGATGATTATCTTACTCCTTCTCATGTTTCATCATGTTAGGTTGATAACTCCTAATTTGATGTACTTGAGTATGTTTTCTTAAAGATAAACCTACACTATTGAACATAATACCTTTCCGACACTTCTCGGATAGAACATTAGTAATCATTCACACACTTTTACCACTTTAAAGAAACACTAAAAGTTAACCTGATTGGTAACACAATCCGCCTTTTTAGTCACATAGATAAAAATAATAAGGACATGTCACCGTGTTGTGCCTTGATGCTCCACAAACAAGATTCCATACTCTCTTCATAGAGTCAAGAAATTTTTCCTACATGATTAACAAATAGTGCTAGGTACCCATCTTCATTGGGTCCTTAGGGATTAGTAAAACTTTGGTTGCATCTAGGCATCCATTGAAAGGCACCTTTAGGAACAAAAAGTTTCCTAAATTTGCACTTTGCAATGGTGTGACCCTTTTTGCAACAATATTGATAGTACAAGTTAAGAGAAGATAATCTTTTGCTATTTGATTCCTTTATAATGTAATTATACCTTCTATAAGGATTATAAGATGGTAATTCATATTTGAAAGTATCTATAACAAAAGTAACCTTAGGTTGCAAAGCTTTATCTAATTTAGCTTTAAGAGTCCTTAACTCCTATTGCCAAATGTGACAAGTTTCATAACCAAACCACAAAGGTTTAGGATCCTCATCTTGATCCCTTAGAATATCTAACATAGATTTTCTTAGTGCTTCCATATTCTTTTCATTTTATGAAATCTTATCTTCTAAATGAGAAATGATTCTTTTATTTGAAGCTAGTCTTTTGAAAGCATCTATGGCTTGTCTTTATAGATTTTCAAAAGATTCTTGAAGTTGAGAAAAAGCTAAATCATGAGAAGCTTGAGGTTTAGAGTGACTTGCAATCTTTTTCTTTCCTTTGTTTTCCATATAAAAAAGCTTGGCCAATTCAATACTTGACGTAGATCTATCATCACTTGATGAATCACTTTCTCTCTCCCAAGTGGCATAAGCTCTTCTAGATTTTCTAGACAATTTATGACAGCCTCTTTCTTTTTCTTTCTTGATTTTAGGACACTCCGAGTTATGGTGACCGGGTTTACCACATATGTAACAAGTACTTTGAGACTTCCCCTTTTGGTTCTCATCTTTTTTTGAGGAACTTGATAACCTTCTTGATTTATCATGGTACTTATCGAGATATTTGTTGTTGTGTTTCAACATGTATTTATTGACCCTCTTTATACACAGTCCCATATCTTCTTCATCAGATTCATTGTCATATTTAGATTACAATCCCTAAGCTCATAATTTGAGATCCTTGAGCTAGAAGTCTTTAGAGCTATGGAATTCTTTCCTTCTTATTTGTCTTTCCCTTTCTCTTTCTTCACTTTCTTTTCACATTCTTTTTCGTATTTTGCTAAGTAAGTGAACTCTTGCTCATGCTCTTCCAACTTACCAAACAAAGCCATGAGATCAAGCGACTTAAGATCATTGGTCTCTTTGGTAGTGGTGATCTTTGGTTGCCATTCCCTACTTAAACACCTCAACACTTTGTTAGTAGCAAGTTCATTGGAAATGGGATTACCTAGCACATTTAATCTATTGATAAGATGTGTGAACCATTTTCGCATATTCACAATGGTTTCATCATGCTCAATACGAAACAACTCAAACTCTCGATTTAATGTGTTGATTCTAGATTATTTGACATCATTAGTACCCTTATGTGAAATTTCTAATGCGTCCCACATACCCTTGACGGTCTCACAATGATAAACACAATAAAACTCATTAACACCCAAAGCGAATATGAGAATATTTTTCACTTTTCAATCATGTTACCATAGTTTCCAATCATTAGCATCCTATTGTGCTTTCAATTTAGGTACGATAACACCTTCATTGGTCATAGTTATTTCATTCGGACCATTTTGAACAGCGTCCCACATACCTTTGTTAACAGAGTTGACGTGAATACGCATTAGAGCTTTCCAATGGCCATAATTTTCGCCGGTGAAAATTAGTGCTCCATTGTACGCTCCCTTAGGTTCGGTAGCCATTCTTCTAAAAAGTAAATATAAAGCACGAAACTAATCAGAGCTCTTAATATAACTTGTTAGATGATAGAATTCGATCTAGAGAGGGTGAATAGTTCACAAATTTAAAAACATAACTTTTGACAAAAATAGTTTTTCGAAAGTTTTATGGCACAACGAAAATAACCCGAATCAAATCTTCTAACCAAACCTACTATCGAAAAGCTCAGATATGCGTAATGTAAATCTATAAAATGATCATGAACAAAATTTTTTCAACAAAGATTAATTCATTGATCAATCAAATGCAAAGCTATACGTAAAGCTTATTTTCCAATGAACACAAACCAATAAAAATACTCAAAGGAAATTTATCAAACACTTTGTATGCGATCGATAATGTTTGGAAATTCAATATGTTTTATTGATGTTAAAAGCCAATCACAATCAAAGTGATTATGATTATATCAACAACAACACTTTAAAGGATAGTTGAAAAAAATTTTCCAATCGAGATAATCGAAACAACAATGAACTTCATAATTTGCAAGAACAATAATTAAAGAGATAAAAAGATGCAAAGAGAGAGAGAGAGAGAGAGAGAGAGAGAGAGAGAGAGAGAGAGAGAGAGAGATACACAAATATTATTTTAGGAAGTTTCCCAATCGGTCTTGCTATCGATATGTTTTCCCTCAAATCAAATTTAAATTGAGATACTTGAAATTAACATTATATTTGCAAAAATGTTTATATAAGAGATGAAGAACTCTAACCTCACAAACCCTATGGGTTGTTGTTGATTCTACCACCTCCAAACTCTTGATCGAATTTTGATCAAGTCACCAACAAGGCTACTAAAATCCACATGTTCTTGACTACTTGCTTGCAAGACTTCCTCGTCTTCAAGGTTTTCGCTCGGTCGAATTAATCTCTAACATGAACTTGTTGAACCCAAGATTCCCGAACGTGATTCACCGTCTCGTGCTACTCCATTGAAAGGAAACCACCTTGTCTCAAGACCTTCACTCAGTCAAATCTGTGATAGCGTAATCTTGTTCAAAACCTTAAAATCCCAATGATCTTGAAGGAAAACCCCAAATTTGTTTTTTTATTTGAAACACACAAAGATCCCAACCCAATATTCTTGGTCACACCAACCTAATTGGACGTTATCAACCCTGATTTAGATGGTCACCCAATCAAAAAAAGATTATGTGTAGTTTAATTGTATGTATGCATAGAAGAAAGGTTGAATATGATGAGAAAACTTTATAATTCTGGTTTTGTTTAGGTTTTATACTAGTACCTTGCTAGAAAAAGGTGCATGTATGAGTATTTATGTGTGTGTGTGTGTGTGTGTGTGTGGAAATATGCAAAAAGGATGCAAGAAAAATAAGATGCAAAATAAAATTTGAGTTTTTGAGAGCTACAATTCGACATATGAAAGTAATAGGTTGGCTTGTCATGGTACTCAATTTGACCTAAGTGAGGGGACCTTTGGGCATAGCCTACAGGCTTTAATATTGATGCGTGGTGGTCGACCTGTATAAGCTATGTGTTTACCTATAATGAAGCAAAAGCTTCTATAGGTCGACCTGAACTCGTATGTGTCGGCCTATGCAACAATGTTCACACATAAAACTTTGTTTTTGATGTATGAAGCATGCATAGACATTTCTAATCATTTTCAAAACCATTTGTATGCATCCTAAAACTAAAATGATCAATGCACATCTAAACTTTGGTTGATACCTCCCAATATACAAAAACGCTAATGCACTCTCCTAGTTTTGACATCATTCAAAACATGGGTAGATGGAAGAATGCACTCACAATTTAGGTTCTATTAATATATAAATCCAAGTTTCATTTTTTGTAAAAGTAGTTGTAACAAAATTTTAATTTTAAGTGAGAAGCTAGTTACATTTTCTCTCTTCTCTACTTCCATCTTCTTCATCTTCAACCATTATGCACCAACAATTGGTATCTAAAGCTCTGGTTCGGATCCACAAAAAACAACAAGGGAAACATGAGTGATGTGAGGCGTGTGTGATTTGTTAGACTATGGCACGGATCTAGAAGGGGGGGGGGTTGAATAGATCCCCAATTAAAATTTGAGTCGGCGCTACCAATTTAAAATTGGTTTTAAAAATGTTTTAAGTGCGGAAGCGGCCGAGGAAAATATAGCCTAAAACGAACGGTTATTGGAAAACCGGATATGCGTAAGCCTTTGGATTAATGACAATTTGGAAAATACAATCACAACACTAATCACACTTATCAATTATCTACTTCAGTTGTAAGGATTCCTAGTTCCAATGATTCAAAGAGCAAACCAAAACTAGATACACATGTAAGATAATTTTGGTTCAAGCAATATGTCAAACACTTGGTGTGCAAAACACTCCAAGTGATATTTATGTTGAGTAAGTGATTCCAACTAGCCTAGTACAATGTCTTGTTGTACTTTGGAGTCAAAAACAGAGTTTTAACCTCTTACTAAATTGATATCACAATTTTGACAATAGAGCTTATACAAAAATCACTTATTTTGAGCTATAACGTAAATGCTGAAAAATAGAGAAGACAGGTATTTGGTGAGGCAGTTCCCCCGTCGTCCTCGCTTCGGGGTACGTCTGCCCTCAATTCTAAAACTAGAATTGAGATAGATTTTATAGATATCACCTGTTGAATGTAACAGTTTATACAAGGATTGAGCAACAAATATACAACATAAATCTCAATGTGTTGAAAGTTGCTTTCACTCCTTGCCCCTTGATTCAAGATGAATCAAGTCCTCCGATTTGTATTGATGGACCTCTGACTCCAGCCACCTTATTGAATGACACGTTGTTGTTCAAACCTTCGGCTCCGGCTGATCTCAACAGCACCAAATCGACCCCGAGATCTTCCCTTCAAAATCACCAAATCCGCTACTAGACTTGTGAAGAACACCTCTTCATAATCACTTTCGCTCGGTTGACCTTTGATGAAGAATCTCGTCCAAAAACCCCCAAAATTCAAACCAATCTTTGAGGGTAAAACCCCAACGGTTTTATTCAAGAAAGAACCTGTCACAAGCTTCAACCCGAACTTGATTCTCCAATCTAAGCTTCGAACCTTATCACCTTGAATCTCTCACAAATGCATTTCAAAAATGATTGTGTGTAATTGAAATGTTATGAGATGTTAAAGATGAAGATGATGAATCTTGGACACCTATTTCCCTCTTTCTTGTTTTTGAACACATAAATCAAAGGATTATCAAATGTTAAAATGACACAAGTGGTTAAACAAGTATATATAGTCCCAACCCAATTCTAGACATAACAATATTTCAAATTTAAGAGGGAAGCATTTAAAAACAGATTTTCCACGCGAACGGTCGACCGCAGCAGGTCTGTGCGTCGATGCATGGCCTGCGTTGTTTGGAAATCTGGAAAATTCATCAGTATGTGTCGACCATACAGTCGGCGTGCGCTGATCTGTTGAAACCTATTTCCCTTATGTGCCGACCCTATGGTCGACTCATGCCTTTATGCGCTGACACGTTGGAAAGTTATTCCTTCATGCGCCGACCCTATGGTCGACTCATTGCCTTGTGCGCTGACTAGTGGAGAATTATTCTGATGCATGCGCCGAACCTATGGTCGACTCATGCCCTGCAAACCTGCAAAAATTCATCAGTTTGTGGTCTTTCATGCCTTTGGTCATGATTGCATTTTATCTACACATAGTATATTCATTACAGCAGTTTTAAGACAAGTATAAAAGGATATGGTGGGTGATACTTTGCATCTGATTTAGTAGATCAGGAGTTCATAATTTCCAATCTATCCAGGGAATTTGTCATCATCGAAACCTGCATTAACCCATATCTTGCAGACTTGTGTGATGTGTGGCGATTTGCCTCCACAATCTCCCCCTTTTTGATGATGACAACCTGTATACAACTAAAACACCAAATATGCAATGTATACACACATGTATACACAAGCTCCCCCTTTCTTTTGTAATATAAGGTTGTAGAACAAACAACCATCAACTATTGTTAATATCCTGACTTGGATTTGGTGTTGGCTAGCTTGCTACATGTTCTTCTCCCCCTTTGACACCATCAAAAAGAGAAGGAGAACGCATCAATTAACAGAGAACATACAATAGGTGATAGTTAATTACCAAACTTCACACATAAGCATGATAATGAACAAAAGTAACTTGAATTAATAGATAATTACGAGAACATGCAAAGTAGGTGAAAATTCAGGCACACATAATACGAAAAAATGAAAAGTACATAGATGAAACACATATGCAATTATGAAATATGCAACTATGAAACTAATATCCCCGACCCCGACCGATGCCCCTCCCCCGGTAAGCAGCATCAGGATTGAGGTAAGGATCCGAGAAGTCCAGAAAGGCCTCTACGGACATGTTGAGGTGATGAAGAGAGTCGGTGATTTCCAAATCTTGCCTTTCATGTGATTCAACCAGAGCTTCAATACGGGTGTCCATCCGAGTCGAAAATGAATTTAACCTTTCATTTTGGGTATGAAGCTCAGCTCTAATCTGCTCCATTTGAGTATCTTGACTCCTCATGAAATTTTGTTGATCTAACTGCATGGACTGCAACATATTGATGACTTCAGAGTTGTCTGAAGGTGGAGGAGGTGATGAGTGCTGGGAAGGTTGATAGTCTTGAGGGTAGCCGTGATATGGGTCGTAGAATCTACCCAGGGTAGTCCAGCCTATGTATTTCCATTCACCCCATCCCTGATTTGTATAATCGCCTTCTTGTGCTTCTGATGGAGCTGAATACTGGACCCAATCGGTATTTGGAGGCGTATCTTGAACTGGAGATTGATGATAGTCTTGAAACTCACAGACAGGTTCTTGTACCTCTGCAACTGTATCTTCTTTATCATCGTCTTCTTCACCTTGTTCTTCACTTTCTTCTTCAGAGTTGTCATCAGAACTGTCACGAGGCACCGAAGGAATATTTGCGCGACAGACAAATCTGTATGATCGTCGTTCAGCACACCAAAAATACCCGATCATTGCAAGGGTTTTGGTGCTAAATTCTTTGTCAGAGGGGACTGAAACACAAGGAAATGTTGGGTATACAACATTTGCTGCGGCAAGAATTTCTGAAATAAACGACCCATAGGCTAAAGCAGTGCCTCTACTTGAGTCTCTCAGAGCAAAAATCCTGCTTGCAATATAGTATGGCCAGTTTATTTTTATCTTATGTTTCAATATATAGATGAGATGTACCTCAGCTTGTTCGACGCGGGACAGTCCACCCTTTTTCGGTCGTAGTATGCGAGCGACGATCCACTGAAGGATGCGCTCCCCTGTACTGAGTTTCCCGTCTGTGACCATTCTAGGAAAAGCATCACTGTTGACAATTGCATCTGGATAGGGTCTTTTGAGCATGTCATTAATAGCACTCTTAAATTCATACCCTGGCACCGTACGAGTGTCCGTTACCTCATGAAGAGGTGGTGCATCAGCATCAACAGTCAAATCAAAATACTTGTTCCATACTTCAGAATTTATATTTACCAGTCTATTGCCGACAAAAGTGTGGAAATGCTGATCTTGAAAGTTACCCCGCAGATTTGTGTAGAACACCCTGACCAAATCCTCACTATACTTTGTATTGCACTCCAGAAAATTGAAGAACCCCTGAACTTCCAGCAGAGACAGAATTTGGGTGAGATGCAAGCGCTCACCTGTTGCCTGGTACAAAGCATGATGTGGAACTATGGCTCTTTTGCTGAGACTCTTGTTGAAGTTTTCAACAGTAGGTGGATGAACTAGTGAAACAGCGGTAACGGGGACTGAAGCAGATGATGATGAGGCCCTTGATCTCTTACCTGTATTTTTGCGGAGAAAGGAAGCCATTGATGATGATTTTTGGAGAAGTTGTAGATATGAACTTTGAAGAGAGTGGTTGAGGATAATTTTGGAGAAGATGAAGACTATTGCCTTTAATAGAGAGAGGTTTTAGGGTTTTTGGGAAGAGGGAGGAGACAAGAGGATACAATAGATGTCTAGATGCAATTTACGAGACAAATGCCATATTAAATCATAACAAAAGTTGACTGCACATTAAATGTAGAGGAATGGAAACTTGGAACGGTTTTCAAAAGAAAAAATTCTGGGTTTTTACGCGAGCCGTCGACCATAGCCCCTGCATGCATCGACGCATACTGTACATTTTTTGATAATTTTGAAAGTTTACAGCATGCGTCGACCGTTGTCCTGTTTAGGTCGACTCATAACCTTCAAAAACCCAATTTTTCAGTTTCAGATTATGCAGAATGCCACACTTGCCTATTTATCATGCCTATTCACCTTTTCACAATATGATTTGCATTCAACACACATAGTATCAGGCAGCAAAAGTCATATACATATATAAGTACCATGATTGTCGAACGATATAGTTATTTTCAAGTCATGAATGTTTAGAGAGAGAGAGATAAAAAGAGAGAGAAAGGAGCAATATCACCTCTATACCGACCACACTTGTTAATCACAGATTTGTACTTGCAACAAACTAAAAAAAAATTGTTAGTGGTACAAAAGCATAGTTGTAAATAGATTAATTATGAACGTAGTAATTGTTAAACCCGATCAGAAATGTCGAGAATACCAAGTTCTCGACGGATATGAAAGAAGGGCTCATTGGATAGCGGCTTTGTGAAAATGTCCGCTAGTTGGTTTTTAGTATCAACGTGTTCAAAGACAACGTCACCCTTCTCTACATGGTCCCTCAGAAAATGGTGTCGAATTTCTATGTGTTTGGTACGCGAATGTAACACCGGATTTTTGGTAAGATTTATAGCACTGGTGTTGTCACAAAATATTGGAACACGTTCTAGCTTCAAATTGAAGTCCAATAGTTGTTGTTTAAGCCATAGGACTTGCGCACAACAACTACCGGCGGCTACGTATTCCGCTTCGGTGGTTGACAGAGCAACAGACACTTGTTTCTTGCTGTGCCAACTGACCAAGGAATTTGAAAATAAGTGACACGTACCACTGGTGCTTTTCCTATCCGATTTGCAACCGGCGAAATCGGAATCGGAGAAGCCTACCAATGAACAATCATTACCTTTGGAATACCACAGTCCATATTTCGGAGTACCAGATAGGTATCGAAGTATGCGTTTGACAGATTTTAGGTGGGATTCCATAGGACATGATTGGTATCTGGCGCACATACACACGCTAAACATAATGTCGGGACGCGAAGCAGTGAGATGTAGGAGCGAGCCAATCATACCTCTGTACCTTTTTACCTCAACATTTTTACCACTTTCATCTTTACTCATATTTGCACATGTTGGCATAGAGGTGTCTATGGCTTTTGAATTTGCCATGTCAAATCTCTTGAGAAAATCCAAACAATATTTTTTTTGGCTCACGAATGTTCCTTCCTTCAGTTGCTTGATTTGCAAGCCGAGAAAGTATGTGAGTTCACCCACCATACTCATCTCGAATTCACTCTGCATACGCTTAGCAAACTCTCTTACGAGATTCATGTTAGTGGATCCAAATATGATATCGTCAACATAAATTTGTACAAGAATTAAGTGTTTTCCTTGACGTTTAATGAAGAGAGTAGTATCAACCTTTCCTCTTGAGTAGCCTTGATCAAGTAAGAATTTGCTTAGTCTCTCATACCAAGCTCTGGGAGCTTGTTTGAGATTGTACAAAGCTCTTTTCAATTTATAGACATGATCAGGATACTCATGAGACTCAAAACCAGGTGGTTGAGCAACATAGACTTCTTCATTTATGAACCCGTTAAGGAACACACTTTTGACGTGCATTTGAAATAACTTAAAATCTTTCGCACAAGCGAAAGCAAGTAGAAGGCGTATAGCCTCGAGTCGAGCAACTGGCGCATAAGTTTCCTCATAATCGATGCCTTCCTCTTGGTTATACCCTTGCGCGACTAAACACGCTTTATTGCGAGTTATTACTCCGTTCTCGTCCAGTTTATTTCTAAACACCCATCGGGTGCCGATTACTCGATGACCTCGCGGAGGAGGGACAAGGTCCCAAACCTCATTTCTAGTGAACTGATTTAGTTCCTCCTGCATTGACAAATACCAATGTTCATCGAGTAGGGCTTCCTTAGGGTTTTTAGGTTCCATTTATGACACGAAAGCGAAGTGATAACAGAAATTACTTAGCTTCGATCGAGTTGTTACACCCTTTGTGATGTCTCCAAGAATGTTTTCAATTGGATGGTCTTTAGATGACTTCCACGCTTGAGGGAGATCATCGTTTGAAGGCAGATGAACTTCCTCTGTTACATCACGGTGTACATCTTTATCCTCCTCAATTTTGGCTTTGTCAGGTTGATTAATCCCTGCCTCACCACTTTTGAGTATGTCTTCAGTGGATGTACCTGCACCATGAACAACACTATCCTTTTCGACATTTCTCGGGTAGGACTCATCAAAAGTAACATGCACAGACTCTTCTACAGCAAGTAATCGTTTATTATATATTCTATATGCTTTACTCGATTGAGAGTATCCGAGAAAGATACCTTCATTGGCTTTGGAATCAAATTTGCCCAAGTTTTCCTTTCCATTGTTTAATACAAAACATTTGCATCCAAACACATGCAAGTGAGAAACATTTGGCTTTCGCCCTTTTAAAAGTTCGTACGGTGTTTTATTTAGAATGGGGCGAATAAACACCCTATTCAAAATATAACACGTCGTACTAATGGCATTGGCCCAAAAATATTTAGGTAAACCACTTTCGTTAATCATTGTTCTTCCCAATTCTTCTAAAACACGGTTTTTGTGCTCCACAACCCCGTTTTGTTGAGGAGTGTGTGGAGCGGAGAAGTTATGATCTATACCATGGTTACCGCAATATTCTTCAAATAAGTGATTTTCAAACTCACCTCCATGGTCGCTCCTAATTGACACTATGTTTGTATTTAACTTATTTTGGGAAAGCTTAGCAAACTTTTCAAAAGTGGCGAATGTATCACTTTTACTTACTAAGAAGATGGTCCAACAAAACCTAGAAAAGTCGTCCACTATTACGAACCCGTAATAGTTTTCTCCTAGACTTTTGATCCTAGACGGCCCAAACAAGTCCATGTGTAGAAGTTCAAGAGGTGTCGTTGTTGAAATTATCTTTTTGGATTTAAATGAGATTCTCGTTTGCTTCCCTTTTTGACAAGAATCACAAAGGTGATCCTTGGTGAACTTTATTTTGGGAAGTCCTAAGACTAGGTCTTTTGAGACTACCTTATTGAGTAAGTCAAAATTAACATGCGCTAAACGCCTATGCCATAGCCATGAGTCTTCACTCATAGTTATGAGGCATTTGTCGCTTGTTAATGATACTTCATTTAAGTCAAGCATATATACGTTGTTTACTCTAAAACCATTAAACATATTCTTCTTATCATTTTCATGCACAATTTTGCAACAATCTTTTGAAAAAGATACATTGTATCCTTTGTCGCATAATTGGCTAATGCTAAGCAGGTTATGTTTAAGGTTTTCGACAAGCAACACGTCGGAAATCATAGTAGAGGCGGGATTACCTACACTACCTTTACCTAGTATTGCTCCGCGGTTGTTATCACCATAAGTTACATACCCTTTCTTCTTAGCCACAAAGTCTATGAATAAGGATATGTCTCCAGACATGTGTCTTGAGCAACCACTGTCGAGAACCCATCTTCTCTCGGTGGTCTTGACACATTTCACCTATCAAAACATAATTAGCACAAGGAGGTACCCAATGGCATATTGGGTCCTAATAGGTTAGAGACAAAATGGTTGCGTTTGGGCAACCATTGGTAGATGCCTTTAGGAACAAGAAATCTCCTAAACCGGCATTTACCAATGGAGTGGCCTTTCTTGCAACAATATAAGCATACAAAATCGACTTTAGAGTCACTTTCACTTGCTTGATCCCTAATTACATATGCATATTTTTGGTATGGGTTAATCATACTTTTTCTAAAATCCTTTTTATCAATGGCAAATGTAACTTTAGGCTCAAGTGCCTTGTTTAATTTGGCCTTGAGGTTTCTAACCTCACCTTGCCAAATATGACAAGTATCACACCCAAAGTTGAAAGGATTTCTATTGTCCTTACAATCCGATTCATTGCCTTTCACAATGGAAGCCTTAAGGTCCTCTAATTTCTTTTCGGACTCTTTAACTTTGTGCTCTAAATACGTAAAAAATTTCTTATTAGAGGCAAGTTTCTTGAAGGCTTCAACTGCTTCATTTTGTAAGGCATTAAATGCGGTTTGTAATTCTGAATGCGACATATTTGAGGACTTATCATATTTAGATTGACGTACCTGTTTTTTCTTATTTTTATGATGAGCGGAGAGGCATAGATTCACAGACTCTTCTTCATCACTAGAGCTTTCATCAGAGGAGGAAGAGTCGCTGTCGCTTTCCCACGCTATGTACGCTCTCCTAGGCTTTGATGATTTCTTGTGTGACTTTGGTGATTCCTTGTCCTTTCCCTTTTTGTTCATCGGACAGTCCGGTTTATAGTGACCGGGCTTTCCACACTTGTAGCACGTCCCTCTAGTCTTTTTACCTTTCGAGTCATCATCCTTGGAGTATCTCGATTGTTTACGGAAGTTTACCAAGTTCTTCTCGGAATGTCGGATGTCGTTCTTTCTCACGTAACGGTTATACCGTTTGACAAACAACCCCATATCTTCGCTCTTATCCTCTTCTTCTTCGTCGCTTGAGGAATAATCACTTTGCTCTTTTGCTTGAGACTTTGAGGAGGAAGTCTTGAGAGCTATTGATTTCTTTTCGCTCACCTTCGTTTTGTTTTTCTTTTCCATCTTTTCGCGTTGGTCTAGGCTCAAGAGTACCTGTTCATGCTCTTGTAGTTTGCCAAACAATGTTGTCAAGTCTAATAAGGTAAGATCATGTGCTTCTTTGATGGCGGTTTCTTTAGGCTGCCATTCCCTGTTAAGACATCTTAAGATCTTATTAGTAGAAATATCATTGGAAACAGGCCTACCTAATGAATGTAAACGATTGATAAGATGAGTAAATCTCTTTTGCATGTCAGCAATGGTTTCCCCTTGCTCCATGAAAAAGAGATCAAACTCTTGCGTTAATGTGTTGATTCTAGCCACCTTAACATCGTTTGTCCCCTTATGGGCTATTTGTAGTGAATCCCACATGGCCTTAGCAGTAGGACAATGGGATACACAATAGTATTCATCTACACCTAATGAGGAGATTAAGATGTTTTTATCTTTCCAATCATAATTGTATTTTTTCTCATCGTCATCGGTCCATTAGGCTTCGGGCTTTGGCACAACTACGTTATCCGCATTGGTCATAGTAATTTCTATTGGACCATTGAGGATAACGTTCCATATTTTTCTGTCTATGGAGTTTATATGCACCCGCATACAGTCTTTCCAATAACTATAATTTTCACCGTTGAAAACGGGAGCTCTATTGTACGCCCCTTTTGGTTCGTTAGCCATTTTCTATCTACGTTGTATTTGAAGCACCGAATAACCGGAGCTCTAGATACCACTTGTTAGACTATGGCACGAATCTAGAAGGGGGGTTGAATAGATCCCCAATTAAAACTTGAGTCGGCGCTACCAATTTAAAATTGGTTTTAAAAATGTTTTAAGTGCGGAAGCGGCCGAGGAAAATATAGTCTAAAACAAACGGTTATTGGAAAACCGGATATGCATAAGCCTTTGGATTAATGACAATTTGGAAAATAGAATCACAACACTAATCACACTTATCAATTATCTACTTCAGTTGTAAGGATTCCTAGTTCCAATGATTCAAAGAGCAAACCAAAACTAGATACACATGTAAGATAATTTTGGTTCAAGCAATATGTCAAACACTTGGTGTGCAAAACACTCCAAGTGATATTTATGTTGAGTAAGTGATTCCAACTAGCCTAGTACAATGTCTTGTTGTACTTTGGAGTCAAAAACAGAGTTTTAACCTCTTACTCAATTGATATCACAATTTTGACAATAGAGCTTATACAAAAATCACTTATTTTGAGCTATAACGTAAATGCTGAAAAATAGAGAAGACAAGTATTTGGTGAGGCAGTTCCCCCGTCATCCTCGCTTCGGGGTACGTCTGCCCTTAATTCTAAAACTAGAATTGAGATAGATTTTATAGATATCACCTGTTGAATGTAACCGTTTATACAAGGATTGAGCAGCAAATATACAACAGAAATCTCAATATGTTGAAAGTTGCTTTCACTCCTTGCCCCTTGATTCAAGATGAATCAAGTTCTCCGATTTGTGTTGATGGACCTCCGACTCCAGCCACCTTATTGAATGACACGTTGTTGTTCAAACCATCGGCTCCGACTGATCTCAACAGCACCAAATCGACCCCGAGATCTTCCCTTCAAAATCACTGAATCCGCTACTAGACTTGTGAAGAACACCTCTTCATAATCACCTTTGCTCGGTTGACCCTTGATGAAGAATCTCGTCCAAAAACCCCCAAAATTCAAACCAATCTTTGAGGGTAAAACCCCAACGGTTTTATTCAAGAAAGAACCTGTCACAAGCTTCAACCCGAACTTGATTCTCCAATCTAAGCTTCGAACCTTATCACCTTGAATCTCTCACAAATGCATTTCAAAAATGATTGTGTGTAATTGAAATGTTGTGAGATGTTGAAGATGAAGATGATGAATCTTGGACACCTATTTCACTCTTTCTTGTTTTTGAACACATGCATCAAAAGATTATCAAATGTTAAAATGACACAAATGGTTAAACAAGTATATATAGTGCCAACCCAATTCTAGACATAACAGTATTTCAAATATAAGAGGGAAGCATTTAAAAACAGATTTTCCGCGCGAACGGTCGACCGCAGTAGGTCTGTGCATCGACGCATGGCCTGTGTTGTTTGGAAATCTGGAAAATTCATCATTACGCGTCGACCATACAGTCGGCGTACGCTGACCCGTTGAAACATATTTCCCTTATGCGCCGACCCTATGGTCGACTCATTGCCTTGTGCGCTGACTAGTGGAGAATTGTTCTGATGCATGCGCCGATCCTATGGTCGACTCATGCCCTGCAAACCTGCAAAAATTCATCAGTTTGTGGTCTTTCATGCCTTTGGTCATGATTGCATTTTATCTACACATAGTATATTCATTACAGCAGTTTTAAGACAAGTATTAAAGGATATGGTGGGTGATACTTTGCATCTGTTTTAGTAGATTTGGAGTTCATAATTTCCAATCTATCCAGGGAATTTGTCATCATCGAAACCTGCATTAACCCATATCTTGCAGACTTGTGTGATGTGTGGCATTTGCCTCCACATGATTGATTTCGGTTATGAAATTCACAGTAAATTGAAATTAGAAATCGTAACAGAATCACATTTCTTGGTTTTACAGAATTCGGAAACACGAGTGTTTGGTGAGATTTGAGTGAATTCTTGCACAAGATTGAAAATGAATGGTAGAAATGGTAGCTTGAACATGAAGCTTCCAGACTTTGATGGAAAGAATTAGAATCGTTGGATGATTTAGATGTGTGTGTTGTTTAGCGCTCAAGGTGTTCTTGATCTCATCAATAACGGTTACACAACGGTTGAGAGACGAGGAAGAAGGATCAGAAGGTGTTATTTTACGTTATCAGTGTCTGGATGTGAATGTGTTTGAGAAGATCGGTGATTCAACGACGATGAGGATGGGTGGGACACACTGGTACGATGCTACAACGGTGATGCATCAGTAAAGAAGGTGAAACTTCAATGTCTACGTAAGCAGTATGAAAATCTCGACATGAGGAATAATGAAAAGGTATCTTAGTACATCTCTAGAGTGATTACGATCACAAATGAGATGAAATCTTGTGGAGAGACTCTGTCTGAACAAGTATTCATTAAAAAAGTATCGAGATCACTTACTATTCAGTTTGATTACATTGTTGTAGCAATTGAACATTCTAAGGATCTGAGTACCATGAGAATTGAAGACATGTGGAGTAGTCTAGAGGCACAAGAGTTGCGTCTGACTAAGAGAACCTCTGAAAGAGAGGTAGAGCAGGCTCTGAAGGTATCTTCTAGTAAGAAAAACCAGAAGTAGTCTTGGTTAGAGGCCAAGAAGAGACACGGTGGTAGTTATCAGAAGTTAGAAGCCTCCAACTTTGATGAGAAGAAACATCAGAAGGGAAAGGAGAAGTATGACAAGAAAAAGGTTCGATGTTATTATTGTGTGAAGTTTGGTCACTTTGTTGCTGACTGCTGGTCAAAAAAGGAAAAGAAATTAGAACA
Organism: Lathyrus sativus; assembly: GCA_963859935.3. Classification (NCBI taxonomy): domain Eukaryota; kingdom Viridiplantae; phylum Streptophyta; class Magnoliopsida; order Fabales; family Fabaceae; genus Lathyrus; species Lathyrus sativus. The sequence continues at coordinate 582,843,782 of OZ012741.1, read as the reverse complement.
AGCAAATGCAGCTAGAGGAGAGTCTAGTGATGAACCTGTGCCATTGATGGCTTCTGAATCTGATGGTGGATATTTGGTAGACCGGTGGTATATGAACACTGGATGCTCAAATCACTTAATTGAAAACAAACAATAGTTAAATAATTTTGACTCTAGAAAGAAGACAAATATTAGATGTGCCGATGATAAGTATCTGAATGCTGAAGGAATGAGAAACGTGAAGGTCAAAGTGAATAATGGAAAAAAAAAGTTCTGATCATGGATGTTTGGTATGTTCCAATCATGAAGATTAATCTAATGAGTGCAGGTCACCTAATTTAGAAAGGTTTCTCAGTTACTGTGAAGGTCAATCTCTTGAAGTTGTATGATTCTGATCAGAAGCTGGTTATGCAGTCTGAATAAGGAAGCAATAGAACATTCAAGGTGAATATAGAAACAACTGACACTAAATTCCTTAGTGCTGAAGTGCTGAAGGTGACAATGAGTTATGACACAAGAGATTGTGGCATATGAACTTTGGAAGTTTAGAGCATCTGAGTTCTAAGAAGTAGATACATGGCATTCTTAAGATTGTGAAGCCTAAGAAGTCATGTGAGATATGCATGAAAGGCAAGTAACCATGATTTCCATTTGCATCAGAAGTGGCCCCAAGAGAAAAACATGCATTAGGAGTAATGCATTCTAGTGTATGTTGACCATTTGAAGTAACTTCACTTAGAGGAAACAAGTACTTTGTAACTTTTATGGATGAGTTCACAAGGAAGACATGGGTAGCACTCATCAAGTTTAAGCATGAGGTGTTTGTTGAGTTTCAGAAGTTCAAGGTGAAGGATGAAAAACAGAGTGGTCAGAAGCTGAAAATTCTCAAAACTAATGGTGGAGGTGAGTACAAAATAGAGTTCAAGAATTTATGTGAGGAGAATGGAATTGAGCATGAGGTCACTGCTCCATACACTCCCCAACACAATGGTCTTGCTGAAAGAAGAAACAAAACCTTGCTTGATATGATAAGGGGCATGTTAAAAGAGAAGAAGTTCCCTCACACCTTGTAGGGAGAAGCTGTTGCCACTGTAGCATATATGCTCATCAGGTGTCCAACCAAGAAGTTGAAGGAAATTGTTCCTTTAGAGAAGTGGAATGGAGATAAGCAAAGTGTGAGCCATATGAAGGTGTTTGGTTTTGTTTGTTACAAGAATGTTCTAAATGCTAAAAGAAGGAAGTTAGATGACATAAGTAGAGTTATGTTATTTGTAGGTTACCACAATACAGGTGCTTATAAGCTCTATTGTCTTGTCACTTATAAAGTTGAGTTCAGCGGAGATGTCATTATGAAGGAATCAGAAACATAGAAACGACACATAGGACATTCTTTTAAAGTTTGAAATATCTTTTAAAAATTATCTTGTAAACACTCAAATACTTTTTTTTTATAATCTCAAGTTAGTAATTCCTCAAATGACTTTGTGAAGCTAGAAATTTTGAAAAGACAGATCTTTGTTAAAGTTGGAATTTTTTGTGTGAGAGTTCTAGAGTAGTCATATAGACGGTTGATACTCTAGTGGCTGTATTCCATTTGGTTATAACTTCTTCAAGATTGAAGGAATTAAATGTGTGGCTGTATTCCATTTGGTTATAACTTCTTCAAGATTGAAGGAATTAAATGTATATAAAGATTGTGGTGAACTAGGACAAACCTTTGTGTAAATTTATATCCTTATTCTTTTAAGTTCATTATACTTTGTGTTATTTTACTCAAACAAATTTTTGAAAAGAAAAAGTTTCTAAGTTGCATAATTCAAATCATTTTTGTTTTGTTTTTATTTTTCTGACCTTTAATTTCAACAAAGTCAATGATATCCAAAAAATCTCACATGATCATTTGTGGTATTAAAAAAGAAATAAAGTAAAAATGGCATTCTCACAATTCATTCTTTCGTAGTGAAATGCAAAATCATGACTTTGTTTTGTGAAGAAAAAAATGAGGTCAGCCTAAAGTTATTATGAGTACCATGAAGAACAAAAAGTGGACCTAGAAATGCAGCTGCGAGTTTTTAGTATTGCGGTGGTATAAGACTCAATATATAAGCTCATAAACGGTCACATTAATACAAAATCATGTTTGATGAAGAACTTTTGAAAGCTTTACAAATAGAAATCAATGATGTATTGCAAAGAAGATTATAATCAATGCAAAGATTATAATGATGAAGTGAATGTAACCTTTAACCCATAACAAAACTTTGTCCACTCACAAAACTGTGTTGTAAACTAGTGCAGAGTAACTAATTAAGATAGAGCTGTTTAAAACTGTATATAAGATATCAAAGTTACACGAAGTGCCACCCTAAAAATTCTTCACCATGTGATATACCCGAAGCTTTTAAGGTGCCTGAAAGAGCATAAATTATGAAGTTATAAAATAATATCAAGACATTTGTTTTCTCTAGTAGAGTTTCATATATGGATTCACATTTTTAATTAGACATCTATATTTAATAAATGTTGAAGTGAAGTATATCACCTTCTTATCAGGCAGATCCAATTCTTGTTGAATTGAAGCCAATTCCTAGAAAAGAATATAACCTTGTTGATTAGTTTTTCATTCAAGTATATTACAATTTTCATGCAATGAATATGTATATCTTACCTCTTTCTCAAACTTGTCAATATCTGGACATATAACTTGAATTAAAGCATCATAGTTTGGATCATCTCTTAGTGAGCTTTCGCTAGGACAATGTGCACGACACATAGGACATTCTTTGTTACTACAGAAAAGGAAAATCAAATAATTTAGAGCTAAATCATCAATACATATCCAACTGCAGAAATAATGGTTAGTTTGAGGACAGACCCATGTTGTATGCTCTTGTGTATGCACTCTCTGCAAAAGCGATGCACGCATTCCATTACAGCACTTGTGTTACGAATGATGCCTACACATATATATAATGAAATCAATGCAACCATCATAAATATATCTTGTAAATGCATATGATATTGTCCTAGATTTGTTCCATTAATCACATCATAAATATTGTCCTAGATTTGTTCATCAACCAATATTAAACCTGCACGTTTAACAATTTGATCATTCTTTAGCCTAACAAAATTAGAGTAATAAACGAAGCAATCTAGCATGAGTTAAAAAATAGATACCAAGACAGATAGGACATTTGATTTCTTCCCGAAGTGAAGATAAATCTACTATGAAATACCTGCAATGAAACAACAATATAAAAGAAATTTACACACAGTAGAATGTAATACAGTTTCGTCAAGCTATATTTTCCATCAAGTTACATCCATGTTCAAAGACATGATGATACCTTGAACCTTGCCAGGATTTAAATATTATTTATTTTATACATCAACATCAGATTCACCAACAACTATCAAATTTTGGACTTATAAACCTAAAAGCACGCAGGCACATATGCTAGGTCAATCAAAGTAAGCAAAAACTATGCATATGAAGATTCACATACTCTATCCGATCTAAAATATAATTAAGATCCAATGGAGTAATAAAGATCCAATGGGAATTAGTTTCACATACATGTTCTTTGCTTCTTCTTTATCAGCTTCTTGATCTTCATGTTTAGAGGAATGCCTTTGATTAAATTCTGATGAAAAAAAAAAGATAAGCAAGATAAACAATAAGCAATCGATGACAAAATCAAATGATAGGAGTTGATATGAAAATGAATCAGTAATTTTAAAGCCGAATAAGAAAAATGACGCTAACCAGGTCCATCTTCGGAATTCTCTTTGTTCTCTTGGAGAGACTCTTCGAGGACGTGAGAATGATGATTTTCTGACATTGTAGTCAAGCGTAATGATTTGTTTAGTCTTGGACGTGAAAATGCTTTTATACTCCTTATTGTGTAAATGTAATAGAAGTGCAATTCACCAATAAAGTAAAGTTTAAACTTTAAAGACAATTTTGAAAGCTGAGTTGTAGTTCATGCATCGTGAACAATGACATTAGGTGCACCCGTCCTGGCCAATTCAAATTTAATTATTTATCATTTTATTTATTTTTCATTTTTAAGACAAAAATTATTGTTTATTATTATTATTATTATTATTATTATTATTATTATTATTATTATTATTATTATTATTATTATTATTATTATTATTATTATTATTATTATTATTATTATTATTATAGTTAATGTAGGTAAATATAGATACTACCCTCTCCATTTCAAATGTGGGTCATTTTAGAAATTAGAATTTATTTTAAAATAAATTTTATTCTCACTTTTTAATATATAATTTTTTTTACTTAATTATTACTCTATGTACATTTTAAAATTGGTTATGTTAAGAGTCTCATATCGTATAATATATGACATGAACATGTCTTTATATTCACACATTAAATCCAATAGCATTAAGAAACATCCAAATTTCACATTGGTTAAAGATATCATCTACAAAGAATTTATATAGAATGCCTCACATTATCAATCAATTTGTGTGCCACCTGCTATTAGGTTAATTTAATCAAATTTTTATTTATTTATAATTTCTTAATTTTGTACAAAAACTTTACACCATTTATCTTAAAAGAGAAAGAATATTTCATAATACAAATACTTAGTAATAATAATTTTAAAATTTTAAATTATAGATATGAGTTTTGTGTTAAGAATTTTGACTATTAAATATTAGAATATGTATGCTGACTATTAAATTGAAATATGTAGCATAATAAAATATAAAGCATAATAAAATAAAATAAAAAACACTCAGCATAATTCAATTTTGTATTTATTTCTACTAGAGGAGTGAATTCAGTAATAAAAAATGTTTGACTGTATGGTCTTAAGAATCACGACAAAAATTTTAAGTTAGATATTTGTAAAATAAACATGAACATTTTACTTTTATTTATACAAAATAACACATTACTTAAAAATAGATAGATAGGTTGTTGTAAATGATTAAGATTTAATAATTTTGAGTGTATTTTAAAATGATAAGAAAAATACGTAAGTGAAGGTTAATTTCTGAATTTAGGTATAGACAATATTTGTAAAGTGTTGTAGTAAACAATTTGTATTTTGAATTCGAAAATAAGCAACACTTTGTGAAGTGTTCCAGAATGCGAAACAATACAGCCTTTGATGTAGGAGAAACAGTGCAACATTTAAAAAGTGTTGTTGTAGGCGAAACAATGCAATATTTAACAAAAATGTTGTTGAAGTGTGTCTTTCATCAAGGGTCGTAACCTTATGAAACAACGCCAGTTTGACCTATATGTTGAGCATTCCTGTTTCAGAAAATCAAAACAAAAAACGCATATTCTCTAGAATAAATTCCAGACACTCTTTGCTACATTCGAGTTTTCATCTGTTTTATGCAAATTCGAGAAGGCTGAATTATTCTAGGTATTCCAGCGTACAAACTATAAGACAATTTAAGAGTGCTTGAAATACTATAAGAAAAGTGATTCATTCACGATACTAGTCTTGATCCATTTGATTTAAATTAATTTTTTTTAACAATCTCATAGTATGTAAAATAATGGCAACTAAGCCTTCTGATTTAAGCATCCAAGAAGAAACTGTCGTGTCGTATACATACTTTGAACACATGAAGAATTTACATCATGAATCTGGATTGTTAGCCAAAGGTTTTAGACAAAAGGGATGTGTTGATTTTTTAAACACACATGCATCACTGACAAGGACGGCGATTAGAGGTATGGTTTGCATTAGTTTCTTTGCATCGCCTTATAGTTCATCAAATGGATGTCAAAACGATATTCCTAAATGAAGATCTCGATGAGGAGATTTACATGGAGAAACCAGAAGATTGTGTGATTCCTATTAATGAACAAAAGGTGTGCAAGTTTGTCAAATCCTTGTATAGATTAAAACAAGCACCAAAAAGTAACATCAGAAGTTTGACTCTGTCATTGCAAGATTCGTCAATTATGAGAAGACATACAACTTAGTGTGTGTGTGTGTGTGTGGGGGGGGGGGGGGGGGGCTTTTAATCATTATTAAAACATGAATTCAAAGAGTTTTTCATCATAAAAAATGGGAGATTGTGAAGAATCTATATTATATTTTGTTCATTTTTGATGAAGGAAAAGATTATAAGAGAAGAAAATAATCAAAATTGGCATGCACCTCAACGATGAAATTGATCAAGATGGTTGGACTTAGAAAAATGAAGATTTGAGACAAGTGAACATAACTAAGGTGCTCATTAAAATTTATACTATACTTCTTTAATTGCTCATAATTTCATCTATCACTTCATCTAAAAACCTTCTTGCATTATCATGCATGATTATATAATAAACCTTCTTCATCTAATTCTTGTTGCAAGTATTTGTACACAAAGTTGTGTGAGAATATTGTGATATTTATTTGTGTCCATGTTGATTATATGATTGATCATTAACAATGAGATGAATGAAATTTTAGAAATAAAGAAGTTTCTAACTTTCACATTCAAGATGGATTATCTTGGACTAATTGACACGCTTTTGGGAATCAAAGTAAAGCGAAATTATGGGGGATTATGAACTTAGTCAAACACATTATATCGAGAAAGTACTCGATAAGTTCAAACACTTATATTTCAAGAAAGTGAGTACTCCATTTGATCCTACTGTCAAACTTTAAAATGATTATGGAATAGTTGTGGCTCAATTGAAATATGCAAGTGCAATTGGTTTGTAATGTATTTGAGACAATGTACTCGAGATCACTACAATAAATAACGGTTTTCATGACAAAGCTTTCACCTCGAATAATAGAAAACTGATATATAAAGGCAACATGCGTTATTTTTTATTATTTAAAAAAATAAAAAACCATAAATTTTTTCGATTTTTCATAACACCGAGGTGAAAAATAACTAAGTACAAGCTTCAATACCCAGCTATCGCAGTTTATGATTTTATTTGGTTAAAAGTGTAAACAGAATGTTCTAACCCTTCGATTTTCTATTTAACCGAGACATAAAATAATAAGATTTTAATATAAAAGCACTCGTTAAACAAATTTTAGCCTAATCCTTACTAATATGTAGTCGTCCCAAACTCACAAGCATCATTCTTTTGGATGAATTGCAAGACAGAAAAATCTTCAATGTTATTTTATCTTGAACAAAACATTTTTTCTGCCCTTACAATCTATCTCACATAATGGTGTTGATGTCATCATTAGTGTATTTTTGCAATAACCCTTAGTTAAAGAAGAGAGCTCAACCTTTGAAAAATACTCAGTTGATAGATTGCAAGTGCAGAAAATCATTCTTGCTTTAAGTTACACAAAGAATGAAATGTAACCAACAAAGAAGGGAGTTTAACCTTTGAGTAAAGAAGGGAATACAACTAAATCTGGATATCAGCAAAGATATTCAATAATAAGAGCAAATATTTACTATAAAGAATTTATTTTAAAATTATGTGTAAACAATGTAATTTCAAAAAAAAATATTCACCTCAGTTTTTGTCATCACCGAGGTGATAGTTTAAAGGAGCAGATAAAAAACCTTGGTTTTAAAATAAAACCGAGGTTATTAATAATCATACTTTACTATAAAAACACTCGCTAAACATATTTTACTCTAAGACTAACTTATATGTATTCGCCCCAAAGAGAAGAAATATTCACCACCGTCTACTTGATCATGAGTTGTTACCACAGATCTCTGGAATGGATTGCAAGTGCAGAAAATAAAAAATCTCATTGGGAAACAGATCTCTAACATATTGTATGGGACCTGGACATGGAAAATATAAATTCTTATTGGAAAACATATTTTACAATGTATTTTTAATATTCTGTGTATACAATGTAATTAAAAAAATAGCTTTTTCACCTCGGTTTTCTTCGTGGCCGAAGGGATGTTAAGCGTTTTTTTTTAATCTTCAAAGCCTTTATACAAATCTTTAGCGTCCATTTAATATTTATCAACGCTGAAGAATCTGCTATTAGTGATCCGTGTGAAACCTAAGAAACACCCATTATAAAAGCATGTCGAATATTAACATTTTTAGCCTAAGTGAAACATAAAGCGTTTGAAACCTAAAAACGCTTGCATCTCTACAAAAAATACGGAAGTTGTGGCGGTTAATACGCCTTAATTTACGAAAATGGCATTTTTAAACAACACCATAAATTTGGCTGCCGCTAGGTAAAACATGACGGTTTTTCACTAACCGCCATGCAAACCGCCGTAATTTGCTTTGTATAAAGTCGGTTTTATTTTTGTAAAATTTGGCAGTTTGACCTGTCACAACCTTTTCTATTTTTGTATAGAAAAAGTAACTTATGACGTTTGAGAAACCGCCATAATTATTATATCAAAGTACTGTGACACAAACTTAATATGAATTTTTCCAGATGAACATTAGCATACAAAAATTAATGCCTCAAAGCCTTAAACTTTTATATCATTTACAATTGCAAAAACAAAAACGATATCATTGTTCCTCAGGCACCGAAATTTTATCGAACATTAGACATACATTCTAATTAAAAGGAACATGTATATCAGCCTATCATTTTAAGTTCTAACTAGACATATGTATATATACATAGCTATGCATCTAGAACATAATATATACACCGAAGAAACAAGTTAAATTATATAAGAGTATGAATTGATGAAACTAATGAGTTGGTGAAACAAGATAGAAGAGACAAGCATCATGTTTACATGTGTAACTAACATACATCTAACCAAAAGATAAAACTTTAAGAGCCAAATGGATTTCCAGCAAAATGCCTCTTCACTTCCAAAGGAGTCCTCTAGAATCATGCTTCTTCACTTTTCCAACACGCACATTGCCCTAAATGCTTTGGCCATCTATTTCAATTTACCTGTAAAATAAACACAAATAGATCATATTCAATTAAGATTTCTTTCGCACAAACATTGCCTTATTTCTTACAATGCCCAGCAACTGTAATCAATATCAATAGAAAAAAAATATAATTTTCATTTGTTTGTAACACTAGGCACGATACATATAAGACTCATAAGTTGTTAAAATAATGAACTACACACAAAAAGAATAATATAATAAAATCTACAATCTATAAATGAAAATTAAATCTGCAACCGACTAACGATGTAATCCAAATCAAATGTTAGCAATGAGGGACTCCAATACTAACAAACTAATACTTCCATTCACTACAAGAAAAATGCCATTTTACGACACTTAGGTTGCGACGATTTATTGAAAACCGTCCTCATTTATATATTACGACGGTTATTACGACGGTTTTTTGAAACCGTCCTTAATTTTTTTAAAAAAAATAATGCAACTAATGACATACAACTTATTTCAAGAGTTTAAGAAAAAAACTTAATGTGATTCTAATTTAGGGTTGACAACTTCATGAATCAAAAGAAAGAAAGTATGAATTAGGGTCATGGATAATCAACCTAATAGAAACACACACAAAAGCGATTAAGGGTTTTTGAACTGACCTATTAAGATTGGTTTGGGATTGGTCGTGAAAGGTTGTTGCAGTGGCGTTTCGGCAACGACAGCGGCATCGTTGGCTGGTTTAGGATTTTCGCAGTAATTGTGAAGAAATGAAGTTTTGAATTTTGAATAGAAGAAGAAGAAGAAGCGATTTCTTGTATTATTGGGCACAATTATTTTATTTTTGTGTGGAGGCAGTTTCTATCCGTTGTAACATAAGATTTAGGAGGGCAGTTCAAAAACCCTTTAATTGTTTCAACACCGTTGGGCTCAAACATGAGGGCGATTGGGCTCAACCGTCGCGACCCCAATGAATTGTTTCAGCCCTTGGCCAAGAATAGAAGGGTAACGATGGTTAATAACTGTCGCAATATAATATTTACGGCGGTTAGAATTACACAAACACAAACAAGTTAGTATGTTTACGACATGTAACTTTTAAAATACCGAGTCATCAACCTGTTGAGTATTATCTTTCTGCTTGGGCTTGTTGGGCCTGGTTTAGACTTAGGCCCATTTCAATGTATTAGTTCTTTTGGTTGTAGCCTATACAAGGAAAGGTGAATATTAAATGGAGTAACAATTGGATTCATTTTACATAAGAAGTGGTATTAGTGAGGCCCAACTCCAAAGGCCTTTTATTCACACACAAAAATTGTAGTTTTTTTTCCCGCCAGCACCATCATCTTTTCTATTTTCTCTTTAATCGTTTTTCTTCTTCCTTCGTCATCATCTCTGCCGTCTCAATGGAGGAATCTTACAATTTCACCCATCTAAATGTCCCTAAGTTCGATAGCACTATGAGTACTGGTCTATGCTCATGGAGAATCTTATCTGCTCTAAGGAGTATTGGAGCTTGATTGAAACGGGAGTCATCACAGCTCCGGCTGATGCCACGCCAAAGCAATGCAAAGCAGCAAACGAAAGTAAATTTCCTAATTTTAAGGCTAAGAACTACCTTTTTCAATCTATTCATCGCACAATTCTTGAAAAAATTTTGGTTCATGACACAACGAAGGATATTTGGGAGGCGATGCAAAGAAAGTATCAAGGTTCCACAAAGGTGAAACGAGCTCAGGTGCAATCTTTATGACAAGAATTTGAGGTTCTTGCAATGGGAGAGAGTGAATATGTCAATGATTACTTTACAAGAACCCTAGCTATTGCAAATCAAATGACTGCACAAGGAGAAAGAATGGAGCAAGTTGCAGTGGTGGAGAAGATCTTGAGGTCCATGCCTGCAAAATTCAATTACACAGTGTGTTCCATAGAAGAATGCAAGTGAAAAAGGATCATAATGAAGAACTCACTTTAAAAATGAGTAATGCTGGTAGAGGTAGAGGAAGAAACGTCTCAAGAGGTCATGGTCGAGGAAGACAAAGTAGAGAATTTTTTGAATGCTATAAGTGTCATAAGCTTGGACATTATTGTAATGAATGTCTTGATTGGGAGGATAATTCTAACTACGTCAAGTTCAAAGAAGAAGAAGAAGAGGTACTCTTGATGGAATATTCTGAATAAAATAAAGGAGTCAAGGAAGAAACATGATATATTGATAGTGGTTGCAGCAATCACATGGTGGGAACCAAAGAGTGGTTCTTCGATTTTGATGACAAGTTCAGAGAATTCGTAAGACTTAGAAATGATTCAAAAATGGTTGTTATGTGAAGAGGAAATGTGAAACTGTGTTTCAAAGGTAGGATACATGTCATCACATATGTGTATTACATACCAGGATTAGGGAATAACTTGCTAAGTGTTGGGCAATTGCAACAAAGGAATATCACAATTGTATTAAAAAACAATGTGTATCAACTTCTCCATGGAGAGAACGGGTTTATTCTAACAACTGAAATGACAAACAATAGAATGTATATTGTCATAGCATCTGTGATGGTGCCCAAATGCTTTCAAGTCTCCACCTTGGAAGAAACTAGCCTGTGGCACAACAGATATGCTCACCTCAAGATCAAGGGTTTGAAGACCCTACACAACAAGCAGATGGTTAAGCTGTTTCCAAAACTGAAGGACTTTGAAGGAAAATGTGATGATTGCTTGGTTGGGAAACAACATAGAAACAACATTCCAAAGCAAGTCAGTTGGAGAGCTTCAAAGAAGCTTGAGCTAATTCATTCTGACATATGTGGACCTATTACTCATAAATCAAATGTTTGAAACATGTATTTTATTACCTTTACTGATGACTACAATGGAAAAATAATGGATTTATCAAATGAGTTTACATCACTCAATATGGTAATTTAGTGAATTAGAAAATTCTGAAGCTTTAGATGTCTTTAAAAGATTCAAATCCTTAGTTGAGAATGAATCTGACTGCCTAATTCAGTGACTTAGAACTGATAGGGAAGATGAGTTTACATCAAATTAGTTCTATAGTTTTTGTATCTCTCATGGTGTGAAATAGGAATTAATTACAGCCTATAGCCCTTAGCAGAATGGAGTGTCTGAGAGGAAAAATAGAACATTACTCAATATGGTAAGAAGCATGATATCTGCTAGAAGAGTACCCAAGCAATTCTGGCATGAAGCTGTGAAATGGTCTGCATGTGTGATGAATAGATGTCGTACACATGCTGTAAAGAAAATTACCCAGAAAAGGCTTGGAGTGGAGTCAAGCCCTCTGTGCATCATTTTAGGATTTTTGGATGTCTAGCTCATGTTCATGTTTCTGATGTTCACATAAGAAAATTGGATAGTAAGAGCATCAAGTGTGTCCTCCTTGGCATTAGTGAAGAGTCAAAGGCTTATAAGCTTTATAATCCAATTAAGAGAAAGATCATTGTTAGTAGAGATGTTATTTTTGAAGAATCCAAGGGGGTGGAATTGGAACAAGCCAAGGGCAGTCAAGCAATTTGATCATGCAAGTGATGCTGAAGACAATGATGAAACTGAGTTGCAAGAAGACCAATATGAAAATCTTAGTGATGATAGGGTTGACAACAGTCATGGAACCAGTGCGGCTAGTGAAAATTCAAATGAAGACCTTGAGGCTGAACAAGATAACTCAAATGGTCCACCTGCATGGAGAAGAATGTAACACCCTTTTCTACCACACAAATATAATGGTGAATCAATCATATTTATCCGAGTAAAATATTGAACGCAATAAAATCATCTCAAAAGGGTGCACATTTCTCAATAATTTAAACATAGTCAATAACAATAATCAATAAAACATGGTTTAACTCAAAGACCCCAACCCGATCTTACACTATCAGAGCAAGACCCTCTAAGTCAACCACAACGGCCAACGATCCAAAAACTTCAAAAAGTCCTCAACGACATCCACAATTAAACCTGGTCATCTGCACGTTACCCATGTGGAGGCAACATTCAAACAGGCAGGGTGAGTAAATCGATTCATAATAATCAATATAGGAATCAATATATAAAACAACATCATTTTCATATTCAACATCATCATAATCATCAAGGAACATCAAAGGCCATAACATTATAAATTACACCAAATTGTCACATAAATGCAAATGCAACAAGACTCATGCATGTGGTACCAATAAAAAACAATTGATGGACACTGGGCCATCAACCCTCCATATATCCACAACAGTAGGATTGATTCTACACGAGAATCGGAGCACAACAAAATACCTCACATCCGCACAATAGGACTGAAGCCACAAAAATCAAGGTCCTAGACTGAAGTCTGGAATGCATATGAATGCATGATGCACACGTCAATATCATCCTCATAATAAACTCATTAGGGGCATCATCATTCACCAAAATCATCATAATAATCATGTCATCATATAATCATCAAAACTCATGGAATCAACATCATAACTCATCATCATCACTCATAGGAATCATCATACAATCATATATTAATCACATAGGAGTCATAGTCATACTCATGGTAATTCATCAAAGAAATCACAACATTAAATCATCAAGACATCACTACACAAGATCAGAATTCAAAAAACTCTGATACGTTCGCTAGCATGTTCGCTGTGCGAGTCTAGGGTGAATGTTTGTCATGCAAACTCACGATTACAGCAAATTGCTGTTACACACCAGCACCAAAACCATCCCAAAAACCTCTACGATTTCCTTCCCTAATGCCCTAAAAACATCCCTAAATCATTCCTAAGGTATTACGGCGATAAAGGCACAAAATTTACGACTTATTAGGCCAATCCCGTATCATATTTACGCCTTCAATTCCTACAATTTCTTGCAAATACCCCATAGTCATTAAAGTTCTCACAATCACTTACCTTATATGGTTAAACAACCTCAACAACAGAATTTGGCCACGAAGGCCTAATTTCCCTTACTCCCAAATCAACCTCAAACCTATCAGACCATCAGTTCAAATCCCTCAAACTCATTGAACTCATCACCAGAAAGGAAATAACAATTCAATACTCAAAATCCCTAAACCCTTAAATCAGCTTTAAACACATTGAATCACATATTGAAAACAATGAAGACAATACTCCTCATACCTTAATTGCCGACTCTAAACCTTTCTCCTTGATTCTTGAAAACCTCGCGAAGTCTTGCATCAATTCTCTTCCTCAGAGCTCTGGCCTCTATTTCTTCTCTTTTCACGATCTAACAAGAATGAATCCTAATTCCATCAAAATTCTTTTTTGTTAAACCTAAGTTTGGGCCTTAAACTTGGGCTTTCCAACTTCACCCTCACTAACTCCTCCTCAATTGTCCACTTTGCCCTTAATTCACTTATATTTATTTAAATTAATAATAATACCAACATATTCATATTATATACTATTATTTAAATAAATAACTCAAAATCCATAATTCCCAATATTCACACCAACTACCGAAAATCACCAAAAATGCGAATATTCGTATTAAATTAAATAAATATTCCAAGAACACATAAAACACATCATGCAAATTCGCAAGCGACGGAGGTAAAGCAATTTGATATGCTACTTCTCCCACCCTCTGTAAAATTTGATACAGACCAACAAAACACGATGTGAGCTTTCTGGACTTTAAAGCTCGGCGAACACCAGTTACCGGCGTAACTCTCAAAAACACGTGATCTCCTTCATGGAACTCAAGTGCTTTCCTTCTCTTATCATGATAACTCTTTTAACGACTCTGTGACACTGCCATATTTTCTTGGATCATCTTGATCTTTTCAGTCGTCTCTCGTACAATCTCAGGCCCGAGTACAACACGCTCGCCTGATGCATACCAACACAAATGAATCCTACATCTCCTACCATACAATGCCTTATATGGTGTCATTCCGATACTAGAATGGTAACTGTTGTTGTAGGTAAACTCAATCAACGGAAAATGATTATCCCATGATCCACATTGATCCAACACACAAGCTCTCAGCAAATCCTCTAAAGACTAGATAGTTCTCCTTGTCTGTCCATCCATCTGTGGATGGTAAGCAGAACTCAACCTCAACTTAGTATCCAAAGATGTCTGCAAGCTCTCCCAGAACCTCGATGTAAATCTCGGATCTCTATCCAACACAATACTTGAAGGAATACCGTGCAGTTTCACAATCTTATAAATATACAATTCGGCCAACTTCTGTAACGAATAATTGATCCTTATCAATATAAAATGAGCCGATTTGGTCAATCTATCGACAATCACCCAAATTGAATCATATCCCTTCAAAGTCTTCGGTAGACCTGTCACAAAATCCATAGAAATGTTATCCCATTTCCACTCTGGAATATTCAATGGTTGCATCAGACCCAACGGTCTTTGATATTCAATCTTCGACTTCTGACAAGTCAAACAAGCGTACACAAACTCGGCCACTTCCTTCTTCGTCTTTGGCCACCAAAACAATTTCTTCAAGTCTTGATACATCTTTGTGGCACCCGAATGAATACTTAGCCCACTTCTATGACCTTCCTCAAGAATACTCTTCTTAATTTCTGGCACATCTGGAATACACCCTCTATCTCTAAACCTCAGCACACCATTTTCATCGACCCAAAAATCACCCTAGTTACCTTGGTTGATTAACGTGAGACGATCCACTAAACTCAAATCAAAATTTTGACCTTCTCTGATTTCTTGGAGAATACTACTCGTCAGCTTCAGAATACCCAACTTCACACTGTTAGGAGTATCTTCACGTACTAGATACATATCTCTGAATTGTTCAATCAGTCCTAACTCTCGAACCATAAGCAGTGAGATATGTAAGGACTTCCTACTTAACACATCAACCACAACATTAGCTTTACCAGGGTGGTAACTCAATTCGAAATCATAATCCTTCAAAAGTTCAAGCCATCTCCTCTACCTCATATTCAACTCTTTCTGATCAAACAAATACTTCAGGATCTTGTGATCCCTGAACACTTCAAACCTGGACCCAAAAAGATAATGTCTCCAAACTTTCAACACAAACACCACCGCAGCCAACTCTAAGTCATGTGTAGGATAATTCCTTTCATGAACCTTCAGTTGTCTAGAAGCATAAGCAATGACCTGACCATTCTGCATCAGTACGCCACCAAGACTCATCTTCGATGCATCATAATACACTACAAAAGACTCACTCAGATTTGGCAAGATCAACCTTGGAGCACTTGTTAACTTTTTCTTGAGTTCTACAAAACTCTTCTTACATGCAACATCCTACACATAAGCTTGACCCTTCCGAGTCAACTGAGTCAATGGCAGTGCTAACTTTGAAAAGCCTTTTATAAACCTACGATAATAACCAGCCAACCCAAGGAAACTTTGAATCTTAGTAGCAGACTTCGGAGTGTCCCACTGCAACACAACATCAACTTTTGACGGATCAACAACAATTCCTCCACTAGAAATCACACGGCCAAGGAAACTCACTTCCTTCAACCAAAACTCACACTTGGACCACTTGGCATAAAGCTTCTTGTCCCTCAAAACCTGCAATACAACTCTTAGATGTTGTGCATGTTCTTCCTTGGACTTTGAATATATCAGGATATCATCGATGAATACTACCACAAATTGATCCAAATAAGGATGAAAAATCATATTCATATACTCCATGAATACACCAGGTGCATTAGATACACCAAACGACATCACTGTATATTCATAATGACCATACCTTGTCCTGAATGCTGTCTTCGATATGTCATCAGGCTTCACATGGATCTAATGATAACCTGACCTCAAATCTATCTTGCTGAACAGACAAGCACCCACCAATTGATTCATCAGATCGTCAATCCTCGGAAGTGGATACTTTTCTTGATCGTCACTTTATTCAACTGTCGATAATCCACACACAATCTCATGCTACTGTCTTTCTTCCTCGCCAACAACACAGGAGCACCCCACAGAGAAACACTCGTTCGAATAAACTTCTTCTCAAGCAGCTTTTCCAACTGTTTCTTAATTTCTCCCAACTCAGATGCAAACATCCGATAAGGAGCCATCGACACAGGACTAGTGTCAGGTATCACATCAACAGTAAACTCTACCTCACACTCAGGAGGTAAGTCACTCACGTTGCCTGGAAACACTTCTGGAAATTCCCAAACAACTGGTAGCTCCACGCTCACTGCTTCATAATCAACTTGAAGTGATGCAAACAATGAAAACATTTGAGCCTCATCTTCTAAGAGTTCTTCTACTTACTTAGCAGATACAAACGTCAACTCTCCACAATCACCAAACTCTGGGAACCTCACAGTCTTGCTGTAGCAATTCATATGAACATAAATGAACTCCAACCAGTTCATTCCAAGAATAAAATTAATTCGATGCAAAGGTAGACAGACCAAGTCCATCACAAAATTCTTATCATAAATAGTCAAAGGGAAGCTCAAACAGAATAATGCAGTAGTCACAGAACCATTAGTCGGGGTATCGATAACCATACTCCCAACCATAGAAGATAATTTCAAATTTAATCTCGTAGCACATTCAAGCGAAATAAACAAATGGGTATCACCAATATCAATCATAGAAATCAATTCAACATTATTAATAAAGCAAGTACCTCTGATCAAGTTATCGGTCTTGGGTTCTTCTGCACCGCTCAAAGCAAACACTCTGTCGTTCGTCTAAGCAGTAGTAGCAGTCTCTTTCGGCTTCTGGCACTGGGTATTGATATGACCCTTCTCTCCACAGTTGAAGCAAGTCAGAGCTTCATCTTTGCACTCAGTAACTCTATGACATCTCTTGCCACAACGATGACATCTCAACACCTTACAAACCTCAGCACGGTGACCTTGCTCGCCACACTTATAACACTTGCTTAGAGCAGTAGCCGCTCCCCCACTTGTCTTTTTCCCATCTGAAGTCTTCTACTTCCCTTTATCATCAGAAGTCACATACGGTTTCCCTCTATATTGTCTTTTCTCTTTCTTCTCACTCAGCTGTTTGTAGTGAGTAGATCGAGCTTGTCCACCAGTTCCGCAAACCGGCGAATATGTTGGTACCCAATTCCCTGCTTAATCTTCGGTCTTAATCCATTCTTGAACTTGAGAAACTTCGATATTTATGCGTCAGCACAATTGTAATACGAATAAAACTTCACTAAAGCCTCAAACTTTGCCGCATACTCAGCCATAGTCATATTCTCTTGCTTTAGCTCAAGGAATTCCACCTCTTTCTCTCCCCGAACATCTTCAGGAAAATACTTCCTCATAAATTCTTCCTTAAACACGGTCCAAGTTATTGCAATGCCAACACCTCCCAATCTCTGACGAGTGTTATCCCACCAGTCTTCGGCTTCCTCTGCTAGCATATGTGTACCAAACTGCACCTGCTGAGCATCAGTGCACGCCATAATCCGGAAAATCTTCTCAATCACTTTCAGTCACTTATGCGCACCATCAAGATCATGAGTTCCCACAAAATTCGGAGAATTGTTCCTCTAGAACTTCCCCAAAGCACGAAACTCAACTAGAGGTCCACCATTCTGGGTCATCACTTGGGCAAGCGATTCCAGCGCATCAGCAATAACATGATCATTTCTTCCATCCATCTGCAACCACCAATAGGGTTAGAAGAAAACAACTCATCCAACAATGTTTTCACACTATCGACTGAC
The DNA here is from genome assembly GCA_963859935.3 of Lathyrus sativus. NCBI lineage: Eukaryota > Viridiplantae > Streptophyta > Magnoliopsida > Fabales > Fabaceae > Lathyrus > Lathyrus sativus. The sequence goes on along the minus strand of OZ012741.1, from coordinate 582,825,255 downwards.
AGGGGATTAACAACATAAAATCTTGGCCGGACGGGCCGACCTGCTCTAATACCACTAATGTAACACCCTTTTCTACCCCACAAATATAATGGCGAATAAATCATATTTATCAGAGTAAAATATTGAACGCAATAAAATCATCTCAAAAGGGCGCACATTTCTCAATAATTCAAACATAGTCAATGCTCCGTAAACAACGGGTTTTCACAAAATCACTAAAAAATTGCTCAAAATGCAGCGGAACTCAAAAAGGCAAAATCCAAAGTTTTCCTTGCGCAACAACATAATCAAAATAACAATAATCAATAAAACATGGTTTACCTCAAAGACCTCAACCCGATGTTACACTATCAAAGCAAGACCCTCTAAGTCAACCACAATGGCCAACAACCCAAAAACTTCAAAAAGACCTCGACGGAATCCACGACTAAACCTGGTCATCTGCACATTACCCATGTGGAGGCAACATTCAAACAGGCAGGGTAAGTAAAACAATTCATAATAATCAATATAGGAATAAATATATAAAACATCGTCATTTTCATATTCAACATCATCATAATCATCAAGGAACATCAAAGGCCACAACATTATAAATTACACTAAATTGTCACATAAATGCAAATGCAACAAGACTCATGCATGTGGTACCAATCAACAAAATTCGATGGACACTGGGCCATCAACCCTCCATAGATCCACAACAGTAGGATCGATTCTACACGAGAACCGGAACACAACAAAATACCTCACATCCGCACAATAGGACTGAAGCCACAAAAATCAAGGTCCTAGACTGAAGTCCGGAATGCATATGAGTGCATGATGCACACGTCAATATCATCCTCATAATGAACTCATTAGGTGCATCATCATTCATCAAAATCATCATAATAATCATGTCATCATATAATCATCAAAACTCATGGAATCAACATCATAACTCATCATCATCACTCATAGGAATCATCATAAAATCATGTATTAATCACATAGGAATCATAGTCATACTCATGGTAATTCATCAAAGAAATCACAATATCAAAACATCAAGACATCACTACACAAGTTCAGAATTCGCAAAACTCTACTACGTTCGCTAGCAAGTTCGTTGTGCGAGTCTGGGGCGAATGTTCGTCATGCGAAGGATTCTTCGCTGTGCGAACTCGCGATTACAGCAAAGCGCTATTACGCACCAGCACTAAAACCAGTCCAAAAACCTCTACGATTTCCTTCCCCTAATGCCCTAAAATCATCCTTAAATCATTCCTAAGGTATTACGGCGATAAATGTACAAAATCTACGACTTATTAGGCCAATCCTCTATTATATTTACGCCTCCAATTCCCTTAATTTCTTACAATTACCCCACAGTCATTAAAATTCTCACAATCACTTACCGTATACGGTTAAACAACCTCAACAACAGATTTTGACCATGAAGGCCTAATTTCCCTTACTCCCAAATTAGCCTCAAACCTATCAGACCATCAGTTCAAATCCCTCAAACTCATTGAACTCATTACTAGAAAGGCAACAACAATTCAATACTCAAAATCCTTAAACCATTAAATCAACTTTAAACACATATTGAAAACAATGAAGACAATACTCCCCATACCTTAATTGCCTCAATCCTCTTTTTCAGAGCTATGGCCTCTATTTCTTCTCTTTTCACGGTCTAACAAGAATGAATCCTAATTCCAACAAATTTATGTTTTGTTAAACCTAACTTTGGGCCTTAAAATTGGGCTTTCCAACTTCACCCTCACTAACTCCTCCTCAATTGTCCACTTTTCCCTTAATTCACTTATATTTATTTAAATTAATAATAATACCAATATATTCATATTATATGTTGTTATTTAATAAATAAATCAAAATCCATAATTCCCAATATTCACACCAACCACCAAAAATCACCAAAAATGCAAATATTCATATTTAATTAAATTAAATAAATATTCCAAGAATTTGGGGTGTTACAAAGAAACCCATCTGGCTACCTCAGAGACTATGTGACTGACTTGGAAAATGTAGAAAATCAGACAGATCATATTCAGAACCTAGCAATTGCTATCTTTAATTCCAATGAAGATCCAAGATCCAATGAAGAAATAGTAAAGTCAGTCACCTGGAGGAAGGCTATGGATGATAAAATGCAGTCAATTGAAGACAGTGATATCTTGCCGCTGACAACCCTTCCATAAGGAGTGAAATCCATAGGTGTCAAGTGGATTTTCAAGACCAAAAACAGTGAAAAAGGACAGGTAGAGAAGCATAAAGCCAAATTTGTAGCAAAGGGATACACACAAAAGTATGGAATTGATTATAGTGAAGTCTTTGCTACTGTTGCAAGATAGGATATTATAAGAACAATTCTTACTTTGATTGCTCACAAATAATGGTGTGTATTCCAGTTAGATGTAAACAGTGCTTTTTTACATAGAGATCTAACTGAGGAGGTGTATGTGGAACAATCATTAGGATATCATAAGGGTGAAGTGATCAAGTTTATAAGCTCAAGAAGGCTTTGTATGGGCTAAGGCATGCACCTAGAGCCTGGTGCAGTAAGATTGAATCTTACTTCAATGGAGAAAAAATTGACAAGTGCTCTCATGAACCTACTTTGTTTGTTAAACATGGAAGTAAGGAAAGATTCTCATTGTGAGCTTGTATGTAGATGACCTCATTTACACCGACAATGATAAAGGGATGACTGAAGCATTCAAACAATCTATGAGGGAAAAGTTTGTTATGGCTAATCTTGGAAAAATGAAGTATTTCTTAGGAGTTGAAGTAAGTCAATGTAATCAAGGAATATTCATTCATCAGTGAAAATATGCTTCTAAGATTCTGACAAGGTTTGGCATGGAAGATTGCAACAAATTTTATAGTGCAATCGATCCTGGAAGCAAACTTGTGAAAGATGAAAAAAGAAAAGCCACAAATGTTACACTGTACAAGAGGATGATTTGCTGTCTGAGGTATCTATTAGCTACAAGGCCAGACATGACCTTCTTAGTTTGTTTAGCAGTAAGGTACATGGGAAGGCCTACTGAATTACATGTTGTTGCTGTTAAGAGGATTTTGAGGTACTTGAAGGGAGATTTGAATTATGGAATCATGTGCAAGAGTGAAGTTGATGGTGACTTGATGATGCAAGGCTTGACTGATTCTGATTATGCAAGTGACCACGATGATAAGTAAAGTACCTCTGGATATGTATTCACAATGGGATTAAGTGAAGTTTGTTGATCTTTCAAAAAGCAACCAATTGTCACTTTGTCCATTACTGAGGCTGAGTTTGTATCATATGTATCTAGTGTTTGTCAATGCATATGGATGAGAATTATGTTGAATTATTTGCATCTGAAGCATAGTGATTGCACTATGTTGGAAAGTACAATGTAAAGGGGGTTTTGTTATCGTCTCCACAAGAATTATTCTGATATGTGATGCTTTTTGTTCAATAGTTTACCGTTTGAAGAAAAGAGTTTTCAAAGTTTATTTCATAAATTGTCATGATTTAGTAGCAAAACTTTAAATTCTAAAGTTGTTTGATTAACAAAGTATATCAAAAGTAGTTTTCATCTACCATAACTTATATATATTCTCTTAATCTTGCATGTGAAGTCGGATCTAATTAATATCATCGCGTATTCTCTCAATATCTTCTACGTCTAGAGAGGTGTCGTGAGAAATACCATATTCATCGCTACACGATCTCTCCATATAACAACCAATATAGTAAGCTTTAAGTTCAACACAAAACAAATATCAACCATAGACCGATCTCTCTAATCTATAAATTGATAGATGAATATTTTAGGTCAAGTTTCATAAAATCTATGTCTAGAGTTTTACAAAACAAGAATGGATCATTAAGAACAAAAATCTTCATCATATATTAAACATCACTTGTTCACATACAAGGTCAATCAAAAGAAATACATAAAGCTAAGGTAGACTACCTCTACCTTTGATACATAGGAAATTAGCTACACATAACCATGATAGCTTTCTTTACATGTAATGAGAAAAGATGAATGAGCATCCATGTCGAAGAATCGATCTTGGTTGTGAATCCAGCTTCTATTTGTAAAATATCACTCTTTGGTGAAGAAATGCAGAAAATAGGGTTTCTATGTGAAAATGGAGTTATGGTCCCAAAAAGGTGTGAAAAGTACATATATAGTACTTCCAAAATCTATCAAGTTCGCTCAGCGAACACCACTTTATGGTACCTGAAGTGCCTCTGAATAGTTAAACCACCCCTGAGGAAATATATAAGTTCGCAGTGCGAACACTTCTTCGTCCAATGAGCTTATTTGCTACAGGTTCGTACCACGAACTTAGGGTCCTTTTCTTACTGTCTATAATCTGGGATGGTTCGCTGGGGTTTCGCTAGGAGCTCGCACAGCGAACATTCGCTGGTACCTGGCTGTTATTCGCACAGCGAACATGCTGAATCTTCTTCTTTTATTTGGCTTCTTTGTCCATTCACTTGTATCTTAATCTTTGATGTTTTATGCCTAGATCTTGCACAATAACACACATATCAAAGCAACCAAAGGTATTTGCAACATGATTGAAGATTAGAATTGAAACATGGAATAAATCCATTGAAACATAACAAATGAGTTTAAAAAATGCCAAAAATATGGATCAAAATAAGACACGTTTGACATTCAACACACTACCATAAATTGTGATAATAGTTAATCTATCAAACTTTCAAAGAACCCCATTATGCATGGAAGATGTAAACATATTGATATAAGGTACCATTTTCTTAGAGAATTCAGCAATGATGGAGTTATTAGTTGAAATTCTGCAAGTCGCAAAATCAGCTGGTAGATATTATGACAAAGACATTGAAAATTGAAACCTTCTACAAATTAAGCGAGAACTTAGGAATGTGTGATCCAAATTGCACCAAGTGATGAATTGTTTTTCTTTTATATTTTCTGTTGAATTCAGTTTTATTTTGATGTTGTTAGTTGATCTATTGTTGTATAGATATCAACTTAATGGAGGATTTTGTTAAGTATTATCTTTCTACTCGGGCTTGTATTGGCCTGGTTTAGACTTAGGCCCATTTTAATGTATTAGTTCCTTTAGTTGTAGCCAGGCAAGGTGAATATTGAATGGAGTAACAGTTGGATTCATTTTACATAACACAAACAATACAATATTTAGCCGTTTGTAAAAAAACACCGGGGCATGGTTACAACAACAACAACAACAATTTTCTAAAAACATCATGCACTGCACATAGTATACAAGTTACACAAAATGCCACCCTAGGAATCCTACAACATTGGATGCACCTGAAACTTTTAAGGCTCCCGAAAGAACATAAATTATGAAGTTATAACAAAAATTCTAGGAGTTTGATATTATATCAAGACATTTATTTTCTCTAATAGAATTTCATATATTTATTCACATTTTTAACTAGACGTCTATATTTAAGGTTGAAGTGAAGTATATCACCTTCTTATTCTTCTTATTAGGCAGATCCAATTCTTCTTTAATCAAAGCCAATTCCTAGGAAAGAACGTAACCTTGTTGATTAGTTTTTCATTCAAATAAATTACAATTTTCTTATATTTATGATGCATGCAATGAATATGTTGTGAACATACCTCTTTCTCAAACTCGTCAATGTCTGGAAATATAACTTGAATCAAAGCATCATAGTTTGGATCATCTCTTAGTGAGCTTTCGCTAGGACAATGTGCACGACACATAGGACATTCTTTGTTATTACAGAAAAGGAAAAGGAAATAATTTAGAGCTAAATAATCAACACATATCCAACTGCAGAAATGGTGGTTAGTTTGAGGACAAACCCAAGTCGAATGCTCTTGTGTACGCACGCATTCCTTTACAGCACTTGTGTTTCGAATGATGCCTACACAAATATAATGAAATCATTAATGCAACCATCATATATATGCAGAAGTTATGTTCCATTATTCACAGAATTTTCTATAGCATAACAAAATTTTCAACAAAATTACAATAATAACGTAAGAAATCTAGTATGAGTTAAAAATTAGATACCAAAACAGATAGGGCATTCGATTTCTTCCGAAGTGAAGATAAATCTATCACGAGATGCCTGCAATGAAATAACAATTTAATGAAATTTTCAAATAGTAGAATGTAATACAATTTCATCTTAGATAGAATTAAGGACTTTCATCAAGCTATAGTTTCCTTCAAGTTACATCCAAGTTCAAAATACATGATGATGCCTTGAACTTTGCCATGATGTAAATGTAATCTAATAAAATTAAATACACAATATTGGAATAATTTATTTTATACATATAAATCAGATGCAATTTTTCAAATTTTGGATTTATAAACCTAAAAGCATGCAAGCACATATGCTAGGTCAATCGAAGTAAGAAAAAAAACTATGCTCAAAATATTCAATTAAGAAACTATTTTTTAGTGAATTATGGGTGGCCTTTAGATTAAAAAACTATTGTCAATTCATATGGTTAGGAATTAGCTTTAATTTTAAAATGGCATAATCTCAATTAATCAAAATCCTATAAATTGAATTTATTTGATTAGTTTGATTTGTGCTTATTTTCTAAAATGGAAAACTATCTTAAAATGTAAAAGGAAGAAAAAAAATTAAATATTTTTATCCTGTTTTAAATTACCATTCTAAATAAAAAGATAAAAAGAACACAATCTTTCTAAATATTTGTGATTTTGTGATTTTTTAGACATTTTTTTAACATAAAGTGAACAAAGTGAAAATTAATATTTTTTATAAATTTCTAATACATAAATACAAAAATTAATAGTAGAAAAATGGAAAATACATTTTTTCTGATTTTATATTTTAAGTTTAAGTAACAATCAAATAAAATTATTTTACTTAAAATCTAGATTAAGTAGAATTAAAATAGAATTCACCTAATTAATATAAATAAGAATGCATTTAAGACACTATCTAAAAAGGAAAAGAAATATTTTTGCGAGTGTTTGCAAGGTATTAAAGTTTCGCAAGGTTACTCATCAAACGTCAAGAAACTTGTATAAATGAAAGATCTCAAGTTAATTAGTTTAAAATCTCATGATTGTCATGTATTGATGCAACAATTTTTACTAGAGGCTATCTGTGGGATCCTATCAAAAAATGTGAGAGTAACTATAACGAGATTGTGCTTATTCTTCAATGCCATATGTAATAAAGTTCTTGATTTTAAAAAATTAGATGAATTAGAAGATGAGGCTGCCATAATCTCGTGCCAATTAAAGATGTATTTTTCTCCATCATTTTTTGACATTATGGTTCACTTACTTGTTCATCTAGTCAGAGAAATTAGAGTTTATGATTCAGTTTATTTAAGGTGGATGTATCCAATAGAGAGATATATAAATATCTTTAAAGGATATACAAAGAATCATCACCGACCGGAAGCTTCGATTGTTGAAAGGTACATCACAGAAGAAGCTGTGGAGTTTTGTACAAACTATTTGTCGGATGCAGATTCTATAGGAATTCCAAAGTCTCGTCATGATGACACAGACAAAAGAAGAATTCAAGGTCTAAATGTTAAATCAATGGCTCGGAACGCAGTTACTCAAGCACATTTCTATATGTTGAATAATATAGATAAAGTTCAACCTTTCATAGATACTCACAAAAGATTTTTGAGGAAAAAATATCCCCGAATGAGTGACAAGTTGTTGTTGATAGAGCATAACAAGAGATTCATAGATTGGTTTAATAAAAGTATATCTAATGATTGTAGTGCATCTGAGATGCTTAAATGGTTGTCGTACGAGACAAAATTTTGTGTCATTACTTGGGATGCATACGACATTGGTCATTATACCTTTTATACAAAATCAAAAGATGATCGTAGTACAATGCAAAATAGTAGGGTTATGGTTGAAGCTGAATCAATGTATTTCTCTAGTTCGAAAGATAAGAATCTTGTATTGGCAACTACCGCATTTTATGGTGTCATTGATGAGATTTGGGAGATGGATTATGTTATTTCTAAAGTGGCTTTATTTAAATGCAAGTGGATTCTCAATAATAGTAATGGTGTACATATTGATGACTTAGGATTCATTCTGGTTGACCTTGGCAAGGTATCTTTTAAGACTGAACCATTCATCATGACTTCTCAAGCAAAACAAGTTTTCTATGTTACCGACCCATCGGACATATCGGAGAAATAGTCAATCGTTCTCTTAGGAAAACACATTTCTCTTAGTGATGAAAGTCTTGATATTATGTCCATACCTTCTTATACAACACAAGTTCCTACCTCATATGATGAAATTGATGGAGATGTCATGCATGCTATTCAAATCGATCATGAAGAAGACATATAGGAAAATTAACAAGTACATAATTTATTCTTTATTCATAATATATTAATTGTATGTTATAGTTTCTAAGTATTTTTACTAACCAGTATAATTATTTGAAATCACAGCTCTTTAGAGTCAAGACACCAAGAGAAAAGAAACTACAACGGCAAGTTTACAATTATGTGATGTTATATAATGTGTAAACTGTAGGTTGTTTGTTTTGATAAATTGTAAGATGTTCGTTCTGATAAAATTGAATATGATACAATTATGTGATATTATGAATATGATACAACTAATATTATTATGATAACTTTATCACAAATGTGAGTTGTATTTTCTGTTTTGATATGGTGAACAATAATACAGGTTAAAAAATGAGATTAATTATAAAAGTAAGATAATATTTGTTAATTTTGCAGAAAATATAGCAACGGTTATATATCATAATCGTTATAATATCTCGCGCATTGTCTAGAAAAAAATAAATATCAAAATGGCCTAGCTGAGAATCGAACCTAGGACCATTATTTTTATCACAACGGTCTTTTGGAAAATCCGTTGTGATAGGGTGTACGCTTTCCAGTTTATTACAACGGTTACTAGGTCGTGATTGTAAGTATCATATATACAATAACACTCTACATAACAACGTTTGTGCCTGCGTGATTATATATCTTTCTCAACCATTGTTAAATGGGTTTTCCGTAGTAGTGTATCTTTAGTTTTAGATATGGAAATTTTATTTGTAGGCTATTCTCAAAGGAGATACCTCGTATGGTTTTTCACGATTCGTTGTGGTGGAAAGACCTTATGGTCTTGGCTGATTCTACAAATGTACCGGGATTTTCTGAGTCTATATCATGCAAGCTTGGGAATGGAAAACTTATTCTGTTTTGGTCATCCAAATGGTTGGGGAATTGGTCGTTGAAGGTTCTCTTTCCATAATTATTTGCTTTGTCAGAGAAAAAACTGGGTGTTATGAAGGAAATGGGTTGTTGGGAGGGATCAAAATGGGTGTGGGATGTAGGTTGCAATTCTACACTTCTTAATGGGGCTAGAATTTGATTATATGATGTTGCTGATGGAGGATTTTGCGTCGTCTGCTTTTAGCCAGGATCAGTTCTTGTAGCCATTTGGTGAGCGTAAAATCTAATCTTGTTATTCGAGACTTTTGAGTGGTACATGTGAGATGATTTTGGATGATTTTGTATTATCTAATCTTGAGTCTCTTTGGCGTTCTAACATCCCATTGAAAATCAAAATATTAGAGTGATTATAGTATTGTACTTTTCCTTGGAACAGTTCTTTATCCTCATTTTAAATTCTCATTCAGACTTTTGTTATTCAAAAATTAGTCATGATTCGATAACTTATCAAGCAAATGTGGATGCTGTCAAGAAGAGATTGCATGATCTATTTGGTGAATATGTTAAAACTTCTTCTTAAGAAACCATTACTGATGCATCAAATCCAACTCTGATAAAGTTTGGGAGTTATTTTTGCAGATCCTTCATATTTTATGGTTATGAATGAGAGTCAATATTTGTTTTATTAATTATTTTTTTACTCTATTGTCACATTTTTCTAATTCTCTATTCATTGTAGGAATTTATACAATATGAAAATGCGAACACTTCCCAAGTAGGGAAGTCTCAATTGTATATTTATTTAGAAGAACCAAAGTTGAATTCACTATATCATCCAAATCTTAATATTTTGGAATATTAGAGGAATATGGGACTTATATTTTCAGAACTCTATTTATTGATTTGTGATATCCTTAGTAGCCAAATAACAATTGTGGCATTCAAATCATCATTAAAAATGTTCGATCATTGATATGCATTAGAAATTGATTGTTGGGATTAGATGTAAAAGATAAAATTACATTAATATTTGTTTTCTTCTTAAGATTTAACCACCTTGATTATGAATTATTGTGTTAAATTGTGGGAAAATATGAATGTGAAAATGTAGAGGTTAATAAGAAAGATGAGTTAGATACTATTATTGATGATTGATGAGATCTTGCCCTTTCTCTTTTGTTTTGGATTTATAATCTTAAGCCGTTTTTCAACTATTAGACATTTTGTCTTCTATTGATTTACTAAGTGTAACAATGGACACATTGAGCACAGAAAACATTGTTATTTTGCATTTGTTTTGGATTAATTCATAACTTTTGGGCCAATTAATACTTTGTGGTCATATATTATATTTGAGAATTTTTTATTGCATCCTATAGACTTCTAACACATTAGGTGAATATATATATATATATATATATATATATATATATATATATATATATATATATATATATATATATATATATATATATATATATATATATATATATATATATATATATATATATATATATATATATATATATATATATATATATATATATATATATATATATATATATATATATATATATATATATATATATATATATATATATATATATATATATATATATATATATATATATATATATATATATATATATATATATATATATATATATATATATATATATATATATATATATATATATATATATATATATATATATATATATATATATATATATATATATATATCATATTTTTAAATCAATGTTGACATATTTCAGAGATATTGAGATGTATCTGCGAAATCATTTTACACATTCATAACACATCATCCATAATTTATTTACATTTGAATTGTTTCGGAAATGCATCTCCAGTGATATTCTAGAAATACATCTCTGAAGTGTATCAGAATAGGTTTTTTTTTTATAATGAGTTGCGTATTTGTTTTCAGATGAAAAAATTGACGTACAAACTAATAAAAGACTAGTATTGCGTGTGTCAAAATAATATAGTAAAAGAATAATAAAATGTCTTACAACTTGAGATCCCAAATGTAGTAAAAATGTCAGAAATAAAGTACAAACTATAATACAACATTAAAATAATAACATACAACTACTAAGTGTGTCTGACAACCTCTCATATACCTCATCTGCCTCCTCGGCAACCTCCCTCCCCCCCCCCCCCCCCCGTCCTCTGGTGATGTCTACGGTACAACAGTACCCTATGTGCCTCCACCACAATGGCATCCAGGACTCGCCTGACAGCAAACCCCTCAGGGAAGATACCCTCGCCAATGTCTACCCACGCAATCTCCACTATCCAACGACACTGAGGCAAGACATCCTTAGTATGATCAAGCTGAGCTTGCCGCTCATCTAGAATCTCCTGATAAGCTGGTCTCGGCAGATCTCCTGGATCAGCCGGCACCATATACGGACGTAAGACCTTGAAGAACCACCTGATATATCCATCGACGTAGCTTCAGACATTTAGCGTTATGGTAGCCCGAGTCTCCTCTGGTACCAAGTGACTCTCATAATCAGCAAGCATTTCCTCTATCTTTATACGAGACAAGGCATGATAAGCAAAAACAGTAGGGTGTCTGAGAATGGCCTAAGTGTACCCAAATTTTCGCATGACGCGCTCGGGCAGATGAGAAGCAATGGTACATGATCCGCAGGCCATCCATCCGAAGTATAGAGATATGTCATCAAATGGCCGCGTCTGACGGTGATCCACGTAGCTGTTGAAGTGGATGTCCTCGACAATCAAACAGTTAAGGTAGACTCTAAAAGGCTCGGTCGTCTGGTTCCCTCTCAGCAGGATAAAAACACAGGCACGGGGTCAATCCTCAGTGTACTCATCCACACTCGCCCAGCCAGAGATGCGCGGGAAGTGCCGGAGGATTCAAACCTGAAATGAAAATAAAAATAAAAAGCATTTAGGGATCAAGAATTATTGGCAATGGTTTCGCACTTATGAAATGAAAAACATTCAAGGTTCAAAAATTATTAACACTAGTAGTATCGTGTTGTCTGTGACCTGCTTCGTCTTCCACTGACATCCATCTCTCAACTTTGAATACAGATAGGCCATGAAAATTGTTCCCTAGTTGTACTCATAGATCCGAGTGAGGTCCAAGAAGTACCAGAGGTATGCAACGTTAGTATAGGTGGTATTCGTGTCGACAAAAATGCAAGTGCCAACCAAAAAAAGAAAATATACCCGCAAAGCACGAGTCATGTGTAAAGCCATCTGCTCAGCATCACCATCATCCACCTTTGTAGCAACGATCTCCTCATTATATCTCTTTTTCAGGAACTCAAATCTAGCATGAGCACCCCTAGTCCTATCCACCTCTTTCATCCCCTTCTTGGGATCAACCCCCATATGCTCTACCATCATCTCGATTGCCTCGTCTTTGGTCATCCTATCATGATCAAGGAATCTCTCCCTGGCCGACATCTTCCAGTATGATAGACATCTCACCATGCGGGAGATGAAAAGAAGATGTCTCAAAATATCATCGCTTCACGAATGCATTAAGTATCCCGTGGTTAACCATAGTGTAAACGGTAATGCATAGATCACTTAACCCAAATAAGGTCAGAGTCGACTGAAACCATTCCTCATCCGGCTGAGCTAACTCACCAATATTCCTCTCATGGTTCAGAAACTTCTAGGAACCACACACTTATTATTTTCCAGAAATAATCGATGTCAGTAATAAACAATGTTAGAAATAATCAATGTCGGCAATTTAAATTAACATAAAAAATAAATCAAAAATCAGACTAATGTTACCTCTCTGTCCCAGATATATCTCACAGTGTGGTCTGGATACAAAGGAAGTAGGGACATATCAGATGTACCTCCTCTGAATCCTTCTGGCAAAGCATCCTCAGCAAGCTCACCCTCCGGAGGTGGCACTGGATCAGCAGGAACATCAGTGGGAGGTGGCACCGGATTAGCAAGAGGTGGTATTAGTGCATCTTGATGCTTGCGAGAGGATGGTGGAAGTGACACGTCATCTGATGAATCATTTCTCCTAGGGAAGAAGAAGAAGAAGAAGGTGGAGTAGTCTGAGATGAAGTTGGAGTGGCGTGAGATGATGGTGGACTAGCCTGAGATGGAGTGGCCTGAGGTGAAGGCTAAGCCCCAAGAGTAGACTGTGCCCTTGAAGTTGACACTTCTACTTGAACAAATGTACATGTGGCTCCGCTCCCGCCGAACAGATGCATGTTGGGCAACCCGACCATGTCTTAGTCTATCGACTCTGCTAACCATAATACATGTAAGATAAATTACGTCGTACCATTAGTGTAGACGACACAAACAAACAAGCAAATAAAAAAAACAGACTGCAGGATATTTCGGAGATACATATCTGAAAACAACTTAAATCTTTTTATTTTGAATACTTTCGGAGACGCATCTTCGGAAATTCAGAAAGTATCTGAAACGTTGAACAATTTCGGAGATGTATCTCCGGAAAGTTCTACAACTTAGAGGTCGCGACAATGGCGTCCTCTACTACTTGCATTGTGAAAAATAAAAATTTGACCGTCCATTTGAGCCAACAAACAATGCATACACTAACTTTAAACAATGTTACATATGATTTCTACACATTTCTACACCTAACAATTCCTACTCGCTTACACTATAACTCAAATATTTACCGAAAACTCGAAAAGCATACCCGAAATTTATGATTTGGATGTTGTTGAATGATGAAATGGATGGTGCTTATTGTTTCCTTGAGCCTCTTATTGATAAAATATGATTTGGTGAAGTTGGATAATATTGAGAATGAGAAGAATTGAAGAGTTGGAAAATGAAAAGTGAGGAAGAAGTGAAGTTGACGCTTCTGCTTGAACAAACGTATATGTTGGCTCCGCTCCCGCCGAACAGATGCATGTTGGGAAATCCGATCATGTTTCAGTCTGTCGACTTTGTCAACCATAATACATGTAAGGTAAATTACATCGTACCATTAGTGCAGACAACACAAACAAACAAGCAAAAAAAAAACAGACTGTAGGATTTTCCAGAGATACATATCTGAAAACACCTTAAATCTTTTTACTTTGAATACTTTCGAAGATGCATCTTTGAAATTCACAAAGTATCTGAAACGTTGAACAATTTCGGAGATGTATCTCCAGAAAGTTCTACAACTCAGAGGTCGTGACAATGGCGTCCTCTGCTACTTGCATTGTAAAAAATAAACATTTGATCGTCCATTTGAGCCAACAAACAAAGCATACACTAACTCTAAACAATGTTACATATGATTTCTACACATTTCTACACCTAACAATTGATTCCTAATCGTTTACACTATAACTCAAATATTTACCGAAAACTCGAAAAACATACCTGAAATTTATGATTGGATGTTGTTGAATGATGAAATGGATGGTGCTTGTTGTTTCCTTGAGCCTCCTATTGATAAAATATGATTTGGTGAAGTTGGGGAATATTGATAAAATATTAACTTTCAAAATATTTCGAAAATACATCTTTAGAATTTTTCAACGTTCACTTAAGTTTTTGTGTGTCCAGAGACATATTTCCGAAGTCAGGAGACATTTTTAAATTTTCAAATGGTGCGGTAGAAATACATAGGGTAAAAAAAATTCTCTTATATTTTCTATGAATCTATCGTGTGTAAAAAATAGAAGGAGATAATTATATTTGTAGTATTTTAAATTGTTAATTACAACTTATAAGTTATAATGGTGGATTTTAAACACCTTTCACAATCATTATACAGATATTATAACGGGGTAATATGAATTTTGATGTAACTAATACTTATATTTGCCTACTTTTGAGATTTTGGCACAGTTCTCCTCATTTTTTTACCTCATTTCATATTTATTTTATTTAGGTCTAAGATTTTTTTTCAAAAAAACATTATAATATAAAATTATCAGTAACAATTTATTTTTATAAAAAAAAAAATTTAAAATAGCTATTTATTTTTCTTTTTTACAAAAAGAGCCATTTTTTATTATGATATGTGGGTCAATTGTTTAAGTGCGGATTATAAGGGTAGAAATCGAGGTAACATATTGTAAGTCGGTATTATATATGTAGAATGAGTTAAATGTGACATACCAATATGTATACTCAGTCTAATTTTGAGGATGCCACCGCTAACCTTCAATTTATTTATTTTATGTAACAAATTTTTTGTAATTTATTATAATTTAAAAAGATAATCATCATTTTTTCAAATATTTATTAAACATATAAAATAATATTTAAAATTACATTCGAAAATGTTCTCAAAACCAACTCAGGCAGGTCTTTTATATGTTGTGGAGAATCTCTATCGTCATCCACACACACTTGGGTTATTTTAAGACTATGCAAGACTTGCAAATAGTGGTATTTGACATTTGTCGAAACATTGGCTTTTTAATATTTGCAAACATTCGATCCATAATATATAACTAGCGGATAAATGTACCTTGCAAGGATATCCGCCAGTGTATTTTTTTTTATATTTAAAATTTAGAAGAAAAAAAATTAATAAAAATTAATAAATATAATAATTTATATTTATATTTTTTAAAAAAAAAGATAGAAGATAAAATTATTTTATCAAAAAAATGTTTTATTTTAAAATAAAAAATGTGTTTTATTTAAATTTAGAACAACTGTATATTTTCTGGTGTGTGAATATCAATTTTTTAAATATTATTTATAAAATATTTATGCAATAATTTAATTTTATAAATATAAAAAAATAACATAGTATTTATACAAATATTGGTAACATAAATAAATACATTTTGTTTGTATTTGGATTCATACATTATTTTAAATATATTTATTTTAATTTTTTTAATTATACAAACAATGAAATAACTCGTGTATTTACATGAATTCTGGTCTAAATATACGTACATTCGCACAAATACTGATCTGTTACGCGCATTTGCTCACATGCTTTTAAAAAATGATCGATAATTTTTTTATTTGTAATATTTAAATGTAACAATAATCATGTAAAAAATTGAATTATGAAAAATAATGGTTACTTTTTATCTTGCAAATAGTTGAATTAGATGTATTGGTTAAAAATATATATTTCCTCGGTTTCTTTTTAAGTATCACATTTTAGATAATTTTGTTTTTTTTTAATTGTTACTTGCAAATTTTAAGATACTATTAAATGTATTTTGTCAAAATTATCTTTAAATAATTATTATAGAAAGAAAAAAAATAAAATGAATGTAATAAATAATTAGAGATATTATATGTTAAAAGAATTGAAAAAAAGTGTAGGACAATGAATAAATATAATTTTGTTATAATTAGTATTTTAATTTGGGTCTTCATTTTTTTCTTTCATTTATAATATTCAATATTGAACTATTACATTATTACTAAATGATTTTGATAACAATACAATTACATAGACAGAAACATAGATTTTTATAATTTTTTGAATCAAAACTTATACCTGACTCAACATTTATTATTTTCACAAGAAAAACATATTCTTATTTATATTTGGAGCATATATATATATATATATATATATATATATATATATATATATATATATATATATATATATATATATATATATATAATCGTATATTTTTTATATAAATATTAATTTTATTTTTGTATTATTTATAAAAATATTTATGCAATCATTTAGTTTTATAAATATCAACTAATAACATAGTATTTGTAAATATTATTTTAATTCTATTAATAAATATCATTTAATTTCTCATATATATATATATATATATATATATATATATATATATATATATATATATATATATATATATATATATATATATATATATATATATATATATATATATATATATATATATATATATATATATATATATATATATATATATATATATATATATATGTGTGTGTGTGTGTGTGTGTGTGTGTGTTTTTTTTTTTTTTTTAAAGTCATGCTACTATGTTGCTATATATTTATGTTTAAAAATTTTGTTTTATCAAGTAAATAATTCCCACTCTCTCTTTTTTATATACTTCCACTATGTTTTTATCATTTACTTTTTTTCCCCTACTTCCCTCGAACTATTAATTCTTGAGTTGATAAAACCTAATATTCATTTCAATTTTATTAATCATTATTATGCATCATAAAACAAAAATTAAAATTTCTAGAAGGTCTAAAATATCTCCCATTTATTACATAACTATTCCATGCATATATTAAATCATTATTCACTATTTAATTAAATAACATTCTAGAAGACACTCACCACTCTTTGCATAATTCCTAAACTATCCTTTTTAGAGCATATAAATAAAGTCATTCTCACTTACAACTTACACCATAAATCATTCACTAAACTAAGCCAAAACTCTCTTCACTTGTGTTCAAGTCATTTCTTTTTTATTTTATTGAATATGTAGGCTCTTATGCTGGTTGTTTATTTAATTCTATTGCACTTTTACTCTTATTTTATTTATTTAGTACCTTAATCATCACCATTTTGCATGGAAACTCAATTGATTTTAAATCAAGAGTTGAAAAGTATTCTTGAACCTCCGCAAGCAAAAGTGATATTGTTGCTTAATGACTCTTATGTTTGTTTTTTTTTAATTTTGTTGCATTTTTACTTTTGCTTTATTTATTTAGTACCTTAATCATCATTATTTTGCATGGAAATTCCATTAATTAAAAATCATGAGTTTATAGTATGCTTGAACCTCCATGAGCAAAAGTGATTAAATATGATTTAATTTATTTAAATTTATTTGCATTATATTCTTGTTGAACTTAATTAGTATACTAATCACCACTATTTTGTATGGAAACTCCATTGATTCAAAATCAAGGGTTTAAAGTTTTCTTGAACCTCCATGAACAAAAAGGATAAATCGCAAATTGATGTTTGTTTTATATAAATAATGTATCCAATAGCTTCCTAACATCATCCCGAACATGAATCCATGATTCGTTTGTCATGAGATTGGATAAAATGACCTAATCAAACAATATATGATGTTGAATTTTTGTTATTTTTTGAATTTTTTTTGTTTTTTATTTGATTATTTTGAATATACCATTGTGTTTGTGAGATCGAGTAGATACATTTTCATTATTTATTTGCTTAATTTCGTGAAAATTTGATAAAGTTATAGTGTTTTTATGTTTTCAATGAATATTTTTCTTCCATTTTTATTGCTACGAGAATAGTAGTCAAATGTGGGTTTGAGAAAGATGAAGTCTCCCTACACCCCATAATTGCCCCATGCACCGCTGTGGACCCCCCTCCTTTGGGACTAGAGCACTTTCTTAGTTATACCCCCAATTTTTAGCATGTTTTTATCTTTTGTATATTTTTTTATTTATTATTTTCTTATTATTGCTTAATTTATTTATTTTTATATATTTTTTATTTTCTTTAGTCTTATAATTATTTTACCTCTTGTATTGATAGTGTGCCCATTCCCTTTTATTATTTCTTTTATCTTTTTTATTTATTTATTTTCTTATTGCTTTTTTTAGTATTTTTAGTTGATCCATAATTGTTAATCCAAAAAGATAAAATGACCCTTAAAATTAACCTTTCAAAAATAATAAAATCAAAGGTGGTTGATTAACATCAAGTACATTTTTCAAAATCGCACCAAAATCTTTCCAAAACAAAATCAATCGCTTAACATTCACAAATAAAAACAATCCTTTGAAAAAATCAACTTGGTCAACACCAAGCATTTTTCTTTAATAAGCACCTCATATGATTTCAAATCTTTTTTTTAAACCATTTTCACTATCCTACTTTTCTCAAATCAAATTATTTTCAAACTCTTTTCCAAACTATTTTGTAATTTACTTCAAACACTTAATCCAACGTCAAGTTACCTGTTAACATTTTTTTCATTAAATTATCAATTGAAAAAGATGGGGGTGAAAGCAATTTTCTTCTCCTTTCCCAAGTATTCGTGTGATGGCCTCACTTTCACTTAACCCACCGTTCGAATACTTGTCATCCATTAAAGAAGCATGACTTGATTCTCCATGCAAATTTTATAATTAATTGGTTGAAAAAGATTGGGGTGTAAGCGACTTTCTTCTCCTTTTCCGAATATTCATGTGATGGCCACACCTAGCCTACCGTTTGAATATTCGTCAATCACCTAAAATATTCAACACACCAAACTCTTTTTTTTCTCGTCGTTGTTGTGTGATGAACTTCAAATCTTTTTATATAAGGACATTGTTTAGTCAGTTCTAATGTGTATAGAAATTAGTGCTTAAGCCTCCTTTGAGAGTAGACAAGCTAATGTTTAACCATTAGAATGTGATCTATATTGAACGATTTAAATGAATTTAATAGATATAAATTATAGCATATTGTTTAATCTAATAATAATCAAGAATAATTAGAACGGTGTACCTTCACTACGCCAGAAATGAGTTTTAGCAGCGCTTCTTAAAAAAGCGCTGCTAAAGGGTGGGTAAAAAAAAAAGAAAAAAAATTTCCCACATAAGACAACACTTTTGAAAAAGCGCTGCTAAAGGGGCCCTAAGAAAGCGCTTTTTAAAAAGCGCTGCTAAAGGGGTGGCCTAAGAAAGCGCTTTTAAAAAGCGTTGCTAAAGGGGGACCTAAGAAAGCGCTTTTAAAAAGCGCTGCTAAAGGTGTCCCCTTTAGCAGCGCTTATTCTATAAAGTGCTGCTATATGGCATTGCTAAGGCACCCTAAGAAAGCGCTTTTAAAAGCGCTGCTAAAGGCATTTAAAAGCGCTGCTAAAGGGGGACCTAAGAAAGCGCTTTTAAAAAGCGCTGCTAAAGGGGGACCTTTAGCAGCGCTTTTTCTATAAAGCGCTGCTATATGGCATTGCTAAGGCACCCTAAGAAAGTGCTTTTAAAAGCGCTGCTAAAGGCCTTTAAAAGCGCTGCTATAGGTATTAGTATTATAATTTTAAAATACCCTCCAAAATTTTAAGAGAAACAGAACAGTCGCGTACATTTCTTTTCTTCTGTCTTTCTCCTCTGGCGAACGAACTTGCCCTATTCAAATTTTCTGTTGCCGTCAGCCTCCGTCCAACCGTCGTCCGCCGTCCGTTCACCGTCCGTTTTCGAGTGCATCCGTCCGTCTGCATTGCATTTCCACCATTGTTAAGGTATGTGACAGTTTCAAGGGATTTTCTTGTTTTTTTTTCTTTTCACCATTGTTGGTATTTGAAGACATTAAAGGTTTTGAAGGTTTTTGTTAATACTGTTATCTAAATATTGATGGTTTTTCTTTTCACCATTGTTGGTATTTGATGGTTTTTCTAAATATTTGTTTTCACCATTGTTGGTATACTATTGTTTTTGTTGTTGGTATACTATTGTTTTTGTTGTTGGTATACTATTGTTTTTGTTATCTAAATATTTGTTATCTAAATATTGATGGTTTTTCTTTTCACCATTGTTGGTATACTATTGTTTATGTTGTTGTGTAGATATGTTTCTTTTGAGGACATGCAAGCAAACTTTAGTGTTGATGACGTATATTGTTGTTGAGTAATTGTTTTTGTTGTTGCGTTCAAGTATGATACGTATATTGTTGTTTTGTATTGAAGGTTTGAGGACATGCATGCAAGTAAATTTTAGTGTTGTTGTTGTGTAGAAATGACTTATTGAAGGTTTAGTGAAGGTTTTATATGTTGATATGTTATTATGTTATTATGATGGATTTCTCAATGTTTATATGATATATATGTTATTATGGTTTTATATGTTTAGTTAGGATTTCTCAATGTTTAGTAAGGGTGTCATTTTGGTTTAAGGATTATCTAGTAATTTTAATATGATTTGCTTTGGTGGATTATCTAGTATTTTTAATATGATTTGTCTTGTTTAATTATTAATATGATTTTAATAAAATTTATATTTTGTCTGCTATAGGGGTTACCTGTGAAGAGCAAAGCTGTGATCGTTTCCAAGCATCCTATTGCGTAGTATTCTTAGAAGTTAGTGATTTCCTTACAGGTATTCTCTGTTTTGTTTAACTTTTATAGTTTAGTGTAGATAACTCAATTAGTATGGATAAAAAATGGATGTCTGGTAATCGATTTTCAAAAGAGTACGAGAATGGAGTATCGAAGTTCGTTAAGTTTGCTGTTGAACACGCCAAAGACCCCAGTAGGATCACATGTCCTTGCTTAGGATGCTGTTATGGGCGTCGAGTTGACCCCGTTCAGTTGGAATCTTATTTAATGAGACATGGAATTGACCGAAGTTACACATGTTGGACATTACATGGTGAGATAAGTAACGAGAATGTTGAACCCCGGAATAATACGACATGTGCTTCAAAGGACAATGGCAGAGATACATATGATTGTGATCGAGTCGAAGAGATTGCAGAAGCACTTGAAGAAGATCTTCAAGATTGTCCCAAGATGTTTGAGAGGTTGGTAAGCGATGCAGAGAAACCGTTGTATAAAGGCTGCACTACTTTCACAAGATTGTCCGCAGTATTAAAGTTGTACAATTTAAAGGCGGGT
Organism: Lathyrus sativus; assembly: GCA_963859935.3. Classification (NCBI taxonomy): domain Eukaryota; kingdom Viridiplantae; phylum Streptophyta; class Magnoliopsida; order Fabales; family Fabaceae; genus Lathyrus; species Lathyrus sativus. The sequence goes on along the minus strand of OZ012741.1, from coordinate 582,803,503 downwards.
AATGGATGGTCGGATAAAAGCTTCACAGAGTTGTTAGCCCTACTTCAAGAGATGCTTCCGGAGGATAATGTTCTTCCCAATCGAACCTATGAAGCTAAAAAAATGTTATGCTCTATTGGCATGAGCTATGATAAGATACATGCTTGTCCAAATGATTGCATTTTGTTTCAAAATGAATATGCATCATTAAACGAGTGTCCTAAATGCGGTGTATCTCGGTATAAGAAAAAATTGTCACCGACAAAAGTATTATGGTATTTTCCTATAATTCTGAGATTCAGACGCATGTTTCGTAGTGAAACAGATGCAAAACACCTGACTTGGCATGCAGATGATAGAATTATAGATGGGAAGTATCGACATCCGGCAGATTCACCACAGTGGATGAAAATTGATAATGATTATCCTGATTTTGGAGAAGAAGCTAGAAACCTTCGCTTGGCATTATCGACTGATGGAATGAATCCGCATGGTCTGCAGAGTATCTCACATTCTACCTGGCCTGTAATTATTATGATTTATAACCTACCTCCATGGCTATGTATGAAGCGTAAGTACATGATGTTATCTATGTTAATTTCTGGCCCTAAACAACTAGGGAATGACATAGACGTATACCTGACACCTCTAATCGAAGACTTAAAGAGTTTGTGGGAGAACGGTGTGGAGGTTTATGATGGATATAGGAAAGAAAGTTTCAATTTGAGGGCGATGGTGTTTGGCACAATTAATGATTTCCCAGCATACGGAAATCTATCGGGGTATAGCATTAAAGGTCAATGTGCGTGTCCTATCTGTGAAGAAAACACAGATTGGACGCGGTTGGAATTTGGTCAGAAGAATGTCTTTCTTGGTCATCGTAGATTCTTAAATTCTAGTCATCACTACCGTGGGTGGAGAAAAGCATTCAATGGAGATTCAGAACAACGTAAAGCTCCACCTACATTGACCGGCGAACAAATTTTTGAAAAGGTGAAAGATGTGAGTACTAAGTTTGACAAGCCTTTTGCTCATACGCTTGTCACGCGTGGGTGGAAGAAGAGGTCAATTTTGTTCATACGCTTGAAGAAAGGAAACCGCACATATCTATCACCTGCTGCTTATACTCTATCTAGAAAGGAGAAAAAGATATTGTGTAAGTTTCTGAGTGAAGTTAAAGTTCCAGAAGGATACTCTTCAGATATTAGAAGACTTGTTTCTATGAAAGACCTCAAGTTAAAAAGTTTAAAGACACATGACTGCCATGTTATAATGGAACACTTTCTACCAATAGGTATACGTTCTATTTTGCCAAAAAAAAGTGAGAGGCGCAATAACTAAATTGTGTTTTTTCTTTAGGTCAATCCGTAGTAAGGTGATAGATCCTGCGATCTTACCAACATTGCAAAGAGAAATAGTTATTACTTTGTGCGAGTTTGAAATGTATTTTTCTCCATCATTTTTTGACATAATGGTACATCTAGTTGTTCATCTTGTGAAAGAGACACAACTGTGTGGACCTGCCTATATGAGATGGATGTACCCTGTTGAACATTATAGGAAAATATTGAAAGGGTATGTGAAAAACCGAAGTCGACCAGAGGGATGTATTGTTGAACGATACATTGTTGAAGAAGCTATTGAGTTTTGTACTGAATATTTGTCCAACGTTCAATCCATTGGCCTCCCAAAATCTCATGTTGTTGAAAAAATAGATGGTAAACAGTTAATTGGAAATAAAGTTGTGATAGTTTCAAGGGATGAACGGGAGCAAGTGCATTTGTATGTTCTGCACAATGACATTGAGGTTGAGCCGTATGTTGAAATGCACAAGGACGTTCTCCGAGGTTTAAATCTGAATAGAAATGAAAATTGGATAGTACGTGAGCACAATCGAAGTTTTATAACATGGTTCAAGGAGCATATTTTTTTAAAGTTTTATTCTGATCCCGCTTCAATAACAGAAAGGTTGAGATGTTTAGCATATGGTCCAAGTTTGCATGTGTTTTCTTATAGCGCATACGCAATTAATGGATACACATTTTATACCAAGGAACAAGATGATAAAAGTACAATGCAAAATAGTGGTGTCACCGTGCTTGCCGAAGCAATGCACATTTCCTCGTATTATGGGGTTATCGAGCGCATTTGGGTGTTTGATTATGAGAAGTTTCAGATTCCTATCTTTGGATGCAAGTGGGTTGAAAATAATAGTGGCATACAAATGGATAAATTAGGTTTTTTGAAAGTGGATCTTAATAAGGTGGGGTACAAAGATGAGCCTTTTATTCTAGCCACGCAAGCTAAACAAGTGTTCTATGTCACTGATCTGACAAGTACGAAATGGTCTATAGTTCTTTTTTCCAACAAAGTAATCGATGATAACATTGGAGAAAAGGGGGATGTTTATGTTGAGAATGAATCTTATATTATAGATGATCCAGATGAGAATATTAGAGCGGACAAATCATATATTAGAAATGATCATAACGAGGGAATTTGGATCAATCCATCTGTCCGTGTTGTTAAGAGACAAGTAAACCTCGTTACAACGAAAAAAAGAAAGAGATGTTAAAGGTACTTGTAACATGTTTTTCTTATTTACACATGTCTTATTTATACCATGTTTTTGTTATTTCTTATTTATACCATGTTTTTCTTATTTACACATTTCTTATGTATATATTTGTTATTTACATATTTGCATGTCATTCATTTGATACTTTGGTTTTTCTGAATTACAGGTATATATATTATGGCCAGCAACGAGGAAACATCACATGATGGAAAACAAACAACAAAAGATGTGGAAGGCGATATTAAAAGAGGCATAACAATTATGAAAAAAATCATCCGTGCGAGAGATAAAGGAGTAAAGTATGATGTCCATTGGAATGAAATAGATCAGTTAGTTGAGCCTAACGGTGCGTTGCTAACAAGTTACATCGGAGCACTTGTACGTTCGCAAGTTCCGATTACTTGCGATAATTAGAGAATTGTTTCATTATAACCGGCTAAAGATAATATTTGGACCGAGATTCAGGTATAATATTGGAATTGTTTAATTATTGTTGACATTTACGTCTTTAAATTAAATATACTAACATGTTATATGTATGTGTGTTTGTTTGCAGAGATCTTTCAATATTGAAGATCGTAGGAGAAAATATTGTATTCAATTGGCCGGAAAACGCTTGAGAGGATTTAGAGCATTTGTAACAAACAAGTTTCTAAAAGATTCTGAAGGAAACTTTGTTGACTCAGAGCGTCCGATGAAGTACGCGGATTTGATTTCGGAGGAAGAATGGGAGACGTTTGTTGCAAAGCAAAGATCAAAAGAATTTGAAGTAAGTACAACTTATCATGAACTATGTATAGTATATATACTTCTTCCATGTACAGGAGTTCTGATAAACTTGTTTTTTCAGGTTGTTAGTGGCGTAAATCGTCAACGGGCATCAAATCCCGCATATCCATACAGAAAGGGCCGGTTGGGATATGCACGATTGGAACAAAAAATAGTAAGTACATATAAATGCTTTAATATGATATATTTACAAAAAATAGTAAGTATATATAATAGGATACAATGCTTTATTATCCGTCTTAATGCGTAGTTGAAAGAGGAGAAGAGTGATGCAACATCTCTTTCGGACCATGTTGTATGGAAGGCTGCCCGTGTGGGACGAGATGGATTCGTTCAGGAAGAAGTTCAACAAGTCTTTGAACAATGTGTAAGTACAACGTTATCTTTGTCAGTAACTGATCAAAAGTGTGTAATATATATATATATATATATATATATATATATATATATATATATATATATATATATATATATATATATATATATATATATATATATATATATATATATATATGTTTTTATCTATATTTCAGGAGACTCTGTCCCAGACCATAACTCCCGCCGAGGACAATGATTGCAAGAGCTTACTGAGTCGGGTGTTGAATATTCCTGAGTATTCTGGGCGTGTGAGAGGTAAGGGATTTGGTGTCACTCCATCCAAACTGTATAAGCAGCCAAAGAAAAAAAATCCAACCAATAAAGAAGTGATGGAGACTTTGGAGGAATTGAAAGCGCAAATCCGTGAATTACAGAAGGATAAGGAGAGATACATGGCGGAAAGACGCGCTCCAGAGGGTAGAGCTACTAGTGACAAAGATAGTACCGGTTGTCCGCAGAAGCTTCCAGAGGTAATTGTATATATTACATTGAAATTAATTTAGCACACTTTACTTAATTGACACATTAACTGATCATTATTTGTTTAGGGCATTTCACTTTGCCGGCTATATTTATCGTCACCTACTCATCGAATGGTTGGCAAGGGAAAGGTGCATAACTTTCTGGGAGACTTACTTCACCACAAACCGCTCCCTTATGGATTTTTGAAAGTATCTATTGATATTGCATTAGAGGGGAGTGCGTTGTTGCCTATACCAGATGATATTTCAGGCGCAACAGTGGTAGGAGACGCAGTAGGATCGCATGTGGCATGGCCGGCAAATCTGATTTGCATAGATGATGAGGTAGGTTGAACCTTTTAATACTCAAATGTTTTATGATTCATACATGAAAGTTATTCTTACATTTACATTTTCTTATTTACATGATGATCTTAGACTCCTACAAAATCTAAATCAAAAGATGATAGAATTATTGTGCGGGATACCGATTCAGCTGCATCAAAGAAACAGGTACTACTACAGTTACATGACTATCTTGTTATACAATATTAATTACTGAACTTATATATGACTTTTAGGTTCATGATCAGCAGTCGCAACAAGTCAGCAAGGGTAAGATGCCTGAAACTTCCAAGGTTCCCAGAAAAGCAATTGTTCCTCGATTTAGGATGTGCCTTGAAACATATGTCGGAACATCAGATGTGCCTGAGGGTGGCGTCCGTCAAATACATATGGAGGCAGGTATTTTCGGTTTTGAATATCCCGAAACAATTGCTAAGGAGGATTTTGATCAGTTTTTCAACCATTCTGAACTGGGCGTCGGTGTTATGCATTCATACATCAGGTACTTCGATCCATTTTAATTAAATAATTGAACATTTTAAAATTTGCTCGTTTAACTTAATATTCTAATGTTGATTATGTTTTTTTAGGTTCTTGTATGACAAGTTATTAGTCCCGAATGAATTGACTTCAGTATTCGCATTCTTATCTGCTAGCTGTGTCAACTCACGTATAATAGACCAGTCACCAGATACAGTCAAAGAGTACACAGTGCAGAGATTTATGCGCGCGACTACAGAGAAGTTGTTCTTGTTGCCATATAACATTGGCCATGGGTTAGATTTTATTCTAAATTCATTTATTATAATTGTTCAATTTTTCCCTTTCTATATATATATAACATTTATGTCTAAACCATGTTGTCTTATTTTATAGGGGACATTGGTTGTTGATCGCAATTAATCCGACGAAAGAAATAGTGTATTATATAGATTCATTGGATGGCGATACAACAAAATATGAAAATCTGAGGAACTTTGTTGATACGTAAGTGATGACATATACTGTTGTCTTTAATTATATATCTTTATTTATTATGTGACATTGTTCTAAATATGCGTTTATATTATGTTAGAGTTATACAAATATTCAGAGCACAAAGAGATGCAACGGTGCCAAAAAGTAAGGCTAACAACATCAACTGGATCAGAGTGGAGGTATATTCTCGCATGTTTCTACTTGATAAAACTATTTAAACTATATATCCGGATAAATGTTCGTTTGTTTTTTCCATTTACAGTGTCCTCGGCAGCGCAATGGTATTGACTGTGGATATTTTGTATTGCGCTTTATAAGGGAAATTATTCTTTCTAGTCAACTTGAGATTCCAGTCCTGGTATGGATCAATTCATTATATAAGTTATATGATTCATTTTGATAATTATCCGATACTTCATCTGAGTAATTAGTTTTAAACTTAAATCTTATTCGATCTGTTATATTATGTAGTATTATGATGAATTCAAGTGCGCTACTTACACGTAAGCAAAATTGGAAGAAATTAAAGAGGAATGGTGTCAATTTATTCTTGGGTTGAGAATTGTATAGAGTTATCGGATTGGAAGACTTGTAATTATATGTGAATTGAATGTATTTGTGTTATTGTAATTCTGAGGATCGAATTTTGTTGTAACATATTTGTCATACCCTAAATTTGTCCTACCCTTTTTTGTATAAATTTTCGCATTTATTGTTTCATGCCGTTTGGGCACGGGTTCACCCGAAATTGGGCGTTTTTCAAAAAAAAAATTTTTCTTTCTGACCAATTAAGGCGTGACACGTGGCCTAAATAAAAAAACCTTTTTGGTGAATATTTCATTCTTTTTTAATTTCTTAAGATTTTCCTTTTGAAAGAATATTGCTGATAATAATAAATATTTAGTATATATTTTTTGTTTGATAATTATAATAATAGCAATTAATATTGCCTTTTTTAAATATCAATTTTAGTTTGTTTTTATATATTGTAAATGTTTTATTTAATTGTTATTGTGAATATTAATATCTTTATATAGTTATAGTTATGTTTAGTTTGTATTATAATTATATGTTTTAATTTTAACAAGTATTGAAAAAGAGATTAAAAGGGGAGAATCAGAATTTGAAAAAAAACGGCAGTAGGAGTGAGGATCGGCCCATCAGGAAGGCCCATTGGAGAGGTTTCACGGTTTAAAAGAGAGAATCGATTGAATGAACACCTAAGGGGGATACTGTTCACTACCCCTTTCAAAACCCTAAAACGGCACCGCCCCACTCCCAACTGAGAAACAAACCCTAACCCTCTTTTCTGCGTAAGCGCGGCCGTTACCCCAAATCCTAAGTCGTACGACCGTCTTCTTCCCCAAAATCACTCTCACAAACCATCACCCTCTCGAACCGTCACCATCATCATTACTACCGTCTAACATTCTTCATCTTCTTCAAATTGATCTTCTCCTCCCAACAATCTTCTCACATTTTTGACAACCTCCATCAACCGTGGTACTCACCATATAACAGCATTCAACAGCAACAATACTTCGACCTCTTCCGTGGAGAGGCCACTGTGACGAGACTGACCCGCGACGCTTCAAATCCATGAAAGAATACAACATCAAACACGGGTCCATGACGCGGCGATGGCTTTGATTCGTAGCAGTAGATGACGATGTTGCGAGTTCCTCTTCGATTTGATTTTTTAGCTGTGACAGCGAGATGAAATCCCAACTGGTTTTGGTTTACGGAGACAGAGATGAGCGAGAACGGGTTATGTTACGCTTAAATTTTCCTTCTTTATTTTCAGTTTTGTATTGTTTTGCTATTTTGTTTGGTTGTGTTTTCATTTACGTACAGGTTGTAAATACTTGATTAAAGCAGATGTGAATATGATGGCTCTAGATAGTACTCGGTTTGCTTTAAGTTTGAATCTGAATACGGCCTCAGTACGCCACTGAGCTTCGATTCCAACGGTGATTCGAGCTCATTTCAATTTACTTTCAACTGAGAAGCCAAGGATTGTTGTTAACTACAAGGTTGAAGATAAGCAGTTTGCAACTGAAGAGTTTTCTTCTAACGGTTCTGATGGAGATGCTTCACCAGGCTTCTCAACACGTCAATGAGCCTAGCCACAACTTCGAAATCTCGCGATATCGTGACAAGAATCATCCCTGCAACAGATTCCTTTACTATTCAAGGAAGTTTTGTGTTTTTGTTTTGGTTACAATGCTGTTTAATGCTTCTGTTTGGATTTATTTTAAACTTGTTGTACACTTGATGATTAAGCTATGTTTTACTACTTGGACATGTGCATTTGCTAATTGGTTTTCTATGAATTTCTTTTCATTTCTTCACTCGCTGTGCGATGTCGAATGTCAGTCCCAAATGCTGTTAGGTATTGTTTATTGTTCTCTCTTTGACAGGTTTGGATCCTTCTGGTTCGTCATCATAAGTTGGACACAATCAACAGCAGTAACAACAACAACATTGCCATAACTACGGCGAGATGATAACAACGGAAGCTACGACGCTAGGATGCGACATCCCTGGCTAGTAGCGACAAACTTCAAGTCTGAACGTTGCGGAAGCAACTGTTAAGTCGAGCCAACTCCAAATGCATTTCTTTGGATGTCGTACGTTTGCGATTGAAAGCACAAACAGGTTTGGCTGCAATCAAATGCAACAGGGTCGACAATGATGTTCACAGCAGCACCGACATCATAATACCTACGCCGACGCGCTCTCGCCCCATCTCACGCTGTAGTTGCACAACTATTCACAGGTGTCGTTCAGGAAGCGGCAGGGTATAGAAGAAAAGGTTGCTCCGTTCCTTGTTGCGGTTCCCCCTCGTTGTGGTTTCGGTAACGGTTCATATTTATATATATTGCTACAGGGCTGATTATTTGAGTTCAATGAACGTAGTTTTTTATTGTGTTGGGTTCAAACTCAGGATGATGTTCCTGTTTGTTTTTGTTCATGGTGATTATTGGTGATGCAGCTTCACTATATTAAAAAACTCAAAAACCATTGTTTTTTTTCACAATTTAATTATATGTTGATTAAGTTGTTCATGTTTTCAATTTTATGGGATTTTGTTTGTGGGCGAAGCGATAATGTCATTTGCCGGTGAAAGGAGGCAATAGCAATATCCTGTTGTGAATATATGTACTGATATGTTAAATTAGTCCTACAGATATGCTGCTTTCCATGGCCTTTGGTAATATTTCGTTCATCATGCTAACTATTTTTACATAACAGGACTACTTTGATAAAGGGGTAGATTTCAACTTTCAGGTTCTCTCACTAGCGGCGATATACACGTTACATTCGGGCCGGTGAAAATTTGGTGGAAGTTTATGTTATCATTTTGTTCACCATAGTTAATTTAGAATGATATTAAATCTTAACTTCTAATTTATTAATAATAAATCATTTTTTTTATTCAATTAAATTTTAACTAATTTATTTTATAATACAAAGTCAAACAACTTCTTCTAAACAATTCTAGACCTTTTCTTAATAACATTTGTCAAAGTTCAATATTTATATTTTTAAATAAATAAAACTTACTTTTCTATTTTAGTAAATAGTTTGTTGTAATACATATGCATTTTTAAAAAGGAAATAATAAAACTTTAGAATATTTCAAACTTTATTTCCAAAAATTTGATATTATTTTTTTTATCTTATTTCAATATATTTTTCAATACTTAAATTAGTTTCTAATTAAGTTACGAAAATTAAACTCTTGAAGTCTAGCACTTCTTGAGTTATCGAATGGATATTATCGGGGTGTACACCTTAAATAATATGTCATTCAACTTTTCATTTTAGTACGCCATTTTGAACAAAGGAATATTATAGGAATCAAGCATTCTGTGTGATATTTCTATCGTTCATTCGTTTTTTTTCAAATGAAAAAGGTGTTGTCGAGATCTAGCATTTCGATGATACCCCAATTAATTGGTTGTGAGACCTACATCTCATTTATCAAATAATTGTCATTTCTCTCTTTTTTTTTAAAACCAATCTCATGTTCTCACATCTCGTACCTCAAATTATTTTTCTATCTCATTTCACTTCAAATCTTTTTCAAACATTTTTCTCGATCAAACTTCGAAGGAAGGAGGTTCTTGGAGTCTAGCATTCCCTGAATTTTCGAGTGAATAGCTCTCGAAGCACGCCCTTTGGGTTGTTATTCACTCAACCTTTCGCCTTTTTCAAATTCAACCGTTCTCTATATTCTCCTGAGTCGATTACTCGTCCGCATTCGCAACCCATTACATTCACAATTCCCCGTGGTTTCGATATTAGGAGCACCCTCAGGGACTAATATTGTTTCTCACAACCTTAACCCTTGACACGTCGTCAAGTCGGTTCCATCTTCAATCAAATCTTCGACACGTCGTCGAACCAGCTCAAAACAATTCCCTTTTGGCCTCGCATGCCATTCTTCGATTCGATCCTTTCACAAACACGTTTTTTACGAAAGAGGGATATCCTTAGAATCCAGCATTCTTTGAATATTCGAACGAGTAACTCTTGGGCACGCCCCCGAGTTGTTATTAGTTCATTCTTTCGATTTCAAAATATCCAACTCTTATCTTCAACTCATTCAACCCAATTTCCGAAAGAACTGAGTTCTTGGGATCTCGCATTCCTTGAATTCTTGAGTGAAAAGCTCTTGAGGCACGCCCTTAGGTTGTTTGTCAGTCACTCTTTCGTCTTCTTTCTCAAACTTCCAACCAATTCCAACCTCATTTTTTTTCGTGGTCGTCTCCACGAACTACGGACGCTCTGATTCTTTATTCATTCTTGAATATAAGATACGTAGGCACAAGATTGCGATGATCTTGGCGAGCACACTTCTATCCATCTTCCGTTTTCCCCCTATCCTTTCCCGTAGTCGAACTACGACGCTCTGATTTCTCATTCTCGTCCGAATGAGCATACGTAGGCACAAGGGCCCCAATCCTTGGCGAGCACCCCATCTTCTAACCACCCATCTCTCCTTAGCGTCTTTAACCTTTTGCCATACCAATTCTACCTTCAACAACGAGAAGAAAACAAGCAAACCTAAACAACACTCCCCACATTTACCTTAAGAGGTTCCCGTCGAGTACGACGGACGTGAGGGGTGCTAATACCTTCCCCTCACGTAACCGACTCCCGAACCCGGAACTTGGTTGCGACAGCCCTGTTCCTATCCTTTCGTTTTAAGAGGTTTTCTCGATATTTTCCTCTCCCGTTTGTTCGGGAAAAATAAAGTTCGGTGGCGACTCTGTCGAACCGCATTTCCGCGCCTTTCGCGCGAGGGTCGTATTTCCGAAATGTCTCCGTGATTTTTCGAGGTGCGACAGGTGGCGACTCTGCTGGGGACGCTTTGCTTCATGCAAAGAGAGAGTCGAGCCTATCTTTTGGTTTGTGAGGAGTGTTTGTTTTTTATATGTTTTCTTTTGTATTTGTTCTCTTGTAGATCTTATTTGTGCTTGTTATCTGGGCCTGTTGGTTTTTGGGATGGCATCATGAGTAAGGCTCTACACCCGAGCTTTGGTAAAAGCAGAGAGAACACATAGTTTAGAAATGGTAGTCGAGTAGTGTTAGTCTCCGAGGACTCGCTCCTTGTGGGCCTAGCATGAAAGCTCCTCCAGAGGAGACCTATTCGTAGATCTCGTTGTAACACAGCTAGCCTGTCGCACGACTTGATTAATGGAGGGTCCGTGATTCTGGGAACCTTCGTTAGCACCAGTTTCGATATTGGTGGTCGTGTAGTGTTAGTCTCCAAGGACTCGCTCCTTGTGTGCCTAGCACGAGGACCCCGCTCAGGAGAGACCTTATCGTCATTATCGTCGCAATGCAGCCAGCCTGTTGCGTGACGCTGATACGACTAGTGTCCGTGATCCTGGGAACCAAACATAGAAACCATCCCGTGAGTGGGATTATGGGTAGAATGTTTAGACCTTCCCGTATAGGTTGTACTTGTCAGTTTTCTTTGAGCAGGAATTATGGTTACTTACCTGTTACGGTTACCAGCTTCAGGAGTTGTCGGAGTTGTGATCCTGTGATCCTGGATCTTGTATCTTGCATTGCATCTTGCATATCATTGGCATTGCATGTCATATGTTGTGCATTCTGCATTTCCAATCCTCCAACAGAATCTTATGTCTCCGTTCCTTCTTCTCCAGTAAATCAAGCTGATTCCTCGACACCAATACGCAACTAGAGCCAATACCAGACGTATGATGGAGCAGATTCGGAAAGAACAAATTGCTATCAGGAAGGAGCTGGAATCCCTCAACAGGAAGATGGATCAGATCTTCGAAGCCCTCTCCATAACTGGAAAGGAATCAGAACGACAAACCATTCAACAACCGCGTCAGCAAAATCACCACAGGACATGGAAGCCGGAGAGAGTATTCGATAGTCTTCCAATGACATATGCAGATATCTTTGCTCAATTAATGGAACAAAAGGCTATCGTCCCAAGAGATCTAGCTCCCCCAACTATCCTTCCTGCTGATTATGACGCGAATGCTCATTGTGAGTTCCATAAGGGCGCTCCAGGTCACAACATTGAGAACTGCAGGGCTTTCAAGCACAAAGTTCAAGACCTGATTGACAACGAAGCTCTCACCTTTGATGGGAAGTATCTCAACGACATCAATAACTCTATGCCACCAGCCAACTAGTGCTAACATCAGACCAAATCTAGTCAAGTCAAGTTCACCCCGAAGAAGGCAGTCATGATGCCATTTCATATTTCACTTTCCTTATGTTTTGTCTTTGTTTGTTTAAGTATTGTATGCTTTGAACGACTGCCATTCGTATTTGGTTTTCATTAATGTATCGTTTATGCATGTTTTGAATTAGTTATGTCGTATTCACTCATTTCTACTTATCACCGACAAATTTATTCACTCCACTCTATTCACTGTTGTTTAGCATGACTTGAGGGAGGATGATGAAAACGAGATACCCATAATTGCAAATCATATGCTTTCAGACCGAATCTCGTCAATGATGTACAGGCATTGCTTCAATTCCCCAAACACCGGAGATATAAGGAGTTAATCCCTAGTGAACCACTTCGAGCCAAGAAGTAGCAGTTTCCTTCGGATCTATAAACCTTTTACACTCAACCTGGGGCAGGGTAGTGTTCAGTTAATCCAATTCCGTATTCGAGTCAATATCTAAAAGACGGTTGTCCATCAAAGACCCATGCTATGGCAGTCACAACAAAATAAAAAAAAACAAAAGCCTGCTAAGTCAGACACCTTAGAGGGGACTTAGGCAAAATCAAGGCAATCCCGATGGACCTGACAAACGAAGTCGATCCATGCAAAAGTTAGGGATCAAGACAAAAAAAGAGGACCCCGAAACCCTCAACAAAAACAAATGAGATTCAGTGGCCACCCAAATCAAAGGGGCACTGACATCCACGAAAAACCAAAATAAGGTGACTGCCGCGTCGAGCAAACCCTGAACCATCAAGTTTATACCGTCAAGACAAGTGTAGGATTAACTGAGCGTAGGACCGGAGATCATTACGAAGAAGGGGTGGGTATAAATCATATTTTGAGCCTAATATCCTTTGTTTCATAACCGTGAACCAGACCACGTTACAACCCTTGAAAGACCTAATTGAGACGAGGTTTATTCTGAAAGCATGTCATCGCAAGGTTGCGTAACCTGACTCCTCACATGATTTCTAATCATCAATATTGGCGTCATTTCTCTTGATATATCTTTCACACCAATCAAATTAGCACAGCATCTGGGCTAGTAGTCCATTTGTCTCACTATCACGACACTTCCAAATAAACAATACTCTTTCAAACTTGCATCGAACTTTGCATTAATTATTACCATTTATGAATGTACAATTTTAACTGCAAATCAGTGCTAGGTATTCAAAGACACTCCAGCAAGGGGCAATTGAGGAGAAACTTGACTATCGGTGGCGTACACGAAGCAAGATAATTTCAGAACCCACAGGCTGGGGCAAAGCATTCAACAGCTCGAGCATGGGCAAGTCATCCGAGTTCAACTTCCATACGTCAGAATTGGGTGGGGCAGGCCACCACCATGTTCAAACTAGGGCAAGACCAGGTCGTCCTGACCATCAAGCAGAGTTGCAACCTTCTCTGAAGCAAATTCACAGTCATCCAAATATCCCAGACTTGGGGCATCAAGGACATCTTCCGCTTCAATCATGGCATCTTCAACAAACTGCGTGTCGAGGAAGTCAATCCCTCCCACCACCCGAAGTCCAATCCGCATTGGCAACTACCCGAAGTCCACCACGCTGGCATTTCCACCTGCATTTACTCGTCTGCAATCATGCGCATCATACGCATGACATTCATTATCATAAGTATCCCGCATCATATGCATACTCCAATCATACCATACTTCCCCAAGCTCTAGCATCTCCGCTCGTCAGCATTTGCATTTACGCGTCCACTCATAGGGAATATCATTTATCATCCGGCATTCATGTATGCGAGTCAAGGTCCAGGATCAATCTCGAAGAGTTCCAAGACCGTCGACCGCCCAGCCAGGGGCGTCTTCCGCAAGATGGTGGGTTTACCCCACGATTTTCAAGAACTTCAAAGCAATCACCAGCCCAGGCAGGGGCAATCTTCTGCAATTGTGGGTTTCTCCCACAAAATTCGAAGTTATTCAAAGCGAGATTCAGCCCAGTCAGGGGCATCTTCTTCAATACCATGGGCGTCTCCCGTGACGAATTTCAACCTCGTGGTTGATCAAATATGCAAATCAACATTCAGCCCAGCCAGGGGCATACCATTCAAGACCGTGAGCGTTCCTCACAAAGTTGTTCAACCTTTTGTTGGGCAAATCCAAGAAGTTCAGTGCAAGATCCAACCCGAGCAGGGGCATCTTCAGCAAAACCATGAGTGTTCCTCATGAAGTTGTTCAACCTTTTTGTTAAGCAAGACAAGGCATCAAGACAAACTCGGCCCAGCCAGGGGCGTCTTCTTCAGAGATCATGGGCGTAACCATAAAATCATTTCAACAAACCTGTAACCTCCAAACAAGACGGTGGGCGTACCCCGTTGACTCATTTCAATCCAATCTTCCTCTCAGGGGTTCCCCAGTGGGTTGTACCCAGCAAGCGTGACCGTTGTCAATTGCCATACTATCATCCTTTTGGTGATAGTCGAACTTCATCAGTTCAACCTAGCCTGCATCCTTTTGATGTTGGTAAACTTCAAATCTGTGTTGTCCTATCATCCTTTTGGTGATAGCAACCTGTTCGTGTGAGTTTCACTCCGTCTTCCTTTTGATGGAGGGATCTATCATGGTCATTAGTGATAGATTGTGTTTATTTGTGTTTCACTCCGTCTTCCTTTTGATGGAGGGATCTATCATGGTCATTAGTGATAGATTGTGTTTATTTGTGTTTCACTCCGTCTTCCTTTTGATGGAGGGGTCTATCATGGTCATTAGTGATAGATTGTGTTTCACTCCGTCTTCCTTTTGATGGAGGGGTCTATCATGGTCATTAGTGATAGATTGTGTTTATTTGTGTTCCACTCCGTCTTCCTTTTGATGGAGGGGTCTATCATGGTCATTAGTGATAGATTGTGTTTATTTGTGTCCCACTCCGTCTTCCTTTTGATGGAGGGGTCTATCATGGTCATTAATGATAGATTGTGCGTTTTGCTTTGGGTCTATCATGGTCATTAATGATAGATTGTGCGATTTGCGTTGTGTTCCACTCCGTCCTCCCTTTGATGGAGGGGTCTATCATGGTCATTAGTGATAGATTGTACTTTGT
The DNA here is from genome assembly GCA_963859935.3 of Lathyrus sativus. NCBI lineage: Eukaryota > Viridiplantae > Streptophyta > Magnoliopsida > Fabales > Fabaceae > Lathyrus > Lathyrus sativus. Next base: position 582,788,196 of record OZ012741.1, on the reverse strand, counting down.
TTTGTGTTTCACTCCGTCATCCTTTTGATGGAGGGGTCTATCATGGTCATTAGTGATAGATTGTGCGTTTTGCTTTGGGTCTATCATGGTCATTAATGATAGATTGTGCGTTTTGCTTTGTGTCTATCATGGTCATTAATGATAGATTGTGCGATTTGCGTTGTGTTCCACTCCGTCATCCTTTTGATGGAGGGGTCTATCATGGTCATTAGTGATAGATTGTGCGTTTTGCTTTGGGTCTATCATGGTCATTAGTGATAGATTGCGTTTATTTGTGTTTCGCTCCATCATCCTTTTGGTGTTGGGTCTATCATGGTCATTAATGATAGATTGTGCGGTATTGTTTGGCGTGTGTTTCGCTCCGCCATCCTTTTGGTGAGGGGTCTATCATGGTCATTAATGATAGATTGTGCGATGTGTTTATTTGTGTTTTGCTCCGTCATCTTTCGATAGGAGAGTCTATCATGGTCATTGATGATAGATTGTGCGATAGTGCTTGAACTTCGCTCCGTCATCTTTTTGATGAAGGGTCTGTCATAGTCATTAATGTCAGATTTTGCGAATGAGTTTTGCTCTGTCACCCTTCTAATGGCAGTAGCTGTGTGTGTTTTGTCCCATCATCCTTTTGGTGATGACGACTTGTGTTAGTTTGCTCAGAGGTTTACATCATCCAGCGTTTTCAATTTTCAAGCATCTCCCTTTCTTTCAGACAAATTCAGGGTCTTTTATATCTAATAGACTTCTACCTCAGGGATGTGAACGCCAATGCAATTCATCCTCCTGGGTTTAAGCCTATTAGATAGGGGCATCTGTCATACCCTAAATTTGTCCTACCCTTTTTTGTATAAATTTTCGCATTTATTGTTTCATGCCGTTTGGGCACGGGTTCACCCGAAATTGGGCGTTTTTCAAAAAAAATTTTTTTCTTTCTGACCAATTAAGGCGTGACACGTGGCCTAAATAAAAAAACCTTTTTGGTGAATATTTCATTCTTTTTTAATTTCTTAAGATTTTCCTTTTGAAAGAATATTGCTGATAATAATAAATATTTAGTATATATTTTTTGTTTGATAATTATAATAATAGCAATTAATATTGCCTTTTTTAAATATCAATTTTAGTTTGTTTTTATATATTGTAAATGTTTTATTTAATTGTTATTGTGAATATTAATATCTTTATATAGTTATAGTTATGTTTAGTTTGTATTATAATTATATGTTTTAATTTTAACAAGTATTGAAAAAGAGATTAAAAGGGGAGAATCAGAATTTGAAAAAAAACGGCAGTAGGAGTGAGGATCGGCCCATCAGGAAGGCCCATTGGAGAGGTTTCACGGTTTAAAAGAGAGAATCGATTGAATGAACACCTAAGGGGGATACTGTTCACTACCCCTTTCAAAACCCTAAAACGGCACCGCCCCACTCCCAACTGAGAAACAAACCCTAACCCTCTTTTCTGCGTAAGCGCGGCCGTTACCCCAAATCCTAAGTCGTACGACCGTCTTCTTCCCCAAAATCACTCTCACAAACCATCACCCTCTCGAACCGTCACCATCATCATTACTACCGTCTAACATTCTTCATCTTCTTCAAATTGATCTTCTCCTCCCAACAATCTTCTCACATTTTTGACAACCTCCATCAACCGTGGTACTCACCATATAACAGCATTCAACAGCAACAATACTTCGACCTCTTCCGTGGAGAGGCCACTGTGACGAGACTGACCCGCGACGCTTCAAATCCATGAAAGAATACAACATCAAACACGGGTTCATGACGCGGCGATGGCTTTGATTCGTAGCAGTAGATGACGATGTTGCGAGTTCCTCTTCGATTTGATTTTTTAGCTGTGACAGCGAGATGAAATCCCAACTGGTTTTGGTTTACGGAGACAGAGATGAGCGAGAACGGGTTATGTTACGCTTAAATTTTCCTTCTTTATTTTCAGTTTTGTATTGTTTTGCTATTTTGTTTGGTTGTGTTTTCATTTACGTACAGGTTGTAAATACTTGATTAAAGCAGATGTGAATATGATGGCTCTAGATAGTACTCGGTTTGCTTTAAGTTTGAATCTGAATACGGCCTCAGTACGCCACTGAGCTTCGATTCCAACGGTGATTCTAGCTCATTTCAATTTACTTTCAACTGAGAAGCCAAGGATTGTTGTTAACTACAAGGTTGAAGATAAGCAGTTTGCAACTGAAGAGTTTTCTTCTAACGGTTCTGATGGAGATGCTTCACCAGGCTTCTCAACACGTCAATGAGCCTAGCCACAACTTCGAAATCTCGCGATATCGTGACAAGAATCATCCCTGCAACAGATTCCTTTACTATTCAAGGAAGTTTTGTGTTTTTGTTTTGGTTACAATGCTGTTTAATGCTTCTGTTTGGATTTATTTTAAACTTGTTGTACACTTGATGATTAAGCTATGTTTTACTACTTGGACATGTGCATTTGCTAATTGGTTTTCTATGAATTTCTTTTCATTTCTTCACTCGCTGTGCGATGTCGAATGTCAGTCCCAAATGCTGTTAGGTATTGTTTATTGTTCTCTCTTTGACAGGTTTGGATCCTTCTGGTTCGTCATCATAAGTTGGACACAATCAACAGCAGTAACAACAACAACATTGCCATAACTACGGCGAGATGATAACAACGGAAGCTACGACGCTAGGATGCGACATCCCTGGCTAGTAGCGACAAACTTCAAGTCTGAACGTTGCGGAAGCAACTGTTAAGTCGAGCCAACTCCAAATGCATTTCTTTGGATGTCGTACGTTTGCGATTGAAAGCACAAACAGGTTTGGCTGCAATCAAATGCAACAGGGTCGACAATGATGTTCACAGCAGCACCGACATCATAATACCTACGCCGACGCGCTCTCGCCCCATCTCACGCTGTAGTTGCACAACTATTCACAGGTGTCGTTCAGGAAGCGGCAGGGTATAGAAGAAAAGGTTGCTCCGTTCCTTGTTGCGGTTCCCCCTCGTTGTGGTTTCGGTAACGGTTCATATTTATATATATTGCTACAGGGCTGATTATTTGAGTTCAATGAACGTAGTTTTTTATTGTGTTGGGTTCAAACTCAGGATGATGTTCCTGTTTGTTTTTGTTCATGGTGATTATTGGTGATGCAGCTTCACTATATTAAAAAACTCAAAAACCATTGTTTTTTTTCACAATTTAATTATATGTTGATTAAGTTGTTCATGTTTTCAATTTTATGGGATTTTGTTTGTGGGCGAAGCGATAATGTCATTTGCCGGTGAAAGGAGGCAATAGCAATATCCTGTTGTGAATATATGTACTGATATGTTAAATTAGTCCTACAGATATGCTGCTTTCCATGGCCTTTGGTAATATTTCGTTCATCATGCTAACTATTTTTACATAACAGGACTACTTTGATAAAGGGGTAGATTTCAACTTTCAGGTTCTCTCACTAGCGGCGATATACACGTTACATTCGGGCCGGTGAAAATTTGGTGGAAGTTTATGTTATCATTTTGTTCACCATAGTTAATTTAGAATGATATTAAATCTTAACTTCTAATTTATTAATAATAAATCATTTTTTTTTATTCAATTAAATTTTAACTAATTTATTTTATAATACAAAGTCAAACAACTTCTTCTAAACAATTCTAGACCTTTTCTTAATAACATTTGTCAAAGTTCAATATTTATATTTTTAAATAAATAAAACTTACTTTTCTATTTTAGTAAATAGTTTGTTGTAATACATATGCATTTTTAAAAAGGAAATAATAAAACTTTAGAATATTTCAAACTTTATTTCCAAAAATTTGATATTATTTTTTTTATCTTATTTCAATATATTTTTCAATACTTAAATTAGTTTCTAATTAAGTTACGAAAATTAAACTCTTGAAGTCTAGCACTTCTTGAGTTATCGAATGGATATTATCGGGGTGTACACCTTAAATAATATGTCATTCAACTTTTCATTTTAGTACGCCATTTTGAACAAAGGAATATTATAGGAATCAAGCATTCTGTGTGATATTTCTATCGTTCATTCGTTTTTTTTCAAATGAAAAAGGTGTTGTCGAGATCTAGCATTTCGATGATACCCCAATTAATTGGTTGTGAGACCTACATCTCATTTATCAAATAATTGTCATTTCTCTCTTTTTTTTTAAAACCAATCTCATGTTCTCACATCTCGTACCTCAAATTATTTTTCTACCTCATTTCACTTCAAATCTTTTTCAAACATTTTTCTCGATCAAACTTCGAAGGAAGGAGGTTCTTGGAGTCTAGCATTCCCTGAATTTTCGAGTGAATAGCTCTCGAAGCACGCCCTTTGGGTTGTTATTCACTCAACCTTTCGCCTTTTTCAAATTCAACCGTTCTCTATATTCTCCTGAGTCGATTACTCGTCCGCATTCGCAACCCATTACATTCACAATTCCCCGTGGTTTCGATATTAGGAGCACCCTCAGGGACTAATATTGTTTCTCACAACCTTAACCCTTGACACGTCGTCAAGTCGGTTCCATCTTCAATCAAATCTTCGACACGTCGTCGAACCAGCTCAAAACAATTCCCTTTTGGCCTCGCATGCCATTCTTCGATTCGATCCTTTCACAAACACGTTTTTTACGAAAGAGGGATATCCTTAGAATCCAGCATTCTTTGAATATTCGAACGAGTAACTCTTGGGCACGCCCCCGAGTTGTTATTAGTTCATTCTTTCGATTTCAAAATATCCAACTCTTATCTTCAACTCATTCAACCCAATTTCCGAAAGAACTGAGTTCTTGGGATCTCGCATTCCTTGAATTCTTGAGTGACAAGCTCTTGAGGCACGCCCTTAGGTTGTTTGTCAGTCACTCTTTCGTCTTCTTTCTCAAACTTCCAACCAATTCCAACCTCATTTTTTTTCGTGGTCGTCTCCACGAACTACGGACGCTCTGATTCTTTATTCATTCTTGAATATAAGATACGTAGGCACAAGATTGCGATGATCTTGGCGAGCACACTTCTATCCATCTTCCGTTTTCCCCCTATCCTTTCCCGTAGTCGAACTACGACGCTCTGATTTCTCATTCTCGTCCGAATGAGCATACGTAGGCACAAGGGCCCCAATCCTTGGCGAGCACCCCATCTTCTAACCACCCATCTCTCCTTAGCGTCTTTAACCTTTTGCCATACCAATTCTACCTTCAACAACGAGAAGAAAACAAGCAAACCTAAACAACACTCCCCACATTTACCTTAAGAGGTTCCCGTCGAGTACGACGGACGTGAGGGGTGCTAATACCTTCCCCTCACGTAACCGACTCCCGAACCCGGAACTTGGTTGCGACAGCCCTGTTCCTATCCTTTCGTTTTAAGAGGTTTTCTCGATATTTTCCTCTCCCGTTTGTTCGGGAAAAATAAAGTTCGGTGGCGACTCTGTCGAACCGCATTTCCGCGCCTTTCGCGCGAGGGTCGTATTTCCGAAATGTCTCCGTGATTTTTCGAGGTGCGACAATATTTAAACAGGTTTATGTGTATATTAAAATGTTTATGAACAAAGTCATGAGTTACAATGTATCCAAAGTTTTGAATTGTACATATAAGGCCAAAGTTTGAATTGTATATTTAAGGCCAAAGTTTGAATTTTATTTATAAGGCCAAAGTGTTGAAATAAAGGCCTGAATTATAAGTAGGTTTGTGTAATATAAGCAGGTTGTTGGTAAAATATACAAAACAGGGTGAATATTTTTAAAAATTTTTTTTTAAAAACTGGGACATTAGACAACGCTTTTACATAAAAGCGCTGCTAAAGGTCACAAATATTACGCTACAAAAGCGCTGCTATTGGTTTGGAAGGGGGGGGTGTCTAAGGCAGCGCTTGTAAAAAGCGCTGCTAAAGGGTGGGTTATGGCAGCGCTTTTGCAAAAGCGCTGCTAAAGGGGGGGGGGGGGGGGGGTCTAAGACAACGCTTTTTGAAAGTGCTGCTAAAGGGGGGGATGGTTGGGGGAATTATGCAGCGCTTACAAAAGCGCTGCTAAAGGTTCTGCTGAAGGGAGCTTTTAGCAGCGCTTTTTCATTGAGAAAAAGCGCTGCCTTTACCTTTAGCAACGCCACTTTTGGCAGCGCTTTAAAGCGCTGCTAAAGGCCAAAAAAAGCGCTGCTAAAGGTCTTTTTTGGCATAGTGCTTATAAGATTGAAGAGACGATTGTCGAAGCTTGTGAGTATGAGAGAATTACCACCCTCATTGCCGTTTAGGATTTTCAGAGTAGTTTAATTGTCTAATGGGGAGACACTTAAATAGCTAAACGACTGAGGGCAGAGACCTCTCATTGGGCTTAACTGAATGATTCAACCCATTACGGTCCATTCAGGCACAAAACTCAATCAAACAATTCATCTATTTAGTGTTTAATAACAATAGACTATAATATAATTAATTAATAATTAATTATGTCAATCCATATTTGATTAATTAAATAATTAATCTAACAATCTAAACACTTGTTCATTGAAAAACACCAACAAACAAACAAATCATAACCCTAGAACTATGTATCCTTGAATTCTCTATTGCACCTGGAGATACATAGGAGCAAGACCCACAAACTTGTCAGACCCCCTATAATAACACTTTTTGTGGTTTCCTTTTTCCCTTTTACATCTCTTATCACTCGAAGGAAACAAATAACAATAGCTAAAATTCAATCGCAAGGTTCCCGTTGAGTACAACAGATGTGAGAGGTGCTAATACCTTCCCCTTGTATAATTGACTCGCGAACCTGAATTTGGTTGTGACGACCATTTTATTTTTAAACGTTTTATTGATATTTTCCTATTCCTTTGTTGAAATAAATAAAGTTTGTTGGCGACTCTGTTTGAAAAAAAAATTCGCGACCATTGTGAAAGATCATATTTTTCGAGGTACGACAGTAGTGACACATGTTTTGATACATTTTAATTTTAATCTAACAATGAACCCATTTTTTGTATGTAATGTTGTCCATACTGTTATAAAATTTAGGGAGAACTTTTGTGTTTCTAAATTCTGCACTGCATACTGATTTTGTTGAATAGTAATTTGGGAGGGTTCAGAGATGCATCTCCAGGAACATCTTTTATTTATTAAAAAAATAAAATAGGGGACTATACGAATGTGTATCTTTGTAAAGACCCTTATTTTTGAAAAAAAATGGCATATTCAGAGATACATCTTCGAAATATGTCCTAATGATAGGATAAAGTCTCACTTCAATTTAGGCTCTGCGAGGACATACTTCTCATCGATCTGAAATCCAAACTGAATACTCTTCTACGATATCACTACTACATAAAGTGCTTTTAATGTCGAACGCGAAATATATTTTACCTCGGCTGCAGTAGCGAGGTAACAAAGGGTGTCATGAAAAGTAACAACTTATCACCTCGGTTTTTTAAACACCAAGGGGTATATTAATTTGCACATGGATTTGAACCCCAGAATCAACATTTTATTATTTACAAAACTAGAACCTCATACATCTCGGTTTACAATGAAATTGAGGGGTAAGATAGATTCTTTTTTAATTGAAATTCGTTACATATTTTACACAGAAAATAAATAAAAATAATTTGTTTACAAACTACAATGTTTATCCAGAATATTACATTGCTTACAAAGAGTATTAAAATAAAAATTAATTTATCCATGAAGACCATATGTTGGATCTTCGACTCCTTATATTTTGGAAAGATCAAATGCTTCACCTTGCAAGTATTTGTTTATGATATAAAACACAAAAAGGGTTAGAAAAATAAATGATTTTCTGCTTAAATAAATATTTAAAAACACAAATTTTAAACCCAAATAATTTTTTGCACTTGCAATCCATCATAGAGAACTCCTAATGGCAAAAGTTAAAATGGATGATGTAGATAATTTCAAGCGCTTCATAAGCGCTTCAAGACCTTTATAATGGAATTTTTTTTAGGTTTCACGCATATCACTAATGGTAGTCTCTTGAGCATTGATAATCATGATAAATATCTAAAATTATCATGCTAAGTTATCCCCTCAATTTTATTAAACATGGAGGTGAACATGATATTTTTTAAATTAGATTATTTACACAGAATATTAAAAAAAATAATACAACAAAAGAAGGATTTTGGTGTAAGGAGTTATGTGTTTCATTACACGCATCCAATTTCTAGGAGTTATTTGTTCTAACCATTGAATGCATCTAGTTTCAAAAGGAATTATCTATTCCAAATTTGAAAAAAATGTTTTTCTGAACTTGTAATTCATCATAGAGAACTTTTTCAAGCTTCTAAATACAACAATAACAACAACATCAACACCATTTTGTGAGATGAATCCCAAAAGAATGATGCGTTCATGTTTGGAGCGATTGCATATAAGTTAGGATTATGGTAGAATCTGTTTAACGAGTGTTTTTATAGTAAAATATGATTATCTTATCTCTTTATTCTTAAGGAAACTGACGGGATATATCATTTAGTTTACAAAAATAAATTATATAATAAAAAAAAGTTCCTGAATTGTTTTTTCCTCAACTTTTTTGAATAACCGAGATAATAAGTTGATTGTCCCAAAAACGAGGCAATATGTGGTTTCTATTTCTAAAAAAAATAAATCATGGCGCGCATTGAAATCATATCACTAAAATAGCAATGGTCATCCATATTAAAAAATGTAACGTATCTTTTGAATTTTCAAGGAGGCGTTTGAGCTTCTCCGAGTGTTTCACTTCCTGTTCTCCACTTTATTTAAACATTATTCCTAGTTTCAACATCTCATTTTCAAATCTTTGTTTCTTCAAACCTAACTTCAAAGTCTCTTCTTTTCTTCAAAACTGTCTTCAACAACCATAGATAAAAAAACTTTTTGTTCGTTATCAATGAAAAGTTTGTTAATTTCGATGATTTGAAAGACAAAAGTTTTGATCTAAGAAAAACTATCCGCAAACAAAAGTTGAATGGTTACTTTGACATTCTTCATGGATCCATCTACGTTAATCTCGTTAAAGAGTTATGGTTAAATGCCTTAGTTGGGCCATCTGGTCATGATGTTGAGTCAATTCATTCCTATGTCAATGACTCTCATATCACAATTACTCAGTCACTTATTACTCAGACAATAAACTATGAAGAGGAAGGTTGTTGTGTTGAATATTATAGATTCGACAATGCCTACTTATATCATCTTCGCCTAATTTATGTTAACCACGATAATCTTAATAGTCCTGCTGCTCTACGACCAATTGAAAAAGTTTTGTATCAACTCTAGTGTCAAATCTCCATTCAAGAGAGAAACAACTAGAAACGCTTACTTTGGATGACAAGTATCTCTTGCTATTCCTTACCAAGAGCATCAGAGTTAAACTTCCTCTTACCATTTTTAACTACTTAAAGAAAATGATAATCATCTCTAGGGAGGAAATGACTTTCCTCATACCCTATGAAAGAGTTCTTTCTAAACATTTCTCTTAGTTAGAGAAGTTAACAGTGATACTATTGAAATTGAGTGGAGTCAAAAATTTGAATATGTTAAATAGTTATTTTTTGTCCTATTTTTAATTAATGAAATATTTCCTTTCATATTGTTGCCTATTCATTTTTATTAATAACAAAAAAATTTAGAATTACTAATTAACAAGAAAAAAATGAAAAAAAAATTAACTAAGAAAAAAATGGAATATTGGAAGGCGCCAAGTGAGAAATCATTGGAAAAACAACCTTAAATGCAGTTACAGGGATTCGAAGCGTGTTTTCTTATAGCTCTGTATTCCCTCGGAATATCAAAAACACTGAGGTAATAAGTTTATTATTTTTTATGGAGAAAATATGACGCTCACTTATAACTATATTACCTTGGTTTTTTATAAAACTGAGGGAAAAGGTTGTTTTTTAAATAATCAAACATGTCGCTCCCAGGATCTATACGCTCGGTTTTGGCGTGTTCGAGGTGAAAGATTCATCATAAAAAAGTGTTATTTTTCGTAGTGCATCTAAAAAATCAAAGAGTTGTTAATCTCGAGTCCCGTTCTCCCTCAATTGACAATGAACATAAATTATAGTTCACCATGCTTGACTAGAAGATTGATTAGGATTTAAAGGTTATGTGGAGTACATTTTACCTTTACTTAACAAAGGGTCTGATTGAAGTGGGTGCGACGATTGCAATGTCAACTGAATATATTATAATGATGTTGCAACATCATGAACCATCTATTTGTAATGGAATGTAAATTTAAATTTATGTTAACAATTATTTATGTAATATTTATTTTAATATTAATTTATGTTGTTTTTCCATTCTGCCATTGTTCCTGGTTATTTTTGGTTTGAACTAACAAGGTATAATCCGGAGATGCATCTCCGGACATAAATTTTAACAAAATAAGAGTTTCTCACCAATTTGCACTGCTTATAACTAATAGGTCATAATCTGAAGATGCATCTCCGAACCATTATGGGTTTATACGAAGATGCATCTCTAGACTATTTTATAAAATAATAAGGGGTTCCCATCCATTATGGTTGAAGAGTGTGCAAAAAAAGTGAGTACATAAATGCATCTTTGGATGCTAATGTGACTTTTCACTGTGGCGGGGGAGCACCCTTAAGGGTGGGTAGAACATTTTTCTATATCTATGCCTTAAGATTTTGGGTGAATATGTGATGTCTCCCTCGCTTGTTGGTATTAGTCTTTGATCCAATGTGATGTTTCCCCTCATAATGACCAATCATTATCAAGTATAAATCTCGCTATAATTATAAACAATGATGCTTTAGGATTTTTAAAAAAAAAACATATTTAAAAGAAAAAAAGAAAGAATCTTTTTAAATTTTATGATTGTCGTTGGATTTCACCAATTATAAATTTTATAGTTAAGCTTTATTATTTTATGTTGTGTATAACTAACGGTGAGAATAAGTCAGACCGAACAAAATTTTACATAAACAAGTCAGGTTTAATTAGAAAAATAAAGTCTAAGTCTAATCTACTCTCTCTGTTTCAAAATGATTCCCATTCTCACTTTTCAATGTAGCAATGACTACAATTTTTTTAATTGTGTTCTTTAATTATTACTATGTACATTACTTCCAATATTTTAATAAGGTTAATTTAGTAAATATGTATTATTTTATGACAATATTATTGCATTCTTTAATTTACGTGCAAAAACCTTAAACAAGTATCATTTTAAAATAGAAGGAGTACTTGTCAAAACTTTATTTTAAATCTGACCTGACCTTTTTTAAAAACCCAATTGACTTATTAAGTTGTTTAAAATTCTATTATATAGAGTCTGTACATCAAACTTTTTTAGGTTAATAAGTTTTTTTTAGAGTTTATAGATTTTTTTTTAATATTTTGTTCATCAAACTTTTTTAGGTTAATAAATTTTTTAGAGTTTATACATTTTTTTTTATACTTTTTGCAACATACTAAATGTATAGATAAACGTGGGTGTCATACCTCAATTTTGTCCTACCATTTATTTACTTTTAACTTATTACATATTACATTGCATAGTACTAGTCACATTCATTTGCATTCATAATAAGCCATTTGCTCTCAGGCCATGGACATTCATGTTTGGACTTTGTATGACCTTGTGCTTTAATGCCCTTAGTTCATCATAGGTCATATGACATTTACCTTACTCTTGCATTTAAACATTGTTTAAGAGTTGTCATGTTCCTTTTTAATTGATGTGTTCATCATTTCATGCATGTGTGTGTTTTGCATATCTTTTTAGTTAGGATTGCTTTGGATTTAATACTTAATGGTTCCACAAGTCATTATGGTTTGAATGATGATTTTTTGTTCTAAAATCATCAGTGACATTCCTCAATACAAAATAATTATCATTAGAAGTGCTTTGCATATGTGTGAGGTTTTTACCAAGTCTTGTTGAAGTCATTAATTCATTCCTTTTAAAATAAACTTTTCTACATTTGCATTATTTTATGTGTTATTAAAACACAAAAAGGAATTTACAAAATAGTTTTTAATTTATTTTCACAGGTCACATACATTACATTTTTAATAACTAATAATACAAAAAGAAAATATGAAAAAATAAAAAAGTTTTATTACATTACTTTAATACAAAGGGGTTGGCAAAGAAGGAAAAATGATAAAAGTGAGCCCAAGTCTTGTTAAGGTTTGGAGGGCCCACACACTATCATACCATCATCATTGAGTCACATGGGTTTTTCCTCTTCAAATGCATGCATCACCTTCCTAACATATCCCATGCCTTGTTATCTTCATCTCGATGTCATCATTTTTGCACCAACTAAACATCGACATATCTTGCAAAACAAGGCCAAATGCAACATCATCAACTCAACACTCATACATCATTATCAACTAACAACATCACTAAACATACATTCATGGGATTTGATTTGAAAATAAGATTTAAAACCAAGTGAATCATAACAGCATATAACACATCATCAACCATTCAACACCAATACACCACTGACATCAAGCCATACATACATTCAATTTAAAACAAATAAGCAAAACAAGAGGGAAGAAGCAATGTTGAAGAGTGTGTCCATACGCATCAACATCATTCAACATACACACATCATTCAGCAACCATTATCAAACATCATAGCACACATTCCATAACATTTTTAATTGAATTAAAAAGGGATTTAAAATGAAATCAAAACAAACTCAGAGTTAACAAGCTGCAAACACGTGAATCCTCAAACTCTCACCATCCATCCACCAAAATAACACAAAATTCCCTTCCAACGAACACAACTTGCAATAGACTTTCTATAATTAAATTGATCTCTACTTTCACTCTAATTTGCTCACGAGGATCTCTATATAACTTCCCTAAAAATCAACCTAACAGAAACTTGTTTCCCTCTTTTCCATCCCAAACTTTCACTCATTCTCACTATAAAACACTCTTCTCAGGGTACTCCTTACACACAAAATTTTTGCACTGAAACATTGTCTAACTGATAACACAAACCTCACTTTAAAGCTCCCTTAATTGAGTTACTAAAGTTCATTACTTGAACATGAATTAACTCCTAGCTTAACTACCCTCACCGGAGTTGGGTCACGCAGCAAATACAGATTGAAACAAGCTAAATAAGAAAGGAGTGGAAGAGTAAGGATAAGAAACATAAGAGAGGCGTACAAAAGGTATTTAGAGACATTAACTTGAGGTTGGTGGCGCCGAAGTTTCTTGCCGAATTTTTAAGCTCCAACGAAGCTCTTTTCTAGCATTTCCCTTCATTTTTGCGTTTTCCTGTTGTTGTTGTATTCGTAGATAACAATATCCCTCTATTAATTAATGCTTATTGTTTGTGAGTTAGGGTTTATCACTTGTACGCTTCTATTTGTGTATATGGTTTGTTTATTGCTAGTTTTGTTAGTGGACTCGTGTTTTGGGGTGTATTTTAGATAAGGATTATGTTTAAATTTTTGGTGTTTAAGTAATTGTTGAATATTCTGGGTTTGGACCGATTGAAAACGATGAATGTTCATCACGTGTTCATCAGGGCCACCGTGGGAACCACCACCTTGATCCTTTGTGGTGATGATTTTTATGTGTTTGTTGGTTTTTTAAGGTGGGTTTGAGAGAGAGACTCTGTCCTTCTCTGATTATTTGGACACTGACTGTAGAGATCGATGTGCAAGTATTAGTCTTCTATTAAAGAGCATTGTCTTCATTTGCCATACATTTTTCACAACAAATTTGGACGAAAAAGGATTAATTAGGTTTATACCTATTTTCTCCTCGAGTATTCGTACACTACTTGTAGAGCTCGCTATATGGATACTTGTCTTCCAGTTAAAAAAGCATTCAACACATCAAACCTATTTTCTTGTCGTCGCGCGATTGGTAACCTTTTACGAAAGAACATTGTTTAGTTCGTTCTACCACAATACAAACAAACGCTTTAAGCCTTCAATTATAAGCACAAGCAACGTTTAATTGCTAGAGCACGATCTAAACAACCGTTCAATAAAACCAACCAACCAATACATGTTTTTCTATACAGGACTATGTTGCTTTTAAATTTCTCATTGTACATAAGGATACGTAGGAGCAAGACTTGCAATCTCGTCAAACACCCCAATAAAAACCTTTTTGCGACCCTTTTTCTTTTCCTTCTCAATCTTTTATAACTCGAAGAAAGCAAATGATGTACGCTAACATTCATAAAAATCTAACTAAACATTTCTCGTTGAGTACAACGACGTGAGGGGTGCTAATATCTTTCCTTTGCATAATCGACTCCCAAACTCAAATTTGGTTGCGATGAGTGTTTTCTTTTTCTTTTAAGAGCTTTATCAATATTTTCCCTTTCCTTATTTGGAATAAATAAAGTTCATTGATAACTCTGTTCAATCATCTGCGAGCATGTGATGCGCTCATAGGTCTTATTTTTTGCGATGCGACAGTTGTCGACTCTGCTGAGGACTTTGCTTCTGCATGAGAGAGTCAAGCCTAATTTAGTTAAATTTGCGACTAAAATTTTGGATTTGTATAATTATTTTCTTATATCTGTTTTATTTCCCTCTTATATGTTGTTATTGTTGCCTGTTTATCTGCTATGGGTCGCTCAGATTATTGACATTGTGTGAGATAGGCTCTATACCCGAGTCTGAGAAAACACCTAAGCATAAGATGGTGGTTGTATGGTGTTCAACCTTCAAGATGTAGATTTTGTTTGGTTGGCATGGAAAACCTGCCTAGAGTATATCCTATTGAAAGTATTATTGTTTAACGAGTAGTCGTTACGACGATAATATTTTCAATTGAGATTCGTGACTCTAGGGACCTTCTTTAGAACCTTGGAGTCGATGGTTGAGTAGTATGGACCTGTGAGACTTATGACTCGTTAGGTCGATACGAAGACCTCATATGGAGTAGATTCTCTTAGGGATATAGATGTCTAACGAGTAGTTGTTGTGGCAACAATATTTCCAAAAAGGGTCCATTACTCTGTGAACTTACAACCATAGAGCCTACCTTTAGAAATTCCACTAATCAGAGACACCTATACTTTTTCTAATATGTTACCCTGATTGACTTGAACATGATATGCGTGTGATCCTGAAACATGCATATGCATTACATGCTCATGAACATAATACTTAGCATTTGCATTTTTGTTTCTACGGAATCTAAAGATTACAATTGTTATAAGCATTCATAAATATGAGTTCATACAGAAGAAACACATACTCATTCAAGTACAAGTCTCTCAAGTTAAAAGGTTTGAAATAACTAAGATCCAGGCTAACCATCATCAATAATTATGACTTCAAGAAGAATTATGGGAATCTTATTGCTCTACAAAGTGAAGAAGTTAATCCTTGGGCTTTATTAACTTTATCTCAATTCTATGACCCTCCTTTGATATGATTTACATTCCAGGACTTCCAGTGAGCCCCGACACTAGAAGAAGTTAAACACGTCACATGTATCTCTATGAAGGATAAACCTCTTTTCACCGGTTTGAGCGAGCTCCCAAAGCTTGAAGTAGTAGTTGATTCTCCCCACATGGATAAACAAGAGGTGATTTCAAATATAGGACGTAAAGGCAACACTATAGGTTTTCTTGGAAAGTTCCTAATGGAGAAAGCTTTAGCATTTGCAGATGCAGAAAAATGGGATGTCTTCAAGGCACTACTAGCCTTACTCATTTATGGGATTGCCTTGTTTCCCAACATTGTTGATTTCATTTATATGCATGCTATTTGTGTTTTCTTGACCCATAATCCGACAACAACCTTGCTTGCTAACATCTATTACTACCCAACCTTGATCGCCTTGTTTCTCATGAATATGATGGTGTTGAGATTGTCTTTAGTTGTGGTGACTTCACGAATGTTCCGCTCATAGGGACCAGGGGTTACATAAACTACAACCTTGTAGTATCTTGAAGATGTCGCCTTGGTAAACAACCCGACAAAAGGGGGGAAAGTGAGGAAGACATTAGGTTGGAAGATGGATTGCGAACCTCCGACTCGACCTTCATGGGAGTCACCTTTTGACCTCGACGCAACCCTAGATATGGATCTGAGGTCTTTTCTTATGCTATTTTGTGGAGTTCTCGAGGAACTCATGGGTTCAAAACCTGATGAACCGTGATAGAAATAACGATACCCTGAACTAACGAAGATGTATCCCCGCATTCGCCTATGAATGCTTTTGATCTAGAGATCTACGAAGGTTGTACGTGGTTAAATTGTAAGGTGATTATATATTTGCAAAATGTGTGGAAATTGGAAGTTAATTTGATCTTGATTTGGTAACCTAAGGAGGTTAAGAACTGATCAATCAGAGATTTGGATATGAAACACAAGAATCCAGATATAGAGCTTCTGAGTTTGCTCGAAGGTATTTGTAAAGCAAACACGACCTTGCGGAAATCGTTGGAATCATAAGTTGATTCCCAAAAACAACACCACTGCTCCATTTGGGAACTATAAATGAATGTTCCTGCTTCACGAAGGAACTATAAATTATGAGAGTTATATAACTTCTGATCTTGAACGATGACTTTGATCTCCTTTACGTTGGCGCGGGGTGGACCTACATAATTAACACTCCAACACCCAATTCAGTTGAAGATTCAAGATGAGTATAGTGAAATTGGAGATCAGAGATTATATACCTTCTCATAGTACGTGGATTTTTTATATATATTGGGTGGAGCAGAGTCGACCTAAAATGGGCTAGGCATTGGGAAATTAGGCCTTTTGGTATCACCATAAAACCAGAGCATTTTCCAGTGCGTGTACACATCATTAGTTCTTACGTGTCTGTCAAGTTTCATCTTCTTTGAAATTAAACAAGCACACGGAAGTCCGTACATCTTCCTAAGTGTAAAACCATACTTTGAGCAATCTAAACCTAATTTCTTTACTTGGTTGGCTTCCTGATAAATAAAAGTCAATCCCACTCGAGATATTACCTACCAACTGTGAATAAATATTATTGTCTCTGAACTTGTGTTTTAATACTATGATTTTACGAACAAATGATGTTTGTATATTGTTATGGTGGTTTTGGATCATTTTGTTTACAAAGTACCAATCTTTACATATATTACCTCTATTATTCTCCAACCAAAATTTCAATGTAGTATGAACAGGTTAAACTCTTGTTAGTTGTTGTATTTTTAAAGTGTCTAACCTGATCACTCCAAGCTATAATTTTCTCCTTCACATGGTCTAGAATTGTACATTCAACATATTTTAAGAAATCTAGATATTTCTCACACACCCTCCTGAAATATATTACATATTTGGCATATACCTCTTCCATATAGGAATTTATTATAACATTCCAGACATCCATGGTGCTTTCTAATATCACACCTATCATAATCATTTTTCCATCTTCACCCTTGATTTGTTTTGTCCTTAACATATGCTTAAGTCTACTTCTCAAAATTTTGTTATGTGATACCTACAAAATAATGCATATGATATTTAAAACACCTTTGCAACCGAATTCATCAGTGTAGTATCGCGATCCGTGACGATGACCTTTAGCATGTTTTCTTGGTCCTTCAACATAGTCCGACACACTTCTAAAGCCCAAGTAACATTTTCCTCTTTTTCACTTTCAAAAAATGCAAACCCAACTAAAAAAAGTCATTTTCATAGAAGTAACACTAACAATTTCCAAAAACCAAAGTCTATACTTGTTGGTCTTACATGTTGAATCAATAATGAACACAGTGAGAAATGTGTAGAATAACTTGATGGAATCAGGACGAGTCCAAAATATATCTCAAACGATTTTTCTATCCTCCCACACTTTATACCTTGATGCATAATGATTGTCATCCAAAAACTTCAACAATTGTTGCATTTTAGTTATTAGACCTCTTATCGCCTTATTGTTCGGGGCAAAGACATTGTATACTTGCTTGATATTTGAGACATTTTGAGGTATTTTCCATTTCAAAGTTGCAAGTAATTTTTTGCGCATCACCGTGTTCAATGTTATGCCAAAAACAAGATTTTTTTTCTTCAGGATTAAGGCGACGTGCCATGTGATGACCAACCAACGTGCCATGTGATGACCAACCAACTTGTAACACAAGTTATAATTGTGTATACCACAAGCCACATTAAATGTCCATGTATTGTTCGCCATAAAGTACTCGCCCATCTTAAATGGACACTCATATTTCCTCTTTCCGGTGTCATCTTGTTTCAACTTTTGAATAGGTTTTGTTAGCACCTTTTGTTATCACAAACGTCAAACCATGGTAAAATCCTTCTTCAAACCGTGGTAAAAATATATATTTTGTAGTGTTACAAATAACTTTTTAAAATAATAAGAGTGTCTCACTGACGTATTTCAGTATGCATTAAGCACATTTGAAGATGTACTTATAAAATGTTAAAATGACAATATTAGGATTTACGAGGACGATTCTTTACCACTAAGGGTAAAAATAGCAACCCTTAATTTTTTAATTAAGTTTAAACTATTTTAATAAAAGTCGGGCTCTACACAATCTATTTCCGCCCTAAACATGATCTCAAACTTCATCTAAGAATAGAGACTAAAAACTATTTAAGGAATGTTAACGAATATCTCGAGGTGCTATTTAAGTAGTTTTTTTTTAAATACGTGTATTTAATACATCATAAATTAAAATATTTAACTCATTTAAAAATTATTTTCTTTACTTTAAATCTTCAAAGAGTGTTACGGGATATCTGCTAACTATTTTTATGAACTAAAATCCAATAGTTTTTTTTATGTAAACTAAAAAAAATTCAAAATTTAGAACATAAAAAATGAAATTTGATGTTTATTTTGAAAAGTATAATATTTATTTTATCTAATTTTTAATATAAAAAATATTTTTTAAATTTATTAAATAATTAATATATCTAAAATAAATATAATTTAGATACATATGAACCTAAAAGATATTTTTTTTTTTTATATATTAAGGATATGGATTAGATAATATAAAAAAAGAAAAACTTTTTTTTTCAATAAAAAAGAAAAGCTTATTTTCCTATAAAAAGGAAAAACTTCTCTTTCCTTGTTTATTGAAAGAATAAATGACATAGTTGTTCTCGAAGAATGTTGATTGATTTGCTTGTTCGACACATAATCTTTAACCTTTAATTTCACCTCATTCCGGCGACGGCGGCACTAGAGATTTCACACTGCGCCGGCCAACGATTGAACCATAAAATTGCACCACAACACTGTTCATATGCAGTTGACAATTCCAATTCTAGCGAGTGAGTGAAATGGGCGAAATTTCAAGTTCAGGTTACAAGGATTACGTCGCTGGCTTGCTCGCTGGAGTTTCCGCTGTAGCCACCGGCCACCCCTTTGATACCGTTAAGGTTCGAACTCTTTTCTTTCACTCACCATTCTTTCAAGTCATTGTTTTGAGCAATTTTCTCTGATCATTGATTTTTAGGTTTTTAGTGAGATATCACTTGATGCAGTGATGTGTGTGTAATTGTTTATCAGGTGAAGCTGCAGAAGCATAACGCAGAGCCACATCTAGTTCAGTACAGAAATGGATTGCATTGCACTGCTAGGATATTCAAAACTGAAGGAGTATGTCTTTTGATCTGTTATCAAATATTTTCATATACTATAGAGCTATCAAATATTTTCATATACTATAGAGTTATCAAATGAGATAATCTTTTAATGTTTTAGTGTCTTCTTTCGAGTTAACATAAGAATGTGAAATAGTTGATAACTTCGTGTATAAAAGTAGGAATTCTTGTCGATTGTAGTTTTTATAATGTCGGTAATTAGGTATGCTACGGGATCATTTACTCAATTGATTTCTGTTCTGTACTGGAACAAGAGATAGCGGTAGATTGATCGAACATGCTTGAGCTCTGATGTGGTGGAGTGAACTTCTGATAAGGCGGAGCAAGGGTGGACCTATAAGGTTAGCACTCCAACACCCAAGTAAAAAAGTGAGTAAGAAAGTAGTTTGAGTGTGTGAATGAGAGAATACCTGAAATGACGTGCGTTGTGCTTTATATAAGACGGACGGTTAAAACCGTCTCCATGAGATCCAATGCCTTATGCGGGTGACTGTTTGATTAGATTTAACGGTGAGAAGTGTGCCGGAGGCCGGAATCCCGTACCCTCAATTTGGCTGAAGCCTCACCTGTTCCTTGCGCTTTTCTGTATGATTTTTGCTATTGGGCCTTTTGTCGCGGACCTTGCGAGCGGCCCAGAACAATATTGTTTTAGTTAGTATGGGAGTCGAGCATTCTATTAACTATGAGACCATCACGTCATTCAGTGAATAATAATGAAGTAGTCTGGCCATCTGATTTTTATCTTCTGTTTTTAGAGTCTAATTAGGTTCACATTAAGTTTGTGTTTGATAGACATTTGAGATTGATTTGGTTAAAATTGGGTTTGAAGTGAAGAAATTTATGTTGGAAATTTTTTGTTCGAAAAATAAGTTTGATGTAAAACTTTGCATAAACTTTGTGTGACTGAACTTAGCATGATTTTTTCAACCTAATACAAACGTTATCTTATAGTTTTTAGTCAAACTGGGATTTTGAAGCAAAATCAATTTTGATTTGATGTAACCAAACATCTAATTTCTTGCTAAATGATGTCAAGTTTGAACTGTAAATTATATTTCACGAAAGTTGATCATTGTACTTATTTTGCTTATTTGTAAAATCTGTATGCTACTCTGCTTTACATTATGCAAATTAACTTTCACATTTATAGTTCCTTTCTGCTGTGTTGCTTTACTTTCAAGTGAAACTGTTTCTTTCTGTATGATACTATGTCAGAGCTACCTATCTTAAAAGTATCAACTATTAGGACATATAGGTGGAGGTCTATGAATGATGATTGTTTCTCTCTTTTGGTGCTGATGATTGTATATCTCTTAATAATAGGCAAAGCCATGCTTTCTTTTTCTTATTCATTTTTAATATGAGAATTTGAGGGAAATAATTTGAGGTTCCCAAATAATAGTACTGATTCCATTTCAGTTGAAAGGATTTTATAGAGGAGCAACATCATCTTTTGCTGGGATGGCTTTGGAAGGATCTCTCTTTTTCGGCATTTATTCCCAGACAAAACAGTACCTTCAGGTGTGCATGAAAATTATATAAATGAGGTTATTCAATAGAGTATTATGATATTTTTAGTGGTTTTCTGGATATATCTCTTGTGGTGTATCATATGCCTCAGCATGCTCTGCTTCATGCGTTTTACTTTTGTTTCTTTCCACTAATCTAGGGCGGCGTGCAAAACGGTGCACCACGGCCTCAAGTTATACTACCATCTGCAGCTCTTAGTGGTGCCATCATTAGTTTTGTGTTAGGTCCAACAGAGCTGATAAAGGTAAAGTGAACTTAAGGTTTGTGTATACTATATGTGCTGCAGTTTCTTTGGTCTATGGTGTTTATAACCATTCCAATTAAATTTGAACTTCCACAGTGTAGGATGCAGATCCAAGGCGCCGACTCTTTAGTTCCGATGTCAAGTAGATACAGTAGTCCTTTTGATTGTATTGCTAAAACTTTAAAAACTGAAGGGGTGAGGAAACTCTGCAACATTATAGTTATTGATTAATGTGTTATAGCTACTGATGGCATTCCTTTCAGGTGAAAGGAATTTTTCGTGGAAGTGTTACGACATTGCTTAGAGAATCTGTAGGGAATGCTACTTTTTTAACTGTATATGAATATATGCGTTATCACATGCATTCACACATCAAACCTGCTTCATCCAATTACAACAACTTGATTGAAATGGGAATCGGGGTTGTTACTGGTGGCATTGGCGGTGTGGCTGTAAGCATCTTGAGCACTAAGCATGCATTTACTCATGCAGTTTAAATCTAAATATACTATGAACCTTATTAATCTTTTTTGTTGTTGTTGTTGTGATTTTGATTGATTGTTCTACCAGTTTTGGGTGGTAGCTATGCCTCTCGACGTGGCAAAGACTCTAATTCAGACAAATCCCGATAAAAACTGTCAGAGAAATCCGTTTATGGTTTTGAGTTCTGTAAGCTTTCTCGAACCTTTCTTCATCTGTTTCTTAATTGCCAATCATTAAAATAAACTTGAGACTATAGAGGCCTAAATTTTTTTGTTTTTGTTTTATTTTGTAGATCTACAAGAGGACTGGTTTGAAGGGGTGCTACACAGGTCTGGGCCCCACCTTAAGTCGAGCGTTTCCGGCTAATGCAGCAACGATTGTCACCTGGGAGCTAGCATCAAAATTGCTTGGCGTTAGGCATGACTAAGGTTGGTTTCTTTCAATTGCAATTTCATCACTTTTTAATTATCAGACTCATAATTACAGTGGTGATTACTGAGGTTCTCTGGTCCTATTTATAAGAGAAAGTTGATTTTTTATATTTATTGAATAATCAATATATCTTATTCATGATACAGTCCAGATATATATGGATTATTCAATGAATCTAAGATGTAAAATTTCTCTTATAAATAGGATTGAAGGTAGGATTATATTTTTAAAGTCTTAAGTTTGTTTCATTTCTTTTGATGATAATACAATAATGCTTAAGTATGGTTTTATCAACCCCAATTTAGACACTAGAACAAAGTTGCATTTGAAGATCTTCAAAATTTCAATTTTCATCTTAATTTTATTTTTTTACCTGTGGACCAGCATTGATTATTGCATTTGAAGCTGCTTGTTGCTGCTTAATTTTGACACTAGGAAGCTTGGTTAACGAACTTTGAAGCTGGAACAAGGCCCTTCTACATGTATTTCTTTTGTCCACCATTTTTATAGATAGAGAATTTCTTTTACTGAACTGAAATTATATGTTTTGTTGTTATATATGAATCACACATTATCCAAAAGACCACACATTATCTGTTTCGGTTTTAAAACTATAAATCAGAGAAATTTTCGAATAAAATCCAAGGGTTTTAGAAGTCTTCCCCTTGAGTTAGACTCGCCTCATTTTTTGTTGTAATAAAAGCTACGGTAATTTCATTATCGATAACACCTCAATTGTTGTTGGCGATATTTTAATTACTTTTTTAATATTAGTCTTGCGGTATTATTAATATTTTGGTGATAACTTTTTTTTTTCTTTTTAAATAAAGGGTTAATATCGAATTCGCATCAATGGAGAGTCCTTAAGGTTTTTTTTTAGAGAGATGCTCTAACTTCTCTCTAGAATTTTTACATTCTCTCATGCATAATTCAGTTCCTACATCTTCAATGGAATAACCTTTCAACATTCCATTTGTCTTCCTGCATACATTCAATCAACGGTCTTAAACTGCATTTTTTGCATCTGCATCACACATCCAAGGAACTAATACTTGAACCTACACGACTCTATGTAGCTGCATTTAGATATGTTCTTCATGCATCATTTATGTCACATAAAGCCTTATTCCTTTTTCCATATGGGACCTTGAGTGCATCAACTTACTCCCATATATTCTTGCATTATCATAAAATCAGTTCCATCACATTCCCCTTTTTCATAGTTGCATTGTCATTTCACAAAATCATTCCTTTGCATTTTACATTGCATTTGTGCCTCCTATTATAGACAACTCGAAGAAATATACATATCCGAAAGATCTCACTTTCTTCTACGTCTTAAATATTTTCGTAAAAGCTTTGAATGGTTCGGTTCGTAAGTGCTTTGAAAGGTTTGATTTGGTGAAAGAGGTATTCATTCCTTTGAAGCTTTTGAAATTTGGATAACGTTCTAGTTTTGTTAGGTTTTCGGAGATGAAGAATTTGCAGAAACTCTAAACTTCCTTATCATATGTGTGGATGAATTCGTTCAAATTGAGAGTGAATCTTACTAGATTTGCTAAGCATCATTCAGGTGTGAAGTTTATATCTCAGTCTGGTTTAAGGGTACAAGCTGAAACTCGTCCTAGGGCGTCTAGAAATATTGGTTTTGCCAATGGAACTAACTTCAAAGATGCGGTATCCTCCTCAAGTAAAATGGATTTGAAACCTACTGGACTCAGTACATGTCCATCTTCTTTCTTTGGGAGGGTTGAGTGTCTCAATGTTGAGCAAGATATTGCCAAGATTACATCTCTTTCACATTGCTTTGTTGGGGTTTTGAACTCACAAATCCAGGTATCTTTTATCCAAAAATAACTTATTGTCCTGGATTTTTCTTCAATAAAAATCTCTTCTATAGGGAGAGACTATGCTCTTTTAAGCTCCATTGTTGAAGGAGCTTTGAAGGATTTTTATGCTAATGAAGCAGAGATTTGGAAATCTTTCTTTATATCCATGGTCCCGTGACTAATGTCTCTTAATATATTCAGAAAAACCGTGTGGGTTGTGTGCAAAGGCATTCCACTCCATGCTTGGAAAAAAGATTTCAGGAATATCGGTAAGTTGTTTGGAAAAGTTTTAAAGTAAATCAAAGTTCATGTTCAGGCGTTGGTTTTGAAACTAGTATAATACTTATCACTACGGAACTTGGACCTCTCATTGATATGGTGGTTAAACTAAAAATTGGAGTCGTGATTTATTCAACTTGGGTTGTTGAAGAAGTCTCTTCTCCGTGCATCTCCAACTCCCCTTTTCACCATCTGTTCCTAGTTTTTGTGGAGGATGAAAGCTTAGTGATAGGTACCATTAATGATTTAACTGGTGAAGATTCTTTCGGTGATGTTAATGAAGGTCAAATAGGTTTTTTTTGTTGAAAAATCAAGTGAAAATGGTGGAAATTTGGATGGCTTCAATGAGGAAGACAAAAGGTTACGTTCGTTGCATGGTGGGGTCAGAAGCTTTGCACGTGGCTACTCCTCATTGCCTACATATTGTTTGATATGTGGGGAGATGTCTAGTGGCGACAATGATAAGTCTGAGGTGGATAAGCGACATGTTTGCTCGCTCCCATCGAATGGTTCTCTGGGTTCATTGTCACGTCACTGTTCAAACTTGCTTAAAATTCAAAGCGATTTGGACAGTTTTGCACGTGATCAGATGGCATCGAAAGCAATGTACACGCGTTTGGCTAAGATGAAGTCAAACCCAACTTTTTCTCACGACAACTTTTTTGAACCCATTAATGCTCATATTCATCAAAAGTTTGCGAGCCCCAGATCTGAACCAAGTGGCGACCAGTTTCCTTCTCTCTCTGGGATTGGGCCCTACAGTTTTTTATGCAAACATGACAATTGGGTTGTTGACTCTAATGGGCCACTTTCAGTAGGTTGCATTCTTATTTTGGATACACACCCCCACCCTTGTACTCTTGCCACCCCCAAGAATCCTTCTTTTCAAGAGAATAATTTTTTTTGGAGGATTCCTCTTCTCCCGTGACTTCCGGTGAATCTCTCTTCCGGTGAATCTCTTGGTTCCCTCTCGGAGGAAAAGCTAGAGAAATTTGTCTTTGGTAGGATTTAATCTTGACATGGTTCCAGTGAGGGTGGATGTAGATGATTATGTGGCGTTAGAGACGACATTTTCTCTAATTGAAGAGCATGCATCAGACTCTCCTTTTAGGCTTACCTCAGAGCATCAGGCCAAGGACCTCCTCACTCCTTATATGGATTTAGGTATTGCTAGTCCTCTAACTTCTATTGGTTTTCGTTTACAGGATAGTACCCCTGATATATTCCTAAGGAGGGCTTGAGTTCAGAGACTTAACTTGTCCATTTGCTTGTAGGGTGCTTCTTTTCCTCGTGTTTCATGTCATCGAAGTCACATTCCTTTATCACTTGAGTTTCTCAATAAACTGGATAGTAATAAAGTTGTAAGGGCTTTCAAGGAAGCTAACAAACTAGGTTGTACCTTTCTCCTAAGTGATGGGGATGAGATTAAAAGGTTATTAGGTCTTGAATATAGAGACATGCAGTTGAGGTCTGCTAGACTATCTAGGAGTTGTGCTTGATGTTGATTGGGTCTTTCAACATCCGTGGTTTGGGAACTAGGATAAAAAAGAGTAAGGTTATAAATCTTATTGTCTCTAAGTCCCTGGAGTTCTTTGTAATCTAAGAGACTAAGCTTTCTGAGGTCTCTACCTCTTTAGTCCATTCCCTTTGGGGGAATAATTTCTGTGATATGAGCTTTTCCTCGTCTATTGGTAATATTGGTGGCCTTCTTTTCATTTGTTGTAACTCAAAAGGGACTTGCGTGTTCTCCTTTGTAGGTCCTGATTACCTCGGGGTTTGTCCGTGAAGGTGGGAAAACACACAAGAAGAGGGGGTTGAATTGTGTAAGGAGAAAGTGCATATCTATTTTTCATTTCCTTTGTATTCTGAAGAGAGATATGATTCTGAATAGGCATTCAGAACAAGATCATAAACGCAACGAAACTGAAGCCAGACACAAAGAAACAACACTATGTATATTGATTCCTCTCCCAATTGAGAGTACTCAAGTCCCCTTGCTTAGCAAGAGATTTTTACTATAACCAATGCTTGAATACACTTGCTTATGTATTTAAACATAAGACTTTTACAACACTGACTTATAGTCTGAAACTTTTCTATTTAACCAGATCCTGATTAAAACTTTCTTTTGTTTAAAGCTCATGTCTAAGATTTAACTTGCTCAATCAACTTCTGGTCGAGACTTCTCTTGATTAGACCACCTGCCTAAGACTTCACCTTACTTAGAGCTCGTGTCAAAGACTTTTCCTTGCTTAACCAACTTCTGATTAATACTTTCCTTTGTTTATAGCACATGTCTAAGACTTTTCCTTTGCTTAGAGCACATGTCTAAGACTTTGCTCAGACCTTCTGTCCACGGCTTTGTCTTTTCTTAGAGCACATGTCTAAGACTTCTTTGCTCAGACCTCCTATCCAAGACTTTGCCTTTGCTTAGAGCACATATCTAAGACTTCCTTGCTCATACCTCCTGCCCAAGGCTTTACCTTTGCTTATAGCACATGTCTAAGACTTCTTTGCTCAGACTTCCTGTCTAAGACTTTGCCTTTACTTAGGAACGTCATATTCAAAAGAAAGGGGAACACAGTGTATCAGACTCAGAGTAATGATCTTAACAAAGATCTTAAGTACTTAAGAATTTCCTAGATATTTAGTATTTTAGGAAACCTTAAGCCTTATTACATTTAACAACAATAACAATGGGTTATGCATATACACAAGTGTTGTTCACTGTTGATCTTTGTTATTTCTTCAATCAGATAGAGGTGTAGAACACCTCTATCTTCTTGTGCATACCAGTTGCTTCTTGTTTCTCTCTTGTTCATCTTTTTAGTATAACTTCTGACTTCTTAGATATAAGATTTCTAGGAACTAGTCGTTGAAGGATGAATGATCAGAAAGTATTTTGATCTCTTTTAGAGTACAAAAGGTGTTTGAGAAAAGATACACTCACGATCTTGACCTATAGAGTATCTTAATTAACTACTGAGTCTTCAGAAGAATTCTGTACTTATAGAGCCATTGGGAGAGATTATCCGTAAAGTATGTCAACACTTCTTAAGCCTTGTGATTGTAGACTTTAGATGCAAAGCGGATTGGACATAGTGGTACTCTTTCTTTGGTACGGATAATCATGAGTTTTGTCACGAATTCTGAATGCCTTATCAAAATCTATTTTTGATTCTGAGAGTAGAACTAACGAGGTGCTTCTTCAGATGCTGAGATAACCAGCATCAGAACACATTCCATAAAATAGCTTGGCAATATGTTCTTCTTTACAACAACCATTCCTTGTTAACAGATCCTGAGTAAGATTGTTTGAGCATTATGAACTGCAAACATGACCACACATTAAATAACACCATTGTTCTTTTAATACTGTTGTTATCATCAAAACCTAAGTGGAAAACATTAAGAGCAAATCTTGCTATATCAATCTCCCCCTTTTTGATGGTGACAAACAAGAGTATTTAAAGAACAATGTTTGGGCTATTTTAAATTTTATTAGATACCATCAGAGCAAGAAGTGTGATAGCCCCCCCTGAGTTCCGTTTCTAAGAAATTTTAAAATATTTTTAGTTTTCTTAGCAATAACAGGGTACGAGGTTTGTAAGCTCTCATTGAGTTCAGTAGTCCACAGTTAAGTTCTGAGAACTTATCCTAAGTTCCATTTTTCAAGAAAACTATAATTTTAACTTTCTTAACATTGCCAGACTAAGAGGAAATTTGTAAACTTCTTCTTAGATTAATGTTAAAGAGAAGTTAAAATTATTTACCCGGGGCAACATAACCAAATTAAAATGGACAAAAGCAATTTAAATACTTCAATATTTCTCCCCCTTTTGTCACATCAAAAAGGGTAAAGTACTACGAAAGGCAGAGATGCAGTCAGAGCTCCCTAGACGGTCAAAGATACTATATAAGGCTTAAAGCAGTCGGAAACAAGTATAAGAGTTTTCCAAGAGGGTCAAAGATGGTAGGTGTCATACCCCAAATTTGTCCTACTTTGGTATTTAATAAATGTTCTACTGCCACATGACTTCTGGCCACGACTCTCTAAGGTTTTGTTATAAAGACTTTTCGTTATACTCATTGTGGTGATAATCCAGGGCAATTTTTGCTGAACTATTATGGGAGGAGTGCGCCTCCAGCCCCTTGTACCCAAACTCGTGTGTGTCCTCGTTCTCACGATCAGACAGACATGATATGATCAATGACATAAAGTATATGATTGGATTTATCTTGCCACACAGTTTCAAGAAATTTACACCCTATTTCCACTTGACTGCAAGCTTCTCTAACAGTTGTTTAAGCATCACCACGAATTGCTTATTATGGCGTTAAGCTATGTCCGGATTCTAAATCAGTTTGTGACAAACTTAGATTTAGCTAGTAAGTTTCAAGTCATCAGTTTGTGACAAACTTAAATTTGACTTACAAATTTCAAGTCATAATTAAATTAGAAAATCGGTTTGCGACAAGCTTAGATTTAATCGGCAACTTTCAAGTCATATTTTGGAAGCAATCCCTGAGCGCACTTTTCACATAATATCTCAGGATGTCACTTGGGTCTTGCAAACAGGTTACATAGGGGAATATCAATATGTGTTTCAAGGACATCTTCCAAGGAGAGTTTTATCATTTTTCAAGGCATAACAGTTTCATAAAGCCACAAAGCTACACCAAATACCATCAAGTTTGAAATATTCATTTAATTTCAAACAAGGTCATATCGTTATAATACAAAGTGGATGAAAATAAGTCATGCGCCTCGAGGATCCATAACAAGGGATATCATAAATCCCACGTCCATATCCAACGAGAGTTGCTATTAAGTCAATTAAGCTTGCAATGAACTCATGGATAAGATTATAATCAATTCATGCTGAACCGTCCAAAACCAACAAATTTGGGAGCACTTGGATCTACAAATCATTGTTGGGAGCATAAAACAAAAATAGAGAAACTAATTAACTGCACAGTTCTTGCAAGTAGTCGCAACATTTTATTCCAACTATCATCGTAAAAATTCTCTGCAGTTCAAAAATTACCCAAGTTAATACACATAAAAACATTTGCAGGCCAAAATCCACACCAGAATTTACATGATGCTCTAAAGTGTTTCACTCTAAATTAATATAAGCATAAACTTTATCAAAGGGTTTAGGGAATCTAAGGTCTAAAACTATCCAAAAGACACTGTCACGGTCATTTAAAGTTCATACTACCACAGAAACTTTAAAGGAATTTGATGCTAATCATGTTGATGGATCAGAGTTGGACACAGAAGAAAGGGTAGCCTATATGTTGATTATGGGTCTCCAGAAAATGCCAAGACTATGAAGCATCTTATTGCAAGTTGCCCAGGAAAAGAGAGACTAGCTCAGTTTCAATGTCTTCCTTTTGATCTTCATAATCCTCAAATTTGAACACCTAGTCCTTCTACGGTGCAGCCGTTTCTATATGTACATGGTAATAATGGCCAGACAGATATGCAGGGAACTTATGAGCAGCCAACATTAGCTTTTCCGTCAATCAATGAGTATCATTCCACTTCTCAAAATCAACCTGATGCTGAAGAAAATGACAAGAGAAGATACAGGTGGTTAGTATAAAGCCAAATAATGATCCAATCAGTGAAATTGGTGTTAAAGTTTTAATTTATCACTCAATCTATTTTAAACAAATGAAGATTAAAGGAAACAACACCAATACATTCACATAATAATTAAAAGGACCGAGATTTTTAGTGCAGTACCTTTTGGTTCTTAGAGGTGTAAATGATTGAGTGTTTGATGAAAGGGATAGAACTCTGCATAATGCGCCATCAATCGTCGAGAGAACGCTCGAGTCAAATACAATGATTGCTGGTGGATGCGCTGTTGAGTCGGCGTTGTCAGTTTATTCGGAATACTTTGCAACAACTTTAGGATTACTACTTGTCCTATCATCAACAGACATCATTGCAGTATGCAGAATAACACACAAATTTGAACCATAAAAGAGCAATATGCATCCTTTCCCTAACTCTGCAGACACAAATTTGAACATCTTCTCCCTTCATTACATAAACACAAGCCATGTTGATCAATTCCTATGCAACAACATTCAAGAAAATATCCTTTGAGTTTAAGAAGATTGTCCAATATATAGTATAGTGTCACTGTTACATAATGGCTAATAATGAGTGGATTAATAGTTACCTTGAAGCTATACTATCAACTGGTGGCGGTGCTTCTAACACTGTCAAAGAGCAGCAAAGGGTGGCAGCTGCTGCGAGAGAAAGCGGTAATCAGTTCAATCCAACTAAGTACTTTGTGGAATAAGCAAATCATGATGTTTCCTCTGTACCTGCTATCAAAGCAAGATTGGATAAATGATTCAAAACGCGAAATTACAAGATATACACATTATGTAATGCACAGTTACAATAACACAAGAGCTGCCATGAGTTTTCAACAACAATCGTGAGGTTCATAAAGGAAAGAGTTAAAGGAAATTATGCGAGGAATATAACAATGGTCATGATACCTGCTGTATACTTTAAAGAGCATAATTAAGCTGCTCCACCGTTCAGATGAAAGTGCCGAAAAAGGCTTTTGGGCTGTTATGTGATGCAGCAAGAAGTAAAAAAAAAAGGGCCAGCTAGCTATCACAGGATATGAACAAAAAACCACAAGATTCATAAGAATAGTTTCTCACGTGGGTAATCCCTGTGTTGTGCCTTATATGGAATATTTACCGCTCTCGACCTTGCCTTCAAACTGTAAGCGAAATCCTCATTTCCCAAGCTGCAAAGAATTAGATTCTCACAGTGGCACATGCTAATACCCCAAAGGGAGCTTATGCAACTAGGGCGGTCAGCAGGTGTACTCCATCACTGCCATATCCTCAATACACACACGAGGATTTCCCTAACACACAAACAGAGTTTCATTCATGAGCCAATACAAGCACAATGTTGTGATGTAGATAGGAAAGCTTTAAAATTTCTGTAAGCACATTTCTTGGTGTTGCAAGGAATCTTACCATTGGATTGCCCTTTTAACCAATGCTGTACATGGTTGGGCTCAAGCTCTTGAATTATCCATCAACGCCCTGTCATTTGATATTTTCTCTCTCGCTGGGAGGCCTGCTTCTGAACCTGTTGCAAAATATCAGGATTCCATCAAATGCAATCATATTAAGCTATGCTTTAGAGCGGAGAGGCATGCTATGGAGATAGGAAAAATTTGAAAAAAAAGAGTTATTGTAAATAAAGAGTTCCATCTGTCTAGAGTCAGAATCCATAACTGAGGATCATCCTTTGTTAGCTTTCATGAAATTTGCAGCCCCCTACACAGCATACGACATATTACACTCGGTTATCACCTTATCCTCCTGTTCATCCTCATGAAAAACCATAATTAGCACAAAACAATGCACCAAGTAAGTCACATGTTGAGATATCAAAATACTGGGAGGAGTGAATATAATAGTGTATAAGAAGTAAAGTATTGAGAATAAAGAAGAGATTTCTATCCTTGAGCCCAAGTTGGACGGAGAATGCGAAAATATACACCATTGTGCCAACCAAGAACAAGCGATGAATTCGCTCGTCATACTAAGTTCTTCTCGCCATCCTGGAACCAGAAATGAAGACGAGTCAACCCAAACCAGTAAGGAGTCATCACAATCACAAAAATGCACAATAAGGAGAACAAGATAATGTATCACTTATGAAAAAATAGTTGATATAATAAGTTCACGTAGGAAGAAACACAAAAAACAAGAAACGTTTTAAATCAAAATAAAGGCTTCTACATCAGCATATTGACAAAGCAGTGAAAAGCCATCTTTTACACAGTAAAAAAACTCAGTAAAAACAGATATTTTGGGAGCTCACTACAGACAAAAAAACAAAGGTCATTATCAAGCCTCAGAAAAGCAGAAATCATGGTGTAGCACTCTAACAGAATCGTACAACCAAAACGCACCTCACCTCACACGATACCAAACGTTTTCCTTCAGAAAATTTCAAATTCCTCACGTATTCAAAACCCTAAAGAGTCTCCTATAAATACACTCTGCTCATTGGCAAAAAGGGGGAGGAGAAAAAACCCTAACACTACTCTGCCCAAATCATTATCCAAACCCCACTCCAAAGCTCGTATCCACAAAGGTTCCTCAGATTCACCATTTTGAATCCAAGTAAACTTTAAGCTCGAACACACACATTCATTTGAAAAGACGCCTTTGAAAGGCAAAGGAAGCAGAAAACAAAAGAAAGAGATAAGGGGGTGGCGCGTTGAACTTACTCGGGGCAGCATTTCTCAGAAAGCTCGCCGGAACTTCGGACTCAGGTAAAGTTCTGTTTACGCTATTTCTCCACTGATGGTTGTTATTTTGACTCTTTGATTACGATTGCTATCCTGCTTCATTATCATTGTGCTTCTTGTTCAATAATGGCCGATGACATGCGTTGAACCTCATTGTTTATCCTAGTCTGAGAACTCGATTGCAAGATCTTCAGTAACTAACCCTCACGCGTCTCCAAACCCTATATTAGAGCCATATGAGGGATTTTAGGTTTTTTTTCGTTTTGGTTATAGTGGGAAAATGTTTAGGATTTGTGGAAGACATTTGGGATTTCTGAGTAGATTTCAAAGTTTCGCTCTTGAGGTTGTTTTCGAGTTGTTTGTTTCCATGGAGATTAGAAGTTCAGAGAAAGAGAAGAGGAAAGGGAATGAAGAGGAAAGGTGACACCGTGTGAGATCTCCTGGGTTATCTGTTTTTATTTTTTATTTTATATAAGTTTGTTTTAAAATAGATTGATTCATCATCAGTTGAGGATTCCGCTCCCTCACGCATGCTAATGCTGAGTTCGGGTTAGGGCCAAGCCTGGCCCATCTTAGTTTGCACCTTGTACAGGTTTTAGGGTATTGGTTTGGATTTGAGTTTAGTTTATTTTAGTTGTTTTAACATTAGTTAATTAATTTAGGGTAATTACAATTTTATCTATAGATTATAATTATTAATTTCTTGCATAATTGCTAGTTAATATTTAATCTTGTATTGATCGGACAATTTAAGTATGTAAAAGAATCAAAACATTTTACTTAATCTAATTTAAGTATTTTTTTTTAAAAAAAGGGAGCTTTTAAAAACATTTTATATATTAATTAAAAATCATAATTATTAATATTTTTTAGGACCTTTCTTATTTAAATAATGGAAGCGTTGGATTTTTGGAGTCTAGCACTCCTTGAATCCTTAAGCGACCACTCTCGAGGTGCACACCTTGAGTTGTGGTCGCTTCGTCTTT
Source organism: Lathyrus sativus (assembly GCA_963859935.3). Lineage (NCBI taxonomy): Eukaryota > Viridiplantae > Streptophyta > Magnoliopsida > Fabales > Fabaceae > Lathyrus > Lathyrus sativus. The sequence goes on along the minus strand of OZ012741.1, from coordinate 582,754,494 downwards.
CATCCTTAAAATACCCAACTTTATTTAAACCTCCAAAATTCGCAAACCCTATTCGAGCAATATGCTCACTTTAGCTTAACTCATCTACGTTATTATATTCAAATTATTTTCCTAAAATTAAAATTACGAAGGAATCAAATTCTTGGAGTCATGCATTCTTTGAATTCGAGAATGTTTACTATTGAGGCGCACGCCTTGTATGGTGTGCCATTCAAACTTTCGTTCTAAAAAAACTTCCCCTAATTGTTTGGACAAATACCTTCACCGTCCAACAAACATGTTTTACAATTAAGAGAACGAAAAAGGTATCGTTGGGATCTAGCGTTCCAACGATGTCCCGACTAATTGATTACGAGGCCGACGTCCCGTTTATCGAGTAGTCGTCGTTTCTCCTAATTTTTCAAACCATCTAATCTCGTTCCTCACCTTCGGGCGATAGAGCCTAAACCCTAGTATGTCTCTAAATCATACGTAAAATCCAAACTATTTTCTTAATTAAAACTACGAAAGAATTGAGTTCTTGGAGTCTCACACTCCTTGAATTCTTGAGTAACCACTCTTGGGGCGTACGCTTTAGGTTGTGGTTCGCTCGACCTTTCGTTTATAAAACACGTGCCCTAATTATTTGGACAAATATCGTCATTGTCCATTCGAATATAATTTCATAATTAATGGAATGAAAAAGATGTCGTTGGGATCTAGCATTCTAACGATATCCCGACTAATTGGTTACGAGGTCGACGTCTCGCTTATCGAATAGTCGTCATTCCTCCTAAACATACAACCCGTCTAACCTCGTGTGATCGAATCTAAATCTCTTTCAGTTCAAACTCTTTCACGTCTAAACCGTCCATCAATATATTTCGAATGAAAAAAGGTATCGTTGAGATCTAGCGTTTCAATGATATCCCGATTAATTGATTGCGAGGCTGACGTCTCGTTTATCGAATAATCATCATTCTCCATCAAATTACCTAACCAAACTCCTCTTTCTCGCCCCCGTGCGATCGAAACCTTATTAACTATTCAAATATATCCCAAACCAAAACATCCAATACGATAAACCTAATTCCTCGCCCTCGTGCGATCTCCAACATACACCTTTTACCAAGAACATTGTTTAGTTCGTTCTTTCGCGCATAACAAACTCGAGCTTCAGCCTCCCCTAGCGAGCAGACAAGCCAACGTTTAGCAGTTAGAATGGACCTAAACACTCGTTCAAATCCAAACCCTTTTACCGTAGTTAGCCGAACTACGGCTGCTCTGATTCTTCATTCCCTCTTGAATGTAAGATACGTAGGCACAAGATTGCGATGATCTTAGCGAGCACAAACCCCCTCTTTTTCCCGTAGTCCCACGAACTACGAATGCTCTGATTTTCCACTTCTTACAAGTGAAGATACGTAGGCACAAGGGCCCCAATCCTTGGCGAGCACCCTATATTAAAACCACCCATTTCCCCTATAGGAGAAACCTTAGAAGAAAACTAACAAGCATAACTAACTTTACTCTCGAATCGATCAAGAGGTTCCCGTTGAGTACAATGGACGTAAAGGGTGCTAATACCTTCCCTCTGCGTAACCGACTCCCGAACCTAGAATATTGGTTGCGATGACCATGTTCTTATCCCTTTAAAGGTTTTATTGATATTTTCCTATTCCATCCTTGGAATGAATAAAGTTCGGTGGTGACTCTGTTTCGAACGTATTTTCCGCGTCCATCGCGAGGATTGTATTTTTCGAGGTATGATAGTAGGTACAGGAAGGTACTTGACTGACTACTTAAAACACACTTTAAAAGTAGATCAAACTTTTGAGATCTTAAGTGTTCATCCAGTTCTTCAGAAACACTTTAAGCAAGAGTTAGCTATGAGGAGAAAAACTCATAGATACATGCCTTTCATAAATGAGCAGCGTGGTTATGCGGAGAAAAGAATTTACTAAAGAAGGTTGAAACAACAAAAGACAAAAGTTTGATCATAAGGGAACGTTCTGCACTTGCATCTTACAAATGCAGCAAAGGAAAGTCAGAAACTTAAGAGAGAGAAGCATATTAAAACTAGATTGGCTACCTACAAAGATCAAATTTCAGAATCAAAGGAGCACAAGAATACTTCTGAAGTTACTTCAGCTGAAGATGAGGAAGCAGATCAATGCTGGAGATAATATTTAAGTAACATAGAGAGAAATGACTGAAGCAAAAAAAAAGAAGAAGCTATCTATATAGACAATTTTATTGTACTGTCAAGTCTCTATAAATGTACTCTATTGAATGAAAATTGTCCTTTGAATTAGTTCAAAACTTAGTTTCGCCAGCAAGAGCAAATCTCATAGTACTTTCAGAGATATTAAAGAAACATAATAAACATATATATAATATTCATAAGACCACAAACATAGAAATTCATAGTTATAGCATGATAATCTGTAAAAATAAAAACAGAATTAATCCAAACAACAAGATTTAACAACAAACATAGAAAACATATAAGTAGGTTCTAAATCCTAGGCCTAAGGTTTCTTCAATAATTCCATGTTTGCCTTCAAGTTAAAACTAAATTTTTCTTCTCAACCACATATTTGAATTTAGCATCCATCGAGAGTTGATTGCTAGTCATCTGATTTCTCACATCCTCTTGTCGTTCAACAACTGCAATTACTTTAGCTTCAAGACTCTGTAGTTGCTTTTGACTAGACACATCAACTTCTTCAGTAGAGAAATCTCTAAGTTCTTCAATGATCAGATTGGTAGTTCTTTTAAATCTGTCCCATTTGCCATTGAAAGCTATAAAGTTAGTGGATGAAAATCCTTCTTCCACAAGCGCTTTTCCTCGTCAAATAGTCTAGTCTTGAACACTTCTAACTGAGAAAGTACATGATTGGGTAAGGGTTGATGATTGGTCATAAGTTCAGATGTGGTTTTCTGGTTTTCAAGAATAAATTCATCTGTGGTATCATTTTCTAGAGCATGAGTCAATAGAGATTTGTGTTGATCAGGTATTTAGTGGATTTGAGGTGTGACAAAAGTTTGGTCATTGTTTTCAATAGGTTGCTTAGATACAACATGTTCAGGAATATCAGAGGGAAGGTCCTGGACATGATGATCTGAGATGGTTTTGGTGGAACTTCTAGAAGGTGAGGCAATGTTGAGGGCCTTAGCATCCAAACCACTTCCAGTTTCATCAAGATCTGATGAAGTAGGATCAGTTTGAATATAAGCATCAATTTCTCGGATGGTTTGATATAGAGACTCGTTGATTTGTTTTGGTGTTGTAGCTGAAGTTTTTAGTAAGGAAAAGTTAGTGTTTAGAGGAATAATGGAAAATGGGGAGGTTTGATTGGATTCAGGGGGTGAGGGTGTATGAAACTTTCTCAGTGAAATGTTTAGATTGGAATCAATTTGGAGTTCAGCCTCAGTACGTGATCCAGTGGCAAGTGAGGCGAATTCATCTTCCATTTTTGTATTACTGCTAGTGTCATCTAGTTCCTTATTCACAAGACTTCTGAAGTCTTCTTTCTCTTTAGTAGTTTCCTCTACATCTTCTGCTTCAGAATAAACATCTTTGATTGTTCCAGCCCTATCTTCAATAGTGACATCCCTTTTGCATCTATTGAAGAATTTTTTAGTCAACTGGATAACTTCAAATGAGTTAACAACAGATTCCAATCTACTTCCAAGCTGCTTTCTCAAAACTTTCTCATGTGATTCTTTAAATTCAGTGGCTTCCTTGATAAGATTCCTTTTAATCATATCTTTTATTACAAAGGCAGAACAGGAATTGATGAAAATTGTAAAGAGATTGTCAGCCTGTTCCAAGGCCTGATCCCTCTTTGCTTCCCTTTCTTTTTCTTCTAATTGACTTAAGCTAGACAATTTCCTTTTCTTGGATGCAAAAATTTCCTTGTCTAAGTTGTTGTTAGATCCTTCTTCTCTTGTTTTGGAGGAAGGGATTAGCTTGTCAGCTTATTGTTGCATATTTTCTTTTGCTTTGAAATGTTCTTTCATTCTCTGAACAAATCTTTCTTCCTCATGCTGTACAGCTTTTTGGGCATCTCCCATTAGCTTCTTTCTTACAAGTCTTTGTACTTCCGTTTCTTCTTCATCTTTTTCATCATCATAGACGATTACCATTCCTTTTCTCTTTGTCCTTGATTATATACATCCTGAGATCTATCAGGAAGCTGATTAATATCTTCCTGAGTGATGGTTACTCCGCACTCCTTTTTAGCTTCTTTAATAAGCATTCTGATGACATCAGCAGAATCTTCCTTGGTTATAGTAGGAAAGTTATTCAGAAACTTCCTATTCTTCTCTTGTCCGATTCTGAAAGGATTGTCAGTTGTTATAATGTCCTTTTTTAGTCTATCTTTCATGTGAGCCAGAACAAATGCAAATAATACACTTCCATACGCTTCATCCAGATCCTGAGTGGCTCCATATTCTGTCAGCAGATTAACCAGTTTGCCTTGATAGAATAGTTCAGAAAGTAACCTTGAATAAAGTACTATTCTCTTGAGTTTTGTCTTTGATGGATTCACACAAGTGATGAAAGATGTTACCCGAGAGGTTTAATCTTTGATCAGTTGTAAGAAACCAGAGAAACAACTTGTGATCCCAGGAAATTTGATCAGAACTTCCTTCTCGTAGAATTAAACAACCAATAAGAATTTTGAACAATAGTTTCTGCTCTAGATGCATGTTCTTTACTTTCCCAAAGTCGATTTTCTTTTCAAACAGAGCGTCCTTATTTTTTTTTATCATAAATTCCTCCATCCTTTGTGTTGTGAATTAACAATCCCTTATTTTCAGCCCCAATTAACTTGCCAATGTGCTTTTGAGTAATGCTAACTTCCAGACCCATTACATCATATCTAATTTCTTTACACTTGAACTACTTTAAACCCATTTCTATTATGGTTTTTCCTTTCAATTTCTTGTTGTTAGCAATAACGATTCTTTCTTCAGTATGAGCAGAGAACTCATCATATACTTCAGCTCTGGCCCATAAATCTTTAAGTAGCGATGGATAAGTATGTCCATTATGTATTTTGAAGTAGTTCATTAATCTTTGAGACTTGAAGTAATTCTTCAGGCTACAACCATTTGTAGCAAAGCTCTCGAAGTCGATAATTTTCTCAATAAAAAGCTTAAGATCATCTTGATTTAGAGAAGAAGCCTTTGGTTTGATCTTAAGGTCTTGCATGGAAACAATGTTTAAAGGATTGACAGAAGAAGATGCCATAGAGAGGGTAAAAGGATTTTTCTAAGGTTTTTCAGTTAGGGCACAAGAGTATATAGTGAAAGAGGCCGTGTGTATTGAGAAGGTGTTGAAATAGATAAAGACATCAATGACAAATTAAGCACATATGAAAAGGACAAAATTAATTTCTTTTCAAATTCAAGTAATAAGCGTAAGGAGAATAATTCATACAGGTGTCAAAACAAATTCATCCACAAAGCATGAAGGAACACAACCAATAAAAAAACTTTACGTAAGAATCTGAATCAGAAAATTTTCAGAGATCATCTTGGAACAAGACTTTTCTTTATCAAAGATTTTGACAAAGACAATTTCTAAAAATTGTTCAGATTAAGATTCTAAAAAAAAGCTATCTTCAAAAGTGATAGGAAAGATTAAAAAAACAAAGAGAACAAATATCCAAGACACGAGTTCTGAAGGATCTAAGGAAGATTTTATAAAAAAACTACAAAAAAAATGAAAAGATAAAGTAGAACTTATCTTGATAGATTTCTAATCCTGGAATTGAAGTTAGTTTTGATGAGGAGCGTGTGATAGGTCCAGTGGTCAGTAAGTTGAACACAAAGTCTTTAAGTAGCATCATTTGGTCTTGAGACCCGTTGTCCAGGTTGATAACTAAATTCAACAACTCCCCTTAAATTCATACAAAAATGAAAAGTACATTTTCCCTACGCGGTCTTTGTCTGAACCACTGTGAAGTGTTATGCACAGACCAAACTCTGATGCCAATTGAAGGTGGGAAAACACACAAGAATGAGGGGTTGAATTGTGTGAAGCATGAATGCATATCTATTTTTCGTTTCCTTTCTATTCAAAAGAGAGATGTGATTTTGAATAGATATTCAGAACCATATCATAATCGCAGCGGAACTGAAGCCAGACACAAAGAAAATAGCTCAAGAAATACATTAGATTCGTACTGGTTCCTCTCCCAACTGAGAGTACTCCAGTCCCCTTGCTTAGCAAGAGATTTTTACTATAATCAATACTTGAATACACTTGCTTATGTATTTAAACATAAGATTTTTACAACACTGACTTATAGTCTGAAACTTTTATGTTTAACCAGATTAGGATTAAAACTTTCTTTTGCTTAGAGCTCGTGTCTAAGACTTAACTTGCTCAACCAGCTTTTGATCAAGACTTCTCTTGCTTAGACCACCTGCCTAAGACTCCATCTTGCTTAGAGCTCATGTCTAATACTTTCCCTTGCTTAACCAACTACTGATTAAGACTTTCCTTTACTTAGAGCACATGTCTAAGACTTCAGTTATTGCTTAGAACACATGTCTAATACTTTTCCTTTGCTTAGAACACATGTCTAAAACTTCTTTGCTCAGACCTTCTGTCCAAGACTTTTCCTTTGCTCAGACCTCTTGTCTAGGCTTTGCCTTTGCTTAGAGCACATGTCTAAGACTTCTTTGCTCAGACCTCCTGTCCAAGAATTTGCCTTTTCTTAGAGCACATGTCTAAGACTTCTTTGCTCAGACCTCCTGCCCAAGATTTTGCCTTTACTTAAGAACATCATATTCAAAAGAAAGGGGAACAAGGTGTATCAGATTCAGAGTAATGATCTTAACAAAGATCTTAAGTACTTAAGGATTTCCTGAATATTCAGTGTTTTAGGAAACCTTAAGCCTTATTACATTTAACAACAATAACAACGGGTTCTGCATATACACAAGTGTTGTTCATTGTTGATCTTTGTTATTTATTCAATCGGATAGAGATGTAGAACACCTATATCTTCTTGTGCATACCAGTTGCTTATTTTTTCTCTCCTGTTCATCTTTTTAGTATAACTTCCGAATTCTTAAATAGAAGATTTCTGGGAACTAGCCATTGAAGGATGAATGATGAGAATGTACATCGATCTCTTTTAGGGTACAAAAGGTGTTTGTGAAAAGATACATTCACGATCTTGATCTATAGAGTAATTTAATTAACCATTGAGTCTTTAGAAGAATTTTATACTTATAGAGCCGTTGGGAGAGGTTATTTGTAAAGTATGCCAACACTTCTTGATTCTTGTGATTGTAGACTTTAGCTGCAGAGCTGATTGGACATAGTTGTACTCTTTCTTTGGTACGGATAATCATGAGTTTTTTCACAAATTCTAAACGCCTTATCAGAAGCTATTTTTGATTCTGAGAGTAAAACTAACGAGGTGCTTCTTCAGATGCTGAGATAATCAGCATCAGAACCCATTCCAAAAAATATCTTGGCAATATGTTCTTCTTTACAGCAATCGTTCCTTCTTAGCAGATCCTGAGTAAGATTCTTTTAGCATTATGACCTGCATACATAATCACACATTAAATAACACCATTGTTCTTTTAATATTGTTGTCATCATCAAAACCTAAGTGGAAAACATTAAGATAAAATCTTGCTCTAACAGTATGGAGTAAGAAGTCTCTAAGACTAAGTGTGTGGTGATTAATATCTACTCCAAATGCACTATTAGAGATAAGAGAGTCCTTTGGAGAGACTTACTCCTTAGACTGACCTCCCTTGGTGGTAGTGTCTGGTGTGTCCTAGGTGACTTTAATTCTGTTTGTTCCCATTCTTAGAGGGTTGGTGGTGACTCTGCTGAGTACTTAGCGAATGATTCCTTTTGTGTTGAGTTTAGTAATTTCATATCTCAGATGTAACTTTGGGACCTCACTCTGTTATGGAGGAGCTTCACTTGGTTCCAACCTTATGATAGGGTTACTAGCCGTCTTGATAGGATTCTTATTTCTTTTAATTTGTGGGATTTGTGGGGGACTACCTTATAGTGGGTTTTGTCTAAAGATGTGTCTGACCATTCCCCGATCATCCTCAATGTTGCGGTGAGAATCGGATATCAAGCTATTAAATTAACTTGAATCACAAATCTTGAAGTTCACCACCGAGCTTTGATTTAACCAAGGGAAAGAGAAAAGATCGTATAAAACCCTATGTTTGCAATGTAACAACAATGCTAAGAGATCTAAGGTTCGGGGGTTGGTTATACCTAGGGAAGGTGTTAGCATCATAAACATCTATAGTACTATATAGGAACCTCTTGCTATGTTTTGTGTTATTGTTTTCTATTTGCTTTGAGATATCCTGTGTTTGGGTTTTATTGGTGAGGATAGGAACCTAAGGGTTTATTACTAAGTATGCTCGCCAAAACTTCGCGGTCTTGTGCCTACGTACCCTTACAAGGATGAAATTAGAGCACTTGTATTTCACCTCACTAGGGAGGAACGAATACTTGATTATGATCAAGGTTCAAAGTGGAAGGTAAGTGTTATAGTCTTAATACTTACATGACTTAACAAAGTCAAAAGAGTTGTAAATTCTACCTTATGTCTAAGTTGCAAGATTTAATGACTCTAACAAGGTCAATGGGGGAATGGGTATTGCTAAAACTAACTATGATATTAAGTCAATGGAGTATTCTTTCCCTTGGATTTGGGAACAAGAGGCAACAAATGAGGATGAAAGCTAACAAGCTAACATCACTTGGGGGATAACTTGACAAAGTTAAAAGAGTATGAAGCATGGATGAGATGAACATGATATCAATCACAAGTATTCAAGGTAACATTCAAACATGATGTTAATAGTGGTATGATAAAGTTAAAGCATATGGTTACAACCAAAGCAAGAGAGTAGATGTGACAACTGTCATACACCAAAATTTACCCTTAGATTATTAGGTTCATTTCGCATTTCATTTTATTCTGCATTGCATTTTAACTAAACGCTAACCGGTTTGCCCAGTCTGTTGTTTTTGCAGGAAAATCACACTGTGCACGCTTTAACATTTGAAGGGCGAAAGGGTCATAACTTACAGCCCGCTGACCATTTACGAAGCAAAGTCATCATCCAAAATTCCTCAAACAATTAGGATTTCTGTCTCCGAATCATGCGACGGTTATCTGAGAATGGTTTGAATTTTGCGACGGTTCTGACGTCGGATTCCTCTCAACGCAGTACGTTTTTGTTCAGGAACTAGAAGTAGTCATCGGTTGAGTTGTAAAGGGTTGTTTGATTCCTAAGTCATATGGAGCTGAGTGTGTTGCAATATAAGTGGATTCAAGTTAAATCGGTGCGAGAACTTGCTTTGCGAAATTTATTCTGACAGACATACGTTTTCCTGCTTCCTGCTAGTTACTAGACGATTTTAAAGGAACAATGAAATTTCAGTTCGCGTTGAATCTACAATGTGGGTTTGATCATGATTATTAGTCGAGCTGATTCAGGTTACCGAGTTAAATCATTCGAGATACGATTTGAATTTTTCAATGAGGAGGACAGTTCGTTTTGCCGTTTAATCGGATTTCTCTGCTTATCCGTTCAAGGCCATATTCACCAATTTGCATTATCGAATACAGATTAATCATCAGGGTTTAGTTTTACATTGGATGTGATTCTAACTGTCGAATTCGGAGCTTGGAACGTCAAAAGTTAATCAAATGAATTTATTTGAATGAACTTAGTCAGATAAATTTATCAGACGAATTTATTCGGAGGAACTTAGTCAGATGAATTTAGTCGGATAAACTTAATTAAATGAATTTATTCGGTTGAGTTTAATTGGATAAATTTATTCGGAGAAATTTGATCGGAGAAATAAATTCAGGGTATTAAGAAAGAATTGAAATTATTTATTTAAATTCTATTTTTTACAAGGATAATTACAATTACAATTTAATTCCTAAGTCCTAAAATTCCTCTTTTTTTTCTCTAAGTTGTCTCCACGTCCATCTTCAATCTTCGACTTTTTCGGACCTGCAAAAACCGATAACAGAGAAAATAATTTTAATGGTTAGAATTAATCATAAATGGTTTGTTTACTAATTATTCCGATACCCTCAGTTAAAGTTCATCATCGGGTATGTCGGGAGGACAACAACGACAAGGTCGTCCCTAGCTCCCGACTTTTTTTATTTTTTGACCCCGGCACAGACCCGACAACATCTGTTCGATTTTTTTCCGAGAGAGAGAAAAAGTGATTTTTGGAAAAGTACTTGTTCTGAAAGATAATTTTGGCCAAACAAGTCATAAGGAAATCCAGCTAATCCATAGGACCAAATGGATATCCAAATCCATTTCAGCAACAACAATCCATCTGGATATCCAAATGCCAAAATTCAAACCAGTTCAGGAACCGAATCCAAGAGCTCACGTCCAGTTCAGCAAAAAAACTGATCTCCGAAAATTCATCCAGAAAAGGGGCAACAATTCCTCCGCAGATCTGTTCAAAACCCTCAGCCTCAATAACAAATAATCAGACAACAAATCAACCTCAAAATAATCTCAATAATAAACAACAAAACTAATTCATCATGAAAATCGTAAATACCCAGGCCCATAAAATCAAATCCGAACCAATATAAAACAAGATCATCAGTTCATGTAGGGGATCCGAAGTTCATGATCATCAGAAAAATAAGAAAAAGAGGGGAAATCAAGCGACAAAGAGGAACCACAAACATCCGTTCATCAAAGCTCATCAAGTTCATCAAGGAAACTCAGAACTCAGAGAGACGCAATTTCGTCTCACCATCATCGTTCATCATCAAATCGCCGACCATCCACTGTCAACCGTCAATCGCTTCAAACCCAGCATAAAAGGGTGAACAAATTCGATACTGACCATGTTTTAATTTGTGACTACAGGAAACGAGGGACGAGAACAACCATGCAAAGAAAGAAGAATGAACGAAAAGCTTCAGAAGCTCGGCAATGAATGGAGCCGCCGCGCGGCTATGAAAGAAGAAGAAGCAAAACCCTAATGCTTCAGCACCAGACCCCTTCCCCTTTTATATTTCATTTCTTTTATTTTTTATTTTTTATTTCTTTTCTGTTATTTTATATAATTGGTTTGGTAGATAATTAGTAACTTTGTTAGTTTAATAAATCATTTTAGTGTTTTAATTAAAACCATTCTAAAAACATTTTAGAATTTAATTCACACCATTCTAAAAATCATTTGTAAAACTTATTCTAAAACTTAAGATTAGAGCAAATTTAGTTTTTTTTAAAAAACTAAAATTAAAACCATTTTTTAGATTTAGAATTAAAACCTTTTTCTAATTAAAACTCATTTTTTAAAATTCAATTTAAAACTCATTTAAAAAAAAAACTTAATATTAGAAATCCATGTTAAAATTTAAAACTTAATGTAAAAATCTTAATTTAGAAAAATCATTTTTTAAAGCCAAGACCTTTTTTTTATAAAAAACTTAACATAATTAAAAGTTAGTTTTCCACATTAAACTCTTTTTGTGGATTAAAAACTTTTTCTTAAAACATGTCTAACTTAATTGTCCAGCCTTTCGCTTTGGGTTTCAAATTAATTGTCGCCTAATTGCAGATTTGTTCGTTAATTTTGTCTAACGCTTATGTCGTTCTTTTCATGTTTCCCATTTGTACAATTACTAATCCCCCATACTTTTCGTAGTTCGTTTTATGGTTGTAATTTATGCGAGGCCATCGTCGCTTTTATTCCGTTCTTATTCTCGCACTTTCCTATATTTCAATACCGCCGCTTAATTAATTCTTCATTGCATTATTTATCGCAATTTCCCCTCCGAAGGAATAGGTCTAGCTGTTTCACCGTCGTGTCAATAGTCCTTAACCCTTGCGTCTTTCACCTTTCAAACCTAGAAACTCCGAGTCGCCTTACTCATATTTTTAGGAGTCCCGCCATGGACAGTTTTACCCTTTACTCTAGCATTTGGATAAGGAGTCGCCGTACTCCGTATTAGGTTTCCTGTCGTGGAATACCTATCTTACCTTTTTAATTCAATTCAACTTCAATGTAGAGATAGGAGTCGCCACACTCCACATAAGCGCTTCCTTAAGAACGCTTATTCCCCATTGAAACCTTGACCACAATCAAGAAGTTTCTCTTTCTCCCTTTCAAGGGGAACTACGATTACTCTGATTCCATCCCCTACCTCAGATACGTAGGCACAAGATGCGAATCTTGGAGAGTAAACTTAGGACTAACCCTTAGGTCTTTTTCTTTACCCTTTAACCCTTAGCATATACCCTTAAGCAGATAACTTTAGCAAAATAGCAACATTAAAACAAGAGGTTCCTGTAGAGTACTACAGAGGTTTAGGGTGCTAATACCTTCCCTAAACTTAACCAATCCCCGAACCCTAGATCTCTCCCTGCATTGTGTTTACGATGTAAAATTAGGTTTTTCCTTCCTTTGACCTTTCCTTTGGATAAATCAAAGACCGGTTGTGAATCAAAGATTTGTGATTCAAATTAATTAATAATTTGATATCCTATTCTCACCGCAACAACAACATCTAAAGGCAAAGACTTGACAAAGTCATAAAAGATCAAGGTAACATCCAATGAACATTCAAAATTTAATGAAGTTACAAATCAACATGGTGACAACCAAAGTAAACATATACAAGCAAAGATGTTACAACATCTAAACATACATGAATTAAAGTTCTAACAAAACTAAAGTATCATGGATGACAAGTTCATGTATACAACTTAAGGTAGGCATAGATTATAGTTTACTAATACCACTTAATCATGAATGCATGACAAGTATGGACAAGTTATAACAACACTTAATCATTAATACAATTTAAACATGGATAAGTTGTAACAACACTTAATCATGGTAAGATTCAAAGATCAAGTATGACATGTATAAGTTATAACAACACCTAAACATGGATGAGAACAAAGTTCAAAGTTTAACATGTATAAGTCAAGACATTACTTAACATGAAAAAGATTCAAAGTTGAAATAAGGCATGTATAAGTCAAAGCATTACTTAACATGGTATCATTCATGGTTCAGAGTAAACATGTATAAGTTAAAACATCACTTAACATATATAGAATTTCAAAAGTTCAACAAGGCATGGATAAACAAGAGTAAAGTCAATCAAACTTGAATGGATAAAGCATGGTTCAAACATGACACATACAAATTAAGGAAGCACATTGAAACATGGTTTAAGTTAAATACCACTTAATCTTGAATACAAATTAACATGTTCAAGACAAGTAAAGGTAACAACCAAATCATGCTTGAGCAAAGAGACATGTTTATAACAATAACATGTGGATGGAAGATGCAAACATATAATGGATGACATATGAGCATACATATAGGTGAAAGTCCAAAGATTGAACATCATATGAACAAGTTAAGACATTACTTAAATATACAATCATGGATACAAGTTGAATATGTTTAGGACAAGTAGGTAACAACCAAACATACATGTTATAAACTTAAACATGGACTTAAACAAGATAAAGACATCACAAAAGTTTTGGCATACAAGCATGTGTATAAAGTCACATTTAAGTCAAAAATCAAGTATTTAAGAACACCTAAACATGGTATGATCAATACAAAGGTATATATGCACATCAAGGTTCATGTAAACATGGAAGAAAGTTACATGTTAAGGACAAAATGATCAAGCAAAAAACTCATGGCATGAACAAAGTTTCAACATACATTTACATGTAAGCATACATAAAAAAGGTATCAAAATTCAAGTTAAAACACCATGTACAAGTTCACCACATTATATAAATTCTATACAATATGAACAAGGTTCATACAAGTCATTGTGATTAAGGAAAGACAATGGATCAATCAAAGAAATAAAAAAGAATCTTAAGAAAACCCTAAAACCTCACCTACTTTAAACACTTATAAGTGCAAGAAAAATAACTGTTTTTGAATGTTTTTTTTATGAACAGAAAGTAGACATTTTTATGAGCATTTAGAAAAAAGAGTGACTCAAAAATCAATTGGGATGAGGAAGTTATGAGGTTTTCAAATTGTGAAGGAAAGTGAGAAAAAATAGGTCTTAAAAATAAGGTAGTGGCCTTGGTGGGTGTTGAACCCACGCCACTAAACATCCCATAAAAAAAATACCAATCTAGCTAACGCACACAATTGAAATCAAGTGGGAGCACAACATATATATTTTAAACCCATTTAAAAATGAAAAGCAATAAAAAGAACTAGGGCGAGGGGGATTCGAACCCCAGTTCTTTCAGTCAAACATACACACGTGCACAGGCCAAGAACCACTGGGGTGGTGATACATCCATTGTATCACCCACATCCAATTAATAATATACCAAGGTTTGACCTAAAACTTGAACCAAATGCACCATGGCTGCTTCATTATCATCACAAATTTTGATTTGCAAAACACTTGTAACTTTGTGTATACTCAATGAAAGTTAATGAAATAAAAATCAATGGTTCCTATTTTTTCACAAGGAACACATTAGTGCAATTAAATTTGTCTAAAAATGCTTCTAAATAAAAACAAGATAGCAACACCTCAAAATAGCTCAAACTTGCAATTTCTATGGTATAGTCTTATTCAGTCATGATAAGCAACTAACAATGGATCAAAAACATCATATACATCATAATAAACAAGTTTATACTCAGTGTACATCAAGATATGTCATGGTTTGAAAATTTCAAGTTGTGAGGAAACTTACCTCTTTGAGGAAATTTGAAATCTGCCCAAGAGTTGCTACAGAAGTTTTTTGATGACTTGGATATCTCAAACATACCTCTAAGGAACTTTCTGAATGCTTAGAACAAAAGGAATCACTTGGAACAAGTTGTACCTCCCTTCTTGCAAAAGTGTGAAAAATGTCAAAATGGAACTTCAAGTAAATGAAGTTACAGATGCAAAACAAATCTTGGAACAATTTAGGGATGATTTATAGAGTGTGTTGAAAGTGTTAGATGCTTTGGAAATGGTCTGGATAGGGTTTTGGGTATCAAAATGCAGAAAGTCAACAACTTGAGATTTTGAGAGTTTACTTTCTAATCTTGATGGTTTCTGATGGAAATTAAGGTTTAGACACCTTCAAGGGATGATATGTGATGTGTTTGAACTGATGGTTTGATGGTTTGAGGTGTGGAAGTGAAACTAGTTGAGTTTATGCAAAGTTAAATTTTCATGGCACAAAAGGAAAAATGAGCAAGATGTTGGTTTTTGGAGTTTTGATGGATGGTTGTCTGGTATTTGTTGTGTGTTTGAGGCTTGAAATGTGCCTCTATTTATAGAGGAGGAGGGAGGATCAAGTTCTACAGAATTGCAACTTGTGGAAACCATGGTTTGGTTGAAATGTAACTTGGCAATTCATGGAGTTTTTGAGTTTCAATGCAAAGTACCAACTCCTTTAGATATGTTGGGTGATTTAGAGGATTTAATTCTATAAAAAGAAAGAGGTTTTTGCAGAAGCAACATGTTAGGAGCTCAAGACAAGTTGACTTTGTGATTAAAATCACTTTTCCAAAATGGCATTGTGAACTTTCTTCCAAAAATGGCATAATCACTTGGTTAATGCCTCAATTCAATGTTTAATTCATCTAATGCTTGTACAAACTTCTGATTATCGATGTATTTGCAAGTCTCAAGGCCTGTAATCAAGGGATTTACATATTTGGTTTGGTTTTGGAACTTGCATTTGACATGAAAATGACCAAAACTTCAAGTATGGAGAGCCAACTTTCCTCCTTCGAAACTCCTAGCTCAAAAATGATATGGATGTGTTCTTGTACTTTTTGAAAAGCCCAAAACATGCTATATAAATTTCATGTTTGATGGATTTCTTGATTCTCAATGGATCATAGTGAAAACTGACTCCAAAGTTAGGTACTTTTTGAGAACAAAACTGCCTTGAAAATTTTTGTAAGTGTTGAAAGATTTTCACTAACTTGATGACCTCATAACTCAAAATCTATGAACTTTTTGGAGATTGACCCTCATTGGAAAATTTGTGTAGTATGCTGCAAGGGGTTCAATTTGATCTTTGGAGCACAAAAAATGGTGGTCTAGATTGAAAATTATGCCCTTTCAAAGTTGGCACAAAATTAGGATTTTTCTCCCATACTTAGAAAAATTCAA
This sequence comes from Lathyrus sativus, assembly GCA_963859935.3. Lineage (NCBI taxonomy): Eukaryota > Viridiplantae > Streptophyta > Magnoliopsida > Fabales > Fabaceae > Lathyrus > Lathyrus sativus. Next base: position 582,738,316 of record OZ012741.1, on the reverse strand, counting down.
CTTCTCACACTTTACCCCTTTTGCAATAAATCTCCAAATTCTTGATTTTTCATAGTCAAACTCATTGATCAAACATGTTTTCATGAAATCTAGCTTGAGAACTTCAATTTTGACCAAAAATCTCAAAAGTCAAAGAGTTGACACTACAGTTAAAAGCTTGTGTATCAGATGAATTCAACTGTGTGATCTTAAATTATCTTGAGCTCTTGAGTATTTCAAACATCATGTATGTACTCCAAGGATGTATTTGAGCATGTTGAGTCACGTCCCAAAGCTTGGGATTATGCCTTGATCAAAAAGTCAAAGGCACAATTGACTTTGTCAGATAAAACCCTAATTTATGGTCAGATAGAGTTGAGTCTCAATGAACTTGTAACAAGACTAATCTGCATTTGATTTTTGATGGAGAAAGGCTTCTTGAGTGTATTCATACTTAGTAGATTGATGATCAATCCAAGACATTGACTGATCAAATAAAGATCCTTTTGATTCCATTGATTCCAAACCCTAATTCTCAGGTGAAACCAAACAAAGAAGAATTGTACAAGGTTAGGGTTAGCAATGAAATGTATGATGCTCCTAGAATGATGATGAAATCTAAGGTCAAAATTTTGGGTATAACACTCAAGTATTCTAACCATTTGTGGGGGCCCAAGCCTTTCTGATTTAACAACTATTGGCTAACCCATCCTCGACTTCCTACTGTAGTCCTTGATAGTTGGTCTACTTCTTTTCCTCTTGGTGGAAAGCTTTGGTTATTAAAGAGAAACTTAAAGATCTCAAAGGGCTTTGAAAGTATGGAATCATCAAGTGTCTAATAATCTTGATTCTCAAATTAAGTCCCTGAGGGAGGTGGTTAGAAAACTTGATTTGAGACTTGAGCAAGGTGTTATCTCTAAGGAGGAGATTAACACTAGGTGTAAGGCTTCCTTAGACCTCTGGTCCCTTCTCTAGACCAAGGATTCTCATTTTATTCAGGGTCTAGAGCCAAGTGTCTCAAGGAGGGATATACAAATACATGTTTTTTTCATGCCTGTATTAAGAGTAGGAGCAGGAGGAATGTTATCCTAGCTCCTAAGGTAGGAAATGGTTGGGTTGAAGGAGTCTCTGAGATCCGTTAAGTTGTGGTTGATCATTTTAATAATCACTTTAGAGAACCATATAATGACAGCCCTTGGCTAGATGAGGTTTCCTTCTACAATATTTTTGAAGAGGATAATGCTAATCTCACCGCGCTTTTCCTATTAATTGAGATAGATCGTGTGGTTTCTATTTATGATGGGAACAAGAGTCCTGGCTCAGATGGTTTCAGCCTTTCCTTTTTTAAGAGGTTTTGGCCTCTTCCCAAAGAGGATTTTGGTGTGATGCTTTCTCAATTCCATCAGTTTGCTACTCCTCCCCATAGTTTTTCCTCTTTATTTGTGACTTTGATCTCTAAGATTCATTCCCCTTCCCACTTAGGGGATTTTAGACCCGTTTGTTTGGTTGGATATCTTTATAAGATTCTTCCCAAGGTTTTGGTTTCTAGGTTCTCTTATGGACTCATCTCCTCTAATCAGTGTGCCTTTCTTAAATGTAAACTCTTAGTAGATATGGTGGTTGTTGTGAATGAGCTTGTGGATCTTGTCAAGCCAGAGAAGAGATATTGTGTCCTCTTTAAAGTTGACTTTGAAAAAGCTTGTGACTATGTTAGATGGCCTTTTCTTGACTATATGCTCTCCAGGTTTGGGTTTAATGATAAGTGGAAGAGTTGGATCAAAGCATGTGTGTTTTCTGGAAATCTTGTGGTCTTGGTAAATGGTTGTCCGACCCAAGAGATTAATATTTAGAGGGGGTTGAATCATGGAGACCCCTATCTCTTTTCCTTTTTCTCCTGGTTTTTGGAGGCTTGAATGACTTGATATCCATGGCTATAAACTTGCTCTTTCTTTCTAGAATTACAGTTGGATCCTCAAATTTAGTGGTCTCCCATCTTCAACCTCTGAACCATTAAGGCTATTATCCGTGGATTCGAGCTTTCCTATGAACTTCGAGTGAACTTTGCAAAGAGTTCTCTTATTGGGGTGAATTGTGATTAGGCTTTCATAGATCTTTTTGTGAGTTTCTCCATTATAAGAAGGAATCTCTCTCTTTTAAGTATCTCGTACTACCGGTTGGAGCTAATCCTTGTCTAACTTCAACATGGGAACCTTTGGTTAACATTATTTTTAGGAGGCTCCTTTCGTGGAAACATGGATATGTTTCCCTGGGTGGGAAATTTATCCTCCTTAAATATGTTCTTAATGTCATTCCTATCTTTTTCTTATCTTTTCTAAAGATGTCTGTCAATGTTTAAAAGAAGATACTGAAGATTCAGAGGAAATTTCTTTTGGGAGGAGTGAAAGGTCAGTCTAAGATTGCATGGGTCAATTGGACGGATGTGTGCAAGCCTCAGAAGTTAGGGGGCTTTGTTGTTCGAGACCTAATGATGGTCAACTTGGCCCTCTTGGGTAAGTGGAGGTGGCTCCTGCATTTAGGGGCTTCAAGTATTTGGCGTGACATCCTTATGGCCAGTTATGGTATAGCCACTACAACCTCTATTTTGGGCGGGACAATTGGTTGTCTTAGATCAGCCTCGTCTTGGTAGAGAGGAGATTCTTTATGGGATCTAGAGTTATTGATTCTATTGACTGGTTATGGGATGGTCTCTCCTTGAAAGTTGGTTTTGGTCTCCTTACTTCCTTTTGGGAGGACGTATGGGTTGGGGACTCCACCTTTCGTCATAGGTTCCCTCGCCTTTTTCTTATTTCAGACCAAATATCTAAATTTGTTGGGGAGGTTGGTAGATGGGATGGGGATAGTTGGATCTAGGATCTCAGGTGGAGGAGACCTTTTCTGTTTGATTATGAATTGACTCTTTTTATCGATCTCCAGTATCTTATTAGAGGTTTCACCCCTTCTATTGCGAGTCATGAGCGAAGGTGGCGTGACTCGAGCGATGGGATTTATTCAATAGCTTCTACCTACTCGTGTCTTTTGGTATGTGTTTCCCCCCAGATCGTCAGGGCTCTCCAGCTGAGTTAGTTCTTCTGGACATTTGGTGTAGCTGGGCCCCTTTTTAAATTATTGTTTTCTCTTGGTAACTTCTTCAGGATCGTATCCATACTAGAGAAAACTTACTTAAGTGGGAAGTCCCTTTGACCTCTGGGATATTTTCTTGCCCCTTCCTGTCGCTACGCATTGAGTCTTCCTCCCATCTCTTTGTGACCTGCGATGTTGCTTCCTCTGTTTGGTGTAGGATTTTCAAGTGGATGAGGTGGTGTGATGTTTTTCCTAGTGATACTCTGACCCTTTTTCAGATGTTTATCCCTTCCCCGGGGGTGCTAGGACTAAAAGGGGGATGCAGGTGATTTGATATGCCATTGTTTGGTCGATTTGGCAAACTCGAAAACACATAGTCTTTTGTGGGTGCTCGATGACACCAAAGGATGTGGAAGATATGAGTATTTTTTGTCTTGGAAATGATATCTTAGTAGGTCCATAGATAACTCATGTAGTTTCTCGGCCTGGCGTGTGAACCCTATCCTGTTTCTTAACCAACAGAGGGATGAGCATCTCCGACCCCCATTGGATGCATTCTTGTTTCGTGTTTTGTGATTGTGGTGCTCTTTTCAAGTGTTTTCAGATTGGAGAGATTTAGCTTTTCCTGATGTTGGTTTGCGGTGTGTTTCTGTGGCTATGCTTCTGTTTGTTTTGTTTTTTTTGGTGGTGTGTTTTGTTGTAGTTGGTAGTTGTCTTTGTTTTTCTCTTTGGTTCTGATATCAAGATTGTTACTTCTTTGTGTCATTTTCCAAAATTCTTTGTACTGTGGTTGTAAAACCTTATATAAATGCCTTTCAAAAAAAATCTAATTCGCCCTCTGTAATACATGGGGAATTGAAAAAATGTCTCTGTAGAAAGAAAACACAGATTCTAGCATGGTCAATGGGACGTGGTGCTATCATGTTGGCTTGTTTATTTTATTGCCTATGAAAGGGTTCAAACCCAAAAGTTTTACATTTATGAGTAAGACAGTTTTCCATTAATTTAAAACATTAAAAAAAAATCAAAATCTGCGTATGATAAGGTTGGTACCCAAAAACTTTACTTTACAATAAGGCCAAGTAATCTCTTGTGTTTGCAATCCGCTATTAGATACTTACTTTTAAAACATTTGGTTTAAAACATAAAATCGTGCTATCCCTATGAATTATGTTAGATATTATTAGTATTATTATTATTATATTATTTTATTATATCTTTTAAGGGTAGTTTGATATTTTCTAGCATATAGTATTTATACCCTAGTGTAATCTTTATTATCTAGTTTTTACTCATTTTATTGAAACTCCAAGGCAAAGGGTCTTTTTGCTTCTCTATGTTTTTATACGTTCACTGTTGTTAACATGGTATTAAAGAGCTCAGTTTGATTTCGAAAACTACCGTAAAGTGGTTCATATATTTTCAATTGGTTGGAAGATTGCTGATTTATTGATCTATTGAAGTTTTTGGCTTTAGTGCTATTTAATTGGAGTTTACAGTGTCGTTGTCCTTATAACTAGAGTGTTGGCTAATTTCAAAAATGTTTGTTACTGTTATTCTATTTTGTGGATCACGTTAATGCCTTACATGCTATTTCCTATTGTTCCAAGCTATCTCTCTGAATACACTATTTTCTTTCCGTGTTAATTTATTAGAAGCATAATAATTGAAAAAATTGGATGAAGGCTACTGTCCAACAAAATTGGGAGAAGGTGATTATTATTATTATTATTTTTTTTTGTCAATATTATTTAATACCTTGCTTAATTGGGGTGTTTTGGTTATCTTATAATTAAGCACTATGAGTAATGATAAATTTGATTCTCTTCAGCCTGTTAGTGTCCAACTCATTGGTGAAAATTATCCTTATTGGTGTTATGTAATGAAAAAAAATTTGAAAGGAAAAATGATGTGGAGTTATGTTGATGGAACCTCGGTTAAACCTACAGAAAAAAATGATGAAGCAAAATATGCAAAAGAATTGGAAACATGAGATATTAGTCATTCAAAGATTCTTGGATCAATAATTCTTTTTCTCAGTCAAGAGGTGTGTAACTAGCAATATATGACACTTCTAAGGAGGCTTGGGACCATTTGAAATGTTTGTATGCTCAATCCAATTTTGCAAAACAATATCAGTTGGAGAGTGACATTAAATCTCTGAAACAAAATAAAATGACTATTTAGGAATTCTATTTAGCGATTACTAATTTGTGGGATCAAATGACTATTATGGAATCGACTGCATTGAAAGTTGTCACTGATCAAAAAGAAGAGCAGCGGTTGGTTCAATTTCTGATGACACTTAGGGATGATTTTCAGGGCCTTCGTGGAGGTATTCTGCATCGTAATCCTCTTCCCAGTGTTGATTCAGTTTTTAACGAATTATTGGTAGAAAAAACCATACTCAAGTCTCACTCTAATTTGATTCCAAATAAAGGAGTTCTTTCCACTTCTCAATCAATTTTTGCTGCTCCATTTCACAAAGGAAAACCTCAAGGTAGGACTGAGCTTGGTATTGATGAATATGCTTTTTGTAAGGAGAAAGGTCATTGGAAAGCATAATGTCCCAAATTGTTGAAAGCGAGTAAGAAAAATTTCAAGAGTCTACCATCCAATGTTGTTGCTGCTCTTACTACCATTGGTTTTGGTGATGATCATGTATATCCATTGTCGCGATGAAAATTGGATATCAAGCTATTAATTAACTTGAATCACAAATCATTATTCACCACCGGTATTTAATTTGTCCAAGGGAGGGGGAAAAGAACTAATAACCCATAAACATGTAATGCAAAAACAAAGTAAAAGAGAATCTAAGGTTCGGGGGTTGGTTATACCTAGGAAAGGTGCTAGCATCCTAAGTATTTGTAGTACTCTACAAGAACCTCTTGTTTTATTGTGTTATTTGTTAGTTTGTCTGCTAAGGGTGAAAAGGAAAAATGAGACATAAGGTGTTATTCCTAAGTATGCTCGCCAAGAAATCGCATCTTGTGCCTACGTATCCTGACGGGAGTGGAATCAGAGTATTCGTAGTTCCTCTAAAGGGATTGAGGAACCATTGACTATGGTCAAAGTTCTAAGAGGGAGAAGGTTTGTTGATTGATTTTAGGAGAAGAGACGAGTCGTCATCTTAGGGAGAATACTCGACTTAACCTCCACAAACGTATGGAAGACGGTTTTTGCATCACATCGAGAGAAGGACTCCAACTCGGATTTCATCAACGAGTATGCCACATACCTCTCTTAAGCGAAAAAGATGCTACATCTTTCTCGATTATGTTATGGGTAGGAGAATCACATCTCATCTACATAGATGACTCATGTCTACTTCTCTCATGGGAGAAAAAGGGAACTTAAAGTGTAAGTTGTCTAATCATCTTAAAGGAAGTTATCCTAACTATTCACTTAAAAAGGGCATAGAAGCCACAAAGGGGAAGCGGAGAAATGCGAATGAGATGCAATGTATATGACATAATAGTCAAAATCAAGTCTTTCTCTTGGACATGAACATAAGCAACATAAAGATTCAATAGCCACAGGTAAACAACAAATAAGATAGAAATCATAAAGATAATATACAATGAGCAAATTACAAAGCCTCAAGCAACAAAGTTAAGCTTAAAAACAAATAACAACATGTGTGCAAAGTAAAGATTAAGTCATGTGATCAAAACAATATAACCTAAATAAAAAGATCCAATCTACAAATGCTAAGCTAGAAGTTGAATTGATAAAGGAATTAATTAATAGAAAAAATACAATCTAAAATTATTGAAAATAAATCCTAAATAATTATTTCAAATATGAACTAGAATTCAAACTAAATAAGAAAAATATTTTAAGAAAATTAATTACAAAACAAAATTAACAAAATAGTATTAACAAAATAATAGTTAACAAAATTATTAATAAAGACATTAACCGAAGTAATTAACCAAATATTAATAAAGATAACTAACGAGATTTTTAGCAAAATAATTTAAAAGAAAAAAAATGAAGATCCAAAGAGAAAGAAAATTGGGCCAAAAGTGAATAAATTTAAATATAATTTTTAATAAGATTAATTAATAACTTAATTAATAAATATCAAATAAAATATCTAAATCAATTAATAATTAATAATATATTTTTATATTTTTATATTTAAGAAAAAAATAAAAATTAAATTAAATAAATAAAAAAGATTGAAATATCTTTTGGTCTTCTAAAATGTATTTTCAAATAAAAACTAAAACAAAAGGTTAAAATAAAATTTATCTTTTTTTTTTAATATCAAATATAATAGTAAGTTCTACAAGTTTTACTAAATATTAAGTTCTACAAGTTTTAAACATAATAGTAACTTCTACAAGTTATACTACATATTAAGGGCAATGAAATTAAAATAGAAATTGACCAAAAAATGATTATAACAACTACGAGTATACTACTATCTAACAAAAGTCGCAATTAATTCACGTGAAAGCAACGGACATACGCATCCTTAACACCTTATGTTTTTTTTTTTTTAAATTTAATTGGAACAACCTTCATCTTGTTAATAAGTTTTGCATTTGTTCCTTAAAATGTAACAGTGCTAGATACACGCACACACAAACCAGTTTCAAATATCAAAGAAGAAAGAAAAAAAAACTGCAGCAAGTGTATTTACACACTAATTACAAGCAGACAATTATGGTCCACTTTACGGTTTAGAAACAAAAACAAATAATTAAGTAACTAAGTAACTAAAAAATAAACAAAATTTTAATACCAAATTAAACTAAATAATAGAAAGAAAGTGGAGTTAGCAATTAAATTAAACCCATGAATAAGATGAAGTCTAAAAAACTCTAATTAAAAACTAAAAAAATTGTTACTAACAGATCTAAAAATTAATCGATATTTTTTTTTCCGGTTTTAGTTTTTTTTTCATCCTCTTTTCATGTTGTTCTTTTGTTTTCACTTGTTGGATTTGATTGTAAGAGAAAGCATCAAGTGCACCACAAGAATTTGAGAGAGGGTTTGATTGGGAATGAGATTGGTCTTCTTTTTTTTCCCGCTAAGTGTTGGTCTCTTGCCCTCTTTTATAGACATTTTGAATCTTGACATTGAGATGTTGATTTGGAAGAAATTCAAATTTGTCTGGAACATTTTTTGTGATTTTGAAAACTTTCTTCTTTCATTTAAACATGTTAGGATTATGTTTAAGACTTGTTTTGGAATGAATCTTGAATTGGTCTTGAGATTTTTTTTTAGGTTTTTATTTGTTTATTTAATGCATAAAATAAAGATTTAAAAATAAAAAATTAATTTTTAAAATAATCCTAAATAAAAAATGAAAATAATTATTAAATAATGGAAAAATGATATTTTTACCTTTTTTTTAATGAAAACACAAAAAGGAAAATAAATACAAAAAGTAATGCAATGGGACTTAAACTCATGACCTTGTGATTAAACCTCTTAAATATACCTTTTTACCAACTATGCTATCTCATTTATTCAAAATAAAAATCTACTCGAAAGCATATGAAGAGTGGACAAAATTGAGATATGACAGATGTCACTATTTAATTAACTTGAACTAGAAGGTATGAATGAAAATGATCTTCGTACATTCCTGGTGGAAGATAATTAATTATAGAAAGATCCCATGTTTTATCCTAAAAGGTGGACATGAAATACAGAGATGCAAAACAGAATCTTAGGGTAAAAAATTAGGGTATGACATCCATCTGAGACCATTTCTCAAATATCTGATATTGCATAGCAGCTCCAAAAGCTTCTTGTCACTCAGTCACGTGCCATGTCTGCCTCCTCAGTTAAAGGTTTGAACTCTTGTTGTTTGTAAAGTATATCTTCTTCATATGATGCTAAATCATTTGTGTCTTTGAATATTGCACCATCTATGTTAGTTATGACTGCTGATGGCACTCATATGCCATTAGCAAGCATTGGTTATGTCTTCACACCTAATTTATCATATTTTGATGTCTATTATATTCATAACCTCACTTTTAATCTTACTTCTGTTAGTCAATTATGTGATTCTAGTTACTCAGTTATGTTTTCTTTCACTTCTTGTTGTATGCAGGACCATCATGCCGAGAGGCTGATTGGGACATGCCGTAGATAGGGGGACTTATGTTTTAGATGAATTGAGAATCCCAGATACTGTAGCCCCAACCTTTAATTCCACAAATGACTTATTGTCCTATTTTCGTTTGAATTCTTTGTCTTTTAGTTTTAATTTATTGCATTACTGCCTTGAACATGTCTCTGCTTTTAGATTAAAGTATTTGACCTCTACTGGAGCTTTAGGAAAGTTACAAACCAGTGATATTTCAAATTGTTGTGGTTGTAAACTTGCTAAATTTTCAGCTTTACCATTTACTAAAAGTGTTTCCTTTTAATATGCACTGTTTGACTTAGTTCACTCTGATGTTTGGGGTCCATCACCGCTTCTTACTAAGTGTGGATCTAGATATTATGTTTCATTTATTGATGACTATACTTGTTATTATTGGGTTTATCTTATTAAAAATCGTTCTAAATTTTTTTGACATTTACTATATGTCTCGTGCTATGGTTAAAACTCAACATAATGTTGTTATAAAGTGCTTCCGTGATTTAGGTGGCAAATATACCTCTAATAAATTATCTAAAATTGCTTGCTTTTAATGGTGCAATTCATCAAACATCTAGTATTGATACTTGTCGTACCTCCAAAAATGGGAACGACATCACAAAGCACAATCGCACGCTCGCATGATGGACTTAACAGAGTCGCCACCGATCTTTATTTATTCTCATAAAGGGAAAGGGAAAATATTGAATAAAACCCCAAAAAGACAGACAATGGGAGTCAGTTACAGAAAGGGAAGATATTAATACCCCTCACGTCTGTTGTAATCAATGTGAACCATTTAGTTAAGGTTGAATGAATATTATCTTATATTAGTTTTTAAATCTTCTACTTATTTGGGATATAAAAAAGAGAAAAAGAGAAATGTTTTTAGATTTTTATTAAAGAGAAAAGGGACCTAAGAGTTTTTATTACTAGGGGGCTCGACAAGACTTCACAATCTCGTGCCTACGTATCTTCATAGTGCAATGAAGAAATCAGAGCATTCGTATTTTGGGGACTACGGTGAAAAAAGAAAAAGGTTGCTCACCAAGGATTAGGGCCCTTGTGTCTACGTATCCTCATTGTGAAACGAGAAATCAGAGCGTCTATAGTTCTGGGACTACGATGAAAAAAGAAAAAGGTTGCTCGCTAAGGATTAGGGCCCTTGTGCCTACGTATCCTCATTGTGAAATGAAAAATCAGAGTGTCCATAGTTCTAGGACTATGATGAAAAAAGAAAAAGGTTGCTCGCCAAGGATTAGGGCGAAAAAAGAAAAAAGGTTGCTCGTCAAGGATTAGGGCCCTTGTGCCTACGTATTCTCGTTGTGAAATGAGAAATCAGAGCGTCCATAGTTTTGGATAAAAAGGTTTGTTTATTGGTCGATTTTAGCGAAAGATATTTAGTCACATTCAACATAAAATATTGTTTTACTCAAAACAGGTGAGGAGTGGATGTTTGCATCACAATAAAATGGATTTACAAATCAGTATTCGCGGGAAACGCCTCTTATCTCAACTTAAATAGTTTGTGGATGAAGCAATATTTTGCGTCGTATCAAGACACAATATCTCACGTTTATGAAAAAGTTTTAGGATTAACCGCACGTCGGCGAGAGAAAAAAGTTTGATTGGTTGGATGTATTTTAGGTGAATGACGAACGTTTGATGATAATCAATTGTTCCAAGAGTTACGCTAGGATGCTGGATTCCAACGACACTTTTTCATTCAAGGTATTAATTGCAAAAATTATTTGATGGACAACGAACACAAGAGTTACGCCAAGATGCTAGATCTCAACAACCCTTATTTGTCCAAGTTAATAATTAAGTGTTTTAAAAAACGAAAGAATGAATAAACGGTTATCCCAATGCGCAAGGCTCGGGACTGATCATTTGAGAGTTCTGCTAGAATGCTAGACTCCAGCAGTCTTCTTCTTTCGCGTTTATTTTAAAAAACGTTTTAATGTTACGCTTAAACAAAAACGAAACTTGATGTTGATCGAGTGTTTTATTCACTTTTGAAAATGATTTTGAAAATGATTTTGATAATATTTACCAATTAATCAATTTATATAAAAAACAATATATATATATATATATATATATATATATATATATATATATATATATATATATATATATATATATATATATATATATATATAAAATAAACTTTTGAAAATGATTGAATAAAATGATTTTGGTAACATTTACCAATTAATTTATATAAAAAACAGTACATATACAAAATAAAATAAAAAAACTATACTTAAAGTTCAGTAAGTAACGTGTAACAGCTTCTTGATTATATAGGCTAAAACTATAACAAAAAACTAGTTAGTAATATATTATGAAATTAACATATAGTTTATATACTTCCCATATATATCCAACTTATGGATATTAAACTTATGAAAAATGCTATTCCTACACCATTTCCTACACCCAATACTTACACCGTATGCACTATTCACCGTATTTATACGGTGAACAGTGTTTTTTTATTAAAATAATATATTTTTTTAAAATATTAATTTTTTTTTTAAAAAAAGTTTTATTTTTAAAATTTATTTTATAACACAAATATAAGATTGCGCATTAACCAACTTCACAGTTGCATTAACCACAAAAATCTACATTATTAACCAATTATTTTACCTATAATTTATTAACCACTTTCACTACTTCATTAACCAATAAAATACACACTATTAACCATGTTCTGGGAAATTTGTTCAAGTATTTGTGAACAGTAATTGAGGTGTAGGGTGTAAAGATGGGTGTCAACATAGCAATCCTGTAAACTTATAGAGTATATAGCAAAATGTGTTTTACACTTATTTTGAAAACTGCGATAAATAAGTGCACCCATATTCCAACATATATCTACATATTAACAACAACATAAAGGTGCTTTCATATAATAAACTAAACCTATTACTCTGCACACACATTAGTTCAAATGAATATTATTAAACCACACAAATACAATATATTCAGCACACTCTTATTTCAAGTTTGAAACCAATTAGTAATAAAAATGATACTTATCTATTAGAATACAAAGAGTAAAAGGATTAGAGATTAACAGTTACCACTTAGTATTTTTCTTTGTGAATTCAAGAGTTAAAGTTTTGAGTCAAACTGGGTTAACTTCTTCTACTCCACTATTAACCTCGTCACCATATGATTTTTATTTTGCATTGAAATTTTTAGTCCATATGAGTAACAAGGTTGGTATTATAGTTTTTTAGAAAAAAGAACAAAGAGAAGGTTACTTTTCATGCAGAGTAGGCCGTGTGTGTTTTGTGAATGGAGCAAGTTTATTCACATGGTGGTTCATGCGTGGAAGGATGGTGAAAGAAGTTAAAAGTTTCACATGGTGGTGAGACTTGAAAGTGCCGTCGGAAAAATGAAAAGAGGGTAAGTTTTAAGGTAATGAAATAAGGAGGTTATTCACTGTGTGGTACCTGTTGGTCTTAATGCAATGCAAATATATCAGGTTTTTAAAAAAAAGGAGAAAAAAATAAAGCACTTTCCAAAACTTAGTAACTAAGTGTTACTAAAAGGAGAATAAAAACAAAAAAATATTAATTAAAAAATAAAAATAAAAAGAAATTAAAGATAAAATATTTAAAATAAATTTAAATTAAAAATCTGATTAAATTAATAAAATTACTAACTAAAACTGAAAATGAAACCGTTTAAAAACGAATAAACAATTTGATATTGAAGTGTTCGAAAAAATAAAATGAATGCACCAAAATGATCAGTGCAAAATAAACGACTCGAAAAAATACAACGTTTCGTCAAATTTTAAAATAATTTTCCCTAATTAAAAGGTTCAGATTGATCAAAATATGGGCGAAAAGTCATCAAAAAAATTAAAAGGAGCATGTCAGGTTAAACTACGTGAAACGTAGATTAATATAATTGACGTCTACACGTTTAATTTTAAAACTTTTCGTCCACTGATTTTACGCACAATTGACTTTTAGTTTGACCGATTCGCCTGTACATCCAACAGTTTATTCTGCTTGATAATTTGGGCATTATGCAAGATGAAATGCATGTCATGCTATGCATGTAATGCAGATGCTATGATAAATGTAATGACTCGGCGATTCAGGATCATTATTGGGGTATGACAATACTACTCAACATAATGTAGTTGCTGAAAGGAAACACCGTAACATTATTAAGACTACTCGTTCCCTTTTGTAGTATGCTTCGGTTCCTAGTGAATTTTGGAGTGAAGCAATTCTTATCGCTGTTCATGTTATTAATAGAATCCCATCGTCAATCACATCAAGTTTTTCTCCCTTTCAAAAATTGTATAACTCTGTCCCTGATTATTCCTCTTCGAAAGTGTTTGGTTCTACTTGTTTTGTTCTTCGCCCACAAGTAAAACGTAGTAAGTTGTCTTCTCATTCTTCTATATGTGATTTTGTTGGTTATAGGGATGGTTAAAAGGGTTATCATTATTATGATCCTAGTGCAAAGAAATTGTATGTTTCTTGTCATGTTGTTTTTCTTGAACACATTTCTTTCTACATTCTTTCTTCAGATTCTCATATTACTAGCAGTTCAAAACTCACCCATATTGATCCTTTTGGTTATAATGATAGTATTTCCCGTGATTGTAATTTTGAGAATTGCGGGACTGACACTACTGCTACTCCAGATACTAACATCCCTCTTATCCCCATGACTACCCAAGAACATTATGCGATTGTTGATCCTCCATCTCCCCGTTATCCCTCCTATGACCGTAAGTCTACTCAATTTTTTGATTTTTTCTATTCCACTTACTCTGCTTCTTTTGCTTTTTTTCTAACCTCTATCCACAATTTGTCTTAGCCTTCTTCCTACAAAGAGGCTATTCTTGACCCCATCCGGAAGCAGGCTATGACCGAAGAACTTTCTTCCTTGAATAAAACAAATACTTGAGAATTAGTACCTCTTCCTCTTGAAAAATGTGCTATTGGGTCTCATTGGATATACATGATCAAAAATAAATCTGATGGGTCAGTTGAGCGCTACAAAGCACGTCTTGTTGCTAAGGGGTTTTCTCAACAATATGGTATGGATTATGAAGAAAACTTTTCTCTTGTTGCCAAGATGACTACTATTCACACCCTTATGGTATGGATTATGAAGAAAACTTTTCTCTTGTTGCCAAGATGACTACTATTCACACCCTTATTGTAGTTACATATGTTCGTCAATGGTATATTTCCCAAATAAATGTTAAAAATGCATTTCTAAATGCTAATCTTCAAGAAGAAGTTCATATGGTACCTCCATAAGGTGTTTCTCATAATTAAGGGGAAGTGTGTAAGTTTAAGAAAGCACTATATGGTCTGAAATAAGCTCCATGGGCTTGGTTTGAGAAGTTTACCATTGTGATTACATCTATTGGCTTTCGTTCTAGTGATCATGATTCTGCTTTGTTTGTCAAGACCATTTATCATAGTTGTATGTTACTCTCATTATATGTGGATGATATGATTGTTGCAGGTGATGATATGGATGGAATTAATGATTTGAAATTATAGTTAGCCAAACAACTTGAGATGAAGGACTTAGGCACTCTTTGTTACTTCTCGGGCATTGAAGTTGCCTTCTCTCTTAGAGGCTATCTTCTCTCAATCCAAGTATATTGCCAACATTCTTGAATAGAGTTTCCTCTTTGATAATAGACTAGCAGATAGTCTTCTTGAGTTAAATGTGAAATATGCTCCATCTGGTGGTGTTCCTTTGTCAGATCCCACATTATATCATACTTTGGTTGGTAGTCTGGTGTACCTTACGACTATTAGACCAGATATTGCTTATGTTGTTCATGTTGTTAGACAACTTGTTGTCTCTCCTACTACAGTGCATCGGGAAACTGTTCTTTGCATATGTCGTTATCTTCAGGGAACCCAGTTTCAGAGCTTTCACTTTCCCTCATCGTCCTCAATTGAACTACGTGTTTATTTGGATGTTGGTTAGGCTGGCGACCCCATAAATCGCAAGTTTACCACAAGGTTTTGTATCTTTCTTGGAGACTCTCTTATTTCTTGGAAGAGTAATAAATAAGATATTGTCTCTCGTTCGTCTATAAAAGTCGAGTATCGTGCTATGGCATCCACCACTACTGAAATAGTCTAGTTGCGTTGGTTACTTTATGATATGGGTGTCATTCTTTCTAAACTGACTCCCATGTATTGTGATAACAAGAGTGCCACTCAAATTTTTCATAACTCGGTCTTTCATGAACGTACCAAACATATTGAGATTGATTGTCACTCCACTTGTCATCATCTTCAGCAAGGGACAATTACTCTACCGTTTGTCTCTTCCGTATTACAGATTGTTGATTTGTTTACAAAGACGCATTCTATTCAACATTTTTGTTTTTTTTATTGACAAACTATCGATACTTCCTACTAATGCATCTTTAGTTTGAGGGAAGATGTTAGATATTATTAATATTATTATTATTATATTGTTTTATAATATCTTTGTAAGGGCAGTTTGGTTCCTAGCATATAGTATATATACCCTGGTGTAGCTCTTATTCTCTAGTTTTTGCTCATTCTATTGAAACCCTAGCCAAAGGGTCTTTTTTCTTCTCTATGTTTTTATATGTTCACTGTTGTTAACAAATTCCACTTATTAGTACAGAGATCTCATGCATTATCACCAAAACTAATTAATAAAAAAACATAACTTCACATGATATTGAATGGAACAAACCACTGTGTATTCTATTTGATACAATAACTACCAAGATCTATTCACTACATACATCGAGTTATTGTTGTTTTCTTCAATTATTTAAACCTTAAACTATTATAATTCCAATTGTTCACAAAAGCAGATTAAATTAAGTAGTATTAAACATTGACAACCAACTAATTGATTTAAACAGAGCAACTTCATCATTAATTCCAAGTTAGAATACTTCTATAACACAAGAAAGGAAACACCATTTATACCATGTATTCAAATGTCTACTTTCTTCTAAGAACTTTGTCAACAAAAACGAGTAAAAAAATTATTTTAAACAGAAATAGAAGAGGTTTCTTCATGCCACCTCCAAATTTATTTGGCACCCCCACACTTCCTATGTTATTACCATATTAGTCATGTACACTATTATATTTCATTTCACAAAAGGTATTGAAGATTTTCGAATTTTAAAAAAGCGTTGTGATTTTGCGAACATTTCAAAGAGACTACCGGATATTTGATGTTGATGACAAGTTTCAAATTTTCCTCATATTTCAAAAAATATGGAAAAAGGTATGCATTTTTTTCGTATTTTAAAAAAAACACTAAAAATGCATACCTTTTTTCAGATTTTTTTTTAAATATGCGGTAAAAATGCATAATTTATTTTGGATTTTTCAAAATATGCAGTAAAATGCATACGTTCAATAAGCCATTTCAAAAAATCCATAAAAATGTATGTGTTTTTATTGGATCTTTTGAAAAATGTGGAAAGAGGTATGATTGGATATCGAATTTTTGGAAAAATCCTGAAAGTTCATAATTTTTGGATTTTTTGAAATGTTCGATAGGTTTAAAAAATTTGTTTTATTTTTTCAATGAAGGCCAGAAGCACAGATGGTACGATTGTTGATCGACAACGTGATAGAGGTGTTATTGCGAAGGTTCCAAAGAGGGGATGTGACGTAGAGAACCCGCATCTCCGAGCAAGAAAACTGGCATCGACAAGTTCTCATAGGAGGCGGCTGGCCGATCAAGCTCAATTTTGTGTAACCCACACTATCCACCGTACATGATCTAAATATGCTTCTGGATGGACGAGATATGATAAGGATAAGCCGATTGATGTTCAGGCACCAGTTCAGGATGACATGCAGATGGTGGCAGAGATAGATATGCCCCATCGACAGAGACAAATGTGTCTTATACTTATGAGATGGCAGAGGCGCCACATCCTTTTGATGCAGAGGCGGCAACTACTATATAGGTTACTCCAGAGACATATGTCACTGCCCCTCATGAGACATATGTCACTACTTCTCATGAGACAAATCCTACTTTGACAGAACCGTCTATACACACGGATGAAGGGTTTTCTGGTGGGCCCAGTGACTGTTCTGTTCTCACAGGATATGCAGATCATGTGGCATTCATATTATGGCAGGGAGAGGTATGTATATGATATTTTGATGATGTGCCTTTATTTATTATTGATACCTTGAAATTAACTGGTGCTTTTTACTTTATTTCTTACAAGACCGTATGCCGCTTAAGGTGCTCACTCATGGGTTGAATTTGAAAATGTTCTCTGATGTCAAGGGACCGCCGGAGGTGAAGACGATAGTTGAGGATTGCGGTCTCCTTCCGCTGGCGGATTGTTCGCTTACCATGCTCGAAGATCAGCTAATGACACCCTTTGTTGAGCGATGACACAAGGAGACATCTTCCTCCCATCTTTCATTTAGTGAGATGACGATTACATTGGATGATGTCTCCTTGCTTTGCCATATTCCATTGGCATGTAGTTTCTTCACCGCTCATATCATTAGTCAGGAAAACGAACGTATGGCAGTTGTATAAAACTTGGGGATTACCGAGTAGTAGGGGATAACTGAGTTTAAGTTTATGAGAGGTGCTCACTTTTGTCTATCTTGGATGTGGGATAAGTATGACGATCTAGTGTTGTAGGGTATGTATGAGGCAACTACTAGGGTATACATGCTACATCTTGAAGGATGTACTATCTTAGTTTATAAGTCTCATGTATATATCAGTACGAATTAGTACATGCGTCTGTTTAACAGCCCTGAGCATTGCAGTTGGGCATGAGGGTGTGCTGTATTTATTGTTTGATATGGCACCTTTGAAGAGTCGACTATTTTTTAGACCATGCAGCTTACCGGTTATATGAATCTATTTCAAGTATAAGTAGCTTATTATTTCTTATTAAGTTAGTTCTATTTATGACATTATTTCTTGTTATCTGAGTCTTTATTATTGTGCACTGCTGGATATACGAGCATCTGCCGTCCATTTGTAATAGACAGGTTATTGCTACCACTGTTGGGTCCCCACGGGTCAAGAGATGGAGGGGCATGCATGAACACCCGGGAAGTGTTGTGGTTATTTGCATTTGGAAGGGTTAGTGGCTAGACAATTACCTGAAAGGTGTATACGCCATTATGGATACGTCTAGGACATTCTACGACTAGTCCCTGCTATTCCATATGAGGGCACTGATAGCTAGTTTTGTGGTAACATTATGTGTTCTGCACGTTCCATTTGAGATCATTTAATGGAGGTTCAGTTTCCTGCAGTGTGTATGGATTTGTATTTGGAGTGGCACCTTACGGTATCACACACTCCCACCATCCAACTGGGCAGAATGGGGATGATGCTGGACCTTCTCATGTTAGATTTTAACATGCTGGATCTTCTCATGCTGATTCTTGGGTACCTTCTGATGACATGTTGCGCCTCCACCACCTCCACATGGTGCGGATGACGCTCAATGGTTGCAGATGATAATAGTCATTATGGATAACCTCAGGGGTTTGGTGAACCTTTATGGCAGGGTTTATAGTTTGTCAGCCCAGACATCACACATAGCCCGTGGGGGCCTATTTAGACATTATTATTATTTTGGATTAAATATGTCAGAGGTCCTCATAAATATACCAATATACAATTTTAGTCATTCTAAATTTTTTCTTCAATCAATGGTCCTTGAAAATTTTTCTGTCCCTAAAATTGGTCCTTAACGTTAAATATAATTGACGAATGCTGACGTGGCAATACATGTGGATTAAAAATATTATTTTTTTAACTGATTTATTTTTCTATTTTAGTGTCGTACGCATGTTTTCTATTCTCACTGTTGAAGAAAGGATGCAAACTCTATCCTACCTTCACTTTTTAGATTTTCTATCTAGTTTTCTTGCTTCTCTTTACAAACCCGACCCCATTCTACTGTGACCAAGCCGTCCATGAACCTTCTGAACAAAATTTAAGGAAACATCAATGCTTCAGAGCCATAAACAAGCTAGAGACATGAAATGAAAGTTAGTCCAAAAGCCACATATACAAACTAAAACATTTCAATTATGTTCACAACCCTTCATTGCCACCCATCATCTTCTTACAGTTTAGAAATATTACTGAAAGATAATATAAGTATTTGAGGAGACTAAACCAAAACCTAAAGAAAAAGAATCAAGAGAATTAATTTTGGTACTCTTAAAAAAAACTCACAGAAAACCTCAAAAGACTAAAGCCAATAAAATCATACAAGTTAATGGAAAAAGAATTAAATTACAAAACATGACACAATATAAAGTAACTTCCATGAATTCTTTCAACAATTGCTTAAGGTCACCCAATAACTCTTTCCTACGTATTTATACATACATTTGATTCAAAATAATATGATTATGATGATAACAAGTTCAATTGGATTTTCCTTAAAAAATGTTTCACTTCTTTCAAATAATTCATTGCCAATTGCTGAAAGCGTACAACATAACTATGAAAGTAAAAGTGCGTCGCAACTATAACAAGCAATCCTCTACCATAAAATTAGTAACAACTATTAATAAAAGTAATAATTCGCTGCATTGCCTGCAAATCGAATGAAAATAACAATACATCATAGATAGTAATTTTATATCTCAATATCAAATTCTCATGAAATATCTTTCTCATTATTGTGAAGAAAGCAACAACTACATACATTCTGCATATCTAAATCTTTACATCTCAATTACACTTCGGATATGAAAAGCAGCTTCCATCACTAGGTTATGTCTCTTAGTACATTGCCAAAAGTATTTTCACATACTCAGCGTGTTACATAATATATGACTAGGGTGAAAGTGATGTCACTACTATTATCTTTCACAATTAACTAAAAACCATATCCTCTAAAGCTAACCAAAAATTCCATCAACAACATAATAATGCACTACCATAAATCATGGTTAGAGACTAAATAATGAAGAACATATTTGACCATAGCTAATTTCATATGATTGCTAAGAGCTATATTTTTTTGCTAGAACAATAAATACTAAGCAAAGTAATAAAGAATCAATCTAAAATTGTAATTTGTATAAGACACAAACATTGTCTTTGCTCCATCAAAATAAATGATTTTCATGCGGAAGTCGAATAACATGTATAATTACTATGATATATCTCCTTTTATTAAAGTGTAAAATTTGATTTTCAGTTTAACAAAAGTATGCATTTTATTCAATAATAATATAAAGTGGTGTCTTTAGAATTATAGTTAATAAGTAATTTAAATTTTTTACTTTCCAAGCTGTCATACCCTAATTTCAAGATCAAGCATATCACGCATTTTATCATGCATAATATTCAATTTATCAGCTAGAATAAACTTGTTAGAATTGCAGCCGAATTGATCAAATAAAAATCAACTGTGTGTAAAATCGGTGGACGGAAAATTTTAAGATCGACCCTGCAAACGTCAGTAATGTTAATCTATGTTTCGCGTAGTTTAACCTGACGTGCTCATTTAAATTTTTCGACCATCTTTAGACGTTTTTTTGTCAGTTTAAGCCTTTTTAGCTGGTAAAATTTATTTACAAATCTGACCAAACGCTGTATTTTTTCGAGTCGTTTATTTTGCGCTGATTATTTTGGTGTGTTCATTTTATTTTTTTGAGCACTTTTTTGCCCAACTTTTTATTTTGTTTTAAAATCATTTTTATTTAAATAATCATTTAATTTATTTAGATTTAATTAGATTTTTAATGTAAATTTTTATTTTAATTAATTAATTTATTAATATTTTCTTTTTAAAAAACACAAAAACATAATTTTTAATTTTTTTTATTCGTGTCTTGTAATAAAAAAACACAAGAACATGATTTTTAATTCTTTTTATTCTTGTCTTATTATAAAAACACAAAAACATAATTTTTAATTCTTTTTATTTTTGTCTTATCATAAAAACACAAAAATATAATTTTTAATTCTTTATATTCTTGTCTTATCATAAAAAACACAAAAACATGATTTTTAATTATTTTTGTCTTATTATAAAAAAACAAAAAAATATTGTATTAATTGTTATTATCATTCTTGTCTATTTTCTAGTGCTATATATATGCATTAGAAAAAAACAAGCAATGACAAACAAAAAAAAAAGACAAAAAAAAACCTTTGTCCCCTCATTGCTCTCTCTCTCTCTCTCTCTCTCTCTCTCTCTCTCTCTCTCTCTCTCTCATTAAAACAAAATAAATAAATAAAAGAGAGGTCATACTTCATCTTCACACAAACTCATGAATAACAACAATAAATCCGTTTTTCTTCCAAGCTTATAACAAATCCGCAAAGCACCGTGAAAGTCTCTAAATAACAAATCGAAATATCCGCAATCATGCATGCATTCGACACTGTTCAGCCTATGTTTGTGGAAGCTTTCTCTTATCCCTTTCGTTTTATGTTCATAAAATTTTTTTATTGATTTTGTTTGTTTTAGTTTTAAGAAATCTTTTTATTAATATGTTAGGTGTTTAGAAATCTTTTTTTGTCTTTTTATCAAAACAAAACCTTTTTAAAAAAAATGACAAAATTTTATTAAAAAAAAATATAACAAGCATTTTATCTTAATGTTTGTGATTGATTTTCTTTTACTTTGTTTATATAGATTTATGTGGATTATTTAATTTTATTATTTATTTGTTTTGTTTGTGATGATTTAATTATCGTTATTGATTTTATTTTCCATTAGCTAGAAAAGATAATTAATTGAATAATAGATAAAATACAACAACAAAAATATAAAATCAACTCTTTTAAAAAAATAAATAATAAATACTCTATCCAACGTCGAGACACTTTTTCTCAAGTCAAAACCAGCGAACTCATTTTATTTTCGTGCTTGCGCTTATTTCTTTAATTGGGTTGACTTATAATATTTTCATTTCATCCACATCCGACAAAATGTACACCGTTCCCATTAAGTGTAATAATGTTATCACTTTCATCTTGATTGTATTTTAATGTTTTATACATCTCTCACTTACACGCTCAAACCATTTTCATACTAATTCTCGATTCAATATTGAGCTCTTTTTCAAAACACCTTTGTAAGTCGATTGTTTCTACGATCGCCATCAACCAAACCCAAAATATTCTCGATTCATACATCAATTCATACCCTAACTTGTAAGCCGACTGCTTTTTAGCATCGCCATCAACCTCATGCACACACTTATACTTTTTCTTTGGTTGTGGTTTCGTTTACTATGAGCATCCTTAGGGACTAGGAATCGACCTAACTTTTTCTCAAACCCTTGATCCAACGTCAAGTGGTTACTTCTCTCATAAGTCGGTTTCTTTTGCAATCACCATCATGCAAATTCAAACCTCGATCTTTTATCGAGTATTTCTTTTCTTAAAACTAAAATCTCTTTCTTTTCTCAAAAATACAAAAATACTTTAATCATATTTTTAATCTGTTTCAGAAACCTTAATAAAAAACACTTACCTCCCTTTCAACCTAACCTTAGGTTTAGAGTTTCTTAACTCTATGTAGGTGTTCTGCGATAGACACTTACCTCTCCCCCTTGGAACCTTGACCATAGTCAAGAGTTCCTCACCCTTTATTGAGGGGAATTACGAATGCTCTGATTCTACTCCCGTCAGGATACGCAGGCACAAGATGCAACTTCTTGGCGAGCATACTTAGAAATAACACCTTATGTCTCTTTACCTTTTCACCCTTTAGCAGACAAAATAACAAATAACACAATAAAATAAGAGGTTCCTGTAGAGTACTACAGATACTTAGTATGCTAACACATTCCCTAAGTATAATCAACCCCCAAACCTTAGACTCTCTAGCTTTGTATTGCATTGCATACTCATGAGTTATTCGATCTTTTTTCCTTCCCTTGGAAAAATTAAAGACCGGTGGTGAATAATAATTTGCGATTCAAGTTAATCGATAACTTGATATCCAATTCTCATCGCGACACAAGCCAGTGAAATTCTATCATCTGGTGGAAGGATTTGTGGTGGATAAAGTTGGTAAACTTTATCTGAAAAATTAGGATGAAGAAAATCATTTCGCTAACTCTGATGAACCACCACTTTCTAGCCACTACTTTTTCCTGTTAAAATTGAAGAATGGTTGAATCCAAATTCTCTAATGACCTTCCGCTGCCAAATCCAAGTTTGTTTAAAAGGTTCATGGAGCGCTTAGTCACAGTAGAATAGGGTCGAGTTTTTGAAGAGAAGCAAGAACGCTTGACAGAAAATCTAGAAAGTGAAGGTAGGATAATGTTTGCATTCCTTTCTTCAACAATGAGAATAAAAAACATGTGTACTGGACAGCAAAATAGAAAAACAAATTAGTTAAAAAAATAATTTTTTTAATCCACCTGTACTGCCACATCAGCATCTGTTAGTGACATTTAACGTCATGGACCAATTTTAGAGACGGAAAAAATTGCAGGGACTATTGTTTGAAGAAAAATTTTAGAAGGAATAAAATTGAATGTTGACATATTCATGAGGATAAAAAAACATATTTAACCCTATTATTTTTATGTATTACTTGTATATTATGTGTACTATTACTTAGATATTTGCACAACATTGTTTATTAGATAACATTTTGCCACTTCCATTGATGTATAATAAAGATAACTTAACATTTGACAAATTGTTACATAACTTAGACAGACGATTAAATACCTTAAGAAAACAATAATATATAAGAAAAACTAAACACCACCAGAGGATTCTAGATGTTTCAACATCTTGATAATGTCGTTGAAAAATCTAGAAATTGCCGCATCAAACTCGATCGCTCCCTTATTTAGTCTACAGTGATATGATCTCCACATAAATTTTAATTCTTCATCAATCTTCAACTCATTATGGTTGTATTTCACCATTCTATCAGTATCAATCCAATCTTCAAGAAACTTGATCTTTCTCACCTTTCTGTTATTGGTGTCAAGCAACAAATCATTCAATGTGGATATGAAGACGGTGAGGCAGACGGTTTCCTTTGGAAGCTAAAACTCTACTGGAGGTTTCTCTCTATTGACATACATGCACTTCTGCCTTAATAAAAAATTGTGGAAGAGGAATTCTTAGATGTTGTTCTCAACAACATATGAC
The DNA here is from genome assembly GCA_963859935.3 of Lathyrus sativus. Lineage (NCBI taxonomy): Eukaryota > Viridiplantae > Streptophyta > Magnoliopsida > Fabales > Fabaceae > Lathyrus > Lathyrus sativus. Next base: position 582,713,985 of record OZ012741.1, on the reverse strand, counting down.
CCTTATTCATACAACATTGGATTCATTATGAACCACACAAAACGGTCGGTGCAATCACAAATGTATAAAAGTGTCGACAAAATCTCAACCATTCAATTTTCACTCTTTTTATAACTACCAAATTTTTCACTCATGTAAAAAATATCCGATAACTTTCGAATGTTTAAAAAAAATCTGGTACTTAATTTTTAATTTGTTCTACCAGATATTTTGGCTTAAATTTTCACAAGAGCAATATAGGTTTTTATTGAAAAATGGGGGGTGCCAGGTATAAACTGGGGGGGGGGGGGTGGCAGGAAGAAACCTTGGAATGGAACCTTCAACAAAACAAGAAGAGGATACCATACCAAAACTCAAACATTGAAGTAATTATAATACAAGAAGATCTTATCTTCTTGTTATAATTTTGTATGTTTTAAAATCATTATTTGATAGTGGTGAAAATAAAACAAGAACTTATTTGTTGGTAAAGTGCCTTGCTTATAGATGTAAAAATCTTTTATTTGATTCTTATTTGGGTTTGATTTTTTTGGATGCTTTTGTTAAACTTGAAAATTAGACGATTAGAGAAGTTACTTGTACTCCAAGTTAACTCAATAAATTGTACCCTTTTAGCTAGCAGTTAGTTGTAACTAGCTCTTACAGTTAGTTATGAGGTAGTTAGAGTTGGTTAGTATGAGTAACTAACTCACTTATCATATATAATCAATGTAATTACTTTATAGTTTTTCAGGTTTGTAAAATGTGATTTCAATTTGTTAGTTGTGAATTTCGACGCCAAAGATTTGATTTGAATATGATAAGCAAAAAGAAACATTATTGAAATATTTTAACTTTGATAGGAGTGCTATTGGAGATTCCAGTTGAAATGATGGTCCTTTATGAGAAGGATGTGCTGAAGCGAGACTTAGAAATATTTCTAAGTCTGGATGACAATTTCGACGGAGGTTATATGTGGCCTGCGTTCGACGAAGATTTGAATTTCAAATAAGGATAATAATTGTCTTTTGTTCTTATATGTTTCTTGGAAATGACACATGGAAAGCTGTGACAAATTGAAGACATGCAAGATGAAACGTGTCATTTTCTGGAGAAGTGACTGTTAATGACAATTATTTTCGACGTAGTATAAATATGAGTCTTAGTGCATAGGTTTTCCGTGTGTTCGATTGTTGTACAAATACTCACAAAATTACTAAAAGTATCTAAGTTAATTGAGAAAAGAGTTTTCGCTGAGAATATACGTCTGAAACACCACATTCTATTTTAATTGAAAATTATTTGCAGTTTACCTTTTATCTCTTTCATTGCAATTTTACTTCAAAGTTTCTTTATTGCATTTTTACAGTTCTGAAAAGTTTATCTTTTAAAAATTTAAACAATCTTCTACAATAATGAACATTATCGAAATGTTCTTAAGATTTCCAAAAATAGTTTAAATGATAGCAATGTCCTAGGATTCACTAGTTGATCATGCAAGTAAACCATTTTTTTTGGAGACCAGCAGTTGTTTACAAATTTTCATGGTAAATAAATTGGCACGCCCAGTGGGACTGTGCTATCATTCAAACATTTTTTCTATTTTGAATTTTTTTTCCATAAGTTCTTCATTTTTGTTATCTCTCTAAACTTCGTTGAATGAGACTAAGGAGTGGTAAGATAGCCACAAATAACGAAGAAAGACATAGGAGAAGATACTTAAGGAGGGTGGTGAGTCAAAATCCACCAAACAACCAAAATCCACCAAATAATAATGAAGAGTCACCCTCTTCATCTTCGACAGGGGGAACTATAGTTTCAACGTCAGTATCTGAAATTGTACCATACACAGAAAATACGATGCCTAACATCAGTGAGGACAAGTTTTCATAATTCGTCATCAATGGTCACAGACCCAGTGGTGAATGAAACTTAGCCACTACAAGGATCTGGTTCAGGCATTAATAATTTGGGTCGAATTAGTCAGCCCTTACGGATGGGATTTCCCACTCAAATTCCCAATATCACCAATAATTCTGCAGTGGTGATAAGGCAGCAAATGGAAGAAAGCAACCATGAAATGGTCCAAATTCTTGCCCAACAAATGGGTGTTATATTCAACCCTCTAATCCAAAATACTACCTAATCGAACCAACGAATGGCAGCGCAAATGAAGCGCATTGCTGATTTCTTTGGTGTTCCACAACCCCCTTGACAGTCTCAAAGGGACTGAATGGTAGAACATCTAGGTGTAATCTTGGAAAAGGACCCCACTATCAACCAAGTCCAACGAAATGTACCCTAGGCGAACATTGTAAAGTAGGGAGTAGGAGTCGAACCTCCTAGGATTGAACAACAAATTCCAAGGGAAAGGGAACCAAGGGTAGTCATGGTTAATAGAAACCAAAATGTTGACAAAGTCATCAATTAGTTTTGACGTGATGATATAGCAATGGATAATAATTTAGCAGCCATGATCGAAAGAATCATGGCAAGGAATTGGGTAAATATTGGCCTTTATAGGCCAAATTACACATCACCATTATCTGAATACATTCTGCAATCAGAATTACCCCTAGGTGGAAAGTCCTTAAGTTCACTAAGTTTTCTAGGGACATTAGTGAGTCCATTGTCGAACACGTGGTCATGTACTTAATAGAGGCATAGGAAATTGCCAATAATGAAAACCTAAGGATAAAATATTTCCCAAGTCCCCTTACAAAGAATGCCTTCACGTGGTTCACCACATTACCAACAAATTCAGTTCATAATTGGACTCAAATGGAAATATTTTTCCATGAAAGTTTTACATGGGACAATCAAAGATAAGTTTGAAGGAATTGGATAGCATTAACAGAAAACTCTCTGAGATAATAGATTATTATTTGAATAAGTTTCGTTTGCTTAAGGCCATATGTTTTACACAGGTGCCTGAGCATTAATTGGTTAAAATAGCTGCTGGTGGCCTTGACTACTCCATTAGGAAGAAACTAGATACCCAATATCTGAGGGACATGACCCATTTGACCGATAGAGTTTGACAGGTAGAATGCATGAAGGCTGAGAAAGCCAGGACAAATAAGAATAATAGAAAGGAAATGGTAGCCTACATAGAATTTGAATAAGAGGATAACGAGGCATATATTGATCCTATAAACTTCGATGAAAGCGAAATTGACATTGCAGAACTGAAACAAGGACCACCTTATTCCTGTAAATTCTTAACATTGTCAAATGAAAGAATCCAGTCGAAATAGATAAAAGTGATAGGTTCCCTAAGAGAACCTACACCTTCGATGTCACCAAGTGTGATGATATCTTTGATTTATTAGTTAAGGATGGCCAGATGATAGTGCTTTCTGGTTCTAAGACACCCCCTTTTAGATTAAAGGAAAAAGAGAGGTTTTTGTAAATATCATAACTTTTTGGCCCATAAAACTTCTCAATGCTTTCTTTTTAGAGATCTTGTTCAGAACGCAATCAAAGAGGGAAGGCTCAGATTTGCTGATAAATTGAAGAACTAAATAAGGATAGATTCTGATCCTCACCCAGTAGTTGATGCACATTATTGAGCCACTCGTGGTTAACATGGTGGAAGTATCAATGGATTTTGCTAAGGAAGGTATCACGATCGAAGCTGCTGAAGGCTTCACCAAAGAAGTCCTGTTGCGGTGGAAATAGGATCACAAACTATTAATGAGTTTGAATCACAATTCAGTTCACAACCGCTCTTTGATTTATCCGAAGGAAAAGGTCAAAAGAGGGAAAACCTATTTTGCATCGTAAACACAATGCGGGGAAAGATCTAGGGTTCGGGGGTTGGTTAAATTTAGGGAAGGTATTAGCACCCTAAACTTCTGTAGTACTCTACAGGAACCTTTTGTTCAGATGTTTACTATTTGCTTTATTTATTTGCTTAAGGTACATGTACAAGGGATTACAAGTGAGAAAGGAGACCTAAGGGGTTAATTCTAAGTTTACTCGGCAAGACATCGCATCTTGTGCCTACGTATCCTTACGGGAGTGGAATCAGAGTAATCGTAGTTCCCCTCAATAGGGAGGTTAGAAACTTCTTGACTGTGGTCAAGGTCTCAAGGGGAATAAACGCATCTTAAGGACACGCTTACGTGGAGTGTAGAAACTCCAAATCTCTACGTTGAAATGTTAAGTTGTAATTAGGGTTAAATTAGGGATTCCACGGCGGGAAACCCTAAACTGAGCGCGGCGGCTCTTTGACCTAATGCTAGGGGTAAAATTGTAATTTTGCCTGCGGCGAGGCATTTATGGAAAATTTAGGGTTGAAAAGGTGTAAGGATTTGAAGTTGAGGACTATTGGTGCGGCGACCAAAAGCTAGACCTAACCTTCGGATGTGTATAGTGTGACTGGAATATTGATAAATGCGTGAGATGATTGAATTGCAAACAGGGAATAAAGACAGAAGTTAAAGCCATACAAACAGAAATTTAAAGGCAGAAATTTAAAGCGCGATTATTAGATTCGCGAGGTTACATATGAGAAGCAGTTACAATATGATAATGAACTTTGAGTGAGAAAATAAGATGACATAAATAATGGTAAACGTAATGAGCTGCAAAATGAACAAACGATGTTAGTGGGCAGAGTTAAGCGGCAATCAAATGAGTTACGAGACAATGAAGAAAAAAAAAGATGCAAATTGGAGATTTATTATTGTTTTATTTAATATTAACTTGCAAAAAGATTTAATTTTAAAAAATGTTTTTTTTAAAAAGAGTTTTATTTTTGAATATTTCTAAGAAAAGTTTTTTCTTATTTTCATTTAAAAAAGAGTTTTTTAGTTTTATATTTACAAAAGTTTTAGTTTTATATTTAAAAAAAAGGTTTTAATTTTTATTTTAAAAAGAGGTTTTTTAATTTTATTATAAAAAGATTTTTATTTATTTATAATATTTACACAAAAAAGGGTTTTTAAAACAATTTTCTTAAATTATAAAACAATTTAAAAACAATTAAAAAACATAATTTAAAAAACAAAATAAAAAAATAAAACATAAAGGGGTTGGGCCGGTCATCACATCCGGACCCAACCCGGTCAGTGAGTAACAAAACCAAAATGCAACTTTAGGGTTTCAGAACCCTGGTATCCCTTCACGGCGCCGTCGTTACTTCTTCTTCTTCTCTCTCGACTCTTTCTTCTCCAATCCTTGTATTCTCTGCATTCTCTTCTGCAAAACATGAAAAAAAATGAAAAAAAGATGAGTTAACGCGAGGATTTACATTTGTTCCTCGGTGGTTTATAGCCGATGATGTGTAGAACTGAGGCTTGGAGTTGATTGCCCGCCGTTTGTGGTGAACGGCGAAGGTGATCTTCTCCTTCGGTGATTCGCGGTTGCCTTCGTTCGCAGATGATATTGACGGTTGGTGATGCTCTGAACGATGATGACGATCGCTTCGTCTGAGTTCGCGCCGTTTAGGGTTTCACTTGCGATTTCTGATCGTTCGCTTTTCTCTCTCGCGGCTACTCGTTAGGGTTTTGCTTGCGGTTGTTGCTCGCCGTTTTTTCTAGGGTTTCAACGAGGTGATATCGTTCCCTTTTATAATTCCTCTTTTGACTCTCTTTTGGGCCTTGGATTTGCGTTATTTTTCTGAGATTGGATCGCGATTTTGATTTGATCTTTGTGGATTTGTGAATCTGATATTTTTCGATTTGATTGGGGATTCTTTCCATTTTCAGAACTCACTCGGATTTTTCTGATGTAATTCCAGATTTTCGATTTGGATTTCATTTTGGATAATCTGCTTCTCTTACTTTGGATTTCGCTTTGATTTCTTGATGTGATTTAGATAATCTGAACTGATGTGGGTTTCCATTCATTTCGGTCATGAACATCGCTTTGGGACATATACTCACTTTCCTCTTCTTTTTTCAGTGAATGGATGCTGATGCTTCGACTTAAGTCAGAGCGGCCGAGTGAAGGTTATTGGCGATGATGACCTTAGGGTCTGAGTCAGTTGATTTGGATGCCTTAGTGGTAACGACCTTCGGCTTGAACAACAATTACTGTATGTCACGTAGTTCGATGTTTGGTAGGGAATTAGTAACGGCTCCGGCCGTGGCTCTCCCAGCCACTCGAACGCTTATGCCCGATGATGATTAGCTGAGGGCTGATGTAACTTCGAATTTCTTCGTTGTTTCCATCGTTTTTATGCAGTTTGAACCGATTGGATGGCCTGGTATCTCACGCGTGATTGTGGCGTGAATCCCTGCTTTTGTATTGTGATTAAACTTGTGGATTCATTTCGATGCTCAGTTTAGTGTGGTCATTCCTGTCCAGCTGCTGATGATTCTTGGCCTCTTTGACATAGTTTGCAAATGTTTGTTTTTCTATGGTGCTTATGACCCATCTTGATGGCTTAGTTTAGATTTCCAGCAATTGGATCTTTCTGTGACATTTTAGCAGTAGTCCTGTTCTTGTGTTTCTCGTGATGCTTGATATTGAAACCTCTTGATGTTGCTTTGCAGATATTGATGTTGCTGGTGTACTTCCCTGATGGTCGATAGTTTGTGTTGAGACACCAGTTGCCTGATGCAGCTTAGCTCTGATTTGGTTTGATTGGCTTTTCCTGGATATTTGCAGATGCAGATTTGTTTTTGGATACTGTGGCCTATTACTTTGATTTCGGTTTTGCTAATGTGGATTCGGGCTACTGGTTCTTGATGGGGATATCCAGTTTTTTCTGATGCGGTTTGACCCTGTTACTGATACATATTGGTTTTGTTGATTTCCAGGATTTTGAGACGAGCCATATTCAATGTGATTTGGATTTATCATTTGATTCTGCTTATTTCTGGGATTTCTCTGATATAATCCTGGTCATTGCTGTGGATTTATTGGCTCGTTTCCAGACTCGGATAACCTGCTTTTTCCGATACGGTTTCGGACCCGCACATGTTCACCTACTATTTTCTTATGGTGATTCTTTGCAGATGTTGGCCTACGGTGATGCTTTTTTATCGGTAATTCTGTTTGTGTTTTTCTCGACGGAATTGATGCTTAGATTCTTCTTTTGTCCTTCACTTTTATGCTTAACCAACTTCTGCTTCTTCTGAACTGAACTTGATTTTAATTATGAAACCTATGAGCTTTTATTTGGTACAGTTTGGTTTCAGTGACATTCAGTTTGGTGCTGTTGGTGTGGTTCTTTTCCGGCGCGTAATCTCAGTCCTTTTGAACTAATATCTGCCCCTTTATATCGTTTCAGGGCTGGAGTATTTGGATTCACAAACAGTTTGGTGATTTAGGCGATGATGTTGCTAGACTGAGCCTACATGATGGCTGCCTCTGATTGTTTCTGTTGTGCACCTTTAGTTTGTATTTCCAATTACTCTTGGCTGTGAAACCGCTTCGAGAAAAGCCACATATTTACTTGATAGGCTGATGGTCCCTTCAGAATCCACATCTGCGCAAATCATTTCGGCTCGAAAAACTTCATTTATTTCTTTCTCTCTCGGCTGTCCCGTATGATAAGAACAATGTTACCCGATCTGACGCTAATGGCATGGATTGGTAACGGGGTAGGTCGCAGCTTCGGTTGTGCCACTCCCGGCACTCGATGATGACGATGTTCTGAGAGTGTCAAACAATTTCTAACATCTTTTTTTTCTATTCTGTTTGTTTTGTTTTGATGTGCAGGTGAATCGGAGACTTTGCGGAGAAGCTCAAAGGACATCAAGAAGGATACTTAGAAATTTTAGGGCTTAGGACTTTTTAGGATATACACTTCTTTTGTAACTTGTAATAAAAAAAAGCATTATGAAATAATTCAATAATACATTTTTTATCCAAATTATTTCCCTTTTGTAAATCGTGATGAAATATTATGAATAAAATTCAACTTTCTATCCAAATTCTCTTTACAAATTGTAATAATAATAAAATATTATGAATGAACTTCACATATTTATTAAAATCATCTTCCATTTCTTCTCCATGATTTAATTCACAAACATCTCAACATACGATTCATCAGTCGAATATCCTTGAATTAATCCGATCCAATCTTAATACCTTTGACATGAATAAGCTCCAATAATCAGTAGAAGTTTTCACTGTTGTCCCTCTAAAGATGAATTGGAAGATAGAAGAATGATCTCTTGTTAAACCCCGTTCCACAGATCAGACTTTCCAAACCAAATTGATATCAAACCCACATAAATAAACGCCTCAGAACTTAATAACAGCCCGTCTTCAAGGAATTAGCAGAATTTGCGTAAAACGACCAAAATACCCCTGGAACCAAATCTGCAAAACAAAACACCTCCATAACTTGTTAGTGGTTAGCAAATGTACATATGAGATGCTATGTGAAATGACTGACTAAATATAAGGGTAAAATTTGGGGTATTACAGTTGCCCCTATTTAAATAGCTACACCGGACGATTTGAGTGACAGAGACTCGAGGAATCGTGGTGGAGAGGTTTAAATATAGATAACCGAAAATTTTGCCCTTATATGCGACGATATGCGATGCTATGGACAAAACGGGAACAGCTTAATGCAGATGATGCCCTGAATATGATATGATGCGTATGCTGGAATGATGAATGCGAAAATGCTGACGGATACGACGACACAGGGACAGATGCTACAAGAAGAAACACACCGGGGAAAACGACGCGCTGGGACACAGTACAACACTGGGGAATTCTAAAAATGATGGTCAACTGGTGCGAACACGACCAATTGTCATTTTTAGAAAAGGAACAATATTCTCAACTGGAGATGGTACCTATGAGACGGCCTCCACTGGGGAATCTAAAAATAAAACTGGATCATGTACGACTGCAAGATCGATCACAGAATGCTGGAGCATTGAGCAAAGAATAACATCCAGGCTTCTGCAACCTATCCCTCGTGACAGGATCAAACGGACTTTTCGGGAATCCGTAGCAAATATACAGGGTGAAAACCGACTGTATGCCAAAATAAATGGAATAAGATCCTTAAATGGAGATGGCACCTATGAGATGACCTCCACTAGGGAATGTCTAACAATAAAACTGGATCTACACGATTGCAAGATCAATTATAGAATGCTGGAGCATTGAGCAAAGAATAACATCCAAGCTTCTATAAACTATCCTTCGTGATGGGATCGAATGGACTTTGCGGAAATCCGTATCCAATATACAGGGTAAAGACCGGCTGTATGCCAAAATAAATGGACTTTAATAGGAAATGCCCTGATAAGCTTCTCGAGGGAGAATTGTCACTTATCGTTGGAAGGGACTTATGTGCCAAAATGGATAAGCACTCAAATAAAGAGGCTGCTGCTTATCTGATAAATAAATCTTCTCGCATTTAAGGTCGGCGCCTGGAATACGATTCTGATTCTTCTCTTACTGAAGGATAAATAAACTTCTTCATGCTTCAAGATCGTGCACTCCTGAACATGAAAAGGGCTAACTGAACTTCCTCATACGTCAGAATCGTGCTCTCCTGAATATGATTCGGCTCTTTCTTGTAAATGAAATTCTTCATACTTCAGAATCGTGCTCTCCTGAATATGAAAAGGGCTAACTGAACTTCCTCATACTTCAGAATCGTGCTCTCCTGAATATGATTCGGCTCTTTCATACTTCAGAATCGTGCTCTCCTGAATATGAAGAGGGTAAACTGAACTTCCTCATACTTCAGAATCATGCTCTCCTGAATATGATTCGGCTCTTTCATACTTCAGAATCGTGCTCTCCTGAATATGAAAAGGGTAAATTGAACTTCCTCATACTTCAGAATCGTGCTCTCCTGAATATGATTCCGCTCTTTCTTGTAAATGAAATTCTTCATACTTCAGAATCGTGCTCTCCTGAATATGAAAAGGGCTAATTGAACTTCCTCATACTTCAGAATCGTGCTCTCCTGAATATGATTCCGCTCAAACCTCCCCGTACTTCAAGATCGTGCTCTCCTGAATACGATTTGGTTTCTTCTTTTACTAAAGGATAAATGAACTTCTTCATAATTCAGAATCGTGCTCTCCTGAATATGATTCCGCTCAAACCTCCCCGTATTTCAAGATCGTGCTCTCCTGAATACGATTTGGTTCAAAACCTTCTATACTTCCAGACGACAGGTAAATGGAAGCCCAACTTCTCCATGGAGATGGCCATTTGCTGCGAGTCATAACGAAGATAGGATCGGCTTCTTAGGTGAGAAATGTTGTATATCGCTGCTGTAAGAGGTAGGATTGTAATAATAAATTATCCAGGCATGAACTGGCATGTATCTGTAAAGGATTGTGGTTGATTTTCTTGAAAGATAGTGCAAAATAAATGCACCTCCGGGTATAATGATAAGCTTCTCAGGCGAGAACAGTCGCATATCTGCCAAGGTATGGTGAAAGGTCTTTAGATGGTGCAAAATAAATGCACGTCCGGTTGGGCTTGACGACCGACAAGACTGAGATTCAATCTAGGATCGAGCTAGAAAGAAGACTGGTAATCAAGACTCCATCGAGGGAAACGATCTCGAAGGGTAAATACCTTATTCTGGTAAGGAAAGATAGCTGAAGTAACCGTCATCCACGAGGATCGAGCTCCGTGGGGAAACTTGGAAACACATATGTATTTTATGCTTAGGGCTGACAATCTATTTGGAGAGAATGGACGAACCCAGTTACTCGGCGGTAACAACCAAATGATGGTGAAACACAAAGAACCTGTGAATGCTAATGCATATGTTAATGCATATGTTAATGTGACTGTATGTTAATGTCTATGTATGTTAATGTTTATGTATGCAAGATGTTATGAAATGAGTATGTAAGGAGTATGTAATGAATATGTAATGAATATGTAATGAATATGTAATGAATATGTAATGAATATGTAATGAAATATGTAATGAAATAGGCATGTGATGCTTATGCCCTTGCGTATGCTGACGAAACAGACTAGAGACGGGACGAGAGATGAAATAAACATCTCGACGGAAATACCCTGCGTTCTCTGCAACCAATACTTCAATCCTGGGCGGGAATGGTAGGACCAAATCTGGTTTCAAAATTCTGAATTCTCTGGGGAGAAAGTAAATTGCTTGGGTGCACAGTATCACGTCTTCTCATGGGGAGAGGAAAACCTGAAGGACACTTTTGAGTTACCCAAGAAAAGGTTGTCAGCTTATAGTCTCGTTGGGGACTGTGTTAGAGCAATGATTTGAAAGTGTTTCTGCAATAATGATATTTTCGGGGAGTGAAGAGATCCTTCCGAAATTTCCACTAGTCAAAGTAATTTATTATATTTCAAATTCGTTTTTTTTTTAAGAACAATTTTTTTGAAAAATCTACAATGCACCTTTCATTTTCAAATTTTAAGAATAAAACGCATTTTGCATAACAATAGAAAACAAAGAGCAATGCGCCAAGGAATGTAAGTAACAAAATGGTATCTTTTATTAAAGGGTGGCAGCTCGCTGAAGGCATAGCTCCACAGATGATTATGTTTTGAAATTGGCAACATGGGAAAAGGTTACATTGAATCCAATGACACCTACTGACACTAATAACTAAGACTAATCCAGAATCTTGCTTTGGGCAAGGATGAAAGAAACTGAAACATGGCTCTCATGCGGAAAGTGTGTTCGCGATGATCAGTGTCCTCTGATGCAATGAAATGCCTTTGTCCCTAACTTTTGCCTGGACCGCCCTCTCGGGTTTTCAATCCACCGGGACGCTCCTTTTTGCCTAAGCCGCCCTTTCGGGTTTTCAAATTAGCGAGCTTTTTATTATTATTTCTTTTTCTTTTTTTTTTTTCAACCCTTACTTTTGCCTAAATCGCCTTTTGCAGGTTTTCGACTTAGCGGGTTTTTAGGCATAATATTTTCGGACTGCATCAGAATTCACGGGATGTGCTAGTTCTTCACCGTCCATTGTTGTAAGTATCAGAGACCCTCCAGAGAAAACGGTCTTTACAACGAATGGGCCTTCATAATTGGGCATCCACTTTCCACGCATATCTTTATGCACTGGCAAGATCTTTTTGAGTACGAGCTCTCCTCGACGGAACTCACGGATACGAACTCTCTTATCAAACGCTCTTTTCATCCGTTTCTGATATAATTGCCCATGGCACATGGCTGTCAAGCGCTTCTCGTCAATGAGATTCAACTGATCCAGTCTGTCTTGAACCCACTCAGCTTCCTCAAGTTCAGCTTCCATCAACACTCTTAAAGAAGGTATCTCTACTTCGATGGGGAGCACGGCGTCCATTCCATACACCAATGAGAAAGGTGTTGCCCCTGTCGAAGTTCTCACTGAGGTTCTGTATCCATGCAAAGCAAACGGTAACATCTCATGCCAATCTTTGTAAGTCACAACCATCTTTTGCAGGATTTTCTTGATATTCTTATTCGCAGCTTCAACGGCCCCATTCATCTTAGGACGGTACGGAGAAGAATTGTGATGAGTGATCTTGAAATTGTCACACAGCTCTTTCATAGTCTTGTTATTCAGATTGGTGCCATTGTCAGTTATTATCCGGCTTGGGATTCCATAACGGCAGATGATTTCTTTCCTGATGAAGCGGGCAACCACTTGCTTGGTCACGTTGGTGTAGGAGGCAGCCTCTACCCACTTGGTGAAATAATCAATAGCAACAAGGATAAAACGATGACCATTAGAAGCCTTCGGCTCGATTGCCCCAATCATGTCGATGCCCCACATAGAGAACGGCCATGGTGAAGACAAAACATTCAACGGTGATGGAGGTACATGCATTTTATCAGCATAAATTTGGCACTTATGGCATCTTCTAGCGTATTGGATGCAGTCAGCTTCCATGGTTAGCCAATAATACCCAGCCCTTAACATCTTCTTGGACATAGCATAACCATTGGCATGAGTTTCGAAGGTCCCCTCATGAATTTCCTGCAGTAACATGTCCGCTTCCCGTTTATCAACACATCTGAGCAGAACCATGTCGTGATTTCTCTTGTATAGCACACCATTACTGATAAAGAATTTGGACGCCAGTCTTCTCAATGTTTTCTTGTCCAGACCAGTAGCACCATCGGGATACTCTTGCTCGACGAGATAGTTCTTGATATCATGAAACCAAGGCTTTTCATCCACCTCAACTTCTTCGACCACCTGACAATAAGCGGGCTCAACTTTGCGCTCAATATGGATAAGAGGTGCTTCATTAACGAATTTAACTTTCCACATGGATGCTAACATGGCTAAAGCATCAGCAACGTGATTCTCGGATCTAGGAACACGCTCGAACTCTATCTCGTCGAAATACTTGATCAGCTCAACAATGTAGTCCTTATAAGGGATTAACTTCTCATTCTTCGTTTCCCATTTGCCTTGTACCTGGTAAATAACCAAGGCTGAGTCACCACTTACTTTAAGAAGTTTGATTCGGAGGTGAATTGCCGCTTCGAGGCCAAGAATACATGCTTCATATTCTGCGACGTTATTAGTACACTCAAAGTCCAACCTTGCTGTAAATGGAGTGAATCCACCCTTTGGGTTCATCAAAACGGCGCCTATACCATGCCCATTGAAATTCGAGGAACCATCAAACATCATCCTCCACCAAAGACCTGGTTCTGGACCTTCGCTCGGATCTGGCTCTTCACAATCTCTTTTAATCAACAAAATATCCTCATCAGGAAAATCAAACTTAAGAGGTTCATAATCTTCAACCGGCTGGTCTGCAAGATAATCAGATAAAATACTACCCTTAATCGCCTTCTGGGGTACATACTGGATGTCATATTCGGATAACAACATGTGCCAACGGGCTAGCCTCCCGGTTTGAGCAGGTTTTTCAAAAATATACTTGATCGGATCCATTGTAGAAATCAACAATGTGGTATGACAGACCATATATTGCCGAAGGCGCCTAGCGGCCCATGCCAATGCACAACAAGTTTTCTCCAATGGTGAGTATCTGTTTTCGCAATCGGTAAACTTTTTGCTCAGGTAATAAATCGCATGTTCCTTTCTCCCAGTCTCATCATGTTGTCCAAGCACACAACCCATAGACTTCTCAAGAACAGTAAGGTACATAAACAACGGTCTTCCAGGCACGGGAGGAATCAGAATAGGGGGGTCTTGCAAATAACTCTTAATCTTCTCAAACGCCTTCTGACAATCGGGGTTCCACTCAACCGTCTGCCCCTTGCAAAGTAACTTGAATATCGGCTCACAAGTAGCGGTCATGTTGGAGATAAATCTGGAAATATAATTCAAACGTCCCAGAAAACCTCTAACTTGCGTCTCGGTGTGCGGAGCTGGCATATCTTGAATGGCTCGGACTTTGTCAGGATCCACCTCAATCCCTCGCTGGCTAACAATGAAACCAAGCAATTTTCCCGATCTGACACCGAAGGTACATTTAGCAGGATTCAATTTCAACTGATATTTCCTGAGTCGTTCAAACAGCTTCACCAAATGGTCTAGATGCTCCTCTTCACTCTGAGACTTGGCTATCATATCGTCCACATACACCTCGATCTCTTTGTGCATCATATCATGAAAAAGAGTGGTCATAGCGCGTTGGTAAGTAGCCCCTGCGTTCTTCAAACCAAAGGGCATGACTTTGTAGCAGAAGGTCCCCCAAGGAGTAATGAAAGTAGTCTTCTCTCGATCGTCGGGATCCATTTTGATCTGATTATAGCCAGAGAAACCGTCCATAAATGAGAACAACGCAAAACTGGCTGTATTGTCTACCAGTGTATCAATATGTGGCAGAGGGAAGTCGTCTTTCGGACTTGCTTTGTTCAGATCCCTGTAATCCACACACATCCTAACTTTACCATCCTTCTTAGGCACTGGCACAATGTTGGCAACCCAATCTGGATATTTTGCGACTGCCAAGAAACCTGCATCCAACTGCTTCTTAACCTCATCTCGAATCTTCAAAGCCATGTCGGGTCTCGTCCTTCGAAGTTTTTGCTTGATAGGTGGACAATCTGGCTTAAGTGGCAACTTGTGAACAACAATATCCGTGTCTAAGCCCGGCATATCTTGATACGACCACGCAAACACATCAATATATTCTTTTAACAACTCAATCAACCTCGGCTTAACCTCTGTCCCGAGCATTGCACCAATCTTGACCTCTTTCTTGTTCTCATCTGTACCAAGATTAATTAAGTCCACCTGCTCTTTATGCGGTTGAAGCTCTGTGTACTCGTACTCAATCAATCTTGTCAGTTCAGCGGGTACTTCAAAATCTTCTTCACCCTCGTCCTCAGCTTGATTGATGGGTGCATCCCAGTCAGGAGTGTCAGTAAAGTCATTGGACCCAACAAGGTTTACGATGTCTCTGCATGATGGAAGGCTTACTTAATTAAAATGCTCAAAGATATGTAAGATAAGAAATGAAATGCTGTTTTTTGTTTTATTTTTGGAAAAAGGGTTGCCAATTTCATTTTTTAAAGGTGAAAACGAAAAACGCAAATGAACCAAAGTGGAATTGAACAAAATGCCTTTATTAATATCCTCTTAGAAATGAAAAGTGGCCCAACAAAAACGACCCTATAGCCTTGGGCAGAGCTACGGATTTTTATTTGAAAATGTAAATGAAACCTTTTTTTTAAAAAAAAAAAAAAATTACTTTGACAAGGGAAAAATGACAGGGATCTCTACGGCCTCCCAGTTGTTCAAAACTGCATCACCCTTAAACACCAGGTTGCTCAGCTCTTCATTTTCCTCACAGTCACTGATGGCATTGACTTGGAAACCTCCGCTGACAAATACCTCTTGGATAACCTTCGGACGCCCTTCGACAGTTGTGAGAGCTCCATCCTGAGTTGGTTTGTAACCCAACCCAAAGCGATCAGTCTTGGTCTTGACATCAATTACCTCTCCCCAACCTTCAGGAATGCCCCTGTCAATTGTTGATTTGGTACTCTTCAGAGATGCAAAAGATGGATTACCCTGACCCACTGTCTCTTCGACAGCATTGGCGATCTCAAGTGCTTGAAATGAGATTTCCAAAGCATTCTCATCGGCCTCGATGTAACGGAAAGAAGACAGGTTACTGACCATCAGATCCTCCTCACCGTGTATAATAACCAACTTTCCATCGATCACGAACTTCATCTTTTGATGTAACGTTGAGGTTACTGCCCCAGCGGCATGAATCCACGGCCTTCCAAGTAAACAGCTGTAATTGGGATTAATGTCCATGACTTGAAACGTGATATTAAAAACTTGCGGACCAATTAGGATAGGAAGCTCAACCTCCCCCATTACCGACCGGCGAGACCCATCGAAAGCCTTGACGATCAAAGGAGTAGGTTTCAACACAGTCTCTTTGAAAACCAACTTATCAAGAACCCTCTTGGGTAGAACATTCAGAGAAGAGCCGGTGTCTACTAGTACTCTCGCTAAATTGTCCTCCTGACATTTCACCGATATATGTAAAGCACGATTATGATTCGGACCCTCCTTTGGTAACTCTTCGTTGCTGAAACTAAGGGTGTTACAGGCGGTCAAATTGGCAATCACACTATCGAACCGACTGGTGCTGATATCTTGATCCACATGTGCTTGAGTCAAAACTTTCTGCAAGGCCATCCTATGAGCGGGTGAACTCATCAACAGAGATAAAATCGAAATCTTGGAAGGAGTCTGATGAAGTTGATCGATAACTTTATAGTCACTTTTCTTGATGATCCTCAAAAACTCAGCGTCTTCATCATTCGTAACGGCTCCCTTACCTTTGTCTTTGACGGCTACTGGGATATTAGTGGTTTCCTTAGGTGGAACCTCATTGGAACGGGGAGTATACACACGGCCACTGCGAGTCATCCTGCTTGCCTCTGCGATATTGGTCACAGTGTCCTTAACCTCTTTATTTGGAATAACCTTCCCAGACTCCTTGTCAATCATCGTCACGTCGTATTTCCAAGGCACAGCTTTAGGATCACTGAAAGGAAACGGACTTGGTCTTCGAATAACTATTGGCTTATGCTGATTCACCTCAGGGATAGACGACTTTGGTATATCGAACACGAGATTGGCGGAACCTTCCCCTGATAGATTAAACACTGGTACCTTTCCCTTTGATCCCGGCTGATGGAAAACTGGCTCAACCACAGCGACCTCATCCTTCTTGGGTTGGCTTGTCACTTGTAAAACACCCTCATTAATCAACCTCTGAACATCATTCTGAACCAACACACAACCCTTAATACTGGCTTCACAACTTACGCATGCAACGTGGGAAGTATCTACCAGACCAGCTTCAAACAGTTTCGAATGGAACATCTTGAGAGGAGTCTTAATCTGTACAACATCAAGGACATAACCTTCCTCCGAATCGGCACTAATGGCATTGACACTCTCATGGTTAGGAAAAGGGTTCTTCTTAACATTCGGTTGAGGATCTTCAAATGACAAAATCTTCTTTTCCAATAAATCCCTGACAAGATTTTTGAGAGCATAACAATTCTCCAGATCATGACCAGGCGCACCCTCATGAAATAAACAATGAGCGGCGGCGTTGTAATTGGCGGGTAGAGGATTAGGAGGCGGACCCAAAGCCCGAGTAGTGATTAGACCTTGCTTGACCAAAGAGGGATACAACTCGGTGAAAGTCATCGGAATCGGCGGACAAGGCTTATACGTTCTTCTGTTCGGAACATTCTGGCGAGGAGCCGGACTCTTTGGCTGTTGAGGAGCAGGAGCATTGGGCGCCTGTAGGTAGTTGATAGGAGGCGGATAAACAGGAGGTTGTTGCATAGGTTGATACATAGGAACCTGTTGATTGAAAGAAGGTGTAACAGCTGCCACATAGGGTTGTTGAGCATATTGGATTGGGTACCTTTGAGGTTGAGCATAACCTTGCGGATATTGATAAAATTGGTCCCTTAGTCTACCAGAGGATATAGCATTAGTCTCGCCCTCTTTCTTCTTCTGGGAGCTATACGGAGGTTTCTTCGGTTGATCCTTAGAAGCACCATGATTACTTGTCATTTTACCACTTTTCATACCCAATTCAATCTTGACACCCACAGCAACGATGTCAGAGAAATTTGAAGTCACACTACCCACCATTCTCTCGTAAAATTCTGGACGAACCGTGTCGACAAACCAATCAGCTAACTCTTTCTCGGTCAAAGGAGGTTCTACCTGCGAAGCAATCTCTCTCCACCTTTGAGCGTACTCTTTGAATGACTCGGAATTCTTTTGTGACATACTCAACAACTGCCTTCTGTCAGGAGCCAGATCCATATTGTACTTGTAGTGTTTGATGAAAGCGTCAGATAAATCCTGGAAACTCTTAACGCGAGACTGGTCCAGAGTTAAATACCACTTGGAAGAAGCACCCTTCAAACTATCTTGGAAGCAATGAATCATCAGTTTATCATTCTCAACATGGGCAGCCATTTTGCGATAGTACATGATCAGATGACTCTTAGGACAGGTGGCACCTTCATAACGATCGAAGTTTGGAGTTTTGAACTTTGGGGGAATAACCAAACCTGAGACCAAACAAACATCCCTTGCAGCAGTCCCAAAAATTTGATCGCCCTCTACTTTTTTCAATCTCTGGACGATGGTGTTTACTTCCTCGCGAAGCTTATCATGTTTCTCATAACCTTCAACATTCTCATCAAGATTATCAAAAACTGTCTCATTGAAATACGGTTGCGCACGAGTGTGTACAACAGGCGGTGCAAAGATAGGAGCCCCCCTAGGCACTTCAGAAAATAAAGGCACGGCTTGCTGAACAGGCTGATTAATCGGAACAGTGGCTTGAGGAGGCACAAAACCGGGAGCAAGACCATAAGGTGGGTCCCTTGCTACGGTCACACTTGGTGGAGGGTCCACAGTAACGCCGGTAATCTCGGAAACAACAGTGGGCTGGGTATCCATCTTAGCATTCATGACATGTAACAATTCCATCATACGCCCCATACCCCCTCGAAGGTCTTCAAGTTCATTGCTAAGGCGATCAATCTCTTTTGCCTGATCCTCCATTCTTTTCCGAGTTTGAGCTCTGTGTTGCACCCCAAAATTTGACCAACATTTATTTATTCATTGAGTGTTTGAAAGTTGATACCTTCATCAGAAAGTTCAAGAAATCCTCAGAGGAATTGGTTGAAACCAGGGTTGTGTGCTTCATAGCTTGAGAGTTGTGGGTGCTCCTCAGATGATTCTGAGACTTTGAGAATGAACTTGAAGATTTGAGAAAGCCTATGAGATGTCTTGATAGCCTTCATGAAGCCCAGAGAAGTCATTATGCAAGAGTTCAGAAGATTCAACCATGAATGGTAGAATTAGGGTTTTGACTGGGTCAACCTTAGGATAACTGATGATTTGGAGAAGGTTGAGACTTAATCCAAGGGCCATGAGATCATGGAATGATGCATAGAGATGTTATAAAGATGATTCCTAGACCAACTCATCATGATTGAGGAGTTTGAGAAGTTTTGAGTTAGGGTTTCTGAGGATTGTCAGTGAGAAGACCCTAATTTGATCCCTATTTTCCAGGCAGTTTTAGCTCAAGATGTGATTGATATCTCATCCTCCCCACAACATGAATGTTGTAGAGCTTGTTCTAAGCTTTAATTTGAGTGGTGGAAGTCCTTGATAGGAGTTACAGAGCTCAAGTTATGGTTTTGACAAATTACAGGTCAGCAGAGGTATGTGAATCTGGGTCCTTGAAAGTCACCCAACTTGCAGACAACTTTTTCCCTAGTAGGATGATTCCTATGGTTTCTTGGTCAACATGAATGTTGAAGAGCATCTCCTTAGCTTTAATTTGAGTGGTAGAAGTCCTTGATTGGATTTGTGGAACTCAACTTATGGTTTGAACAAGGCAGGGGTATTTTGGTCATTTGTCAGTTATAGGTCATTTTAGCCAATGCCCAAAACTCCTATTTCCAAGCCTCAAATGGAAAAACTCAAAACATGAAAGTTGCTCAAAATATGATTTTAAGTCTAGAAAGAAGGTCACAAATTGTTGAAAAAGCTCATAGCACAAGATTACATGATTGGTCCAAAATGAACTAAAAAAGGCTTATAACTTTGAAAAGTTGAAATTGAAAAGTGATTTGGGAGATCCAAAAATCCAAAATAGGTCATCCAATATATCATTTTGATTGGAAAAACCATTTTGAGAACATTGGTTTAAGTAGAATTTTCATTTGAGGCTTAAAAAATGAGGTTCCTTTGGAAATTTGTTGCTTGCAAAAGAAGGTAACATTGAAAAACCCTACACAAGTGAAACTAAAGGCTGATTTGCATTCCTTATCACTCAATAACTCATGTAAGGACAATTTGGCATAGAATTGAAGGCTTGAAGCAAGGGATATGATATTTTCAACTTCTCATTCAAGGAGAAGTTCATGACTTTTCTAAATGGTTCTAGACACTTCTAGAAGCATCCATCAATTGTTATAAAAAGAATGCCATGAGGAGTGTTAAAGGTTGGTGAAACTTGAGCCAAGTCAGAGGAGAGAGAGAGCTACATAGCCATTGAAGCAATTTCTTCAAGTTGAAGCAATCCAAGATATCTTCCACTACAAGCCATCTACACCATCACAAGTGCAAACAGAAGGTTGAGGACCATTGTAGGATCATCTTGAACCAATTTCAAGCCTTGCAAGCATCCCCACGAGCCTCCTCCATCATTACTTGACAGGTTCTTTCTCCTCCTTAATCCTCTTAATTTAAGCAATTTTAGTTCATTCTTTAGGTGTATAATTGATGTACTAGGGTAGAGGATTCTTTCCCCTGAGTTAGGGCACGATTCATTGAGTTCCATGGCAGGTGCATAAATCTTTAATTTTCAAGAATCGGTTGTTTAATGAGTTTTAGGTAGAATGAATTAGGTTAGAATGGCTAGGGTAACTCATAGAACATCTGTAGACCTTTAGACTGAAGTTTGGTGAAGATTGATATCAGCTGAGCATGGTCGTACCAATATGTTGAAGCATTCTGTTGGGATTATTGAGAACGAATCAGGGAAAACTAATCGTACCATTTTATTCTAGGCATTTAATAGATCATTTTTTGTTTTGGAATCGAGTGAAACCATGGCGTGTGGAGAGAGTTAGAAGAGCTCGAATTTGATTGCATGGAAGGAGGGTTCTGAAAACCCTAGGTCCCATTTGGGACGATGAAGGAGAAGCCATTGGATCAGTCTCCATATTTGACTAATTCTTTAGATCCAACGGCCGTGCGCGTATCTGAGAAAGAGAGGGAAGATTTGAATTCAATGAAACGCTGCGTTTCATTAAACCAGCGCTGGGCCCAGAGTGCTATTCGCCCCCCCCCCCCTTTTTTATGGCCCAATGGTTTTAACTAGCGAGAATTGCTTTTCATACCCCCTCCTTTCATTTAATTTAAATTGTTTTAATTTTCTTCTTTTATTCTTCTGTTTTGTTTAATTCATTAAAAATTGATAAAAAATGATTTTTCAATTCTTCTTTTTTCTATAATTAGATCAATATGTGTAGAAAATTATAAAAATAAAAATGAGATTTTATTTTTAGGTTTAATATTTTTAATAGATTTTCCAAATAAATAGCTTTTTAATAGTCTTAATTTGGTGCATGATTTTGTAGGAATTGTTTTAGGACCTTCCTTTAGGGTTTTTAATCCATTCTTTTTTATGCAATTAGATGATGAATCATAGTTCCCCATAGGATTTTTTCTAGGTTTTTAGATTTAAATCTTGATTAGTTTAATTAGGGTAGATTTAGGGTATCCTGATTAGGGTTTAGATTGTGTTTAGGTGATGAATCACTTTCTTTGATTGAGTTTTGCCTTGATTTTTAGGTAGAGGCCTATGTAGATATTATGAGTAGGTGTTGAGGACCCTTGTGAATGATTGTTAGATTTTTCCCCATTAGTTTAGTATTTTTAGGTATTTTCTGAAGTTGCCTGTTGATTTTGTCTCCCCTGTGGGTATCTG
Source organism: Lathyrus sativus (assembly GCA_963859935.3). Classification (NCBI taxonomy): domain Eukaryota; kingdom Viridiplantae; phylum Streptophyta; class Magnoliopsida; order Fabales; family Fabaceae; genus Lathyrus; species Lathyrus sativus. Next base: position 582,692,085 of record OZ012741.1, on the reverse strand, counting down.
TTCATCTTTGGGGTTCATTCTGAGGAATTTGTTGTGGGGCTTGTGTTGCCTTGAAGATCTTTGATGGAGAGCATCATGGAGAGAAGATTGTGGATCAAGATTCAGAGACCCAGAGCTTGGCTTGTCCCCTGTCTGTGAGGTTTGAGATCCTGAAGTTTGAAGGAAGTTCATGGTACTTTCCTAAGGAAGGCACTATGAATGACTTTCATTCTTTCTTCTCACCTCTTTCTTAAGTATCCAATGATGTTGGAGCCAACTTGTGAGTTTAATTTCTCCTGAGGAGGAATGTAAACTGATCACATGTTGTTGAGCCACATGGGATACAACTCCTAAGTGGAAGCCCCCTAGTACTTTCCTGAGGAAGGTCCTATGGGTCTATTCACTTAGTTCCATTAGTTTGTCTAGGATTTCTTAAGTATCCAATGATGTTGGAGCCAACTTGTGAGTTTAATTTCTCCTGAGGAGGAATGTAAACTGATCACATGTTGTTGAGCCACATGGGATACAATTCCTAAGTGGAAGCCTCCTAGTACTTTCCTGAGGAAGGTCCTATGGGTCTATTCACTTAGTTCCATTAGTTTGTCTAGGATTTCTCAAATATCCAGTGATGTTGGAGCCTGCTTGTGAGTTTAATTTCTCCTGAGGAGGAAGGTAAACTGATCACAGTGGTTGAGCCACATAGGGTATGACTCCTGAGTATACACCTCCTAGTGCTTTCCTGAGGAAGACACTATGAGTCTGCTTACTTAGCTCCCTTTCTTTGGTAAGCTTGTTCTGAAGCTTGAAGACTGGGATTGAATTCTCTTGTTTAGGGTCTTGCTTTAGATTTGATCAGATTAGGGTTAGGATAGGAGAGTAGATTCTTTCTTTCTCAAGCATGTGTTTTGTTTGCCTGATGGCTTCATTTCTTATCTGTTATTGCTTGATAGTATGTTGTTTATTTTCAGTATGATTACTGTTATTTCATGACTGGCTTGAGGTCGAGACGAGCTTGTGGAGGCTGAAGCCCCACACACATTTCCTCCCTCACTTGCATTGCATGCATTGTATTGTTAAAGCTGATGCTTTTGCCTGTTTTGGTGTATCATTGACATGATCCCTTAGGGCTCTCATTTCCTTTGATGAGGATTTGATGATAGACTTTTAGGTTGAAACCTATGCATGACAACATCTAGGAGTTCCCTGTTCAAACCTCAACCATAGGATGAATCCATGGCATGATAACAGTAGGACTTGATAGTCTCCCTCCTAGTTGAGCCATTTTTTCCCGTAGTTTCCCGAACTACGTTTGCTCTGATCTTTCATACCAGATGAAAGTACGTAGGCATAGGATGCGATATCCTAGCGAGCAACCTTCCCTCTTCACCCGTAGTTAGCCGAACTACGTTGACTCTGATTTCTCGTTCCAGACGGGAATACGTAGGCATAAAGTGCGACGCTTTGCCGAGTCATTTTTCTTTTCTTTTTCATCCAGCCTTGATAGGTAGATAGATTATAACCAACCCGTCCAAGTAAACAAACAAGCGAGGATCCCGTCGAGTACGACGGACGTGAGGGGTGCTAATACCTTCCCCTTGCGTAACCGACTCCCGAACCCAGACAATGGTTGCGACGACCTTGTCTTACCCTTTTTCGTCAGGTTTTTCCGATCGTTTCCTTTCCCGCTCTGAGGGATAAATAACGAAAGGTGGCGACTCTTCTGTCATGCCGGCACCTTATTTTCGCGCAAGCGACAGCTGGCGACTCTGCTGGGGACTCATAGCATCTAGGGACTTTTCCCATCCCTTATGCTGGGACCGTTTCCCATCCCCTGCGCGAGTCAATCCTATCGTTTGTGTGTTTGCTTGTTGGGTTGCGTTTATTTATCGCATTTTTACTTCTCGCATTTTACTTCCCGCATTTTATTTCCCGCATTTTATTTCCAGTTTGATATGATTATCTGTGCTGCTGTGGGAGAGGGATGTTACTGTGAGTGAAAAGCCGAACCTGGGCTTGAGTACACACCTAGATATAGTTGCGGAGAAGTAGCAGACGAACCTGTCTGCTGAGCAGGCACAGTTCCCTACGAAAATCTGCGCTCAGACGAGATTCTTGCAGAGGTGCTCCTTTCCGGTCCTGAGGATCTGAGGGGAGTCCAGACGTGAGGATTGTCGACTCTGGGGACCGATCATTTGGAAGTCAGCTAAGAGAGGCCTCTTCATGACTTGACGATGCCACTCCTTCTGGGAATCGTATTGTCACTCATGAATGTCTGTGACGCTGACGACCGCATAGGATGCCGTACCTTTGTCCGTGGATTAGGTCCATCATACCTGTGAGTGGGGTTGGGATATTGCAGGAAACTTTGACCTCCAGACCACCTGGTTTTCTTGACAGTGAATCAGTTATGTTGGGTTCTCAGTTGCAGAGATGTTCTTGATAGAGCAAGGGTTTGATCAGAGGATCTTGTCATCGGGTGTTTGTCTGTTCTTGATAGAGCAGGCTTTGATCAGTGTATTATCATCAGAGGTTTGTTCTGGATGGAGCAGATTTTTGAGTGAGGTCTGAAGATCTCGTCAGCAGTTGTTGTTTGTTCTTGATAGGGCAGATTTTGAGTGGGGTTTGAAGATCTCATCAGCAGCTGTGTATTTGTTCTTGAGAGGGCAGACTTTTGATTTGGGGGTCTGAAGGCTTCCTCGACAGATATTCCTTGATCTTGCATCCGGGGTCTTTATTATCAGGCTTTCGTCCTTGTCAGGGCAGAATTTTGATCTCGATCCTATCAGATGGTTATTCACAGCAGATCAGATCAGTGGTTTTACACCGGGGTTTCCTTCTCATCAGTGACTGTTGACATCGAATCTCCACAGCAGCCACCTGGATATATTGTTGCATACCTTCATTTTTCATTAGCTTGCATAATCATTCCATTAGCGTGTGTCTGTGACAGGTACCGTTTCCCCGATCCAAGATCTCTCATTGTGTTACTGCAGCCGTTCTCAGAAAGACTGTTGCGTATGAGTTCTCGATCCTTGTTGTGTCGAATCTGACTATTGCTATGTGAGGTTACTATTTCCATGATTGGGCCCAGATTCCTCTCCTTATTATTGTCAGCAGGTGCCAGGATCGGGGGGAAATCTCTCAAGCACACAGACACACGCATGCATCTGCATGAAGCATTCTTGCATGACATACATTCTGTTGCTTTTCCTAACCTTTGATGTTGACAGGTTTTTCAGGTACTCAGGTTCCGAGTTACTTTCAGGATTGATCAAAGATTCATCCACCGCTACTCAACTCGCGCCAATCAAACGAGAATCATGGACCAAGTACAGTCAGATGTTCAGGAGCTTCGTGAAAGGATGGATCGTTTTATGGAGTTGATGCAAGTAGTTGCGAACGGGCAGGATCAGCTTCGTACTTTAGTTCAGCCTCTCATCTCCAGGGTTGACAGTAATGGAATACTTCACGGCGGGGCCGTGCCCACTCCTCCTCAAGGGGATACTCCACAGAACGTTGTTCCTGCTGCCGGGGGCAACGGTAGTGCTAACGGCAATCTTTTGACTAATCTCGGACTTAATGCGGCGGGCGCCGTCAATGGTGGTTTGGGAGCCAATGTTAACGTGGGGCCGGTCAACGGAAATGTTGGTGCAGGAAATATGGTGGTGCCTCAACCGTGGCTGGAGGACCATCAGGATGACATTTTCTCTCAGAGAGGTGTAGAGGCTGAGTTGACTGCTGAAGCTAGACTCAGATTCAAGGCGCTGGAAGATAAAATGAGAGATATAGAAAATCAGAACACATTGGGCGTTGACATGTCCAAACTCGGGTTGATTGCTGACTTTAAAGTACCTCACAAGTTTAAGGTGCCTATCTTTGAGAAGTATAAGGGCACTACTTGTCCCCGTGTTCACCTCCGATCTTATTATAGAAAGATGTCCGCTTATTCTGATGATGAGAAGTTGCTGATGCACTTCTTTCAGGATAGTCTTTCTGGCCCATCGCTCGAATGGTATATGGGTTTGGAGCCCGCTGCCGTGCGCACGTGGAAAGATCTCGCTGAAGCGTTTGTCCTCCACTATCAATATAATAGCGACTTGGCTCCCAACCGAGTTCAGCTTCAGAATCTCTCGCAGCGAAGCAATGAAAGCTTCAAAGAGTACGCCCAGCGGTGGCGTGAATTGGCTGCTCGGGTTCAACCGCCGATGGTTGAGCGTGAGTTGGTACAAATGTTCGTGGCTACCCTTCCCGGAGTCTATTATGAGAAGCTGATCAGTGGCATGTCCGGAACATTCTCGGCTCTTATCACGTTGGGCGAGCATGTTGAAAATGGTATAAAGATCGGAAAGATTCAGGGCGAATCATCCTCAGCTGGAGGAGCTAGCAAGAAACCTTATACTGGCAAGCGTCGAGAGGGAGATGCCAGTGCTGTCACTAATGCTAGGAGAAAGGGCAAGGGCCCTCAGACTCAGATTGCTAGCATAAACATCCCAGCTGCACCCCCGCAGCCGCAGCAGCAGCCTCAGCAACAGAATAATCCGGGATATAAGAGATATCAGAATCGGGGTCCCCTGGCAAATCGTCAGTTTGAAACTCCTCCTATGTCATATGCACATCTTCTGCAGACGCTGCTTCAGCTCCAACTAGTTCAGAAGAGGACGCTGGCTCCCTTGACAGGGGCACCACCACCCGGGTATGATGCTAATGCTACTTGTGAATTTCATTCTGGGGCACCTGGCCATACAATTGAAAATTGCAAAGCTTTTAAGCACAAAGTCCAGGACTTGGTGGACGCCAAGGTGATCAACTTTTCTGACAACGTGCCCAACGTCACCAAAAATCCAATGCCTCATCATAGGGGGGGCGGAGTGAATGCTGTTATCACTGAAGAGAATTCAGACTTGCTGACTGATGTCAAAGATCTGAAGACGCCGTTGAGCTTTGTTAAAGCCAAGTTGCTAAAGAAAGGCTTCTTTCCCGGATGTGGAGAGTTTTGTATGGCATGTGCTACACTTCCTGATGGGTGTGAGCAGTTGATCGAAGGTATCCAAAGTCTGATGACCGAGGGTATTTTGCAGTTCAGTCGGAACGTTGAGAATGCGTCAGGGGAAGTCGTGCTGAAGCAGGCGGACGAAGTTGCTACTATTACCATTCCTCGCCACCCTATCACTATTTCTGCACCTCGTCCGCCTACTATCACCATCACCAGGGCCGGACCAATCCCGTTCGAGAGTACCAATGCCGTTCCATGGCATTATGGCGCCGAGGTTTATTGTAATGGTCAGAAGGTAGAGCTGGAGTCATCCGGATCGACTACACAGAATCTTGCTGAGGTCAGTGGTATCACCAGAAGTGATAGAGTGTTCGCGCCGGCAGAGGTCGCAGCAGAGAAAGTGGTCCGGGCTGACGCTATGGATAAAGGTAAAGGTAAAGCTGTTGAGGAGGTTCCTACAGGGGCAGAGAAAGACTTGTTGGTTAAAGATGCTAAAGAGTTCATGCGACTGATCAGGAAAAGTGACTACAAGATTGTAGATCATCTTCACCAGACTCCGTCGAAGATCTCGATTCTTAACCTGTTGCTGTGTTCTGAAGCGCACCGCAACGCATTGCTGAAGGTATTGAATGCTGCATACGTGCCGCAGGAGATATCAGTTAATCAACTCGAGGAGGTAGTGGCTCATGTCAACGCTGGTAATGGGCTCGGGTTTACAGATCTGGAGCTGACTCCCAAGGGAAGAGATCACAACAATGCCTTGCACGTCTCGATAGAGTGCAGGGGCACGATTATGTCACATGTCCTAGTAGATACGGGTTCCTCGCTTAACGTGCTTCCGAAGAAGGCACTGATGAAGTTGGATACCCGTGGACTGCTGTGCACGCCCAGTGATCTGGTCGTGAAGGCCTTTGACGGAACCAAGCGCCACGTCTTCGGAGAATTGACCCTGCCAATTCAAGTTGGACCAGAGACGTTTAATGCGGTTTTCTATATCATGGATATCATGCCTGCCTATAGTTGCCTCTTAGGTCGGCCGTGGATCCATTCTGCTGGTGCCGTAACGTCCACGCTGCATCAGAAGCTTAAGTATGCTGTTGGGGGCAGCATAGTGACAGTCTGTGGAGAGGAGGACATCATGGTAAGCCACCTCTCGTCCTTTAAATATGTCGAAATGGATGGTGAGATCCATGAGACTCTTTGCCAAGCGTTTGAAACCGTCAGGGTGAAGGAGGTAGCTCCCGTTGTTGCAGAGAAGCGAGAGGTGAACCTCTCCTCGTTTAAGGAAGCTAGGGCTGCTGTCGAAGCTGGTTCCACCCCAGGCTGGGGGCACGTCTTGGATATACCATTCAAACAGGATAAGTTTGGATTAGGGTATTCTCCTGAAGCTGAAGCTTCATCTTCTTCTGGTAGCTCATCTCGTGGGAAAGGGCCGATCCTATTCACCAAGGGAGGAGTAATCTTCGAGAGTATCAACGCTGCGTCGGAGGACAGCGGTGACAGTGATTGCGATCTTGATGCCTGGATTCAACCGAGCAAGCCAGGCGAGCACCTTCACAATTGGACCATCAAGGAGATTATCGAGCTGACAAGTGAAGAGTAATGATTTGCTTTTTACAATCGTTGTACAACCCTATGTCCTGCCCGGGGCATAGTGGTTTTACTGTCAGGGCCTTGTTGGATTATGTGTATGCATTTTGTTAATAAATAAAAGGCGTTTTCTTCGTAATCAAATGTTGTGTTCTCTGTTATTCATGCTTTCATGTTTATTTCGAAAAACAGCAAAATGGCAACGAGGTTCGTGCTAACCTGCATATTCCTGCTTTAAACTTAACCCTTGTTATTGCAGGATCCACGTAACAGATGACATCGACTCTGGACCCTCTACGGCTCACTACGACTTTGATTGCCCGATCTATCAAGCCGAGGATGAGATTGATGAAGACGAAGACCTTCCGGAAGAGTTGGCCCGCTTGTTGAGACAAGAGGAGAAGGTTATTCTGCCTCATGAGGAGGATATTGAAATCATAAATCTGGGTTCTGAGGAGCTTATCAGGAATGTCAGAGTTGGGGCTGCGCTGCAGAATGATGTCAAGCATAGACTGGTCGAGATGCTTCGAGAGTATAGTGACGTCTTTGCTTGGTCGTATGAGGATATGCCCGGACTTGACACAGATATCGTGGTTCATCGCTTGCCGTTGCGAGAAGATTGCCCTCCAGTCAAGCAGAAGCTTAGGAGGACGAGACCAGACATGGCTGTAAAAATCAAAGAAGAAGTCCAGAAGCAGTTGGACGCAGGATTTCTAGCCGTTACCACTTACCCTCCGTGGGTCGCCAACATAGTGCCTGTACCGAAGAAGGACGGTAAGGTACGCATGTGCGTCGATTATCGGGATTTGAATAGGGCGAGCCCTAAGGATGATTTCCCGTTGCCTCATATCGATGTGTTGGTCGACAATACAGCCCAGTTTTCCGTGTTTTCGTTCATGGATGGCTTCTCCGGTTACAATCAGATTAAGATGGCGCCGGAGGACATGGAGAAAACGACGTTTATTACCCCCTGGGGCACGTTTTGCTACAAGGTAATGCCCTTCGGTCTGAAGAACGCAGGGGCCACTTACCAGCGAGCAATGGTAACTTTGTTTCATGATATGATTCATCATGAGATCGAGGTCTATGTTGATGACATGATTGCAAAATCCCAAACGGAGGAGGAGCATCTGGTCAATTTGCTGAAGCTGTTTGAAAGGCTTAGGAAGTTCAGGCTGAGGCTGAATCCTAACAAGTGCACTTTCGGAGTGCGGTCCGGAAAGTTATTGGGGTTTATCGTTAGTGAACGAGGTATTGAAGTTGATCCTGCAAAGATAAAAGCTATCCAAGAAATGCCAGCGCCGAAAACAGAAAAAGAAGTTCGTGGTTTCTTGGGCCGAATAAACTACATTGCAAGGTTTATCTCTCAGCTCACGGCCACTTGTGAACCGATGTTCAAGTTGTTAAAGAAAAATCAGGCGATTACTTGGAATGAGGATTGTCAGAAGGCATTCGATAAGATAAAGCAGTATCTTCAAGAACCTCCAATCTTGATACCCCCAGTGGCTGGACGGCCATTAATCATGTACCTGACGGTTCTGGAGAATAGTATGGGGTGTGTTCTCGGTCAGCACGACGAGACGGGCAGAAAGGAGCATGCCATTTATTATTTGAGTAAAAAGTTCACTGAGTGTGAATCTCGATACTCGATGCTGGAGAAGACGTGTTGTGCATTAGCTTGGGCTGCCAAACGTCTACGACAGTATATGCTCAATCACACCACTATGCTGATTTCGAAGATGGATCCGATCAAGTACGTCTTCGAGAAGCAGGCTCTTTCGGGCAGGATTGCCAGATGGCAAATGGTGTTAACAGAATATGATATTCAGTACGTCTCCCAGAAAGCCATTAAGGGAAGCGTATTGTCTGATTACCTTGCCGAACAGCCAATCGAAGACTATCAGCCGATGAAGTTCGAATTCCCTGACGAGGACATTATGTTTCTCAAAGCGAAGGATTGCGAGGAGCCATTGCCCGATGAGGGGCCGGATAGGAAGTCTCAGTGGAAGTTGATATTCGACGGAGCGGTTAATTCCTATGGAAGTGGTATCGGGGCTATCATCACGACTCCTCACGGATCCCACATCCCGTTTACTGCGAGACTGACGTTTCCAGTTACCAACAACGAAGCCGAGTACGAAGCATGTATTATGGGTCTAGAAGAGGCAATTGATTTGAGAATCAAGAATCTAGACATATATGGTGACTCAGCGCTTGTAATCAATCAGATCAAAGGGGAGTGGGAAACTCGTCAACCGAATCTAGTGCCGTACATGAATTATGCCAGAAGGCTGCTGCCGTTCTTCGACCGAGTAGAACTTCATCATGTACCCCGGGCTGAAAATCAAATGGCTGATGCTTTAGCCACGCTGGCTTCAATGTATAAGGTCAATCTTTGGAATGAAGCTCCAAGCATTGTTCTTTCGCGTCTTGACAGACCAGCATATGTGTTCGCAATCGAGGATGCCACCGACGGCAAACCATGGTTCCACGACATTCAGACCTTCCTTATGACTAAGGAGTATCCTGTGGGCGCGTCAACCCAGGATAAGAAGACTCTGAGGAGGCTATCCGGAAACTTTTACCTCAATCCTGATGGAGTGCTGTATAAAAGAAACCACGATCTCGTGCTACTCAGATGTGTAGATGAGAAAGAGGCAAGTATGCTCATGGAGGAAGTCCATGAGGGCACATTTGGTACGCACGCCGGCGGGCATGCCATGACGAGAAAGATCCTGAGAGCAGGATATTACTAGTTGACTATGGAGTCGGATTGCTTCAGATTCGCGAAGAAATGTCACAAATGCCAGATTTATGCTGATAAAGTTCATGTGCCGCCGTGCCCATTGAATGTCATGTCCTCCCCTTGGCCGTTCTCCATGTGGGGCATCGACATGATAGGCAAGATCGAGCCCACTGCATCCAATGGTCATCGTTTCATTCTGGTAGCTATCGACTACTTCACCAAGTGGGTGGAGGCAGCCTCGTACGCTAATGTGACCAAGCAGGTGGTTGCTAAGTTCATAAAGAGGGACATCATCTGTCGCTATAGAATTCCCGAGCGGATCATTACTGATAATGGTTCGAATTTGAACAACAAGATGATGAAGGAGCTGTGCCAGAGCTTCAGGATTGAACACCACAACTCATCTCCTTATCGGCCGAAGATGAATGGCGCCGTTGAAGCGGCCAATAAAAACATCAAGAAGATTGTTCAGAAGATGGTTGTGACGTATAAAGATTGGCACGAGATGCTGCCATTTGCCTTGCACGGTTATCGTACGACGGTGCGTACGTCGACCGGGGCAACTCCTTTCTCCTTGGTGTACGGTATGGAAGCTGTCCTACCGCTAGAAGTGGAGATTCCCTCTTTGCGAGTTTTGGTTGATGTGAAGCTTGATGAGGCAGAATGGGTTACGAACCGCTTGAACCAGCTCAGCCTGATGGACGAGAAGAGGTTAGCATCGATTGCATTTGGTCGCCTGTACCAAAGCCGAATGAAGAAAGCTTATGATAAGAAGGTGCGTCCTCGAAGCTTTCAGACGGGTGATCTCGTCCTGAAGAAGATTCTTCCGCCACACTCCGATTACCGGGGCAAGTGGACTCCGAACTACGAAGGGCCGTATGTCGTCAGCAAGGTCTTCTCGGGAGGAGCTTTGTTGTTATCCACGATGGATGGTGAAGATTTTGCATCCCCGGTGAACGCGGACGCAGTTAAAAAATACTTTGCTTGAAAGCGACCCGCTGGACAAAAAAAAGAAAGAGTCCAGGCAAAAAAGGGGCATCCCGGCGAACCAAAAACAGAATAAAAGGTTCGGGCAAAAATTAGGGATATATTGAAAAAATGTACACCCGCGAAGTCGAAAACCTACACTGGGCGGCTTCGGCAAAAAAGGGTATCCCGGTGAACTGAAAACCCGAAAGGGCGGTTCACGCAAAAGTTAGGGATTCGAATAAGCAAATGACTGCGTTCCGCGTATGGACTTTCATTGTTTAGTGGTTCGGGAGACCTGAGGGCCGTTTATCTGAATCAATCTCTTCCAAAGCTGAAGCATCGGAGAAGTATCGAAGTCGAGTGGGTCTTAGAGGGATCAACTCATGGTGTTCGTCTACGCCTCGATTGCCGACATTTGTATATACTGATGTATATTTATGTTTTCTTTTTGCGCGGCTTCCTCATTTCAGGAGCTTGCCTCTGTTGTAAAACATTTTTGCCCATTCAGGGGTTCATCATCAATAAAATGCACATTATTCAGCAATTCTATCTTGTCTGTTTAGCATTTATCTGTTTTGTTTGCGAATGAGAACGCTGATGTGTTTTTGATAAAATGCGCATACATAAACTCGCGGGCCTAAGCCCATTGATTGTTGAAACAATTAGCTAACTGAACATTGTCACAAGATAATAACCTGGATAGGCCCCCTTTGAGGAGGGTATCTTGTCTGTTTGTTTGTGTTGTTGCAGGTGTAGCACCCAGCCAGAAGATGTGTCGTGCGCATCCCCGAAGCAGGATGATTCCTCCTTCTCCAGCAGAGTTCAGTAGTCTCTCCTCCGCAGAATCAGAATCAGAATAGTGAGCATTGATATGTCTTCCCCAGGTAGAAGTGATTCTCTTCCCCAAGCAGATGCGTCCTGAAGGAGTGTCACCTCATTAGCTGAGCCAAACACCGAAGAATGGTGTCTTCCCCAGCACCGGGTCACAAGTGCAGATTTCGTAGGAGTGTTCGGGTGTCGAAGCTCGTGTTTTCCCCAGTAAAGTCGCCAAAGCAGGTGCTCCCCCAGCACCGGGTCACAAGTGCAGGTCTCGTAGGAAGCTGTTCGTATGCCGAAGGATGCAGTAACTGATGGTGCCAGACTGAAGTCTCCAGTGGAATTGAGATTCCTCGCCAGAGTCATGCTCTCTCCTGAAGTTGGACGATTCCCTCTTCCCCAGTAGAGTGTTGGAACAGCTGATGTTGTATTCCCTTGCAGAGTTGTACTCTCCCCCGAAGTCAGATGATTCTTTCTTCCCCAGCGGAATTGAAGTTCCTCATCAGAGTCGTACTCTCCAGTGAAGTAGAATGATTTCTCTCCCCTGGCTGAGTCCGCAGAAAAGCAGAATCCTTGGAAGTTGGTCAGATCATGATCGATTTTCCCCAGCAGAGCGTGGGGCAGCTAATGCTGTGTTTCCCCAGAGTCGCACCCTCTCCAGCGAAGCAGAATGATTTCTCCTTCCCCAGCCGAGTTTGCAGATGTCCAAGAGATCAGAATCCTTGGGAGTTGATCAGATCATGATTGGTTTTTCCCCAGTGGAGTGTTGAGCAGCTGAAATTGTCTCCCCATAGAGTGGTCATCCCCAGAAGAGTAGCCGAGACGGCCGCGCAATTTATTCTCGCGATTGATATCAGCAGATCCAAGTTCTCGTAGAGCTTCGTCCCCTGCAGCAGTCAGCTGAAGTTGTCCCCCTGCAGCAGTTCAACGGAAGATCAATTCCCCAGACAGAGACTGATTGATATTGGCGTGTTCACGTTCTCCTCAGCAGGATGATTCCTCTATCTGAGCGGTTCTTTCTCCTTGACAGGAGGATTTCCCCCCCCTTCGGCATTTATCTTGCTGACGGGATCGCATCATTGTGCATGATTGCATAGCATTGTGCATGACTGCATGACATTTAAACGTTGCAATAGCATTGTGCATGATTGCATGGCATTTAGCATAACCGCATATCATTCCCATGTGGGGCGTAGCGCAGAAGCATACGCATCATAAGCATGACCTAGGTCATCATCATCCTTGTTGAACAGGTGTACCACCAAAAGACCGGTTGCTCAGGACGATTCTTGATGTTTTCCCCAGCAAGGTTGTTTTCTTAGATGATTCCAAAAGACCCCGGTGTGATCCCCGCAGTCGCTCGCTCAAGATGATTTTTGAGACCCCCAGCGAAGTCCCCAGTTCAAGATGATGCTTGAATTCCTCAGCAGGGCCATTTGCTTAAGATGATTCTTAAGGCCTCAGTGCAGCTTCCCGAGTTGTTTGCTCGAGATGATTCTTGAGCTCCCCGGTAGCGCCTCCAGCAAGAATTGCCCAGGAAGATTTCTGGAACACCCAACAGAATGTTTGCTCCAGAAAGGTTATCAGTTCAGGACGATTCTTGAAGATGCCCGATGGATCTGTTTGTTCAAGTTGATTCTTGAAGTCATCAGCAGCATGATATGTCTGCCCCAACAGTGATGTCTAATCTGAAGATGGATCTCGTAAAGCGCCTGAAGGCGATATCAGAAAGTTCCTGTGAGTTCAGATTTCCGTGTTGATGAATCAACGGGTGGCTGAAGACAAGGTTCCAGGGTTGTAGATACAACGGAGTGATTCGTGTGAGTCTGAAGACCAAGTCAGTTATCCTGAGGTGATGATTGAGCACGATCAAGTGAATAGTGTTTCTTCCGACTGAAGTCGAAGATGTTTCTCCAGCTGAAGCGGAGTTTTGCCTGAAGGCAAAGTGTTTAAATCCCCGTAGAGTCATGAGTGGCTCTGGATACCATTTCTCTGACTGAAGTCGCAGATTTCCTAAGCTGAAGCGAAGGTGCCTAAGGGCAAGGTTATCCCCAAGGTAATGAATGACCTAGGATTCATTTTTCGGACTGAAGGCCGAAGTATATCCCTGACTGAAGTCTCGGATGCTCTATAGCAGAGGCGGAGTTGCCTGAGGGCAGATCCATGTATCCTTGAAGGCCAAGGACCATTTCTTTAGACTGAAGTCGAAGATACCTCCCGCAGAGTTGCCGACAGGCAAAGTTTACATCCTTGAAGGTCAAGGATGCTTATCTTCAGAAGTACTTGAAGATTTTTGCTAGCTGAAGCTGGAAATGGCCAGGGGCCAGGGTTGCATATATCTTTGATGTTGAAGTTCTACGGCGGGCAGTGTGCAGCAGTATTCCGATGTTCGTTATGGTTCTGAGGGTGAACCCCAGATCAGAGTGTGCTTGGTTGAGTCTCTCATCCCCAGCAGAGTAGCTCCAAATACGCAAGTCTACCTTTTGTTCCATTTACCAGGGGTGAACCCCAGGTCGGAGTTGTTCAGTGTTTGTGTTCGACGGCGAGGTTGAATGTTTGCTTTGACGGCGAGGTCAGATTATGTTTGTTCGACGGCGAGGTCAGATTCCTTAAATCCCCAGCAGAGATGATGTTTGAACGACGGCGACGTCGAGTGTCTCTCAGAGCGATGTTTGTTTCCGGCGGCGATGTCAGATTCAGTTTTCCAGCGGCAATGTTGGGTATGTCAGAAGATTCAGTTCTCCAGCGGCGAGGTTGGATGTTGTGGTTGTCTGAAGGCAACGTCAGAAGAATTTAATGTGGATAACTGACAGTGATGTCAGGTCAGTATTTCTCCAGTTAGTTGCCGTGCAGCTAAGTGTTGCAGTATTCAAAGATTTGTTCCCCGCATAGTACCGTGTGCTCATGCAGTTGGCAAATTTTCGGGTTTACCGATATTCAACCGTCTCGTACCTTGATTGGTTGAGAGCCGTTCGCTTCTCACCCAGTCAGGTCCAAGCCGTTTGAATAGGGGCAGCTGTTGCACCCCAAAATTTGACCAACATTTATTTATTCATTGAGTGTTTGAAAGTTGATACCTTCATCAGAAAGTTCAAGAAATCCTCAGAGGAATTGGTTGAAACCAGGGTTGTGTGCTTCATAGCTTGAGAGTTGTGGGTGCTCCTCAGATGATTCTGAGACTTTGAGAATGAACTTGAAGATTTGAGAAAGCCTATGAGATGTCTTGATAGCCTTCATGAAGCCCAGAGAAGTCATTATGCAAGAGTTCAGAAGATTCAACCATGAATGGTAGAATTAGGGTTTTGACTGGGTCAACCTTAGGATAACTGATGATTTGGAGAAGGTTGAGACTTAATCCAAGGGCCATGAGATCATGGAATGATGCATAGAGATGTTATAAAGATGATTCCTAGACCAACTCATCATGATTGAGGAGTTTGAGAAGTTTTGAGTTAGGGTTTCTGAGGATTGTCAGTGAGAAGACCCTAATTTGATCCCTATTTTCCAGGCAGTTTTAGCTCAAGATGTGATTGATATCTCATCCTCCCCACAACATGAATGTTGTAGAGCTTGTTCTAAGCTTTAATTTGAGTGGTGGAAGTCCTTGATAGGAGTTACAGAGCTCAAGTTATGGTTTTGACAAATTACAGGTCAGCAGAGGTATGTGAATCTGGGTCCTTGAAAGTCACCCAACTTGCAGACAACTTTTGCCCTAGTAGGATGATTCCTATGGTTTCTTGGTCAACATGAATGTTGAAGAGCATCTCCTTAGCTTTAATTTGAGTGGTAGAAGTCCTTGATTGGATTTGTGGAACTCAACTTATGGTTTGAACAAGGCAGGGGTATTTTGGTCATTTGTCAGTTATAGGTCATTTTAGCCAATGCCCAAAACTCCTATTTCCAAGCCTCAAATGGAAAAACTCAAAACATGAAAGTTGCTCAAAATATGATTTTAAGTCTAGAAAGAAGGTCACAAATTGTTGAAAAAGCTCATAGCACAAGATTACATGATTGGTCCAAAATGAACTAAAAAAGGCTTATAACTTTGAAAAGTTGAAATTGAAAAGTGATTTGGGAGATCCACAAATCCAAAATAGGTCATCCAATATATCATTTTGATTGGAAAAACCATTTTGAGAACATTGGTTTAAGTAGAATTTTCATTTGAGGCTTAAAAAATGAGGTTCCTTTGGAAATTTGTTGCTTGCAAAAGAAGGTAACATTGAAAAACCCTACACAAGTGAAACTAAAGGCTGATTTGCATTCCTTATCACTCAATAACTCATGTAAGGACAATTTGGCATAGAATTGAAGGCTTGAAGCAAGGGATATGATATTTTCAACTTCTCATTCAAGGAGAAGTTCATGACTTTTCTAGATGGTTCTAGACACTTCTAGAAGCATCCATCAATTGTTATAAAAAGAATGCCATGAGGAGTGTTAAAGGTTGGTGAAACTTGAGCCAAGTCAGAGGAGAGAGAGAGCTACATAGCCATTGAAGCAATTTCTTCAAGTTGAAGCAATCCAAGATATCTTCCACTACAAGCCATCTACACCATCACAAGTGCAAACAGAAGGTTGAGGACCATTGTAGGATCATCTTGAACCAATTTCAAGCCTTGCAAGCATCCCCACGAGCCTCCTCCATCATTACTTGACAGGTTCTTTCTCCTCCTTAATCCTCTTAATTTAAGCAATTTTAGTTCATTCTTTAGGTGTATAATTGATGTACTAGGGTAGAGGATTCTTTCCCCTGAGTTAGGGCACGATTCATTGAGTTCCATGGCAGGTGCATAAATCTTTAATTTTCAAGAATCGGTTGTTTAATGAGTTTTAGGTAGAATGAATTAGGTTAGAATGGCTAGGGTAACTCATAGAACATCTGTAGACCTTTAGACTGAAGTTTGGTGAAGATTGATATCAGCTGAGCATGGTCGTACCAATATGTTGAAGCATTCTGTTGGGATTATTGAGAACGAATCAGGGAAAACTAATCGTACCATTTTATTCTAGGCATTTAATAGATCATTTTTTGTTTTGGAATCGAGTGAAACCATGGCGTGTGGAGAGAGTTAGAGGAGCTCGAATTTGATTGCATGGAAGGAGGGTTCTGAAAACCCTAGGTCCCATTTGGGACGATGAAGGAGAAGCCATTGGATCAGTCTCCATATTTGACTAATTCTTTAGATCCAACGGCCGTGCGCGTATCTGAGAAAGAGAGGGAAGATTTGAATTCAATGAAACGCTGCGTTTCATTAAACCAGCGCTGGGCCCAGAGTGCTATTCGCCCCCCCCCCCCCTTTTTTATGGCCCAATGGTTTTAACTAGCGAGAATTGCTTTTCATACCCCCTCCTTTCATTTAATTTAAATTGTTTTAATTTTCTTCTTTTATTCTTCTGTTTTGTTTAATTCATTAAAAATTGATAAAAAATGATTTTTCAATTCTTCTTTTTTCTATAATTAGATCAATATGTGTAGAAAATTATAAAAATAAAAATGAGATTTTATTTTTAGGTTTAATATTTTTAATAGATTTTCCAAATAAATAGCTTTTTAATAGTCTTAATTTGGTGCATGATTTTGTAGGAATTGTTTTAGGACCTTCCTTTAGGGTTTTTAATCCATTCTTTTTTATGCAATTAGATGATGAATCATAGTTCCCCATAGGATTTTTTCTAGGTTTTTAGATTTAAATCTTGATTAGTTTAATTAGGGTAGATTTAGGGTATCCTGATTAGGGTTTAGATTGTGTTTAGGTGATGAATCACTTTCTTTGATTGAGTTTTGCCTTGATTTTTAGGTAGAGGCCTATGTAGATATTATGAGTAGGTGTTGAGGACCCTTGTGAATGATTGTTAGATTTTTCCCCATTAGTTTAGTATTTTTAGGTATTTTCTGAAGTTGCCTGTTGATTTTGTCTCCCCTGTGGGTATCTGTTCATCTTTGGGGTTCATTCTGAGGAATTTGTTGTGGGGCTTGTGTTGCCTTGAAGATCTTTGATGGAGAGCATCATGGAGAGAAGATTGTGGATCAAGATTCAGAGACCCAGAGCTTGGCTTGTCCCCTGTCTGTGAGGTTTGAGATCCTGAAGTTTGAAGGAAGTTCATGGTACTTTCCTGAGGAAGGCACTATGAATGACTTTCATTCTTTCTTCTCACCTCTTTCTTAAGTATCCAATGATGTTGGAGCCAACTTGTGAGTTTAATTTCTCCTGAGGAGGAATGTAAACTGATCACATGTTGTTGAGCCACATGGGATACAACTCCTAAGTGGAAGCCCCCTAGTACTTTCCTGAGGAAGGTCCTATGGGTCTATTCACTTAGTTCCATTAGTTTGTCTAGGATTTCTTAAGTATCCAATGATGTTGGAGCCAACTTGTGAGTTTAATTTCTCCTGAGGAGGAATGTAAACTGATCACATGTTGTTGAGCCACATGGGATACAATTCCTAAGTGGAAGCCTCCTAGTACTTTCCTGAGGAAGGTCCTATGGGTCTATTCACTTAGTTCCATTAGTTTGTCTAGGATTTCTCAAATATCCAGTGATGTTGGAGCCTGCTTGTGAGTTTAATTTCTCCTGAGGAGGAAGGTAAACTGATCACAGTGGTTGAGCCACATAGGGTATGACTCCTGAGTATACACCTCCTAGTGCTTTCCTGAGGAAGACACTATGAGTCTGCTTACTTAGCTCCCTTTCTTTGGTAAGCTTGTTCTGAAGCTTGAAGACTGGGATTGAATTCTCTTGTTTAGGGTCTTGCTTTAGATTTGATCAGATTAGGGTTAGGATAGGAGAGTAGATTCTTTCTTTCTCAAGCATGTGTTTTGTTTGCCTGATGGCTTCATTTCTTATCTGTTATTGCTTGATAGTATGTTGTTTATTTTCAGTATGATTACTGTTATTTCATGACTGGCTTGAGGTCGAGACGAGCTTGTGGAGGCTGAAGCCCCACACACATTTCCTCCCTCACTTGCATTGCATGCATTGTATTGTTAAAGCTGATGCTTTTGCCTGTTTTGGTGTATCATTGACATGATCCCTTAGGGCTCTCATTTCCTTTGATGAGGATTTGATGATAGACTTTTAGGTTGAAACCTATGTATGACAACATCTAGGAGTTCCCTGTTCAAACCTCAACCATAGGATGAATCCATGGCATGATAACAGTAGGACTTGATAGTCTCCCTCCTAGTTGAGCCATTTTTTCCCGTAGTTTCCCGAACTACGTTTGCTCTGATCTTTCATACCAGATGAAAGTACGTAGGCATAGGATGCGATATCCTAGCGAGCAACCTTCCCTCTTCACCCGTAGTTAGCCGAACTACGTTGACTCTGATTTCTCGTTCCAGACGGGAATACGTAGGCATAAAGTGCGACGCTTTGCCGAGTCATTTTTCTTTTCTTTTTCAGCCAGCCTTGATAGGTAGATAGATTATAACCAACCCGTCCAAGTAAACAAACAAGCGAGGATCCCGTCGAGTACGACGGACGTGAGGGGTGCTAATACCTTCCCCTTGCGTAACCGACTCCCGAACCCAGACAATGGTTGCGACGACCTTGTCTTACCCTTTTTCGTCAGGTTTTTCCGATCGTTTCCTTTCCCGCTCTGAGGGATAAATAACGAAAGGTGGCGACTCTTCTGTCATGCCGGCACCTTATTTTCGCGCAAGCGACACTCTGGTGTTGTACTGGTGCCGAGAACTCAGGGTGACGAAACTGGAAGGCGAGAGAACCGAACATGAGAAAACGGAAGACACATGCAATGCAAGAAAGTAAATGATGCTATGATGCAAATGAAGATTTCATGGAATTCAAACATCTACGAATGTCGTGGGGTACCGAAAAATTTCCTTGTTTTTTCATTTTTATTTTATCCCGCGATATAAACGATGTTTGAATTCCATGAAATACAATGCAATGGGATGCTTTATGGATGCAATGCATGAAAACACACAAAGTCCTAGGTTAAAAGTCATGTGTGGAGTTAAGGTCTACCCATCCCCAAAAGGAGTGTACTATAGGTTAGTTGTACCTGCAGAACAAGGTTCTAAAAAGTGCCCAAAGTCATCAGCCCATCTTTCGGATATTATCAACCTTCCGACTGACTCGGGGGTGAATAATATTCTCAAGAGAACCTCTTTTGAGTGTAGTATCGCGTAGCAACCATTGTAGGACTACTCCCACATAGCTCCCGCACTACGTCCTAAATAAGGCCAAGGTGGTGTTAAGGTACTACGGTCCTCAATATCACAGACTCCAATCGACCATGGAAAAAGTTTTCACGGTTACTCGTTCAACCGAACCATTTTCGAAAAGGTCTCAACTGAGCGGTGATTCTCGAATCAGCTTGGTCGGGATTCACTCCCTATAAGCCTCATCGAATATATCCCCATCCTATAATAATGTCACTAGTCCGGGCGTAGGACTTATCTCACAACACAAGGAACAGTCCCAAAATCAAGGTACAATATATACATGCAAATGAATAGTAAAATAAATAGCAATAAATATGAACAGATTAGGGATAACCCTCAAAAGTTAGAATGTCCCCAGTGAAGTCGCCATTTTCTGTTGCGGTGGAAATAGGATCACAAACTATTAATGAGTTTGAATCACAATTCAGTTCACAACCGCTCTTTGATTTATCCGAAGGAAAAGGTCAAAAGAGGGAAAACCTATTTTGCATCGTAAACACAACGCGGGGAAAGATCTAGGGTTCGGGGGTTGGTTAAATTTAGGGAAGGTATTAGCACCCTAAACTTCTGTAGTACTCTACAGGAACCTTTTGTTCAGATGTTTACTATTTGCTTTATTTATTTGCTTAAGGTACATGTACAAGGGATTACAAGTGAGAAAGGAGACCTAAGGGGTTAATTCTAAGTTTACTCGGCAAGACATCGCATCTTGTGCCTACGTATCCTTACGGGAGTGGAATCAGAGTAATCGTAGTTCCCCTCAATAGGGAGGTTAGAAACTTCTTGACTGTGGTCAAGGTCTCAAGGGGAATAAACGCATCTTAAAGACACGCTTACGTGGAGTGTAGAAACTCCAAATCTCTACGTTGAAATGTTAAGTTGTAATTAGGGTTAAATTAGGGATTCCACGGCGGGAAACCCTAAACTGAGCGCGGCGGCTCTTTGACCTAATGCTAGGGGTAAAATTGTAATTTTGCCTGCGGCGAGGCATTTATGGAAAATTTAGGGTTGAAAAGGTGTAAGGATTTGAAGTTGAGGACTATTGGTGCGGCGACCAAAAGCTAGACCTAACCTTCGGATGTGTATAGTGTGACTGGAATATTGATAAATGCGTGAGATGATTGAATTGCAAACAGGGAATAAAGACAGAAGTTAAAGCCATACAAACAGAAATTTAAAGGCAGAAATTTAAAGCGCGATTATTAGATTCGCGAGGTTACATATGAGAAGCAGTTACAATATGATAATGAACTTTGAGTGAGAAAATAAGATGACATAAATAATGGTAAATGTAATGAGCTGCAAAATGAACAAACGATGTTAGTGGGCAGAGTTAAGCGGCAATCAAATGAGTTACGAGACAATGAAGAAAAAAAAAGATGCAAATTGGAGATTTATTATTGTTTTATTTAATATTAACTTGCAAAAAGATTTAATTTTAAAAAATGTTTTTTTTTAAAAAGAGTTTTATTTTTGAATATTTCTAAGAAAAGTTTTTTCTTATTTTCATTTAAAAAAGAGTTTTTTAGTTTTATATTTACAAAAGTTTTAGTTTTATATTTAAAAAAAAGGTTTTAATTTTTATTTTAAAAAGAGGTTTTTTAATTTTATTATAAAAAGATTTTTATTTATTTATAATATTTACACAAAAAAGGGTTTTTAAAACAATTTTCTTAAATTATAAAACAATTTAAAAACAATTAAAAAACATAATTTAAAAAACAAAATAAAAAAATAAAACATAAAGGGGTTGGGCCGGTCATCACATCCGGACCCAACCCGGTCAGTGAGTAACAAAACCAAAACGCAACTTTAGGGTTTCAGAACCCTGGTATCCCTTCACGGCGCCGTCGTTACTTCTTCTTCTTCTCTCTCGACTCTTTCTTCTCCAATCCTTGTATTCTCTGCATTCTCTTCTGCAAAACATGAAAAAAAATGAAAAAAAGATGAGTTAACGCGAGGATTTACATTTGTTCCTCGGTGGTTTATAGCCGATGATGTGTAGAACTGAGGCTTGGAGTTGATTGCCCGCCGTTTGTGGTGAACGGCGAAGGTGATCTTCTCCTTCGGTGATTCGCGGTTGCCTTCGTTCGCATATGATATTGACGGTTGGTGATGCTCTGAACGATGATGACGATCGCTTCGTCTGAGTTCGCGCCGTTTAGGGTTTCACTTGCGATTTCTGATCGTTCCCTTTTCTCTCTCGCGGCTACTCGTTAGGGTTTTGCTTGCGGTTGTTGCTCGCCGTTTTTTCTAGGGTTTCAACGAGGTGATATCGTTCCCTTTTATAATTCCTCTTTTGACTCTCTTTTGGGCCTTGGATTTGCGTTATTTTTCTGAGATTGGATCGCGATTTTGATTTGATCTTTGTGGATTTGTGAATCTGATATTTTTCGATTTGATTGGGGATTCTTTCCATTTTCAGAACTCACTCGGATTTTTCTGATGTAATTCCAGATTTTCGATTTGGATTTCGTTTTGGATAATCTGCTTCTCTTACTTTGGATTTCGCTTTGATTTCTTGATGTGATTTAGATAATCTGAACTGATGTGGGTTTCCATTCATTTCGGTCATGAACATCGCTTTGGGACATATACTCACTTTCCTCTTCTTTTTTCAGTGAATGGATGCTGATGCTTCGACTTAAGTCAGAGCGGCCGAGTGAAGGTTATTGGCGATGATGACCTTAGGGTCTGAGTCAGTTGATTTGGATGCCTTAGTGGTAACGACCTTCGGCTTGAACAACAATTACTGTATGTCACGTAGTTCGATGTTTGGTAGGGAATTAGTAACGGCTCCGGCCGTGGCTCTCCCAGCCACTCGAACGCTTATGCCCGATGATGATTAGCTGAGGGCTGATGTAACTTCGAATTTCTTCGTTGTTTCCATCGTTTTTATGCAGTTTGAACCGATTGGATGGCCTGGTATCTCACGCGTGATTGTGGCGTGAATCCCTGCTTTTGTATTGTGATTAAACTTGTGGATTCATTTCGATGCTCAGTTTAGTGTGGTCATTCCTGTCCCGTTGCTGATGATTCTTGGCCTCTTTGACATAGTTTGCAAATGTCTGTTTTTCTATGGTGCTTATGACCCATCTTGATGGCTTAGTTTAGATTTCCAGCAATTGGATCTTTCTGTGACATTTTAGCAGTAGTCCTGTTCTTGTGTTTCTCGTGATGCTTGATATTGAAACCTCTTGATGTTGCTTTGCAGATATTGATGTTGCTGGTGTACTTACCTGATGGTCGATAGTTTGTGTTGAGACACCAGTTGCCTGATGCAGCTTAGCTCTGATTTGGTTTGATTGGATTTTCCTGGATATTTGCAGATGCAGATTTGTTTTTGGATACTGTGGCCTATTACTTTGATTTCGGTTTTGCTAATGTGGATTCGGGCTACTGGTTCTTGATGGGGATATCCAGTTTTTTCTGATGCGGTTTGACCCTGTTACTGATACATATTGGTTTTGTTGATTTCCAGGATTTTGAGACGAGCCATATTCAATGTGATTTGGATTTATCATTTGATTCTGCTTATTTCTGGGATTTCTCTGATATAATCCTGGTCATTGTTGTGGATTTATTGGCTCGTTTCCAGACTCGGATAACCTGCTTTTTCCGATACGGTTTCGGACCCGCACATGTTCACCTACTATTTTCTTATGGTGATTCTTTGCAGATGTTGGCCTACGGTGATGCTTTTTTATCGGTAATTCTGTTTGTGTTTTTCTCGACGGAATTGATGCTTAGATTCTTCTTTTGTCCTTCACTTTTATGCTTAACCAACTTCTGCTTCTTCTGAACTGAACTTGATTTTAATTATGAAACCTATGAGCTTTTATTTGGTACAGTTTGGTTTCAGTGACATTCAGTTTGGTGCTGTTGGTGTGGTTCTTTTCCGGCGCGTAATCTCAGTCCTTTTGAACTAATATCTGCCCCTTTATATCGTTTCAGGGCTGGAGTATTTGGATTCACAAACAGTTTGGTGATTTAGGCGATGATGTTGCTAGACTGAGCCTACATGATGGCTGCCTCTGATTGTTTCTGTTGTGCACCTTTAGTTTGTATTTCCAATTACTCTTGGCTGTGAAACCGCTTCGAGAAAAGCCACATATTTACTTGATAGGCTGATGGTCCCTTCAGAATCCACATCTGCGCAAATCATTTCGGCTCGAAAAACTTCATTTATTTCTTTCTCTCTCGGCTGTCCCGTATGATAAGAACAATGTTACCCGATCTGACGCTAATGGCATGGATTGGTAACGGGGTAGGTCGCAGCTTCGGTTGTGCCACTCCCGGCACTCGATGATGACGATGTTCTGAGAGTGTCAAACAATTTCTAACATCTTTTTTTTCTATTCTGTTTGTTTTGTTTTGATGTGCAGGTGAATCGGAGACTTTGTGGAGAAGCTCAAAGGACATCAAGAAGGATACTTAGAAATTTTAGGGCTTAGGACTTTTTAGGATATACACTTCTTTTGTAACTTGTAATAAAAAAAAGCATTATGAAATAATTCAATAATACATTTTTTATCCAAATTATTTCCCTTTTGTAAATCGTGATGAAATATTATGAATAAAATTCAACTTTCTATCCAAATTCTCTTTACAAATTGTAATAATAATAAAATATTATGAATGAACTTCACATATTTATTAAAATCATCTTCCATTTCTTCTCCATGATTTAATTCACAAACATCTCAACATACGATTCATCAGTCGAATATCCTTGAATTAATCCGATCCAATCTTAATACCTTTGACATGAATAAGCTCCAATAATCAGTAGAAGTTTTCACTGTTGTCCCTCTAAAGATGAACTGGAAGATAGAAGAATGATCTCTTGTTAAACCCCGTTCCACAGATCAGACTTTCCAAACCAAATTGATATCAAACCCACGTAAATAAACGCCTCAGAACTTAATAACAGCCCGTCTTCAAGGAATTAGCAGAATTTGCGTAAAACGACCAAAATACCCCTGGAACCAAATCTGCAAAACAAAACACCTCCATAACTTGTTAGTGGTTAGCAAATGTACATATGAGATGCTATGTGAAATGACTGACTAAATATAAGGGTAAAATTTGGGGTATTACAAGTCCCTAAAGGCTTTTACAAGGAAACTACCGAAGGTTTCATTCAGGAAGCTACTAAAGGCTTTAATAAAGAATTCACTGAAGGCTTTAACATGGAAACCACTGAGGACTTCAACAAAGGAATCACTGAGGGTTCCTGCCAAACGATTACCATGAATGAAACTGCTGAGGGTTTCATTCAGATCGACAACTCAATTGAGGCCACTGAGGGCCTTAAAGTCAAGCTGCAAGAGTTGGACCTCACTGAGGGTGAAAACTTATGGGTCAACATGGTTGAGGTGACTCAGGAAACTGCCATGGAGGTTGATGAACAAAGCCTTAGGCAGGAAGAATACGTCCAAGTGGCCTATCCCAAGAAGTATGAGAACCTGATCGAATTCCTTCAAAGGTGCCAAAGGAAGAACTCTGAAGTAATGTTGTGCCCAAGGTGCAGCTCAGTCTTTAATATGAAGGCTGTAAAAAACATACAGGGGGTTTGGCGATCCAAGAACAAGAATAACTGGAGAGATTCTTATAACCGTGGTGCACTCGCCAAGGAAGGAAGACCCATGAGACATGAACAAGCTAGACAGGGATTTCGTGGCAATAAACCATCCACTTTTAAGCCCACTGCTGACGCCCCTAGGGGCAAGTGGGTCAAACCTGTCGAACATAGAGAACAAGGCCAGAAGAAATGGCAGAACTTCAAAGTGGAGATAGGTTCATCACTAGCATACAGGAAGGAGTTCTAATCCTCAAAACAGTTGGCGTGGCGCTTTGAGAATTATAAGAGAAAAAACCCAATGTCAAAGTCTCAATGGAGGAGACAAGAAAGAAGAAGAAAATATGAAAGAGAGGCTGCAAAAAAGTCAAAAGCTGAGCCTAGCAGCAACATGCCCATCAAGAAGGACAATAATGAAGATTAAAAGCCTGTGGAACGGAAGTTGTTTGCTGACCAAAAGGAGGATGTGATAGAGAAATCTGATCAAGTTGCTGCAAATGAAGACATACTGACTGATGACTTTGAATCAGGGTCAGAACCACCGTTGGATATCGTCTGCATCATAGTGTCCGTACTTACTAGAGAATACAATAGAGTTACGGAGATGGATAAACCTGAGGATGAAGTCGAATTGGAAGTGATCAGACACAGGTCAGTATGTTACTATATACTAAATAATGGGCGTGTCGAAGAACAGAGTTCCTTTTTTTAAAGGCCAGACGAAACCATGAAAAACCATCTGAAACCTCTGTTTATCAGAGGTAAAATAGAAAATGTTGGGATCAATAATATTTTAGTTGATGGATGAGCAGCTGTAAACTTGATGTCGCATTACACGCTAAAGAAGATTGGAAAGGATGACACTGATGCCAAACCCCATAACACGGTTATGTCAAACTATGAAGGGAAAGGGGGTACGACAATGGGGGTAATACAAGTAGATCTCACAGTTGGCATTATCACAAGGCCAAAAATGTTTATGGTAATTACATCGAAGGCAAACTACAATCTACTCCTTGGTCGAGAGTGGATTCATGGCATTTGCGCAGTTTCTTCTTCTCTACACCAGCATATATCCATATGGAAAAGCGATGGAATTATGGAGAACATAGAAGCTCACCAAAGCTACTATATGGATAAGGTCAATCAGGTCAATAGGCGGCACTTCAACAAGAATCTAACCTATATTGCACCTTGCAATCCTGGAGAGTTCGACCTTACACCTATTGATAATGCATTTTGTTCCCTTTACCTGCATCCAACCCATAACTTCCCATGGGATAAAGAGATGGTAGGCAAAGAAGAATTCGTGTTTGGAATGAAGGGAATCCAACCAACTAGTTATGGAAGCGAATTTGGTGACGATGACTGAGTCAGAGACACTGAGAAAGATTTCGGCTTACATAGCTGAAAATAAATTAAAAGCGGCCCTAGAGGCTAAAGCGAAATACATGGCTGTTGAAGCCAAAAATAATGAAGAGCACTTTCAAGGTCCTGACAAGGACTTCGATCTAGAACCACTAGAAAAAGATCAAGGTGAAGTGCAAGGCCAGAGGCTTGACGCCATCTATGATGACGAGCCTTTGGGTTTCAAAAAGGATCCGCTGGCGAACAACATGAAGATGCTAGTGCAAGACCCTTTAGAAGAAATTGACATAGGAGAGGGGGCAACAAAAAGGCCAACATACATTAGTGCCAACATTACCTCGCAACTCAGAGTCAAAGTAACCCAACTACTGAAGGAGTTCAAGGACTGCTTTGCATGGGATTACAATGAAAAGCATGGTTTAAGCAGAGATCTGGTCAAACTGAAGCTGCCTATAAAGCCAGAGAAAAAGCCAATCAAGTAGACTCCAAAGCATTTTGCTCCTGAAGTTCTGCCGAAGATTAAAGAGGAGGTCAAAAGGCTTCTAAGATACAAATTCATTCGTATGATCAGGTATGTCGAATGGATTTCCAATATTGTACCAGTCATCAATAAAAGTGGTACTTTGAGGGTGTGCATAGACTTTAGAGACTTGAATGTTGCAACCCTCAAAGATGAATATCCAATGCTTGTGACAGAGATGTTAGTCGATTATGCTGTAGGACATCAGTATCTAAGTATGCTAGACGAGTATTCTGGATACAACCAGATTTTCATTGCTGAGGAAAATGTGTCAAAAACAGCATTTCGATGCCCCGAAGCCTTAGGCACCTTCGAATGGGTGGTAATTCCCTTTGGCCTAAAAAACGCTTGGGTCAACTTATCAGCGAGTAATGAACTCTATATTTCATGAATTTATTGAAACTTTCATGCAAATCTATATTGATAAAATTATGGTTAAGTATGTTTCTAGAAAAAAGTCATATAGACCATCTTCGACAATCATTTGAAAGAATGAGGAAACATGGTATAAAGATAAATCCTCTTAAGTGTGCTTTTTGTTTGCATACGGGGGATTATCTAGGCTTTGTGGTCCACAAAAAGGAATCAAAATCAACCAGAACAAGACCAAGGTCATCATGGAGGCGAAAGCGCCTTTGACAAAGAAGGAGTTGCAGTCATTGCTGGGAAATATCAACTTCCTGAGGAGGTTCATCTCAAACTTAAGTGGCAAGAATCAAGCCTTCCTCTAATTTTAAAGACTATCTTGCCCATCCTTTAATTTTAGTGCCTCCTTATAGGAATAGGAGCATGAGATTGCACATATCTGCATCTGATAGGACCTTAGGGAACATGTTGGCTCAAGAGGATGAAAATGGCGTCAAAAGAGTCAATTACTACCTTAGTAGAGTCTTAAATGATGCAGAAACTAGATATAGTATAGTCGAAAAATTGTGTCTATGTCTATATTTCTCTTGTACAAAACTGAAGCATTATATAAAGCCAGTTGATTTTTATGTTTCATCTCACTTCGATATTATTAACTATAGGTTATCAAAACCAATTTTACATAGTCGAATTGGTAAATGGGCATTGGCATTAACTGAATATTCCTTAACTTACATGCCTTTAAAGGCTGTTAAAGGACAAGTGGTAGCAGACTTTATAGCTGACCAATTTATAGTTGAAAACTCCCAAAACTATGTGGAGTTTGAACCTTGGAAGTTATACTTCGACAATTCTAGTCATAAGGGTGGAACGATTGTGGGAGTATTGATTATTTATCCTAACAAAATTCCAACAAAATTCAAGTATAGGGTCGAAGGCCTTTGTTCGAACAAGGAGGCTGAGTATGAAGCTGTGATAGCCGAACTTGAGATCTTGTTGGAATTAGGGGCAACTCAAGTCAAAATAATGGGTGACTCTAAGTTGGTTTTAAAACAAATTACAAAGGAATATAAATGTGTTAAGGAAAATTTTATCATGTATTTTGTGATAACTAATAGATTGTTATGAAGATTCGAAATGGTAAGTATTCGACATATAAATCGACTAGAGAACCAAGAGGTTAATGGCTTGGCACAAATTGCTTCTGAATACAAAATTTCGAAAGAAAAATTACAAGATGCAATCGAAGTCAGAGGAAGAGTCGTGTCAACCATATTGTCCCCAAAAGATTTGGAAACGATGAAGCTAGCATATGTCAGCGAAGAGAATTTTGAGATATTGTCCATAAATAGCTTGACAAACGAAGATTGGAGGAAGCCAATAATAGAATACTTACAAAATCCATCAGCATCTGCCGAACAGAAAGTCAGATACCGTGTTTTAAGCTACATTCAGATGGGGGAATGAATTATTTAATAAGACGCCTGAAGGTGTCTTACTCAAATGCCTTAGTGAGTCTGAGGCATACTTAGCTCTCTCTAATATCCATGGCGGGGCATGTGGAGCGCATTAGGTAGGTCATAAAATGAAGTGGTTGTTGTTTTGACAAGGGATGTATTAGCCCACCATGCTTAAGGATTGTATTGGATTTTCCAAAGGATGTCAAGAATGTCAAGTACATGCAGGTATTCAACATGTTTCTGCTAGTGAACTACATTCCATAGTGAAGCTTTGGCCATTCAGAGGGTGGGCCTTAGATCTAGTTAGAAAAATTCGACCAACTTCATCCAAAAGTGAAAAATACATCCTAATGGGGATAGACTATTTCACTAAGTGGTTTCAGGTTATACCATTGGTAAATGTTGACCAGGACGAAGTGATCGAATTTATCATAAAGCATATCATTTATAGGTTTGGAATCCCAAAAACCATTACAACGGATCAAGGATCAATTTTCACTGTTCAAAAGGTTCAAGAGTTTGCTAAAGAAATGGGGTTCAAACTTTTGACATCTACACCTTATTATGCTCAAGAAAATGGTCATGTCGAAGCAATAAATAAGGTGGTGATTAGCCTAATCAAAAATCATGTGGGAAAAGCCAAGGAATTGGCACAAGACATTGGACCAAATTTTATGGGCATGTTAAACCTCCCCTAAAGATGCTACGAACACTACCCCCTTTTGACTAACATATGGTCACGATGCAGTGTTACCAGTCGAAATTTACCCGCAGTCAACTAGAATTCAAAGACAGCATGAGATCTCATCATAGTCTTATTGGAATATGATGTTGGACGAATTAGTTGACTTAGATGAAGAAATATTAAATGCCTTAGAATTATTAAAGAGGCAGAAGAAAAGAGTAGAGAATTCATATATTAAAAAGGTCAAAGTTAAGTTGTTTTTGACTGGAGACCTAGTTTGGAAAGTAATTTTGCCCATGGATCAAAAAGACAGAGCATTGGGTAAATGGCCCCCTAAGTGGGAAGGCCCTTTTCAAATTATTCAAGTTTTTTTAATGGTGCATACAAAGTCGAAGAATTAAATGAGGATCAAAGAATCTTGAAAGTGAATGGAAATTTAAAAAAAAAATTTAAGCCTACACTTCAAGATAGAAAAATAACTAAAGAATAATCCATGCATAAACAGTCAAAGCCAAAACGGTGGATCAAGATGCATAGGTTGCCAAAATGGCTAAGTCATTACATAAAAGGCCACTAAACTCTTAAACATCATTATAACAAAATAAACAAAAACCAAGTATTCGATAGTTACAACCAAGTTAGAATGGGAGGGAAGCTTTCATATTTTGGTATTTTGACTTGTGAAGCCTCTAACACTGCTCACAGACAGATTTGTTGGTTGAAATGCCCTCAATTTCCTTCCTAAGCTTTTGAGCCCTTTCGACATGGTGCACGCCAACTTGAATTTCTTTGTCCACTTCGTCTTGATCCAGCTTTAAGAGTTCGTCTTTGTGCTTCTTGGCTTTGGAAATTTTGGCTTGTAAATCCTTGATCTGCTGTTCCCAAATTTTGCCATTTTTGTCGTAGGCTTCGATTTCGATTTTGTTCTTTTTAGAGACCTTCTCTAATTATGCAACTCTGGCAGTGGATTCAGTGGCTGCATCTCACTCATTTATTTGAGTCTCTGACTTGTTCTTGATCTTGTTCAAAGCATCCTTTATTCAATTAAGATCCTCAACAACTTAGTCAACCAGCAACCCCAAGTCCATAATGGCATCTGCAACTTCTGGAGAAACTGTCAAGATATTGACTTATTTCAGGAGATCTTTGATCCCAAAGCAAGTAGAAGTATCTTTCTCCAAAAGCTGGAACAGATCAGCAACGAAGATTTTGTATTAATTTTTAGAAGCAGGTCATCACCAGGTTTACTTTCATATTGGTTACTAGACACAATCGAAGTGCTAACGCTCTTCTCAGTCAAATTGCACCTGGTACTAGTCATGGATTTCAAGTATTCCAATGGTCTACACTGCTTCAGCGATTTTAATTCCTCGTGGGAGAGGGTAGTGGTAGTGTCAGTTGAAGGTGCTGAAGTCTCTTTGCCAACATTAGGATTTGGTTTGGCTTTAGGCTGATCATTTTGTTGCTCATCTTCTTCTTCATTGCGATCGTTATCCTTTTCTTCTTCTTCCTCATGAGGTTCCGTATCAAAGTCGAACGTAGGGTGATCCTTATCTTCCTCATCTTCTTCATCATCTAGGCCACCACTGCCTTATTTTTCACTGCTGGGAGAGCCATCTTCAGATTTATCTTCGACGACTTCTTCAGCAGGTGGCATCTTTGTATCACTTTCCGCATCAACGAAGGCACTGGTCTCTGCAGGTTTGCTTACCTCATCCGTAGACTCTTTGTTAGAATTTTTAGGAGAGGTTGGATAATAGGAAGGGGTGATACTGGTTGGATGATAAGAAGGATCTTTGTTGCTCAGGGGGATACTCTGTTTGACTGTTGGTTGCTTTGTATCCTTTGTGACACCCTGAAAAAATCAAATATGGGTTAATCGAAAAACAATAGAAAACAATTAGTTATTTAAGAGACTAAGGTGGAATTGTTACCTTAGGACCTTCAACCCCAGGGCTAGAGCACTTTTTACACCATCAGGATTTGTCTTTGCAGCCTGACCCTTAGCGGTTGGATCAGGATCAACCTCGACTACCTTAGGAGTATAAGGTTTCCTCGCTTGAGGTTTGACAAACTTAGGTTTAGGTTGAGAACTGACATCAAATATCTTTGCATGCTTGAGCTTCTTCTTTTTTGGCTGTCTAGAGGTATCTGGAGAGAGATCCTCATCATCTGATTCAATCACCTGGACCTCAGGTTTCTTTTGTTTTCTTTTGTTTGGAGTTGATGGTGGTCTTTGACTGGCCTGAAAAGAAAATTTATCTCAGGTATTAAAGTATGAAGATGATGCCTAAGAGAATAATGGTAATAGCAGGAAAAGTCTACCTTTGATGGTGCTTTAGTGGACTTTTCCTCATTTTTTTCTTTGACGACGCCTTTCTTTGTAGTGGCTTTTTTTGCAGGAATCCTCACAGCTGAAAAAGAATCAACATAATTATAACAAGTAAAAGGGAAATAATGAATTGATAAAAGAGGTGAGTCGAGAAACCTCTCGTTTCACACCTTCTTATATTAGAGACTCTACATGAACGTGTTATATGCCAATATGAAGGTGCCCTTTGAAACTGTCTAGAGTGTGCTTAGTCGGGACCACCCGCTTGGCACACTTTTGAGATTTCTGAAGAGGGAATTCCCACAGATGAACCAGTCTGGAAATAGAGGGCTAAAAGCCACACCAAGTTCAGCACTTGGTAGTCGAGGAAATTTTGGGGGATACAGGTTAAAAGCTACTTCGTATCGTTGTTCAAGTCTAACATACAAAGTTAGTTTTAAATCCTCCAATTTATTTGTAAGTTTTTCTTTCAAGGTGATTGATGCTTCGTGGACAGATCGACTAAGATCATCATCACTATAGGTAGTTTCAAAGTACTTTTGGAATGCTTGGATATCTTTTATGTGAGTCGAAGTACCTTTTTTGACTCTTTCCTCCACAGAAACGAAAGCAAGAATTAGTTGTAGAGTAAAAGCAGCAATGTCGAAAACTTCTCTGTCGTAATATTCTTTTCACCAAGTGTCAAACTCTTGAGTACAAAGTAAAGATGTTTTAAAGGAAACAAGGGTAAGTTGCATGATGCCAATGTATTTATCCAATTCTTTATTGTATTGGGCTTCATTGTGAATCATGTTATAAAGGATCAATGTTTTTTTTTTTTTGAAAAGTGGTCGTGGCATGATTTGAATAAGACCAAACTATCGAGAGACTAGGTTTAGTTGATAGCTGAGGAGGGTGAACTGAAGTCTTAAAGGTCCAAGCCTTGTGGCCAAGAGCCTGGGGGTAAGAAATGCTTCCCAGATAGCAAGGGATTCTTCCTCTTGATCCTTCGACGAGGCAGGGAATTGTCTTGTAAACCACTCAGCATCATCCTTTCTATGAGCAAAAGGGACCATGATTGGTGTGAAATTGTAGCGTTTGGCAAACATCATCACATAACTAGTGAAGGTTTGCTAGAGATTTAAACCTTCATCATTTGGGGTAAGCAAGGAAAGTCTTGCTCCTTCGACTCTCTTATTTTTCACTTCGTCAGCTTTTGCATTGATACGGTTGGGAACTGGTAGAGATGCTTCAAAGATAGCATTCAACCATAATTGTAACAGCCAGAAAGGGCTAGAGAGTAACAAGTTGCCTTTGAACTTAAGGGTTTTGAGAATTGTGATGTCTTCTCCTAAAGACTCATAGAGGTTGACCAGAATCATTTTGCTGAGACAAAGTTTATGTCCATCATGCAATTGGCCTGCCATGGTTAAATATCTCTTCGCCACTTTGAGGGATCTCGAGAAAAATACGCAACAAGATAACCCTAGAGCTAGGAAGGCAATGTGCTTTTGATCAGAGACTTTGTCAGAATCATTATCATATGAAATGTAAGTAATGAAAGATGCTTTGTTGGTGTCGAAGCCTATAAAGTCTTCAGCCATGAAGTTAGGGTCATAGGTTTCTCCAGTTGGCTTAAGCCTGGTAATGGTAGCAATGTCGAAAAGAGTTAGAGTCATCATTCCAAAAGGAAGATGAAAATTGTTGCGGGTACTATCCTAAAAGTACAAAGAAGCTACTAATATAGATTGGCAATAGCCAGGTCCTACCTTCGACAATTGGATCATGTCGAAGATTCTCATTTCTTTCCAGACTTGGGATTTTGCTTTTTCTATTTTTATCAACCAAGCTAGGTAATCTTAGGGATCTTTAAACAAGGGGCATGATCTAAATACCCTAAATTTATTCATATATTCTAGATTAATGGGTTCTTTAGAAACCTCAGTCGAAGGGGAACCTTGGTTATCATTTTTTCAGTTTCTCATCAGCCTCAATCTCCTCATTAGTCCTAGGTCTTTTTCCATTGGCTATGGGTTTGTAACGATGATATGCTGGGAAAAAAATCCTTGAGCTTATTGGGGTTAACATAAGGGTTTGGTAAAGGACCTAACATGGCATGCGTTTTACCAGTAATAGAGATAGGAATTAATACCTGGGATTAATAGATTCTCCTATTCTCTTCTTCAAGTGAAGGTTCAGGTACGTATTGTTGGTTACCTATAACTATTGGGCCCAAGGTCTTTTGGATTGGAGCAAGTTCATATTTCTTGGAATCTTTGATGTTCTTGGTTGAATCTTTGGATTTTTTAGTAGAAGACGCCATTGATGAACTAGAGATTGAAGAAAATGGTTGTTGTTTACGTAAGAGATGAAGATTTTAGAAGAAATTTGCTTCTGATAAGAAAGTTCAGAAAGTGAAAAAAGGTGGAAAATGTGATTTTCATTATTTATAAATTGAAGAAGTGAAACAGTTTACTCCAAGCATTAATGGTTGAAAGACATAGTGGGACATGTACCAGCCGAAGAAGCAACTGATGAGACAGTGGCAGTTAAGCTACCCCACGATCTCCTAGGGACTAGAGATGTGATGATTAAAAAAGATTCACGCATGGGTTTTTGAGAAGACGTTTGGAAAAAGTTGTCATGATGATTGTTATGTCATAGCAGACAAAGGGTTTTTTGGCGTCGAAAGTGAGTTTCAAAAGACGCCTTTTTCTCCACTTAGTCAAAACGACATTCTTGGGGGCCAATTTGTTAGCTGGGAATTTTGACGCCAAGGATTTAATTTGAATATGATAAGCAAAAATAAACCTTATTGAAATATTTTAACTTCGACATGAGTGCTATTGGAGATTCTAGTCAAAATGATGGTCCTTTATGAGAAGGATGTGCTGGAGCGAGACTTAGAAATATTTCTAAGTCTGGATGGTAATTTTGATGGAGGCTATATGGGGCTTCCGTTCGACGAAAATTTGAATTTCAAATAAGGGTAATAACTGTATTTTATTCTTATCCATTTCTTGGAAATGACGCGTGGAAAGCTGTGACGAACTGAATACATGCAAGGCGAAACGTGTCATTTTCTGAAGAAATTACTGGAATGACAGTTATTTTCGATGTAGTATAAATATGAGTCTTGGTGCATAGGATTTCCGTGTGTTCAATTGTTGTATAAATACTCACAAAATCACTCAAAGTATCTAAGTTAATGAGAAAAGAGTTTTCCTTGAGAATGTACGTCTGAAACACCACATTCTATTTTAATCGAAAATTATTTTCAGTTTACCGTTTATCTCTTTCATTGCAATTTTACTTTGAAGTTTATTTATTGCAATTTTACAATTCTGCAAAGTTTATCTTTTAAAACTTTAAATAATCTTCTACAATAATGAACATTTTCTAAATGTTCTTAAGATTTCCATAAATAGTTTAAATGATAGTAATGTCCTAGGATTCACTGGTTGATCCTGCAAGTAAACCAATTTTTTGGAGACCAGCGGTTGTTTACCAATTTTCACGGTAAACACAATTACATTGAATTTTTTCTTTCTTTTTCTATAATAGTGTTCACATTTTTATCTTTCATATGATATGACCAACCCGTTGCTCGGGATCCACCATCTCCGTTGCATTTCCTTGCTTTGCTTCACAAATCTCATTCTTCTTGTATTTCATTGATCTACACTTAGTTCAACAATGTTTGTTGAAAGTTCTTCTAGTACCAACAATGGTTGTCACTCATCATCATACTATAACAATGACAGTCCTTCATCTTAAAGCACTAATGAAGGTTATCAAAATGATACCTTAAATTCATATTTCATGCATCCCAAAAAAATTTAGCCTTGTTCTCACTACATCCTTATTGAATATTGGAAATTATCATTCTTGGTCCCAAGCCATGACAATGGCTCCAAGATCCAAGAATAAGTTTCACTTTATCAATGGTGCCTTGCCAAGACCACCGGATGAAGGTCATGATTCAATGGCTTAGGATAGGTGTGACATTATGTTCATGTCACGGCTAAACAATTTAGTCAAATATGATCTTGCCAAAAGTGATTATAAATATAATTTGTTATTCCAAAAAGAGAAAAAATATTAAAAACCTAATTAAATATAAAAGGAAACAAATCCTCTAAAAAACGCGAGAATCACTCAAATTAACTATAGGAGGAACAATATTGAGCGATAGAGGATGTCTCACACAATGAGGGACATTATGTTAAACATGTTGCTCATTGATGGTATGTATCATTAAATTTTAAATTCCTTTATAAACATAGTCACGTAAAAAGTGATATTTTATCTCAATATGTTTATCTCTAGAATGTAAAATGGGATTCTTAGATAAACAAATAGCAGAAGTATTATCACACAGAATAGGAATGTTACTCTCATATATCTGAAAATCTTCTAACTGACTTTTCATCCAGAGCATCTGAGTGTTGCATCTAGAAGCTGAAATATACTCATCTTCTGTAGTTGATAATGCTATAGTTGATTGCCTCTTGTTGGACCATGAAATTAAATTGTCTTCCAAAAACTGATGACTTCCAGAAGTGCTTTTTCCTTCATGTCTGTCTCCAACAAAATCAGCATCAAAGTAACCAACTATCTTGTACTATTTTTATTTTATATAACACAAGCCAAGGTTAACAATACCTTTTAGATGCCTGAAGATCCTCTTAAAAATTATTAACTGGGATTCTCTAGAAGATGATTGGAAGCAAGCATATAAACAAACACTAAATAAAATTTTAGGTCTAGAAGCAATTAAGTATAAGAGAGAACTAATCATACCTCAATATAACTTTTGCTCTACCTTAATGCTTACCTCATATTTCTCAAGAATATTGTATGTTACATATGAGTTTTAGCTACCTTGCATTCTGACATGTCGAAATTCTTTAGAAGTTCTTTAGTATATTTACTCTGATGGATATATATTCCTTATGGACTTTGATTAATCTAAATTCCCAGAAAAAACTTAAGTTCTCCCATCAGACTCATCTTAAATTCTGCATGCATAGACTTAGCAAATTCCTTGCACAAAGCAGCATTAGCAGAACCAAATATGATATCGTATACATAAATTTGAACAACAAGAATATCATTTTTGAATGTTTTACAAAAAAAGTTTTATCAACCTTCCCTCTGGTGAAATCATTTTCTAAAAGAAAATTGATTTGTCTTTCATACAATGCTTTAGGAGCCTTTTTCATACCATACAAATATTTCCTAAGTTTAAAAATGAAATATGGGTTTTTATGATTTTCAAAACCAAGACGTTGGTGTACATACACTTCTTCAGTTATATAACCATTCAACAATACACTCTTAACATCCATCTGATACAAGATGATGTTATGATTAACAATAAAAGAAATTGAGAGACAAATAGACTCTAACCTAGAAACTGGTTCAAAGGTCTCAATATAGTCAACTCCTTCTTGCTGACTATAGCCTTGTGCAACCAGTATGGCCTTGTTTCTTACCACCTCTCCTTGTTCATTCAACTTGTTTCTGAAGACCTACTTTGTCCCAACGACATGCGTTCCTTTGGGCCTAGGTACAAGAGCCCACGCATCATTTCTGGAGAATTGGTTCAATTCTTCTTGCATTGCCATAATCCATTATGTATCTAGAAGCACTTCATCAACTGATGTAGGTTCTATAAGGGACATCAAACCCAGAAGCATATCTTCAGAAGGTTTGAATGAGGATATGGTTCTGACAGGTTCAATCTTATCTCCCAAAATCAATTATTTAAAGTGTTATGATCTTTGTTTGTGCTTCCTCATAGGGGTATGAATTTCAACAGCTTCAGGTTGAGCACTTTCAGAGCCTTTAGTCTCAGATTCCTTTTCTTCTAATTCTTTACCTTTAGAGCCTGAATAAGTGATTTCCAGATCTGCAAACTTTTCTGTGTCAAGCTTATCATCAAATCTAACATGAATTTATTCCTCAACAATTCGTGTTTCTGTGTTGTATACTCTATAACCCTTAGAGTGTTCAGAGTATCCTAAAATAATACACTTTTGTGCCTTAGAATCAAACTTTTTCAGATTGTCTTTAGTATTCAACATAAAACAATCACAACCAAAAGGATGAAAATATGAAATATTAAGTTTTATATTCTTCCACAATTCATATGGAGTCTTACCGATAACACATCTTATAGAGATCTTGTTCTGAATGTAACATGTTGTGTTGATTGCCTCTGCCCAGAAGTGCTTAGCTGTATTAGTCTCATTAATCATGGTCCTTACCATCTCTTGCAGAGTCATATTCTTCCTATCTACAACTAAATTTTATTGGGGAGTTCTATGGTAGAAGAAATCATGGAAAATGGCATTCTCATCAAAGAGTTTCTCAAAATATTTGTTTCCAAATTATCCACCATGATCACTTCTGAATTTAACAATTCTAAAGTCTTTTTCATTTTGGACTTGAGAGAAGAAGGTAGCAAACACAGAAGGCGACTCATCATTGTGTCTTAGAAACTTAACCCATGTCCATCTACTATAGTTATCTACAATGACTGATCCATACGTCTTGCGATTGATAGAAGCAGTTTTCACTGATCCAAAAAGGTCAGTGTGCAAAAGTTCCAAAGGCCTAGAGATAGAAATAACATTCTTTTCTTTGAAAGAAGTTTTTGAAAACTTGTATTTCTGACATGCTTCACAAAGAGCATCTGAAGATAACTTCAAATTTGGGAGACCTTTGACTAGATTAAGCTTATTTAGCTGAGAAGCCCTCATTATGCTAACACGGCCCAATCTTCTATGCCAGACCCATTACTCTTAACTAACAGACATAAGACTTTTTACATTCTAATTTTTAAGATCAGAAAGTCTAATATCATAC
The DNA here is from genome assembly GCA_963859935.3 of Lathyrus sativus. NCBI lineage: Eukaryota > Viridiplantae > Streptophyta > Magnoliopsida > Fabales > Fabaceae > Lathyrus > Lathyrus sativus. The sequence goes on along the minus strand of OZ012741.1, from coordinate 582,653,636 downwards.
ATGTTATTCTTCCTCTTGTCATTTAAAAGGATAGAGCCATCCTTCTGACTAACAGCTTCACAAGAATTTTGATTAAAGATTATATCATAACCATTATCACTTAATTGACTTATAGATAATAAGTTATGCACCAATCCTTCAACTAATAAAACATTATTAATAGAGGGGAGTGAATTGTTATCAACTATTCCGGAGCTTATGATCTTCCCTTTCTAATCACCTCCCAAACCAACGACGCCTCCAGGCTTAAGTTTCATGCTTTGGAACATATGCCTTCTTACCGTCATGTGTTCCGAGAAGTTAGAGTCCAAGTACTATGACTGGTGTTTCAACTGCACTACTAAGGATGTCTACAACACATATTATCTTATCCTTAGGTACCCACAACCTTTTGGGTCCTTTTTGGTTAGTCTTCCTAGAGTTTTTCTTAATAAACTTGGGTATCTGTTAGGATATGTATACATGTATGCATAGTTAAAACGGGAATGAGCTTTTGCTTTAGCCTTAGGTTTTGAAAAGACTTTACCTTTAGGCACAACACCATTTTATTTACCATAAGGGACAATACGGTAATAAAGAGTTTTTGGTTTATCATTTTTTCAAAAGTAGATTCTTCATTAGAATCATAACCAATTCCTCTTCTTCTGTTTCTTTTTACACCATAACTCATTGAAGTCATTACGCTTCTAGAAAGAATTTTCTAGAAGGATTTTTCATATTTATTTATGACATCATCAAAGCCTGTAAAGGCTTCTGAAAGATTTTCCTTCTCAAGTTTGGAACTCTTGCTCTTAAGAATAGAGTTATTATTTTTCAAGATAAAGGTTTCTTCATTTAAACGTGAGAAATCTACCATAATCTTCATTTAAACGTGAGAAATCTTCCATAATCTTATAGTATGAGTCTTGACTTAGATACATGAACCTTTTTCAGATCCTTGTATTTTCTTAGAAGCTTATAATACTTATCCAAAACTTCTTTGGAACTGGAGTTAAGTTTAGAGCGATAGAGTTCAGCAAATACATCTTTAGAGTCTAACTCAAATTCTGGTTCTGATTGAACTTTCTCAGCAGTAGCTTCTGTGCATGCCATCAACGTCACATTAGCTTGATCTTTGTCGGAGTGTTCTTCTTCTTCTTCTTCAGCTTGAAAGGCTTTGGTCTTCTCAGACTTTCCCATGGAATTCAGAGCCACATATTTTACTTTCCTTTGAGGCACGTCCTCTTCAAGCTCTATCTCATGACTTCTTAAAGAACTAACAAGTTCTTCAAGAGAGGTGTTATTCATATCCTTTGATAACTTCAACGCAGTTACCATATGTCTTTATCTTTTAGGTAGAATTCTGATGATCTTCTTCACATGATCAGTAATAGAATATCCCTTTTGTCCAGGACCTTCAATCCTGCAACAAGAGTTTGAAACCTTGAGAACATGTTCTCAACGGTTTCATTATCTTCCATCTTGAAGGCTTCATACTTCTGAATCAAGGAAATTGCCTTAGTTTCTTTAACTTGAGTGTTTCCTTCCTGAGTCATTCTCAGAGAATCAAATATGGACTTCGTTGTATCTTTGTTTGTGATCCTTTCATAGTCAGTGTATGAAATTGCATTTAACAAGATGTTTCTTGCTCTGTGATGATTCTGGTAGTCTTTCATCTGTTGATCAGTCATCTCTCTTCTTTCCACCTTGTTGCCACTAGCACCTATAGGATGAACGTAGCCATCAACTGCCATATCCCATAGATCCACATCATAACCAAGGAAAAATATTTCTATTCCATCTTTCCAGTAATCAAATTTTTCTCCATAAACAACTGGAGGTTTTGCACTATAGTGATCTCTATCAGCGGGTGCATCTGATTTTTTAGAGAAATTTGGGCAAAATATTGGATTTTGACGGTAGGGAAATGCAAGAGGCCTAGGAATGAAGGTTTTTCTCCATTAAAGACAAAATTCTATATTTAGTTTCATCTATTATTACTCTAAACTCATAACTATGATTAATTCTATGATGAGTAGCTAACTTCCTTCGATTAGGGCTTGCTAGATGAACTTGTATGAACATCTTGAGACATATGTCTATGTTTTATACTATCTACTTATTTGATTTTTCAGTATTGATTACTCATTTAATTTTGTGTTCATTACTTTATATGTGTTGAAGAACTTGTATGACGAACTAAGACTCGTAGTGATTACTGACCATACCTCTATGAATCTAAACTAAATTAATTATTCAACTTAGTATTTGATTAGGGATAAGAAAATATAAATTGTGACTTAGGTTTTAGCGCACCATATATTGTATGTTTTAACCATTTAGCTGACCTAAGAGACTAGGGAGTTGTATTGCAAAATAATGAGTTATAAACCAAGGACTTGAGTATAACAACAAAGTTAAACCGTCGTGATTTCAAAAAATAAATCTAGGACAAATAGACCTCAACATCAAAGGTATCACACAGGGAATTCGAAACAAGACCTAATCATATTTAATCTAATTAATTTTCTAACAATTTTTTATTTCCACAATTGTTCATTCAAACCAAACTTTGAAAACCCCTCAATTTTACATTCAATGGCATCTTAATCATATTGTTAAGATGAAAAAAAAACCATGTTGATACAAATTTATTTTATTATGTCGATATCATTTAGTACACTTGTTACATCTCTATCATTGGGCCCTATCTAAAGTCATTGTGTTTTCTTTCCAGCTTCTCCAGGATCGGATTTCAACTAGAGGAAATTAATATGGGAGTCTTCGTGTTCTTGGGAGGTGTATTTAGTCCATTCTATTCAAGATTCCTTGAGTCATCCTCTCATCTTTTTGTTACATGTGAGATAGTAGTTAAGGTTTGTTATAGGATTTTTAGTTGGTGGGTTGTTGTGCAGTTTTACCTAGAGACTTCCAACTCTTTTTTTTAGATATTTTTATTTCACCGGCCAAGGTGATTTTACCTTATCACTAAGGACTTAATCCACTATAACCTAACTTGATTACAATACAAATACCAATTGTCAGTGTCTTCATGAGTCTATTGACTAAACCCTAGTCACTTAAGGAACAAAGAATACAATCAAAATATTGATACAAATGTGTGTTTACAAGATTGCTTCTAAGAAAGAAGATCACACAAATTTCAGTACAATGAATTTTTCACCCAAAAACGAACAAAAGATTTATGTGTGTTTTTTTATATTCACAAGAATAATATTCACAAAAGTACAGTTCACGTAAGATGATAACATTTGTTCAAGTATTACACGTGAAGTCGTACGAGGTCATTTTTCCATTCTTCCAAATATATTCAATAAAGAGATCCGTTGGAAGGTAAAATTAGAATACCAAAATTCATCTATGTCCTTGCATAACGAATTATGAAAATGCGAGACAAAATGGTACAATAGTACAGTCCTTAGCCCACAAAATCAATTTAGTGGAAGAAATATTTGAACTTGTACTGTGTACTATTTTTCTCATGTAAAACCTTTTGATCTTATTTTCAATGTTCAACGGCTTTTGTTAAGTTGATGATAAAGCATGCATAAAAGAAGAATAAGAATTTGGTTGAGAGAATCTTCAAAACCTTTGGTCTTCAGAGTCTTGATCCAGTTCCTCAGAACCTGGTCTTCAGAGTCAGCTGACAAAGTTCAGAGTTGAGTTGAGCGCATGGCTTCTGAGCGTAATAGCTTCAGAAGCTTCAAAGTATCAAAAGCTTGGATAGGTAGATGCAGAAGCGTTACGTACAAAATCTAGAGCTTGATCAACTTGTAAACATGTAACCTAGAGTCAAAGTGTACTAGTTTTAGAGTCTGATGACTTCACACGTCATTTAATCAGAGTCAGAACTTGAATAAAAAATATGCACACTGAGCAAAATTATTAGAGTACAAATATATTCTCTAAAATACTATGTATTATTTTTATGAAAACATAAGGCCAGATGAAGAACCAAATCTTGTTCTAACAAATTTGACATGAAATGGTTTGGTTGATTTTAGAAATCTCCGAATGATATAATGTTCTCAGGTAAATTGGTTGCAGTGAAGGATGTGTAAGATTTGAGCACACTCTAGACTTAAAAATGTATATTGGTAGTTTTGTGTACAAACCTTGTGCTTTATTGGCTTGGATGGATTCTGGAGAATCATATTTCATATCTGAGCAAATAATTTCAGGAGTGTCTTCGATCTCTCATTGGTGTATTTTTGTTGTGTTCTTCAGAGATTGATGTTGTTTTTGTTGGTCTTGACTTGGAGAACTCTATCTTTTGTCCCACTTTTAGAGCTTATTATTTTGCTTTGTTGTTGGTTTTATCTTCTTATATCTATTGGAGGATGAAGTTTTTTTATTTGATTTTTGTTGTATATTTTTGGGGTTGGGTTAGATATCTATTATGCCTTTTATTTTAGTTCTTTTGTTTTGTACTTTGGACTTTAATGACTGTCATTATTTACTCATATATATATATATATATATATATATATATATATATATATATATATATATATATATATATATATATATATATATATATATATATATATATATATATATATAATTTTGAGATTTTTATTTATCTTTTTGGCCGAATAATTTACCCCTTTTTATATTTGAAGTTTCATAATCAACAAGTAGCATCACAATCTAATTGTTGGATAAAAACTAATCTTCTCAAGAGGAATGATGATTTTAAAAAATTATTTTAAATTGAAATGTTCCATAAATAAACCTCATTTTCAATGGTTATTGGTACGACAATTGGGAAGTTAGAATGAAATTTTATCTAATTATTGTTAACATCGATGTGGGGAAACAATCTATTTATTCCCGCTATTTGTTATTATTTAAAGAAATTTAGATTTTAAAATTTTGCATCTATGGTTTATTTTACCAAATTAATTTGCATGAAGTAAATATTATAATGTCATGTAATACAGTAACTGAATGCTAAACTAATCATGTAAATCATCTCCAAAACACATATGCAGTATTTTAATTTAATTTTAAGGTACTGTACTCTAACACATAATATCAAAAAATCACAATATCAACAACCAAGGTCTGATATCTAACCGTTAGAAAATTTTATATTTATAATTTTGATATTATAATTTTTATGGTGCTTTAATTTTATAAAAAATATGAAAAACGTACATAGATCCATAATATCGAATCTGGTTCATTTTTAAGTTTTTGATCCAAATTGTTTTTTCCTTTCTCTTTTATTCTTTATGTTTCTTTAATGATTAAGGTAATTTCATTCTATTCTTTATGATGATTCCACTAAAAAAATTATCTTAATCATCAAAGAAACATAATAAAAAAAAATGAAAAAACAATTTAAATCAAAAATTAAAAAATAGACAAGAATTGACATCAAATTTTCTAACAATTATTATTAACATCAATGTGTGGAGACAGTCTATTTATTATTAACATCAATGTGTGGAAACAGTCTATTTATTCCCACTAAATCTATAGTTATGTTCGATGTTTTACTTTTTTATGCACATCTTATGTTGGATAAAGATTTAAAGTTATTTCGACTTATTCATAGAGTATAGAAAGTAATATTTTATCAAACGTGAGATTTTTAATCGTTAAGCAAAATAAGCAACCACTTTCATGAATCATGTGTTTAAGCACGAATTTAATGAGTATTCAAAGTGAAAATATCACATGATATAGATGTAAGTAGCAACAAAAGTAGTTTTCACATACACATAGAGAAAAGATTGACAGAAGATAGAGAGCATATCTATCCTTAGAGAGCATCAATACATGTTGTTTGAATGGGATTCTTATTTGAATCATATGTTTGTGTCTCAGTTCCTTATTAATGTCCATCTAACAATGAAATCATTCTCCTTGATATTCACTTGTATTTTTGCGACGTCTCTCATTATGCCCCGCCAGACGCCTTCTACAACTCCTTTTTGTGTCATCAAATTCAGATAGCTCATGGAATCTGAAAAACAAAATATTTAGTAGATTCAAGTTTGATTTACATAGTTAATTTACATGCTCAAAGTGTTTTAGATTTATCGATAATAGAAAACAATTATGTTGACTGAAAATTAATCTTGATTAAAATTTTATAACAATCATTTTCTTTTTGTACTAATAAGCATGTCACACCAATCTATATCAACTTCTAAAATAATGTTATTTGGGGAATTGAACCAATGTTTTCTTTTATCTCCACCAAACCTTAAATTAACTACAGTGTTGTGAAGCTTATAGGATTTGAACCCAATTTTTTTTTTTTAAATATATTGATAATATCATTACAAGCATAAGTTGCCCAAGAAATGAATGGAAAAATATATTGATGATAGAGCATAAGTTGTATGAGAAATAAACAAAATTTTAGAGGCAAAATACTATAGATTTCTACCAAGAAACAAACACCACTTGACACAACTTAAGTCTAACAACAAGGGATACGCCAATTCAATAATTTGAACCCAAAATAGAAACCATAATGATAATAGAATATTATACTAGTATTATACTAGAGGAAATAAAAATAAATAAATAAATCTCCTCACTATACCTACAACTTCCCCCATAATTTGCCGCAATAACCATTAATTAATTACTCAAACGGGTGTATAGAACCTAAACATTATTAGTATAATACTAGTATAATAGCCATGGGTTCTTAGCCAGCTACCCTAAACACTTATTAGTATTCCAACAATTTAATATTTTCACCGGTTACTCCAAACAAAATTATTAAAATTAAATTTTAATTTAATTCATCTTTATAAAATTGACTTTATAAATAAGAAGTATTATTCTATATAAATTATTTTTATTAAAAAATATTTTAAGATAATGTGAGACTTAAATTTATGTCAATACATCTCTAACCAGATTTGATTTCTACACCCAAACATCTTCTTAATTACATTTGAGCCTCAAATAACACCTCCTTCCAAATAAGAAAAAAACATCTTCTTAATTACATTTGAGCCTCAAATAACACCTCCTTCCAAATAAGAAAAGATCGTTTCCACCTAAAACTCTAAACTCATACAAGGAGAAAGACATCTTTCTACGTATGAGATGCCCTCTTAAGAGATTTCCTATCCTACCTCCAAAGGGGAGTCAAAACCATGTGAGCCATACCTAGCCTTGATAATATCAATCCAAAGCGATGACAAAACCAAAAGAACCCTCCACCGAAAATTACTTAACAAAACTAAATTAAATAATCTAAGATATTTCACCCCCAAAAAACCTCCAACCCTTTTAGCCTTACACACGTCCCTTCCAATTAACCCACACAACCTTCGCTTCTCCTTTCGATTCCTCAAGAGAAAACATTTTTGCAAATCCACCAACTTGCTCCAAACCGAAATCAATATCTTTATGAAAGACAAAAAGAACACATGGATAGAGTTCAACTCCAAATTCATAAGGACCATCCTACCTCCAAGATTCACAAAATTGTTCCTCAAAGAGGGTAATATCTTAGATACTAGATTAAGAAGAGGAACCAAAATCTCTCCTTGTTAGCAACCACAAGAAATCCTAAATACATATAAGAAAGAGAACTCACCTTATAGTGAAGAAAGTCTTCGTGTTAGCAACTACAAGAAATCCTAAATACATATAAGAGAACTCACCTTATAGTGAAGAAAACCTTCACCTAGCTCTAGGAAAATCCTACTCACATTAACCTCAAACAGACTACTCTTACCTAAATTCACTTTGAGGCCCGAAGCATGCTCAAAGCCTTTGAGAATCGACTTCAAAGTCAAGAGGTTTTCAATAGACGGGACCCCAACCGACACAATATTGTTTGCATATTGAAGATGATACATCTCAAACTTGTTTCGATCTATCTTGAAACCTTCAAACTCCCTAACCGAAACTGCCTTTTTTAAGGATGTGTTAATTCTCTCAACCACCAAAAGAAAAAGAAATATGGCTAAAGGGTCTCCTTTCTTCATATCCTTTTAAATACTAATTTCCTCAGTTGAGAACCATTCACCAATAATGAGAGACTATCGGACGGAAAAGACACAAGCACGAACCCGAACACTTTATTTATCATCAAAACCAAATCTCTGCAACATATAATCCAAAAAAGAAATAGTCGCAGGCTTTCTCAAAGTCCATTTTAAACACCAAACACTCTCATTTAAACATCTTAGCGTAGTTTAAAACTTTGTTAAAGACGCCCACTCTATCCACCAATTTCCGCCCCTTAAGAAAAACCGATTTATATTACCTTTCATAAGACCTTATATAATTCCTTGATTAAAGCAAAAATAAAACTTGTCTGAACCTAGAATTTTTTAACATCACAATCTTTCACTACCTCTCATTCTTTGACAAGAGAAAGGAGGCTACGTGGGCTTCATTGTCCACTTAAAACCTTATCAAGAAGATCTGTCTATTAAGAGTAGGAAACTCTTAGTTACCATTAGAGAAGTGGTTTTTGAATAAAGAACCCGCCTTTCCCATTCATTTGAGTTGAATCTTCAACCCAACCACTTGTCATCAGAAAGCTTTAATGACATTCTTGACTAGACACATGCATGAAAGTATCATGTAATCGCATATCCTTCTTTCAATCACTTTAAGCATATCTTTATTTCAACCACTTGAGCATGAAGTTTGGTAAACGATAGTATCCTTATTTTTCAAAAGCCTCGACAGATTTGCAAACTTTTCAAATCAAGCTCTTTAATATGATCCACTCATATATATCTTGGTAAATTACCTTAGTGAAGAATGCTATAGTATGGTTTATAATAACGCTATGTTTAAATTACACTATACATGACTAGAAATAGAATAAGTAACTAAAATTAGAAATAGAAAATAAATGAAACTTCATTCTAATTTGGGTATATAACATAATTAGTGTTGAGAAGTCTCTATACCCAAAATTTTCCACTTGAGAATTGTTAAGTATTTCTTTTAACAAGTTGAATCTTCTTTTATTAAGCAAAAAATCTTTTTTAAAATAGATTATAAGTGTACTAGGTCTATAACACCTGTTACATCAAAATCTTCATTATAGACAGCCCAAAAAACAAGTACCACATAATAAAGATTTGAACTTGTCAAAAATAGAAAAAGAAGATTTGATATAGCACCAACAATGATTGATCCAATTGAAAAGTAAAAAATATAATAAAATTCAGAAAACTCAAGAATTAGTTAAAAGAGATTAGGGTTTGTGAACCTGCTACATTGCTGACAAAACCTTTGCTGCATCTCTGCAACGTGTACGGCTGGTGCCTTAGCATGATACTCACATACCTTATGTCTCCGATGATACTGTTTAGCTTCACTCAGATCAGCATCACAATTCTCCACTTGACAACAAGGTGGAACATTGGACCCTCCAGCTTTGGACCTTGGTTTACTATACAGATCTGTTACTACCCTCTTCTTTCTACCTTCCTCCTCCTCTTCAAATTCCATTTCATCTTCATCTTCATGTTCCATCTCTTCATGATTGTTCACCACTTCTTTCTGCCTCCAAGTTCTTTTTCCCTCTGACCTTCTTGTCTCCATGGCTTCAAGAAGAAAAAAAAGCCAGAGAGATCTAAAACAAAGGTTAAAAATATGAAGAAAACTCAAACGTAGTACTATTCATGTATGAGGAAGAGAACAAGAGAGCATATAATAATTCTTATATATAGAAATAGTAAAACATCACAACAGTGAATAGTGTGAGAGAATGTATTAGGACCACAAGTGGTGTATATGGTATGGTCTTCACATTTATTTGTCGTGAACTAGCTAGGGTAAAAGTGAAAGGTGGTGGACTTAAAAGCCTACGTTTTTTATAGGTTTGAATAGTACAAGAAGACCTGGTGAAGACTATGAACAAAAATCTGTTAACTGTGACAAGAGAATCATGTATGCAATAATTATTCATATATATATGGCGTATGTTTTAGTCCAACTTCTAATTATTATGATCTTTCTTATCTTAATTGGAAAGTTAAGATTAAGACAAATCAAAATCAAAATCAAATAAACAAAACCCTTCTTCTCACTCTTCTTAATTAATTATTACATTTGTGGACTTTTCTTTAAATAGAATATGAAGAAAAAAAAATAGTGATAGCTAAGTAAGTGGATTGAATCTGATTCCTATTGGTAGGAAAAAATGTTTCCTTTTTTAGTGGCTTTCAATTTTGGTTAATCTTTTATTTAGTGATTAGTGTGTTTAACACATTACTCTCTTGTGGAAGCTTATGTATATGAGTTTGGAGGCGGTTCATCTTATTTAACTTGGTTCTTAATGTTAATTTTATCATTGTATGTCTCTTTTTAAAATGTCAGTTATAATCTTGAAGTTAGTTAAGACTAAAAAAAAAAGCTCTTTTAAGATGGTGTAAAGGTTGACTTTAAGATTTGAAAAAAAGTTATTAAAGATTTAAAGTGTGTGGGGCTTTCAATTTTGTTTAATCATTTATTTAATGATTATTTTATTTAACGGATTACTCTTGTGGATGCTTATGTATATGAGTTTGGAAGCAGCTCATTTTATTTAATTTAGTTTTTTATGTTAATTTTATTATTTTTTTATTATTTTTTAAAAAAATATCTTTTACGATCTTGAAGAAATTAGTTAAAATTAAAATTAAAAAAGTCCTTTAAGTTGGTGTGAAGATTGACTCTGAGATTTCTAGGGTTAAGTGGTCAAATGTCTGCAAGCTAGTCTAAGCTGAAAAGTGATTTGGGTATTCGGCATCCTGTTTGGCTAACTTAGTTTTCAGCATGTACCTTGGTTTGCATGTGGGAGTCAATCTCGCCTTAAGGCTACGGGAAATTTGCTTGTTAATCTTTTATATTAGAAGTTATTATCGTGGAAGTAGGGAGTTGATCTTACTTAATTTGCCTCTTAATGTTATTCATTTTTTTTTCTTATCTTTTTCCTAAAAATACATGTTAAGATTTGGAAAAAGTTAGTAAAGATTTAAAGAAGGTTCCTTTGTGCGTGTAAGGGAATGGGGTGAAAATGAGTCTAAGATTTCTTGGGCTAAATCGTCAAGTATTTGCAAGCCTAAGCAGAAAGGTTATCTGGGTGTCCAAAACTCCTATTTAGTTCACTTGCTCTTTCGTCAAATGGAGATGGAAACTAATCTTAGGTGTTTATGATCTCTTGTGTGATATCTTATCTGTTAAATATGTAATTTATGTTGTTTCCTCCCTTGATAAGGGTAGGTCTTCCAGTTCATGTTCTACATCTGATGACTTTTTTAGCAAGTGAACTAATCAAGTTGAAGTAATAAAATATAAGATCATCTCCACAAGGATTGCGTTAAATCCGTGCTATTTGAAAAGCAAAGTCAGGGGGTTTATTTGAGAGTATGTTGAAATTGCTAATAAAAAAACATGAATAAAATTTCAGATGAGAAATAAGCACAAAAGCAACTGAATAGAAAATATATAATGAAATCAAGCAAATAACATCAAAGTCATATGATCCAACAAAGTAAAGTTAAGTTCATCTCCTAAGACCTAATCAAGAGAAATCTATCTACTCATAGTAATACAAGTATATACCACGAGTTTAGAAAAATAATACATGAGAATCAATGAATAATGAGGTCTTAAATGGCTAAAAACTTTAATTATTGAGCTCTAATAATGCTTTACCATCACTTATGTATCCCAAACTAGTAACCCCTGCAAAAGTGTACTTTATGTACTTTTAAACGGCTAAAGTGTGTCAGAAATCCTTTTTATCGTGCACAGTCTGGTTCCATCATGCACACTATGGACCAGTCAAATCACCATCGTGCATGTACAAAATGCTTCTTATCATGCACACTATGTACCTTCTTCTCCTTGTCGTGTACATGATGTCATGCATGGTGCACACGATTTTTTCAATAAAGATTTTTCTTTTTTTCCTTTTGCATGTGATCCTCTTATGAACCTTGCACTTGTCAAACCAACGACATACACCATTTATAGCAGAATTAGGACTTCCATTCCTTATTTCAATTCAGATTAATCCAAATAATTTTCTCCAACATTCCTTTGTACTTAACATGTCACTCATATCACCTTTTCACTCGAATTGAACAGGGTGATCACATAATAAATATACAAAAGTATTTCACCATAAATTTGTAAAATTTCTAACAAAGTCAATCATACCCATATTAAATACAAGCTATTGAGGTCTTTCAAGGTTGTGATAAGGCTTATGTCAAGGTATGATATTTTGGGATAATATGTTTAAACCTTTATCATTAGGTTCCTAGTTTTCCTTATGTTACCATGTTCTTTTCATAACATTCTTTACCTGGTCAATTAGTACTAGAGAATAAAATTTGTTGGTCTTTTTCGTTCATTTTTAATTTTTTTTGAAGAAATCATTTTAACTTCTTTATTTTCTATATTCTATTTTTTTTTCTTTTTATGTTGATCATTTTTCTCTAGTACCCCAACCCAAACTCAAACGTAGATAATTTCTAAGAGTCATCTCAAACTTATTTTTTGCATCGACTAAGGAAACTAAGCTTTCTACATAAATCTAAAGAGGATGGAAAGATTTAATCTTCAAGTCAATTAGCTACATATTAGACTATGTCACCGAATAAAATGGCTCATGCTCAAAGGGTTTAAATAACGAATATAAACATTTCATATAGGTTGGCTGGAAAAGGCTAAGAGTTTCCATAAACAGGTGCCAGACAAATATACTAAATCAGAAATAAAACAAATTCTATAAAATAACAATTGTATGGATACTCTCATAAGAAGGAAAAGTAAACATTGAATTTTTTTTACTCAAAACTTACTAGCTGAGGTATCTGGAAATTGAGCTCATGTCAGTTGGATATTCTCTTCTTCTTAATCTTTCAATTTGTATCTGAATCTTCAATCTATACTCTACTTTCTTTATCTTTGCTTTTTCTTTTTTGCATGTCTTGCTTTTCTTGTCATTCGTGAGGCTGTGAAAAAACTCTAACATATGAAGTATAATAGGTCGCCCCATGATGTGTTGCATTGGCATAAAACTCTTAGCCAATATCATCATTGTTCTCCTTGATCATAAAATTCAGATTTATAAATTCCTCATTTCCAAGTTCTCAAGAATTTATGGGTACCTATTCACTATCCAAGTTAAGTGCTCTTTTAGGGACCACTTTGTAATTCCTCAATTTCAAATATTTTTCCTTACATGCAACACAGTGCAACTTGTATGTTGGATGTTTGACAATAGTATGTGCTTGTGGTGCAGATGAAGTAGTTGTTGTAGAAATTCGGCTTCACTTTAGTGTTATTATCCAACAACAAAGTTAAAACACGACAAAAAGAAAGTGAAAATATAACTTGAAGATGAAATCATTAGTGTAAATTGCTCAATTCGGTAAAAGGAATTTAGTAGAAATTGAATGTTATACTAACAAAATAGTTTGCAACTTCTTTTATATGCCCCGAATACGCTCTCATCGTGCACACGATGTAATGTCTCTATCCTAACATTCACAAATGTAGCATCTCTCTCATCAACAATAAAAAAATCCAACCATCATGTACACGAAGGTTATGATAGTGCACATGATGGATCTACAGTGCACACGATGCAACTTGTAGTGCAAATGATGGAACAATTCTTGTACATGAATTTCCTAGCAGCTTTTCTCTCTTTTTTTCTTCTGAATTTCGGCTTACAATTACTTTATCCCTTCAAATTTTCCTAAGCCCCTCATATATTTTTCATCCCACTATACAAAACAAACAAAAAAATCAAACTTACCAATTACATGAATTTCAAATAAATTCTAAACAAATACTAAATAAAATGAAACTTTTTAATGATGTGTTGTCTCCCATTAAACGCTTCTTTAACCATTAGCTTGATTGTTGCTCTTTTAAGGTTCTATGAGTATTAGAGACACCTTTGATACTGGTATCTCCTCTATAGCATATGGTTCCACCATAAACATATGTGAATCTCTAGGATCTTGTATCTCTACAACACCACTAAAAATACCTCAGTAATAATAAAAGGACCAGACCATTTTGATTTCAACTTACCTAGAAATAACCTCAGTCGAGAAGTGTAAAGTAGACCTTTCTGTCCTGGTTAAAAATCTTTTTTCACCAAGTTCTTGTCATGATGCCTCTTAGTTCTCTCCTTGCAAATCACAGTGTTTTCATAATCTTAAAGTCTCATATCTTCTAACTCATCCAGTTTTAAAAAACCTTTTCCTTCCCGCTGCTTTTTCATCAAAGTTCAAGAATTGTATTGCCCAATAAGCTTTATGTTCCAGCTCAACCGATAAGTGACAAACTTTCTTATAAACAAATAAATATGGGGAAGATCCTAAGTGAGTTCTGAAATTTATTCTATACGCCCAAAGAGCGTTGTCTAATTTTTTCGACTAATTTTTTATGGTTGTAGAAACTGTCTTTTCAAGGAGTTGTTTCAGCTGCCTTTTAGATACTTCTACTTGTCCGTAAGTTTGAGGATGGTAAGGTGTGGATAATTTGTGTTTCACATTAGATTTTTCAAGCATACCTTTTAAATACTTGTTGCATAAGTACGTCCCCTATCACTAATCAAGACTCTAGGGACTCCGAACCTAGCAAAAACATTATTTTTCATAAAGTTTAAAACAGTTTGGGCATCATGAGAGTTCAAACCATTTAGTGACATAATACGCACATACGAGAATGAAAACATGAAATTTAGATGGTGGAAAAGGACCCATGAATTCAATTCCAAAACTATTGAAAGGTTTTACCTTTAGCATTGCATTAAGGGGAATTATGTCTTGTTTTAAGATGTTACCTATTTTCTGACATTCGAGACATTCTTGAGCATACAAATTACATTATTTAGATGAATTTGGTCACAAAATACAACTTTAAAGTGCTTTGGATGCAGTTCTTTCTCCACTATGGTGGCCTCCATAAGCTGAGTTATAACAGTGCCAAATAATGTTTCTCGCCTCCTCATCTGCACCACACATGTGAATCAAACCATCAACACTAATTTTAAATAGATAAGGTTCATCCCATAGATAGCGAGTAACCTCTTGGCAAAAAAAATTCAATTGTTTCCAGGCGTAGTCCTCAAGGACTTTTTTTTAAACTTTGTAGTTGGCCACGCCAGCAAACTAAGGTTGCTCGCTGATTATCATCAAGTGCTCATCCAGAAATTCCTCAATAATATTATTTTCCTTCTTAGTCACTTCATTATTCTCCAACTTGGATAAGTGATCATCTACAACATTATATACTCCATTTTTATCTTTTATTTCTAAGTCAAACTATTGTGACAATAATATCCATCAGAGTAACCTCGACTTAGAATCTCCTTTATTGAAGACATATCTTAGTGTTGCATGATCGTTAAAGAGAATAACTTTCAAACCAATTATATATGCCTGAAATTTTTCAAATGTGAATATCGCAACTAGTAATTCTTTTCCGGTGGTAGTATAATTTACCTAATTTTCGTTTAAAACTTTACTAGTGTAGTACATTACATGGAAAATTTTCTCTTGGTGTTGACCAAGAACCGCTCCTACTGTGTAATTACTCGCATTACACCAAAGTTCAAATGGAAGTTCCCAAATTGGAGCGACGGTTACATGTGCAGTAACAAACTTGTCTTTAATAACTTAAAAATATTTCAAACATTCAGCATCAAAGTCAAAATCATTTTATTTAACTAGTACAATGTAAAGACGTTTGCAATCTTCACAAAGCCTTTTATGAATTATCGGTAGAAACCGATAGGAAACTTCTCACTCCTTTCACATTAACTGGAGGTGGTAATTTTTCAATGACCTCTATTTTAGCTTGATCAACTTTAATACCATTTGATGTGATTTTGTATCCTAAAATGATACATCTGGTACCATAAAATGGCATTTTTCCCAATTTAAAATTAGGTTTGTTTCAATACATCTCTTCAAAATAGCATTAAGGTGACCAATACATTTATCAAAATCACTAAAAGATACAAAAAAGTTCATCCATAAATACCTTGATGGAACTTTCAATCTTATCAAAAACAGAAAGCATGCACCTTTGAAAAGTTTCAAGAGCATTGCAGAGTCCAAATGGCATCATAAGATACGAGAACACTCCATAAGGGTATGTAAAAGAGGTATTCTCTTCATCGGCAGGATCTATAACAATTTTTTGTATAGCGAATAACCATCCAAGAAACAATATTAAGCTTGAACTACTAACCTGGGAGATCTTAACTCAAGGTACTTTCATGCATATTGAAGTCTCGAAATAGATATAATTCAATCACTTCTATTTATTCGGGTGATTCGTTGCTTGAGGAGCTTTTACCCATTAAAAATGTTGCCATGAGATTCTTTAAGGATAAGTTTGAAAGACTTGGGGTTAAACGGCCAAAACTGGACTTGCATGACATTGTGAAGCTTAGTACGATGGAGAGGGATAGTTTGGAGGTTGAGTTCTCTATTGAGGATATTTGTGAAGTAGTTTTCGAGTGTGATGGGAACAAATCACCTAGCATGGATGGTTTTTACTATAAATTCTTAAAGCACTGTTGGGAGATTGTGGGATCTGATGTTACAAATTGTGTGCTCAAATATTTCAAGACAGGTTTCTTGCCCAAAGCTTTCATCTCATATTTTATAACTTTAGTCCCTAAGGTGGAGAATCCTCAATGTTTCAAGGATTTTAGACCAATAAGTCTTATTGGGTGTATTATTAAAGTGATTACTAAGTTGTTGTCTATAAGGTTGAGTCATGTCATTAGTAAGCTGATTTCACCTTCCCAAACGATGTTCGTCTTGGGTAGACAACTTCTTGATGGAGTTTTAGTTGCTAATGAAATTATAGATTTGGATAGGAGAAATAATAGATCTTACTTGTTGTTTAAAATGGATTTTGCCCAAGCATATGATTGCATTGA
Organism: Lathyrus sativus; assembly: GCA_963859935.3. Taxonomy (NCBI): domain Eukaryota; kingdom Viridiplantae; phylum Streptophyta; class Magnoliopsida; order Fabales; family Fabaceae; genus Lathyrus; species Lathyrus sativus. Next base: position 582,636,727 of record OZ012741.1, on the reverse strand, counting down.
ATGGGAGTTTTTCGATATTGTTCTTGTTGCCATGGGATTTGGTTCCAAGTGGTTAAGATGGATGAAAGGGGTTGTTTATATTAGCTTTATGTCAATTTTGATTAATGGTAATCCGTCGAAGGATTTCAAGGCCTCAAGGGGTTTGAAGCAAGGGGGTATGTTATCTTCGATCCTTTTTGCTATAGTAGTTGAAGGCTTGCTCGTGTTGCTTATGAGAGCTTCTTCTTTGAATATCTTAACTGATTTTAAGATCAATGCAAATGAATCTACCAATATGCTTCAATTCGCTGATGATACGCTCCTGGTTTGTGGTGGAGCTTGTTCTAACCTTTGGGCTATCAAATCTATTTTACAAGATTTTGAAATGATATTGAGGATGAAGGTTAACTTTGTGAAAAGTTATCTTTATGGAGTAGGATTAGATCTGGACTTTTTGCAGGCTACTGAATGGTTTTTATTCTGTAAATCAGGTGTTCTCCCCTTCAAATTCCTTTGCATTGTTGGTGGTGGTAACCATAAGAGGATTTCCTTTTGCAAACCGATTCTTTCTTGTCTTAAGAATAGATTATCTTCTTGGATTGGTAGGAATTTATTGATTGGTGGAAGAGTCAGCCTTATTAAATTCCATTCTAGCTAATCTCCGCATTCATCATCTTTCTTTAAGGCTCCGAGTAAAATTGTGAAATAAATCATCGCAATCCAAAGGCGGTTTCTTTGATCAGGTTCGATGGTTAAGAAAAGCATGGGCATGGGGTAGCTAGAAATTTCTTTGTAAGTCCAAGGAAAGCGGTGGTATAAGGATTAAACACGTTGGTATTTTTAATAAGGAAATGCTTGCGAAATGGTAGTGGATGTTCCTGCAGGAAGGTTCTGAAATATGGAGGCCCATTCTTCGTCATAGGTATGGTAACTTGGCTAGGCGGGTTTTAAATTCTTCGGTTGCTGGTAAGTCTATTTCAGATTCATTGTGGATGCGGGACATTCTATCATCAAGATTCTTTACTGATATGGTCTATTTTAACAATCATATTATCCCTATGTTAGGTTGTGGTAAGTTTGTCCCTTTTTAGACTGTTAAGTGGATTAGAAATGACTCTTTATGCATCTTATTTCCTGAATTATATGAAGCAAAAAATTCTAAAATGTGGTCTATTTTTGAGATGGGAGGGTAGGAGGATGGCATTTTGAATTGGAAGATTAAAAACATTCAGTTTGTCACGTATTCTAATGGTGCTGCTGACATTCAAGCTTTAGAGGGCCTGTTGTTCAATTCTCATCCACGGAATGACAGGGAAGAAGTGTGGGATTGGTCCTTGGAGGTAAGTAGAATGTTTTCTATTAAATCTTTTTATGAATATGTTGTGCATGTTGTTGATGGTTTGATTTTGGAGGATTCAGAGATGATTGTTTTAGAGATCATGTGGAAGACTAATATCCCAATGAAAATAAAGATTTATGTGTGGAGGTTGGTTCTTAATAGGTTACCGACCCATATGAATCTTGTGGATAGAGGAATTGTTGAGTCCAACCATGATAAGGTGTGTGTCTTGTGTTTCATTGATAATGAGGATTATCCGCACGTATTCGTTTCTTGTCATAAAGCTCAATTGGTTTGGTCTAAAGTTCTGCATTGGGTTGGATTCCCTTGGATTAATGTTAGCAATTACTGTGGTCATACTTTGTCGTGGTTCTTGAACATTGTAGGTAGGAGCAAGGTATAATCAGTTTGTTCATTATGGTTTATTACGTGCTGGAGTGTTTGGAGCCTAAGAAGCAATATAATTTTCAATGATGAAATTTGTAATGTTGAGTCTATTTTCCATCGCATTATATTATTTTATTGGAGATGGTTGGCCATAGGGACTTATATCCGTAGAAGTTGTAGTCTTTATGAGTGGACAAAATTCCCATTTTACTTCTTGTAGTTGGCCTTTAGTCGTTCCCCTCTTTGATTGTATTTTGTTTTGGGTTGGAGAATCCCTTTTTCTCCCTTTAATTCAAATCATTGCTTATAAAAAAAACAAATCTTTCTAACATTTGATCCATAAAAGGTAATGGAAAATGATCTTTTTGAGTAGCTTGGTGTAACTTCTGTTAATCAATACACATATTCCATACGGTAATTACTTGAGTTGGATAAAGTTGTCCTTTTCATTTTGAATGACGGTCATACCTCCCTTCGTCAGGACTACATGCGTTGGACTTACCCAAGAACTATCAGAAATAGGATAGATCATACCTACTTCAACTAGCTTCACAACTTTGTTTTCTCGCCACTTCTTTCATGGTAGGATTTAGTCTTATTTGAGGTTGAACTATCAGGTTGAATTATTCTTCTAATTTTATCTTGTGCTTGTATTAAGTAGGGCTTATACCTTTCAAATCAGTAACACGCCAACAAAATGCTTTCGTGTCCCCTCATAAGACTCTCAAGAGTTTTTCTTCTTCCAAAATAGATAAGGAACTAGTAATGATAGAGGGTTGCAATGGTTTTTCATCCAAAAATACATATTACAGATGTTTTGGAAGCTCTTTCAACTATGGATCCTTTGGAACTGTATTGGAATATATTGCTCATTATCACCTAACTATTGTATCTTTCTTGTGGCTTTCTATACATTAGTGGTTTGCAATTAAAGTAAACATTCTGCAAACTAGATATTAAATTCATCTTCAACCTTTTTCGAATAAATTTATAATGACTCGATCCATTGGTGGTAAAGGTGATTCTTCTGCGGCCACCTCTTTAACAATTTCTTCCACTATATCAATTTTGTAACACTGAGGATTACCTTTATGATGCTTCATTGCTTCGAACACATTAAACACAACTTTTTCTTTATTGAATCTCAAGATCAACTCTCTCAATTCCACATCAATGAGAGATATTCATATTACAAAGAACAAAACTCCTAGAAGTTGTGGTGTTTCATTATCTTCTGGCATATCAAGAATCATAAAATTTGTTGGAAACAAAAAATAATCTACTCTCACAAGTACGTCATCGAGAACTCCGTATGAGCAAGTGATACAATATCCATCTAATGTAAGAGGCATATGAGTTGGCTTGGGTTCCCAATAATTTAAATTTCTCATCATAGGCAGTTGCATCAGATTAATGCTAGCTCCTAAATCACACACAACATGACCAATTGTTAGTGAGCCAATAGAACCTTGAATAGTAAATGTACCTAGATTAGTGAGTTTGGGTGGAAGGTTTCATTGGATTATTTCACTCCGCTCTTATGCGAATGTGATATTCTAGTCATACTTCAACGTACATTTTCCTGATATAAGCTCCTAGGTGAATTTAACATAAACTGGCATATGCTCGAGAGCTTCACATAATGGAATGTTAACCTGTATTTTTGTCAACATGTACATGAACTTTCCGTATTCACCCACTTCCATTTCCTTCTTAGGTGTCTTCTTCAAGATTAATAAGGTGGTTTGATATAGTGTAGTAGCTCATGTTTAGGTTTATTTAGGATCCGTTTCTTAGTTCTTCTTAAAGGCGGGTTTTGATATATGAGTTTGTCAAGGGTATCCCCCCTCACTATGTTTTTGCTCATTTCCTAATTTTTTTTCTCCCTCTGATTTTTTCTCAACCTCTTTTTCAACTAGAATATTTTCTTCAATCTCTTTCTCACCCTCACTTGTTTATTTTCTCTCACCATTGGCATATGGGTTTGAAGGTGTCACTCTATTTCTCAACTCAATACTTTGCAACTCTAATTTTGAGTTTTCTATCATATTTCCAACAAATCCCCCACTTTAACTAGCTTGTGTAAACATTTTCCTAGATATTACCAACTTGCATTTCTAGATTTTATATGGAAGCTTTGGTGTTCTTAATCATGGTGTCCTGATTCTTGGTTATTTCTACTTTGGTCTTAACCATTGCTTTTTGATTTCCTCCTACATGTTCACTTGATGGAATGGCTTTCATAATTTTGGTAAAGGTTTCTTAAGTTTATTTGTGGTTCTTGAGGAACATGTGGAACTCCCTAATTTGAATTAAAATTACGATTATTGCTCTACTTAAAATTTGGGTGATCTTTCCAACCGAAATTCTATGTGTTGAAATAAGGATTATTTTTTTTGAAAGTTTGCATACTAAGCATCAGCAATAGCTCCTTCTAGTACACATTTTCCATTTGCATGTCCTTCCTCACAGAAATCACACCTTATTGTTTGAACCTAACTTACATTTTTCGAACAAGTGCAGATATAGTTAACTGTTTTAAAACAACCTCAAGTTGAGCTAACACTGCTCTACTCGGATCTAACTCAAGCACACCTTTTATTTTGATTTTTCAATCACTAATTGAGAGATAATCATTTTGGCACATTCTTTCAGTCAACTTTCTTACCTCGTATTCATTCTTAGTTCTTATGGTACCTCTAGTCGAGGCATCAAATAGCATTCTTGCTTGAGCTTCTAGACCTCTAGTAAAATGTGTCATTTGCTTCATAGTGCTCTCATAGTTATTTGGACACCTTCGGAGTAACAACTTAAATCTCTCTCGTGCATCAGACAATTATTCAGACGCACCTTGGTCGAAATTTGAAATTCCAGCTCTTCTTTCAACGAACTGGGCATTTGAGAAAAACCTCTCTATAAACTTATCCTGGAATTCCTTCCAATTTTGAATAGTACCATTTGGAATGCATTACAACCCATTTGCTCATCATATCAGAGAGAAACGAAACATGCATAATTTTACATGATCTCCAGTCACATCATTCGTCTTTCACATCAAATAAGTCTTATAAAATAATTCCATATGCTCCCAAGGTTATTTGATAGCTTTCCCATCAAACAAATTTTCTCTTAAATCGGGAAGCACGTGATTTTTTATATCAAAAGTAACAGGGGTTAGTAGGTTGAAAAACCTAAATATATTTGTTTAACATCCGTTCTCATATAGTAATCCCCCATCATTTGTCTTGGTGGATTAACCATCTCTTCTTCAGTTTTTTGTGCCTTTCTTATTCCATTTCGAGTTGCTCGTGATGTTATTTTGATTTCTTAATCTAATAATATTAGTTTCGAACTTGAACCTCATATAAACAAACAAACAACACCTCAATAAAATTTTACCAAATAGAACTGAATAAGAGTAGAAAATAAACATAAAAATAACAATAACAATCAAAATAACAAAAATGAAATGTTTCACAATAATTGCCTTGTTGAAATTATAGAAAATACCCGACAACAATGTCATACCCTAATTTTTAATCCTAAGATCCCACCTCCTTTTGCATCATTATAGATCATTCATTCCATGACTTATCGGTTTGTGCAAGCATATTAATTTCAAGTGATGATGGTACTCATTCTCTCAGCCAGGTACTTTAAGACGTGATTAATGGATTCTGATTCAAGGATCCCATGGTTTTCTACTGGATTGAATCTTGTGAAATCGAATCAATTGGTTCTCGGGTTTAAGCATTTTTTAATCAAGGATCAAAGTAGTTCTCCTCATGGTGCCTCAGAAAGAGAATTAGGGTTTTCTTTGTATCGTGTGTGGTCGTTTAAGAACTGGTCATGGTTTTGTGGCAAGTTACGAGTAAACTTCATTTTCAGGGATTTTTCTCAAAGCATGGTTTATACGTCGAGTTCATCATTATCTAAATCTTTGGTTGTGCAGGTAACAAAGATCGAATTTAATTCAAGAAAGACTTTTGGTATGTATCTTTGAAGTCGTATCATCATTTGTTTGCTTTCGATCTTAAGTGAAAGAGCTTGGGTGTTTCTTGACAATCAGTCTACGAGAAACACACTTGAGAATGATAAAGTTTAAGAACTTTAAATCAATTTTAGCCGAAAGTATTCAAAGTGAAGTCCAAGGCTCGTAAGTTAAAGTTTATTCATTGTTTTCCAGAAAGTTCGTGTTTAAATTCAAGACGTGACTATGTTCATTCAAATAACAAGTTTTTTTTTCTTTTTTCAAGTTCAAAGGTTTTTTGTTTCCGCCAAGTCAAATATGCTCATTACAAGGACATTTAAACCTAAAGCTAAGGCAAATTCCGTTTAAAATTCTAATCAAATCTTCATCATTGAATTTCTTTACCAATTTCTATATGATGGTATATAATACGGGATGAAAAATTGCTATTACTAGCTTTTGCAATACAAGAATCTCTATATCGCATGGCTTAGAGAATTTCAAAGATGGAAAAATGGTTTGTATGCTATCATGAAGAATTCACCGCTCAAAAAGCTCAAATCGCAAAAGCAAGAGGATTTTTACATGATTTATGACAATTTTCAAGATTCAAGAAGTTGAAGATTTTTAGGTCCACTTAAGGTTCAAAGTATATTAGACCATGTTTCCACAAAATTCAAGTGAGAAACCTATATTCAAGTTCATGTCATTATTCAAGAAAATTTAAAGTTTTGAGCTCAACTCAAAATTAGATTTCACCATACAAGAGGTACATGAGGTTTAAAATCTCATTACAATTCAAGATCAAATCCCAAAATTCACCAGGAATAACATCACAAAAAAAACACAGCATCACAAAACCTCAAAAGATACACAATACCGTACACTATAAACACTCAGCATAGCAGGAAAAATTGAAACATAAAAGGTCACCATACACACGCATCATTAACCATTGCAGGGAAACATACACAAACAATTCACACAAATAGGCATAACAATATGATTCAAGGTGAAAAAGGATATGATGACACCGATTTCCCACACGCAACAGATAAACATGAATTAAAGAAGAAGGAGAATATAGTCATTTCAAAGCAACAACTCACGAGTCGCGGAAAAAGGAATGAGGATGCGAATCGTACCTTAGTTCAATTCCTGGTGAGTATTCATTTTAATTGCTTTTCTCTATCGTTGTGTGATTTCCTAATTTTTATGAAACCAGGTCGATTTTAAACCAATTGATCAAACGTTGTGTGCGTGAGGTGAAAGAATAGAGAAAGGCGGGTGAGTGACGTAGAGAAGTCTCCTCCGTCGCCGCCGGCTCAAAGCCATGGCACATCGACGTTCGTTCCGTCAAAGCTTTTGAGAGAGGAGGGAGACACTGACAAGAGGAAGATGATGGTCGATGATGTTTTATTCCAAGTGAGCCGTGATTAAGAGAACAAGAGAGGGCTTGCATTCGAAAATTGCTGAGAGAAAGAGGAGCTGTGAGAATAAGAGGTGAAGACGACGCGAGAGAGAGTGTGTGTTTTGTGAGTGAGGGAGATGGTGAAACGAGAGGAGAGCTATCTGTTTTGTTTCTCATTATCACTATATCATGTTTGGCTCGGTGGGCTTAAAAAGCCCAATGTGTTTTTTTAAAACAAATTGTTTCTTAGTAACGGGCTTAGTGACGTAGGCCCGTATGTCTCTTTCTTTCTTTTTTTTTTTCTTATTAGTTTTTACCTTATCTTTACATAATAAATATTTTGTGACTAATTGGTTTTAACTTGTGATTAATCATGGATTGATAATCAGATTCCCCATTAAAACTCTTGATTAATTTCTTTGGAGAACTCATGACTAAGCATTAAACGTAGGATTAACTTTTAGGTTAAATTTGTGTTTGGTTTCTTGGTTTGATTTTAATCATATTTTCATTAGTCATTATTAAATTGATTGAGATGTTGTTGGGATTTTCTGATAAAATTTTGAGAACTCTTATATTGTTTTCTTACTGCGATTTTGATACATCCTCTGATGACCTCTGGTACTTTCATAATACGAATGCTCGCTTGCACGCACGATTTTCCATATTTCCTTAAATTCCTGATTCAATTTGCATATTCAACTAATTGGATCGAGATAAGGCGCGTATATTTTTGGGTTCATCCTTGCATATCACATATATTGATGTCTGCCTTGTTTGTAAGTTGCTTATAGGTCTTAGATCTTTATCATGGCTTACGTCTAAATCTAATGGAATGACTTATGTTTGACTTTATAGTCATAGGCATTGCATTTTCATCTAAAACCACTCATTTTCCCCGTTAGAATCGTTATTCTTTTATTGTACCATTTTGCGTTTATTATTGAGAAGAAAACAAGCAAGCTTAGATAACGCCTATCGCAAATCGAACTAAGAGGTTCCCGTTGAGTACAACAGATGTGAGGGGTGCTAATACCTTCCCCTTGCGTAACTGACTCTCGAACCTAGAACGTGGTTGCGACGACCGTGTTCCTATCTCTCTTTAAGAGGTTTTCTCGATATTTTCCTTTCCCATCTTTTTGGGATAAATAAAGTTTGTTGGCGACTCTGTCGAACTACATTTTTGCGCCTTTCGCGCGAGGGTCATGTTCTCGATTGTTTTTATTTTTCGAGGTGCGACATATGATATGAGTTATTTTATATTTCCTCGACTTTTTATGCTCAATTGATATTAATTATCCCCACAACACCCTATTCCCATAATGTGAACTTGATTTATCCTCTCATTTGGGTAAGTTAAGCCCCTTCTAAAGTGATAGTTTTTTCTTGACAACTTCTTCTAGACAAGATCCATATTAGCGACAAAGATGGTTCATCAAGGGCAACGCAAAGGAAAACGCAAACTAATAGCAAAGAGAAAAAGAGGGAAACTGAAAAGTTCTAAAGGAAACCTATAAGAAAATTTACACAAAGAGGCGAAAACTTTACAAAATCATGAGGTGACATCAACATAATGATCAAAGGCTCAGACGCTTGTCGAGGTAAAATATACACTCAAATGCACTCGAATGATCTAGCCTTATGTGCCACTCTTTATACTGATTACCTAGAGCCATGTGTGAGATAGTCAGGTGAAACATCCAAATGATTAGACAAATATTTATTGGAGATGCCCCATGACTTTTCATTTCCTAGCACAAAATACAAAAGCACCACATTTATCTGTCTAATCTGGAGACTTCCCATGCCTCCCAGCATACCAACTCTGGAGGAACTGTTCTGAGTCGGATTAAAGCCCAAAAAATCAACAGTCAATAAAGTCCAATTCTTTCACCTATTAAACTCATAAAATACATGTGTTTTAGAGATTGAACAATACATTAACAACTTCCACCGAACTATCTCAACTAATATATATCGATTAAGTAATTTGTTTATTTTTTTATCTATAGTTATTTTCACATTATCAACAAATCTCTTTAAGAACAAGAGACATCTGAAGGAGAAAAACAAAAACAAATCCCTCGACAACAAAATTAAAAATCCTTACCAACTAAACGTACAAAGTTTGTCGGCTACTCCCCCTCTCTCTCTCTCCCTCCTACTTCTATTAAATGCAGCTCTAACTATTATTACAAATTGAAGACGCAAAAGTTGTATATACCTACTTCTGTCACACGTGAATTCGAGAATTTCTAAATGAAGAACTTGTCCTATCTGCTCTTACCGTCAGTTTTAGAAAAACTACTATAATCGATCTTAGTTACTGGATGTAAAAGAACAACGAAAACGACATCTAATAATGATGATTTTACTTTTGATGGTGGGGGCCAATTATTTAAAATGCATAAAACAAAACACAACACAGCAATTAAATGTCTTTTATTCAGTAAGGACAAAAATTTTAGATAACAACAAAAGTATGTGTCCCCTCTTTCCCGGGTGATCGTAGTCCTTTTCTTTCAAGGGATTTGGCGTGGGTAACGAGTTCAATTCTCAACCAACAGTTTAATGCAGTGGATTTGATTTCATCTTGAACTATACGTAGAATTGAATTCAACAATCAGGAAAGAAGATATGGCGAATTGATTTGGTAACATTTGGCCTATATGGCTTCTCCACGTGTAGGACTCTTGAATGCTTTTTTATATTTTTTGTTTTGTTTTTCATAAGTTTTTTTTCTAGTACAAAACTTTATTCAAGATATTTTCTTACGTTTAATATAAATGGTTCTATCATCTCGAGCGTTAATGACATGTATGACAAAATAGAAAAAATAAATAATATGGTTTCAATAATTGAATGACTAAGATTTTTGAAAATAAGAATTAGAAAGAGAAATATTAGACTGAATTAATATCCTCGCAAATCGCAATTATAGCAATTATTACATACTAGACACTCCGTATCCGTTTGTCCGTTTTTTTTATTGCGCTAACGCGTGCAATTTTTTTAACGGTGTTTTTGACATATATTCCATTAAAAATAATATTACTTAGGAACAATTATAAAAATATATATATATATATATATATATATATATATATATATAATGATACATAGTAACTTTAATATGTTGTAGTAATGTCTTCAGACCAATTTAATATTAAAAAAATATCTTCAGACCAATTTAACAATGCAAATGTCAACTTAAAATTAACTTAATAATCTAAAGAGTATAATGTGAAAATTAAAACTTATCAATAAATTAAATATTACATAAAATAATATTATTTACATAATTAAAAAAAATAAAAGTAAGAAGACAACCAATGTATATTGTTTAATGTCTTAAAATTTTAATAATATTACAATATAGAAATCATACAAATTATAAATGGATATAAAATAACAAAAATAAAATATTCACATATTTTACAATAAAGAACATTAATAATTTTACTATTATTTTTCATGCTCGATGTTTTGTTCAATAAAAAAATGCATATTTAGAAAAGAAAATAATGTGTAGCTGTTATTTATTTTTGTAACTTACCTCTTTCTTATAACTTACATGTGGATGTTGTCACTAATATATGTTTCTTCTCTCTCTTTCTCACTTTCTCTTCGTCTCTCTCTAACTCTTTTTTTATATCACTCATCAGTCTCTCTACCTCTCTATATATCCCAATCTCCTTTGCACATGGTATTTATTTGTTCCTCTTTCTTTGTTTTGTTAAGTAGCTAATAACCGGTTACCATTAAACAAAAAATCATGATGAAAACATAAACACAAATACATTCAATCTTTAAACGATATTCAACCCTTAATATTATTCATAGTGTAACGCCCATTTTAATTATTTGAGTTTCCAGTGTTATTTCATTTTGCGGCGTGCTTTGTGTGGAAATTATGGAGGAAATGAGGAACATCATATTAATATTATATAATCAATAATGATAATAATTAATAATTAATATTAATGTTGATATTAGTATTATTATTATTATTATTATTACTATTATTATTAATATTAATATTGTGAGAATTATTAGTAATTTTGGAATAAAAAAAAAATGAGGATTTAGTATTACTATTTGGAATTTGAAATTAAGAAAATGCGGAGAATAGTATTAATTGAAATTAAGGGTTGTTTGGGAATTTAGAGAGAGAAAAGGAGAAAGAACACGGTTGTGAAAAGAAGCACGTTTGAGTAGAAGCAAGTTGGAGCAAGCTTGAAGAGCATGATCAAGAGCAAGAGGAAGGAGCTTGGGTGAAGATTCTTGAAGCTTTTCAACAATCAGAACTACTTTGAGGTAAGGGGGGGGGGGGAATTAATCGGTTGAATTGGTAAATTGCATGAATGATCGGTAGAGGGGGAAATTCCATAACCCCATTGATAATGATGTATGATGAATTGATTATATGTTGTTGTTGTGATTCTGAATATTGCTAGCATGTTTAATTCGTTGCATGTGTTTGATTGAGTGAATTTGAGGGTTTCCGGGTAGTTCGAAGCTTTAAGCCGAAAGTTGGTTAATCGAGCCGAGTTGAGGATTTATCGGGTAAAATGGAGGTTAGACCTTGTAGTTAGGTAGTATAATGTTGTTTTGGCATTGTGGGAACTGATTTGGGCGGAATCGATGGAGTTCGGAGAGTGTTACCGAATCTGAGCAGTGGCTGTATTTTTCTGAATTCGCAGACACTCGCTAGCCCATCGCTAGGCGAGTGCAAAGCGAGCATTCGCTGGTAGCTCGCGTAGCGAGCGTGTGGCGAGCCATTCCAGTGGTTGTTTTCCTGTACTCGCTAGCAGATTCGCTAAGCGAGGTGGTAGCGAACACTTCAAGTAGCTAAGAGGTGTGACTCACTAGGAGGTTCGTTAGGCGAACGTGTAGTGAACGTTCGCTAGGAGCTCGCGTAGCGAGCAGGTGGCGAGCGTAGCAGAACTTTGTTTCCTTAGAGCTGTGTGCAGCTGTTGATGCTGAGCATGGTCGGTCTGATGTACCGTGATGATTTATGGGTGCTGAGTGTGTGTTGGGTGTTAGAGGTCTATGTGGATGGCGTTTAACGCATTTGACGTGATCGGTGGATTATGTGGTATATTTATAGGTAGGTGGTATATGTTGTGTGACAGTGGATCAGTAGGATCGATACGCCTTACGTGCGTTGTGTTGATATGATGTGTGATGAATTGGATCAGTAGGATCGGACGCACTTCGTGTGCTTGAGGTGTATGTGATATGTGATGGATCAGTAGGATCGACACGCCTGTGCGCGTTGTGTTTATATGCTATGTGAGGGAGTGGGTCAGTAGGATCGGATTGCACTTTGTGTGCTAGACGTGTATGTGATGTGTGATATATGCATGTACGATGTATGATGAGAGTTTGGGTGTGTGATTGTCGTTGTGTGCGTGCATTGGGGTTATGCATGGCATGTGGTGTTGTGGTGCTCCCTTAGCGAAGGGGTGATGGCTAGGTGTCCATCGGGGGATGAATCGTTGCTCAGGTGGAGTGTACGCGATTCATCCGGTGCTCCCTGTGAGGAGGGTGATGTCCCAGTGTTCATCGGAGATGTGCTCCCTGTGAGGAGGGTTGATGGCCCAATGTCCATCGGTGATGTGTGCTCCTTTGTGGAAGGTTGATGGCCCAATGTCCATCGTTGTTGTGAGTCGGTACCGCATATCATTGTGTGAGTGGCATGTGTTGCATTGTTGTGTGTTGTGATTGTTGATGATGGGACGGTAGGTCCGGATGGTTGTATATGAAATGATGTTTATATGTTTCTACCTTTTATTTCATGTACATTTATACCGTTAATATTTGATCGTGAATTCTCACCCCTTTGTTGTTGTTGTGGTCAGTGCTTCTTCAGAAGTACAAACAATCCAGGTGTTTAGCTAGCTTGGATTGTGGTGAGTCGTAGGGATGCTCTGATACGTAACACCGGGGTTTTTGGGAGTATTTATTGTTTATTGATGATTATGTGTGCCCCCGTGGCGTATCTTATTTGTGGGATTGGTGATGATGTTTGATGACATTGTGTATATTTTGGGCAGATGGCCGACTTGTTGTATATATGATGATGTTGATGATGATGATGTATATATACATGCTTATGTTTATGACAGATTCTTTTTCCACTGCAATTTTATTGAAAATCATTTCAAGAAATGTCTTGTGGGAATTTTGATGGAAATTGTGACATCCCGTTTGTGGGAGAAACTCTGATATGTGTTTATTTTAATTGCTTTATTTTATTTTTGGGGAACGGGGTGTTACACATAGCCTTAGACTTGACATTATACAAAAAGAAAACTCTAAAGCCTATATTTACCATTACTGTAATTTTATTTGTGAATGTGAGTCTTATAGATGACAAGATTAGAGATTAATCTCAATAACAACCTACACAATATAATTAAGTATCATATATTTTTTTGGATATTTTAAAAATGATCAATTATTTTCTGATGCATTGATAAAAAAAATTAAATATATATAGTTCAAGTTTGTATTTCTGAGGAGATGAATGGTGGTATAGCAAATGACTTGATAATTGGTAAAATATACAGTGATATACAATGGTTTGTAACAACTCTAACTTTCTACAAAACCTTTTTTTTTTATATTTATACTGTAGGTAATCACAAAGACACATTGACAGGATACACAATTCACACAATTTAAAGATTCAATAATAATGGAAAGAAAGACAAAATTGCATGTGAAAGAGAATTTAGATAAAATTAACAATTCATGAGAGAGAGAAAAATAACTTGCAAGTGAAAGAGAGATAATTGTTTAGGAAATTAAAGATAAGGATGATAAAAAATTGTTAAAGTTTTAAATTGAGAATGAAACAATTATTATTTACTAAATTTATTTTGTATATGTAGTTGGTTTTAAAATAACAGTTAAAGGTCAAATATCTAACAAATATATGTTAGTCCAAAATGTTATATTGTCTTTATCTATAGGTATAGATAAATATAGATTAATGTTACGTCACATTGTAGAAATTATACAATTTAAAAATTGAGATATTTATATTTTAAAATTTTTGCAAATTACACGGGTAAAATTGGAACAATAATAGATAAAGATTCAAGAGAGGAATCCAAAAAATAGTAAATAAAAATAAATAAAAAACCAAATCAAAAAATTAGATTGAAGAATCTAAATACCCTAATAATTAACTCTAACAGAAATCATTGTGTGATTCACAATCCATATTATGGCATCTGCAAATTGTAGATTTGTCTTTTCTACCACCATCATGAATATTGTCTGGATTCTAATTTTCCTCATGCAGTCTTTCTTCTTCTCTATTTTTGACTTCTATGGACCCAATGAGTTAGAAATGAAAGATATAACTTATAAGGAGAAGTTATTTAAATATAGTTTTTAATTAGAAGTTAAAGTGAGTTTTCTTTTCAAATAACTAATTACTTTGTACAATATTCAAATATAAAATGGAGGGAGTAGTTAATTTTTATTTGTGTAACTTCTAAGTAGTTTTAAAGGGTAAAAGAGGAAAGAAAATAGGCTACACCAAAACAATGTATTGCCTTTATATATTGTTATAGATTATTTAACATTACTTCACAAATTTGCGGTATATTAACCAAAATTATCGAGAATTTGTCAATTAAGAAACAAATATTTTTAATGAAATATTTTTTCGCGTACAAATCAACTATTTATAAGTGGGAGAATACAATATTATTCTATGCTAAATATGGTAACTAAAAAAGTGACAATCAATCTCAATGCGTTTGACATGTTCATGAAATATTAAGTTATGAGTACATTAAATTGCACTCTTGTTATCATAATACACGGGAGTTGGTTCAGAAAAAGAAAAACACATATCAAAAAGTAACAAACACATTCGGTAACATAACACTATTATAAAATACACATTTGGTAACATAATAATACTACGGTTATGTTTTTCACCGTTGTAATATCGCAAATTGGATGCGCCTGATGTTTATTTATTTTTTAAAAAGTTATTTAATCACGGTTGAGATAAACAACTGTGATGATAAAGTAAGTGTTACAAAATTCGAATTCTAACAATTACATTTTTTTTTTCTTTTTTCCTATTATAAAAAGCGTGTGTCACTTAAGTTTATAAATAAATAAATAATTGAAAATTATTTAACAACGGTTTTTTATATCCAGCCATTGTATATATGTACAACATTTACTCTTTCCAAAAGAGAGAAATGACTATAATAATGATTGAAAATTTTCTTCATTTCTCAAGACAGTCGCAAGTCATTCAAGGATATCAACCATTAGAAGTAATCATTGCAAGCATTAAATCATCAGATGCTTCATCTTCAACCTCTTCTATAAATGCACACTTTCATATAATGAATTTTCACTTCTTCAAACTATTCTTCTTAACTTCCTATAGCAATATGAGTTTCCCATCTGAGAAGGTTAAGAGAAATATCTCAACAGAAGTCACTATTAAGAACAAAATAATCACCATAGTACAACACCATCAACAGTCAACTGAGGAGGTCCAGCCATCTAGGTCGACTGCTGTCAAGGATGCACTGAGGATGAGGAAGACCAAGAAGAAGAAAAAGATGCTGAAGAAGAAGAGAAAGATATCGATGAAGATTTTTTTACTATGACTCAGATGAGGGTAGTGAGGAGTGAGTCATAGATTAAGAAAATTTATGTAATGCTAGGGGATATTGTTCAAATCTAGACAAAATTATGTAATGAAAAAATTATGTTTTATGCATTCTTTCCTTGTGGGCCTCTTAATAGAACTTCTTTATTATTGTTTTATATACTTTTTTCATTATATACTCTTTCCTCCTTACAAAAAAATAGTACACAACCAACAAAAATAACAACAACAGCAACAGTAATGAAGAATAACTATAACAACATTAAAAACTCTCTCACTATTAAGTTCATAAATAAATAAAAAAATGGAAAGTTATTTAACCACGATTTTACTATACAACCGTTGTAAAATTTAAAAATTGCATCACGGTTTTTCTTTGCCAACCCTGATGAAAAGTGATATTTTTTAGCATATATGCGAAAATATCTATCGCTTAGTACATAACAGTCGTTTCTTTCAAAAGAAAACCCTAACACATTTCACTCTTCTCTCTCATAACATAACCCTAACATCTATGTCACTCTTTAAACATACTTCAACCTTCATATTCTTCTTCACCAATCGCTACCTTGAGGTTCGAGGTTCATTCATTAAACTTATGCTTTGATCTCATTTACGTTTCTTGTTTAAAATGGTTTTTCATTTGGTAAATATTCTCATTTTTTCAGATTCGTCTTCACCACCTTAACAAAGCGCATACTTTGGCTATGGTACATATGGTTTATGTTGCTATGAAGAAAAAATATAGGAATTACAATGTTTTATCTCATTCACCTTTTGCGCCCTAGAGAACGAAAGGAACTCATTCTTCTCCAGCGAACGAAGGAGTTTCTCAAGACTCAGAGCCACCACCCTTCTTCTTTGATTAGAAAGTAAGCTCAAATTCTTCTCCGTTGAGTCTCTCATCATGTTTCCAGTATGTTTAAATTCTCCTTTACTATTATTGTTGTTGTTTTTGTCATTGATGTTGTTGCCGTATGTGGTTGTTATTGTTATTATGGTTTTTGAGACTTATATTGCTTACTATAATTTCGTTATGGTATTTGTTGTTATTCTGGTAGTTATCATTGGTTGTGTACTATTTTTATTTTTTTTTAGAAGTTGTATGTGATTATGGATCACAATTGGATGAAAGCCAATATATTAAGTAAAGAGAATAAGAATTGAGTGATTCACTTTCTTGATTTTGCGGAAAAAAAACACTCCTAAGGAGAAGGGGATTTTGTGGTGTCCTTGTAAAATTTTCCAAAATATGCACAAACATCCAAGGGATGAAATATTCAATCATTTAGGTTGTGATGGAATTATTCAAAATTACACGAAATGGGTATGACATGGTGAAGTGACAAAAAGAAGACCTTTATCAGATACAGTTGAAGATGATGATGAATTTATGAATGATACTCTAGAAGACATGATTCGTGATATTGGGGTAAATGCTTTCAAGAGTGCTAATGTAGTAGATACTTTGCAAAAAGACATGGAAAAGTCGTCGTATCCGAGATGCAAAAGTTTTACAAGATTGTCAATTGTGTTAAGACTATTTAATCTTAAGGCTAGAGGCGGTTGGACGGATAAATTTTTAACTTAATTGCTTGAATTGTTGGAAGAAATGCTTCCAAAAGGTAACACGTTGTCGAACCATAGTTATGAGGCCAAGAAGAAATTGTGTCCAATGGATTTGGATTATGTCAAAATGCATGCATGTCATAATGATTGCATATTATATAGAAAAGAATATGAAAAATTGAAGGAGTTCCCGATATGTGAGGAGTCACACTACAAGAAGAAGGTCAATGATATTCAAGACGATGAAATTGTAACTAGAAAGGGTATTCCTTCCAAGGTGATGTGGTACCTACCGGTAATTCCAAGGTCCAAGAGATTGTTTGTTAATGTAAATGATAATAGATGGCATGCAGATGAAAGACTGTGTGATTGAAAAATTCTCCAAGTAGTTGATTCATTGCAATGGAAGAAAATTGATTCCTTCTTTCCAGATTTTTCATTAGAGCGAGGAACCTTAGGCTTGGACTTACCACCGAAGGAATGGACCCTTTTGGTAATTTGAGTACTAATTGTTGCACCCTAAAATTTGACCAACCGATTCTCCTATCTGACTCGTGGTTTAAATTCATATTCGCAACTCAGGCAGATGATTTTTGTGCAAACAGGGGATATCAGGGTTTACAGCTTGATTTTTGTCTATCAGATATGACAGATCCAGTCCAGATCACCAGGGTTTTATTTTCGGGAAATTGCGCGCTCCTCGGTGATTTTTAGCTTGAACAGTAATTTTGGGGATATTCTGATGCCCGGGGATCTCTGTTCGATTCGATCTGGTCTCGTGCGTTCTTTTATGGGGGGTCATTTGCATTCATCTGCATTTTTAGGATTTTTATAGACTTTTGTGAATTCTTAATAGGCTTTATAGATTTTTCTGGAATTTAAATAGGTTTATAGAATATTTTAATAGCTTAATCCTCTTTTTAGAATTTTATAGAATATTTTAAATAGATTTTAATAGAATTTAAATAGCTTTTATCATTTTTAGAATATTAGTGAATTTTTCTTAGCATATTAAATAGAATGATAAAAATTAGGATTAGTAGGTTTTGAGTGTTTTTTAGATAATATAGAAAAATAATATAGTTTTTTTTCTTTTATTAATGATAGATTTTAATAGATATTAAATAATATTAGAATTTTAATAGAAAATTAGTAGAAGTATTAGATCTTAATTGTTTTTTTAGATTTAATTAGGATAATATAGAATTAATTATACTTTTTAATCACTTCTTAGAGTTTAATTAGGTTAATTGTTTTTTTTAGAGTTAATTAGGTTCTTAATCATTGTTGGATTTAATTAGGTTGATATAAAATTAATTAGAGTTTTAATCCTTTTTTTAGAGTTCATTAGTTAATCAAGATATTAATCAGTTTTCATTTTTTTGGGGTTTTTTTATTCATGTTCGTATGGGCCCAGAGGTGTCTTTTTTGTTAAGGCCCAGTTCTCAAATGACTCAGCATGTCCAAAAAAAAAAAAAGAAGCCCAGAATTCGTCCAAAAATCCAGCATCTCCCAGCAATTTCCAGCGCCTTCTAGAGAGTTCCAGGTGTCTCAGTGATATAAATAACGCCAGCCACGTGTTGCTTGAGAGGGAGCCCACGTTACACACACTCAGAGGCCCCACGCGTTCCCACTCAGACTTCCCCAGACTCTCCCACGTGTCCCCCCAGCTGTCCCACACTCTCTCTCTCTCTGCGCATGCGCGCCACTTGTCACCCCACCGCCAACGCCTGAGCTTCACCAGGAAACCCACCGGCGGCCATGCATCAGCCGTAACTTCCCACCGCCGGTCACCGCCAACTACCTCCGGCCACCGTCTAACTCACCGGAATCTGCAAACCTCCAAGAAACCCTCCTTTCTTCATCTTCTCCCTCCGATCTCTTCCGTCACCTTCATCATCCCTTCGCCGGAAAACCAAAATCACCAGAAACCTCCTCCACTTTTCCAGAACATCATCAACACTCACCGCCACCAGATCTTCATCATCCCTCGTCAAAATCCCCAGAAATCACCCTAAACCTTCATCCTCCATCGAAGAAAAACTCAGAAACTTCAAACTGCATTCATCCTTCAAGCAAGATTTCCAGAAACTTCAAACTGCATTCAAACCTTCATACAACTTTTCCAGAACGCCATCTCCAGAACGCCATCAAACCTCCATAAGTCCTTCAATCCTCCCAGCTTCATCAAGATTCCTCGTTCTTCAACAAAGCCACCAAGATTTTCAAATTTCAGATGCGTCCAAATCGTCTTCATATGGATCTATGAAGAACACAAGCGCACTCATCCAGATCTCCAGATTCGTTGTCTGCTTCCAGGAGATTTCCAGATTTCTTCGCTCCGACCTTCATCTATAGCGTCTTCAGAAAAGTCCTTCAAAGAAGGCGAACTAATCCCCAGGTATGCTTTCTAAAACTCCTTGCGTGTTCTTCGTTAGATTGCGTTGCCTTCAACGATTCATAGATTGGCTAGGGTTTTGAGGGATTAATTGATGCGTGGTTTGTTGTATAATGCGGGGATTTGGGTTTGATCTTGGTAATGTGGTTGATGATTGATTTAGAACAGTTAGGCTTAGATTAATCATGTTGCTGGGTTGGTGTTTGAGGTTGCTTGAGATTTCTTCAGATAGGGTGAGGGAGAGGAGGAAGACGAACGAAACGGCGCTAGGTGGTTAGGATGAACAGTACCAGAGAAATTAGGAGGAAGATGTTTTTGTTTAGGGTTCGTTCAGATTAGGGTTAGGGCATTGGGCTTAAGCCCAAATGCGTATTACTGACGCATACCCCCCAATTGCTCGTTACCCCCCCCCCCCCTGGCGTGTGTGAGATCAGAGTGTTTGATTTGGGCCTTAGGCCCTTATTGCTAATGGCACCCCCCTGGGCGTAAGCCCAATGAATAATAACTGGAAAAGTCACTAACAGCACCTCCCTACGTTTTTTTCTTATTTTGTTTGGAGGTGAGTTTCTGGCAAACCTGGGCCCTGCGCCCTATTGTTTTTAGCACCCCCCATATGTGGGCCCATCCAGAATAGGCCTGAATCCCTTGCTGTTAGTACCCCCTCCAGTTTTATTTCAATTTACTTTTCTTTCAATTTCTTTTATTTCTTTGCATATTCAATAATTCATAATAAAATGTAAATAGGTGATTTTTTAACTCTTCTTTTTTCAGCCATTTCATGAAAATGTTTAGAAAATTAAACAAAAATAAAAATGTCATTTTATTTTTGTTTGTTATTTTTTGTATATTTTCCATTTAATTGATGTTTTTTTAATATTTTCAATGCATGCATATCATTAGAAAATTCATAAAAAATAGTAGATTTAGTCAAATAATTCCGTTCTTTTTTCTGTAGACTCGTGATTCAGTGTAGAATTTTATAATACAAAAATATTAGCTTAATCATGCATTTTCATTTTAATTGCATTTTTTCATTGTTATTGATGTTGAATAATTGGTCTGTGGATATGCCTGTGTTGCTGATTTTAGTGCTTTCATCTGGTATTGAATTTTGTTCTGATTTTTCAGTATGTTGTCCTAGAGCCATGTAGGTCTCCCATTAGATTTTTGATAGATTTTTGTAGGGTATTCTGATATGATTTGTCTGAGCCTGAAGATAGGAGAAGTCTTGATGACTTCTGACTTTGAAGTTCAACTGTGGTTGAACTTCAGAGATAGTTCCTTGAGGTTTGTTGGCCTGTGGGTTCTTCTTGAAGGTGGGAGCTGGTTGCAGTCCTGTTGGAGCTTGCAAGGATGCAGTGGATTGAGGCTTAGTCTAGGAGCTTGTTGTCTGTTTGTGAGGTTCGAGATCCTGAAGTTTGAAGGGAGTTTATGGTACTTTCCTGAGGAAGGCACTATGAATGACTTTCATTCTTTATTCTCACCTCTTTCGTAAGTATCCAATGATGTTGGAGCCGACTTGTGAGTTTAATTTCTCCTGAGGAGGAATACGAACTGATCACATCTTGTTGAGCCACATGGGATACGATTCCTAAGTGGAAGCCCCCTAGTACTTTCCTGAGGAAGGTCCTATGGGTCTATTCACTTAGTTCCATTAGTTATCTAGTATTTCTTAAGTATCCAGTGATGTAGGAGCCAACTTGTGAGTTTAATTTCTCCTGAGGAGGAATGTAAACTGATCACAGTTGTTGAGCCACGTAGGATACGATTCCTAAGTGTCAGCCTCCTAGTACTTTCCTGAGGAAGGTCCTATGAGTCTGTTCACTTAGTTCCCATAGTGCATATAGGTATTTCTCAAGTATCCAGTGACGCCGGAGCCTTCATGTGAGTTTAATTTCTCCTGAGGAGGAATATAAACTGATCACAGTCGTCGAGCCGCATAGGATATGACTCCTGAGTAGTAATCTCCTGGTACTTTCCTGAGGAAAGCACTATGGGCTTGTCTGCTTAGCTCCCTTTTCTCTGGTAAGCTTGTTCTGAAGCTTGGAGACTGGGATTGATTCCTCTTGCTTAGGGTTGTTGATTAGAGTTGTTGCTTAGATCTTTGCTTAGGGTGCTGTATAGAGTTTTGTTAGGAGCTAGTTTCAGGTTTGTTAGAGGCCCTGCCCAGGGTTAGTCTCTTTGTGATGTTTGACTTGAATGATGTTATGTTGCATTAGACTTAGGTATTCATATAATTCTGAGCAGGTGCATCTTAGAAATAGACTTGGTGTGCATGAGAAGTTGAGGTGGTCCTCCTTCTGCTTGTTTGTTATTGAGTGGCTTTGCTTGTTGGTATTCGGTAGAGCTGAGCTCCCTTACCTCTGTGGTTTGCGGCCTTTGTGCCTTGTGTGTTTAGTTGTTGCATTCATGCATATGTTTGTTATTTCTTTACTTTGCAGTTTCTTGTTTGTAGTTTAGTCCTGTTGCCATGATCCCTTAGGAGCTCTGACTTCTCCGCTGCGGAGTTGTTATGATAGACGTTAGGATGGTCAACCAGGTGTGATAGCAGTAGGTAGATTCCCCTGTTTCTCAACTATAGTTTTAGGGTTTCCCTTTCCTTTCTGTAGGAGCTTTTGAGTAGCTTGATCCGTAGTTAGCTGAACTACAGCTGCTCTGATTCTTCGTACCAGACGAAGATATGTAGGCATAGGATGCGATATCCTAGCGAGCACACTAACAACTAACCTTTGTTCTCTCGCGGCTGTGCGATCGAGACTTTCCCGCTAACGACTAATTGTTACCCCGCTCTGTTGCCCGAGTGCATTTGAGACCAGATCGTATTTGTAGGTTCCCGAGCCTTAGAGACCAGTTTGTTTTCTCACTGCTGTGTGAGAGCCCCTGTTTACCCGTAGTTAGCCGAACTACGTTTGCTCTGATCTTTCACACCAAATGAAAGTACGTAGGCACAGGACGCGATGTCCTGGCGAGCAACCTTTCCCCCGTTTAGACGTAGGTAGTCGAACTACGTTGACTCTGACTTTCCCATTGCACAAGGGAATACGTAGGCCCAGAACACCGTATGTTCTGTCGAGTCCTGTCCTTTTATTTTCTTTTCAGACCAGCCAGTAGCATAGATAGATAACACACCCTTTTACCTATAAACACCAAGCGTGGATCCCATCGAGTACGATGGACGTGAGGGGTGCTAACACCTTCCCCTTGCGTAACCGACTCCCGAATCCAGGTTTTGGTTGCGATGACCATACCTTTTCCCGTCTTTGCGAGGTTTACTTCGAGCGTTTCCTTTCCCGCTCTGAGGGATAAATAACGCACGGTGGCGACTCTCCTGTCAAGCCGGCGCCGATTTTCGCAGTAGCGACAGCTGGCGACTCTGCTGGGGATGTATAGCATCTAGGGACTCTTCCCATCCCTTATGCTGGGACCGTTTCCCATCCCCTACGCGAGTCAATCCTAGCGCTTGGATGTTTATTTGTTGGGTGTTGTGCATATTGTGTTTCACTTTTCTGCACTTTACTTTCCTGTACCTTTACCTTTCCGCATTTATTTTCCAGCATTATATTATTATGATTATTGCTGTGGGCAAAGGGAGGTTACTGTGAGTGAGAAGCCGGACCTGGGCTTGAGTACACACCTAGATATAGTTGCGGAGAAGTAGTAGACGAACCTGTCTGCTGAGCAGGCACAGTTCCCTACGAAAATCTGCGCTCAGACGAGATTCTTGCAGAGGTGCTCCTTTCCGGTCCTGAGGATCTGAGGGGAGTCCAGACGTGAGGGTTGTCGACTCTGGGGACCGATCATTTGGAAGTCAGCTAAGTGAGGCCTCTTCATGACTTGATGATGCCACTCCTTCTGGGAATCGTATCGTCACTCATGAAAGTCTGTGACGCTGATGACCGCATAGGATGCCGTACCTTTGTCCGTGGATTAGGTCTATCCTACCTGTGAGAGGGACTGGGTTATTGCAGGAAAACTGGCCTTCAGAAACCATGATTCAGTACCTTTATCAGATGGTGTTCTTGATTCATCTCCAGGTGCGTTGTCTGGGTCAGATGGGTTTCTTATCTGAGGTTGAGGCTATTATCAGATGGTATTCTCGTCAGATACAGAGGTTCAGATGGTTTTCTTACCAGGGGATTGATATTTTGAGTATCAGATGGTAGTTAGTGGCATGAGGTTCTGATGACCGTGATGGTTTTCTGTTCTTGATCACAGAGATATTCCTCTCCAGGCTACAGCATAGCCCCTGTGTTCGCAGATTGCATTATTTATCATATTGCATCATTGCATTACCATCTGCATTCAACTAACGTGTGTGTATTGCAGGTACATATTTTCCCTTCCAGTTCTGGTGTTTGTTCCTAGCAAGACATGGAAAACCTGAAGAGAGTATTGCCCTATAAGTTTCCGTCGCCGAATATCAGTCTATTGTTAGAGTTGATTGCTATTGCTAAGAAGAGGGGAATGGGTGACTTCAGAAAGAGATATGGGAGGATTTTGACCTACGTTTATCAGCCATCTGCCTACGAGACCAGCGGCATCTATACTCTGTTACAGTTCTACGACGCGGAGCTCAGGTGTTTTGTATTTCCCGACTTTGTTTTGGCTCCTACCCTGGAGGAGTACTCTGCACTTCTGGATATACCGACCCGTGAGCAGATGCCTTTTTATCGTACGGACGCTGAGCCCAAGCTGGCTGAGCTTTCTACCATCCTGTGCTTGAAAGAGTCTGAGCTGTCTGGGAAGATGATCAGAAGAGGAGACGTATGGGGATTTCCATTGGATGTCTTAGTGGAGAAGGCTCGGGAATACGCCCAGAAGGGTAACTGGGGTGTTTTTGACGTCATCCTTGCTGTATGTGTGTATGGCATCGTGTTATTCCCGAACATTCCTGATTTTGTTGATTCTGATGCCTTCTATATTTTGGCTGCGGGAAACCCAGTTCCTACTTTGCTGGGGGACATCCACCATTCAACCCACTATCAGAATGAAAAGCGACGAGGAAGGAATGTGTCTTGCTGTGTACCTCTCCTATGCAGGTGGTTCACCAGTCATATGCCTAAGTCAGGCCTTTTTGTCACCTCTATCAATTCTCTAGGATGGCCCGAGCGCTTAATGGGATTGACTGCTGAGAACGTGGTATGGGTCACTAAAGAGGTATTTGGAGCTGAAGTCATACTCAAGGGCGAAGGATTCCCGAATGTTCCGTTAATAGGAAGGAAAGGTTGTGTCAACTATAACCCTTCTTTATTGATCAAGCAATTTGGGTATGTACCTCAAGGAGCGCCAAAGCCCGAGGAGATACAGGAATCTCTGTATCTCACCGGGGCAATTGGGAAAGAGATGCTGACCAAACTTGAAAAAGCCTGGAAAAACTTGCACAAGAGAGGGAAGCTTTCAGGTAGCAGAGGGGATACTCGAGTTCCTAGCCCATATGCAGAATGGATTCGTGAGCGAGCTGTGAAATTCCTTATGCCGTATCCAGCGGTTCAGCCATTGCATCCTCCTCCAGTGGAGGAGCCTACCACTGTGGACATGCAGGTTTACAAGCAGCTGATGGCGGAGAAAGAAGAGCTAGCAAGGGCTAAAGAGGCTTTAGAGCAGGAGAATGACCAGCTTCGGCATGAAAAGATTGAAACAGGATATGTTTCCAAGCAACAGGCTGAAACTCTGAAACATCTGAAGACTACGCTATTGGAATTGACTGAAACCAAGAAGCGTCTAGAGTTAGATGTCGACTCAGTTAGTAGTGTGTTGGCCACCAAGAAGCAAGAGCTGGACAGGGCCTACACAAAGCTAGCCAAGTTCAGAGAACACTGGGATCTCACTATGACCAAGCGCAAGGAGCGAGAAGAAGAGCTGAAGACACAGATTGCTCAGTTAGAAGAACAAGTCAAAGTGAAGAACGAAGAGCTTGAAGAAGAAGCCTGTCGCCGATACGAGGTCGAGCGCAAGTTGACAGATGCCATGAAGAATTTGGAAGATTTCCAGCATAGAGCAGATGCCAAGAGACCCAAGCCTGGGGATGGTGCTAATGATAAGGCTTGGGAAGACTTTGTCAGAGACATCCAAGGGACAGTCAGGAAGAGGGATCGACTGATAGAAGGTTTGATTTATCAACCAGATCACGCAGAGACAAAGAAGATGGTCGAGGACTTCCGTACCCGTACCCGTATTTGATTTCTCTTGTATTCTGTATGTTGAGATCACCACCAGGCATGTTGGCTGGGATCCTCCTTATCATATCAGCTGTATGGAGCATAGTTATGTAACCTCTTGACAAGACAGTTATTCTAATGAATATATGAGGGTTTTTCCAAATATTGTCTTTATGGTTTATCTCGTCTTGCCACCACTGACACTGGAATTGGAGGGAAAATATCTCCAATGCACACATGCACGTTAGCATTTTTGTATTTCTGTTCGCATAAATCATACTGCATAGCATTTCTCTAGCAGGTCAGAGCACTTATCCAGCCTTTGTTTTCACCAGAAGGTGATTCTCGGGGAATTGTTTGAGGCAAGAGTGAAGACGACCAAGGGGTTGAAGCAGATTTGAGCAGAATCAAGCAGTGTAGTCAGTTACAGGTAATTGGTGGCTATGTCTGAAGGCAATTTCCAGGTTCCTGACACCTTGACAAGGTTTACTATGGCGTCCAACCACCAGTATGATTCTATGGAAGGCTTCCCGCAAGCGAACAATCTAACTGCAGACCAAGTTGTACAGCCTACGGATGAGAACCGAGATCGACATGAGCAGTTCGTTGCCCGAAATGAATATTATCTTCCTGTTAACAATCAAAGTGTTGCTTTCCCTGTGATGAATTACTGGAGAGATCTTCCAATGGCCGGGATAGTAGACCCAAGAGCTCTTGACGAGGGTAGAAGACTCCGAGTGTTGGAAGAGCAAATGAAAGCCTTGGAAGCGAAAGATGCCATTAACCTGGATGTTGTAGCCATGTGTTTGGTTCCTGACCTGGTGTTGCCGTACAAGTTCAAAGTACCGGAATTTGAAAAATACAGGGGAGATAGCTGTCCAAAGTTGCATTTAGTGATGTTCTGTCGAAGGATGACTTCGTTTGTGCGAAATGACCAACTAATGATCCATTGCTTTCAGTATAGCCTGACTGGGGCATCCTTAAGGTGGTATGTGCAATTGGAGAGTAATCAGATTCGATCATGGGTGGATTTAGCCAGAGCTTTCATGAAGCAGTACGATTACAACTTGGATTTGACTCCTAGTCTTGTAGATCTGCAAGAATTGTCTCAGGCGGAGAATGAATCGTTCAGGGCGTATTTGCGAAGATGGAAGGAATTGGCTGCTAGTGTTCGACCACCGCTTCCGGAAAGGGAACTGGTTGACATCTTCTTGGGTACTCTGAAAGGCCATTATTTTGACAAATTGTTCAGTTGCACAAACTTTGTGGGCCTGATGAGGCTGGGAGAGATTGTTGAGCGAGGACTCAAGAATGGAAAGTTTCGAGGTGTTCCTTACGTCCCAGTTAATAAGATTGAGTCAGTTGTCAGTCCTCAAGAAGAGTGGGAAGTAGGAGATGATGCCACCTCAGAATCTCTAGCATCTCAGGATCAGTTTTCAGACACTTCAAGTCAACGATCATCCTATCGCCGATCGCGTCAGCATGCTCCCCGAAGACCAAGGAAACCTGAAAGGCAGTTTACTCAGCTACCAGTGTCGTACAGTCAGTTGTTGCCAGATCTGGTCAGAAGTGGATTGATAGTGCCGAAAGAGACTAAGCCGGTGATTCCACCGTATCCTCCAGGTTTTGATGCCAGCGCTCGCTGTGAGTACCATGTTGGGGCACAGGGGCATTCAACAAATGATTGTAAGGTGCTTAGAAGTCAGGTTCAGGATCTGTTAGACTCTAGCCGTATTTGCATCACTCCTCAAGGTTGTGTTCAGATTAATGATTTTCCATCTTCCAGTTGTGGGGGTTCGTCAGTTAATGTCATGGAAGACTCCACAGGAAGTGTGTGCTCTGAAGATTGTCAATCAGAAAGTTCAGTTGAATATGGGGGAAGTTTCTAGAGGTTTCTGTGCCGGGTGTCGCATCTGTTTTCCCTGCCTAACCCGTTTAGCTTTTGTGCATCAGTATTTGCTGACCACCACCAGGATTGTTGGCTGGGGTCGTTATATTCATACTCATTTGTGCTTACCTGCTGATTTTGTTGGTTGTACATATGTGGGAGATGTTTGTCTGTATGCTTATAGCTTGAGTTTCTCCTTGTCTCGTTATGAATGTGTGTTTGCTTTCTGCGCTGCATTATCATTTAGCAGGTCTATCAGAACTGTGGGCCTTATTTCTTCATCGTCCCAGTTTATTGCAGGAATTCCTTCAGAGATATGGAACAGAATCAGTTTGAATTGAGCGAAGTCCAAAGCCAGCTGGGGCAGATGATGAGAGACATGCAAGAGATGCGTTCGGAGCAGAGGATTCTTAAGGAGGAGAACAGTCAGCTGAAGACCCAAATGAGCTTGATCATGGAAGTAGTCAAGAATGTGCTTAGGAAAGAAGACGATCAGCTATTTAAAGCCGCAATGAAGAAGCTCGCGCCACCTGTGCATGTGGAACCTGAGCAGCAGCAACAGAAGATACATCCGGCTCAACGGAGGGTCCAGGAAGGGAAACCAAAGAGAGTGTTTGAGGCACCACCTATGACCTATGCTGAGCTCTTGCAGATCTTACTGAGGTTTAATCTGGTTGAGAAGAGAACGTTGGCACCACCAACGAGAGTGTTTCCTCACGGGTACGATGCCAATAAGCAATGTGAATTTCATTCTGGGGCATTCGGACACGACATCGAGGGTTGTCATGCTTTTAAGCACAATGTTCAAGACTTGATTGACTCGCACGATATTGAATTCACGCCGGGCGGCGTAGCTGTGCATATTGCTCTTGTCTCAGTCGATGCTAAAATAACAGATGTTTCCAAAGCTGCAGTGGGTCAGAAGCGTATCCTGGACTCCATGGTGTCAGAATCTCCAGGCCCACAACTGTTGCCTATTCCCGGGGCAGATCTAAGAAAGAAAATGGTTAAGCATAAGGAGGGCGTTAATCAGTACATTGAAGGTCAAGAAACTGATGTTGCATTTGATATAAAGGGTGTTCAAGAATCAACTAGGTACCGGCAACAGCAGCCTCAGCAGGGGGCACAGCAGGCTCAACGAAGATTCCAGGGTAGTAAACCGAGAAGAGTGTTTGAGAAGCCTCCCTCAACATATGCCGAGTTGTTGCAGACATTGTTGGGATTGAATCTGGTAGAGAGAAGAACTCTGGCACCAATAACGGGAGCTCCCCCGTTTGGTTACGATGCAAGCAGGCACTGTGAGTTTCATTCTGGGGCCCCGGGTCACGATATAGAAGGTTGCCATGCTTTTAAGCACCAAGTGCAGGATCTGCTTGATAGTGCAGCAATCAGCTTCGGGCAGAAAGGTCCCCAAATCATCTGAATGAAGGAGGAAGGGCTCCATAATTGGGTTAAGTCGTTGAAAGCAGATCAGGACAGCATCGAATTGCCTCTAATAAAGATAGCTGGTTCAGCAGCAGGGCAGATGCAAAAGCCCGGTTCTCAGAAGCTAGCATATTTTCTTTGTTTTAGCTTGTCATTTCTTTACATTTGTAGTTGCTTTCCTGTTTGAATTTGTAAGCTTGTTTGTAAAACTTGTTGTTTTCATTCAAATTGATGATAATGAAATAAATATGCATGTTTTGATTGAATCCAGTCGTGTTCACTAACTGTTTTACAAATGTCCAACACTTGGTTAAGAAGAATTTGGGGAGGATGACGAAAATGACCGACATGCAAAATTCTGATTGTATGCTTTTGAAATAGAACCTGTTGATGATGTACAGGCATTGTTTCAAATCCCTAAACACCGGAGATATAAGGAAGATAATCCCTTGTCAACCCCTTTGAGCCTTGTAGTAGGAGTTTCTTTCTGTGAATGAAAAACCCTCAATCTTAACCTTGGGGCAGGGTAGGTGTTAGCTAATTTGACTGAGCGTCCAGATTGCAAAAGGAGTGTCCGTTCAAGGATCAATCACATCCCTAGAGGTCGTGCCTAAAAGACCACAATGGTTCAATCAAGAGTGGGACAGCCACATCACTTCCCAAAGAGTCAGACAACCAATGTCACACGACTTGTTCGAAAGAAAAATGAAAAAAGAATCAAAAGCCCGCTAAGTCAAGAAAACTTCAAAACAAATGACTTAGGCAAAAATGAGGGCATCCCGCTGGACTTAAAAAAATCAAAAAGAAACTCAAAAGGAGTCAGTCCAGGCAAAAGTTAGGGGTATGAAAAGAAAAAGATGAAAAGGATTCAAAGAAAAATCCTCGATGGAAATACGAGTCGTGTGACCTCAAGTGTCAAAGGCGAAAAGTGAGTGGTTGTCACTCCAAAATCCAAAAGTTTCTCGAACTATCATTCCTATCTTTCAACCTCCGAGAGGTGAGCGCTAAGGTCGAATTAGCTGAACGTAGGATGGGAGAACATCAAGGAGAATGGGTGGGTTAAAATAAATTTTGAGCCTTTATCCTTTCCTTCAAAACCATGAACCTGACCACATTACAACCTTCAAAAGTCCTAATTGAAGCAGGTCGTTTCGAAAGCATACTCCGGTAAAGGTCGCGTCGATTCTGACTCCTAAAAAGGTTCCTCTTACCATGTTGGTACTGATGTTGATAAATGTTTTGTGCATCATATGCTATAAACTGTTTTTCCTTTTCCCAGTGAACAGATTGGATGTCAAAACTGTCATATGTGTTGCATTAATACATCTTTTATGCAGAACAACTTGTTTTACTTGCAAGTAAGCGCTTGACAGCAGAAAAGCTTCCTACAGTGGAGAGTATGGTCAAGATAGAACGCAGATCGCCCAAATGTTCCGAGGGCAGGGGCAAGCTTTTATTATGATCCCCAGTCAGGTCAGCTTTTCGAAGTCAGTTATCCTGGGGCAATCAGGTTGAGATTCGGTGAATACGGCGTAGTCAGGAGGTACTACTCTGAATCAGATAATCGGGGCAAGGTCATTGCAGTTAGGGGCAGACCGTCTTAAGCGCGCATAGGTTGTGCGAGAAGCAGGTGAGGTGAAGTATCTCTCAGAAGTTCAGAACGCTGAGGCATGTTATGTCAGACCATCAAGGAACAGATTTTCAGATTTCCTTTCAAGGACTATCCCCACAGAGATCCCGCAGGCTGGGGCATATCAGAAGCAAAAGGATTGGTGTTCTCCGTACCTACAGGGCCATTCGGAGTTATTCGAGCAGATGCAGTCGATTTTCGAGAGCGAGATGAATGCGGGAAGTCGTGTTACTATCCCTTGACTCTTTCACTAAAAGGCTGTGTATTCATAAAGGATATTTTCCAGCGGCAGTTGCATCTGACCCAGTAAGATAAGCTTAAGAGCTCAAATCCATGTTCGCGATTACTGTGAAGCCCATCCGTGTGGGCGCATCAATTTCCAGATCCGAGCTTCGTCAGCGCGCAGGAGGACTCCCTCCATTTTCTCCAGCAAAGACCAATTTGTCATTGGTATGGATAAGCTATCCCCCAGAGGAGTCTAATCATATCCAGCACGTTTGCTATTTCACAGCGGAGTTACATTCCCCAGCAGGGTATTACTTCGTCGAGGTGTTCGGTTAAGTTCCCAATATCCCCAGCGGAGTTGATTTCACTCTCCCAGCATTTATTTTGCTAAGACGATTCAGTGATATCCGGGTTATCCCCAGCAAAGTTGGCCTCGCCTTCAGCATTTATTTTGCTGAAGTGGTTTTCTGTACCCGGCCTTCTCCGGCAGCTCGAGCCTGCTAGCATATTGCATGCATCGTCATATTTGCATCATACCTGCATGACATTTTCAAAATGCGTAGCATTTCTATCCAGGATGGAGCATTACGCTGTAGAAAGATTAAAGCATTTGCATATGCATACGAAGCATAAGTCAGGTTTTCTATCAGCCTCATATGGCGCGTGAAGTACTCTGTGATCAGTTCAGGGACAGTTATCCAGCAGCAGTATTCAGACGATTCAGCGGATTATTTGTATCAGATCTTACAACGATTATGCTTTGATCAAGCAGTCATCTGATATCGGCAAATTTTCCTTCCCGTCAATTCATATTGACGATGTGTTCTTCCAATAAGTGGATTTCTCCGTCTAGCATTAGACGTCTTGAGTACGAGTGTGGTTTTCTTTCCGTCTATCCGTAGACGATGTGAAGTTGCGGGCGATCACAATAGGGCTTCAAGAAGGGGTTTCCCCAGGATATGCTTTCCTTCCCGTCTATCAGTAGACGATGTGAAGTTTTGATGGATTCTCAATAAGGTTCCAAACAGAGTTTCTCCAGCAAGGGGCTTTCCTTTCCGTCTGTCAGCAGACGATGTGAAGTTTCGAGCTACTGTTCAGCGGGTTTCTTATTGCCAGATCATACATATGATGAGGTGTTTCCCCAGCGAGTCTTCTCCGGCTATCCTTGGTTGTTGAGGGGTTTCAAAATGATGTCCGATAATGGTTTTCTTTCTGTTTATTGGATGAGATGACGTTTAAGAGGGACTTTTCTGACCGTCAATCCTTATTGATGTCGAGGCTCTTCAAAGAATGTTCAGTTTTCGTGATTGTCGATTCTTATTGACGACATGGTTCCTGAAAAGGTGGCTTTCTTCCCGTCAGTCCATACTGACGATGTGGCCCCTTCAAGGATATTGATCTTTCCATCAATTCCCGTAAACAGAAGAATTCTGAAATTCAAAGGATGGTGTTGAATTGCGTTATGGTGTCTTTCCGTCTATCTTTAGACGATGTGGGTACGGAGATTAAGAATTTCTTTCCGTCTATCAGTAGACGATGTGAATATGGAGATTAATGGTGTCTTTCTGTCTACCCTTAGACGATGAGAATATTGATTTGTTTCATCAATCATGGATGATCCCGTCTACCCTTAGACGATGTGCATATGGAGATTAATGAATGTCTTTCCGTCTATCCTTAGACGATGTGAATTGATTTGTTTCATCAATCAGGATGATCCCGTCTACTCTTAGACGATGTGAATTTGGAGATTATTTCTTCCCGTCTATCAGTAGACGATGTGAATTTGGAGATTATTTCTTCCCGTCTATCAGTAGACGATGTGAATTCAGAGATTATTTCTTCCCGTCTATTGATTGGTTCATCGATCAGGATGATGCCGTCTACCCTTAGACGATGTGAATATGGAGATTATGGTGACTTCCCGTCTACCCTTAGACGATGTGAATATGGATTTGTTTCATCAATCAAGATGATCCCGTCTACCCTTAGACGATGTGAATATGAAGATTATGGTGACTTCCCGTCTACCCTTAGACGATGTGAATATGGATTTGTTTCATCAATCAAGATGATCCCGTCTACCCTTAGACGATGTGTATGGAGATTAAGGCTTTCTTCCCGTCTACCCTTAGACGATGTGAATATTGATTTGTTTCATCAATCAGGATGATGCCGTCTACCCTTAGACGATGTGAATATGGAGATTATGGTGTCTTTCCCGTCTACCCTTAGACGATGTGAATATGGATTTGTTTCATCAATCAGGATGATGCCGTCTACCCTTAGACGATGTGAATATGGAGATTATGGTGTCTTTCTGTCTATCCTTAGACGATGTGTGTATGGAGATTACTTCACTCCGTTTATCCCTAGACGATGTGAATATTGATTGGTTCATCGATCAGGATGATGCCGTCTACCCTTAGACGATGAGAATATTGATTTGTTCATCGATCAGGATGATGCCGTCTACCTTTAGACGATGTGAATATGGAGATTATGGTGTCTTTCCGTCTATCATTAGACGATGCAAGTTCGGAGATTATTTCTTCCCGTCTATCCTTAGACGATGTGTGTATGGAGATTAAGAATTTGATGCCGTCTACCCTTAGACGATGTGAATTGATTTGTCATTAATCAGGACGATCCCGTCTACCCTTAGACGATGAGAATATTGATTTGTTTCATCAATCAGGATGATCCCGTCTACTCGTAGACGATGTGAATTGGGAGATTAATGTTGGCTTTCCGTCTATCCTTAGACGAAGTGAGTATTCAATCAGGGTGTCTTCCCGTCCATCTTTGGACGATGTGAGTATGTTTCTGCCTGCCTATCAATAGGCAATGTGAAAGAATCAGGTGTTTTGTTGCAGCCCTCGAGTTTTGTTATATGGGGTATCACCAGTAGTGGGTATTCAATTAGGAGTTCTTTATCAGATGATTGATCAGTTTGGTGCCATAATAACTGGACTCGGTTTTCTGGACGTTATTCCCCAAGCAGTTTACAGTATATGCTCGCGGTTGGCAAATTTTCGGGTTTTATTTGTATTCAACCGTCTCGTACCTCTGAATGTTTGAAGGCTGAGCGCTCTTCAAACCCTTCAGGTCCAAGTCGCTTGAATAGGGGCAGCTGTTGCACCCTAAAATTTGACCAACCGATTCTCCTATCTGACTCGTGGTTTAAATTCATATTCGCAACTCAGGCAGATGATTTTTGTGCAAACAGGGGATATCAGGGTTTACAGCTTGATTTTTGTCTATCAGATATGACAGATCCAGTCCAGATCACCAGGGTTTTATTTTCGGGAAATTGCGCGCTCCTCGGTGATTTTTAGCTTGAACAGTAATTTTGGGGATATTCTGATGCCCGGGGATCTCTGTTCGATTCGATCTGGTCTCGTGCGTTCTTTTATGGGGGGTCATTTGCATTCATCTGCATTTTTAGGATTTTTATAGACTTTTGTGAATTCTTAATAGGCTTTATAGATTTTTCTGGAATTTAAATAGGTTTATAGAATATTTTAATAGCTTAATCCTCTTTTTAGAATTTTATAGAATATTTTAAATAGATTTTAATAGAATTTAAATAGCTTTTATCATTTTTAGAATATTAGTGAATTTTTCTTAGCATATTAAATAGAATGATAAAAATTAGGATTAGTAGGTTTTGAGTGTTTTTTAGATAATATAGAAAAATAATATAGTTTTTTTTTCTTTTATTAATGATAGATTTTAATAGATATTAAATAATATTAGAATTTTAATAGAAAATTAGTAGAAGTATTAGATCTTAATTGTTTTTTTAGATTTAATTAGGATAATATAGAATTAATTAGACTTTTTAATCACTTCTTAGAGTTTAATTAGGTTAATTGTTTTTTTTAGAGTTAATTAGGTTCTTAATCATTGTTGGATTTAATTAGGTTGATATAAAATTAATTAGAGTTTTAATCCTTTTTTTAGAGTTCATTAGTTAATCAAGATATTAATCAGTTTTCATTTTTTTGGGGTTTTTTTATTCATGTTCGTATGGGCCCAGAGGTGTCTTTTTTGTTAAGGCCCAGTTCTCAAATGACTCAGCATGTCCAAAAAAAAAAAAGAAGCCCAGAATTCGTCCAAAAATCCAGCATCTCCCAGCAATTTCCAGCGCCTTCTAGAGAGTTCCAGGTGTCTCAGTGATATAAATAACGCCAGCCACGTGTTGCTTGAGAGGGAGCCCACGTTACACACACTCAGAGGCCCCACGCGTTCCCACTCAGACTTCCCCAGACTCTCCCACGTGTCCCCCCAGCTGTCCCACACTCTCTCTCTCTCTCTGCGCATGCGCGCCACTTGTCACCCCACCGCCAACGCCTGAGCTTCACCAGGAAACCCACCGGCGGCCATGCATCAGCCGTAACTTCCCACCGCCGGTCACCGCCAACTACCTCCGGCCACCGTCTAACTCACCGGAATCTGCAAACCTCCAAGAAACCCTCCTTTCTTCATCTTCTCCCTCCGATCTCTTCCGTCACCTTCATCATCCCTTCGCCGGAAAACCAAAATCACCAGAAACCTCCTCCACTTTTCCAGAACATCATCAACACTCACCGCCACCAGATCTTCATCATCCCTCGTCAAAATCCCCAGAAATCACCCTAAACCTTCATCCTCCATCGAAGAAAAACTCAGAAACTTCAAACTGCATTCATCCTTCAAGCAAGATTTCCAGAAACTTCAAACTGCATTCAAACCTTCATACAACTTTTCCAGAACGCCATCTCCAGAACGCCATCAAACCTCCATAAGTCCTTCAATCCTCCCAGCTTCATCAAGATTCCTCGTTCTTCAACAAAGCCACCAAGATTTTCAAATTTCAGATGCGTCCAAATCGTCTTCATATGGATCTATGAAGAACACAAGCGCACTCATCCAGATCTCCAGATTCGTTGTCTGCTTCCAGGAGATTTCCAGATTTCTTCGCTCCGACCTTCATCTATAGCGTCTTCAGAAAAGTCCTTCAAAGAAGGCGAACTAATCCCCAGGTATGCTTTCTAAAACTCCTTGCGTGTTCTTCGTTAGATTGCGTTGCCTTCAACGATTCATAGATTGGCTAGGGTTTTGAGGGATTAATTGATGCGTGGTTTGTTGTATAATGCGGGGATTTGGGTTTGATCTTGGTAATGTGGTTGATGATTGATTTAGAACAGTTAGGCTTAGATTAATCATGTTGCTGGGTTGGTGTTTGAGGTTGCTTGAGATTTCTTCAGATAGGGTGAGGGAGAGGAGGAAGACGAACGAAACGGCGCTAGGTGGTTAGGATGAACAGTACCAGAGAAATTAGGAGGAAGATGTTTTTGTTTAGGGTTCGTTCAGATTAGGGTTAGGGCATTGGGCTTAAGCCCAAATGCGTATTACTGACGCATACCCCCCAATTGCTCGTTACCCCCCCCCCCCCTGGCGTGTGTGAGATCAGAGTGTTTGATTTGGGCCTTAGGCCCTTATTGCTAATGGCACCCCCCTGGGCGTAAGCCCAATGAATAATAACTGGAAAAGTCACTAACAGCACCTCCCTACGTTTTTTTCTTATTTTGTTTGGAGGTGAGTTTCTGGCAAACCTGGGCCCTGCGCCCTATTGTTTTTAGCACCCCCCATATGTGGGCCCATCCAGAATAGGCCTGAATCCCTTGCTGTTAGTACCCCCTCCAGTTTTATTTCAATTTACTTTTCTTTCAATTTCTTTTATTTCTTTGCATATTCAATAATTCATAATAAAATGTAAATAGGTGATTTTTTAACTCTTCTTTTTTCAGCCATTTCATGAAAATGTTTAGAAAATTAAACAAAAATAAAAATGTCATTTTATTTTTGTTTGTTATTTTTTGTATATTTTCCATTTAATTGATGTTTTTTTAATATTTTCAATGCATGCATATCATTAGAAAATTCATAAAAAATAGTAGATTTAGTCAAATAATTCCGTTCTTTTTTCTGTAGACTCGTGATTCAGTGTAGAATTTTATAATACAAAAATATTAGCTTAATCATGCATTTTCATTTTAATTGCATTTTTTCATTGTTATTGATGTTGAATAATTGGTCTGTGGATATGCCTGTGTTGCTGATTTTAGTGCTTTCATCTGGTATTGAATTTTGTTCTGATTTTTCAGTATGTTGTCCTAGAGCCATGTAGGTCTCCCATTAGATTTTTGATAGATTTTTGTAGGGTATTCTGATATGATTTGTCTGAGCCTGAAGATAGGAGAAGTCTTGATGACTTCTGACTTTGAAGTTCAACTGTGGTTGAACTTCAGAGATAGTTCCTTGAGGTTTGTTGGCCTGTGGGTTCTTCTTGAAGGTGGGAGCTGGTTGCAGTCCTGTTGGAGCTTGCAAGGATGCAGTGGATTGAGGCTTAGTCTAGGAGCTTGTTGTCTGTTTGTGAGGTTCGAGATCCTGAAGTTTGAAGGGAGTTTATGGTACTTTCCTGAGGAAGGCACTATGAATGACTTTCATTCTTTATTCTCACCTCTTTCGTAAGTATCCAATGATGTTGGAGCCGACTTGTGAGTTTAATTTCTCCTGAGGAGGAATACGAACTGATCACATCTTGTTGAGCCACATGGGATACGATTCCTAAGTGGAAGCCCCCTAGTACTTTCCTGAGGAAGGTCCTATGGGTCTATTCACTTAGTTCCATTAGTTATCTAGTATTTCTTAAGTATCCAGTGATGTAGGAGCCAACTTGTGAGTTTAATTTCTCCTGAGGAGGAATGTAAACTGATCACAGTTGTTGAGCCACGTAGGATACGATTCCTAAGTGTCAGCCTCCTAGTACTTTCCTGAGGAAGGTCCTATGAGTCTGTTCACTTAGTTCCCATAGTGCATATAGGTATTTCTCAAGTATCCAGTGATGCCGGAGCCTTCATGTGAGTTTAATTTCTCCTGAGGAGGAATATAAACTGATCACAGTCGTCGAGCCGCATAGGATATGACTCCTGAGTAGTAATCTCCTGGTACTTTCCTGAGGAAAGCACTATGGGCTTGTCTGCTTAGCTCCCTTTTCTCTGGTAAGCTTGTTCTGAAGCTTGGAGACTGGGATTGATTCCTCTTGCTTAGGGTTGTTGATTAGAGTTGTTGCTTAGATCTTTGCTTAGGGTGCTGTATAGAGTTTTGTTAGGAGCTAGTTTCAGGTTTGTTAGAGGCCCTGCCCAGGGTTAGTCTCTTTGTGATGTTTGACTTGAATGATGTTATGTTGCATTAGACTTAGGTATTCATATAATTCTGAGCAGGTGCATCTTAGAAATAGACTTGGTGTGCATGAGAAGTTGAGGTGGTCCTCCTTCTGCTTGTTTGTTATTGAGTGGCTTTGCTTGTTGGTATTCGGTAGAGCTGAGCTCCCTTACCTCTGTGGTTTGCGGCCTTTGTGCCTTGTGTGTTTAGTTGTTGCATTCATGCATATGTTTGTTATTTCTTTACTTTGCAGTTTCTTGTTTGTAGTTTAGTCCTGTTGCCATGATCCCTTAGGAGCTCTGACTTCTCCGCTGCGGAGTTGTTATGATAGACGTTAGGATGGTCAACCAGGTGTGATAGCAGTAGGTAGATTCCCCTGTTTCTCAGCTATAGTTTTAGGGTTTCCCTTTCCTTTCTGTAGGAGCTTTTGAGTAGCTTGATCCGTAGTTAGCTGAACTACAGCTGCTCTGATTCTTCGTACCAGACGAAGATATGTAGGCATAGGATGCGATATCCTAGCGAGCACACTAACAACTAACCTTTGTTCTCTCGCGGCTGTGCGATCGAGACTTTCCCGCTAACGACTAATTGTTACCCCGCTCTGTTGCCCGAGTGCATTTGAGACCAGATCGTATTTGTAGGTTCCCGAGCCTTAGAGACCAGTTTGTTTTCTCACTGCTGTGTGAGAGCCCCTGTTTACCCGTAGTTAGCCGAACTACGTTTGCTCTGATCTTTCACACCAAATGAAAGTACGTAGGCACAGGACGCGATGTCCTGGCGAGCAACCTTTCCCCCGTTTAGACGTAGGTAGTCGAACTACGTTGACTCTGACTTTCCCATTGCACAAGGGAATACGTAGGCCCAGAACACCGTATGTTCTGTCGAGTCCTGTCCTTTTATTTTCTTTTCAGACCAGCCAGTAGCATAGATAGATAACACACCCTTTTACCTATAAACACCAAGCGTGGATCCCATCGAGTACGATGGACGTGAGGGGTGCTAACACCTTCCCCTTGCGTAACCGACTCCCGAATCCAGGTTTTGGTTGCGATGACCATACCTTTTCCCGTCTTTGCGAGGTTTACTTCGAGCGTTTCCTTTCCCGCTCTGAGGGATAAATAACGCACGGTGGCGACTCTCCTGTCAAGCCGGCGCCGATTTTCGCAGTAGCGACACTAATCATACGTCATGACATATTCTTCTCATAATTTACAACATATCTCCATGTCTATGCATGAAGTGCAAATATATGATGTTATCAATGATGATTTCGAGTCCAAAACAACCAGGGAATGCCATAGATGTTTATTTAACTCCATTGATTAAAGATTTAAGACTTTTGTAGGAGGAAGGCGTTGATGCTGATGATACGTATACAAGTGATAACTTTAAGTTGTGTGCCATGTTATTTTGCACAATCAATGACTTTCTCGCATACTATAATTTGTCTCGTTATAGCATCAAGGGACATAAAGCGTGTCCTATATGTGAATTTGATACATGTCACCACCAAGTACAACATGGAAAAAAGATTTTTTATCTTGGGCATAAAAATGTTTTAAGACCTAATCATCCACACCATAGATTGCGAAAGGCATTTAATGGAGAGTGGGAGTTTGATTTTGCTCCAAAGCCCTTAACCGAGAAGGAAGTTTATAAAAGACAACAATATATTAAGGTTGTCTTTGGAAAGAAACTAAAGGTAAAAAAAAGAGCCCGTAGAAATAAATAGTTAGAAAATAAGGTGGGTGTTCTTTGATCTTCCATATTGGTCTAGTCTTGATGTGATGCACGTGGAGAAAAATGTATGTGATAGTTTGATTGGAAAACTTCTTAGCATTAAAGGTAAGAAAAAAGATACTAAAAACTCCCATGAAGATATACTCGTGATGGGTATATGAAAAGAGTTAGCCCCAAACGAAATAGGAAATATAACATATTTGCCTCCATCGTGTCACACTCTGTTTAAAAAAGAATAAAAGTTTTTCTGATTGTTTTCAGGGTATCAAAGTTACTCAAGGGTACTCATAAAATGTGAAAAAGCTTGTGTCAGAGAACGATAAAAAATTAGTTGGCTTAAAATCTCACAATTGTCATGTCTTAATGCAACAACTTCTACCAGTGGTTATCTGTGATATTTTACCAAGGAATGTAAGGGTAACTATAATCAATTTGTGCTTATTCTTTAATGCTATATGTAGTAAAGTCATTGATCCTGAAAATTTAGACAAGTTGGAACATGAGGCTGCAATTATCTTATGTTAATTATAGATGTTTTCTTTCCATCATTATTTGACATTATGATTCACTTAGTTGTTCATCTAGTAAGGGAAATTAGAATTTGTGGTCCAGTTTATTTATAGTGGATGTATCCATAGAGCAATACATGAGGATCTTCAAAGGGTATACAAAAAATCATCACCGTCCAGAAGCTTCGATCATTGAACGGTACATTCCAGAAGAAGCTATTGAGTTTTGTATAATGTATTTGTCAGAAGCTAACTATATAAGAATCCTGAATCTCGTCATGGGGGAAGATATGATGGTAGAGTTACTCAAGGTTTAAATGTTAAAACCTTTATCCATGATGTAGTTCTTCAAGCACATTTGTATATATTGAATAATCTGAATGAAGTTCAACCTTACTTGACTGCTCACAAAAGTTTTATAAAGGAAAAATAGCCCCAGATGAATTAAAAATAGTTGTTGATAGAGCATAACATAACTTTCATAACTTGGTTTAATGAAAGTGTTTCTAAAGAGAGTACTTGTGCATCAGAGACAGTTAAACGATTGTCATGTATGCCTAAGTTTAATGTAATTAATAGGAGTGCATACGACATTACTAGATATTCATTCTATACAAAATCAAAGGATGATCGTAGTACCATGCAACATAGTAGGGTTATGGTTGAAGTTCAATCCATGTACTTCTCTAATTCCAAAGATAACAATCATGTACTAACCTCTAGAGCGTACTTTGAGTTCATAGAGGTGATTATGGATATTGATTACATTTCTTTTAAAGTGCCTTTATTTAAGTGAAAGTGGATTGACAGTAACACTAATGTAGAAATTGATGAATTATGATTCACACGGGTTGATCTTCGAAAGACAACTTATAAGAACGAACCATTCATCATGGAAACCCAAGCAAAACAATTTTATTATGTCAATGATCCTTCTAACCCTAGATGATCAATTGTACTTCAAGGAAAATATATTCCTAGTAGTATTGATGATAATCAAGATTTTAACTACGAGACCCCTTGTTTCACAACACATGTACGTCAATCATCTGAAGAAAATGATTCAGATGATGTGTGTCGCAACTGCGAAAAATACCTGGTGGAAAAACAGAAGAATTGCTACCAAACGTTATTTATCCCAACACAAGGAAAGGAAACAATCAAAGAAAACCTGAAGAACGGGAAAAGACAAGGTCATCACAACCAAATCTTGGGTTCGAGAGTCAGTTACACAAGGGAAAGGTATGAACACCCCTCACGTTCGTTGTACTCAATGGGATCCACGTTTGTTGTATAATCAAAGGGTGTGTTTTCTATAAGCTACTGATAAACAGAAACGGGAAAAAAGAAAAAATAAACAGACTTGATAGGACATCGCCGCCCTATGTCTACGTATTTCCTCGTGCAATGGGAAAGTCAGAGTCAACGTAGTTCGAAAAACTACGGATGATGGAGGGAAGGTTGCTCGCCAAGACATCGCCGTCTTGTGCATACGTATCCTCATCTAGTAAGAGAAATAAGAATAAACGTATTTTGGCTAACTACGAAACCACAGGTTGGTTAAGTGTTTTTTATGAGCGACGTTAAGTTCCCATTCCAGCAGTTAGGGTCGATGCCTATTTGCGGTAGAACGGAAAAGTAACGTGCTCTTTTTGAAAATGAGTTTGAAACACAAATTCTGAAGGATAAAAAGGTTTGAATTTTGTTTGTGAGTTTTAATGAAGAGAATTAGTTTGCTTTGTGATTCACGTCGCACTAAAGATTATGATATAGGAGCGAATGCGTCGCATATCGCCCACGGGGCGTACACTAAACACTCTAGACAAGTGAGGAGAAACCCCACACTCATCATTTCCCATATGCTTAAGGCTCGTGGCGCACAACATTCACCGTCTTTATTAAGTGTATTAGCATTGTTTTGAGATAAAAAGAGAGAAGACTCACAAAAGGTCTAAGGGAAACTCGGTCCTAACGTTGTCATGCAAAGTGGTCCTAAGGTTAGGACGCAAAAGGAAATTCTATCCTAATGTTAGCATGCAAAAGATGAACTTAAGGTTGAGGTTAAAAGGGACTAGCCTACTTGTTATCATACATGGATTG
Source organism: Lathyrus sativus (assembly GCA_963859935.3). Lineage (NCBI taxonomy): Eukaryota > Viridiplantae > Streptophyta > Magnoliopsida > Fabales > Fabaceae > Lathyrus > Lathyrus sativus. The sequence continues at coordinate 582,594,131 of OZ012741.1, read as the reverse complement.
CACTCCTAATGTCTATCCTAATCTGAAATTAATCATAAATTAAATTGGACTAGGGGTCCTAAGGGAGCATGCAAAGTGTTGCACCCTAAAATTTGACCAACCGGTGCTCCCATTTGACTCATGGTTTAAATTCATATTCGCAGCTCAGACATGTGATATTTGTGCAAGCAGGGGATATCAGAGTTTACAGCCTGAGTATCATCTATCAGATATGGCAGATCCAGTCCAGATCACCAGGATTTTATTTTCGGGAAATTGTGCGCTCCTCGGTGATTTTTAGCTTGCACAGTGATTTTGATGATATTCTGATGCCCGGGGATCTCTGTTCGATTCGATCTGGTCTCGTGCGCTCTTTTATGGGGGTCATTTGCATTCATCTGCATTTTTAGGATTTTAATAGACTTTTGTGAATTTTTAACAGGCTTTATAGATTTTTCTGGAATTTAAATAGGTTTATAGAATATTTTAATAGCTTAATCCTCTTTTTAGAATTTTATAGAATATTTTAAATAGGTTTTAATCATTTGTAGAATTTTTAATAGAATTTAAATAGCTTTTATCCTTTTTAGAATATTAGTGAATTTTTCTTAGCATATTAAATAGAATGATAAAAATTAGGATTAATAGGTTTAATTGTTTTTTAAAATCATTTTTAGAATTTTCTATAGATTTTAAAATAGGTTTAATAGTTTTTAGATAATATAGAAAATAATATAGTTTTTTCTTATTAATGATAGATTTTAATAGCCATTAAATAATATTAGAATTTTAATAGAGAATTAGTAGAAGTTTAGAGTTTAATTAGATCTTAATTGATTTTTTTAGATTTAATTAGGATAATATGGAATTAATTAGACTTTTAATTCACTTTTTAAAGTTTAATTAGGTTAATTGTTTTTTTTAGAGTTAATTAGGATTAAGATAGTTGGTTAGGGTAATTAGCTAATTAGATTTTAATTGATATTAATTAGAGATAGTTAGGATTAATTGTTTTTTTTTTTAATTAAAATTCAGTTTTTTTTTTGCAATGTTTCATTCAGTTCGTATGGGCCCAGATGGGGTTCTGTTTGAGGCCCAGTTCTCAATTGGCAAGTCCAGAAAAAAAATGATCCAATAGTCCAAAAAAAGTCCAGCGCAGACCAGAAGCTTCTGGAAGCTTCCAGCGAACTTCAGTGGCATAAATAGAAGCCACGTGTTGCTTGAGGAGGGGCCCACGCATTCCCACTCAGATTTCCCCAATCCACGCCACGCGTCCCACCGAAGCTCACTCTCTCTCTCCCTGCTGACACGCGTATCCCATGCAGCCACCTCCCTGAGACACTTGTCTTCCCCCCATCCTCGCCGGAGCCCCCTACCGTCGGCCATGCATCAGCCCTAACCGCACACCGCCGGCCACCGTCAACTACCTCCGACCACCGCCTGTCTTGCCGGGATCCCCAAACACTCAAAAAACCCCAGAAAACCACTTCTTCACCCCGACTGCCTCCGATCTCCTTCGTTCTCCACCGTCTCCACCTCGCCGGAAACATCAAGTTTCGCCTGAAACTTCATACGAATCCCCAGACCTTCATCAACTTTTTCCAGAACAACATCAACCTTCATCAACTTTTTCCAGAACATCATCAATATCCATCGTTCTTCATCCACTTCTCCAGAACGCCAACAATCTTCATCAAGAGGCCCAGAAAAGCGCCAAGATCTTCAATCGTCTTGCTTCGGTATCCAAGAACTCTTCAGTTTTTCTCAGAAAACTTGTAGATCTTCATCAGCTTTCCAGAGATTTCGCGCTTCAAGATATTTCAACGAACTTCAAGAGTACCTTATCTTGTTCTTGCTTTGCCCAGAGATTTGAGAATAGAGTTTGTTTGAGAGTTGTTTGGAGGTTCGTTTGAGATTCTGAGAACCTTTTTCTCCACCGAGCTTCAAGCACTCTTCGCTAGTTCTTGCTCCGGCCAGGTACACATCCCTTCAATTTCGTTGCATGTTTCTTTCATTTTGATGATGCCGCTGCAGTTTGTGTTGATTCGTTGAGTTTCAGCTTCGGTTAGGGTTTAATTTTGTTTGAGGCATGGATTGAGAGGGATATTGGTAATACTGGGGCGTTTTGTTGTTGTTGTGTTTGAGATTCGTGTGAGTGAAAAGATGAGTTGCAGAGAGAGTGAATTGAGGGAGAGGAGGAAGACGAGGGAGCGGCTAGGGTGAGAGTGAACAGTGTTAGGGTTTGGAGAGAGAGATGAGTTTTGTTCAGCAGGTGATTGGATTAGGGTTAGAATGTTGGGCTAAGCCCAAATGCGTATCACTGACGCTACACCCTTATTGCTTTTCACACCCCCCCTCGTCCAAGCCCATAATGATAATCAACTGAATAGCTTGCTAGCGCTGCACCCCCCCGTATTCATTTCAGTTTTTTTTTATGTTTTTCTGATTGCTTGATTTCCAACCTGGGCCCTGCGCCCATTTGCTAACAGCACCCCCACCTGTAGGGCCCAATGCTTTAGTAATTCATAATCCTTGCTGTTTGAACCCCCCATTTCATTTTCTTTTATTTTGATTTTCTTTTATATTTTCATGTTAGGAAATTCATAATAAAATGTAAATAATTGTGATTTTAATTCTTCTTTTTTTCCTATCATTTCATGAAAGCATCTAAAAAAATTAAATAAAAATAAAAATGCCATTTTATTTTTATTTCCTATTTTTGGTATATTTTCCATTTTAATTGATGTTTTAATATTTTCAATGCATGCATATCATTAGAAAATTCATAAAAAATGGTAGATTTAGTCAAATAATTCCGTTCTTTTTTCTGTGGACTCGTAATTCAGTGTAGAATTTTATAGTATAAAAATAGTAGCTTAATCATGCATTTTCATTTTAATTGCATTTTTTCATTGTTATTGATGTTGAATAATCGGTCTGTGGATATGTCTGTGTTGCTGATTTTAGTTCTTTCATCTGGTATTGATTTTTGTTCTGATTTTTCAGTATGTTATCCTAGAGCCATGTAGGTCCTCCCATAGATTTTTGATAGATTTTCATAGGATGTTCTGATATGATTTGTCTGAGCCTGAAGATAGGAGAAGTCTTGGTGATTTCTGACTTTGGAGTTCAACTGTGGTTAAACTTCAGAGATAGTCTCTTGTGGTTTGTTGGCCTGTGGGTCCTTCTCAAGGTGGGAGCTGATGGAGGTCCTGCTGGAGCTTGCAAGGATGCAGTGGATTGAGGCTTAGTCTAGGAGCTTGTTGTCTGTTTGTGAGGTTCGAGATCCTGAAGTTTGAAGGGAGTTTATGGTACTTTCCTGAGGAAGGCACTATGAATGACTTTCATTCTTTCTTCTCACCTCTTTCGTAAGTATCCAATGATGTCGGAGCCGACTTGTGAGTTTAGTTTCTCCTGAGGAGGAATGTAAACTGATCACATGTTGTTGAGCCACATGGGATACGATTCCTAAGTGGAAGTCCCCTAGTACTTTCCTGAGGAAGGTCCTATGGGTCTATTCACTTAGTTCCATTAGTTTATCTAGGTTTTCTTAAGTATCTAGTGATGTTGGAGCCAACTTGTGAGTTTAATTTCTCCCGAGGAGAAATGTAAACTGATCACAGTTGTTGAGCCACGTAGGATACGATTCCTAAGTGTCAGCCTCCTAGTACTTTCCTGAGGAAGGTCCTATGAGTCTGTTCACTTAGTTCCCTTAGTGCATATAGGTTTTCTCAAGTATCCAGTGATGCCGGAGCCTTCATGTGAGTTTAATTTCTCCTGAGGAGGAATGTAAACTGATCACATGTTGTTGAGCCACATGGGATACGATTCCTAAGTGGAAGTCCCCTAGTACTTTCCTGAGGAAGGTCCTATGGGTCTATTCACTTAGTTCCATTAGTTTATCTAGGTTTTCTTAAGTATCTAGTGATGTTGGAGCCAACTTGTGAGTTTAATTTCTCCCGAGGAGAAATGTAAACTGATCACAGTTGTTGAGCCACGTAGGATACGATTCCTAAGTGTCAGCCTCCTAGTACTTTCCTGAGGAAGGTCCTATGAGTCTGTTCACTTAGTTCCCTTAGTGCATATAGGTTTTCTCAAGTATCCAGTGATGCCGGAGCCTTCATGTGAGTTTAATTTCTCCTGAGGAGGAATGTAAACTGATCACAGTTGTCGAGCCGCATAGGATATGACTCCTGAGTAGTAACCTCCTGGTACTTTCCTGAGGAAAGCACTATGGGCTCGTCTGCTTAGCTCCTTTTCTCTGGTAAGCTTGTTCTGAAGCTTGGAGACTGGGATTGATTCCTCCTGCTTAGGGTCTTGATTAGATTGTTGCTTAGATCTCTTGCTTAGGGTGTTGTATAGAGTTTTGTTTGAGAGGTATATTAGGAGATTGTTTCAGGTTTGTTAGGGGCCTTGCCCAGGAGTAGTTTCTTGTTTTGAGGATAGGGGCTTGTCAGGTTAGCTTGCCTTCTCTTTGGATTGTTTGACTTGTATGATGTTATGTTGCATTAGACTTAGGTGTTCATCTAGACAGTTCTGAATAGGTGCATCTTAGAAGTAGACTTTGTGTGCATGAGAAGTTGAGGTGGTCCTCCTTCTGCTTGTTTGTTATTGCGTGGCTTTGCTTGTTGGTATTTGGTAGAGCTGAGCTCCCTTGCCTCTGTGGTTTGCGGCTTCTGTGCCTTGTTTGTTTAGCTGTTGCATTCATGCATATTCTCAGTATTCCTTTACTTTGCAGTTTCTTGTTTGCAGTTTAGTCCTGTTGCCATGATCCCTTAGGAGCTCTGACTTCTCCGCTGCGGAGTTGTTATGATAGACATTAGGATGGTCAACCAGGTGTGATAGCAGTAGGTAGATTCCCCTGTTTCTCAGCTATAGTTCTAGGGTTTCCCTTTCCTTTCTGTAGGAGCTTTTGAGTAGCTTGATCCGTAGTTAGCTGAACTACAGCTGCTCTGATTCTTCGTTCCAGACGAAGATATGTAGGCATAGGATGCGATATCCTAGCGAGCACACTAACGACTAACTTTAGTTCTCTCGCGGCTGTGCGATCGAGACTTTCCCGCTAACGACTGATTGTTACCCTTTTCTCTTGCCCGAGTGCATTTGAGACCAGATCGTATTTGTAGGTTCCCGAGCCTTTAGGACCAGTTTGTTTTCTCACTGCTGTGTGAGAGCCTCCTGTTTGCCCGTAGTTAGCCGAACTACGTTTGCTCTGATCTTTCGTCCCAGATGAAAGTACGTAGGCACAGGACGCGATGTCCTGGCGAGCAACCTTTCCCCCGTTTAGACGTAGGTAGTCGAACTACGTTGACTCTGACTTTCCCATTGCACGAGGGAATACGTAGGCCCAGAACACCGTATGTTCTGTCGAGTCCTGTCCTTTTATTTTCTTTTCATACCAGCCATTAGCGTAGATAGATAACACACCCTTTTACCTATAAACACCAAGCGTGGATCCCATCGAGTACGATGGACGTGAGGGGTGCTAATACCTTCCCCTTGCGTAACCGACTCCCGAATCCAGGTTTTGGTTGCGATGACCATACCTTTTCCCGTCTTTGCGAGGTTTACTTCGAGCGTTTCCTTTCCCGCTCTGAGGGATAAATAACGCACGGTGGCGACTCTCCTGTCAAGCCGGCGCCGATTTTCGCAGTAGCGACAACTGGCGACTCTGCTGGGGACTTATAGCATCTAGGGACTTTTCCCATCCCTTATGCTGGGACCGTTTCCCATCCCCTACGCGAGTCAATCCTAGCGCTTGGGTGTTTATTCGTTGGGTGTTGTGTATATGTGTTTTGCTTTTCTGCACTTTACTTTTCTGTACCTTTACCTTTCCGCGTTTATTTTCCAGCATTACATTATCATGATTATTGCTGTGGGCAAAGGGAGGTTACTGTGAGTGAAAAGCCGGACCTGGGCTTGAGTACACACCTAGATATAGTTGCGGAGAAGTAGTAGACGAACCTGTCTGCTGAGCAGGCACAGTTCCCTACGAAAATCTGCGCTCAGACGAGATTCTTGCAGAGGTGCTCCTTTCCGGTCCTGAGGATCTGAAGGGAGTCCAGACGTGAGGATTGTCGACTCTGGGGACCGATCATTTGGAAGTCAGCTAAGTGAGGCCTCTTCATGACTTGATGATGCCACTCCTTCTGGGAATCGTATCGTCACTCATGAAAGTCTGTGACGCTGATGACCGCATAGGATGTCGTACCTTTGTCCGTGGATTAGGTCTATCCTACCTGTGAGAGGGACTGGGTTATTGCAGGAAAACTGGCCTTCAGAAACCATGGTTCAGTACCTTTATCAGATGGTGTTCTTGATTCATCTCCAGGTGTGTTGTCTGGGTCAGATGGGTTTCTTATCTGAGGTTGAGGCTATTATCAGATGGTATTCTCGTCAGACACAGAGGTTCAGATGGTTTTCTTACCAGGGGATTGATATTTTGAGTATCAGATGATAGTTAGTGGCATGAGATTCTGGTGACCGTGTTGGTTTTCTGTTCTTGATCACAGAGATATTCCTCTTCAGGCTACAGCATAGCCCCTGTGTTCGCAGATTGCATTATTTATCATATTGCATCATTGCATTACCATCTGCATTCAACTAACGTGTGTGTATTGCAGGTACATATTTTCCCTTCCAGTTCTGGTGTTTGTTCCTAGCAAGACATGGAAAACCTGAAGAGAGTATTGCCCTATAAGTTTCCGTCGCCGAATATCAGTCTATTGTTAGAGTTGATTGCTATTGCTAAGAAGAGGGGAATGGGTGACTTCAGAAAGAGATATGGGAGGATTCTGACCTACGTTTATCAGCCATCTGCCTACGAGACCAGCGGCATCTATACTCTGTTACAGTTTTACGACGCGGAGCTCAGGTGTTTTGTATTTCCCGACTTCGTTTTGGCTCCTACCCTGGAGGAGTACTCTGCACTTCTGGATATACCGATCCGTGAGCAGATGCCTTTCTATCGTACGGACGCTGAGCCTAAGCTGGCTGAGCTTTCTACCATCCTGTGTTTGAAAGAGTCTGAGCTGTCTGGGAAGATGATTAGAAGAGGAGATGTATGGGGATTTCCGTTGGATGTCTTAGTGGAGAAGGCTCGAGAGTATGCCCAGAAGGGTAGCTGGGGTGTTTTTGACGTCATCCTTGCTGTATGTGTTTATGGCATCGTGTTATTCCCGAACATTCCTGATTTTGTTGATTCAGATGCCTTCTATATTTTGGCTGCGGGAAACCCAGTTCCTACTTTGCTGGGAGATATCCACCATTCAACCCATTACCAGAATGAAAAGCGACGAGGAAGGAATGTGTCTTGTTGTGTCCCTCTCCTATGCAGGTGGTTCACCAGTCATTTGCCTAAGTCAGGTCCGTTTGTCACATCTATCAATTCTCTAGGATGGCCCGAGCGCTTAATGGGATTGACTGCTGAGAACGTGGTATGGACCAATAAAGAGGTATTTGGAGCTGAAGTCATACTCAAAGGCGAAGGATTCCCGAATGTTCCGTTAATAGGAAGGAAAGGTTGTGTCAACTATAACCCTTCCTTATTAATCAAGCAATTTGGGTACATACCTCAAGGAGCGCCAAAGCCCGAGGAGATACAGGAATCTCTGTATCTCACCGGGGCAATAGGGAAAGAGATGCTGACCAAACTTGAGAAAGCCTGGAAAAACTTGCACAAGAGAGGGAGGCTTTCAGGTAGCAGAGGGGATACTCGAGTTCCTAGCCCATATGTAGAATGGATTCGTGAGCGAGCTGTGAAGTTCCTTATGCCGTATCCAGCGGTTCAGCCATTGCATCCTCCTCCGGTAGAGGAGCCTACTACTGTGGACATTCAGGTCTACAAGCAGCTGATGGCGGAGAAAGAAGAGCTAGCCAGGGCTAAAGAGGCTTTAGAGCAGGAGAATGCCCAGCTTCGGCATGAAAAGATGGAAACGGGATATGTTTCTAAGCAACAGGATGAAACTCTGAAACATCTGAAGACTACGCTATTGGAATTGACTGAAACCAAGAAGCGTCTGGAGTTAGATGTAGACTCAGTTAGTAGTGTGTTGGCCACTAAGAAGCAAGAGTTGGAAAGGGCCTACACAAAGCTAGCCAAGTTCAGAGAACACTGGGATCTTACTATGACCAAGCGCAAGGAGCGAGAAGAAGAGCTGAAGACACAGATTGCTCAGTTAGAAGAACAGGTCAAAGTGAAGAATGAAGAGCTTGAAGAAGAAGCCTGTCGCCGATACGAGGCCGAGCGCAAGTTGACAGATGCCATGAAGAATTTGGATAGAGCAGATGCCAAGAGACCCAAACCTGGGGGCGGTGCCAATGATAAAGCTTGGGAAGACTTTGTCAGAGACATCCAGGGGACAGTCAGGAAGAGGGATCGACTGATAGAAGGTTTGATTTATCAACCAGATCATGCAGAGACAAAGAAGATGGTCGAGGACTTCCGCAACCGTACCCGTACTTGATTTCTCTCTTGTATTCTGTTGTGTTGAGATCACCACCAGGCATGTTGGCTGGGATCCTCCTTATCATATCAGCTGTATGGAGCATAGTTATGTAACCTCTTGACAAGACTGTTATTCTAATCAATATATGAGGGTTTTTCCAAATATTGTCTTTATGGTTTATCTCGTCTTGCTACCACTGACACTGGAATTGGAGGGAAAATATCTCCAATGCACACATGCACGTTAGCATTTTTGTATTTCTGTTTGCATAAATCATACTGCATAGCATTTCTCTAGCAGGTCAGAGCACTTATCCAACCTTTGTTTTCACCAGAAAGTGATTCTCGGGGAATTGTTTGAGGCAAGAGTGGAGACGACCAAGGGGTTGAAGCAGATTTGAGCAGAATCAAGCGGCATAGTCGGTTACAGGTAATTGGCAGCTATGTCTGAAGGCAATTTCCAGTCTCCTAACACCTTGGCAAGGTTTACTGTGGCGTCCAACCATCAGTATGATTCTATGGAAGGCTTCCCGCAAGCGAACAATCTTACTGCAGCCCAAGTCGTACAGCCTACTGTCCAGAACCGAGATCAGCATGAGCAGTTTGTTGCCCGAAATGAACGTTATCCTCCTGTTAACAATCAATGTGTCGCTTTCCCTGTGATGAACTACCGGAGAGATATTCCAATGACCGGGTTAGTAGACCCAAGAGCTCTTGACGATGGTAGAAGACTCCGAGTGTTGGAAGAGCAAATGAAAGCCTTGGAAGCGAAAGATGCCGTTAACCTGGATGCTGTAGCCATGTGTTTGGTTCCTGACCTGGTGTTGCCGTACAAGTTCAAAGTGCCGGAGTGTGAAAAATACACGGGAGATAGCTGTCCGAAGCTGCATTTGATGATGTTCTGTCGAAGGATGACTTCGTTTGTGCGAAATGACAAATTGATGATCCATTGCTTCCAGTATAGCCTGACTGGGGCATCCCTGAGATGGTATGTGCAATTAGAGAGTAATCAGATTCGATCTTGGGTGGATTTAGCCAGAGCTTTCATGAAGCAGTACGATTACAACCTGGATTTGACTCCTAGTCTCGTAGATCTGCAAGAATTATCTCAGGCGGAGAATGAATCATTCAGAGCGTATTTGCGAAGATGGAAAGAATTGGCTGCTAGTGTTCGACCACCGCTTCCGGAAAGAGAACTGGTTGACATCTTCTTGGGTACCCTGAAAGGCCATTATTTTGACAAATTGTTCAGTTGCACAAACTTTGTGGGCCTGATGAGGCTGGGAGAGATTGTTGAGAGAGGACTCCGGAGTGGAAAGTTTCGAAGTGTTCCTTACGTCCCAGTTAATAAGATTGAGTCAGTTGTCAGTTCTCAAGAAGAGTGGGAAGGAGATGACGTCACCTCAGAATCTCTAGCATCTCAGGATCAGTTTTCAAACACTTCAAGTCAACGATCATCCTATCGCCGATCGCGTCAGCATGCTCCACGAAGACCAAGGAAACCTGAGAGGCAGTTTACTCAGCTACCGGTGTCGTACAGTCAGTTGTTGCCAAATCTGGTCAGAAGTGGATTGATAGTGCCGAAAGAGACCAAGCCGGTGATTCCACCGTATCCTCCAGGTTTTGATGCCAGCGCCCGCTGTGAGTACCATGTTGGGGCGCAGGGGCATTCAACCAATGATTGTAAAGTGCTTAGAAGCCAGGTTCAAGATCTGTTAGACTCTAGCCGTATTTGCATCACTCCTCAGGGTTTTGTTCAGATTAATGATTTTCCATCCTCCAGTTGTGCGAGTTCGTCAGTTAATGTCATGGAAGACTCCGCAGGAAGTGTGTGCTCTGAAGATTGTCAATCGGAGAGTTCAGTTGAATATGGGGGAAGTTTCTAGAGGCTTCTGTGCCGGGTGTCGCATCTGTCTTCTCTGCCTAACCCGTTTAGCTTTTGTGCATCAGTATTTGCTGACCACCACCAGGAGTGTTGGCTGGGGTCATTGTATTCGTACTCATTTGTGCTCACCTGCTGATTTTGTTGGTTATACATATGTGGGAGATGTTCGTCTGTGTGCTTATAGCTTGAGTTTCTCTTTGTCTCGTTATGAATATGTGTTTGTTTGCTACACTGCATTATCATTTAGCAGGTATATCAGAACCGTGGGCCTTATTTCCTCATCGTCTCAGTTTGTTGCAGGAACTCCTTCAGAGATATGGAACAGAATCAGTTTGAATTGATTGAAGTCCGAAGCCAGCTGGGGCAGATGATGAAAGACATGCAAGAGATGCGTCTGGAGCAGAAGATTCTCAAAGAGGAGAACAGTCAGCTGAAGACCCAAATGAGCTTGATCATGGAGGTAGTCAAGAATGTGCTTAGGAAAGAAGACGATCAGCTATTTGAAGCCACAATGAAGAAGCTCGTGCCACCTGTGCATGTGGAACCTGAGCAGCAGCAACAGAAGCTACATCCGGCTCAGCGAAAGATCCAGGAAGGAAAACCAAGGAGAATATTTGAGGCACCACCTATGACCTATGCTGAGCTCTTGCAGACCTTACTGAGGTTTAATCTGGTTGAGAAGAGAACGTTGACACCACCAACGAGAGTGTTTCCTCAGGGATACGATGCCAGCAAGCAATGTGAGTTTCATTCCGGGGCATTCGGACACGACATCGAGGGTTGTCATGCTTTTAAGCACAATGTCCAAGACCTGATTGACTCGCACGATATTGAATTCACGCCGGGCGGCGTAGCTGTGCATATTGCTCCTGTCTCAGTCGATGCTAAAATGACAGATGTTTCTAAAGCTGCAGTGGGTCAGAAGCGTATCCTGGACTCCATGGTGTCAGAATCTCCAGGTCCACAACTGTTGCCTATTCCTGGGGCAGATCTAAGAAAGAAAATGGTTAAGCATAAGGAGAGCGTTAATCAGTACATTGAAGGTCAAGAAACCAATGTTGCATTTGATACAAAGGGTGTTCAAGGGTCAACCCGGTACCAGCAGCAGCAGCCACCGCAGGGGGCACAGCAGGCTCAACGAAGATTCCAGGGTAGTAAACCGAGAAGAGTGTTTGAGAAGCCTCCCTCAACCTATGCCGAGTTGTTGCAGACATTGTTGGGATTGAATCTGGTAGAGAAAAGAACTCTGGCACCAATAACGGGAACTCCCCCGTTTGGTTATGATGCAAGCAAGCACTGTGAGTTTCATTCTGGAGCCCCGGGTCACGATATAGAAGGTTGCCATGCTTTTAAGCACCAAGTGCAGGATTTGCTTGATAGTGCAGCAATCAGCTTCGGGCCAAGAGGTCCCCAAATCATCTGAATGAAGGAGGAAGGGCTCTATAATTGGGTTAAGTCGTTGAAAGCAGATCAGGACAGCATCGAATTGCCTCTAATAAAGATAGCTGGTTCAGCAGCAGGGCAGATGCAAAAGCCCGGTTCTCGGAAGCTAGCATATTTTCTTTGTTTTAGCTTGTCATTTCTTTACATTTGTAGTTGCTTTCCTGTTTGAATTTGTAAGCTTGTTTGTAAAACTTGTTGTTTTCATTCAAATTGATGATAATGAAATAAATATGCATGTTTTGATTGAATCCAGTCGTGTTCACTAACTGTTTTTACAACTGTCCAACGTTTGGCTAAGAAGAATTTGGGGAGGATGACGAAAATGACCGACATGCAACTACCGATATTGTATGCTTTTGAAATGAAACCTGCTGATGATGTACAGGCATTGTTTCAAATCCCTAAACACCGGAGATATAAGGAAGATAATCCCTTGTCAACCCCTTTGAGCCTTGTAGTAGGAGTTTCTTTTTGCAAATGAAGAACCTTCAATCTTAACCTGGGGCAGGGTAGGTGTTAGCTAATTTGACCGAGTGTCCAAATTGCAAAGGGAGTGTCCGTTCGAGGATCAATCACACCCCTAGAGGTCGTGCCTAAAAGACCACAATGGTTCAATCAAGAGTGGGACAGCCACATTGTTTCCCAAAGAGTCAAATAACCAGTGTCACGCGACTTGTTCGAAAGAAAAAAGAAAAACGAAAAAAGAAGAGTCAAAAGCCCGCTAAGTCAAGAAAACTTCAAAACAAATGACTTAGGCAAAAATGAGGGCATCCCGCTGGACTTAAAAAAGTCAAAGGAAACTCAAAAAGAGTTAGTCCAGGCAAAAGTTAGGGATATGAAAAGAAAAAGGAAAAGGATCAAAAGAAAAATCCTCGATGGAAATACGAGTCGTGTGACCACAAGTGTCAAAGACAAAGAGCTAGTGGCTGTCACTCCAAAATCCAAAAGTTTCTCGAACTATCACTCCTATCTTTCAACCTCCGAGAGGTGAGCACTAGGGTCGAATTAGCTGAACGTAGGATGGGAGAACATCAAGGAGAATGGGTGGGTTAAAATAAACTTTGAGCCTTTATCCTTTCTTTCAAAACCGTGAACCTGACCATGTTACAACCTTCAAAAGTCCTAATTGAAGCAGGTTGTTTCGAAAGCATACGCCGGTAAAGGTCGCGTCGATTCTGACTCCTAAAAAGGTTCCTCTTACCATGTTGATACCAATGTGGATAAATGTTTTGTGCATTATATGCCGTAAACTGTTTTTCCTTTTCCCAGTGAACAGATTGGATGTCAAAGCTGTCATATGTGTTGCATTAATACATCTTTTATGCATAACAACTTGTTTTACTTGCGAGTAAGCGCTTGACAGCAGAAAAGCTTCCTACAATGGAAAGTATGGTCAAGATAGAATGCAGAACGCCCAAATGTTCCGAGAGCAGGGGCAAGCTTTTATTGTAATCCCCAGTCAGGTCAGCTTTTCGAAATCAGTTATCTGGGGCAATCAGGTTGAGATTCAGGCAAATACGGCGTAGCCTAGGGCATTACTCTGGATCAGATAATCGGGGCAAGGTCATTGCAGTCAGGAGCAGACCATCTTAAGCGCGCAGAAGTTACTCGAGAAGCATTCAAGGTGAAGTATCTTTTGGAAGTTCAGAACACTGAGGCATGTTATATCAGACCATCAGGGCTCAGATTTGCAGATTTCCTTTCAAGGACTATCCCCACAGATGTCCTGTAAGCTGGGGCATATCAGAAGCAAAAGGATTGTTGTTCTCCGTACCTACAGGGCCATTCGGAGTTATTCGAGCAGATGCAGTCGATTTTCGAGAGCGAGATGAATGCGGGAAGTCATGGTACTATCCCTTGACTCTTCACTAAAAGGCTGTGTATTCGGGAAGAATGTTTTCCAGCGTCAGTTGTACTTGACCCAGTAAGATAAGCTTAAGAGCTCGAATCCATGTTTGCGATTACTGAAGCCCATCCGTGTTAGCGCATCAATTTCCAGATCCGAGCTTCATCAGCGCGCAGGAGGACTCCCTCCATTGTCTCCAGCAAAGACCAATTTGTCATTGGTATGGGTAAGTTATTCCCAGAGGAGTCCAATCATATTCAGCACGTCTGCCAGTCTCCAGCGGAGTTATATTCCCCAGCAGGGAATTAATTCGTCGAAGTGTTCGGTTAAGTTCCCAATAGTCCCAGCAGAGTTGATTTCACTCTCCCAGCATTTATTTTGCTGGGATAATTCAGCGATATCCAGTTTATCCCCAGCAAAGTTGGCCTCACCTTCAGCATTTATTTTGCTGAAGTGGTTTTCTGTACCCGGCCTTCTCCGGCAGTTCGAGCCTGCATTAGCATATTGCATGCATCATCATATTTGCATCATACTTGCATATCATTGTCAAAATGCGTAGCATTTCTATCCAGAATGGAGCATTACGCTGTAGAAAGATTAAAGCATTTGCATATGCATACGAAGCATAAGTCAGATTTTCTATCAGCCTCATATGGCGCGTGAATTACTCTGTGATCAGTTCAGGGGCATGTATCCAGCAGCAGTATTCAGACGATTCAGCGGATTATTTGTATCAGATCTTACGATAGTTGTGCTTTGATCAAGCAGTCATCTGATATCGACAGACTTTTCTTCCCGTCAATTCATATTGGCGATGTGTTCCTCCAATGAGTGGATTTCTCCGTCTATCATTAGACATCTTGAGTACGAGTGTGGTTTTCTTTCCGTCTATCCATAGACGATGTGAAGTTGCGGGTGATCACAGTAGGGCTTCAAAAAGGGGTTTCCCCAGGATGTGCTTTTCTTCCCGTCTATCAGTAGACGATATGAAGTGTTGGTTTGATTTTCAATGGGGTTCAAAATAGAGTTTCTATAGCAAGTGGCTTTTCTTTCCGTCTATCAGTAGACGATGTGAAGTTTTGGTTACTGCCCAGCGGGTTTCTTATTGCCAGATCATACGTATGATGAGGTGTTTCCCCAGCGAGTCTTCTCCGGCTATCCTTAGTTGTTGAGGGGTTTCAAAATGATTTTGAATGTTGGTTCTCTTTCTGTTTATTGGATGAGATGACGTTTCAAGAGGTACTTTCCTGACTGTCAATCCTTATTGATGTCGAGGCTCTTCGAAGAATGTTCAGTTTTCGTGATTGTCGATTCTTATTGACGACATGTTTCTTTAAAGGTGGTTTTCTTCCCGTCGGTCCATACTGACGATGTGGCCCCTTCAAAGATATTGATCTTTCCATCAATTTCCGTAGACAGAGGGATTCTGAAATTCGAAGGATGGTGTTGAATTGCGTTATGGTGTCTTTCCGTCTATTCTTAGACGATGTGTGTATGGAGATTAAGAATTTGATCCCGTCTATCCTTAGACGATGGGAATTCAGAGATTATGAATTTCTTCCCGTCTATCCTTAGACGATGTGAATTGATTTGTTCATCAATCAGGATGCCGTCTATCTTTAGACGATGTGAGCATGGAGATTAAGGTTTTCTTCCCGTCTACTCTTAGACGATGTGAATTTGGAGATTAATGAATGTCTTTCCGTCTACCCTTAGACGATGTGAATTTGGAGATTAATGAATGTCTTTCCGTCTACCTTTAGACGATGTGAATATGGAGATTAATAGTGTCTTTTCGTCTACCCTTAGACGATGTGCAAATGGAGATTAAGAATTTCTTTCCGTCTACCCTTAGACGATGAGAATATTGATTGGTTCATCGATCAGGATGATTCCGTCTACCCTTAGACGATGTGAATACGGAGAATTACTTCTTCCCGTCTATCTTTAGACGATGTGAGTATGCGATCAGGCTTTGTTCCCGTCTATCCTTAGACGATGAGAATATTGATTTGTTTCATCAATCAGGATGATGCCGTCTATCCTTAGACGATGAGAATATTGATTTGTTTCATCAATCAGGATGATGCCGTCTACCCTTAGACGATGAGAATATTGATTTGTTTTATCAATCAGGATGATGCCGTCTACCCTTAGACGATGAGAATATTGATTTGTTTTATCAATCAGGATGATGCCGTCTATCCTTAGACGATGAGAATATTGATTTGTTTCATCAATCAGGATGATGCCGTTTACCCTTAGACGATGAGAATATTGATTTGTTTTATCAATCAGGATGATGCCGTCTATCCTTAGACGATGTGAATATTGATTTGTTCATTGATCAGGATGAAGCCGTCTACCCTTAGACGATGTGAATATGGAGATTATGGTGTCTTTCCGTCTATCCTTAGACGATGTGAATGGGGAGATTAATGTTGTCTTTCTGTCTATCTTTAGACGAGGTGAGTATTCAATCAGGGTGTCTTCCCGTCCATCTTTGGGCGATGTGAGTATATTTCTCTTCCTGCCCATCAGGAGGCAATGTGAAAGGATCACGGGTTTTGTTGCAACCCTCAGGGTTTGTTATATGGGGTATCACAAGCAACGGGTATTCAATCAGGAGTTCTTTATCAGATGATTAATCAGTTTGGTGCCATAATGACTGGACTCGGTTTTCTGGACTTTATTCTCCAAGCAGTTTACAGTATATGCTCGCGGTTGGCAAATTTTCGGGTTTTATTTGTATTCAACCGTCTCGTACCTTTGAATGTTTGAAGGCTGAGCGCTCTCCAAACCCTTCAGGTCCAAGTCGCTTGAATAGGGGCAGCTGTTGCACCCTAAAATTTGACCAACCGGTGCTCCCATTTGACTCATGGTTTAAATTCATATTCGCAGCTCAGACATGTGATATTTGTGCAAGCAGGGGATATCAGAGTTTACAGCCTGAGTATCATCTATCAGATATGGCAGATCCAGTCCAGATCACCAGGATTTTATTTTCGGGAAATTGTGCGCTCCTCGGTGATTTTTAGCTTGCACAGTGATTTTGATGATATTCTGATGCCCGGGGATCTCTGTTCGATTCGATCTGGTCTCGTGCGCTCTTTTATGGGGGTCATTTGCATTCATCTGCATTTTTAGGATTTTAATAGACTTTTGTGAATTTTTAACAGGCTTTATAGATTTTTCTGGAATTTAAATAGGTTTATAGAATATTTTAATAGCTTAATCCTCTTTTTAGAATTTTATAGAATATTTTAAATAGGTTTTAATCATTTGTAGAATTTTTAATAGAATTTAAATAGCTTTTATCCTTTTTAGAATATTAGTGAATTTTTCTTAGCATATTAAATAGAATGATAAAAATTAGGATTAATAGGTTTAATTGTTTTTTAAAATCATTTTTAGAATTTTCTATAGATTTTAAAATAGGTTTAATAGTTTTTAGATAATATAGAAAATAATATAGTTTTTTCTTATTAATGATAGATTTTAATAGCCATTAAATAATATTAGAATTTTAATAGAGAATTAGTAGAAGTTTAGAGTTTAATTAGATCTTAATTGATTTTTTTAGATTTAATTAGGATAATATGGAATTAATTAGACTTTTAATTCACTTTTTAAAGTTTAATTAGGTTAATTGTTTTTTTTAGAGTTAATTAGGATTAAGATAGTTGGTTAGGGTAATTAGCTAATTAGATTTTAATTGATATTAATTAGAGATAGTTAGGATTAATTGTTTTTTTTTTTTATTAAAATTCAGTTTTTTTTTTGCAATGTTTCATTCAGTTCGTATGGGCCCAGATGGGGTTCTGTTTGAGGCCCAGTTCTCAATTGGCAAGTCCAGAAAAAAAATGATCCAATAGTCCAAAAAAAGTCCAGCGCAGACCAGAAGCTTCTGGAAGCTTCCAGCGAACTTCAGTGGCATAAATAGAAGCCACGTGTTGCTTGAGGAGGGGCCCACGCATTCCCACTCAGATTTCCCCAATCCACGCCACGCGTCCCACCGAAGCTCACTCTCTCTCTCCCTGCTGACACGCGTATCCCATGCAGCCACCTCCCTGAGACACTTGTCTTCCCCCCATCCTCGCCGGAGCCCCCTACCGTCGGCCATGCATCAGCCCTAACCGCACACCGCCGGCCACCGTCAACTACCTCCGACCACCGCCTGTCTTGCCGGGATCCCCAAACACTCAAAAAACCCCAGAAAACCACTTCTTCACCCCGACTGCCTCCGATCTCCTTCGTTCTCCACCGTCTCCACCTCGCCGGAAACATCAAGTTTCGCCTGAAACTTCATACGAATCCCCAGACCTTCATCAACTTTTTCCAGAACAACATCAACCTTCATCAACTTTTTCCAGAACATCATCAATATCCATCGTTCTTCATCCACTTCTCCAGAACGCCAACAATCTTCATCAAGAGGCCCAGAAAAGCGCCAAGATCTTCAATCGTCTTGCTTCGGTATCCAAGAACTCTTCAGTTTTTCTCAGAAAACTTGTAGATCTTCATCAGCTTTCCAGAGATTTCGCGCTTCAAGATATTTCAACGAACTTCAAGAGTACCTTATCTTGTTCTTGCTTCGCCCAGAGATTTGAGAATAGAGTTTGTTTGAGAGTTGTTTGGAGGTTCGTTTGAGATTCTGAGAACCTTTTTCTCCACCGAGCTTCAAGCACTCTTCGCTAGTTCTTGCTCCGGCCAGGTACACATCCCTTCAATTTCGTTGCATGTTTCTTTCATTTTGATGATGCCGCTGCAGTTTGTGTTGATTCGTTGAGTTTCAGCTTCGGTTAGGGTTTAATTTTGTTTGAGGCATGGATTGAGAGGGATATTGGTAATACTGGGGCGTTTTGTTGTTGTTGTGTTTGAGATTCGTGTGAGTGAAAAGATGAGTTGCAGAGAGAGTGAATTGAGGGAGAGGAGGAAGACGAGGGAGCGGCTAGGGTGAGAGTGAACAGTGTTAGGGTTTGGAGAGAGAGATGAGTTTTGTTCAGCAGGTGATTGGATTAGGGTTAGAATGTTGGGCTAAGCCCAAATGCGTATCACTGACGCTACACCCTTATTGCTTTTCACACCCCCCCTCGTCCAAGCCCATAATGATAATCAACTGAATAGCTTGCTAGCGCTGCACCCCCCCGTATTCATTTCAGTTTTTTTTTATGTTTTTCTGATTGCTTGATTTCCAACCTGGGCCCTGCGCCCATTTGCTAACAGCACCCCCACCTGTAGGGCCCAATGCTTTAGTAATTCATAATCCTTGCTGTTTGAACCCCCCATTTCATTTTCTTTTATTTTGATTTTCTTTTATATTTTCATGTTAGGAAATTCATAATAAAATGTAAATAATTGTGATTTTAATTCTTCTTTTTTTCCTATCATTTCATGAAAGCATCTAAAAAAATTAAATAAAAATAAAAATGCCATTTTATTTTTATTTCCTATTTTTGGTATATTTTCCATTTTAATTGATGTTTTAATATTTTCAATGCATGCATATCATTAGAAAATTCATAAAAAATGGTAGATTTAGTCAAATAATTCCGTTCTTTTTTCTGTGGACTCGTAATTCAGTGTAGAATTTTATAGTATAAAAATAGTAGCTTAATCATGCATTTTCATTTTAATTGCATTTTTTCATTGTTATTGATGTTGAATAATCGGTCTGTGGATATGTCTGTGTTGCTGATTTTAGTTCTTTCATCTGGTATTGATTTTTGTTCTGATTTTTCAGTATGTTATCCTAGAGCCATGTAGGTCCTCCCATAGATTTTTGATAGATTTTCATAGGATGTTCTGATATGATTTGTCTGAGCCTGAAGATAGGAGAAGTCTTGGTGATTTCTGACTTTGGAGTTCAACTGTGGTTAAACTTCAGAGATAGTCTCTTGTGGTTTGTTGGCCTGTGGGTCCTTCTCAAGGTGGGAGCTGATGGAGGTCCTGCTGGAGCTTGCAAGGATGCAGTGGATTGAGGCTTAGTCTAGGAGCTTGTTGTCTGTTTGTGAGGTTCGAGATCCTGAAGTTTGAAGGGAGTTTATGGTACTTTCCTGAGGAAGGCACTATGAATGACTTTCATTCTTTCTTCTCACCTCTTTCGTAAGTATCCAATGATGTCGGAGCCGACTTGTGAGTTTAGTTTCTCCTGAGGAGGAATGTAAACTGATCACATGTTGTTGAGCCACATGGGATACGATTCCTAAGTGGAAGTCCCCTAGTACTTTCCTGAGGAAGGTCCTATGGGTCTATTCACTTAGTTCCATTAGTTTATCTAGGTTTTCTTAAGTATCTAGTGATGTTGGAGCCAACTTGTGAGTTTAATTTCTCCCGAGGAGAAATGTAAACTGATCACAGTTGTTGAGCCACGTAGGATACGATTCCTAAGTGTCAGCCTCCTAGTACTTTCCTGAGGAAGGTCCTATGAGTCTGTTCACTTAGTTCCCTTAGTGCATATAGGTTTTCTCAAGTATCCAGTGATGCCGGAGCCTTCATGTGAGTTTAATTTCTCCTGAGGAGGAATGTAAACTGATCACATGTTGTTGAGCCACATGGGATACGATTCCTAAGTGGAAGTCCCCTAGTACTTTCCTGAGGAAGGTCCTATGGGTCTATTCACTTAGTTCCATTAGTTTATCTAGGTTTTCTTAAGTATCTAGTGATGTTGGAGCCAACTTGTGAGTTTAATTTCTCCCGAGGAGAAATGTAAACTGATCACAGTTGTTGAGCCACGTAGGATACGATTCCTAAGTGTCAGCCTCCTAGTACTTTCCTGAGGAAGGTCCTATGAGTCTGTTCACTTAGTTCCCTTAGTGCATATAGGTTTTCTCAAGTATCCAGTGATGCCGGAGCCTTCATGTGAGTTTAATTTCTCCTGAGGAGGAATGTAAACTGATCACAGTTGTCGAGCCGCATAGGATATGACTCCTGAGTAGTAACCTCCTGGTACTTTCCTGAGGAAAGCACTATGGGCTCGTCTGCTTAGCTCCTTTTCTCTGGTAAGCTTGTTCTGAAGCTTGGAGACTGGGATTGATTCCTCCTGCTTAGGGTCTTGATTAGATTGTTGCTTAGATCTCTTGCTTAGGGTGTTGTATAGAGTTTTGTTTGAGAGGTATATTAGGAGATTGTTTCAGGTTTGTTAGGGGCCTTGCCCAGGAGTAGTTTCTTGTTTTGAGGATAGGGGCTTGTCAGGTTAGCTTGCCTTCTCTTTGGATTGTTTGACTTGTATGATGTTATGTTGCATTAGACTTAGGTGTTCATCTAGACAGTTCTGAATAGGTGCATCTTAGAAGTAGACTTTGTGTGCATGAGAAGTTGAGGTGGTCCTCCTTCTGCTTGTTTGTTATTGCGTGGCTTTGCTTGTTGGTATTTGGTAGAGCTGAGCTCCCTTGCCTCTGTGGTTTGCGGATTCTGTGCCTTGTTTGTTTAGCTGTTGCATTCATGCATATTCTCAGTATTCCTTTACTTTGCAGTTTCTTGTTTGCAGTTTAGTCCTGTTGCCATGATCCCTTAGGAGCTCTGACTTCTCCGCTGCGGAGTTGTTATGATAGACATTAGGATGGTCAACCAGGTGTGATAGCAGTAGGTAGATTCCCCTGTTTCTCAGCTATAGTTCTAGGGTTTCCCTTTCCTTTCTGTAGGAGCTTTTGAGTAGCTTGATCCGTAGTTAGCTGAACTACAGCTGCTCTGATTCTTCGTTCCAGACGAAGATATGTAGGCATAGGATGCGATATCCTAGCGAGCACACTAACGACTAACTTTAGTTCTCTCGCGGCTGTGCGATCGAGACTTTCCCGCTAACGACTGATTGTTACCCCTTTCTCTTGCCCGAGTGCATTTGAGACCAGATCGTATTTGTAGGTTCCCGAGCCTTTAGGACCAGTTTGTTTTCTCACTGCTGTGTGAGAGCCTCCTGTTTGCCCGTAGTTAGCCGAACTACGTTTGCTCTGATCTTTCGTCCCAGATGAAAGTACGTAGGCACAGGACGCGATGTCCTGGCGAGCAACCTTTCCCCCGTTTAGACGTAGGTAGTCGAACTACGTTGACTCTGACTTTCCCATTGCACGAGGGAATACGTAGGCCCAGAACACCGTATGTTCTGTCGAGTCCTGTCCTTTTATTTTCTTTTCATACCAGCCATTAGCGTAGATAGATAACACACCCTTTTACCTATAAACACCAAGCGTGGATCCCATCGAGTACGATGGACGTGAGGGGTGCTAATACCTTCCCCTTGCGTAACCGACTCCCGAATCCAGGTTTTGGTTGCGATGACCATACCTTTTCCCGTCTTTGCGAGGTTTACTTCGAGCGTTTCCTTTCCCGCTCTGAGGGATAAATAACGCACGGTGGCGACTCTCCTGTCAAGCCGGCGCCGATTTTCGCAGTAGCGACACAAAGACAAGGCAAAAAGTAAGAAAACAAGGTAAAAACAGCAGCTACAATAGCGCCTCTTGCATAAAATAGCAATAGAATCCAGCAAGACAGCACAACATCATTTAACAGCTACTAATTCAGCACAAAAGTAGGTGTAAAAAGCAGGCAACAAGCATAACATAAACAACATGCAAATTCAGAATCACACAACTGTAAAAAGCAGGGCAGCAGGCATGTTGTAATGCAATCCACATGAGCAAACATCAATCATGAACAAGTATCATGCAAGAATGTACATGCATCAACAATCAAACACAAATGTTCAATAAGATTGCATCATTAAGAATCAACAAGATCAACATGCTTTCCACATCAATTCAAGCAATTAAACGATCATGCGAAAAACGGAAACAGAAGAAAATACAAACATGTATCACAAGTCCAGCAAGATAATCATCAACAATTAATCATTAACATGATACAAGCAAGTAAACCAAATTATCATCACATCAATCAAGCAAATATGAACATGTTAAGCATTCAAGCGGAAACCAAAAGTCACGCGTCGAAGAATCGAGATCAAACAATCAAGCATGATGAAACAAGTCAAAAACAGTCCACACAAATGCATCATATCAATCCATGAAGGTTAAAGGTGGAATGAAATCAAAACATGCTTGAAAACAACCAAAAATCACATTCTGGTCAAGTGTTAATCAATTAACCATTTGCCAGTGCAAACTGGTTAATCGATTAACCACTTGAAAAATTCAAAAATTGCATTGGTTAATCGATTAACCAGTTTTATACTACAACTGGTTAATCGATTAACACTGCACCAGAAGCAGAAAAATAACAATTCAAAAGCACTTTCAGCAATTAATTCAATGTGCAATCATCCAAATGATCATGAAATCAATTATGCACAAATTTAACACCAAAACTCAGTGATCAAACATCAATCAAACTTAATCAAGCATTGGAATCACAAATCACAAAAATCAAAATCACCAAAATCAATCAAAACTTGAAGATCTACGTTGTGATTATTCAAATATGCTCAAAACAAGAATGGATCTGGAATTAACCAACCTTCAAAGCTGAGATTTGCTTTGGTAAGTGTTGATTCACTGCAAATTGATAGATTCAAGCTAGAGAAGTGAATAACAAGCTAAAATAAGCCAAAATTGATTAAAGAATCACTTATAAGCTTGCTTACAAAATCATATCCAAATCTAAACGAAAATCAAATGATGAATTAAAGATGATGGAGATGAATGATGGAGGTTTAGCTCTAGAATTCAATGGTTCCAATGAAGAATCAATGAAATAAAAGAAAAGAGCTCTAATGGAGTGTTGAAAAGTTAAGAGAATTTGAGAGTAATTCTCAAGAATGAGTGAGTGTGAAATCTGAAAATTGGAAATTATGGTGGATTCTTGTGGAGGTTTGGAGCAAATTCATTTAAATAAGCTCTTGGTTTGGAGTAGAATTATGGTTTGGAGTGAGGTTATGAAAATTGGAATGGGATTAGGAATCGAAAATTGGAGGAAAATTGAATTGATTTTGAAAGCTAATCAAAATTTAGAGTGACTCTAGATCCTTATTTTGGTGTAAAATCAAATTCACAAGTGATCAAAATAGATCCCAAAAGTGGCAGCATTGAAAATGCATGTTTCTGGGAAAATTTTCCTTTAGTTAATTGATTAACCATTTGCTAGTGCAAATTGGTTAATCGGTTAACCACTCATAAATTTGTAAAAATACGCCATTTGGAAGGAAACTTGCACATTCGCCCATTTTCGCATGTTCCGAGCCATGTTAAGCCTCTGAAACTCGCCCTTGGATATCATAACTGTGAAGATGCATGAAATATCCTGTGACCTGTCTCCTGTGCTGAAAATAACATGCTGAATAAAATAAAATCAGCCACTCAATTGTTGGGCAAAATAAATGCCAAAGTCTCTGACGCTCGTTGTTTAAACTCTTGCAATAAAAGAGACCCCTGAGCCATAGAAACACCTTGATCCCATATCTCGAGAACCAATGCCATGATATGCAGAAATGCAAAAATGTAGAGAAACATAAGCCAGTTGATCAAGAAATGATGAGGCAAATTTTGTGGTGTTACAATGTGCATATTATTCGTCGTGATCATAAAAAGGGAATATGGGAAAAATAGTAAGTAAATATTTTATATCATTTAGTAATTTATAATTATTCATTTTATTCTTTTTTATTCCTTTTACTAAATACTTAATGTTGTTGTTGATTATCCTAATTGGTTTAAATTGTTTTTCAAATTATAGGTGTTTAATAACCGGTGACAAATCTTATCATAGAAGTTTTTGGCAGTCTACAAGACTTTCTATTTTGGTAATTGCTTTTGTTGGTTAATCATTTGATTTAATTTTTTTGTAAAATTATAAGATTTGTCTAATTTTGGCTTTGCATTTGGTGTAAGCTATTGTTCTTCTGTGATATGGTTCTGTAATGCAGGAAAAATATTTCTGTTTCAGAAAATCTGCAAAATATGGTTTTGTATTCTGTGATATGGTTCTGTAATTCAGGTACAAATGAAAATATTAAAAAACATGCACCCCTCAGTTTTTAAATAAAACCTACACAATAATATAGGGCTATTACCTCGATTTTTAAACAAAATTGAGATTTTATGTTGGGTGCGCCACCCAGCTTTGTAAATAATAAAAATGTAGATGATGAGGCTTGAATCTATGATCAGATAAGTTCACACATCAATCATTCATTAACCGAGGTTTTAAGTGGCGTCTTTTCATGTCGCCATTTTTTACGTCGCTTGGGTAGCCAAGGTTACATCTCTTTCGCATGCAATGTTGAAAGCGTTATTTGTAGTAGTGTTTCCTAAAGATAACAAAAAATGCAAGAATAACTACCCAATGTATTGTAGTGGGAGACATAACAAACCAAATGAAAATATGAACAACATAAGAAATATCATGTTTGGTAGTCGTAAGATACATCGAGATGCCAACCAAAGTACGATATAAAATAGGATCTGGTGTATTAACATCATCAAATGGAGCTTATTTCACATTTAATTCAAGAGGAGTATTTGTTGCTCTAGTATTAGAAAGGCTAGCTTATTCTAGAACGTTGGAAATATACTTGGATTGAGAGAGAATGTAACATCTAGGAGAGTAGGCAATATTAATCCCTAAGAAGTAGGGAAGAGTATCCAAATCATTCATCTAAAACTGTTTGGCTAATTGTATAGTTTCAAATCATAAATGTCGCCAACATCATCACTTGTAATAATCATATCAACATATAAAGAGAGTAAAATACGACCATGAGAGGTGACCCTGACGAACAAAGTCGAATCATGATCACTAGACTTGAATAAAGAGATTTAGTAATAGTGGTAAATTTCTCAAACCGAGCCGATAGAGCTTGTTTAAAACCATATAGATCCTTCTAAAACTTACACATTTTCTCTTGATTACTAATTACACCATACAAAGTTACCATATAAACTTCCTCGTGCAGATCACAACTTAGAAAAATATTTTTAACATTTATTTAAAAATTATGCCACTAACGAATTGATGTAACAACAATAAAATTGTGAATAGTAGTCATCTTGGTTATAATAGAAAATGCGTCTTCATAATCCTTAAATATTGTTGAGAGAATCCTTTAGAAATAAGATACACTTTTTAGTGGACAAATAAAGGATATTATACCTGCCATAACCGTTGGATTAAGTGTCATACCCCAAATTTTACCCTCAGATTCTTTGATCTTTTGCATATTATTCTAGGTCAATCATCTTGCATATCCCCATTTATTAGCTAGAATGAACTTGTTGGATTTACAGACGAGTCAGTCAAACTAAAAGTCGGTTCTGATTAATTTTAAAATTTGACAAAATGCTGTATTTTTCCGAGTGATTTTATTCCACGATGATAATTTTGGTGCATTCGTTTTTATTTTAGGAAATTTTGATACCCGACCTTTTTGTTCGCATTTATTCATTTTATTTCTAGTTTTTGATTAATTAATATTTTAATTAATTTATAATCAATTTAGTTAACTTTATTTTTATTTTATCATTTATTTTATTTCTTAGTTACATATTCTTTTAATTAAATTAATTTAGATTTCTTAGTTAATTAAGATTTCATTTTAGCTAATGTTAATTTATTTTATCACTTTCATTTTTTTATATTTCTTAGTCAATTTTTAATTAAATTAATTTAGTTTAGTTTAGATAATTATAATTTTATTTTAGTTAATTTTAATTATTTTTATCTCTTTTATTTTTTAGATAAATAATCTTTCAATTAATTTTAGATCAATTTAAGATTTTTAGTTAATTAAATATTTAATTTAGATTAGGTTATTTTAATGTTAGTTTATCAATCTTTTTTTGTTATTTTATAAAATTACTATAAAAAAAAGTTAAGAAATTTTTAAGTCATTACAAGGCCCATGTTTATGTTACAACAAAATTACAAAAAGGATCCGCCAATATTTCTCCAAGCTATGCCCAACAAATTTTAGCTAGCCACAATGAATCGACACAGTGTCAGCATCACAATTGACCAAGCCTCATAAAGTACCAAAATACAATTGACCAAGTCACAACACTCCACCAAAATTTGCATTAAAATGGTACTTGCAAGATCCTACGAAATCAAAAAGGAAAACTGCATCATGAACCTTACGCATCAACATGCTATGGCTCCCTACAAAACAAACTGTTGCTATAACCCACACAGACCATGACAAAACTATGTAACAAACCTTTGCATCACACAGACCTGCACACTGTTGACGATCTTCATTTTTCGTGAAACGAAACATAAATTCTGCACCACTAGTGACAACAACACACCAAACCTTGACCAAATTCTTGTAAACAAATTGCTACAAACCAAAATCTTGCAAACCTCTGCAATTTCAAAACAACAATTCTGAAACAAAACCCACATTGAGAGGGACACATCAGAGGTTTCAAGAAAAAAAACTTAATTAATTGGTGATTTAAAAAGAGAGAGCAAGAATGAAAATAGGGAGAATATGCATCTTGAATTTTCTGCGAACCAGGGGTGTGAAGACAAAGCTTCTCAAGCGATTTTGATGACCACACACTCCACAACATGCAAGGATGGTTTAAAGGCTATCGAGTAAATCAAGTTTGAAGCAACTGAATTTCATATCATTATGTCAAAGCTTGATCAAGAATGGAGACAAGTTCTACACAGTGTTAAGCTACTATATACCTTAAACAAGTGTTCAACTTCATCTCTCTTTCTTGCATTTCATGTTAAAACCTTTTTACAACATTTATATGCACTTCTAACTCTTTTTCAAAATTGTTTTTCTAAAAAGTTGAACAGAATATCCGGTTACTCAAACCTGGTAACCAATTACCCTTTGTAATCTTTCAAAATGTTTAGTTCATTGAGACTGGTAACCGGTTACCCACTTATGGTAACCGATTAGCATTGGTGTTGTAGGCCAGAAAGTTGCATCTTTTGGCATAAAATTATTTTCATTCTTCTTCTTGAATCATGGCATCTCTTGGCCATTATGTCTCTTCTGAAAAGGTGTTTAGAGGCATATATATACCTCTAAGCTCATATTTTAAATCCAACCTTCTTGCAAAAATTTCAAATATATTTTTCATCTCTCATTCTCAAATTTTCACAAGTGTTAAAATTCTGATTTTTCAAGAGTAAAACTTTCATACTTCAACTTTCATAAATTCATCATAGTTTCACTCATTTACCTCTTGAATACTTGTTAAGATATATAAGAGTTGGAATATCAAGAAGAAGATCGATCGGAAGATTGATATTTTGAAGACAATTGCAAAATTACTCAAAACATATTTTATTCATTTACTCTTTGATTACATGCTTAGTGTTCCAGGATTATTGGAATTAAGTTTATAAGGTTGTTACCTTGCTGTCTAGGATTGTTGGAAGCAAGAAGTCTATATTGAGAGGATTGTTCTCATTGGACTTAGTTGAAAAATCTAAGAGTTTGTTCTTGGTATTTTGATTGTTTAGAATCTGTATAGAAAGACTAGGTAGAAGTCTTGTCTTAGGATCTAACAATTACTGAAAAATCTCTTTCATGTTGAAAGAGGACTAGAGTACTCTCGGACTGTGAGGGGAACCAGGATATATCGCCATGTCTCTTTACTTTCCGCATTTACCGCATTCTTCACTTAGTAAATATTAGGAAAGTAAAACAAGGATCCTACATCAAAGACTGGAAAATTTTTAGAACCTAATTCACCCCTCTCTTAGGTGCATTTCACACTTACAATTGGCATCAGAGCATGTTATAAGTAACCTGTTCTTAAAAGATCCAGATGACTTCCACTTGCACAAATCAGGTGTTCAAAGATGGCAGTAGCATTAATAAACCTCCTCTATTCTCTGGAGAATATTTCAACTTCTGGAAAATTTGTATGAAAGCACATCTAGAGGCATAAGGAGAAGGCATATGGGAAACTATTGAAACTAGCCCTCATATACCAATCAGTGTTGCAAACAGTGTCGATACTCCAAAGATTCAAAGTGCATGGGACGATGATGATAAGAAGAGAGTTTTAAATGAAAAGAAAGCTATCAATGTTTTACAAAGTGCTTTAAGTATGGATGAATTCTTCTGAATTTCACAATGCAAATTGGCTAAGGAAATCTGGGATACTTTGGTGGAGACTCACGAAGGAACCGCCAAGGTTAAAAGATTAAGGCTGAACATACTAAGTCAAGAATATGAGATGTTTCGTATGCTTCCCAGAGAATCCATTGTTGCTCTCTAGAAAAGATTTGTTCACCTGACCAATCATTTGATTGCATTAGGTAAAACATTCTCCAATGATGAATTAAATATGAAAGTGTTAAGATCTTTTACAAGAGAATGGCAACCCAAAGTTACAGCAATTTCAGAGAAGAGTCTCTCAACAATGACTTCCGCATCGCTTTTTAGAAAACTTCAAGAGCACGAGTTAGAACTTGGACGTCTTGAGAAACATGAACATCAAGAGAAAAAGTCTAAAGGAATTGTTCTAAAAGTAGACTTAAAAGAAGGACAAGATGATGATGCATCGGTGGAAGATGAAAAATTTATGCTACTAGTTAAGAGACTTGGAAAATTCTTCAACAAAAGTGACTAACCCGTCAATTATGCAAAGAGGGAGAAACACTTCAAGAAAAGGGAGACTTCCACACCAAATCAAGATGTTACATGTTATGAATGTGGAAAACAAGGTCACATTAAACCGGATTGTCCAAGACTTTCAAAGAAGAATGGATTCAAAGGAAAAAAAGGAGACAAAGAACAAGAAGGCTTATGTTGCATGGGAGGACAATGACATTAGTTCATCATCCGAATCGGAAAGCAACGAAAGTGAAAATTTGGCATTGATGACTTCTCATCACTCTGATGACGAAAATGATGAGGTTAGTACTTCTTTTTCACTTTATGATAATAATGCTCAAGAGGCTATAAACGACTATTAAATGAATGCAAAATTTTGTGTAAAACCATATCTTCACAAAAGAAACAAATATCATCTTTAGAAGAAAAAGTGAATACTATGGAAAAAGATGAAAAGAATACAAAGCAAAAGGTTGATAGTGAAGAAAAACAAAACTTTGTATGCAAAAATTATGAGTCACTTTCATTCCAAATTGTTCAACTTAAAAGAGTTCTTCAAAGATACGAAAAAGGACAAATTGGTTTAGAAGAGGTCCTTAGCCAACAAAGATACTCAAACGATAAAAGCGGACTTGGGTATTCAAAATTTTCTAAACCAAGTTCTAACAAAACAATCTTTGTTAAGGCTAGTGATCAAACTTCTAAAGAGAAAGTGAGCAAGCCTAATGTTATGCATCATCATCATAAAAAGAAAAAGGTTACAAAAAAGAAATATTCCGTTCCTAGATATAAAAATAATTTTGTACCTACTTCTTTCTATTGTGGTATCATTGGCCATACACCTAATGCATGCTATGTTAGAAACTTCAGTATAGCAAGCGGGCATTATGTCTGGGTTAAGAAGGGCACTAATTATGAAGGATCCAAAGCAACTTGGGTACCTAACAAGAAATAACTTGTTTTGTAGGTTTGCTTGAAAACCACTTCAAATCTTTGGTATCTTGATAGTGGTTGTTTGAAGCATATGACTGATGACCTCAATAAATTTTCAAATCTAAAGCTTAAGGACAAGGGTTATGTTACCTATGGTGACAATAACAAAGGAAGGATTCTTGGCGTAGGCAAAGTTGGAGCACCACCTTTCACATCTATTGAAGATGTTCTTTATGTCGAATAACTAAAGCACAACTTACTTAGCATAAGCCAATTATGTGACAAAGGATTCAAAATCAAGTTCACAAAAGATGAATGCTTGATAGAAGACAAAGTCACTAAAGAGGTAAAGCTAAAAGGTAAAAGGATCAATAATATATTTATGATTTCTCTTGACAATTTGTCTTTGAAGGTTAAATGTCTCATGGAGAACAATAATGATTCATGGTTATGGCATAAGAGATTTGCTCATATACACATGGAACATTTGAACAAGTTGGTTAAATATGATCTAGTTGTTGGTTTTCGTAAGATAAAATTCATCAAGGATAAGTTGTGTGACACATGTCAAAAAGGGAAACAAACCAAATCAACTTTCAAGTCAAAGATATGGTGTCCACTACAAGACCACTACAATTGTTACACATGGACTTGTTTGGTCCATCGAGAACAAAGAGCTTCGGTGGTAATATTTATACTTTGGTTATTATTGATGATTTTTCTAGATTTTGTTGGACTACTTTTTAGTGCAGAAAAGTGACGCTTTCAAAGAATTCAAGAAGTTTGCAAAACAAATACAAAATGAGAAGTCATTAACAATTGCCTCCATAAGAAGCGACCATGGTGGAGAATTCCAAAATGTTCTTTTGAAGAATTTTGCGAAGAATATGGAATCTCTCACAACTTCTCGACACCAAGAACTCCCGAACAAAATGGTATTGTAGAAAGGAAAAATAGATCATTGGTGGAACTTGCAAGGACAATGCTTAACGACTCGAATCTTCCAAAATATTTTTGGGCGGATGCGGTTAGTACGACATGCTTTGTAAGCAGTCGTGTTAATATTAGACCTACTCTTAAAAAGACTCCTTATGAACTTTTCAAAGAGAGAAAACCAAACATTTCTTACTTTCATATCTTTGGATGCAAGTGCTTTGTCTTGAACAATGACAAAGACAATCTCGATAAGTTTGACGAGAAATCTGACGAAGGCATATTTCTCGGCTACTCTCTATCGAGTAAGGCTTTTAGAATTTATAATAAAAGAACTTTAAATATTGAAGAATCTATGCATGTTAAATTTGATGAATCTAACCCCTCCAAGGAGGAAGTTGTTTTGTGTGATGATGATGATGATATTGTAGATATTCCTAAAGAAGGTACTTCTCAATCAAATGATCAACCTAAGCATCAAGAAGAACCAATTCAACAAAATTAAAAAGAAGATGATCTACCTAAGGAATGTAGAACACATAGAGATCACCCGATTGATAAAGTTATTGGTGATATTAGCCAAGGCGTTACAGCTAGACTCAAACTCAAGGATGCATGCTTGAATATGGTGTTCGTATCTCAAACTGAACCTTCCAAAGTTGATGAAGCCTTAGGAGATGACCAATGGATCATTGCTATGCAAGAGGAGTTAAACCAATTCGAAAGGAATCAAGTTTGGGAACTTGTTCCTAGGCCAAGTGATAAACACATCATAGGTACCAGATGGGTGTTTAAAAACAAACTTGATAAGAATGGGATAATTGTTCGAAACAAGGCAAGATTGGTGGCCCAAGGATATAGTCAAGAAGAAGGAATTGATTTTGAAGAAACTTTCGCTCCGGTTGCAAGGTTAGAAGTTATTTGTTTATTACTTGCTTATGTGTGT
Organism: Lathyrus sativus; assembly: GCA_963859935.3. Lineage (NCBI taxonomy): Eukaryota > Viridiplantae > Streptophyta > Magnoliopsida > Fabales > Fabaceae > Lathyrus > Lathyrus sativus. The sequence goes on along the minus strand of OZ012741.1, from coordinate 582,562,182 downwards.
TTATTGAATTTTCAGTTGTACCAGATGGATGTTAAGAGCGTATTCCTAAACTGCTACATCAATGAAGAAGTCTACGTTAAGCAACCCCCTGGCTCCGAGGACTTCAAGAATCCAGCACATGTCTTTAAGTTAAGAAAAACTCTTTATGGCTTAAAGCAGGCACCAAGGGCATGGTATGATTGACTCAGCAACTTTTTATGTGAAAAGGGATTTGAAAAGGGTAAAGTTAACAAGACCTTGTTTATCAAGAGAATCAAGGACAACACTTTATTAATTCAAGTCTATGTTGACGATATCATATTTGGATCAACTAACAAAGATCTGTGTGAGGATATCTCGTTGATGATGCAAGGGGAGTTCGAGATGTCTATGATGGGAAAAGTGAATTATTTCCTTGGATTACAAATAAAGCAAATGAAGGATGGCATCTTTATCAACCAAGCTAAGTATTGAAAAGAGTTGTTGAAAAAATTCGACATGGATAGTTGTAAAGTGATGTCTACTCCAATGGGATCTGAAACTTATGTTGATCAAGACGAATCGGGAATTTCAGTTGATATCATGAAGTATCAAGGTATGATTGGCTCTCTATTATATTTGACAACAAGTCGTCCTAACATTATGTTCAATGTGTGTTTATGTGTGCAGTTTCAAGCAAATCCAAAGGAGTCACATCTCACTGCTATAAAGAGGATCATGAAGTTTTTTTACTATGAAATTTGGTAAACAACTGTTGGTCTATCAATTCTAGGTAAAATTGAGTAACTTGCAGATCGACCATACTAAATCCTAGGACATGTGCTAAGTTTGAAAGAAAAAGCTAATTTGAACTCCACGTTCGACTATGAAAGTTTTGTAAAGCAGAAATAACTTGGAAATTAACAAGGCTGTGAAATAAAGAACGTAATTCTTAATGCGTCGAAAGTTAAAGACAAGGTTGTAAAAGACTTTGAAAATAAAGGCAAGAACGTAAAAGACTTTGAAAGTAAAGGCAACAATGTAAATGACTTTGAATTTAAAAGCAGTAATGTAAAAAGTGCAATAATGTAACTGACTTTGAAATTAAAGGCAACAATGTAAATGTGTAGGAAAGTAAATTTCAAAAGCAATTAAAAGACTTTGAAAATAACAAGTTTAAAGGAAAGTGCAGAAGGTTAAATTGCAGGTGAAGGTAAAGTGCAGAAAGCTAAATGGTATAAAGTGTAAATGAGAAAATAAAGCTTCAGGACATGAAATTAAATGCATTCAAACATAAAAGATGAAGGTTAAAGGATAAAATGCAAATGGCAAAGATATGTAAATTGCATTAGTAAAAGGAGATGGTGTTGCATCACGTACATTCTCGCTAACTCGTTTCTCTACACGCGGGTACTTTGAGTAATTTGGAGTAACTTGTACAAGATGAATGAACACCCTTATTCTATAATACTAAATGACGATTATTGCTTCTCAACGTGTCCTTTTGGCGTTTTTTTCCCAACTTCAACTATTCCCACGTTCGCCCACTACCAATTTGAAACTTAAATATTAAGAATCCTTCCAGCCTTAATGGTAACTGCCACGCGTTTCTTCCAGCAGGATCTTGGTCGAAGGCTTTTCCAACACTTAGCATTTTTCTAGAAATTTTCACAACCTCTCTTCGACTCAGGCTTCATCAAAGTTGTGTCGAAGCCTTCTTATGTTTTAAAATAACACTCTGACTTGATATAATTCTAATTTTGTTGGCGTCGAAAATGAGAGCTAATAGAAGTATCTCAAAGGAACAACCAATGTTGGATTATGGTATCTGAAAGGTAGTATCTATAGCCTAGTAGGTTATTCGGACTCAGATTATGTAGGTTGTAAGACAGATCACAAGAGCACGAGTGAAACATGTCATATTCTTGGAAATGCATTAGTTTGTTGGTCCTGTAAGAAGCAAGTGTTTGTTTTCCTTAGCACGGCTGAAGCGAAATACATTGCGGCAAGAAGTTGTTGTGCTCAGATTCTATGGCTCAAACAACAATTACAAGATCCGAAGAGAGCTTGGAATCCTAGACTAAGGTGATGTGTAAATCTTCAATATTAATTCATTATTTTTCCTAAAATAATGCTAAGGTACTCTTTACTATATGCTTTATATTCAAAATTGACAATTTTCACTTTTTACATTTTTACATGAGGTTAATCCATTTATTTTAACTTGCTTGACTTTTCAATATGTACATTATACTTTATAATAACTTGTTAAAATAAAACTTTTTGGAAATCTCATGGTGGTTAAGAGAAAATGAGTTACTGTTTTTTTGCATATGGTAACCGGTTACCTAAAGCGAGTAACCGATTGCCACTGTTTCATTTTCAATTCTGTAGGCTTTTTTGTGATAGGGTAACCGATTACCTTCTTGGTAATCGGTTACTACTGAACGTTTTCCAAAATTATTTTTAAAACCATAATTGTAAAAGTCACATAAATAGCTTATTTTCTTTCTTTCTCACTTCCATAAGAACTTATTCAGTCACTTAAAGGCATTCTTACTTATTCTACTCATTCACTTCACTCTTCAATTTTCTCTCCTTCTCATTCAAGATTGAGTCAAAGCTCTTAAAAATCCATTAACTTACTCTACTCCTTAAATACCTCACCAACATTCTTCTCTACTCACCCAAATCTGAATTTCACTCTTCTCTGTCATAAACCCTAGAAAGCTTCAGAAATCATCAATGGCTCAAAAATTGCAAGATAAAGGGAAAAAGAAAATGGGAGAAAGCTCAGAACCTACAGAAGTAGAACAACAACAAACTGTCAAGGCAAGGCGGCTTAACTTCAACATTCGGAACCGACCTCTTATGCCGATAAAATATGTGAGTTTGATTTCCTTCCCTGCTCATAGTTTTAGTTTTCCGGAACTGCTAAAAACTCAACGTGTAGATAAACATGTTAGCAACATTGGACCGGTTTATCCGGTTTATCCGACAGTTTTGGAGATGTTGCCCTACAATCCACTGTTAAGGGTGAATCAATTACTATGATTATAGAAGAATTGGGAAAATGTTTAGGGATTCCTTATGAAGGGGCTAATAGCAAAACTGGTTTATAAACTTTTAGGATTCCTAAATGTCTATAAATACCTTCCTTCACCATTTTGTGAACTTTTTACACTTCTCAGAATCTCAAGCATCCTGTCTCTTTTCTTCATTTTTCTTCACAAAACCCAGAAAAACACCATTTCCTTTTACTTCCCTCAACAATGGCATCTTCCCAAACCAACGTTCATGAAAAGAAAACCCAAAAGGGTAGAGTCACTCAGTTCAAGCAATCTATTCCTCCCTTTGCAAATATTCCTGGCCCCCAACTAGTGGAGAATCGTCATTGTATGCCAGAACCCACCACTGAAGCGACACAAAGCATATACCAGTCTCTGGTAATGATTCATTTAGTTGTTTCAGATAAACCATATGCACGCTCTAGTCCTCTAGATTAGGTTGGAACTTTTGACAAAAAACTAAGTGAGTTTCTTCCTTCTTACCGGAGATCCAGGCTGTTAGGGCAAAAGAGCTTATCTAGACTAACCAACATTGCTGCTGAAGAACCCCAATTTCCTAAGATTAACCTTAGGTATCTTACTGATGGTACTAGGCTATTGAGAGCCATCAATCCCCTTAAGGATTTTGATCTTTGGATGGCAATGGAAAAGGTTAAGGCTGATCATTGGAAATCCATAGGAATTTATGACCTCTTGATGCTATCGAAGACCAACATACCCTACTGCTTGAACTTGCTAGAAGTGTCTTTATACTTTTGGGATAATACTCACTACACCTTCCATCTGCCATGTGGGATGGTTACACCGACCCTTTTCGACATAGCTGCCATTACAGGGCTTTGCCTAGATGGCATCCCTTATCACCCCTGACGTAGACGCTGAAGACAACATAAACATATCCAGCTCCAAACTTACTTACACCCACTTCATCAAACACCACTTCAATCAAACCCATGAAGATGTCTCTGACGAAGAACATATAGCGTTTCTCACTGTATGGCTATCGAGATACGTCTTTTGCACAAAATCCTTACAAGTAGCTAAGAAGTACTTGCCTCTTGCTAACCAGCTTCATAACAATAGAGGGGTCTGCTTGAGTGAACTTATTTTGGCGAACCTCTATGAGTCCATCAGTGAAGGAGCTTCTCAACTGAAGCATATGGAGGCCCACGATTCTGTACATTTGAGTGGTCCTCTTTGGCTGCTTCAACTATGGCTTAATGCAACCTTTGAGGCTAGCCTTCCCAGAAAAAGGCTAGTTGATGAGGCCTCTGCTGAGATAATAGGAAGGAGCATCGAAGGGACCCGTCTGGTCAAGTTGACTCCTAACGATGATGGCGAAACCCTTAGAGGGTCCTTCACCAGTTATATTCTGATGTTTGCCAAGCGCCATGAGTTTACTCAAAGAATGTCACCTTTTGCTGAAAGAAAATATGGCCCTCTGTGGTTCAAAAGGCCATTTCCCAATCCTCACAGAAAGCTTGACAATGAATCTGTTGCTATTTGGGAAGCCTTTTTAATTCCCTAATTCATTGTCAACAGGATAAACTTGGGAAGAGGTCTAGCAGCACTGATCGCATACCAACCAAACCTCGTCTCTCGATAGTTTGGGTTGGCCCAGAGTTTTCCTAAGTGTTTATATGAAAAGAAGGGCCAAGTTATCCTTCACACTGCCAGCTTCGACGAAGAAACGGTTGCCGCCATCTTCGACGACTGGAGTGAGAGAAAAGGAGTCCTTTCTCCTGTGTTCTTTGAACCTTCTTTCCTATGCACTTCCTCATTCCACCACTGGTGGTCAAAGAATTACACTGAACATTTTCTTGATGTGACCACCTTTTCTTCATTGCTTAACCAAGCTTTTCTTAATGTGCAGGACAGGACTAAGAAAAGTAAGCTCACTCATATCCAAGAAATCCAAGCTTTCCAGAAATACTTCGAAACTATCTATCGACCAGATGATCTTAGTTGAACCATTCATGAGGCTGCCGTCACTTTAAAAAGAAAATTTCTGCAAAAACTGGATCAACTAAAAATCCCTTCCAACGTTCCTCGTGAGAAACATTATGAGGTAGCTTTTAAAATATTTCCTCCAAAGTTTCCTCGCCTACCTACCGCTGATTTTGGAGTGGCACTTGCCCCTCCATTTCCAGATTGGTTTGTCTGTGGTGAGGATCTAAAACTCCTTCGACAGTAGTCTCAACCAAAAGCTCGACGAGTGGTTCCGACTAAGCATACCTTAGACAGTTTCAAAGGACACCTTCATATAGGGATTCAGGATGTTCATGTCGAATATGATATATATGAAGGTTTGATGCCCTGTACTTATGGTTATGTAACAAACCATTCAATATTTAACTTGTAATAATCTCTTGTCTTCCAGCTGTGCCTAGGAAAACCCCTTCTACTAGGGCTGCTACTTCACAAAGTGGAAAGGAACCAGAAGGAAAACAAGTATATTTCACATCCTTTGCCTATTTTCTTATTATGTGATTCTTTTCTCACATTTGTACTGCCCCTTTTTTCTAGACTGGGCGAAAACCTCCAACACCTACCAAGAAAGGCAAGAAGGACGTTCCAATTGTTGTTGCCTCAGATGCTGATGAGTCTCCTGAGGAGATTCTTACAAAAAAAGAGAAGAAAACTTGCAAAGGCATCTGGATCTACTGGCCCACCTCCCTCGAAGGTGGCCAAAATTCTCAAGAAGACACCCACTGCAAGTGGTGTCGATAGACAACCTTCTATGATGGCTTCGAAGCCAACTTCTGGTGACCATGGGAGTGTTAACTCAAGTCCTAGCGTTGCACTTGCTCAGGTACGCATACCACATTTATTTTGTTTACATCTTTCACCTGACTTGCTTAGCCTTATCTTCCTCACTTGTGTTATCAGGCTGATACCATTATCCCTACTCCTTCTCAAGCTTCAGGAAGTTTCACCACCACCCTCCTCAATAACCAAGGTGAGCCAACTTATCATCCTTCTTCTGATATTGGCTCTGGTTTGAGTGAGGTAAATCAACCTGTTTTTCCTTCCACAGAAAATAATCCTCCTTTGGTTCAAACCACTACACAACACGCTCAGGCTGATGGCTCTAAATCTGGGGATGACGACGCTTCAAGTCCCCCACCTCTTAATAAATTTGAACCCATGGTTACTGAGGAGGTGGTTGTCGAACAAGCAAGCATTCCTTCAGACCAACTAACCAATGTCAATCTAAATCAAGCTTTTCATGAGGAACCACAGGAACTACATCCTGAACCAGCTCATAACCAATATGACAATCCATCCACCAATGATAGAGGTAAAGCAGTTGTGATTGAAGAAGTAGAAGAGGAAGAAAAAGAAGAAGAAGAAAGAGAGGAGGGAGAACAAGAGGAAGGGGAAGGAGAAGAACAGGAGGAAGAAGAAGACTAGGAAGGTCCTGAACTTCTCCAGACTTCTTCACTTGTGGTGGAGAAAACTCCAGCTCCCATCCTAACCCCAGCAGACCCTTTGGCGACACTTAAGTGATTGAACCCTAGGGAATACGCCAAATTGATCCTTGGGCAGAAATGTGGTTCCTCTTCTGGCTCTTCGACTACTTCTGGTCATCCAACATCAGATGACTTTGTTAGTCATATCCTCCAGTCTATCAAGAAGAAATTCTTCAGGGGAGATATCCACAACGTCTTGGCTTCAGACCCAACTGCCTGTCTCTTTTTAAAGGGCAATCTCAAGAAACATGACCTCACCACTCTTAATCTAGAAATTTCTGGTTTCTTGATTGACTTGAATGTTGTGGTGGATGACTTATCTTCAGAAATCAAACGGCTCCCCTCTATCCAGAAAAATATCATGGACACAACAGGTCGTGAGAGTGCAGCTTGGACTGGTGCACAAGAATCAGAGGCCAAGGTTGAACAATTGGAGGCTGCTCAAAAACGGCGACAAGAACAAATAGCCTCCAATCAGAAGGACATTGAGGCATGGAAGCAGCAACTCAAGGAACTTCAAACAAAAATTTCTAATTCTGAAAAGCCCAACCTTGAGTTGCAGCATTTCAACGACCCTGAGATGGCCAAAGAGCTTAAGAGCGCCATCGACCTTATTGATGCAGCTCAAAGGCTTGAAAAAGAGCTTGCAGCAGCCAAGCTTGAAAAATCTCTGTGTGAGGCTCGCCTCAGTCATCATATGAAGACCTTTGCTCAGCTGAAGTCGAAGATTCACTTCTGATGTCTTCATGACCTCTATTTGTAATATTGTTTAATCATCATTTATTTATGGGCCTTTTCAAGTCTTCTATGTAATGACAATTTTATGCTTTATGGCATTTTTAATCAATCATTTGCACCATATTAATTCTTTCGACTCACAATCTTATGGCACGCATTATGATGTATTTCATCCATGGCCTTAATTCTGGGTCAACTTTGCAATTAAGGCCTTCTACCTCTTTTTTAGCAAACATACAATTTTCTGCTTTACTTAATGCTCCAACGGCATAAGCGCATAGCTTTACAACCGTATTTATCGCATAGCTCCTTAGGCCTACTCCCATTATCAATCCCTGTGTTTCCACTATTTTAATAGCCAATCTAGATCAAGTTTTTCTCTATAAAACCTTCTTTCTCCTGAACCACGTCTTGTATTCACAGAAGTAAGCATGAATACCAACTCAGAAAAACCCACCACCAAGGAACAAGCTGATGATTCAAAGAATCCTAAGGTGACAACAAAGGCTAAGGAAACCCAGAAACCTGAAGCATCCTCTGGAATATCCTCTCGTGCAAAGAGGCACGAAACAAGGATGAAAATCCCCAAAAAGGGCGTCCCAACACCAGCAATTCTGAAGATGAAGCTGATGAAGACTACATGGAGTTCCTCAAGTCCATTGATTTGAGGGACTTTGACAGATCTTTGCTTGATTTATGGATTGTTGTATTGATTCCCTTTTTGCTTTGTACGCCATGTTAGCCTTGTTTGGCCCATTTTGACTTTTATGCCCTTTAATGAAACTTATGCTTTGATATGAACCTCTTGCAAGATAGGGCTATATTTTTTCAAATATTTGCCATTTACATTCAAGATTCTTTTATCTTTGTCTAACTCTTCGACTTCATAAGCCCCATTGGAGAATACTTGTATGACTTGAAATGGACCCTCCCATTTAGGAGACCATTTGTCTAATGTTTTGTCTTTTCGATCCATAGGCAAAATCACTTTGCAAACTAAATCCCCACATATAAAGGATTTAGACTTAACCTTTTTGTTGTAGGATTCTTCAACCCTTCTCTTTTGTCTCCTTAACAACTCTAAGGCTCTAAGCCTTTCTTCATCCTAATCTACCAGTTCATCCATCATCATTGCCTAATAAGATTCAGCGGGGATCTCATGATGTCTTTGGATTCTTACAGATTGCAAACATATCTCCACAGGCAATACTGCATCATGACCAAAGGTAAGTCAAAATGGAGTAGTATTAGTAGCCTCCTTAGGGGAAGTTCGACATGCCCAAAGTACCTAGTCCAATGTCTTATGCCAATTCCTAGGCTTCTTTCCTACATGCCTCTTAATCAGTCCAATTACCACTTTGTTGGCAGCTTCGACTTGCCCATTTTCCTGAGCATAATAAGGCGTAGAGGTTAAAAGTTTGAAACCTATTTCTTTAGCAAATTCCTGCATCTTTCAACCAGTAAACACTGATCCTTGATCTATGGTAATTGTTTCTGGGCTACCAAATTTGTAGATAATGTGATTTTGGATGAATTCAATAACATCTTCTTGACCCACATTTGCCAATGGTATTGATTCAATCCATTTAGTGAAATAGTCAATACCCACCAAAATATATCTTTGGTTCTTTGAAGATGCTGGTTGAATCTCTCCCACTATATCCAAAGCCCATCCTCTAAAAGGCCATGGTTTCACTATGGAGTGCAATTCACTTGCAGGAATATATTGTATACCAGCATGCATCTGGCATTCTTGGCAACCCTTGGCGAATTCTATGCAATCTTTTAGCATAGTAAGCCAGCACATGCCCTGTCAAAACAACAACCACTTCATTTTATGGCCAACTTGGTGTGCTCCACAGACCCCACTATAAACTGTCGAAATAGCCAAATATGTCTCTGTTCCAATGAGGCATTTCAACAAGACTACTTCAGGGGTCTTCTTGAACAATCATTATCTATAAGTATATAACTTAAGGCTTAATACCTGACTTTTCGCTCTATCGAACCTGTTAGATTTTGCAGGTACTCGACTATAGGCTTTCTCCAATCTTTCTCTGTTAGCCCATCGACAGTAAAAATTTCAAAATTTTCGCCATCTATGCACCCCAGTTTGGTTGTTTCTAAATCTGATGGGAACAAACCAACAACCACCACTTTCCCTCTTGCTTCTATTACTTCCTGAAGGTTTTCCTTCGACACTTTGTATCCAGAAGCAATCTGAGCTAAGTCATTAGCAACTTGATTTTCTATTCTGGGTATGTGTTGGATGGCCACTACTTCAAATTTCCTTAATAGCCTATTTGCCATCATAAAGTACATAATGAGATTTTCTTTAACACATTTATATTCCTTTATGATTTAATTTACAATCAACTCTGAATCTCCCATTATTTCGACTCTGGTTGCCCCTAATTCTAACAAAATTTCAAAGCCAGCAATCAATGCTTCATATTCAGCCTCATTGTTAGAGTAAGGCTCTTCGATCTTGTACTTAAATTTTGTTGGAATTTTGTCAGGAGAAATAATGAATATACCCATTCCTGTTCCATTTTTATGGCTTGATCCATCAAAGTATAACTTCCATGAGTTCATTTCAATATAATTTAAATCACTTTTGGTTATAGAATGGTCGACTATAAAGTCTGCCACTATTTTCCCTTTCACGACCTTTAAAGGTTGATATGTTAACGAATATTCTGTTAATGCTAATGCCCATTTGCCAATTCGACTATGCAAAATAGGTTTAGATAACATATGTTTTATAACATTAAAACGAGACGAAACATACACATCAATAGGCTTTATATATTGCTTTAATTTAGTACAAGAGAAATACAAGCATAAATATAACTTTTCAATCATGCTATACCTAGTTTTTGCATCATTCAAAACTCTACTAAGATAATAAATGGCTCTTTCAACTCCATTTTCATCTTCTTGAGCCAACATGCTCCCTAAAGTTTTATCTGATGCAGCTATGTACAATCTCATACTTTTATTTCTACAAGGTGGTGCCAAAATTGGAGGGCGACTTAGGTAGTCCTTGATCTTGTCGAAGGCTTCCTGTTGTAATTGTCCCCACTCAAAACCATCTTTGTTGAAACGGAGAAATGGTGAAAAAGCTTGTGTTTTGCCACTCAGGTTGGATATAAACCTTCTTAAGAAGTTGATCTTGCCCAATAATGACTGCAACTCCTTCTTGGTCGATGGCGCTCTCGCTTCCATTATGGATTTGGTTTTATTTTGATTTATTTTGATCCCTTTCTTGTGGACCACAAAGCCTAGAAAATCTCCTGCCTGTACACAGAAAGCACATTTAAGAGAGTTAATTTTAAGACCAAATTTTCTCATCCTTAAGAAGGACTGTCGAAGATGGTCAATATGACTCTTCCCAGAAATAGACTTTATAACAATATCATCAATGTATATTTGCATGAAAGTTTCTATAAAATCATGGAAGATTGAATTCATCGCCCTTTGATAAGTGGCACCAGCAGTTTTAAGACCAAAAGGCATCACTATCCATTCATAAGTGCCTAAAGCTCCAGGACATCTAAAAGTAGTTTTAGGAACATCTTCCTCAGCAATGAATATTTGGTTATAACCAGAATATCCATCTAACATGCTAAGGTATTCATGTCTTGATGTAGAATCTACTAACATTTCTGCTACTGGCATTGAATACTCGTCTTTTGGAGTTGCAGCATTTAAATCTCTAAAATCTATGCAAACTCTTAAAGAACCATTCTTTTTTATAACAGGCACTATATTAGCCACCCATTCGACATACCTGGCAGTGCGGATGAATTTGCAACAAAGCAGTCTTTTGACCTTCTCTTTAATCTTCGAAAGTATTTCTGGTGCAAACCGTCTTGGACCTTGCTTGACTGTTTTTTTCCAGGTGTCATAGGCAACCTATCTTCAACCAACTCCTTGCTCAAACCTGACATTTCATCATAATCCCAGGCGAAGCAGTCTTTGAACTCTTTCAATATCTGAACTACCTCAAACTTCAGTTAGGGGTTTAAATTGGCACTGATGTAAGTAGGCCTTTTAACTGCCCCCTCACTGAGGTCAATTTCTTCTAAAGGATCCTGTTCAAACCCCAAAGGCTCATCCTCATAAATAGCGTCAAACCTCTGGTTTTTCTCTTCAGTTTGGACCTTATCTGGAGGTTCTGGGTCGAAGTCCTTACCATTCCCTTCTTGGTGAAATTCAAAAATGACTTTGCCAACCACGTGGTTATTAGCAGCTTCTAGAGCCGCTTGTAACTTTGTTTCAGCCACATAGGCTGAAATTTTCTTCAATGCTTCAAATTCAATCATGGTCACTGAATTCACTTCCTCGGCCTGTGGGGTCTACTGGAGGCAGGCCTAAACATGGAAGCCTTCCTCCTGGTGTCTCACTGTCCCATCTAAAACCTCCGACAGGATGCAAATACAACGAATGGAATGTCTCTTCGTCTGGGGCAAACGCAAAATCTGCTGGAGGACATGGAGCAATGTTCGCCAAGTGCTTATCAAACTATCTCCCATCAACATGATTGATAGGAATTTTAAATTATCCTTGATCAGCTTCAATGTTTTCTACTATACCATATGGCCTCCAAATGGTAATTCTGTGATGCATTGAAGAAGGCACAACTCCTATGCCATGAATCCACTCTCTTCCTAGGAGCATATTATAGTTTGCTCTAGTTTCGACAACCATGAAAACTATGGGTCTCGTGATAGTTCCCACAGTAAGATCAACTTGGATTGCCCCTAAAGTGGAGCCCACTTTCCCCTCATAGTTTGACAGAACCATGTTGTGGGGCTTGGTATCATCGTCACACTTCCCAATTTTACTTAGCAAGAACCGAGGCATCAAATTCACAATTGCGCCACAATCCACCAATATTTTGTTGATAGGTACCTTCTCCACTTTTCCAGTAATGTAAAGAGGCTTAAATGACCTTCATAGTCTCTGTGGGGCGTTCAAAGAAGGCGTTTTTCTCCTCTACGCACCCATTGTTCATTATATAATAGCACACAGGTTTATGTGCAAGCATTTCCATCTCAATATTCTGATTGAAATCTTCAACTTCTTTCACTCGGTCAAATTCTTTGGGCATGACAAATACAACATTCACTATGATGTTTAAGGAAGCTGCTGATTCATTGTCGAAGTTGCCAGTCATGTTCTCATCATCTTCGACCTTTTTTTCTGGCTGGTACCTTTGAACCTCAAACAACTTTCGCCTTATAGGAATTTTCTAAGCTATTTCCACGTGATTTCCCACATTGGTACTTGACTCTCCTTGTCTTGGCACCTGAGCTTCCTTGAGGGCCTTTTGTCTACGGTGTTCTCTTCGCCACTGTGTCCTAGTCATAGGGTTCTTACCCTTGTAGTTCTGAGAGACATATGTTGACTTATTGGTTGTATAGTTTTCCTTTCGATATTCAAAAGAAGAACCCCTTCGACGGGTTTAATCCAGCTTCCTGTTGGTATATTCCCAGCTGGTTTAAACGTGTTTGGCCTAGCTTGGGTTTTCACTCTAATTGAGGATCTTCTGGAGTTAATACCTCCTGGGCCCAGGTTTACTTTCTGCCCCCAGTTTCCATTGGCTTTTCTGATTCCTTCCAGATTCTGAGCAGCTTTTTCATCAAAAATGGCGCTAAACCTAGGACACAACATCACTCCTGATCCATTCTTTTGGCAACGATGCAGAAAATCGACAATGGTTTCCTCCTGCTTGGGGTACACCACTTTGTTACGTTCCTCTTGTTCTTCTGCCTCATTCTTATCTTCTAGCTCCATCTTAGAAAAGTGAACTTCCAGATTTTCAGTGGTTTTTTTCATATGCTTACCGTCTACTTCCTTTGTTACCTCCTGCCAGGTGGAATCCTCAGCTTTGACCACCGTTTCAGCATTAAAGCTTTCAATGTTAGGAGATGTTTTGAAGTACTGTTCTGCTGCCATGCATATCCAATTCTCTAACAAACAACCATCCATCTCCATCATTTCTCCTACCAACATCATGTTGTTCTCCATTTCTCTAACGACTTCGAATTTGGAGACGTTTCTGCCCAGCGCCTCATTGGTACTGATACTACCTCAGCTTGCATCAGATTCCTCACTTAATTCAACCATGTTAATACCCTCAGTAGAATTCATTTTCAGTCCCCTTAATGCCATGTCTACTCCCTTGGCAGCTCTATCCAACTCAACAAACATATCTGCAGTTTCCTTGGTTACCAATATCAAACCACTATCCTCAGCACTGTCTCCATTTGAATCTTCTGCGGTCTTGTTAGAGCCTTCACAAGCTTCATCTCTCAGTTTGTCATTTTGGTCTAAACACTCACTTGCTTTGACCATTACAGGCTTTGTGGCGAACTCTTCAGGAACCTCCACCACATTAATTGAAAAATTGGAACCTTCAATGGCTTCGACCATCTGGACCTCTTTAGGCTCTGCATAGAGAGCCTCTGCGGTTTACAATGGGTCAGAGTCAATCTTCATTTGGGCTTTGTCCCCAAACTTTAGCCTTCCTTCTTGGATGGCACCTTGCACCAAATCCCTGAAAAGAAAACATTGAGAAGTTTTATGACCCAAAAAATTGTGGTACTTAAAAAAACCTCTTTTCTTTCTTTGTCCTAAAGGTGGTATTTTAGCACCAGCAGACACTATTATCTGCCCATCCTTGACTAACAAATCAAATATTTCGTCACATTTAGTAACGTCGAAAGCATATGTTTTCTTAGGAAATTTGTCATTAGATTCGACACGATTTTTTCCATTTGAGGGGGCTAATAGTTTACAAGCATAAGGTGGACTTTGCTTTAATTCAGAAACACCAACCTCAATCTCATTGACATGAGATGTTTCATCATATAGACTCTCCACATCTTCACTACATTCGAAAAAGGCCACTTTTTTACCCTTGCTGAATCTGGCTTTCTCTTCTCTTAGCCTCTCTAGTTGTCAACCCTATCAGCTAATTGAGCCATGTTTCTGAGATACTGGGTATCTAACTTCTTCCTAATGGAATAATCGAGACCCCCCAACATCCATTTCGACCAACTCATGTTCTGGTACTTGTGTAAAGCATCTAGCTTTAAGAAGTCGAAACCTATTTAGGTACTCATCAATTGGCTCAGTGACTTTGTGTTTGATACTAGCCAATTCTTTCAGGCTGATCTTAGTTTATCCCATGTAGAACTGCTCGTGAAACAAACGTTCTAATTGGGCCTAATTATGGACTGAATTTGGAGGCAACGTGGTAAACCACGTAAAAGCATTTTTTGTGAGAGAACTTGGGAAATATTTGATCCTAAGGCTTTCATCACCTGCTATCTCTCCTACATCAATCATATACCTAGCCATGTGTTCAACGGTTAATTTAGTAGTATCTCCTACAAACTTACTGAACTTTGGAACCTTCGTTCTAGGGGTAACTCAGACTGAAGAATATAATCCACTATGGGCGAAGTATAATTTGGCCTTGTGAAGCCAAAGTTTACGCCATTTCTAGTCATTATTCTTTCGACCATGGCTACAAGATTATTTTCTTCTGCTGCATCCTGGTGTCGAACTCGTCTAAGGATTTGGTTAGCATTTTGGTTTCTGTTCACCATGACTATTCCTGGTTCTTCCTCCATATGAATTGGTACCTGGTTCCTTCGTGGTTCGACTCTGAAATGTTCTCCCATCTCTTAATTCTCCATGTTCGCCTCAGGTACATTTCGCGGCTGATAACGTGGGGTATTTTCAACAACTGTTGCTCTTTGATCAAATGCTGGTACTCCCATAAAATCAGCCATACGTGCTAATTGTGTCGCCAATTATTGGTTAGTTTGAGTAGTATTCTGAATCAACGGTTGAAAAACTTCTCCCATTGTCTAAGACAATGTATGTACCATTTTCATATTACTTTCATCCATTTGTTGTCTCAAACAATTTATGGAAGTATTTATAAGACTGGGTGCTTGCACAGAGTAACCAACACCTACGCTTTGGTGGTTTCGACCACTTGATCCAGATCCTTGCACTGGCGAAGATACTATGTTTTTTGAAAATATAGATGGAGCGCTCTGTAGATTTTGCATCATTGACGTAGGCATACCATAAGGTAAACTCCTTGGCAATGGCTGTGAGAAACCTGGAGGAGGAAAATGCCTATGCAGTGAACTTCCTCCTGAGGGTGTTGGTGAATTAGGAATTTGTGGTCCTATATATTCCAACACCGGTTGAGTGTATGTTCTTACACATGTTGACCCTGGGCTTGCCATAGATGGCATAGGTTCAGACGCAACTGCTGGCGGTAACGTCTATCCTCCCGTCGAAGACACTGGAGACGGTACACTTTGCGACCCCATGCTGCTTGACTGGGTATTTGAAACACTTCCTTGAGGATCAACTTGTTGACTAGCATTTGTTGCCATTCTCTTAGTATATTTCCCTTTTGGCCCTCCTTCGTGTTTCGTGGCTAACTTCCCACTCCTCAATAACATACAACGAAGTATTGCGCCAAAAGATGAATATGTTTAATGTAAACTTTGGGATACTTAGCACTGGGTCCCACCGGGTGAGCCAATTTGTTTACTGTAAAATTTGGTAAATAACTGCTGGTATATCAATTATGGGTAAAATTGAGTAACTTGCAGGATCGACCATACTAAATCCTAGGACATGTGCTAAGTTTGAAAGAAAAAGCTAATTTGAACTCCACGTTCGACTGTGAAAGTTTTGTAAAGCAGAAATAACTTGGAAATTAACAAGGCTGTGAAATAAAGAACGTAATTCTAAATGCGTCGAAATTTAAAAGCAAGGCTATAAAAGACTTTAAAAATAAAGGCAAGAACGTAAAAGACTTTGAAAGTAAAGGCAACAATGTAAATGACTTTGAATTTAAAAGCAGTAATGTAAAAAGTGAAATAATGTAACTGACTTTGAAATTAAAGGCAACAATGTAAATGTTCAGGAAAGTAAATGTCGAAAGCAATTAAAAGACTTTGAAAATAACAAGTTTAAAGGAAAGTGCAGAAGGTTAAATTGCAGGTGAAGGTAAAGTGTGTTGCACCCCAAAATTTGACCAACCTTTTCTTAACTTGGTTTATGTTTCATTTCATTTTCTTCTAGCATTTGCATTACATAACATGTTTCATTGAACAGGGGATCAAGAGGTTGTGCATAGCAAGAGGATGTTACCAAGAGTGTTGAGCCTAAGCAAGGGGTTTTACTCAAGCATGATGGGCATCAAGTCACCAGGAAGTGGTTAAAGTCTTGTGAAAGGGTTGATGGATATTTGTGGGTTAGTTCCTAACTTGGAGGCCAGCTGAAGATCATCAGAGGGTTTTGAATTCATGATTCTGGATATGGGATGTTGAGAAAGCTCATTGAAGGCTTTGAGAGCCATTTTGGAGCTTATTCAACTTGTTGTGTGATGTGGAAGAAGCCACAGTCAAGAATGTTGCATCTAGGGTTTTCATCTGGTCAACCCTCAGTCAACTGTGAAATTGAAGGAGATTAAAACTCAATTTCAAGTCTCTATGGTCATGGGATGTTGTATTGAGATGTCTAATGTATCATTTCAAGATCAATTCAAGAAGAATCAAGAGTGTGAGAAGTTACTAAATTAGGGTTCTCAGTGTAAAATCCCCTATTTAGTACCCAACTTCAAGACCACATATCTCAAGATAGAAGTCTCATCTCATCTTGACCCTAACATGAAACTTGTAGTGCATGTTTCTAGCTTTCGTTTGAGTATTATAAGTCATTCATCTGATTTCTAGAACCCAAGTTATGATGCTGGCAAGTTATAGGTCCTCAGATGAATGTGATTTTGGTCAACAAAAGTCAACCAACTTCCAAGCCATTTTTTACCTAGAAGGATGTTTCTCCTCACCTTTACCAAAACATGAAAGTTGTTCCTCATGTTCTTAGATTTCCAAAGAGTACTAGAAGTCCTTCATCTGATTTGTAGAACTCAAGTTATGAGGCCTGCAAGGCAGGGGTATTTTGGGAAAGTAGGATTACAGGTCATTTTCATTATAGGTCCATTTCACCATTTTACACACTTCAAATGAAAATCTTTCCAACATGAAACTTGCTCCAAAAGGGGTAATTTGACCAACCTAACATCAAGGAGTCATGGTTTTGACTTGGATTGGAGAATTGAGGTGTAACTTTTTCATGAAGAAAGTTTAAAATCACAAAATGGAATTAATTCATTTCTAACCATTTCAAGGCATATTTATGCATTTTTTTGAGTGCCAAAGGTGTACCAAACAAGATGCCAATTTTGGATTTCATTTTTGGTGACATTTTCATGTGTTTTTCAAAGGCATTTTCAAGTGAAATTTCAACAATGCAATACCAACCATTTGATCAAATTAAGGAGTGATTTCAATCCACATGATTAGAATGAAGTCCCAACAAGCTTTTTGAATCAAAAATAAGGTGAATTGGGGCTGTTTGCACGTGTGCATGAGCATGAAAAGTGAGATTGGGCATTTTCAAAATTGGGACAATTCAGCCATAATTGGGCCTCCATCATATTACATATCCATCATATAAATTGTCCAGATGAAATTTGAGCAAGGAGAGAGGCATTTTCATGACCTAGAAGCAAGAACTCAGTGGAAAAAAGAGAGCAAAAAGTGAAATACGAATTTGGAGATTTACTGAATTTCAAGCCAAATCAAGTGTTCAAACGGCTGCTAGGGAGATTATAGAGTGATTCTGGATCGTTTGCATCAAGTTTCCTCAAGTTTTGAAGGCTCAATGGAAGTTCTCCACTAGGTAATTTCAAATCACCATTTCTCTTTGTACATGATGCATTTGCACTCTAATTTTGCATAATCATGATGTGTGAGCTTTGTAGTTGGTTTCTGAATACATTTGGTTGATGTTTGTGATGATTGTTGTGGAATGCCATTTTCTGTTTGCTTTCGACTTGGCCTATGTATGATCTTTTAGAGCAAACCAAGCTTGGATTTGTGTTGTATGTAGTGAGATGGTTCCAATGATGTAAAACTTTCTGTGTTTCGTGAACTTTTGTTGCTGGTCACTGTTTATGCTCGCCGGAGAAGATGACCGGAGCCACCGTGCTCCGGCCATCTGGTTTTGCCCTTTTTTAATCCCAGGCGCGCTCATGGCCGTTGATGTGTTTGACTTATCTGATTGGATGGTTAGGATGTAACCTGAGATTTTGACTAGGCTTTTTCATTTTAAAACACAGTCATTGGATCTTTTGACTCGTTTGGATTGGAAGGTTGAGATCTGATTTGTGTTTGACCCAGGTTTTTTAGATTAAATCATGGCCTTTGATTTGGTTGGACTCAGTTAGGATGGATGGTTGTGATGAGATTTCAGGCCCTTTAATGAAACGTTGCATTTAGCAGCTTTCATCCCAGCCGTTTGATCATTTGTTTCAGTTTAATCGTGTGGTTGTGATTTAAATGCGTTTTATTTTGAGAGTTAACTGAACGCGTGTCAGGTTGGGGGCCTTCAGATCATTAACTGGCCTTGTGAAGTGTGGTTGGGATTATTTCTATTTGTTTGGCTGAATTTCAATTGGACTAGGCCTCTGTTTGCTCTTTACACCCCCTTGTTTGGGCCCAGCTGGATTTACACGCGTTTCCTTTACTATTTACACCAAGCTTTTTATTATTTTATTTTCTTTTCTTGTTATTTTTGTTTTGAATCTGTTTGGATTTAATTCAGCATAAATACTTCCAACGATCCAAAAATTCCACAAATATAGTTTCTAGACACTTTTGGGTGTTTATTATTTTTAAGAAATTTTTATTTTATTTTTCTGGATATATTTTGAATTAAAATGAGATTATTGGATTGGAAGTGATTTTGTTGAACTATTTCTTGATGTGCTTTGTTCTTTGATTCGTTTCTCTTTCTCCTTTTTGATCCAATGACTAAAATTTAATCCTCATATCTATGATGAGTTGATTAAATTTTGAGGACCATTTTCCCCCTGTTTGGTTGACTTTTGGTTTGACTTTTATTGCATTTCCTTTGACCCTCGACAATCCTCATTCACAATGGAACACCCTTGTGAATCAATTTCTTTGGTGGTGTTGTGAATTGATTTTGATTGTGATCTTTTGGCCTCTGTTTGCCAACATGTTTGGGTACCTTGTGCATTTTATTTGATCATTTTTGAACCATTTTCCTAATTTTGAGGTAACTTGCAAGTCAAGTTACCTCCAAGGGAGGTTCATACAAGTGCTTGACCTAGTTTGAGTTGGAAAAGACCTTTGTGGATCCAATAAGCTCTTAACTCCTCTTGTTTCATATAATAAACATGTTGAGCTTGATGTATGCTCATTTTTAGGTCCAAATTATGTTCATTGCTTGTTCATTTGTGTGCTTCTTTTGTTGCTTCCCTTTAATGTTTCCATATGTGACTTGTTTGTATCCTTTTGTGTGGTTGCCTCTTGTGCATTCCTTCTTCCCCTTTCTTCTTTGTTTCATTTCATATGTGCATGCTTGGTTGACATGAGCTTGTGGAGGCTACTGCCCCACACTATTTTCCTCCCATTTTCATTCTACTTGTGCATCTTGTGCATTCTACAGAGTATGCCTAAGAGGGGGGGGGGGGGTGAATTAGGCTTTAGGGACTTTTCCGGTTTTTCGGTATTCTTGAATTTTACTTCTTTAGTAATGTTGGTGATGAAAGCGGTAAATGCAGAAAAGGAAAGAACACGGAGAATTATAGTGGTTCCCCTCACAATCCGAGAGTACTCCACTCCCCTTTCAACATGAAAGAGAATTTACTATAGTTTTAGAATTGTACAACCTATCACACCATCAACCGGTGAGGCCTACTTTCTAACAACTATACAATCACAAGTGTGCAAGAACAATCCTCCTGCAGACACTTACCCTTGTGTCCAACAATCCTGGATCACAAGTCACAACACAAACAATTCTGTAATTCTTATTTTTAAGAGAAATGAGTAATAATATCAATACACAGATTGATCTTCTCCTTTAATCAGAATTCACTTCTTTAATGTCAATACAAGTGTTCAATGCTATGGATATGAAATATATGAACAATATGAACACTTTGAGAAAATTTGAAAATATTTGAATTTTAGTGAATTTGATTCAATGAATATTTTGAAAATTTTATATTGGAGGTGTTTTTCAATTTTGAAATAATCAGAATTTATATGAGTCAAAACACCATTTCAAAAAAGGTATAACTGAGTATGAATAAAAAGATGGAAAGGTATAACATTCAAACAATATTTGAACTTGAAAGGAAGCAATTTTTTAAAATACGTTCAGTGTTAATCGGTTAACCATATAGGTTAATCGGTTAACACTGTAACGTTAGCTAAAAGAATTCAAATTTTAAGGGCGTTAACCGATTAACCCATATGGTTAATTGGTTAACACTGTAAAAACTTAGAAAAATATTTATGTTTTAAGTGTTATACCAATTCTAAAGAGTTTAAAAACATGCCAATGCAGTATGCAAAAATTATGGATTGTTTGAACACTTGTATATCAAATTAAAGAGGGAATTTTGATATACCAGCCTTGTGTCCAAGTCTTGACAGATGAAGAATAATTTGCACAGCAGCTTGACTTGTAAATTATAATTGCGTAGACTTGAACAGTTTGAAAGCCTTGACTTTTTGCAATCATGAATTGAGCTTGAGTTGAGTTGACATCATCAAAACTTTGAGATTGAAGTATGCTTGCTTCTACATTCTCCCCCTTTTTGATGATGATAAACAAAAGCGTCTGTGCCATGTTTTTGACGATGTTTCAAATTGATCTTGGTTTGCTTCTCCCTCTATGTCCAGCAACTCCCCCTATCTAAACAGAAGGAAAAAAATCTGCACAGAGAGATATTAGAAGCACAAAGCTCTTCTCCCCCTTTGTTATCAGCAAAAAGGAAGAAGCTTTCAAACCAGAAAGCAAAAAATATAGGCACAAATGGTAGCAAACAATCAAGTAAACAAGAAAACAAACATAATTGATAAAAATGCAGCACATAGAACATGCAGCACAAATATTGTACGATTACATAGGAAATGAAGCTAAGCAACATAAACATAATTAGGAATGAAAAACAAAATTAAACAACATCAGCAAATATTTTCTAAAAATCGTCATCAGCCATATCCTCTTCTTCTGCTTCCTCTTCTTCTTCACCTTCTTCATCCTTTTCATCAATGTTGTCGGTGTTGGTATAGCGAGAGGTAAGTATAAGGTTTCGGAGAGAAGCAATGGCCCGAGAGGTTTCTCTATGTTGGGTCATCATAGTTTGGTAGAGAAACTCATTAGTAATACCTCCTTATGGTACGGGATAGGCTTGGTTCGAGGCTGCTCCTTCATCAGCATACTTGTAGGTGCCATCAGCATCTTTGATGATGCCGGTGTTCTTTACAATTGTTATCTCATTTATCTCATTGGTTGTTGACTTCATCTTGGTAAAAGGTTCTCGCTTGAGATCCAATTCAGATAACTCAAGAATTCTTGACACCAGTCGAGCACAAGGAAGACGCGTCTGAAGCGAAAGTTATTGTTGAAGATGATACATTATAGTCAGAATCCAATTTACCTAAATCTTGTTCTTGATAGCAAACAGAAGTTGCATTTCCAAATCGTTGATCTGAGCGTGATTGGAGTCTTTCGGAATGAGAACGTAGCAGATGACATAATGTAACATCCGGTCAGATACCGTCAAATTCTTTGCGTAACACAGCATGCGGGCAGTCCGCTAATTAGCAATAACCGTCTCTTTCGGGAACCTACAAATCCGGTAATAATATTCCATTTTGTCGTAGTTAGCCCACGGTCCTTCATCGTGGTTAACCCCTTTTCGGAGAAAATATCCGGTAGATGGAATTTGCAGCTTCGAAGCAATATCAGACAATTTTTCCTTCAGCAGACAGTCGTGAACAATCGTTTCTAGAACGTGTTCATCATTACCATTCAGATATACAGAAAGCTTATTCAAGAAAGTCTTAACCAAATCCGGGTAGCAGTTACCAGAGTCAGAGACAAACTTATCTATCTTTTGGTATTTCAGCAAAGCAGGAAAATCAAAAGAAGATACCGGAAAAGCTTTAAGATTGACATATTTTACCGGCAGAATGTGACGAACACGAACCTTGAAGTCCATGCGGCGCTTCAAGATTGACATATTTTACCGGCAGAATGTGACGAACACGAACCTTGAAGTCCATGCGGAGCTTCTTGGTGGTTTCCATGGGGATGCTATCTTCCTCAGATGCAGAGTCATATTCTGGAAGCTTGCCCTTTCCCTTGTGAGATGAAGCCATGGAAGTTGTTGAGAGATTCTGAAGGTTTTGGGGTCCAGGGATGTTTAGGGTTTGAGAGATGGAGGAGATGGTAATGTGGAGTGATTCCAATAAATAGTGAGAGAGAAGTAGTGGGTTTTAATGTTAGGGTTTGAAGAGGGAAGCCCAAAAGTTCTTGTAGTCGAAGAAGAAGAAGAAATAGAGTTCCAAGGATATATTGAATTGGATTTTTAAGAAAACATTGACCACATATAAACATGTTAAAAACACACAATTTTCCAAAATTTAAAAGAATTTTTCGTTTCTGATTTTTGCCCATTTTGACAGTGTTAATCGGTTAACCACATAGGTTAATCGACTAACATATTAAAAAAATTTAATTTTTTCAGAAAAACTTACAGTGTTAATCGGTTAACCCTATAGGTTAATTGGTTAACACAACAAAAAAATTCAATCAGAACTGAAAACTTACAGTGTTAATCGGTTAACCCTATAGGTTAATCGGTTAACACATGCGAATTTTGGAAAAATGCTTAAAAACAGAATGCACACACATGAAAACATAACACAAATTATGCATACACATATTAGAGAAAAGGTCAGATGTCACCTTCATCAAGAATCCCAAGTTCTCGCCGAATTTTGTAGAACGGTTCTTTCGCCAAGGGTTTGGTGAAGATGTCGGCGAGTTGATTGTGCATGTCGACGAAAGTAACATCTACATCTCCATTCAATACGTGGTCTCGAAGGAAGTGATGTCGGATATTTATATGCTTTGTTCTTGAATGCATGACCGGGTTCTTTGTAATGTTGGTGGCACTTGTATTATCACATCGAAGAGGAATGCAACCGAGATCTACACCGTAATCCAGGAGTTGTTACTTGAGCCACAGAATTTGTGCACAGCAACTTCCTGCTGCAATATATTCTGCTTCAGCTGTACTGAGTGCCACACACGCTTGCTTCTTGCAGGCCCATGACACTAGTGCACTCCCGAGAATGTGACACGTACCACTTGTGCTTTTTCTATCGGTCTTACATCCTGCATAGTCAGCGTCAGAGTAACCAACTAAATAATAAGTACTACCTTTAGGATACCATAATCCGACGTTTGTTGTCCCTTTGAGATACTTTATAATTCTCTTCACGGCGGTGAGATGCGATTCCTCCGGACTTACTTGAAAACGTGCACACAAACAAACGCTAAACATAATGTCAGGACGACTTGCCGTCAAATATAGTAAAGAACCGATCATACCTCGATATTTTGTTATATCAATTGGAGTACCAAATTCATCTTGATCAACGTACGTTCCGGATCCCATAGGAGTGGACATCACCTTGCAACTATCCATATCAATTTTCTTCAATAATTCTTTGCAATACTTGGATTGATTAAGAAAGATGCCATCCTTTGTTTGCTTGATTTGTAGTCCAAGAAAATAGTTCAGTTTTCCCATCATGGACATCTCGAATTCTCCTTGCATCATAAGTGAAAATTCTTCGCAAAGCTCTTTGTTTGTTGATCCGAAGACGATGTCGTCGACATAGACTTGAACCAATAAGGTCTTTCCTTTGATCTTCTTTATGAACAACGTCTTGTCAACCTTTCCTTTTGTAAATCCCTTTACACATAAGAAATTGCTAAGGCGGTCATACCATGCTCTTGGTGCTAGTTTTAACCCGTAGAGTGTCTTTTTCAGTTTGTAAACATGCGAGGGATTCTTGAAGTCTTCAAAACCCAGAGGTTGTTTGACGTAGACTTCTTCATTAATGTAGCCATTCAGGAAAGCGCTTTTGACATCCATCTGGAACAACTGAAAATTCATAGAACACGCGTAAGCAAGTAATAATCTAATTGCTTCTAACCGTGCTACCGAAGCGAATGTTTCATCAAAATCAATTCCTTCCTCCTGGTTGTAGCCTTGTGCGACCAATCTTGCCTTGTTACGAACTATGATCCCATTCTCGTCAAGTTTGTTTTTGAACACCCATCTTGTTCCTATGATGTGCTTATTATCTGGTCTTGGTACAAGATTTCAAACTTGATTCCTTTCGAATTGATTGAGTTCTTCTTGCATCGCTACAATCCATTGGTCGTCGCCTAAGGCTTCATCAATCTTGGTTGGTTCAATTTGAGACACAAAAGCCTTGTTGAGACAAGCATCCTTAAGATTTAGTCGAGTTGCAACGCCTTGGCTAATATCACCAATAACTTTATCTATCGGGTGATCTCTATGCGTTCTTCATTCCTTCGGAAGATCTTGATGTTCTTCAATGATTTGAGTGACATATTCTTGTGGTATTGCTTGATTCTTTGAAGTCTCTTCTTGTTGTTGTGAAGAACCTACTATATTATCATCAACATCCACAATAATATTATCCTTTCGAGGGGTTAGTCTCATCAAAAGAAACATGAATGGATTCTTCAATAGTAAGAGTTCTTTTATTAAAAATTCGAAAAGCTCTACTAGAAAGAGAGTAACCAAGAAATATACCTTCGTCGTACTTCTCATCAAACTTACCAAGATTGTCCTTATTGTTGTTGAGAACAAAACATTTGCAACCAAATATATGGAAAAATACTATGTTTGGTTTCCTACCCTTGAACAACTCATACAGAGTCTTCTTGAGAATTGGTCGAATATTCACACGGTTGCTTACGAAACATGCCGTGCTTACCGCCTCTGCCCAAAAGTAATTAGGAAGATTTGAGTCGCTAAGCATTGTTCTAGCAAGCTCCACTAGTGACCGATTCTTCCGTTCTACGACACCGTTTTGTTGAGGAGTCCTTGGTGCGGAAAAATTATGAGAAATTCCATGCTCTTCGCAAAAGTCTTCAAAATCTAAATTTTGGAATTCTCCACCGTGGTCGTTTCTTATGGAGGCTATAGTGAGTGACTTCTCGTTTTGAATTTGCTTCGCATATTTTTTGAATGCTTTGAAAGCATCATTTTTCTGCACTTAAAACATTGTCCATGTATATCGAGAGAAATCATCAACAATAACTAAAGCATAAATACTACCTCCGAAACTCTTTGTTCTTTATGGACCAAAAAGATCCATATGTAACAATTGAAGTGGTCTTGATGTAGAAACCACTTGCTTGGATTTGAAAGTTGTCTTGGTCTGTTTTCCCTTTTGACATGCATCGCATGATTTATCCTTGATGAATTTTATCTTCGGAAGTCTAATAACTAGATCATGTTTTATCAATTTGTTTAGATGCTCCATGTGAATGTATGCAAATATTTTATGCCAAAGTCACACCTCGTTGTTGTTTTCCATTAGACACTTTACCTTCAAGGAAGAATCATCAAAAGAGATCATAAAAATATTATTATATCTTTTACCTTTTAGCAAGATGTCGTGGGTGACTTCATGTTCTATCAAACATTCATCCTTTGTGAAGTTGATTCGGAACCCTTTGTCACACAATTGACTTATGCTAAGTAGGTTGTGTTTAAGGCCTTCCACATAAAGGACGTCTTCGATGATTGTACATGGAGGTGCACCAACGGTTCCAACTACAAGAATTTTTCCTTTATTATCATCACTGTAAGTAACGTATCCTTTGGCCTTTAATGATAGACTTGAAAATTTGTTTATATCTCCCGTCATATGCTTCGAACAACCGCTATCAAGATACCATTGATTAGAAGTTGTCTTCAAGCATACCTACAACACAAAATCAAGTAGTGTTAGGTACCTGTAATACCCCAAATTTTACCCTCAGATTAGTCGATTCATGTCGCATGTCATCTCATTTTTTGCATCAGCTAACTATTAACAGGTTACGTAGCTTGTTTCGTATTGCAGGAACCGCGTCTGGTACACTTTAGTGGTTAAAGGGCAAAATGCAGAGTATATTATCAATGGCGATCAGTTCTCCCCGTTTCCGTCTTATTTTATCGGTGCCCTCGACAGGCGCAATTTTGGATGAGAATTGAAAGATACAAGTCTGTCTGGTTTACATCGATTATGTGAGACAATGAGTATTGGAGTGACAATGTTGGTTCAACGGATATCTTTTTGATTTATTCATATTGAATGCATAGGGTAAATGTAAACTCTTGGTTCAAGTTCAATTGGAGTAGTTTCAGTCATGTGGATTCACGCAAAAGTATCGGATTGAGGGGATTTGAACAAGCTTTTGTTGACAGGTTAATTAAAGGAAAATAAGGGGGAAAGTGTTATTTAGAGAATATATATGAAATTCATTCATAATATTTTTTTTTAATATTACAAAGAAGAATGCTACTTGAAGGAAAGTAACTAAGATATGCATGATTTATTCGTGTGTATTTTATTTGCAAAGGAAATATTTGTGAATAAAATATTAATGGATTTCGCATTCATAAATGGTTTGTTTACAAAATACAAAGAGGACAATAAATTACATATTTGTTCCTAAAAGTCTCTAAATTTCTAAGTGCTTTAGGCCAAATGACTCTTCCGATTAACTCCTCCGAGCTTTCTTCATACCTGCGACCGAATAAACAAAACAGAGCAGACAGAATATTAAAGTTAAAGTAGAAAAACAGTTTTTCAATTGGTTGACACCCTCAGATAAGTCTCATCATTGGGTGTCGGGAGGGCACGACAAAATTCCGCGGCCGAACTCCCATTTCCATACTCGACGGCGGCCATAAATCGATAGCATACGTTCTTATTGTTGGGACACCCGAGAGAGAGATAGAGTGAAAAAGGAAGTGTGGGTCAAAATGGTTTTGCCGAAAGGAGTTTTGTACGAAAGCCGGTTTGGGAAGTGGAGTTTTCCGAAAGACGGTTTGCCCGGTAGGACCTTAACGTCAATCATCCGGAAAAGTCAAGTCTAAACCAGTTCAGATTAAGCTCAAGTCAAAACCAAATCCAGATGCCCATGAGTCTGAACTGGATCAGAAAAGGAGTTCACCTGAAAAATGTCAAACACCAATTAGTATCCAAAATAGAAGTCGCATCAGGTACGACCCATAGCAGAAAAAATGTATCCCACAAACAAACAAACAGTTCAGAATCAAGTTCTAAAAATCCAGTTCATACCAGTTCATACCAGTTCATATCAGTTCATACCAGAAAATAAACCAGTTCAAACAAGTAATTTGTAACAAACCAGTTCAGGGAGTCAGTTCAAACTGGGTTACAAGCAGTGAAGCAAGAAGGCTGAACCGCGTGAAAGTCGCAGCTACCGTTCACTATCAAGTCAAAATGAGCCTAGTCAAACGCGTTAAACAGAATGGCAAGTGAAGCTCCTTCAAAATCGCAACAATACCGCAGAAAAAGATGCAAATACGCAAAGCCCGGAAAGAAACGAGATATATAAGTCATCACCATTTCGAAATCAGGGAGGAAGAAAAAAGGACAAAAAAGGGAAGCGGCGGCTCAGTGGATCCTTCAGATCCATCATCATCGCCTTCAAAGAATCATCAACGACAAGCCCTAATAAATCAACAGCAAGACCACAAAATCAACCACACAGGAGAAAAGTAGTCAGAACGAGCTCACCGGAGGCGAAGCATTACCGAGGCTCAGACTTCCGCGAAGTCATCATCACCGCGAAGATGAAGATCGCCATCACCTTCCGAAATCGCGAACCGCGAACGCAACTCAAAGATCGCCGTCGCCGCTTCAAGACGGCGGGCAATCTTCCTAGCCTCAGTTTTCACATCATCGGCGACCGTTAGCCGTGAATCCGAAGGTAAAATGCAAGGGTATTATGTTTGTTTCGTTTAATTTGATGTCGGTTTCAGGAATAGAAGCGGATCGGATTGCATGCGAACGGAGAAGAAGCTTCAGGCGGCATTAATGGTGTCGCGGCTGGTTCCACGCGGAAGAAGAGAATGGGAATGAACCCTAACGGGTTTTGTCCAAATGAGAAGCCCACATATCCCCTTTCCCGTTTTGTTCTTTTTATTTATTTTTGTTTTATTGTTGGTAACTATTTATTTTAGGATTAATAATGGTAATTGATTTAGAAATTAGAAAAAATGGTTAATTCTTTTGTTAAAATTTTTTAACTCAATTTTTATTTTATTTTGCCGCAAATCATTTCATCGTCATTAAGTAAAGGTTTGGCACTAGATCAAATTATTTTTTCTTGAATTAAAATTTTGCATCAAATCAAATTATTTTTCATTTAGCTAATCATTTTTGCATAAAAATAAATAATTGTCGTTCAATTTTAATTAAAACAAATTATTTTCACTTAGTTAATCTATTTGGC
Source organism: Lathyrus sativus (assembly GCA_963859935.3). Lineage (NCBI taxonomy): Eukaryota > Viridiplantae > Streptophyta > Magnoliopsida > Fabales > Fabaceae > Lathyrus > Lathyrus sativus. The sequence continues at coordinate 582,533,432 of OZ012741.1, read as the reverse complement.
ATTTAAATTAAATTAAATTCTTCATGAAAAATTTATAAAAAAATTAAGGTTAAGCTTTTGGCGTCAAATTTAAAATTGAATTTTTGCATAAAAATCAAATCGAGTCTTTCATTAAGTTTAGCTTAGTTTCCGTTCTTATGAAGATTTCTCTGTCGAATTCGATTTGAGGTCATTTGTAAATTAAGAAATAAATATTTTAATTTAAGTAAAACCAACGTTTGATAGTTAAGTAATGATTTATCTGTTTTATTGTTGTCTAACTCCTGTTTAAATTTGCTTGCTCAGCTTACTGTCGTTTTATTCATTCGTACTATGTTGGTCCATGGATGTAATTTACGCGAGACCGTGGTCACGGTTTATTTTTATTTTGCAGTTTTTTGGGAATTTGTCCTTTACGCGAGTGGTCGCGCTGCTTTCCTTTTCTGCTTGCTTTATTTTTCATATTTTTTTATGCCTGCCATGTAATAGTTCTGTTGCCTGCATGTTTTTACCGTTATGTTCCATCCGAAGGAATTAGGATTAATAGTTTGGCTGTCGAGTCAATAACCCTAGTTTCAACCGTTTCAAACCCTAATCAGCCTAGGTGTCTCGCCGTGGACGAAAACGCCTTTTACCCTAGCTTTTAGGTCAAAGAGCCACCGTGCTCTGTTTAGGGTTTTCCCGCCGTGGAATCCCTAAGTTACCCTTTCATTTCGATTTACAAATTCAACGTAGAAATAGGAGTTTCAAGACTCCACGTAAGCGGTTCTTTAAGAAGCACTTACTTCCCTTGAAACCTTGACCACAGTCAAGAAGTTTCTAACCTCCCTTGCAAGGGGAACTACAATTACTCTGATTCCATTCCCTATCCAGGATACGTAGGCACAAGATGCGACGTCTTGCCGAGTAAACTTAGGACTAACCCTTAGGTCTTTTAGGTCACTCTATCCCTTAGTTCAATATATATTTCAAACAGATAATAAAATAAAAAAATCATACGATAAACAAAAGGTTCCTGTAGAGTACTACAGAAGTTTAGGGTGCTAGTACCTTCCCTAAGCTTAACCAACCCCTTACCTAGGTCTCTCCTCGCATTGTGTTTATGATGCAAAAATAGGTTTTCCCTCTTTTGACCTTTTCCTTCGGATAAATCAAAGAGCGGTTGTGAATTAAGAATTGTGATTCAAACTAATTAATAGTTTGATATTCTATTTCCACCGCAACAGAAAATGGCGACTTCACTGGGGACGACCATAATTTTTAAGGGTTACCCCTATTTTGTTTATTGAATGATATTTTATATTATTAATTATCTGTATATATTATTGTATATTATGGAGATACATGTTATTGTGAGATAAGTCCTACACCCGGACTTGAGTGACCTTATTATAGGAGGTGAGATATTCAACGAGGCTTATAGGGAGTGATTCCCGACCAAGCTGACTTGAGAATCACCGCTCAGTTGAGACCCTTTCGAAAATGGTTCGGTTGAACGAGTATTCGTGAAGACTTTTACCATGGTCGATTGGAGTCTATGATATTGAGGACCGTAGTACCTTAACACCACCTTGGCCTAATATAGGACGTAGTGCAAGGACTATGAGGGAATATTCTCAAAATAGTCGCTACGCAATACTACACTCAAAAGAGATTCTCTTGAGAATATTATTAACCACCAAGTTAATCGAGAAATTGATAATATCCGAAAGATGGATTGATGACTTTGGGCACTGCTTTAGAGCCCTTGTTCTGCAGGTACAACTAACCTTAGTACATACCTTAATGGGATGGGTAGACCTTAACTCCTGGCATATACCTTTAACCTAGGACTCGTGAACATGTGTGCATTGCATCCATAAAGCATCATTTTGCATTACATTTCATGGAATTCAAGCTTTATTTATGAACATCGTAGGATACCATGGATTACAAAAGGAGAAATACTTTGAAATATACCTTCAAGAGTCCTAAGTTGGATGACCTAAGGAAGTTAGGAACTTTGGTTGGAAACCATGGAAGGTTCGAAAATAAGCATGGGAATCTGTTGGATTTATTAAGACGCCGAATGGACGAAGGACTTCTTTCCACTTTGTTATAATTCTACGATCTGGATTATCATTGCTTCACCTTCCCCGACTATCAGTTATTGCCTACTTTAGAGGAGTACTCCTATTTGGTTGGCTTACCTATTTTGGAGGACTCACCCTTCCCCTTTTTGGAAAAGGACCCTAATGAGCAAGACATCGCTAAGGCTACATGCTTGAAGGCATCCGACGTCAAGGGCAGCATGATCTCCAAAGGTGGAATTCTTGGGTTACCTACAAATTTCCTAATCAAGAAAGCTCGATACTACGCCAATTATATGAGCAAGGATATATTTGAGGCAATCTTCGCCTTACTCATTTACGGAGTGTTACTATTCCCGAGTTTTGAAGGATTCGTTGACCTTAACGCCATCAAAATCTTCATAAGGAGAAATCTGGTGCCAACTTTATTGGGTAATACTTATCATTCCGTGCATCTCCAAAATTTCCATGGCGGAGGGATGATTACATGCTGTGTTCCTTTGTTATACAAGTGGTTTATTTCGCACTTGCCCAAGTCTGCTCCTTTTCTGAGTCTTGACAAAGGACTTTGGTCACAAAGGGTTATGGCCCTAACCCACTCGGATATTGATTGGGATAGCCGTGTATACGATGGAATACTAATTATTGATGGCTGTGAGGACTTTGCCAACGTACCTTTGTTGGGATTTAATTGAGGGATCAACTATAATCCTGTTCTAGCCCACCGACAACTCGGCTATCCATTGAAGGAGCCGCCTAAAAGTGTTCAGGTGGAGAAAATCTTCTTCAAAGACAATAAAGAACTTCAAGACCAGGTTGTTTCTTCCTGGCGTCATTTGCATAAGAAAGGTAAAGCAAGTCTAGGAAGGCCGAATTGTGTGTCCATGGAACCATATCTTCGTTGGGTCCGAGAACGAGCAATCAAGTTGAAGACGCCTTATCCTCGCCAAGAGCCTCTACCTCCAAGAGAAGAACCTGTTCAGTATTTCATGTCCGAAGCGGAAACATTGAAGATCGAATTGAAGAAAGCTCAGCACGAAGCAGAAACATGGAAGGACAAAAACCATGTGATGGTCAGCGAGTACGACGAACTTCAAAAACAGCTTCAGTCAAGGAATGAAGAGGTACTCTCCTACAAGAAGAGAAGACTCTACGAGGATTTATTTTCCTCCGACTCTCCGTCGAAATCATGAATAATGCTTCCTTAGGGTTCTAGAATTTTAGTTGGTTATTTTCATTGAGACTTTTCTTTTAAGAATATTATTTGTAATCCATTTTTCAATCAATAAAATTTTTTCGTTATCCCGCAATGCTCGTAAATACTTGAATTCCATGAAATCATGTCATTCGCATTTTGCATCATATCTTTGCATTACATGTGTCTCTCGGTTTCTCATACTCAGTTCTCTCGCCTTCCAGTTTTGTCACCCTGAGTCGATACAACACTAGAGCTCAAGCTCGAAAAAGGATGGAAGAACACGCTCAAGATATGGATCGCGTTAACAACGAGCTATCAGACCTTCGAGGGAGTGTAGGAACAATTATTGAATTGCTCCAGGTTATTAATGCAAAGATGAATACTCAGACTACTGTGGTTTCTGAGATTAATGCTACTGCTGCCATAGATCCTCCAGTTATTTCTATTGAGAATCCGTTTCCTTATGGTCTTTCGCAGAGTTTCATACATCCGCCTGTTGTTACGTCAGTTCAACAAACTATGCCTGTTGCACAAAGTGGTCAACAAGCTATGCCCGTTACACAGAACGTTCAACAGACCGTGCCTTTGGTTTCTGAGCCTCCGAAGGTGGTCCCTACTTTCACACTAGCTAATGTCCGCACTCATGTGCAACCTTATCTTAATGAGCCTGTTTATGAAATTCTGGATGATGATGATGGAGGATACCAACCGCGTGATAAGCTTCACGAGGAAGTTGTTACCCTTGATAAAAGATTGAGAAAGATGGAAGGAGACCAGATCTTTGGGGTCGCTGCTAGAGATATCTGTTTGGTTTCCGGTCTGGTTATTCCTCCGAAGTTCAAAACTCCGAACTTTGATTGCTATAAGGGGACTACTTGTCCAAAAAGCCATTTGATAATGTACTACCGCAAGATGGCTGCTCATGTGGAAAATGACAAGTTGATGATTCACTGTTTTCAAGACAGTCTGAAAGGTGCTTCGTCGAAGTGGTATTTAACATTAGACCAGTCTCGCATCAAGTCTTTTCAGGATTTGTCTGATGCTTTCATTAAGCATTATAAGTACAACATGGACTTGGCTCCTGATAGGAGACAACTTTTGAGTATGACGCAGAAAAGTTCTGAGACCTTTAAGGAATATGCCCAGCGATGGAGGGAAATTACTTCCCAGGTGGAACCTCCGTTGACCGACAAGGAATTAGCAGATTGGTTTGTTGACACGGTTTGTCCCGAGTTCTACGAAAGGATGGTGGGTAGCGTAACCACGAATTTCGCTGATATTGTTGCTGTTGGAGTAAAGGTTGAAATGGCTATGAAGAATGGAAAGATGTCTAGTGGTTCTAGCAGTACGAGTTCAAAGGACCAAGCCAAGAAGACTGCTGTCAATCCTAAAAAAAAGAAGGAAGGAGAGACTCACGTTGTGTCTTCAGATAGGAGAAGGAATGGGCCGTATCAATATCCGTCACCGTATGCCCAGCCCCAGGGTTATCCGGTTCAGTATGCACCACCTCCGTATGTAGCCGCTGTCGCACCATCTTTTAACCAACAAGCACCTCAGGCTCCTGCTTACCAGCCTATGCAGCAGGCTCCTGTCTATCCGCCTCCGGTTTATCAACAACCTCCGCCTAACTATCATCAAGCGTCTAACGCTCCGGCAAATCAACAACCGAGGAATCAGGCACCCCGCCAGAATGCTCCGAGGAGACCATACAAGCCTTGCCCGCCAATTCCAATGACGTTCACCGAGTTGTACCCTTATTTGGTGCAACGAGGTTTGGTCACTACTCGAGCTTTGGGGCCGCCTCCGAATCCTTTACTAGTTAACTATAACGCCGCTGCTCATTGTTTATTTGATGAGGGTGCGCCCGGTCACGATCTGGAAAACTGCTATGCTTTGAAGAACATTGTGAGGGATCTGATGGAAAAGAAGATTTTGTCGTTCAATGATCCTCCGCCCAATGTTAAAAGTACCATTTTGCCTGACCATGGGGCTGTTAACGCCATTGGTACTTCGCCTGAAGAGAATTTTATTCTTGACGTAGCTCAGATCAAGACTCCGCTTAAGACGTTCCATTCAAAGCTGTTTAAAGCAAGCCTGGTACCTGTTTCCCATGCCAGTTGTACGAGCTGTGAAGGATGTGATAAAGGTTGTGCTATGGTCCGAAAAGACATACAAAGATTGATTGATGATGGTTTCCTGCAAGTAGTTAACAAGGCGAAAGAAGTAGCCGCGATTGAGCCTGCCTTCAACTTGCCCGGACCAAGGGGTAGGATGCCAGTGTTTAATCTGCCAGTACCAAATTCTGTCATGCCAGTGTTCAATATACCAACTCCTGTCACTCCAACAGTGGAACAGCCTAAACCTTTGATTATCCAAAAGCCAAGTCCATTTTCATTCAGTGATCCCAAAGCAGTACCTTGGAAGTATGATGTAACCGCGATTGACAAAGAATCCGGGAAGGTCATTCCAAGAGAAGAAGTGAAGATTGATAGTGAGAGTGTGACTAATATAGCTGGGGCAAGCAGGATGACCCGCAGTGGTCGCGTGTACACTCCCCGTTTCGATGAGGCTCCACCCAAGGAGACAACTGCTAATACTGTCGGGCCTGCCAGAGATAAAAATAAGGAGGTTGTTACCAATGAGGAGGACGCTGAATTCTTGAGGATAATTCGAAAGAGTGATTATAAAGTTGTGGACCAGCTTCACCAAACTCCCTCCAAAATTTATGTCTTATCATTGTTATTAAATTCACCTGCGCATAGAGCTGCTTTGCAGAAGGTCTTGACTCAAACTCATGTTGCTCAAGATATCACTACTGGCCAGTTTAATAGTGTAGTTGTTAACATTACTGCTTGCAATACTCTTAGCTTCAGTAATGAGGAATTACCTAAAGAAGGTCCAAATCACAACCGTGCTTTGCATATATCTGTGAAGTGTCAAGAGGATAATTTAGCCAGAGTGCTTGTGGATACCGGTTCGTCTTTGAACGTCCTAACCAAGAGAGTTCTTGGCAAGTTGGCCTATAAAGAGACTATGGTGAAGCCTACTTCCTTGATTGTCAAGGCTTTTGATGGTTCTCGTAGAGCTGTGATTGGAGAGGTGGAACTTCCGATTCTGATTGGTCCGTATGTTTTCAATATCACTTTCCAAGTCATGGATATTAATCCCAATTATAGTTGTTTGCTTGGAAGAACTTGGATCCACACCGCTGGGGCAGTAACTTCTACCTTGCACCAAAAGATGAAGTTTGTAGTTGATGGTAAGCTAGTTATTATACACGGTGAGGAGGATTTGATGGTTAGAAACTTATCCTCGTTCCGGTATATTGAGGCTGATGAAGACGCTTTGGAAACCTCATTCCAAGCACTCGAGATTGCTAATGCTGTTTTAGTGGAAGTCGAAGAAATTGTAGGAGTCCAGAGTAATCCATATTTTGCATCTTTGAAGAGTACCAGATCAACGATCAATAGGGGCATTCCTGAAGGTTGGGGGGAAGTAATCAATATCAAGACAAAGACCGACCGCTATGGGTTGGGTTACAAACCAACTCTTGAGGAAGTTTCCGCATCCGTCAAAGGGCGTCCGAAGGTTTTTCAAGAAGTGTTTGTCAGCAGAGGTTTTCAAGTTAATGCCATCAACAACGGTGATGAAGATGAAGACCTGAGCAGTCTAGTGTTCGAAAGTGACGCAACTTTGAGCAACTGGGAGGCTATAGAGATTCCAGTCATTTTTCCCTTGTCAAAGTAATTTAACCTTTCATATGTGTTTTCAAATCCATAGCTCTTCCCAAGGCTATTGGATCGCTTTTTAGGGCCACCTTTCATTTCAAACAATTATTAATAAATGCATTTTGTTCCCGTTCCATCTTGTTTCATTAGCATTTTTTCGTTTTTACCTTTTTAAAATGAAATTGGCAACCTTTTTCAAAAACTACAAACTAAAATCATTTTCATTTCCCCTCGCATTTCCATTGAACATTTGATAAAATAAGCCTTTCAACATGCAGTGACATTACAACCCTTGTTGAATCTGATGACTCTATTGTCTCTCCTGATTGGGATTCACCCATTTACCAAGCTGAAGATGAGGGTGAAGAAGATTTTGAGGTACCCGCGGAACTGACGAGATTGGTTGAGTACGAGTACACAGAGCTTCAACCGCACAAGGAGCAGGTAGATTTGATTAATCTCGGCACAGATGAAGACAAGAAAGAGGTCAAAATTGGTGCAGTACTTGGGACAGAGGTCAAGCAGAGATTGGTCAAGCTGTTGAAGGATTATGTTGGCGTGTTTGCATGGTCGTATCAAGATATGCCCGGTTTAGACACAAATATTGTAGTTCACAAGCTACCGCTTAAGCCAGAATGTCCGCCTGTCAAGCAGAAACTTCGAAGAACGATACCTGACATGGCTTTGAAGATTCGAGATGAGGTTAAGAAACAGTTGGATGCAGAGTTCCTTGCAGTTGCGAAGTATCCTGATTGGGTTGCCAACATTGTTCCCGTGCCCAAAAAGGATGGTAAGGTCAGAATGTGTGTGGATTACAGGGATCTGAACAAGGCTAGTCCAAAAGACGATTTCCCTCTGCCACATATCGACACACTTGTCGACAATACAACTAGTTTTGCAGTTTTCTCATTCATGGATGGTTTCTCCGGTTATAATTAGATCAAGATGGATCAAACCAACTGAGAAAAGACTACATTCATCACTCCTTGGGGGACCTTCTGTTACAAAGTTATGCCCTTCGGTCTAAAGAACGCAGGGGCAACCTATCAACGTGCTATGACAGCTCTCTTTCATGACATGATGCACAAAGAAGTTGAAGTGTATGTGGATGATATGATTTCAAAATCTCATGACGAGAAGGAGCATTTGATTCATCTGTTGAAACTGTTCAAACGGCTCCGAAAATATCAGTTGAAACTAAATCCTGCTAAGTGTACTTTTGGTGTCAAATCTGGAAAGGTACTTGGTTTCATCGTCAGCCAACAAGGAATCGAGGTAGACCCTGATAAAGTTCGAGCCATTCAAGACATGCCGACTCCACAGACCGAAACCCAAGTCAGAGGTTTTCTGAGATTTTTGAACTACATCTCCAGGTTTATATCTAACCTGACTGCTACCTGTGAGCCGATATTCAAGTTTCTTTGCAAAGGTTAGACTGTTGATTGGAATCCAGATTGTCAGCGTATGTTTGAAAAGATCAAGGACTACTTACAAAAGCCTCCTATCTTGATGCCTCCTGTTCATGGAAGACTGTTATTTATGTATCTCACTGTTCTTGAGAAGTCTATAGGTTGTGTACTTGGGCAACACGATGAGACCGGACGAAAGGAACACGTAATATACTATCTAAGCAAGAAGTTTACTGATTGTGAGAACCGTTACTCACTGTTGGAGAAGACTTGTTGTGTGCTGGCATGGGCTGCTAGGCGTCTCAGGCAATATATGATGGGTCACACTACCTCGTTGATTTCGAAGATGGACCCAATAAAGTACATTTTCGAAAAGCCTGCTCAGACAGGGAGGCTTGCTCGTTGGCATATGTTGTTATCGGAATATGATATCCAATACGTACCTCAGAAAGCTATCAAAGGAAGTATATTGTCAGATTATCTTGCAGACCAACCAGTCGAAGATTATGAGCCTCTTAAGTTTAACTTTCCAGACGAAGACATTATGTGGGTAAATGATTTCGAAGAGCCGGAGCCAAAGCCCGAGGATGGTCCCGAACTGGGTCTCTGGTGGAAGATGATGTTTGATGGTTCCTCCAATTACAGTGGGCATGGCATAGGCGCCATTTTGATGAATCCAAAAGGTGGCTATACCCCATTTACAGCAAGGTTATATTTTGAATGCACGAACAATGTTGTCGAATATGAAGCATGTATCCTTGGTCTTGAAGCAGCTATTGACCTCCGAATCAAGCTGCTGGAAGTGAGTGGAGATTCAGCGTTGGTTATCTATCAAGTGAAAGGTGAATGGGAAACCAAGAATGAGAAGCTAGTCCCTTACAAAGCCTACATTTTGGAGTTGATTAAGTACTTCGACGAGATCAAGTTCGAACATATTCCGAGGACTGAGAATCATATTGCTGACGCCTTAGCCATGCTAGCATCCATGTGGAAGGTCAAATTTGTCATTGAAGCGCCACTCATTCAAATCGAGCGTAGAATGGAACCCGCCCACTGCTTGTTGATTGAAGAAGATGAAGTTGATGAAAAGCCTTGGTTTCATGACATCAAGAATTATTTGCTCACACAAGAGTATCCAGCAGAGGCTTCTTATCTTGACAAAAGGACTTTGAGAAGACTGACATCTAAGTTCTTCATCAGCAATAACGTACTATACAAACGAAACCACGACATGGTTCTGCTTAGGTGTGTTGATAGACGTGAAGCGAACATGTTACTCCAGGAGATTCATGAAGGGACGTTCGGAACTCATGCTAACGGTTATGCCATGTCCAAGAAACTCTTGAGGGTTGGATTTTACTGGTTAGCTATGGAATCAGACTGCATCTGATACGCTAGGAAATGTCACAAGTGCCAGATTTATGCTGACAAAATGCATGTACCTCCGGCACCGTTGGACGTTTTTACTTCACCGTGGCCTTTCTCAATGTGGGGCATTGACATGATTGGGGAAATTGAGCCGAAAGCTTCTAACGGTCACCGATTCAGTCTAATTGCTATTGGTTACTTCACCAAATGGGTAGAAGCTGCGTCATATGCCAACGTGACCAAGCAAGTTGTTGCTCGATTCCTTAAGAGAGAGATCATCTGTCGCTACGGAATTCCGAGCCGAATCATAACCGACAATGGTACCAACCTGAATAACAAGACTATGAAAGAGTTGTGTGACCACTTCAAGATTTCACACCATAATTCGTCACCCTACCATCCTAAGATGAACAGAGCTGTTGAAGCCGCTAATAAAAACATCAAGAAGATCCTACAAAAGATGGTCAAGACCTACAAGGATTGGCATGAGATGTTACCGTACGCTTTGCATGGATACAGAACTACAGTCCGAACTTCAACAGGGGCAACCCCTTTCTCATTAGTATATGGAATGGACGTCGTCCTCCCCATTGAAGTTGAGCTACCTTCCTTAAGGGTATTGAGGGAAGCCAATCTAGATGAAGTTGAGTGGGTTCAAGATAGGTTGGACCAGCTGAATCTCATCGACGAGAAGCGTTTGACAACTATGTGTCATGGTCAGCTATACCAAAAACGGATGAAGAGAGCCTTCGACAAAAAAGTCTGAATCCGTGAGTTTCAACAAGGAAAACTTGTACTCAAGAAGATCTTGCCAGTTCACAAAGACATGCGTGGGAAATGGATGCCCAATAACGACGGCCCTTTTGTTGTTAAGACAGTCTTCTCCGGAGGATCGTTGATTCTTACGACAATGGATGGAGAAGAGCTCGCACATCCTGTGAACTCCAATGCAGTCCGAAAATATTATGCCTAAAGAAAAAATAACAATAAAAAAATATATAATATGGCTCGCTAAGTTGAAAACTCGAAAGGGCGGCTTAGGCAAAAATGAGCGTCCCGGTGGATTGAAAACCCAAAAGGGCGGTCCAGGCAAAAGTTAGGGACAAAGGCATTTCACTACATCGGACGACACCGAGCATTGCAGCCGCATTTACAGAAATTCATTTTCAAATCCCATCGCTCTCTTCAGAAGCCGGGTTATGGTTAGTCGTAGTCGGTAGGGCCAGTAGGTCGGTGGATTCAATAGAACCTTTCCCATATTACCAATTTCAAATTTGTAACTTCCCATGGAGCTATGCCTTTAGCAAGCTACCATTCTTCAATAAAATTTACCTTTGCTATTCAATTTCCTTGGGCACGTTATCTTCATTTTATTTTGGTTATGCAATTTGCTTTTGTTAATAAATGTTGAATGTGAAAAGTGTTCTCAAAAAAAAAAAAAAAAAATATATATATATATATATATATATATATATATATATATATATATATATATATATATATATATATATATATATATATATATATATATATATATATATATATATACACACACACACACACACACACACACACACACACACACACACACACACACACACATATATATATATATATATATATATATATATATATATATATATATATATATATATATATATATATATATATATATATATATATATATATATATATATATATATATATATATATAAATTCCTCGAAAATACATTTGGAATTGAAAATCGATTTGACTTATGGAAATCCGTGAAGGGTCTCTTCGCTCCCAAGTAAGTCTCATTGTCACATAAGCATTTGTTCATTACCAGCATTTTTCCCAGTGACAGTCCCCAGCGAGACTCTAAGCTGACAACACTTTTGGGAGCCATCCGATAAATCCCCCAAGTGATATATGTTCTGGAAGACCCATTCTCAGTGGAATCATCTGTTCCTCAGTGGAGTTGCCCTACCTTCCTCAGGGGTGTTACCCCCGAAGATTTCCATGTTCTCCCCAAGCAGTCAAGATACTGTCCCCAAGAATGTCTGGTGATTTCTCCCCACTAAGTCCGATGAACTCTCCGCAAGGAAATTTTATATGATTTATCCCCAGTCAGACGTACCTGTTCCTCAGGAAGCCGAGGTATTATTCCCAGAAGATTGCTACACTATCTCCATGAGGCTGCCTAGCTCTGTATCTTCCCCATACCGCCGATATTTATTTTATCCCCAGAAGTCTCTGATCCTAAGATGTTGTTCGGCTGATTATGATTCCTGATAGCAATCCCTCACGTGAAGTCATGACCTCTTATCCTCAGACGGAGGTCATGGATCCCCAGTTGAAGTCATGATATCGTACTCTCCAGTGAAGTCATATCCCCATGTGGAATCCATGAGATTTTCTCCCTAGGGAAGTTAGAATTTTGAAGCAATTGAAGCAAGATTTGGTTCTACCATTAACTCTTCCTATTCCCTGATAGATGTACTGTTGTAGAGGTCCCCAGGTGTTCTCGTCGAGATGTTTATTTCATCTCATGTCTCCTCTCTCGCTTGTTTTGTCAGCATATGCATAAGCATACTCATTACATGACAGTTTCATATACATGAACATACACATTCGCATACACATTGACATACGCATTAGCATGTGCATGTTGGCTGTTTATCATTATTCTTTATCGTTACCGCCGAGTATTTGGGTTGTCCGCTCTCTCCAAGTAGATCGTCAGCCTTAAGCACAAAATACTCATTTGTTTCCAGTTTCCCCATCGAGTTCATCCCTCGTGGACGATGGTTATTTCAGTTACCTTTCCGCGCTAGGATAAGGTAATTCCCATTTGAGTTCATTTCCTCAATGGAGTCTTGTTTGACAGTCTTTCTATCCCAATTCTAGATCGAACTTCAGTCCCGTCAGTCACCGAACATGCCTGGATGTGCATTTATTTTGCACTATCTCTCCAGAAAAGCATTTACAATCCTTTGCAAATATACGACAGTTATCGCCTGAAAAGCTTATCACTACATTGCATAATAGACAAGCAACAGTTCTCAGCCGAGGAGCTTATCACCTACCTTACACTTTACAATACACCCTACAATTGATCTTCTTATACAAGGAGCTCATTATTACATTACAGTGATCTAGATGTTTGCCATCATCATGACCTTCTTTACAATTTATGTTACCTGCTATCACTCAGGGATCTAGATGTTTTCCATCATCACAATTTTATTTACAATTTACATTACCTGTTACCACCTCTACAAGCAGTTCTCATCCGAGAAGCTTATTATTGCCACTCTTGCAAATAAACGGCATTTCTCGCCCGATAAGCTTATCCTATCTTCGTTATGACTTGCAGCAAATGGCCATCTCCAGCGAGCAGTTTGGTTTCCATTTCCCGTATAATTTTGAAGAAAGGAGAGGTTTGAGCGGAATCATATTCAGGAGAGTGTGAATCTTGAAGTATGAGGAAGTTCAGTTTACCCTTTAGTAAAAGAAGGAGCAGAATCATATTCAGGAGAGTGTGAATCTTGGAGTATGAGGAAGTTCAGTTTACCCTTTAGTAAAAGAAGGAGCATAATCATATTCAGGAGAGTGTGAATCTTGAAGTATGGTGAAGTTCAGTTTATCCTTTAGTAAAAGAAGGAGCAGAATCATATTCAGGAGAGTGTGAATCTTGAATATAAAGAAGTTCAGTTTACCCTTTAGTAAAAGAAGAATCTGAATCATATGTCCAAGGCGTCGACCTTAGATATGAGGAGGTTTCTTAATTAGATAAGCAACAACCTCTTTATTTGAGAGCTTATCCAGCTTGGCATATAAGTCCCTTTCAACGATAATTGGCTATTCTCTCTCGAGAGGCTTATCAGGGCATTTCCCATTAAAGTCCATTTATTTTGGCATACAGTCGGTTTCACCCTGTATATTTTCTACGGATTCCTAAATTTCGTCTAATCCTGTCACGAGGGAGAGTTTCCAGAAGCTCGGATGTTATTCTTTGCTCAATGCTCCAGCATCTTGTTAATCGATCCTACAGTCGTGCAGATCCAGTTTTATTTTTACCATAGAGTATCCGCCGGTCACGCCTGAACCTGTTGAATAATTACTCTCAGATATTCCCCAATGGAGGCCGTCTCATCGGGGCCATCTCCATTAAGGATCCCGTTCGTACCGTTCCCTTTCTGAAAGTGACAATTGGTCGCGCTCGCACTAGTTGACCATCGCTTTAGAATTCCCCAGTGTCGTACTGTCATCCCAGCGCGTCGTATTCCCCAGTGTGTTTCCTCGTAGCGCCTGTCCCCTATGTCGTCGTGTCGTCTGCATCCTTGCACTTCTCAGTCCATCATCTGCATCATACGCATCGTAGCATGGTCACCATTAGTCTATTCCGTTTTGACCATAGCATTGCACATCACTGCATCTAAGGGCAAAATTTTTGGTTATCTATATTTAAATCCCTTCCACCATGATTTCTCGAGCCTACGTCGCTCAAATCATTCGGTGAAGCTATTTAAATAGGGGCAACTGTAATACCCCAAATTTTATCCTCAGATTAGTCGATTCATGTCGCATGTCATCTCATTTTTTGCATCAGCTAACTATTAACAGGTTACGTAGCTTGTTTCGTATTGCAGGAACCGTGTCTGGTACACTTTAGTGGTTAAAGGGAAAAATGCGGAGTATATTGTCACTGGCGATCAGTTCTCCCCGTTTCCGTCTTATTTTATCGGTGCCCTCGACAGGCGCAATTTTGGATGAGAATTGAAAGATACAAGTCTGTCTGGTTTACATCGATTATGTGAGACAATGAGTATTGGAGTGACAATGTTGGTTCAACGGATATCTTTTTGATTTAGTCATATTGAATGCATAAGGTAAATGTAAACTCTTGGTTCAAGTTCAATTGGAGTAGTTTCAGTCCTGTGGATTCACACGAAAGTATCGGATTGAGGGGATTTGAACAAGCTTTTGTTGACAGGTTAATTAAAGGAAAATAAGGGGGAAAGTGTTATTTAGAGAATATATATGAAATTCATTCATAATATATTTTTTTTAATATTACAAAGAAGAATGCTACTTGAAGGAAAGTAACGAAGATATGCATGATTTATTCGTGTGTATTTTATTTGCAAAGGAAATAATTGTGAATAAAATATTAATGGATTTCGCATTCATAAATGGTTTGTTTACAAAATACAAAGAGGAAAATAAATTACATATTTGTTCCTAAAAGTCTCTAAATTTCTAAGTGCTTCAGGCCAAATGACTCTTCCGATTAACTCCTCCGAGCTTTCTTCATACCTGCGACTGAATAAACAAAACAAAGCAGACAGAATATTAAAGTTAAAGTAGAAAAAACGGTTTTTCAATTGGTTGACACCCTCAGATAAGTCTCATCATTGGGCGTCGGGAGGGCACGACAAAATGTCGTGGCCGAACTCCCATTTCCATGCTCGACGGCGGCCATAAATCGATAGCATCCGTTCTTATTGTTGGGACAACCGAGAGAGAGAGAGAGTGAAAAAGGAAGTGTGGGTCGAAATGGTTTTGCCGAAAGGAGTTTTGTTCGAAAGCCAGTTTGGGAAGTGGAGTTTTCTGAAAGAAGGTTTTCCCGGTAGGACCTTAACGTCAATCATCTGGAAAAGTCAAGTCTAAACCAGTTCAGAATAAGCTCAAGTCAAAACCAAATCCAGATGCCCATGAGTCTGAACTGGATCGAAAAAGGAGTTCACCTGAAAAATGTCAAACACCAATTAGTATCCAAAATAGAAGTCGCATCAGGTACGACCCATAGTAGAAAAAATGTATCCCACAAACAAACAAACAGTTCAGAATCAAGTTCTGAAAATCCAGTTCATACCAGTTCATATCAGTTCATACCAGAAAATAAACCAGTTCCGACAAGTAATTTGTAACAAACCAGTTCAGGGAGTCAGTTCAAACTGGGTTACAAGCAGTGAAGCGAGAAGGCTAAAAGACCGCGTGAAAGTCGCAGCTACCATTCACAATCAATTCAAAATGAGCCTAGTCAAACGCGTTAAATAGAATGGCAAGCGAAGCTCCTTCAAAATCGCAACAATACCGCAGAAAAAGCTGCAAATACGCAAAGCCCGGAAAGAAATGAGATATATAAGTCATCACTATTTCGAAATCAGGGAGGAAGAAAAAAGGAGAAAAAAGGGAAGCGGCGGCTCAGTGGATCCTTCAGATCCATCATCATCGCCTTCAAAGAATCATCAAGGGCAAGCCCTAATAAATCAACAGCAAGACCACAAAATCAACCACACAGGAGAAAAGTAGTCAGGACGAGCTCACCGGAGGCGAAGCATTACCGAGGCTCAGACTTCCGCAAAGTCATCATCGCCGCGAAGACAAAGATCGCCATCACCTTCCGAAATCGCGAACCGCGAACGCAACTCAAAAATCGTCGTCGCCGCTTTAAGACAGCGGGAAATCTTCCTAGCCTCAGTTTTCACATCATCGGCGACCGTCAGCCGTGAATCCGAAGGTAAAATGCAAGGGTATTATGTTTGTTTCGTTTAATTTGATGTCGGTTTCAGGAATAGAAGCGGATCAGATTGCATGCGAACGGAGAAGAAGCTTCAGACGGCGTTAATGGTGTCGCGGCTGGTTCCACGAGGAAGAAGAGAATGGGAATGAACCCTAACGGGTTTTGTCCAAATGAGAAGCCCAAATATCCCCTTTCCCGTTTTGTTCTTTTTATTTATTTTTGTTTTATTGTTGGTAACTATTTATTTTAGGATTAATAATGGTAATTGATTTAGAAATTAGGAAAAATGGTTAATTCTTTTGTTAAAATTTTTTAACTCAATTTTTATTTTATTTTGCCGCAAATCATTTCATCGTCATTAAGTAAAGGTTTGGCATTAGATCAAATTATTTTTTTCTTGAATTAAAATTTTGCATCAAATCAAATTATTTTTCATTTAGCTAATCATTTTTGCATAAAAATAAATAATTGTCGTTCAATTTTAATTAAAACAAATCATTTTGACTTAGTTAATCTATTTGACATTTAAATTAAATTAAATTCTTCATGAAAAATTTATAAAAAAATTAAGGTTAAGCTTTTGGTGTCAAATTTAAAATTGAATTTTTGCATAAAAATCAAATCGAGTCTTTCATTAAGTTTAACTTAGTTTCCGTTCTTCTTATGAAAATTTCTCTGTCGAATTCGATTTGAGGTCATTTGTAAATTAAGAAATAAAGATTTTAATTTAAGTAAAACCAATGTTTGATAGTTAAGTAATGATTTCCCTGTTTTATTGTTGTCTAACTCCTGTTTAAATTTGCTTGCTCAGCTTACTGTCGTTTTATTCATTTGTACTATGTTGGTCCATGGATATAATTTACGCGAGGCCATGGTTGCGGTTTATTTTTATTTTGCAGTTTTTTGGGGAATTTGTACTTTACGCGAGTGGTCGCGCTGCTTTCCTTTTCTACTTGCTTTATTTTTCATATTTTTTTATGCCTGCCATGTAATAGTTCTGTTGCCTGCATGTTTTTACCGTTATGTTCCATCCGAAGGAATTAGGATTAATAGTTTTACCGCCGAGTCAATAACCCTAGTTTCAACCGTTTCAAACCCTAATCAGCCTAGGTGTCTCGCCGTGGACGAAAACGCCCTTTACCCTAGCTTTTAGGTCAAAGAGCCATCGTGCTCTGTTTAGGGTTTTCTCGTCGTGGAATCCCTAAGTTACCCTTTCATTTCAATTTACAAATTCAACGTAGAAATAAGAGTTTCAAGACTCCACGTAAGCGGTTCTTTAAGAAGCGCTTACTTCCCTTGAAACCTTGACCACAGTCAAGAAGTTCCTAACCTCCCTTGCAAGGGGAACTACGATTACTCTGATTCCATTCCTTATCCAGGATACGTAGGCACAAGATGCAACGTCTTTCCGAGTAAACTTAGGACTAACCCTTAGGTCTTTTAGGTCACTCTATCCCTTAGTTCAATATATATTTCAAACAGATAATAAAATAAAAAAAGCATACGATAAACAAAAGGTTCCTGTAGAGTACTACAGAAGTTTAGGGTGCTAATACCTTCCCTAAGCTTAACCAACCCCTTACCTAGCTCTCTCCCCGCATTGTGTTTACGATGCAAAAATAGGTTTTCCCTCTTTTGACCTTTTCCTCCGGATAAATCAAAGAGCGATTGTGAATTAAGAATTGTGATTCAAACTAATTAATAGTTTGATATCCTATTTCCACCGCAACAGTACCCGAATTGCTTTGGGTCCTTGATAGTTAGTACCCTTTTCAACCCACACATAATGCCCTTTAGCAACACCAAAGTTGCGCACATAGAAAGCATTAGGTGTATGGCCCTTAATTCCACAATAAAAACAGGTAGGTTGAAAATGACTTCTATATCTAGGAACATAATTCTTTTCTTTTTATGACTTTGATGCACAATATTAAAATTGTTTACCTTTTCTTGAATAACTTGTTCACTTGCTTTTACAAAAATAGTTTCATTTGTGCTTGGTTTTGAAAACATAGAATATCCTAGTCCACTTTTATCATTAGGATATCTTTGGTGCCTAAGAATTTCCTCCAAGCCAATTTGGCCTTTTTCGTATCTTTCTAAAACTTTTTTAAGTTGAACAATTTGAAAAGATAAAGATTCACAATTTTTGCATACAAGACTTTGTTTTTCATCCATCAATTTTTGTATTTCATTTTCAATATTTTTTATAAAAACAGTATTTTGTTCTTCTAAAAATGAAATTCTTTTCTTTTGGGATGAGATGCTTTTATACAAAGTCTTGCATTCTTTTAGAAGTTCATCTATGACTTCTTGTGCATAATTTTCATAAATTGAAAAGTTGTTACTAACCTCATCAATGTCTTCATCAGAATGATGTGATGCCATAAGAGTCATATTTGCACATTCGTCGCTTTCCGATTCCGATGATGAGCTTATCTCATTGTCGTCCCAAGCAACATAGGCCTTTTTATTTTTGAAATCCTTTTTGCCTTTGAATTTTTCTTTATTTGCGAGTGTAATACCCCAAATTTTACCCTTATATCTAGTCAATCATTTCACACAGCATCTCATCTGTGCATCTGCTAATCACTATCAAGTCATGGAGGTGTTTGTTGCAGGATTGGTTCCAGGGGTATTTTGGTCATTTTACGTGGATTCTGCTAACTCCTTGAAGGCGGGCTGTTACTAAGTTTTGAGACATTTGAGACACTATTTCTGAGGCATTTATTTATCACCGGGTTTGACTATATCAAGGCGTTAATTCGATGTGTTCGGTATTAAAATTTGTCAGGCCCAACTGGATTTAAGACCTATTTTATCGCTCATGGCTTATTTCCGGCGCACTTCCGTTTCTGTTAATAAGGCACAATTTAATTGGGTATTATTGGATTGTTGCTCTTAGCATTTGGTCAGTGGAATTCAATTACGGGCAATGTTATTGTTGATACTGAATCTATTGTGATTACGGCGCGCATCCGTGTTTGGTTATAAAATTGTTGGTTAGCATTTAAAGTTGGAATGCAAGTGAATTTAATCAGGTGATGAGATTAAGACTACAAATGAGACAAGTGCACGAACAAGAATATCATTCGGGAATGTTTATGGTTTATGACTAGGTTAATGAATTTAAATATTTGTGGATTTATTCACAAACGTTTATATTTTTTTAACTAGAGATAAAAATAAATAAATTTAAAGTTGAATGATCATGGGTAAATGGAAACTTTTGGGAATTTTTATTTTAAGAATGTCATGGTACAAAAGGAGTTGAATCATTTTACATTCTGAATTGCTGTAAAATTAAATTACAAATGTTACTTCTATCCTAAAAATCCTAAGTCCTAAACCTCCATTGGTGTCTTCATGATGTTCATCCATTGGACATTTCTCCGCAAATCTCTGATTGACCTGCACAACAGAAACAAAACAAAACAGAAGCAGGAAAGGGTTAGAAGTTTGTTTTTGACACTCTCAGAACAGCGTCATCATCGAGTGCCGGGAGCGGCACAACCGAAGCTGCGTCCTACCCCCGTTACCGACCCGCGCCGTTGGCGTCAGATCAAGTGGTCATCTGTTCTTATCATGCGGGACATCCGAGAGATAGAAGTGATAAAAGAAGCGGGACTGATTCGCTTTTGCCGCAATTGGATTTCCAAACTGATACAAAGGCCAATTTGGACTCAGACCCGGATGCCGGCAGGTCTGAGTCGTTTTGTTTTCGAAATTTCCAACACCTGAAAATCCACAACAGCATCAGTACCAGGTTCAGAATTCAGAACTCAAAGCAAGACAGTTCATAAGCTGCATAAACAAAACAGCCATAGGTAAGTGGAAATTCAAACTGAAAGTGCACAACCAAAAACTGCACCAATTCTGAGTTCATGAAAACCAAGTCCCAAACATGAACAGAAAGTACAGGCTGCTGCTAATCCTTAAAAAACAGGTTAGAAACCAACTGGATCACAAACTGCTACCAAGAGGCAGGCAAAACCATGTCATTACCAGAAGAGTCAAGTTCAAACAGAACAAAAAAATGAAATACAAACCAAACTGCATTGAACTGCATCAAACAATGTATCAAAAAGTTCAGCAGCATCAGTTAAAGGCAAGTTTCAATTTGAACCAGTTCGAATGGCAAGTCACGAAAAACGTGAATAACCACACCGAATTGCAGCAGACAACAGCACAAAATCATAGCACCAATCATACCAGAGCTCACGTAATCACATCAGTTCAGGGCAAGCCTGAATCAAAGGTACAAGTCACCATGACAAGCCAACAATCAGCAAGAGTAGAAACAAGAACGGTTCCCTCGTCAGGCTCAGAACATCATCATCATCGCCGTATACCCTCCTCGGCAGCGTTTGACGCGACCAAAGCCATAGTATCCGTCCTGAAAGAAGAAGAAGAGAGGTTAACGTGTTCGAAACAGTTAATCCAGAAGCACAAGTCGAATGGGATACCCAGATACATGACAAAACAAAATCTTATCAGAAAGGAACCAAATCGTATCAGAAATAGATATCCAAATATATGAGTTCCCCAAATGCAATCAAATCCACGTCTGCAAAAATCCAATCAGTGTATCAGAAAAATGATCAAACAAAATCGGATCAGATAAAGTGAACGAATCCAATCAAGTGACCCCAAAAATGGAAAGCTTCGAATCAAATCAGAAAAATCATATCAGCTGGAAATCAAAAACCCCAATCAAATCTTAAAAAGGGGAAATAAGATTCAATCAGATCGAAGAAAAAGCAAATAACGTAAATCATTGCAAATGAGGGCCCAATACCAACAGATTCAGAGAGACTATAAAAAGGGAATAGTATCACCTCGTATAAACGCGAGAAAAGAGGGAGAACGCCAAAATCGCAAGCAAAACCCTAGGCGGCGCGAACAAGGGGCTAACGGCGAAGACGAAGGGACGAACCCTAACAAAGGGACGAAGATCGATCGTGAATTATCAACATCCGATCGTCGATTTCTCCGTATCAGAGAGAATCAAAAGGCGTCTTAAGATCATTGCCACCGTCTCCCCACAAAGAACAGAGCAAACAGATCTATTCAGGGATTCAGGAACTCCTCTGAGTCTATCATCATCATCCCTATTCTTTAACGGACAATATCGCCATCATCAAAGCCATAAGCTTCGGTTGCGATATCGCTGGCCATAGGTCATCGCGTATCAAATGTAAACCCTCACACTAACTCATCTTTTTTTTCGTTTTTTCATGTCTTGTAGAAGAAGATGCAGAGAATACGAGAGATGGAGACAACGAGAGAAAAGCATGCGCCGCAAGAGAAGGGTTAGGGTTTCACGCCCTAACAAAATCTGCCCCTTTCTTTAGTTGTTGCTGAGTCGGGTTGGGTCCGGAAGTAAGTACCGGCCCAACCCCTTTATTTTATTTTTTTTTATTTTTAAAATTGTTTTTTTGTTTTTTAAGTTGTTTTTTTAACCATTTTATTTATATAATTAAAAACTGTTTTTAAAAAAAAAAAACCTTTTTGTATAAATATTGAAATTGTTTTAAAAAGAAAAAATAAAAAAAAAATAAAAAAAAACTTTTCTTTATCATAATAAAAAAAACCTCTTTCTTTTCATATAATAGAATTAAAACCTTTTTTAAAAATAATAACTAATAAATGTCATTTAAAAAAAAAGAAAAAATAAATAATAACATCAAATCTTTTTAATTTGTAGATAATTAAATTAAAACCATTTTTTCGAAAATTAAAATTAATCTGTTTATGTTAACATCTCTTCATTTAATCAAATTCCTTCCTTTAAAAACAACAAGAATCTCCATATTGCATTTTTTCTCCTGACTAGCCCAATTACCGTCTAACTTTGTTTACTAACGGGTGTTCATCTTTTGCAGCTCATGTTCACTATTATTGCGTGGTGTTTTATTTAAGTTTTATCATTATTGTAACTGCTTCTCGGTTGTAATCTCGCGAATCCTAACAATCGCGCTTTAATTACTGCTTTTAAATTTCTGCTCGCATAGTTAAATTAGGACATTATTCTCTGTTTGCATAATTCAATTATTTCACACATTTATCAATACTCCTGTCACATTACACACCTCCGAAGGAATTAGGTCTAGCTTTTGGTCGCCGCACCAATAGTCCTCAACTTCAAACCCTTACAACTACAAACCCTAATTTTCACAAATGCCTCGCCGCAGGCAAGATTACAATTTTACCCCTAGCATTAGGTCAAAGAGCCGCCGCGCTCATTTTAGGGTTTCCCGCTGCGGAATCCCTAACCTAATTTAACCCCAATTCAACATAACAATTCAACGTAGAGATTTGGAGTTTCTACACTCCACGTAAGCGTTTCTTTAAGATGCGTTTATTCCCCTTGAGACCTTGACCACAATCAAGAAGTCTTTAACCTCCCTTTTGAGGGGAACTACGATTACTCTGATTCCACTCCCGTAAGGATACGTAGGCACAAGATGCGATGTCTTGCCGAGTAAACTTAGAATTAACCCCTTAGGTCTCCTCTCTCACTTTTAATCTTTTTGTACATATACCTTAAGAATAATAAAGCAAATAGTAAACATCTGAACAAAAGGTTCCTGTAGAGTACTACAGAAGTTTAGGATGCTAATACCTTCCCTAAATTTAACCAACCCCCGAACCCTAGATCTTTCCCCGCATTGTGTTTACGATACAAAATAGGTTTTCCCTCTTTTGACCTTTTCCTTCGGATAAATCAAAGAGCGGTTGTGAATTGAATTGCGATTCAAACTCATTAATAGTTTGTGATCCTATTTCCACCGCAACAGCGAGTTTCGGGCAATCCGGCTTTATATGACCTTGCTTCCCACATTCGTAACATGTGACTTCTTGATTTGATGTGGATGCATCCTTTTTCCTGAAATGTGTATTCTTTTTAGGAAAAGAGGAATTTTTATTATTATTAAAAAACTTACCAAGCTTCTTTACTAGAAGCATGAAATTCTCATCTTCGGAAGATTCGTCGTTTTTGTCATCCTTTGTGTCAATCTTCAAGGCAATTCCTTTGGACTTTTTATCTTGACTTTCATGCTTCTCAAGCCTCCCAAGTTCCAATTCATGCTCTTGAAGTTTGCTAAATAAAGAAGCGGATGTCATCGTTGAGAGACTCTTCTTTTCCGAAATAGCGGTCACCTTTGGTTTCCATTCTCTTGTTAAGGATCTTAGGACTTTCACGTTGAGATCATCATTGGTGAAGATCTTCCCGAGGGCAATCAAATGATTTGTTAGATGACCGAATCTCTTTTGTAAGGCAACAATAGATTCAACGGGCTGCATACAGAACATCTCATATTCTTGACTTAACGTGTTGAGTCTTGATCTTTTTACTTCGGCTGTCCCTTCATGCGTTTCTACCAAGGTGTCCCAAATTTCCTTTGCTGATTTACACTGTGATATACGGAAGAATTCGTCCATACTGAGAGTGCTTTGAAGTATGTTGATTGCTTTCTTCTCATTCAAGATTCTCTTCTTGTCATCTTCATCATATGAGGATTTTATCTTTGGAGTGCCTACACCATTTACAACACTTGTAGGAACATGTGGACCAGTTTCTACGGTTTCCCATATACCGTCTCCTTGAGCCTCAAGATGTGCTTTCATACGGATTTTCCAAAAATCGAAATATTCTCCAGAAAAGAGTGGTTGTTTGTTACTACTTCCACCATCATTGAAAACCGGGTTGGTACTAGCGGAAGCCATACTGAATCATTAGGAACAGGTTACCTTAACCTGCTCTGATGCCAATTGTAAGTACAGAGTATGCCTAAGAGGGGGGGGGGGGGTGAATTAGGCTTTAGGGACTTTTCCGGTTTTTCGGTATTCTTGAATTTTACTTCTTTAGTAATGTTGGTGATGAAAGCGGTAAATGCAGAAAAGGAAAGAACACGGAGAATTATAGTGGTTCCCCTCACAATCTGAGAGTACTCCACTCCCCTTTCAACATGAAAGAGAATTTACTATAGTTTTAGAATTGTACAACCTATCACACCATCAACCGGTGAGGCCTACTTTCTAACAACTATACAATCACAAGTGTGCAAGAACAATCCTCCTGCAGACACTTACCCTTGTGTCCAACAATCCTGGATCACAAGTCACAACACAGACAATTTTGTAATTCTTGTTTTTGAGAGAAATGAGTAATAATATCAATACACAGATTGATCTTCTCCTTTAATCAGAATTCACTTCTTTAATGTCAATACAAGTGTTTAATGCTATGGATATGAAATATATGAACAATATGAACACTTTGAGAAAATTTGAAAATATTTGAATTTTAGTGAATTTGATTCAATGAATATTTTGAAAATTTTATATTGGAGGTGTTTTTCAATTTTGAAATAATCAGAATTTATATGAGCCAAAACACCATATCAAAAAGGTATAATTGAGTATGAATAAAAAGATGGAAAGGTATAACATTCAAACAATATTTGAACTTGAAAGGAAGCAATTTTTCAAAATACGTTCAGTGTTAATCGGTTAACCATATAGGTTAATCGGTTAACACTGTAACATTAGCTCAAAGAATTCAAATTTTAAGGGCGTTAACCGATTAACCCATATGGTTAATCAGTTAACACTATAAAAACTTAGAAAAACATTTATGTTTTAAGTGTTATACCAATTCTAAAGATTTTAAAAACATGCCAATGCAGTATGCAAAAATTATGGATTGTTTGAACACTTGCATATCAAACTAAAGAGGGAATTTTGATATACCAGCCTTGTGTCCAAGTCTTGACAGATGAAGAATAATTTGCACAGCAGCTTGACTTGTAAGTTATAATTGCGTAGACTTGACCAGTTTAAAACCTTGACTTTTTGCAATCATGAAGTGAGCTTGAGTTGAGTTGACATCATCAAAACTTTGAGATTGAAGTATGCATGCTTCTACAAATGGATGTTGTGCCATGAGCCTTATACTTGGAAAATGGTTATTGAGGGGCCACCTCTCAATTGCCTAGAGTTTTTAATATACGTTCTTAGGACGATATGTGACGCATTCGATCCTAGGTTTTAGACTTTAGTACAACATACATTATGAACACTCAAATTCAAAACACTTCTTCTCTAAAAAACACAAAATCACTTCAAAACTTTTTCATCCTTTGGGATCTTAATCAGGAAATCTTTTCAGATAAAAGAGTGTCGTTAACTCTTAGTTCTACCGCAAACGGTAACGCCTAAGTCTCCAATGGTCGAGCTGCATACACCAACTGCTAGAACTACTTGTTAACCCTAGTCGGGCCTAAAAACTTTTGAACCAACCTGTGGTCCTTTTAGCCCGAACTATGTTTGCTCTGATCTTTCATACCAGATGAAAGTCCGTAGGCACAAGATGCGATGTCTTGGCAAACAACCTTCCCCCTTTCACCTGTAGTTAGCCGAACTACGTTGACTCTGACTTTCCCATTGCACGAGGGAGTACGTAGGCACAGAGCGGCGATGCTCTGCCGAGTCACTTCTCTTTTCTTTTTCTTTTGTCCCTTGACCTTTAGCTAGATAGATTGATCACCCTTTTAGATAGACAACAATGCGTGGATCCCGTCGAGTACGACAGACGTGAGGGGTGCTAATACCTTCCCCTTGCGTAACCGACTCCTGAATCCAGACATGATTGCGACGACCTTGTCTTTCCCTTTTTCATTAGGTTTTTCCTATCGTTTCCTTTCCCTTTCTTTGGGATAAATAACGAAAGGTGGCGACTCTTCTGTTTTCCGCCGGATGTTTTTCGCAGTTGCGACAAAGTGCAGAAAGCTAAATGGCATAAAGTGTAAATGAGAAAATAAATCTTCAGGACATGAAATTAAATGCATTCAAATATAAAAGATGAAGGTTAAAGGATAACATGCAAATGGCAAAGATATGTAAATTGCATTAGTAAAAGGAGATGGTGTTGCATCACGTACATTCTCGCTAACTCGTTTCTATACACGCGGGTACTTTGAGTAATTTGGAGTAACTTGTACAAGATGAATGAACACCCTTATTCTATAAAAATAACTCCTATTTATAATGCTAGAAAATAACTACTAAATGACGGTTATTGCTTCTTAACGTGTCCTTTTGGCGCTTTTTTCCCAACTTCAACTATTCCCATGTTCGCCCACTACTAATTTGAAACTTAAATATTAAGAATTCTTCCAGCGTTAATGGTAACTGCCACGCGTTTCTTCTAGTAGGATCTTGGTCGAAGGCTTTTCCAACACTTAGCATTTTTCTAGAAATTTTCCCAACCTCTATTCGACTCAGGCTTCATCAAAGCTGTGTCAAAGCCTTCTTATATTTTAAAATAACACTCTGACTTGATATAATTCTGATTTTTTTGGCGTTGAAAATGAGAGGTAACCGAAGTATCTCAAAGGAACAACCAATGTTGGATTATGGTATCTAAAAGGTAGTATTTGTAACTTAGTAGGTTATTCTGACTCGGATTATGCAGGTTGTAAGGCAGATCGCAAGAGCACGAGTGGAACATGTCATATTCTTGGAAATGCATTAGTTTCTTGGTCTTGTAAGAAGCAAGCGTTTGTTGCCCTTAGCACGACTGAAGCGAAATACATTGTGGCAGGAAGTTGTTGTGCTCAGATTCTATGGCTCAAACAACAATTACATGATTATGAATTAAATCTCGGATGCGTTCCTCTAAGGTGTGACAATACAAGTGCGATCAAAATTACGAAAAATCTTGTCATGCATTCAAGGACAAAACATATTGATATCCAACATCACTTCCTACGAGACTATGTTTTACAAAAGTACGTTGAAGTTACCTTCGTAGATACTCATATTCAACTGGCAGACATTGTTAGAACACAGATTGGTTCTTAATAATAACTCTTTGTTTTGATGATAACTGTTAGGAAATTTTATATTTAAGAATTATATACTCTAAAATTTGTTTGAGAGTTTTACTGCAGATTGAAATGAAATTAACTCTCTAGAAGCAAATCTGTATTGTATACAAGAAGTTATCCTGACTCTGAAGCACCAGATGCATCCTGCAGAAGATTCTGATTGCTGTTTACAGAAGATCCTGAGCGTAGTCTCCAGAAGGATCTGTAGCAAGAAGCTCCAGAAGATTCTGAAGCTAGTCAGAAGCATCTGAAGCTTAGAAGAATATTGTATGAAGAGTTTCTCAAAGCATAATTTCTACAGAAGTTTCTGAAAGTACTAACGCTGTCAAGTACTGAAGATCTGTGTCAAATATGCTTTGATGATCAACACGCTGAAAGCACACATGCTGCAGAAGACTCTGATACAACAAAGTTCTGAACATCATTAGAAGACTCTGACTCAATCAGACTCTGAAGAACTTGCTGAAAACTGAAGAAGAAATATTCAAAGATTATATCCGTTGGAGTAAATCAAACGTCTCTTTCCTCATTTGTGCTAGACACAATAACACAGACAAAAAGGATTTTTCTGTGCTATCTACTTCTAGGAAAGGTCACTTGATGTGAAGACAAAAAGGCTCAGACCTTTTTGGGACTCTCTTTTCAACGCTCAGCTTCCTTGGATCAGCTGCCTATAAAAGGAAGACTCCACCAAATTCTTCAGTTACACAATTTGCTGAAAAGAAATCATATTATTCAAGCTCTCATTATTTCATATTCTTCTTAGAATTCTTGTACTTAAACTTAAGAGAAAAAATCACTGTTGTGATAAAAGCTTTATAGAAGCATTAATACTCTTGTATTTGATTTACATTGATTGTAAAGGTTTTTCCTTAAGAGGATTCAGTTGGAATCAGTAGCTCTTGAGAAGACTAAGAACAGTTGTTCTTAGGTGTTACTATTGTAATTAGTTTGATTAAATAGTGGATTAAGTCCTTGTTGAGAAAGGCAAATCACTCTAGGAAGGGTGGACTGGAGTAGTTGTTTTAAACGAACCAGGATAAAAATAATTGTGTCATTATTTTTAAAGTCTTAATCTTTCATACTTATTCAACCCCCTCTTCTAAGTATTATCTCACCTTCAGTTGGCATCAGAGCTCCGGTTCTGTGTGTGCTACCACTTAACAGTGTCAGTAAAGATCCAGAGAGAAATACTTTGATATATATTTATTTGTTACAATGGCTGATAATTCAATATCCAATATTAACAATAAATATGAAGAAAGGGACAGGATCAACACCAAACTCCCAATGTTTGATGGGGAGAAATTTGACTACTGGAAAGACAGAATTGAGAGTTTTTTCCTAGGATATGATGTTGATCTATGGGATCTAGTCATAGATGGATATGTCCATCCCACAGATGGGAATGGCAAGAAGATTGACAGAAAATCTATGACAGATGCGCAGAAGAAAGATTTTAGAAATCATCACAAAGCCAGGACTATATTATTGAATGCAATTTCACATACTGAGTATGAAAAAATTACAAACAGGGAAACTGCTTTTGATATGTTTGAATCCCTAAAAATGACTCATGAGGGAAATTCTCAAGTTAAGGAGACAAAAGCTCTGGCTCTGATCCAGAAGTATGAGGCCTTCAAAATGGAAGACTCTGAATCTGTTGAAGCCATGTTCTCCAGATTTCAGATACTCACTGCTGGGCTGAAAGTTCTGGACAAGGGATACTCTACATCAGATCACGTAAAGAAAATCATCAGAAGTCTGCCTACCAGATGGAGACCAATGGTGACTGCCTTGAAGATGGCTAAAGATCTGAACAAGATCTCTCTAGAAGAACTCATCAGCTCACTGAGGAGCCATGAGATTTAGCTTGAGGAAGATGAACCTCAGAAGAAAGAAAAAGGTAAATCTGTTGCATTAAAATCTAACAAAACTGCTAAAGCTTTGCAGGTCATTCAAGAAAGCTCTAAAGAATCTTCTTCTGAAGAAGAAGATGAGTTATCCATGCTGTCCAGAAGGATCAACAGATTCTGGAAGTACAAAGGAAAGAAGTTCAACAACTTCAGAAGATCTGATAATAGAAAGGAATCTTCTGGACACAGAAGATCTGCCAAGAAAGAAGTTGTGTGCTATGAGTGCAAAGAACCTAGGCACTACAAGAATGATTGCCCCAAACTTCAGAAAGAAAAACCCAAGAAGAAGTTTAACAAAAAGAAGAAGGTTCTGATGGCAACATGGGATGACTCAGATGAATCTGAATCATCTTCTGAATCAGAAGAAGAATGTGCTAATGTTGCACTGATGGCCAGAACAGAGGATCAAGAGGAAGGTACCTCAGGATATGAATCAGATTCTGAATCTGATGATGACGCAGAAGAGGTAATGGATAAACTTACCAAAGAAGAACTTACAAAAGTTTTAACAGAAGTTCTTAAAAGTTATAATAATATCAAACTCAAATACAAGAAGCTGAAAAGCAATCTTGAATCTGAGATTGATCTTCTGAAAACAGAACTTGTTGAGCAAAAAGAAATAAATCTGAAAATAAAAAATGACTTTGAAATAACTCAACAAGAATCTGAATCTGAGACTAAGTCATGTGAAAACATTTTAGAAAAATATGACTCTAGCTTTCAGAGATTTCTTACTAAGAGCATAGACAGAAGCAAGATGGCTTCTATGATTTATGGTGTTAGTGGAAACAACAGAAGAGGTATTGGATATGAATCTTCATCTGAAAGCAATCCAAAACCTGTTGACAAACTTTTCATCAAGAAGACACCTCTGTATTCTCAATTTAAATTTGGTCACTTAAATGACATTAAACACACAAGCTCTGAGAAGAATACTTATGTGTTTAAACCCAAGGCAAGTCAGAATAAACATTATGTTGAAAAACAGAAGTTTAGACAAACCTACAAACCAACTAACCCCAAAGGACCCAAGAAGATCTGGGTACCTAAAAACAAAATAATTCCTGTTGCAGATGATCTTAGCAGCAAGGTCAGGACGCCAATCATGGTACCTGGACTCTGGATGCTCACGATACATGACAGAGGAAAAGTCTATGTTCCAAAGCCTGGAACTTAGATCTGGAGGTGACGTGAAGTTTGGAGGGAACCAGAAGGGCAAGATCATTGGATCTGGCACTATTGGAAATGGTAAACTTCCCTCTATTACTAATGTTTTACTTGTTGAAGGGTTAAAGCATAACTTATTGTCCATAAGTCAATTAAGTGACAATGGTTATGATATTACCTTTAATCAAAAATGTTGTAAAGCTATTAGTCAAAAGGATGGCTCTATCCTATTTAGTGGTAAGAGGAAAAACAACATTTATAAAATAAATCTTTCAGAACTTAAAGTTCAAAATGTTAAATGCCTCTTGTCTGTAAATGAAGAGCAATGGGTCTGGCACAGAAGATTGGGCCATATTAATATGAGACGTATATCTCAGATTAATAAACTTAATCTTGTCAGAGGACTCCCTAATCTGAAGTTCACTTCAGATGCTCTTTGTGAAGCATGCCAGAAAGGGAAGTTTTCAAAAACATCTTTCAAATCAAAAAATGTTGTTTCTACTTCTAAACCACTAGAATTACTTCATATTGATCTGTTTGGACCAGTGAAAACTGCATCCATCAGAGGCAAGAAGTATGGATTAGTCATTGTTGATGACTTTAGTAGATGGACATGGGTAAAGTTCTTAAAACACAAGGATGAGTCACATTCTGTGTTCTTTGACTTCTGCAAGCAAGTCCAGAATGAAAAGAATTTCAAAATTATAAAAGTCAGAAGTGATCATGGTGGTGAATTTGAAAATAAATATTTTGAAAAATATTTTTCTGAAAATGGCATTGCTCATGATTTTTCCTGTTCTAGAACTCCACAACAAAATGGGGTTGTAGAGAGGAAAAACAGAACTTTGCAAGAAATGGCCAGAACCATGATCAATGAGACAAATCTGGCAAAACATTTTTGGGCAGAAGTAATCAATACAGCTTGTTACATTCAGAACAGAGTGTCTGTTAGACCTCTTCTGAAGAAGACTCCTTATGAACTGTGGAAGAACAAAAACCCCAACATTTCTTATTTTCATCCTTTTGGATGTATTTGCTATATGTTAAACACTAAGGAAAATCTGAGCAAGTTTGATTCCAAAGCACAGAAGTGTTTCATGCTTGGATATTCTGAACGCTCTAAAGGCTACAGAGTATACAACACTGAGACACAGATTGTGGAAGAATCCATTCATGTCAGATTTGATGATAAGCTTGGCTCTGAAAAGGCAAAGCAGTTTAATAACTCTGCAGATAGGGAAGTAGTCTTTATTGACTCTGAAGTTCCAGAAGCAGACAAAATTCAAGTGAAGGAACCAAAAGCAACTCCAGATACTACTCCTTTAACTTCTCAGATGAATAATCTTAACATTTCTGAAGAGTCAACTATTAGAGGATCATCATCCAGAATTAAAGCTCCTCATCCAGAGGATGTCATTATTGGAAAGAAGGATGATCCCATCAGAACAAGATCCTTTCTAAGATCATCTGAAGCATCACTATTTGGACTAGTGTCAGAAATTGAACCATCTTCTGTAGATGAAGCTCTGCAAGACAATGATTGGATTATTGCCATGCAAGAAGAGCTAAATCAATTCAGCAGAAATGATGTATGGGATCTAGTTCAGAGACCTCAAGGATTCAATATAATTGGTACAAAATGGGTCTTCAGAAATAAGCTAAATGAGAAAGGAGAAGTTGAGAGGAACAAGGCAAGGCTGGTTGCTCAAGGGTACATTCATCAAGAAGGTATTGATTACACTGAGACATATGCTCCAGTGGCAAGGTTAGAATTTATACGCCTTCTTATTTCCTTTGCTGCACAATATAACATCACTCTATATCAGATGGATGTTAAAAGTGCCTTTCTTAATGGTATTATAGAAGAGGAAGTTTATGTCCACCAACCTCCTGGTTTTGAAAATGAAAAATTTCCAGATCATGTTTTCAAATTAAAGAAATCTCTATATGGATTAAAACAAGCTCCCAGAGCTTGGTATGAGAGATTGAACAATTTTCTTCTGGAGAAGAATTTCATCAGAGGCAAAGTGGATACAACACTCTTTTGTAAAACAATTAAAAAAGATCTTCTAATTTGCCAAATTTATGTAGATGATATTATTTTTGGATCAAAAAATATTATGCTTGGAAAGGAGTTTGCTACATGTATGCAGGCAGAATTTGAAATGAGCATGATGGGAGAACTCAGATTCTTTCTAGGAATCCAAGTTAATCAAACTCCAGAGTGCACCTACATACATCAGACAAAGTATGTTAAAGAACTTCTAAAGAAATTCAACATGTCTGACAGCAAGCTGGCAAAGACTCCAATGCATCCAACTAGCTCACTTGGCAAGGAAGAGGTAAGTAAGAAAGTAGACCAGAAGCTCTACAGAGGTATGATTGGATCTCTTCTTTATCTTACTGCTTCTAGACCTGACATATTGTTCAGTGTTTGTCTGTATGCTAGATTCCAATCAGATCCTAGAGAATCACACTTGACAGCTGTCAAGAGGATTCTAAGGTATCTGAAAGGTACTTCTAATGTGGGTTTGTGTTACAGAAAATCTGATGATTTCAAATTAGTTGGATTCTGTGATGCTGACTACGCTGGAGACAGAGTGGAAAGAAAAAGTACTTCTGGAAGTTGTCAATTTCTAGGAAGAAATCTAATCTCCTGGTACAGCAAGAAGCAACCCACAATTGCACTTTCAACCACAGAGGCTGAATACATTGCTGTTGCTGGATGTAGCACGCAGATGCTCTGGATGAAGAGTCAACTAGAAGATTATCAAATTTTTAAAAGTAACATTTCTATCTTTTGTGATAATACTTCTGCTATATGTTTGTCCAAGAATCCCATTTTACATTCTAAGGCAAAACATATAGAAATTAAGCATCATTTCATCAGAGATTATATTCAGAAGGGAATCATAAATTTAGCCTTTGTTGATACAGATCATCAATGGGCAGATATTTTTACAAAACCCCTTGTTGAAGATAGATTCAAATTTATTCTGAAAAATATTGGTATGGATTTTTGTCCAGAATGATATTTATCAGAAGCAAATTTTTACAGATGCAAAAATGCTTAATGCTCTGAAGTATTTCTTCTGATTGTTTATTTTATTCTGATCAATATTTCCTTTGTGAAACTTTGAACAACAACCATCAGAACAACAACCATCAGAACAACAACCATCTGTTCAACAACAAACCTCTGAACATCCAGAGAACCAACCAAAAGTATCTCAACCAGAAAAAGCATCTGACAATCCACCATCAAATAATCCACCTTCTGAACCCATTGCACCTGTTACTTCTGAACCTGCAAAAGTAACTTCTAATCCAGTTTCATCAGAACCAATAACTATTCCTTCTGATTCACCCATCTCAGAACAACCATCCAAACAATCTGACATTCCTTCAGAACCTACCAACACTTCTGAACCTCACATCCCTGAGACAGAAGTTCTTGATGTCACACCACTAAAAACAGTGCTTCAAGTATCTTCTACCTCTTGTACACCAACAACATCCTCTAACTCCTCAGAATCAGAAATCCACCCAGATTTTCTAATCTCTCCATCTGACAAATACTCTGAGATAAACCAACCTGAAACTACCATACCTTCAAAAACTCCCATTCCAGATCCTATTCCTCCATCTGCACCATCATCTGAGATATTAATCCCCAATTCCAATCCAACATCTTCTATATCTTGTGCCCAAGTTTCTTCTCTTTTTCATAATCTGTCTTATGGTTTCAAACTGAAAGATTTTTATGACAGAATTGAACCTTCTGAACCCATCAACCCTCTGAAACCAAAAACCACAATGATCCTTCCATCTGTGATTCTTGATTACTTAAAATCTATGCCAGATGTAGCACCTTTAGCAACCATATCACATTCTGCACAATCTGATAAAGCTGTTGTTTCAGCTCTGCAAACTGCATCTGATAACACTGTTGCATCTGTTGAACCACAAAAATCTGCTTTCAAACCATACTCAAATGAACCTTTTGATGTTGTTACCCTTCACAGAAGACCAAAACCTCATTTGCTTAATGCTTTAGTCAGATCTAAAGAAAAAGCTCCTGAGATACCTTTCATTCCATACTATCCCCCTCCACTGATTTCCATCCCAAAATCACTTTTTCCACCAACTCCCCAACCTAAACCTATAACTCTGGAAACCTTGTTACGGCCTCAGCCCAGACTTAATATTGATCATTTATTTCAAACATTTTTGCAAGAAATACAGATGTATTTAGGTACTGTTCAAAAGAAATGCTCAGAAACAATGGATGCAAAAGAATTTGACATCATCTGGAACGGCTTCATCAACAGATTCAACACTGTAGCTTCAAATCTGAAGAACGTCTGTTCTGATGATGCAAAGCTCAGAGCTGCAAGGACTCTATTCTGGACTCTCAACAAAACTGAACCTCTGCTTCGTTTAGATGCTCCTCCACCATCAACAGAATCTACTGATAATGCATTGGCTATGACTCTGGTAGACCCCTCCTCAGAATCTACAGAACCAATGGAAATTGACTCTGTTCAGGCTACAGAA
The DNA here is from genome assembly GCA_963859935.3 of Lathyrus sativus. Classification (NCBI taxonomy): domain Eukaryota; kingdom Viridiplantae; phylum Streptophyta; class Magnoliopsida; order Fabales; family Fabaceae; genus Lathyrus; species Lathyrus sativus. The sequence continues at coordinate 582,498,634 of OZ012741.1, read as the reverse complement.
CCTCATCATAATTCTTCATCTGAGATAAAGAAAGAACATCCAGATTTTGAAGATAAGATTGCTGCTCTGGAAGCTGGACAGTCAGAGATAAAATCTTGGATGGCTAAGCAGGACAAGAAGTCTGAGGATATGACAGAATGGATGTCAAAACAAGATGAAAAGAATGAAACTATGACTAAGTGGATGTCCAAGCAAGAGCAATCATCCTCTGAGATTACAGATCTATTGAAGATGCTTTTGTCCAAACACTCTTAGATATTTGTTTTCATTCTAATGTTTTTGCATCTGTTGTTTGCATCTGTACTTTATTGCTATCTCTTCTAATGTTTGCCTATGTACTCTTGATCTGATCTTTTGAATGAATCAAAGTTTTCTCCATTGAATTCTCTTATTTATTGTTCCTTTTATTTGTCTTTTTAAAAGTTTTTACTTTTTGCTTATGACAAAAAAGGGGGAGAAAATATAGATCTGAACTGTTTAATATAACTTCACCAGAATGAAACTTCAGACATATCTATTCTATCTAACGTTTAATCTGACTACTTCAGAACATTTGATAAGTACATTCTATAAAAGAAACTCTGAGTCTCTCATATCATTTGTCTCTTATCAAACTCTGAATCTTAAATCTGCAAGACATTCTGACCTTCAAATGTTATAAGAACAAACAAGATCTAACTATGAAGATTACTCAAGACAAAAGGGAAGTTTCTATTCCTTATTCATATTTAACTCAGGGGGAGATTCATCATCTCAGGGGGAGTTATAATTCTATATGTTCAATTAAATAAAATTTCTGATACTTTTTGTCATCATCAAAAAGGGGGAGATTGTTAGAACACAGATTGGTTCTTAATAATAACTCTTTGTTTTGATGATAACTGTTAGGAAATTTTATATTTAAGAATTATATACTCTAAAATTTGTTTGAGAGTTTTACTGCAGATTGAAATGAAATTAACTCTCTAGAAGCAAATCTGTATTGTATACAAGAAGTTATCCTGACTCTGAAGCGCCAGATGCATCCTGCAGAAGATTCTGATTGCTGTTTACAGAAGATCCTGAGCGTAGTCTCCAGAAGGATCTGAAGCAAGAAGCTCCAGAAGATTCTGAAGCTAGTCAGAAGCATCTGAAGCTTAGAAGAATATTGTATGAAGAGTTTCTCAAAGCATAGTTTCTACAGAAGTTTCTGAAAGTACTAACGCTGCCAAGTACTGAAGATCTGTGTCAAATATGCTCTGATGATCAACACGCTGAAAGCACACATGCTGCAGAAGACTCTGATACAACAAAGTTTTGAACATCATTAGAAGACTCTGACTCAATCAGACTCTGAAGAACTTGCTGAAAACTGAAGAAGAAATATTCAAAGATTATATCCGTTGGAGTAAATCAAACGTCTCTTTCCTCATTTGTGCTAGACACAATAACACAGACAAAAAGGATTTTTCTGTGCTATCTACTTCTAGGAAAGGTCACTTGATGTGAAGACAAAAAGGCTCAGACCTTTTTGGGACTCTCTTTTCAACGCTCAGCTTCCTTGGATCAGCTGCCTATAAAAGGAAGACTCCACCAAATTCTTCAGTTACACAATTTGCTGAAAAGAAATCATATTATTCAAGCTCTCATTCTTTCATATTCTTCTTAGAATTTCTTGTACTTAAACTTAAGAGAAAAAATCACTATTGTGATAAAAGCTTTATAGAAGCATTAATACTCTTGTATTTGATTTACATTGATTATAAAGGTTTTTCCTTAAGAGGATTCAGTTGGAATCAGTAGCTCTTGAGAAGACTAAGAACAGTTGTTCTTAGGTGTTACTATTGTAATCAGTTTGATTAAATAATGGATTAAGTCCTTGTTGAGAAAGACAAATCACTCTAGGAAGGGTGGACTGGAGTAGTTGTTTTAAACGAACCAGGATAAAAATAATTGTGTCATTATTTTTAAAGTCTTAATCTTTCATACTTATTCAACCCCCCTTCTAAGTATTATCTCACCTTCAGACATATTCATAAAACCTCTTCCAAGAGAAGTGTTTTACAAGATCCGAAGAGAGCTTGGAATCCTAGACTAAGGTACTCTTTACTATATGCTTTATATTCAAAATTGACAATTTTCACTTTTTACATAAGGTAAATCCATTTATTTTAACTTGCTTGACTTTTCAATATGTGCATTATACTTTATAATAACTTGTTAAAATATTTTTTTTTGGAAATCTCATGGTGGTTAAGAGAAAATGAGTTACTGTTTTTTTTATGCATATGGTAACCGGTTACCTAAAGTGAGTAACCGATTGCCAATGTTTCATTTTCAATTTTGTAGGCTTTTTGTGATAGGGTAACCAGTTACCCATTCTTGGTAATCGGTTACTACTGAGCGTTTTCCAATTTTTTTTAAAACCAGAATTGTAAAAGTCCTATAAATAACTTATTTCCTTTCTTTCTCACTTCCATAAGAACTTATTCAGCCACTTAAAGGCATTGTTACCTATTCTACTCATTCACTTTACTCTTCAATTTTCTCTCCTTCTCATTCAAGATTGAGTCAAAGCTCTTAAAAATCCATTAACTCACTCTACTCCTTAAATACCTAACAAACATTCTTCTCTACTCACCCAAATCTGAATTTCACTCTTCTCTGTCATAAACCCTAGAAAGCTTCAGAAATCATCAATGGCTCAAAAATTGCAAGATAAAGGGAAAAAGAAAATGAGAGAAAGCTCAGAACCCACAGAAGTAGAACAACAACAAACTGTCAAGACAAGGCGACTTAACTTCAACATTCGGAACCGAACTCTTATGCCGATAAAACATGTGAGTTTGATTTCCTTCCCTGCTCATAGTTTTAGTTTTCTGGAACTTCTAAAAACTCAACATGTAGATAAACTTGTTAGCAACATTGGACCGATTTATCTGGATTTAGTGAAGGAATTTTACTCTACTCTTGTGGTTGGATACGATGATTTTGGAGATATTTCCCTACAATCCACTGTTAAGGGTGAATCAATTACTATGATTATAGAAGAATTGGGAAAATGTTTAGGGATTCATTATGAAGGGGCTAATATCAAAACTAGTTTTCAATTAGAAGAGGAACCTTAGAAAAAATTTTCAAGCATGAACTATTATATTGATATTTCTCGGATTATACAGGAAGAGCTAATGAGTAGGCAGAACCTTGAGTCTTCTCGTGTGATTAAGCTGAACAAGAATCTCACTGTTAGTGACTGGATGCTTCACTATATTCTTGCATATATATATATATATATATATATATATATATATATATATATATATATATATATATATATATATATATATATATATATATATATATATATATATATATATATATATATATATATATATATATATATATATATATATATATATATATATATATATATATATATATATATATATATATATATATAGGTTCCAAAGCACTCTAATCACTCTCAGGTGAGTGATATGGAGATGCAATTGTTGTTTGCCATAAAAATAAACTAGCAGGTGAATTGGGCGTATGTTATCATGCAATGTATGGGACACCTCAGAACTTTAACTAGAGGACTTCGTTACAGACAAATTATTTCTATCATTTTGGAGCCAAATTCTATTCGGCTTCAACGGGAACCACAGACAATGATGACTTCAAAGGTCAATGAAATTAACGCTCAACATCTACCAAGAACACGAGAATTATTCAAAATGATGAAAAATGGTATGTGTACAAGGATGATACTTCTTCTTCAGCTGCTATTCCGACTCCTGAAGAGGGTTACTCGAATGAACACATCTACAAAAGGTGAATCTTCACATTAGGGAACATTGAAAAGGTATGGCTTAATGAGAAAAATGTTCAAATCCATAACTTTGCAGCAACTTGCAGCTATCCGGAAAGAAGACGAAGAAAAGGGAGATGGAGATGGAAATGAAGATGAATATGAAGAAGAATATGATGAAGAGGATGCTATGTCTGAAAGTGAATGATTAATTTTCTATTTATGTTCTATGTTCTAAAACTTTATATTTTATGATTATGTCTTTATGTTTGTGTGTTGTAAACAAGTACAATGTTTTGTTCTGTTTAAATTATGTGTGTTTCGTAACAACGTGTTGTTTAATGTTTGTGATGTATTTTTGTTTCGTATTGTGTTTTTTACATGTTTATATTTAGTCTGTCCATTTTTGTGTGTTGTTTTTCCCGTCCTTTTTGTTGTTGATAAAGGGGGAGAAGAAATACATATGTGTATTGTTATTCTTGCTTTCTAACAAATTTTGTAGAAAAATCTCAAAGACTCTCTTAAATCAATGATTAAGGGGGATCATTATCCGAGGGGGAGAAATAGCGCATTTGTTAGAAAAGCCGGTGCAAAATGAACTTTCAAGCAGAGGTTGTCATCATCAAAAAGGGGGAGACTGTGAAGACAAAGCTTCTCAAGCGATTTTGATGACGACACACTCCACAACATACAAGGATGGTTTAAAGGCTATCGAGTAAATTAAGTTTGAAGCAACTCAATTTCATATCATTATGTCAAAGCTTGATCAAGAATGGAGACAAGTTCTACACAAAGGGTGGTACAACATTTAAACTACTATATACCTTAAACAAGTGTTCAAATTCATCTCTCTTTCTTGCATTTCATGTTAAAACCTTTTTAAAACATTTCTATGCACTTCTGCCTCTTTTTTAAAACTATTTTTCTAAAAAATTGAACAGAGTAATCGGTTACTCAAACCCGGTAACCGATTACCCTTTGTAATCTTTCAATTTTTTTTAGTTTGTTGAGGCTGGTAACTGGTTACCTGCTTATGGTAACCGATTACCACTGGCGCTGCAGGCCAAAAAGTTGCATCTTTTGGCATAAAATTGTTTTCATCCTTCTTCTTGAATCATGGCATCTCTTTGCCATTATGTCTCTTCTGAAAAGGTGTTTAGAGGCATATATATACCTCTAAACTCAGATTTTAAATCCAACCTTCTTGCAAAAATTTCAAATATATTTTTCATCTCTCATTCTCAAATTTTCACAAGTGTTAAAATTCAGATTTTTCAAGAGTGAAACTTTCATACTTCAACTTTCATAAATTCATCATAGTTTCACTCATTTACCTCTTGAAACTTGTTAAGATATATAAGAGTTAGAATATCAAAAAGAAGATCGATCGTAAGATTGATATTTTGAAGACAATTGCAAAACTATTAAAAACATATTTTTATCATTTACTCTTTGATTACATACTTAGTGTTCCAGGATTGTTGAAATTAAGTTTGTAAGGTTGTTACTTTGCTGTCTAGAATTGTTGGAAGCAAGAGGTCCATATTGAGAGGATTGTTCTCATTGGACTTAGTTGAAAAATCCAAGAGTTTGTTCTTGGTGGTTTGATTGTTTAGAATTTGTATAGAAAGACTAGGTAGAAGTCTTGTCTTAGGATCTAACAATTACTGAAAAATCTCTTTCGTGTTGAAAGGGGACTGAAGTACTCTCGGACTGTGAGGAGAACCAGGATATATCGCCGTGTCTCTTTACTTTCTGCATTTACCACATTCTTCACTTAGTAAATTTTAGGAAAATAAAACAAGGATCCTACATCAAAGACCGAAAAACTTTTAGTACCTAATTCACCCCCCCCCCCCCCTCTTAGGTGCATTTCACACTTACAAGGGGATCATCATAAATCACCCTTCTTAAAAAAAACCATTTCCCTTCAATTCACATAACTTCATCCTCCCATTTTCTTCTTTTACTGAATTGGTTCCTTAAGAACTCTATCACTAGACCGTGCCTGTTTTTCCCTTAGATAAATTGTTGTTGTTATCTTGTTTGATTTGGTTATAGGGCTTTCAAGCCTATATCACTGCCTGCTCCCACCCTTTCAGTTTTTAATTTTTTTTACAAATGTTTCTTTATTGTGGATGATAGACTGGGCTCTTAGGCCCATGATTTTCCATCTTGCACCATCAAAATACTTACTGCACCCCCTTTTGCTTTTTTTTATATAAATTTAATTAGATTTAGTTAATTAGTTTTTAAATTAGCATTAGGTTTAGTTGATATTGTTAAATTATATTTAGTAAATTTGAGTTTCAGAATTTAGTTTAGTTAGTTAAATAGAGTTTTTTAGATTAGTTTTTAATTAAATAAAAAATTTATTAGAATTTATTATTTAGTTTTAATTATAATTAAGTTAAAATTTGAATGTGATTTAATTAGGTTTATTTATCTTAATTCTTAAATTAATCTTGAATTTGTATGTTCCATTTTAGTTAATTTCTGATATTCATTTTGAATGTAATTCTTGATGCATTTGGTTGTGATTAAGTCCTAATTTTGATGTCCTCTCTTTTGAGTTTTTTATTTACCTGAGCATTTGCTATACATGTTGCTACTCACTCATTGATACTTGAGGTTTTTCTCTTTGTCCCTCTGCTGCTTATGCCTCGTCCCAAAGGAAAGAATCACACTTGTTGACTGCCATGTCATAGTTAGGATATCCCTATCCACCGTTCCCTTGAGACTTTTTTAGAGTCTTACCTTTTATCCTAGCCTTAGAATTGGAGTCGCCGCACTCCATGTAAGTGTCATGGTGATGAACACTTACATTCTTTTGGTTAGTTTTTCAACTAAGACTTAGAGAGTTTGTGAACTCTATGTAAGTTTCATGGTTATGAACAGTTACTTCCCTTTGGAACCTTGATCATAGTCAAGAGTTCCTCACCCTACTTAGGCGAACTACGGAGGTTCAGATTCCTCATTCATAGTCAGGATACGTAGGTATAAGATGCGATGTCTTGGCAAACATACTTAGTGTACATATCCTAGGTCTTTACCTTAGCACTATTTCCCTTGGCAAGCAAACTTTAACATAACACAAATTCTAACAAGAGGCTCTTGTAGAGTACTACATATACTTAGGATTCTAGCACCTTCCCTAGGTATAATCAACCCCCGAACCTTAGATCTCTAGCTTTGTTGTTACATAGCGCACTTAGGGTTTTCTTTGATCTTTACTCTTTCCTTTGGATAAATCAAAGCTCGGTGGTGAGCTTCATGATTTTTGATTCAAGTTAACTAATAGCTTGATATTTGATTCTTACCGTAACAGAAATTGTGATTTTACTGGGGAACAACTCCCCTAAGAGGGTTAAGCCCACCTTTTTTGCATTTGTGTGTTTATATGTTTGCCTGGTTGTATATCTTTATATTTGTAAATATCTCTATATATATATGTTTGTGCTTGGGTTTTCTGTATGCAGGGTAGTTACTTTGAGTGGTGAGAATAAGTCCTATACCCGGACTTAAGAGTACACTTATGATAGGATGGTGGTATATTCGAGAAAACTTATAGGGAGTTAATTCCCGACCAAGCTGACTTGAGAAGCCACCGATCAATGGAGGCCCTCTTGGGAGTAGTTTTGGTAAACGAGTATTTGTGAAAACATTTCTACTTTCGATCTAGGAGCCTGTGACACTAAGGATATTTAGATTACCATTTTACCCCCACTTGGCCTTTTAGGATATAGTGCGATGACTATGAGGTAGTAGTCCTGAAATAGTTGATACGCGATACTACACTCGGACGAGACTCTTTTGAGAATATTATCGACTACTGAGTAGTTGGGAAATTGATAATATTCAAAAGATTGGTTGTTGACTCTGGGAACTGTTTAGAACCCTGTTCTGCAGATTATGAACCCTCAGTACACACCTTTTGGGATGGGTAGACCATGGCTCCACGCTCGTGATCTTCAAACCTAGGCCCTTGTTTGTTTGCCTATACATATCCGTATATATGTGAATATCTGTATATGTGTGTTTGTGCATACATCCATCCATACATTCCATGCATTCATGAATAATCCTTTGGTTTCAAGGAATTCAGATGTTCTTTCCTTTGCAAAAATCAATTGAGATCATGGATTTTGATGAAACTTTCAGTTTTTCCAAAAAATGTTTGCAACTTGCTACAGAGTTCCTTGAAACCATTTGGTTTGCATTTGAATTCCATGCACATGTCGTTAGATTTGCATTTCTCAGCCTTTAGTCTCATCCATCCTTTTTCCATAACCCAACATTTGACTTCCTGAAGCCAACATTGGACTTGAAGTAGCTTTGGAAGGATCATGAACTTAGTAGAGCAGAACCAGTTTGTGACAAGAGCGGATTTTGAAGCAATGAGAGATCAGTTGAATCAGATTGTGGAAGCTATGACAGCCTTGGCAAAGAGAGATGAGAATGTTCGGAGGACTTCTGTGAACAATGTTGCTCAAGATCAGCCTGTACAGATTCCTGTTGAGAACCAGGTTATATAAGAATGTACCATTCCCCGGCATGTGTTTGGTACCCGACCTTGTGATACCTCCAAAGTTCAAGACACCAAAGTTTGAGAAGTACAAAAGGGATAGCTGTCCAAGGTAGCATTTGGTGATGTTTTGCAGAAGAATAACCTCACATGTCTGTAATGACAAGCTCATGATCCACTATTTCCAAGATAGTTTGAGTAGGGCATCACTGAATTGGTATATGCAGCTAGAGAGCAACAACGTTCAATCATAGTCAGAGCTAGCAAGTGCTTTTGTGAAAAAATATAGCTACAATCTTGACTTGGCTCTTAGCCGCCTGCAATTGCTAGGTTTATCTCAAGAAGACAATGAATCCTTAAGAGGGTATGCTCAGAGGTGGAGAGAAATAGCTACTCACATCCAACTACCACTCTTGGATAAAGAATTGGTTGACTGGTTTGTGGATACTTTGCAAGGCCCATAACAGGAAAAGTTGTTTAGCATTGTGACATCAAATTTCTCCGACTTGGTAATAGCTGGAGAGCGGTCTCAAGAGCGGAAAAATACAAGGCATCTAGAACATCCCATCCAGTGAGAGTGAATCAGTTGTCAGTTCTTAAGAAGAATTGGAGAAAGAAAGTAATTCCATCTGGGAATCTTCGATACCTCAGCCTCAGGGCTCAGCGTCTTAATTGATCAGAGTCAACAATCTTTTGGGTCTCCGCGTCAGACACCATTCTCTCCACAGGGGCAATATTTTTCTCCAAATTGAAAGAACTCTTCAGTATCAACGGTCATACCACCGTCAGCCGCGTCAGCACGCCCGACAAAGGACAAGGAAGCCAGAGAGACATTTCACTCCACTACCAATGTCATACAGTCATATATTTCCAGATTTGATCAAAAGTGGATTGATAGTGCCGAAGGAGGTAGATCTTGTAATTCTTCTATACCTACCAGGCTTTGACGCCAACGCCCGATATGACTACCATGCTGGGGCATAGGGGCATTCAATTAAATACTGCAAGGTGCTTATGAGTAAGGTTCAGACTCTGCTTGACTCTGAGATGTTCTCATTCACGCCTCAAGGCATTCAAATCAACAATCCTTCACCCAATCAGGCAGGTTCATGAGTCCATGAGATGGAAAAAATTGTTGAGAATACAGGTGAAGATGATTGTCAGACTGATCTCGACAATCAACATTGAAGATGATTATCTCAATTGGCAAATCAAGAAAGGAAAGCCCAGTTCCCCGAAGCTGGCAATTTTTTGGATGTTTTTAGCATTTTCTGTTGTATTTTCTTTGCATGTTGAATTTGTATTTGCTTGTAAGCTGTTTTTTTTTCTTTTCGAAATGGCAAGATTAATGAAATGTTTGTGCATCTTTTAATTAAGTCCATTCGTATTCACTCTTTCTCATTCCTATCATTGTTAAAAACAAACAAAAATATTTTTTCCATCCACTTATCTTTACCAAACTGTTCTTTAAGCAAAGATTGAGGAGGATGACGAAAACATCATATCTATCACCGTTGTTGATATGCTTTCAATTAAACTTTGCCGATGATGTAAGGCATTATTTTAATTCCCAAACACTGGAGAAATAAGGAAGATAATCCCTTATTAACCCGTTCGAGCTTAGAAGTAGGAGTTTTCTTTCTTTACAAAAAACCTGTAATCTCAACCTTGGGGTGGTGATAGCGCGAAATTATATCGGATATTTGACTTGACTTGCATGAATTTTATCTGCTTTTATTATATTTTATTTGATTTATCTTCGATTACGCCTTTGTTTTCTTATGTTTTATAAGTAACCATAAATATGGACTAAAAGAATAAAAGGAGAAATAAATGAAGGAAATGGAAAGAAAAGATAAAAAAAATAAAGAAGAAGAAAGAAAGAGAAAGGAAAGAAAAAAGGTGTGGGGGCCACCACACATCAAGTGGAACTTGCCACTTGGGTGTCGTGCCAGCCACATGAAGCATGCCAAGGAGGTGGCGGCTGCCACATGAAGAGGGAGTGGCGAGTGTCACTCCTAACTATTAGGAAGTGGCAACTGCCACTCCTACAAGAACGGGAAGTGGCACCTGCCACTTCCTCCCCATATTTATTCCAACTTCTCCCTATTTTTTCTCAACTTCCTGGCTATATTCTCTCTTGATTTTTCTGCTCGTTGGAAGCCTCAAAGTCATGTAACCGTTGCCCACTAGCAGATATATAAGACAAGGCAATTTTGGAAAAAGGAGGCATATTATATTTTTCTGTTTTCGTTTTAGTTTTTTCCAGCTTTCTGTTTAGTTTTGTTTGCATTATTTTTAGAGGATTTTGTGTAAGGAAATTGTTTTTCACATTGATAAAAAATTGACATTTAGTTTAGGATTGATTCAGAAAGGTTGTAAAATTATACCGAACTGCAAGCCGGCCTTCAAAATCAAATCCAAGTTTTGTTCTGCAATTTCCAGGTTTTGTTTTATTTGCTTTAATTTTTATCTCTATATTTTTATGCATCCTTTATGTTCTCTGGTTAGTATTAGGATTGGATTTAGTAAAAGCATGAAAGCCATGTCTGGCTAAAACCCTTAGTATCGGTATGTAATTACGATCGGTCGGAGGGGGGTTAGGTAAATCGTGACGTAAATTTAATGGAATCTAATTTTTCTGGTCTCTATCTCTTTTGCCAAATTAATAACTTTTGTCACGAGAGTGAGAAAGTAACGAAGGTTAAGATCAATAAAGCAAGAGATAGAGGTCTTAACCGGATAGCTGAAACTGAACATTAGGCTTAAATACAGCGAGAGCGCTTTAAGGTTAATTAGGATTTATTCGTTTTCAAAAAGTGTTTTTAAATGCAAAATGAGAGAGTGAGAACCGCATTCTAATTTGAGAGCATAGTCTAAGTGAAGACCACGAAAGTGTGAGATAAGGTCTTATAAATGGGTATTTTCTACAGAATAACAATTCTTTCTTTTTAAACTAAACATCCACGAATTACTAAACCCCCAATGACTGACAGGATTGTATACCGATATTTCACATTACCTTAATTTGATTTGATTTTAATTCTATACTTATTTTCTTACTCATATCCCAAATTTAGAAATCCATTAGCCTTATCTTTACGTAGTAGCGTTAGATAGTGGTAGATCGACTCTTGGTCATTTGGGTTCGATAATCTTTTAAAACTACACGATCAGACTGTGCACTTCCAGTCACGAAGCATTTAGACATACTAAATAGCCGATCAGGTGGGTAGTTCTCAGTTAACTTGTCGATATGTGTATACAAGACACCTTTCATATAAAGGTTGTGCTCACAAGTTTCCCTTTGCACACAGCAAGCAAGTGTCGAAGATGTTTTCCAAGCCTAAAGGCCAATGATGGTTCATCGTAACGGTGAACCAGATAGTCACCTTCTTTCTCAAAAGGGAAAATCAAAAAGAAAAAGTCCGCTAAGTCAAAACCTATGAAGAAGACTTAGGCAAAAATGGGCCATCCCGCCGACTGTAACAATTCAAAGGAAAGAGTTTAGGCAAAAGTTAGGGATAATAAAAATTGGATTTCTCTAAAGCTTACATTATGAAAGTCCTCAATAAAAAAAAGCAACCAAGTGTTGTGAAGGAGTAGTGACTGCCCTAGGTTTCTGAACCATCACCAATTATCATCATCTTAATTCCTATCCTATAGGAACCAGAATGCATAACCTGAGTTAATTGAACGTAGGATTGAAGTTTATCATGAAGATTAGGTGGGTACAAACAAACTTTGAGCCTTTATCCTTTGTTTCATGAACAGTGAACCAAGCCACATTACAACCTTTAAAAGACCTAACTGAGGTAAGTTTGTTTCGAAAGCATACTGCAGTAAGGTTGGATAACCTGACTCCTAATGATCTTTGCTTTTTGTTTGTGTTGATCACTTCATCTGTCATTCCGTAAATGACTAGATCCATTTTGTTTTTGATCTTTGAATCACTCCATTGTGTTGATTTACCAATAAACTTTGATTTCAAAATCTTGCATAAATGTTGCATTGAAATTGCCAATTTTAATGAACAATATTGTTTACAAGACAATCCAATATCAAAGAAATCCAAACAAATGCATTCAGCTAGGGAATTTGACTTGGTATAAGAAGCTCAACATGTGGCAACCAATTTGAAGGATTTGTTAATCAACCATTCTAAGAGTTAGTGAATCAGAGGCAAAACTCTTCAAAGTTAAGAATATTGGGGTACACCGTCTTGAGGTCATCTTATAGCAAGTTGTTTCCCAGCTTCTTTAAAGGCAAGCTGCTCCAAGATTCAGATAATCTGGGGCAATCAGATTGAGATTAGATAAATCTCTCGAAGACCAGTTAATTAGGAGAAGTCAGGTTGAGATTAGATGAATCTCTCAAAGATCATTTAGTCTGGGATAACTCTTTCGCAGATCCACCAGTTAGCAGGAGCAAGTCTGTTTCCAAGTTGTTACTCCCATGGTTTGAAGGACAAGTTCGAGGAATTTGTTGTACGAATGCAGTTAATCTAGTGCAATTACACTGAGATTTGTTGAATCTCTCCAAGAGTTTGAAGACATTGAGACATCTTGTATGCCAATTCTTCTATAAAATCCTCTTGAGGGCTTATTCTCACATGCCATGTAATTTGGGGCAAAGAACATTTGAAAATCCTCTTGCTCATTGTGATAATTATTTTGCAAGTGAGAGTGCATAACTACATTGTTCTTGTGACATCTTTTTCCAGCTCCCTAGTAAGTTGTTACTTTAGTTGATTTCGACAATTCCCCATGGATCTCCCTTTTCCAACAAGGAAATCAGGCTCGTGATGACAATCCTAGTGAAGTCATAATGTTATACTCCGAATGGAATCATCTTTTCCCTAGAGAAGGTTGTAACCTTGAAGTAGAGTCATTTGTTCGGCATGTTCATCCCTAGTGATGTTCTAATCTGGTGAAGTTGGTTGGCTATCCTTGTCAAGATGTTTATTTCATCACTAGTGTTGCTTCCCTTGTCTATTTTGTCAGCATAAGTATAAGCATGGTATACATGCATTCATACATATGGATGGCATCTGAGCATTTTTGCTACCTTTCTGGTGTTTACCTATTTCGTTCACTTTGGCGTTTATTCCCCAAGTGACTGAGTTTGTCTATTCTTTCCAATAGAGTCTTCAGCCTTAAGGATAAAATGACCATCTTTTCTAAATTCCCCACAGAGTTTGACCCTCGTGGATGATGGTTGTTTCAGTTATCTTTTCCATGTTGGATAAGATAAATCCCCATTTGAGTTCGTCCTTAATGGTTGGAGTCTTATTTGACCGTTTCTTTCTAGCTTATTCCTAGATTGAACTTTGGTCCTTGGCAGGTGTTATTTTTGAACCATATTAGGTCGCCGAACCTAGTTTGGACGTGCATTTATTTTGCATTGTATCTCGCAGGAAGAATCCTTTATAGATCCTCATTGAAGATATAACCCATTCTCCAACAGTGTTTGTTGTAACAACGTCTCCTTGGAATTTATACTCAACAAGTGGCAACCTCCTTGAAAAGCTTACTTTGTCATTGATATTTTTGTAACGATAAGTGGCAGTCTCTCTTGAGAAACTAATTTGTCTTTGGTGTTTCCTTCAACTTTTTACAACGATGAGTGGCAGTCTCCTGAGAAGCTTATCTGCCCTTGGTGTTATTCAACCTTTTGTAGTTATAATTGTTGCTACCCTCAATCAGTCATTTCCATCAACCCTTTTTTATGATAACTTTCAAATGCACTCTTTTCCGTCAACCTCTTTGATGAGATTCCTATTTGAGGTGTTCTTTCCGTCAACCCTCTTAACGATTCAGTCTGAGATCAGGTTTTCTATTCTATCAATCCTTTGATGATGTGTTCCTTCGGACAGGTTTTCATTCTATCAACCCTTTGATGATGATAATGTTTGGTGAATGGTTTCTTGTCGTCAATTCTTTTGACGATGTGTTCCTTTAAACAAATGTTCTTTCCATAAACCCTTTTGACGATGTAGTTCGAGATCAGGTTTTTTTCTGTCAACCCTTTAATGATGTATTCCTTCAGACAAGTGTTCTTTCTATAAACCCTTTGATGATTTCAGTTGGTTTTAACGATCTAGTCCGATACCACTTATTTGTGAAACTTTTCTTTCCCTAGTGGAGATTGTATTTGTGGTTCAACCTTCATTGAGGATCTTTTTCTTCCTAGAATATCATGTAGTCACGCTTGAACTTGATGATCAATAATTCTAGATACCTTTATTAGAGCCCATCTTTTGGTTCTACTTCCAATGAGGTTATGTTATTTTCTTTCCTTAATGGAGACCGTCTTTCCGGTTCGACCTTCATTGAGGATCTTTTCTTCTAAAGTGCCAACTGGTCATGGCTTGAACCTGTTGTTCCATCACTTTAGATGTCCTATTTTATTTCCTTTCCCCAATGGAGAGAATCTTGGTTCAACGTCCAATGAGGATCCCTTCCTTCTAAAGTGTCACTTGGTCATGTCTGAACCAGTTGATCAATCACTTTAGATTACCCTAGTTTGTTTCAGCTTCCCCAGTGTTTTGTCACATCGAGTGAGTGGTTACTCGTTGTATTGACTCTATCCCTGTTTGCTTTCGTTTTCGTCTGCATCTTGCATTTATCATTCCATCATTTTTCATCATGCTAGAGTTTATTGCATGTCAGCATTGCATAATTTTCTTTTGTCCATAGCATAGCATGTCATTGCATCTAAGAGCAAAATTTTTGATTATCTATATTTAAATACCTTTGCCATAATTTCATGAGGATTATCATCACTCATGTCATCCAGTGAAGATATTTAAATAGGGGCAACTGTCATACCCGAAATTTTACCCTCAGATTCTTTAATCTTTTGCATGTCATTCTAGGTCAATCATTTTGCATATCCCCATTTATCAGCTAGAATGAACTTGTTGGATTTAAGACGAGTTAGTCAAACTAAAAGTAGGTTCCGATTAATTTCAAAATCTGACAAAATACTGTATTTTTTCGAGTGATTTTATTCCACACTTGTAATTTTGGTGCATTCGTTTTTATTTTAGGAAATTTCGGTACCCGACCTTTTTGTTCGCATTATTCATGTTATTTGTAGTTTTTTATTAATTAATCTTTTAATTAATTTATAATCAATTTAGTTAACTTTATTTTTATTTTATCATTTATTTTATTTCTTAGTTATATATTCTTTTAATTAAATTAATTTAGATTTCTTAGTTAATTAAGATTTCATTTTAGTTAATGTTATTTTATTTTATCACTTTTATTTTTTATTTTTTATTATTTAATTATTAATTAAATTAATTTATTTTAGTTTAGATAATTAGAATTTTATTTTAGTTAACTTTAATTATTTTTATCTCTTTTATTTTTTAGTTAAATAATCTTTCAATTAATTTTAGATTAATTTAAGATTTTTAGTTAATTAAATATTTAACTTAGACTAGGTTATTTTAATGTTAGTTTATCAATCTTCGTTTGTTATTTTACAAAATTACCAACAAAAAGTTAAGAAATTTCCAAGTCATTACAAGACCCATGTTTATGTTACAACAAAGTTACGAAAAGGATAAGCCAATATTTCTCCAAGCTATGCCTAACAAATTCTAGCTAGCCACAATGAATCCACACACTGTTAGCATCACAATCGACCAAGCCTCTCAAAGTGCCAAAATACAATTGACCAAGTCACAATACTCCACCAAAACTTGCATTAAAATGGTACTTGCAAGATTCTGCGAAATCAAAAAGGAAAACTGCATCATGAACCTTGCGCATCAACATGTTATGACTCCCTACAAAACAAACTGCTACTACAACCTGCACAGACCATGACAAAACTATGTTGCAAACCTTTGCATCATACAGACCTGCACACTGTTGACGATCTTTATTTTTTGTGAAACCAAACATAAATTCTACACAACAAGTGACAACAACAACACACCGAACCTTGGCCATATTCTTGTAAACAAATTGCTTCAAACCAAAATTCTGCAAACCTCTGCAATTTCAAAACAACAATTCTGAAACAAAACCCACATTGAGAGGGACACAACAGAGGTTTCAAGAAAACAAATTAATGAATTGGTGATTTAAAAAGAGATAGCAAGAATGAAAACAGGGAGAATAAGTATCCTAAATTTTCTACGAACCAGGGGATCATCTTCAATCACCCTTCTTAAAAAAACCCATTTTCCTTCAATTTACAGAACTTCATCACCCCCTTTACCCATTCTTCAACACGCAACAATACTCCCTCCATACAACTTACATTTCCTTTGTTTTTTGGATTTAAATCACAAACTTAATCCCTACGTCAATCACCCACACATTCATTCTAAAACCTTTCTTCAACCATTTTTGAGATCCTCACTACAACCTCCGCGCTATTCCTAAAATTCGACATCATCATCATATCCGTCTTTTCCCTCTAAATCCATCATCGCCATCATCGCCAAAACCAACAACAACTCAACAACCTTCAGTTTTCTCATTCAACATTCAACCCCAAATCACAAACCAATCAACCCAGAAATAGAGAAAGAGAGATGAAGATGAGGTGAAATCATACGATCAAACAAAACTCATAAAACTAAGCCTTCAATATCACCATCAGAACCGAAGCAGAGATAAGGTTGAGACGGAGACCATACGAATAGGGTTGGGACGAAGGCTTGACATTGGAGCTTCTTTGTCAGTTTTCTTCTTTTAGTGAATTGGTTCCTTAAGAATTCTATCACAAGACCGTGCCTTTTTTCCCTTAGATATTTTATTGTTATTGTCTTGCTTGATTTGGTTATTGGGCTTTCAAGCCCATATCACTGCCTTCTCCCACCCTCTCAGTTTTTACTTTTTTTTACTATATTTCTTTACTATGGATGATGGACCAGGCTCTTAAGCCCACGATTTTTCCTCTTGCACCATCAAAATACTCAATGCACCCCCTTTTGTTTTTTTAATTTGATTAGATTTAGTTAATTAATTTTTAAATTAGCATTAGGTTTAGTTAATATTGTTAAATTAGATTTAGTAAATTTGAATTTTAGAATTTAGTTTAGTTAGTTAATTAGAGTTTTTTAGATTAGTTTTTAATTGATAATTTTTTTATTAGAATTTGTTAATTAGTTTTAATTAGAATTCGATTTAAATTAGAATGTGGCTTAATTAAGTTTTATTTATCTTAATTCTTAAATTAATCTTGAATTTGTATGTTCCATTTTAGTTAATTCCTGATATTCATTTTGAATGTAATTCTTGATGCATTTAGTTGTGATTAAGTACTAATTTTGATGTCCTCTCTTTTGACTTTTTGATTTACCTGAGCATTTGTTGTACATGTTGCTACTCACTCATTGATACTTGAGGTTTTTCTCTTTGTCCCTCTGTTGCTTATGCCTCAACCCAAAGGAAACGATCACACTTGTTGACTGCCATATCATAGTTAGGATAGCCCTGTCCATCATTCTCTTGAGACTTTGTTAGAGTCTTACCTTTTATCCTAGCCTTAGGATTGGAGTCGCTGCACTCCATATAAGTGTCATGATGATGAACACTTACTTTCTTTTAGTTAGTTTTTCAACTTAAACCTAGGGAATTTGTGAATTCTATGTAAGTTTCATGGTTATGAACATGTACTTCCCTTTGGAACCTTGACCATAGTCAAGAGTTCCTCACCCCAACTTAGGCGAACTACAGAGGCTCTGATTCCTCATTCCTAGTCAGGATACATAGGTACAAGATGCGATATCTTGGCGAGCCTACTTACAACTAACAATTAACTCCTTTATCTCACGCTGCCGCACGACTAAGACTAACTTACCTTTCCCTTTATCCTAGCCTTAGGATTGGAGTCGCCGCGCTCCATGTAAGTGTCATGGTGATGAACACTGACTTTCCCATGTTTAACTTAGTCTTAGGTTTGGAGTCGCAGCACTCCATGTAAGTGTCATGGTTATGAACACTTACTTCCCTCTGGAACCTTGATCATTATCAAGAGTTCCTCATCCCTAGTTAGGCGAACTACGGCGGCTCTGATTCCTCATTCATTGTAAGGATACATAGGCACGAGATGTGATGTATTGGCGAGCATACTTAGTGTACATACCCTAGATCTTTACCTTAGCACTATTTCTCTTAGCAAGCAAAATTTAACATAACAGAAATACTAACAAGAGGTTTCTGTAGAGTATTACAGATACTTAGGATGCTAGCACCTTCCTTAGGTATAATCAACCCCGAACTTTAGATTTTTAGCACCTTCCTTAGGTTTTCTTAGATCTTTACCCTTTCCTTTAGATAAATCAAAGCTCGGTGATGAATTTCATGATTTGTGATTCAAGTTAACTAATAGATTGATATCCGATTCTCACCGCAACATTGAGGATTGTATATGTTTGTTGCATATGCTTGAGGCAAATCAACATTTGGAGGATCCTCTTGCAAGATAGGACATAAATATTTTGGATGCTTAGGAGAAGTGTAAATACCACAAACCCTCACTATTTGAACTCTGCCTACTGCTAATTATTTTATCAATGAAGTAATCTCATCAAGTATGTTTTCTAAATTCTTTTTTAAGAGTATAAAAAGATTGAATATCATTCACTTTTGTTGTTAATACCATTAAAGTTTTTTTTGATTGTGAAATGCTGAGAGTTATGTAACATATTCTTAATCAAGTCTTTTTCGTACTTTTGGGGTTTTTTCAACACGTGCTCCTCCATTAGTATCATCTAAGATGTTTGAATCCATGATAGGAAACCTTGGTAAAAATATTGGATGTGCAATTTTTCACTATTCTAGTGTTGAGAAAAGGTAGAGACTAATTGAATCATTCCAATTACTCATTTAAGAATTATCTTTCAATTTAGTGAATGTCATTTTTTTTTATGTGATTGAAGCAACTCTTTGAGAAAAAAAAACTTTTTAGGTACACATTATTCAAATAATTATAGTTAGTAAAATAATTTGATTGAAGGTAGTACAACCAATCATTTGAAGCCTCTTGAAGTGAGAACGAAAATACTCTTAGTTTGATATGGTCCTCTCAAACTCTCTTAGGTTTCATTCGTGTAAATCACACTATCTGAAATTTCTTCTATTGTTTATAAGGATCCTTACCTACTAAATCCCTAAGCTTTCTCAACAATTGTATAAAATCATATTTAAGTTCAAAATATACATCGACATCAAGATATTCAATACACATTGCATAATAAACTATATCAGGTGAACTAAGGTCTCTTAAAGTTTGTTGAGATTCAATCATTTTATGACTCTCTACAAATTCACAATTATAATCAAATAAATTATGAATGAAAATATAATTATAATCAAATAAATTATGAATGAAAATATAATCACTTTTATTATCACTAATGTGTGCATTGGTACTAGCTTTATTAAGTATATGATGCAAAGTTCTATCTATTATAGGATGAAGGGCATCAGACAAGAAGAACTAGACCAAGTCATGAGGTATGAGAAGAAAATAATGAAACACAATAAATCTTGGTAATTCCAACAATATCCTTATTACTAAAACGAAGTGGAAAAAAAAACAAAATGTTTATAATGAAATCTAAAAAAATAAAAAATACCGACAAACAGTTCTAAAAATCAAATAAAGTGACTAAATTTTTCAATTTTTTTTAGAATAATAAATATTCAAAAAATTCAAAACGTTTTCTTATTAATCCTACAACCCCGTACAAATAAAGAAAACAAAAAACAAAAATTAATAAAAAAAAGACTTAAATTAGATGATATAAACAGAGAGTCTCAAAAAAAATGTCAATTTAATATGTTGCCACACATTATAAAAAAATAGTTATTAATATATAACGTAGGATAACCACACTCAAATAGTTTCATATTGACTCATAAGAGCATCTTTAACGCATAGTTGTTAAACCAAAATTCTTTATATCTTAAGTTAGTAATAAGGAATTTGCATTATAAGAAAGCTGACATGACATCCAAATGAACTAAAATTTAGTTTCTATTATCTATATAGTTAACGTTAACCATGTGAAACCTATTATAATATTATTTAATATTAATAAAATATTCCAAATATTCCAACAACATTAAAGTAAGGATATGATATTTGAAAATAGTAACGGTCATATTATCATTTTTTACCTTCTATAAATTCTATAGAAATTTTAATTTTTTTTACACACAGTTTTATTTCTAAATTTTTTTCTTTCAATTTTCAATCTTATTTATTTATCAAATGAATCCCAACCAATCGAATCCTTATTGTAATTATATTCTTATAAAAATGTAATTTTGTTATGTATTATTGTTGTGAATTTTATATCATTTTTAATTTTATAATAAAATATATTTAATATTATTTTTAAGTTTTTAAGGTAAATTTTATTTAAAAAATTATATGTATTTTAATTAAAATAATTAAATTAATGGTAACTTGAATAAAAAATATAAAATGTGGGGTCAAGTTTTGGTTTCTTATAGACAACCACCATTAAAAGTAAAAACTACTCAAATCAACTATAAATTTTTTAAATCCTACAAATCACTTTAGGCCCACAAAAAGTATCTTAGTTTATCCATTTAATTTACTCCCACTAAAGATGCTCTAACTAAATTAAACTAAAATTGATATATGCAAGTGTCACTCAATCTTATGCAAATTTATAATTTTTATTATTAAATAAAGCGTCACAATTTATAGTTAAAGAATCAAACATCCCCAAACTACAACCTATTAATTATGCCCTAAGGAACCAAATTGTGTCAAACTAAATTCTATCAAAATTTGAATTAAACATTGAAATAGCAATATAATTAGATAGGAAAGGCGTTGAATCAATGAAGTTTAAGAAATACCATAAAAAACAAAATATCTTAATGAAATGAAGAAACATTGATACTTAAATAATACTTCTTTAAACTTTGCAAGGGAGAATTAAAAAGAAACAAAAAAAATTATAATAAAAATAACACTTAAATAAAAATGAAGGGAATAAAAATCTGAGTCGTTTTCATTACGAACTAGTAGGTGGAATTAACATAAAACTTGTATCGTTTTAGTTTTCAAATGCCTCCTCATACGCATCAATCTCATACTCATATCTTAAGCAATGAGTTCCACGTCAAAAAAGAATAAAAAATGTAAATCTTTTTAAAAATAAGTAAAAAAATAAAATAAAATTTAATTATGACTTAATTTAAAATAAAAGAAAGTTAAAAAAAATACTAAAATTAAACACAAGAAGCTTTCAAAATGTCGAAGTAAAAAGATGGAAAAGATGTATTAAAATGCAGTGATTAATAATCTTGTGTGAGATATGCCTAATTTAAAATACCAATTAGTTGCTCTTCAAGAGACATATTACAAAGGGATGCTTGTGGAAACTTATTTTCATTCCAAAAAAAATTATTTTCTCCTCAAGATCACTAAAACTTTTACATATTCATTTGTTTGGATCACTAAGAACTAGAGGTAATAATTGGATCTATTAAGACAAAATTCATCTATAAAAAAATTTATCCAATTCATCCACCACATAAAAAATAAGTTAATAGATTGGATTAAATACATCCATTTATATGCATAAATGGATTCGATTCATCCAACATATTTTAAGGATTCAATAGATTATCTTTATTTTAGTTAGATTTAAATTTTTTTAAAATAATTAAAAATAGATTTTTTTTTAAAAAAGAATTGATTTTTTTTCTAATAAAAAAATCAAAATTTTTCCAAAAAAAAAAATTGAATTTTTTTTCCGAAACAAAAAACCAATTTCTTTTCCGAACAAAAAAATTGATATTTTTCAAAAGTTAAAATATCAATCTTTTTTTTGAAAATACAAAAAATAATTTTTTTAACAAAAAAATTCAATTTTTTTCATGAACATATACAAAACAATTTTTTTAAATACAAAAGATGAATTTTTCGAAAATAAAATAAAAATTGATTTTTAAAAATAAAAAAATACATTTAGGTTTTTGAAATAAAAAAAAAGTTGGATGCCATCCATTAAAAATATGTTAATGGATGGATTAGATGGATTTTATTCTTAATGGATGAATTGGATTTAATAATTTTAAAAAAAATTCAGTGAATTGTTAATGGACTAATGAATTGTTTTAATCCATCTATTAAGAATCCAATCCATATCTATCCAATCCATCCATTTTACCCCTACTAAAAACTATTATTATCGACAGTAAAAAAATGACTTCTTATTATTGACGACTGCAATAGATAAATATGGATAAAATTTAAATATAAGGACGAAATACACTTTGTGCTCTTAGTTTTTGTTTTCAAACAAGTGCAAGTAAAAACAATTTTCAAAATTGAAGGTATAAAATGTAATTATGGTGGGGAATTATAAAATAAAACTTATGAAAACTTTTGTAAGAAAATGACATTTTTATTGTTTATCATGTTCTAAAATTCCACAATAAAATAAAATGAAGTTGCAGAAAGAAAAAACATATATATTTAAGAGATTAATAGAATCATGATCAATGAGAAAAATATTATTAAGTACTTCTAGAAAATGATGCATATCCGTAAGTGTACAGTATAATCATATAGTTAAATAAGATCGTTTCCTGTTATGTAACTAGTTAAAATGATCTTTTGGTTGGTTTGAGATATTTTGATTGATTAAAATTATAATATACGAGTCTTTGCATTATTATTCATTACCTAGAACAAAAAATATAATTCTATGTTCGTTATTTTATTACAAGAATTCAACTTGTGCAGAAATAATAGTGATGGTAGATTAT
Organism: Lathyrus sativus; assembly: GCA_963859935.3. Lineage (NCBI taxonomy): Eukaryota > Viridiplantae > Streptophyta > Magnoliopsida > Fabales > Fabaceae > Lathyrus > Lathyrus sativus. The sequence goes on along the minus strand of OZ012741.1, from coordinate 582,475,533 downwards.
ATCTAATTTTAGAGCATATAAATGTGTCTTGAACCGATGAATAACCTAATTTTGTTGGTTTGTTAATTGGAAATACTCTTTAAGTGAAGCTATTAAAAATATAATGTATTCTCAAGAGAATCAAAACTACTTCTATATTTTGATTCTCTTGTTTAATCGTTATATATAAGGTATCAACTAATAGCTAGTTATAGTCAATTCTTTATGGATGATAAATGTAACGTATAAGTTAGTTGGACTAAAAGATGCCCAATTTTTATTTTTATTAGTAGGATTAAAGTAAAAATCTCAAGTGCGAGGAGACTCGACGTAACTTCAGATTGTGGGGAAATTCAAGATAAATAATGTGTGTATATCTCTCTTGGTTATCTCTTTGCCATGAACATTTTCATTTGATTTTTTTATTTTAAAAATTTACAAAGAATTTGGAACCTCAACACAATTAAACCTCATTTTCTTATGTTTTTTCACCTTTAATTTTATGATGTTGAATATGTATGAATGACCATTAATTGAATACACCCACTACAAAATGAGAATCTTCTTGGACAAACATGTCACAATCTGAGTGAACTATCTTTAGAGTGCTTTACATTGAAATATAATTAAAGATAGAGAGAAGAAGCATGCTAGTCAATAGATAATTCCACATATAATCTCTAACATATATGTGGAGGAATATAAAAATGCCATAACACACATACTAAACTGAAATCCTGAAATACAAAATCTATTTTTGTTCTATCTTGAAGCTTAATAAGGGGAAAAAGTCCACTTTGTTAAAATATAGAATATACTATGCCTTTGACATTATGAAAGTAGACCAAATATTTGATAATCAGCTTAAACTTAAGTAGTTTAATCTATTAGATGGTCCCAAGATATCTTAAGCAAAGGAAATCAAAGGCAATAGGTATTACAAGTAGCACATCTCACATAAGCATGCAACAATAAATTGTGTTGTTTTCTGAAGGGTCATTCATAAGTCCATAAAGGAAGGGATGTTCCAGTTTGCCGACAAGGAGCTAATGTAGATGGTACTATTTGCCAATCTATTCCCATCCATGAATATAACTATGGTATCTTTTTTTCAATCAATAGGGTCCAAAAAGGCTGAGGAGATAGACAAATAAATGAGGTAGCATAACAATCAAATCCCTATAGGAAGTTAGACAAACAAATAAAGAATTTGTGGAACCATGTTTTGTAGGTTAAGTAATAAAGGAAGTTCTCATGGTATTAATGATGAATATGCTTTTGATAATGACAACTAAATACAAGCATAACAAAAATTTAAAGATGCAAGCAGACTCGGTAGGATTTGTTGATCACTGCAAATACTCTCTAATGATGGTACTTAAACAAAATACAACTCAAGCGTCATCTTCAAGAAGAATTTAAACATGTGTCTACGATTGAATTACCTGACAATTCTTGAAGCTTCAAAGTGTGAAATAGAGGAAGTGTAAGTGATCTCCCTGTTGTGTCTGAGTGAAAAGTATTTTGTAAAAGCATATATTTTTTGTAAATTTTTATGGTTAAACCACACACACAAGCTAAAATATGTTTCCAAACATATTTTTATTAAATAATTAATCCTAAAAATGTTTTGAAGATGTTCCAGTTGAATCAAGAATTGTATGACTGATTTTAGATAAAATTTGCATTGTCCAATCGATTGACACTTATACTCAATTGATTAGGCTAGTGAAAAGTTGTCCTTCATTGTTTATGACAACGTCTTAATGAATGACAACAAATCTATATCCTTTCCTTTCATTTTAAACATGTTAAACAATTACTTTGAGGCCTTTCAATCGATTGGTGCAAGATGTTAATCGATTGATACATTAATTTTGCCCCAATAAATTTTCCTTTTTTGTGTCACCCTCTAGCCTATAAATACAGGTATCTTCTCTCATATTTTTACATCCAGCATTGTGAGCATCCTATCTCACACCTCACATCTCTCTCTCTCTCTCTCTCTCTCTCTCTCTCTCTCTCTCTCTCTCTCTCTCTCTCTCTCTCTCTCTCTCTCTCTCTCTCTCTCTCTCTCTCTCTCTCTCTCTCTCTCTAATTTTTTTTAAAACTTTCTCTCACTTAAGTTTAGGTGTAGTACTTCGAAAGTTCTTGTGTTTAGTGAGACATCTTTATAATTCTGGAAGGACATTATTGTAAGTTTACCGAGAAATATTTTAAATTGGTTGAATAATTAAATAAATCAAATTAAATTTTAGCGATTGGTCCCAATGCTTGGTATTATTAATACAAGAAATCCGTATATGATATAATACCTCATTTAAACCTTAATGAAAAATGTGTTTATTTTAAAAATTGTTGATCATCTAGTGTGAGGGGCATGGCCATGTATCCATCCATTAAAGGGAAAATCACTTGAATTTACCCAAAACTGAAGAAGAGTGTGTGCCCAAAGTCACTATGGAGGAAGTAATACCTTCCTTGAAGACAACCATCAAAGATAGTTGAGAGTTAAGAGTTCAATGAATGGTGAAGCCTTATCTCACATACTTGAAGGGAAATGGTTAGTTAACAAGAAGGTCAGACCCAAGACACCTCATGTAACCACCCTTACTTGAATTAAAAAAAATGGAGATGGCATGTAATATTATTAATACTACAAATAATGCATGACGTGATTCCTAAAGTGGTTTAAGGAACACTTAATTAAAGCCTCACATGTCCATTGTATATAACTATGATAAAATCACTTGAAACATGTTTTCTTTCTTTTCATAACTTTAGGTTTTAAGGTATACTTTTACATGATTCTGAAGGGAAATTAAGATATAAAACATAACAGAAAACATAATTTTTTGTTAAGTTGATCCTTGTGAATGATGCATGATCGGTGATGGAAATAGTTATCTTTTACAACGATTAACACCTTTGATGAAGAATCAGAAGAGCGGTCTCAAATGATAAACAAAAATCAATGCCTCTACTCAGTCCACATAAACACAGTTCCTTCAAACTCAGTGCTTGTTACTATGAATAAAGACGAGAGAGAGAGAGAGAGAGAGAGAGAGAGAGAGAGAGAGAGAGAGAGAGAGAGAGAGAGAGAGAGAGAATACACTAGGATTTAAATTTGAATTTCATTAAGTGTAAAAGCTTTTGCATAAGGGTTATAATTATAAAAACGTTTTTGTAAGCTACAGCCTAAAAAATCCCACTTAAGGGGAATATAACTTACAATGTATTGTATTTCACCTAAGCGCACAATATCTTACAGTATTCCGTATTTAACTTAAATGCATCGTGTTGCACCCCAAAATTTCCGGGTTTCTTTGGTATTCAACCGTCTTCTACCTTTGAATGGTTGAATGTCGTTCGCTCTCAACCCTTCAGGTCCAAGCCGTTTGAATAGGGGCAGATGTTGCACCCCAAAATTTGACCAACCATTTCTCACAATTTGGCTTATGTTTCGACTCATTTTTCATTTTGCATTTGCATACCGCATACCTTGCATTTTTCAGTCAGATTGGCTTTATCGGGATTGCAGCCTCTTCTCGCGTTGTAGGCATTTCAGGCCAGTTCGAATACGAGGATTTGTTTTTGAATTGGTGCTCGTCCCGGTGTTTTCAGCTCTCGTTGTTGTTTTTGAGGACATTTCGGTGTCCGGTTTTTACCGTTCATTTCGCTGTATTCGCGCATTTATTTTCTAATCGATTTAAGTGGCTTTATTGCATTTTTAGTTTTTTTCCCTTATGTTCTAGATTTTAAATAGATTTTTGAATAGTTTTAATAGGATAATTCTTTTTCTAGAATTTTTTAAATAGGTTTAAATAGGTCTAATAGATTGTTTCCTATTTTTAATGGGTTTAGAATTTAATAGAGTAATTTCTTGTTAGATATTAATTGGCTTGCTTAGATTTTAATAGATCTTAAATGAATTTCTAGATGTAATTCTTTTTAATAGAAATTTTATGGATTTAATTTATTTTTAGGATTAATTAGATATTAGTTAGAATATTAATCATTTTAATTATGGGAATTAACTGGAGTCAGAATTAATTAGATGTTAATTAGGGTTTTAATTCATTTTAATTGGATTAATTAGTTTTAATTAGGTCTAGAAGGTATTAATTTTGTTTAGTATTAATGGGGTCTTTTTAATCATCATTAAGAAATTAACCAGATTTTAATTGAGTTTGTTAATTGTCATTTTTGGTGGGCCAAATGTCCAATTCTGAGGCCCACAAGTCCATCTTCCGCCACTTGTCAGTATAAAACGCTTAACACGTATTTCTCTCTCTGGACGCCACCTCATATCCACCAAACCCCACACTTCGCTGACACCTCATGCCACGCGTCCCTCCCTCGCACTGCATGCTCACCACGTGTCTCACGTCTGTCTCACCCTCACCCCTCTCCCGCCGGCCATGCAGCCACCGCCAGAATCGGTAACCATCACCGGAACTCCGTAACCACTCACCGGAAAACCGCAACTGTCACCGGAAAACTTCAACCGTCGTGAATCTTCATCCAACCTTCCGCAACGTTCATCATCATCATGATCTCCAGAATCATCAACCATCATCGTCCTCTTCATGATTCTCCAGAAATCCGCCGTATTCATTCATCATCTTCATTCAACTTCGTCGGAATCTTCATCAAGAAACCTCCAGAATCATGAACCTTCATCCATCAGTTCTTTAAGAAACCTCCAGATCTTCGTCTTGTTCATCAGTTCATCAAAGATCTTCACAACCTTCCACCGGAGACTTCATCTTGCTCATCTGTTCATCAACGCCTTCATCAAGTTTTCCAGAAAATCCAGAAACAACAATATTTGTCAAGATCTTCAAGATCTTCGTCGTCCTCTTCACTATGTTCATAGAGCCAGATCGCTTCATGAACTTTCCACTCCATCAAGACCTTCATCCTAATTCTTGCAAGATTTTTCAGAATCTTCAAACAACTCTACCGAGATTCATCAACGTTTTTCCTAATTCGTCATCAAACCTTCATCAATTCTTCGTACTTTTCAAGATCTGCTTCGTCATCCTCAAGCGTCAAGATCCTCCATCAACGCAACAATAATCCTTCCAGATTCATCCACAACTTCGCTTCGTCATTCCAACAATCTCCTTCGTAGACGTTTTCTCCAAACTTCATCAACATGCACTAGAATCTTCTTCGTTTTTAACAGGTTTGGGAGATGAGACGATGAAGAGAAGGTTTGGGAAGAGAATGGAGGAGATTGAGGTTGAGACGGTTTGAGATTGAGAGTGAATGGAGGTGATGACAACGAAAGTGGAAGGGAAACAACAATGGAGGTTTGGGATCGGAGAAGAAGGAGGTTGGTTGAGGGTGACGGCGACAAGGTGGAAGAAGGGAGAAACTTAGGGTTTCTGAGGGGAGATTGAGAGAAGGAAGGAGAGGAAGAGTTAGCGGGCCTTGGGCCCAACGTGCCATTTCCTGGACCGTACCCCCCTTTTTCCTTAATCGCACCCCTTTCTGTGCTGGTTTTTTGCTACGGATGGGCTTAGGCCCAACAACATTTTCACTGGCTATACCCCTCAGTTTCAGCGCGCACCCCCCTTAGTTCTATTGTTTTTGTTATTTGTTTTCTGATTGTATTGTGGACTGGGCCCAATTTTGTTTTTCTGCATTTCACCCTTGTTATGCTGATGTACCCCTTTCCCTTTACATTTTTAACTTTTTTTTTGTATTGGATGGTTGATTGTAATAATTGTAGTTTTTATTTTTCTATTTTTCTTTTAGGGATTATTTTTATAGTTTAGGATATTATGCATATTTTTACTATAGATTTTAATATAGAATTTATAGTCTATTGTTTTTAGGATATTATAGAGATTTTAGTATAGAATTTTTCATTCTTTTTTCTTTATAGCAAATTATAGAATATTATGCTTAGTATAGGTTTGACATTTGATTTTCTTTATAGAATATTATAGAATATTGCATAGTATAGAATTTTCATTCTATTTTCTTATAGGATATTATTAGAGTTAGATAGATTTTATATGCTATTTTCTATTATGCATTTCTTTAGAGATTTTATTTCTATTAGAGATTTATTTTCATATTTTAGGAGTAGAATTTTATTTCCATTTGTTAGTGGAGTTCTCTCCTCATTTCTTTTCTCATCAAATTTTTATCTCTGATTTTATTTTTGGCTGGCCGTGTGACATGATTCAATTGGAGAATGATTTTCGATATCATTTCTCTATCTTGTCTTTGACACGGATATAAATACGCTACCTCTTAGAGTTCGATTTCTCGTATAAGTCGAACCATGACGGTCTAAGCATTACATTGTTCCTGATTCGAGCGTCCTCATCAAGGATCCAGAGAGGAGAAGGTTGGAATGGAGCTTGCGCACATGTCAGGAGCCAACGGAGCCGCTTCGTTTGATATTTTCTTCCTTATTCGAGTCTTCGTGCAACCGTCGAGTGTTGTGAGTTGTAGCGTTAGATACGTGGGAAATAACAATCGAGCGGTCTCCCCTTGATCGTTTAAAGTGTTTAGTATATATCCCTTGGGTGATATACGACGCACCCGCTCCTACGTATCAGGTTCTTGCGTGTGTGTCCCGGGTTCCTTCCCGTTTAGGCGTGTTAGGCCTGCTTCCTCTTTGTTCTCGCCCCCGTGCGATCGAAACCTTTTCTTCTCACATTCATGCGATTGAGACCCCTTCTCTTGCCCCTGTGCAATCGAGATGTGCTTCCCATAACGCCGAACTACATTTGCTCTGACCTCTCGTGCCAGACGAGAGTACGTAGGCATAGGATTGCGATAATCCTAGCGAGCTCTCTTCTCCCTTCTCCCTTTTCCCTGTTTTGCTGTAGTTGGCTGAACTACAACCACTCTGATTTCTCGTACCAGACGAGAATATGTAGGCATAGGATACGATATCCTAGCGAGCACACTAACAACTAACTTCTATGTTCTCTCGCTGCCGTGCGATCGAGACTTTCCCGCTAACGACTAATCTTTCCTTTTCTCTTGTCCGAGCGCAATTGAGGCCAGACCCGTAGTTCTGATTTTCGTAGGTCCCCGTACCTTTAAACCTGACATACTACGTCCATTCTATCGCAAATAGGTAACACCTAAGTCTCCGCCGAGCGAGCAGCATACACCTAACTGCTAGAATGCGTATGCTAGTATCTTCAATCCTTTCTCTCACCCCCGTGTGATCGAGAACCCCCTGTCTAGCCGTAGTTAGCCCGAACTACGTAAGCTATGATCTTTCACGCCGTGTGAAAGTACGTAGGCACGAGATGCGATATCTCGGCGAGCAATCTCCCCCCGTAGTTTCCTGAACTACGTTGACTCTGACTTTCCCATTGAACGAGGGAATACGTAGGCATAGAGCGCGATGCTCTATCGAGTCAGTTCTTTCCGTTTAGCTTTAGTAGCCGTAGATAAATTGTTTTTCACCCGTAGACAAACTAGCAAGCATGGATCCCATCGAGTACGATGGACGTGAGGGGTGCTAATACCTTCCCCTTGCGTAACCGACTCCCAAACCCAGACAATGGTTGCGATGACCTTGTCATATACCTATTCGTCAGGTTTTTCCGATCGTTTCCTTTCCCGTTCTGAGGGATAAATAACGAAAGGTGGCAACTCTTCTGTTTTGGCGGCACCTTATTTTCACAGTAGCGACAGCTGGCGACTCTGCTGGGGACTGCGATAGTTTCCTGGGGATCCAACGTCCCCTGTGCGAGTCAATCGAGGGATCCAACGTCCCTGCGAGAGTCAATCCCAGCGCTTGTTTGCTTGGCTGTGGGTGTTTATTTTTGCGTTGTATGTTGTATATTATTGTATTTACATTTCCCGCACTATTTTATTATCTGTTGCTATTGTGCTGTTGTGGGAGGGGAGCTCTGATGAATGTTAAGCCAAACTCAGGCTCAAGTACATACCTAGCACTAGAAGCCGATTAGTGGTGAACCTGCATGTTAGGCATGCACTAGTTCCCACAAAATCTGCACTCAGACGAGATTCTTTGAGATGATTTCTATTTCCAGCCCTATGGGCCATTGAAAGGATTTCAGATCTAAGGATTGTCGACTCTGGGAACCGATCATTTGGGATTCAGCTAAGTGAGGTCGCTTCAAGAGATGATGATGCCACACCTTCTGGGTATCGTATCATCGTTTCTTGAAAGTCTGTGACGCTGATGACCGCATAGGATGCCGAACTTGTGTCAGTTTAGGTCCATACCTGTGAGTGGGAGGGTTTTTGCAGGAAACTTGACTTCCATCCTACCTGGTATTTTGGTTTTCTCTCGTCAGAGCAAACTTATCCCGTCAGCAGCACAGCAGTATTCAGAGCTTTGTGGGGGTTGTGATCTCGTGTTTGCTGCATTAGCATTTTGCATTGCATTTCATGTGCATTTCATGCTTGCATGTCCATCCTCAGCCGGAACAGGAAGCTTACCCGTCTTTTGTCCAACTCGCAGTTGACTTCTCGACATTCGTATTAGACTTGAATTAGTTTCTAGAAGGATCATGAACTCCGGAGAGCAGAATCAGGTTGTTACCAGGGCCGAGTTTGAATTGTTGAAGAACCAGTTGAGTCAGTTCATGGAAGCCATAACAGCTATGACTAGGGGAGAGGCTAATGATCAGAGGACTCCGGTGAATAATGTTGCTCAAGCCCAGCCTATGCAAACCCTTGTCAGAGACAAAGATGCATCTTCTCTCCATGATATAGACTATCAGCGTTTCACTTTCCCTGTGCCAGATCATCAGAGGGCTGCCCCGAAGGTTAATGCTGAGAACCCGCGGGCTGTTGAGTATATGAGAGGATTCCAACTATTGGAAGATCAGGTTGCCGCTCTGATGAGTCAGAATACTCTTGATTTGAAGGCTGCTAGCATGTGTCTGGTGCCAGGCCTTGTGCTGCCTCCAAAGTTTGAGATGTCGAATTTTGAGAAATACAAAAGGGATAGCTGTCCGAAGCTACATTTGGTTATGTTATGCAGAAGAATGACTTCACATGTTACCAATGACAAGCTTATGATTCATTGTTTCCAAGATAGTTTGATCGGAGCACCTGTGGATTGGTACATGCAGTTGGAGAGTGATAGCATCAAATCATGGTCAGATTTAGCCAATGCCTTCGTGAAGCAGTACAACTACATCCTGGATATGGCTCCTAGTCGTGTGCATTTGCAAGAATTATCTCATGCGGAGAATGAATCTTTTAGAGGGTATGTGCAGAGATGGAGAGAATTGGCTGCTCGTGTTCAACCACCACTTCTAGGCAGAGAGTTGGTTGACATATTCCTGGGTACCTTGAAAGGCCATTACTTTGACAAGTTGATTAGTGGTAGAGTGTCGAACTTTGTTGACTTGGTGATAGCAGGAGAACACGTTGAGAGCGGAATCAAGAGCAAAAAAATTCGAGACATCTCAGATACTTCGGTTTATGAAGATGAATTAGTTGTCAGTTCCCAGGAGGAATGGGAAGGAGGAAGCGATGTTGTCTCAGAATCTCTAGCATCTCAGGCTCAGTTTTCAGACACTTCGAGTGCTCAGAGCCAGCAACTTGTTGGGTCTGTATGTCAGATATTTGTTCCCTGCCAGAGTCAACGGTTATATCGTCGTCAGCTGCGTCAGCACGCCCGACGAAGATTAGGGAAACCTGAAAGGCAGTTTACTCAGCTACCAGTGTCATACAGTCAGTTGTTGCCGAATTTGGTCAAAGGTGGGCTGATAGTGCCGAAAGAGACTAATCCAATGATCCCGCCTTACCCTCTAGGTTTTGATGCCAACGCCCGCTGTGAGTACCATGTTGGGGCACAAGGGCATTCAACAAATGACTGTAAGGTGCTTAGAAGCCAAGTTCAGACTTTGCTAGACTCTAACAGGATATCTATCACGCCTCAGGGTGTCGACCTTCCTTCATCCAGCCAAGTGAGTGTATCAGCTCATGTTATGGGAGAGCTCGCTGAGAGCAGATGTTTAGAGGAGTATCAGGATAACTTCGACGAGCAAATTTGAAGATTGCTGGCTCAGCAGCAGATCAAGTTCGAAAAGCCCGGTTCCCCGAAGCTGGCAATCTGTGTTTTATCACGTCATTTCTTTGCATTTGTAGTTTCTTTCCTGTTAAAGCACAAATTGCATTCGTAAAACTTGTATTGTTTTCAATTGATATTGATAATGAAGCGAATATGCATGTTTTGAGTTAATCCATTAGTGTTCACTCAATGTTTTTACAGGTATCCAACGCTTGGTTAAGCGGAATTCGGGAAGGATGACAAAGTTTAAAGACGCACAAGCTTCCGATTGTATGCTTTTGAAAATAAAACCTACTGATGATGTACAGGCATTGTTTCAAATCCCTAAACACCAGAGTTATAAGGAAGATAATTCCTTGTCAACCCCTTTGAGCCTAGTAGTAGGAGTTTCTTTCGGAAAACGAAAAAACCCTCAATCTTAACCCGGGGCAGGGTAGGTGTTAGCTAATTTGACCAAGCGTCCAAATTGCAGAAAGGAGTGTCCGTTCGAGGATCAATCACACCTCTAGAGGTCGTGCCTAAAAACCACGGAGGTTAAGCGCCAGGAGTGAAACAGTCACATTATTCCCCTAATAGTCAGACAACCAGTGTCACACGACTTGTTTAAAAAAAAAAAGAAGAGCAAAAAGAATCAAAAGCCCGCTAAGTCAAAACTTGAAAACAAATGACTTAGGCAAAAATGGGGGCATCCCGCTGGACTTAATAAGCAAAAGAAGCTCAAAAGAGTCAGTCCAGGCAAAAATTAGGGAAAGCGAAAAACTGAAGAAAAAAAATGAAAAGGATTACAAAAGAAAAAGTCCTCAAACAAAATACGAGTCGTGTGACCCCAAGTGGCAAAGACGAAAAGTGAGTGGCTGTCACTCCAAAAACTCCTAGTTTCTCGAACTATCACTCCTATCTTTCAACCTTTAAGAGGTAAACACTAAGGTCGAATTAGCCGAACGTAGGATTGGAGAACATCAAGGAGAATGGGTGGGTTAAAATAAACTTTGAACCTTTATCCTTTCCTTTCAAAATCGTGAACCTGACCATGTTACAACCTTCAAAAGTCCTAATTGAAGCAGGTTTGTTTCGAAGGCATACTTCGGTAAAGATCGCGTCGAAACTGACTCCTAAAAGGGTTCTTCTTACCATGTTGGTACTGATGTTGATATTATGATAAATGATTTGTTCATTATATGCCATAAACTGTTTTTCCTTTTCCAGTGAACAAATTGGATGTCAAAACTGTCATATGCATTGCATTAATATATCTGTTATGCAGAACAACTGGTTTTACCTGCGAGTAAGCGCTTGACAGCAGGAAAGTTTCCTACAGTGGGAAGTCTAATTAGGATAGAATACAGAACGCCCGAATACTCCGTGAACCGGGGCAAGCTATATCAGGCAATCCCTAGTGATGTCAGTCGTCTGAAGTTGGTTATTCTGAAGCAGTCAGGTCGAGATTTGGATGAATCTCTCGAGGACAACCAGTGTATTTCCCCACAAATCAGCCAATCCGAGGCAAAGTCGTTGTAGACAGGGGCATGCCACTCAAAGAAGCGCAAAATTTGTTTCTTGCCCGAGGGGCATTTGATCTGAAGCATCTCTCCGAGGTTCAGAGTGCTGGGGCAGTTCATGTCAGACCATCAGGGTACGGATTTTCAGTTTTCCATTCGAGGAATATCCCCAAAGAGATCCCACAGACTGGGGAATATCAGAAGCGAAGGAATTGTTCCTCTCCGTGTCCTCAGAGCAACTCAAGCAGGTTCAGCCAATATTCAAGTGTGAGACGAATGTCGGGAAGTCATGCTATTATCCCTTGACCCTTCAACCAGAAACCGTGAATTCAGATGGGATGTTTTCCAGTGTCAGTCATACCTGACCCACCACGGATAGCCTAAAGTCCAATCCTTATTGGCAATCGTCAGGAAGCCCAATCCTTATTGGCGCGCCATTCCTAAAGCCCAATCCATATTGGCAATCACCGTGAGGCCCAATCCGTGTTGGCTCATCAATCTCAGAATCCAATCTTCATTGGTACGCAGAAAGACTTCATCTGTTTTCCCCAGCAAAAGTCCAATTTTCATTGGCACGTGTAAGCTATCCCCAGGGAAGTACAATCATACTTAGCACCGTTGGTTATCCCCCCAGTGGAGTCGGTTCACCTTTCCAACATTTATTTTGCTGGAATAATTCTGTGATACCCGGTTATCCCCAGCGGAGTTAGCTTTGTCGTCAGCATTTATTTTGCTGAAGCGGTTCTGTATCCAGTTTCTCCAGCAACGGAGTCGGCTTCATCTTTCCAGCATTTATTTTGCTGGAATGGTCCTTCTGTGTACAACTTTTCTCCAGCAGCCCGAGCATGCATTTGCACCTTGCATATATCATCATATTTGCATCATATTTGCATTTCATCGTCAAATGCGTAGCAGTCCATCTTATATGGAGCATTACGCCATAGAGAAATTCAAACATACGCATATGCATCCAAAGCATAAGCCAGTTTTCTATCAGCCTTCCGTGACAAGGTGAATCACTCGGCAATCAGTTCAGGGGCATTTACCCAGCAGCTTTGTTCAGACAGCTCTTTGGGTTATTTGATTTTCAGATCATACGACGGTTATGCTTTGTCCATCAATCATCTGATGACGACAGACTTTTCTTTCCGTCAATCCCTATTGACGACGTGTACCTTCGAGCAGGTTTTTTTTGCCCATCAGTTCCAATTGACGATGTGTTTTTCCCTGCAGGAGATTGGAATTCTTGTTCAGGATGGTCTCCGAATATTCAGATTTTTTGGCATGAGATATGTGATGATGACGTTTGTCCTATCATGTGTGTTTTTATCAGAGTTACTTGGTTAAGTTTCCCTTCTTCCCCAGCGAAGTTTTCCTCAGATTGTTGTTACGTCAGCGTTAAAAGATCCCATGGATTAAACCTTCAGATTTTTACCCGTGTTGACGGAGATTTTTACCCGTGTTGACGGAGATTTTTACCCGTGTTGACGGAGTTTTTTACCCGTGTTGATGGAGATTGTTACCCGTGTTGACGGAGATTGTTAACCGTGTTGACGGAGTTGTTACCTGTGTTGATAGAGTTATCACCCGTGTTGATGGAGTTGGTCCCGTGGAGTTGTTCGTTCAAGTCTTCGGATGCCAGATTTGCACTTTTATTTAGTGCTTCGCCTGTTTCCTTGGAAAAAGATGTCAAGGTCGCGCTTTACGTAGCGCCAATATCTGTTTTCAAAAAAAAATTCCCCAGTGGAGTTTTCCCTCAGGGTTGCTGTCACGTCAGCATTTCAAAAGAGAAAAATTTCAGAGATTAGACATCTGAAGTCATTACTCGTCGTCAAGGTTAATATCTGGCAGTTGACATCAGAGTTTCCCCGACAGCATTCTCCTCAGTTGGCTGTTATGGCTTCATAATTAGACTTTGGAGTTTGTTATATCAGCATTACACGGCTTCATAATTAGACTTTGAAGTTGTTACCATCATGACATGGCTTCATGATTTGAATTTGGAGTTATTGTCAGTTCTGAAAGGCTTCATAATTTGACTTTGAAGTTGCTTTCAACGTTCAGCGGCTTCATAATTAGACTTTGAAGTTGTTACCATCATTACATGGCTTCATAATTTGACTTTGGAGTTATTGTCAATTCTGAAAGGATTCATAATTTGACTTTGAAGTTGCTTTCAACATTCAACGGCTTCATGATTTGACCTTGAAGTTGTTGTCAGCATTTTAAAAGGAAGATTTCAGTGATTAGACGGTTGAAGTCATTACTTGTTGTTACGGCTTCATAATTTGACTTTGAAGTTCGTCAGCATTGGATGCTCCATAATTAGACTTTGGAGATGTTATCACTATTACAATGGCTTCATAATTAGACTTTGAAGTTGTTGTTAGAATTTCCTCAGAAGGAGTCTAGGAGGCTTCATAATTTGACTTTGGAGTTCGATAGAGTTTTCCTTGAATTACTGTTACGTCAGATTTGCACGGCTTCATGATTAGACTTTGGAGTTCGTTACATCAGCGCTACAAGGCTTCATGATTTGATTTTGAAGTTGTTGTTGGCATTTTTAAAGGGAGATTTCAGCGATTAGACGGTTGAGATTGTTACTTGTTGTCAAGGCTTCATGATTTGACTTTGAAGTTGTTGCTGGCATTTTTAAAGGGAGATTTCAACGATTAGACGGTTGAAATCGTTACTTGTTGTCACGACTTCATGATTAGACTTTGAAGTTGTTAGCAGCAGTGGACGGCTTCATAATTTGACCTTGGAGTTCGTCAGTGTTAAACGGCTTAATAACTAGACTTCGGAGTTGTTGTTAGAAATTCCCTAGCGGATTTTCCTCGAGTAGTTGTTACGTCAGCATTGTAGACTTCATAATTTGACTTTGGAGTTCGGAAGAGTTTTCCTCGAGTGGCTGTTGCATCAACGTTACACGACTTCATAATTAGACTTTGGAGTCGTCGTTATCAAGTCCCCAACAGAGTTTTTCTAGTTGCTGTTACGTCAGCATTACAACAGCTTCATGATTAGACTTTGGAGTTGTTGTCATAAAGTTTTGTCAGCATTGAATAGCTTCATAATTAGACTTTTAAGTTGTTGTTATTGGCATTTGGTGACTTCATAATTAGACTTTGGAGTTGTTGCCAGATTTTCCCCTGCAGAGTTTCTTGTTCAAGTCTTCGGAGGGATACCTCGCTTTACGTAGCGTCTTCCCGGAGATGGATTTGGTCAAAAGATAGTACATTGACAGTTCCGCGTCTTTATGGAAGATCCCGGATAGTACGGGGATGCCGCACTTTACGTAATGCCCGCTTATTGTAGCGTATACTGGAAGATCGAGTGTGGATTCAATGCCTGTGGCGTCACACAGGTGGTCGGTGTTGAAATCAGGTTTCTTTATCAAATGATTGATCAGTTTGTTGCTGTGACAACTGGGTTCAGTTTTTTGGATATTTGTTCCCCAAGCCGTTTTCGCAGTTTATTTCTGCAGGTTGGCAAATTTCCGGGTTTCTTTGGTATTCAACCGTCTTCTACCTTTGAATGGTTGAATGTCGTTCGCTCTCAACCCTTCAGGTCCAAGCCGTTTGAATATGGGCAGCTGTTGCACCCCATAATTTGACCAACCATTTCTCGCAATTTGGCTTATGTTTCGACTCATTTTTCATTTTGCATTTACATACCGCATACCTTGCATTTTTCAGTCAGATTGGCTTTATCGGGATTGCAGCCTCTTCTCGCGTTGCAGGCATTTCAGGCCAGTTCGAATACGAGGATTTGTTTTTGAATTGGTGCTTGTCCCGGGGTTTTCAGCTCTCGCTGTTGTTTTTGAGGACATTTCGGTGTTCGGTTTTTACTGTTCATTTCGCTGTATTCACGCATTTATTTTCTAATCGATTTAAGTGGCTTTATTGCATTTTTTATTTTTTTCCCTTATGTTCTAGATTTTAAATAGATTTTTGAATAGTTTTAATAGGATAATTCTTTTTCTAGAATTTTTTAAATAGGTTTAAATAGGTCTAATAGATTGTTTCCTATTTTTAATGGGTTTAGAATTTAATAGAGTAATTTCTTGTTAGATATTAATTGGCTTGCTTAGATTTTAATAGATCTTTAATGAATTTCTAGATGTAATTCTTTTTAATAGAAATTTTATGGATTTAATTTGTTTTTAGGATTAATTATATATTAGTTAGAATATTAATCATTTTAATTAAGGTAATTAATTGGAGTCAGAATTAATTAGATGTTAATTAGGGTTTTAATTCATTTTAATTGAATTAATTAGTTTTAATTAGGTCTAGAAGGTATTAATTTTCGTTTAGTATTAATGGGGTCTTTTTAATCATTATTAAGCAATTAATTAGATTTTAATTGAGTTTGTTAATTGTCATTTTCGGTGGGCCAAATGTCCAATTCTGAGGCCCACAAGTCCATCTTCCGCCACTTGTCAGTATAAAACGCTTCACACGTATTTCTCTCTCTGGACGCCACCTCACATCCACCAGACCCCACACTTCGCTGACACCTCATGCCACGCGTCCCTCCCTCGCACTGCATGCTCACCACGTGTCTCACGTCGGTCTCACCCTCACCCCTCTCCCGCCGGCCATGCAGCCACCGCCGGAACCGATAACCATCACCGGAACTCCGTAACCACTCATCAGAAAACCGCAACTGTCACCAGAAAACTTCAACCGCCGTGAATCTTCATTCAACCTTCCGCAATGTTCATCATCATCATGATCTCCAGAATTATCAACCATCATCGTCCTCTTCATGATTCTCCAGAAATCCGCCGTATTCATTCATCATCTTCATTCAACTTCGCTGGAATCTTCATCAAGAAACCTCCAGAATCATGAACCTTCATCCATCAGTTCTTCAAGAAACCTCCAGATCTTCGTCCTGTTCATCAGTTCATCAAAGATCTTCACAACCTTCCACCAGAGACTTCATCTTGCTCATCTGTTCATCAACGCCTTCATCAAGTTTTCCAGAAAATCCAGAAACAAAAATATTTGTCAAGATCTTCAAGATCTTCGTCTTCCTCTTCACTATGTTCATAGAGCCAGATCGCTTTATGAACTTTCCACTCCATCAAGACCTTCATCCTAATTCTTGCAAGATTTTTCAGAATCTTCAAACAACTCTACCGAGATTCATCAATGTTTTTCTTGATTCGTCATCAAACCTTCATCAATTCTTCGTAATTTTCAAGATCTGCTTCGTCATCCTCAAGCGTCAAGATCCTCCATCAACGCAACAATAATCCTTCCAGATTCATCCATAACTTTGCTTCGTCATTCCAACAATCTCCTTCGTAGACGTTTTCTCTAAACTTCATCAACATGCACCAGAATCTTCTTTGTTTTTAACAGGTTTGGGAGATGAGACGATGAAGAGAAGGTTTGGGAAGAGAATGGAGGAGATGGAGGTTGAGACGGTTTGAGATTAAGAGTGAATGGAGGTGATGACAACGGAAGCGGAAGGGAAACGACAATGGAGGTTTGGGATCGGAGAAGAAGGAGGTTGGTTGAGGGTGACGGCGACAAGGTGGAAGAAGGGAGAAACTTAGGGTTTCTGAGGGGAGATTGAGAGAAGGAAGGAGAGGAATAGTTAGTGGGCCTTGGGCCCAACATGCCATTTCCTGGACCGTATCCCCCTTTTTCCTTAATCGCACCCCTTTCCCTGCTGGTTCTTTGCTGCGGATGGTCTTAGGCCCAACAACATTTTCGCTGGCTATACCCCTCAGTTTCAGCATGCACCATCCTTAGTTCTATTGTTTTTGTTGTTTGTTTTCTGATTGTATTGTGGGCTGGGCCCAGTTTTGTTTTTCTGCATTTCACCCTTGTTATGCTGATGTACCCCTTTCCCTTTACATTTTTAATTTTTTTTTTATTGGATGGTTGATTGTAATAATTGTAGTTTTTATTTTTCTATTTTTCTTTTAGGGATTATTTTTATAGTTTAGGATATTATGCATATTTTTACTATAGATTTTAATATAGAATTTATAGTCTATTGTTTTTAGGATATTATAGAGATTTTAGTATATAATTTTTCATTCTTTTTTCTTTATAGCAAATTATAGAATATTATGCTTAGTATAGGTTTGACATTTTATTTTCTTTATAGAATATTGCATAGTATATAATTTTCATTCTATTTTCTTAAAGGATATTATTAGAGTTAGATAGATTTTATATGCTATTTTCTATTACCCATTTCTTTAGAGATTTTATTTCTATTAGAGATTTATTTTCATATTTTAGGAGTAGAATTTTATTTCCATTTGTTAGTGGAGTTCTCTCCTCATTTCTTTTCTCATCCGATTTTTATCTCTGATTTTATTTTTGGCTGGCCGTGTGACATGATTCAATTGGAGAATGATTTTCGATATCATTTCTCTATCTTGTCTTTGACACGGATATCAATACGCTACCTCTTAGAGTTCGATTTCTCGTATAAGTCGAACCATGACGGTCTAAGCATTATATTGTTCCTGATTCGAGCGTCCTCATCAAGGGTCCAGAGAGGAGAAGGTTGGAATGGAGCTTGCGCACATGTCAGGAGCCAGCGGAGCCGCTTCGTTCGATATTTTCTTTCTTATTCGAGTCTTCGTGCAACCGTCGAGTGTTGTGAGCTGTAGCGTTAGATACATGGGAAATAACAATTGAGTGGTCTCCCCTCGATCGCTTAGAGTGTTTAGTATATATCCCTTGGGTTATATACGACGCACCCGCTCCTACGTATCAGGTTCTTGCGTGTGTGTCCCGGGTTCCTTCTCGTTTAGGCGTGTTAGGCCTGCTTCCTCTTTGTTCTCGCCCCCGTGCGATCGAAACCCTTTCTTCTCGCATTCAGGCGATTGAGACCCCTTCTCTTGCCCCTGTGCAATCGAGACTTACTTCCCGTAGCGCCGAACTACGTTTGCTCTGATCTCTCGTGCCAGAGGAGAGTACGTAGGCATAGGATTGCGATAATCCTAGCAAGCTCTCTTCTTCCTTCTCCCTTTTCCCTGTTTTGCTGTAGTTGGCTGAACTACAGCCGCTCTGATTTCTCGTACCAGACGAGAATATGTAGGCATAGGATACGATATCCTAGCGAGCACACTAACAACTAACTTCTATGTTCTCTCGCTGTCGTGCGATCAAGACTTTCCCGCTAACGACTAATCTTTTCCTTTCTCTTGCCCGAGCATAATTGAGGCCAAAATGTAGTTCTGATTCCCGTAGGTCCCCGTACCTTTAAACCTGACATACTACGTTTGTTCTACCGCAAACAGGTAACACCTAAGTCTCCGCCGAGCGAGCAGCATACACCTAACTGCTAGAATGCGTATGCTAGTATCGTCAATCCTTTCTCTCACCCCCGTGTGATCAAGAACCCCCTGTCTAGCCGTAGTTAGCCCGAACTACGTAAGCTCTGATCTTTCACGCCGTGTGAAAGTACGTAGGCACGAGATGCGATATCTCGGCGAGCAATCTCCCCCCGTAGTTTCCCAAACTACATTGACTCTGACTTTTCCATTGCACGAGGGAGTCGTAGGCATAGAGCGCGATGCTCTATCGAGTCAGTTCTTTCCGTTTAGTTTTAGTAGCCGTAGATAGATTGTTTTTCACCCGTAGACAAACCAGCAAGCGTGGATCCCATCGAGTACGATGGACGTGAGCGGTGCTAATACCTTCCCCTTGCGTAACCGACTTCCGAACCCAGACAATGGTTACGATGACCTTTTCTTATACCTATTCGTCAGGTTTTTCCGATCGTTTCCTTTCTCGTTCTGAGGGATAAATAACGAAAGGTGACGACTCTTCTGTTTTGCCGACACCTTATTTTTGCGGTAGCGACACATCGTACATTACATTGTTTTACGATACACTTAAGAGAATCATACCTTACATTCTTTCCTATTTCTCTTAAGTAAACCGTACCTTATGGTGTTTAATATTTAACTCTCTCACTAATATATCCTTATGTGTGTGACCTTAAAAGTTCTCGTGATGTTGGAAATTATAATAAATCGAATATCTAATATAATAAACAGTGAGCGGTATCTAGCAACATATCACTGGCACCCAAGTCACGAAAATTTCATGTGATATGACAAAACCTTTTCGTGATAATGTTTGTGTGTACAACCCTTTTTCCTTTATACACTATTGTTATGTTCAATATTGAGCCCTCAGACATATATCTTATTACGGGGGATGTGCAAATTGCATCTAGGTCACTCGTGTCCCTCAGCATGATTTGTAAAGTACCCATAAAACATCTTGATGGTCATCATGTTACGAACAACATTTGATTCACAATAAATTACTCGACTCCGCATCTAGGGTCCATAGTGTTTTTAGGTTGAATGGTGGTATACACCACTATCACATGACACTTGCATAATATTCTATATGAATACTTGATAACTTTGTATCCATGATCCATGAGATGTGATCATACGCCTATTCATTAATATTATCCCATTTTACAATAAATCTTGACTATGTATACTTTAAGAATATTGTCCTTATGTCTAATGGGATCTTATGATTAAGTGACACTTAATGATTCATTAAACAAACTAACTTTTCTAGGAACTTTATTATTTTGGAAAAACAAACATAACAAAGAATGTCTTTTATTATTAATAAATAATTCTATACAAGTAGCAAGTTTTAATAAAACTATTGGTCTCTAGGGCTTACACCAACAGCTGGGGTATTGACTTCATGGGTCTTTTCCTCCTTATTTAAAGCTTCATATTCTAGTTTTTGTTGTTTATGTAACCTAGAAGGTTGAAGAAATTTCATATGTTTCTAATGATTCATTTATTGTTATTCACTTCTAAAATAATTAATATTTTTTCTAGATTTGGAGAACCTAGAGGTTTGTTTAGGAAAGAGAGAAGCATTTCTGCAATAACAGTCTTGAGAACTTGCTTACTAAATACTATGTGAAGTAAAGGTAGCTATTCCTTATCATCCACAAACTAGTGAATAATTTGATGTTTCCAACCATCATCTGAAGTAAATTCCTGAACAGATGGTTGCTACGTCTAGAAAATACTTGTCAAATAAGCTATATGATGCATTGTGGAATTTTTTTCGAACTGCAGTAAAGCGGCAAAAAGAAAAAATTTAGTTTTGGAAGGATTCCCTCTGGGATTTATATCGTCTCCATAGGGATCGGTGTGAGGGAAAGAAAGTCGTTCAACGGTCTTTATGTTTATGAGCTTGTTGTGAAAATTTGTTGATAGATCAATGGTATAATAAATTAAAGATGAAAATATAAAGACGAAAAGTATAAAGTAAAGACTTAAAATATAAACAAAGCCTTGTTGGGATCAAATCTCATATATTGATAACACATGTATTCTTCTAACCAATTAAACACAAATCAATTTTTCATTTGATATCCTCACGTATCACTACAACAAAGGTCGTCTGTAACGAAACGTCGAAAGAACAATCACATTGTCTCATTGGTGATATCTCACGCAACTCAACAACACAAAGTATTAAGAACTGATAGTCAAGAAAATATTAAGCCTAAATCTATGTCTAGAGTCTATCACTGAACAGATAATCATCCTAGATCCAGGTCTGAAGAGTATATTTCTATAGCAGTTGAAATTAAAGATAAATAGGTAAACAAAGATGACATCCATATCAGCTTCATGATTGATTCTTATAAAACGCCATGATCAGAATATGTACATACACTTTACCTTTTTTACATGCATTAAACAAATTTTCCAAATTTAAGTGAACATAGTTCTTCATCTCTATTATCACGCATCCTCACAACACCATATTGATCTTGCTCATGTTATTCATACTACTAATCAACACAATGAAATAGAAGATACAAGTGAATATCAACTTACAAGACCATGTCAGAATTTTGCTCATTAATAGATGAATATCTAAGATCTAAGATTTGAAAAAGGTTTTGTCAAGACCAACAAATAAGAAATCAAAGACAACACCAATATTGAATCAAAACTAGTTCACAAACATATATTAGATGAAATACATAAGGTATCAAAAGTTTACATCCAAACCTCAACAAGAAATAGAAGCTCTTACCTTATCCTTCTTAGGGTTTCTTTTTCTCTCTCTCTCTCTCTATTAAAACATGAGAATTGAGTTGAAAAGTGGCAAGAAAGATGGTTCAATTTAAGTCAAAATTTTCACTTAACAAACTCTCCCCAAGTGCTTGTCCTCAAGCAAAGTATGCCCCGTATAAAAACAAGAGAGATTTGCTCAAACAAGAGGAATTGCTCAAGCATAAGATTCAACAAAGAAAAGATTAACGGTTCAAATTCAAACAAGAGAGATTTTCTTAAATAAGAGGATTTGGTCAAGCATGAGAATGCGTGCAAGCAATGTTCACCACTCAATAGAATCGAACAATGATAAAGAGTTTAGTTCTTAAATAAATATCATGCAATGTTTCAAATAACAACTAAGTTCTCATGCTTGAATCATTCTAACACTCCTCTTCAAAATAAGAATGAAGAAATTAACGTGTTTGCAACCGTGGGGCAATTTCACTCACCTGACAAACAATGCAATTAACAATCCAATTCATACATTCATCTAATCAATCAAAAATGAAATCATGGATGCAAGAGATCACTTAGGGATTTTAAGGTTGTATCTTGGTAGGGTTCACAACAAAGAGACATTTCAAAAGATCATTTAATCGAAGTTGCCACACAAAAGAAACATTCACTATACATGATATTTACACATCACAACTTTATTCACGACATTATTTCCTCTATTGCAAACCTTCTCAAACTTCCTTTTGCACAATTATTTCATTCTCTATTTTTCTTTTTCAAACAACCATTATTTTTCTTTTGTTTTTCACATTTATATTTACACTTTTTCTTTTCATGTCTGCTTGAAATTTTTCACTTTCATATTTACACTTTTTCTCTTCATGCATGTTTGAAATTTTTCAAAATTTTTAGTAACCTACCATTTTCTTTTTCATTCTCCCCAACTTGAATTTAACCAACTTGAAATTTTCAAAATTTGTTGATATATCAACGGTACAATAAATACAATATGAAAAATATAAAGACGAAAAATATAAAGTAAAGACTTAAAATATAAACAAAACCTTGTTGGGATCGAATCTCGTATATTGATAACACATGCATTCTTCTTACCAGTTAAACACAAAACAATCATTCGACTAATATCGTCACGTATCACCCACAATAGAGGTTATGTATAACGCAACATTAAGAGAACAATCATATTGTCTCATTGGTGATGTCTCTCACAACTCAATAACACAAAGCATTAAGAACTGATACTCAAGCAAATGTTAAGCCTAAATTTATGTCTAGAGTCTATAACCTAACAGATAATCATCCTAGATCCAGGTCTGAAGAGTATATTTCTATAGCGGTTCAAATAAAAAATAAACAGGTAAACAAAGATGACATTCATATCAGCTTCATGATTGATTCATATAAAACGTCATGATCATAATACGTACATATGCTTAACCCATTTTACATGCATTCAACTGATTTGTCAAATGTAAGAGAATATAGTTCTTCGTCTCTATTATCACGCATCCTCACAATACCATATTGATCCTATTTATGCTACTCATGCTACTAATCAACATAATAAAATAGAAGATACAAGTGAATATCAACTCACAAGACCATGTCAAAAGTTTTCTCATTGATAGATGAATATCTAAGATCTAAGATTTGAAAAAGGTTTTGTCAAGAACAACAAATAAGAAATCAAAGACAATATCAATGTTGAATAAAAAACTAGTTCATAAATATATATTAGACGAAATACATAAGGTATCAAAAGATTGCATCCCAACCCCAATAAGAAATCAAAGCTCTTACCTTCACCCTCTAAGTGTTTGTGTTTTTCTCTCTAAAATATGCAAAGAAATGAAGAGAGATAAAGTTCTGATCCCAAAAAGTACAAGTTATGTTCTAAAAAGTAAGAAAAGTACTTAAATAGTATTTAAAAAATCTGTCATGTTCGCCTAGCGAACATCCTATTCGCCCAACAAAGACCACTTTTGGGCATTTCAAGTGTCTCAGGAACAGTTAAACCTCCCTTAGAAAATATCTGAGTTCATTGTGCGTGCACTTCTTCGCACAGTGAACTGCTTCGCTTCAACTTCTCCCAGTGAACTTTGGGTCCTTTTCCTATTTCCTTTAATCTGGGCTGGTTCGCTAGGGCTTTGTTAGGACCTCGCACAATGACCATAAGCCTTCACTTTGCTAGTGCTCGCTCAACGAACATGCTGATTCCTCTTCATTTCTTTAGCTTCCTTGTGCAATCATTTGTGTCTTAATCATTGATGTTTTATGCCTAAATCCTACATAATAACACACACATCAAAGAATCCAAAGCTATTTGTAATATGATTAAAGAATCACACAAGAACAAGAAATAAATCAAATTAAAACATGCGAGTTGAGTTGAAAAGTGCCAAGAAAGATGGTTCGATTTAAGTCAAAATTTTGACTTAACAAACACTCTCCAACTAGATTTTTGCTTATGCTCAAGCAAAGTATGCCCCTCATGAAAACAAGAGAGATTTTCTCAAACAAGAGGATTTTCTCAAGCATAAGATTCAACCAAGAAAGAATTAACGATTCAAATTCAAACAAGAGAGATTTGCTCAAATAAAAGGATTTGGTCAAGAAGGAGAATGCGCCCAATCGAACAATGATAATGAATTTAGTTCTAAAATAAATATCATGCAATGTTTTAAATAACAACTAAATTCTCATGCTTGAATCACTCAAACATTCCTCTTCAAAATAAGAATTAAGAAATTAATACGTTTGCAATCGCGGGGCAATTTGACTCACCTGACAAACAATGCAATTAACAATCCAATTCATACATTCATCTAATCAATCAAAAATGAAATCATGGAAGAAAGAGACCACTAAGGGATTTTAAGATTGTATCTTGGTCAGGTTCACAACAAAAGGACATTTCTAAAGGTCATTGAATCGAAGTTGCCACGCAAAAGAAACATTTACTATACATGGTATTTACACATCACAACTTCATTCACAACTTTCTTTCCTCTATTACAAACCTTCTCAAACTTCCTTTTGCTTAATTATTTCATTTTCTATTTTTATTTTTCAAACAAGCATTCTTTTTCTTTTGTTTTTCACATGCATATTTACACTTTTTCTTTTCATGCTTGCTTAAAATTTTTCAAAATTTTTAGTAACCTACCATTTTCCTTTTCATTCTCCCCAACTTGAATTTAACCAAACCTCAAGTCAATGCTACTTGATTTTTATGGAAAGAAAATCAATTTAAAATAATGTTCAAAGGTTCAAGAATTTTTTTTAGAATCTCACACAATTCAATGATGAAAAGAACTCTCAAACTATATACATAAACCAAGTTCATGACTAAAATGAGATCTAAACTGTTTAGGCTCAAAGGGGTTAACGAATTCTCAATACTCACAAGTAAGTTACTTTTTGGATATGGTTGTGCCCAATATAAACAAATGTCTTGATCATTTATAATGCTTCCACAAAATCACAATAATCAAAATATTAAGCATGAATTAAACGAACTAAAAAAAGTTTATCAGTCATCCTAGTATATAGTAAACAATAGAGGTTTCTCATAAATTATGGTATTTAGACCTAAGTGAAACAAGCATTCAAACAAGTAGCAACATGAAACAAGAATACACATTTGCACAAAGCACAAAATTCTTAAATCATTCTAACATTCTATAAAGTTGTACAATTTATCTTGCTTGCATTCACACACTCAACGTCCTACCATCACCATCCAAACTTGGATGAATCTTCATTGGATATTTTTATACAAATAACAACCAATCTAGAAGAAGTTCTTATCATTCCTCCCTAATCAAAACTTGAGAAAATGTAAAAGGAAACAAGTATATATACAATATAAATAATTGTACAAAGCTAAAAATATAAAAACTATTGCAATGCAATTCAATATCTAAACACCAATCCTCGACAACTGCACCATTTTGTTCGAACTGCAGTAAAGTGGCAAGAAGCAAAAATTTAGTTTTGGAAGGATTCTTTCCCGGATTTATATCGTCTCCATAGGGATCGATGCGACGAAAAGAACGCCACTCAACGGTCTCTACGTTTATGAGCTTGTTGTGAAAATTTGTTGATAAATCAACGGAACAATAAATAAAAGCTGAAAATACAAAAACAGGAAATATAAAGTAAATATTTAAAATATAAATGGTGCCTTATTCGAATTGGATCTCATCAATTGATAACACATGCATTCTTCTAACCAGTTAAACACAAATCAACCATTCGTCTGATATTCTCACATGTCACCCATAATAGAGGTCATGTCTAATGAAATGTTGAGAGAATAACCGTATTATCTCATTGGTGATGTCTCACGCAACTCAACAACACAGAGCATTAAAAACTAACACTCAAGAAAATGTTAAGCCTAAGTCTATGTCTAGAGTCTAGAACCAAACAGATAATCATCCTAGATCCAGGTATGAAGAGTATATTTCAATAGCAGTTCAAATCAAAGATAAACAGGTAAACAAAGATGACATCCATATCATCTTCATGATTGATTCATATAAAAAGCCATAATCAAAATACATACATACGCTTAACCCTTTTTATATACATTCAACTAATTTGTCAAATGTAAGTGAACATAGTTCTTCATCTCTATTATCACGCATCCTTACAATACCATATTGATCCTAATCATGCTACTCCTGCTACTAATCGACATAATAAAATAGAAGATACCAGTGAATATCAACTTACAAGACCATGTTAAAAGTTTGCGCATTTATAGATGAATATCTAAGATCTAAGATTTGAAAAAGGTTTTGTCAAGAACAACAAATAAGAAATCAAAGACAACATCAAAGTTGAATCAAAACTAGTTCACAAACATATATTAGATGAAATACATAAGGTAATAAAATATTACATCAAAACCCCAACAAGAAATCAAAGTTGTTACCTTCTCCCTTTTAGGGTTTGTGTTTTTCTCTCTAGAATATGCAAAGAAATAAAGAGAGATAAAGTTCTGATCCCAAAAAGTACAAGTTATGTTCTAAAAAGTGATAAAAGTACTCAAATAGTATTTACAAAAGCTGTCATGTTCGCCTAGCGAACATCCTCTTTGCCCAGCGAAGACCACTTTTGGGCACTTCAAGTGCCTCAAGAATAGTTAAACGGTCCTTAGAAAATATTTGAGTTCACCGTGCGAGCACTTCTTCGCACAGTGAATTGCTTCGCTTCAACTTCGCCCAACGAACTTTGGGTTCTTTTCCTACTGCCTCTAATTTGGGCTGGTTCGCTAGGGTTTTAGCAGAACCTCACACAACGAGCATTCGCCTTCACTACGTTGGTTCTCGCTTGGCGAACATGCGGATTCCTATTCATTTCCTTGGCCTCCTTTTGCAATCATTTGTGTCTTAATCATTGATGTTTTATGCCTAAATCCTGCACAATATCACAAACATCAAAGAATCCAAAGGTATTTGCAATATAATTAAAGAATAACATAAGAACAAGAAATAAATCTATTAAAACATGAAAATTGAGTTGAAAAGTTCCAAGAAAGATGATTCAATTTAAGTAAAAATTTGCACTTAACAGACGTACCGTATGATATTCAAGGTGTATATTTGATTATGACCTAACTAGTTGGTCTTCAGTAAAGCATACCAGTTCAATGTAAAGATAAACATAAGCTTGTTAGGCGAAGACGACTTGTCTATGGGGGGGGGGGGGGGTGAATAGACACCCAAGCCAAAATCACCAATTAAAATTTGGGTTTTTAGAGTTATTTGAAAAAGAGTGCACGCAGAACGTTTTGGTGTGGATCGACAAAAGTCGTCTACACGAACCTAGTTATTGGAACTCGGATATACAAAGCCAATTATGGAATGACAAACACAAAAATCTAATTTAACCTTTAATCGAGTATCACGTTATTACTTATTTAAACTAATTACTTAGTAATTCTATTTTCAATGATAATAAACATAAAATATTGAACTAAGCAATATATCAAACACTTGGTGTGGGAACGAATTTTCAGAATTTTCTTTGTGTTGTTGTTGATATGAAAACCACTTATAATTAAAAATGATTATAAGATAATCAACAACAAAGTTTAAATAGAAAGACCATAGGAAAATTCTTATGAGTCGATCAATTAATCAATGCTATTTGACAAATTGCATAATGAAAACTAAAGTGAGTAAAGAGATAATAGAGAGATCGTCACGAGGATTTGTTCATGCAGTTCCCCACTATCGTCCTTGCGTGTGGGTACGTCTGCACCTAATTTCCAATATGGAATTAGGATACCTTCTTACTATTAAAAAAGTCGATGTACAAGAAAAGTGTTCAAGAGCAACCATACAAACACTATCGGTTCTAATGTTGATTCAACCCCTTTTCTTCTTTTGATCTTAAATAAGACCAGGAAAACAATGGATTCCAATTAACTTGTCGATATTTCTACTCCTTTGCGTTCTTTATCTCCAAGATTTCGCGCACGATCAATTGCACCGATTGTTCCACAAGACTTCAATTCGATTCTCCGTTATCCATTACTTCCTTCGTGTTCTTTATCTCCAAAGGTTCCTTTGCGTACTTTATCTCTAAAGGCTTTCACAACTTCGCAATCCTCACTTGAACGTCTTTCATGAAAACCCCCAAAACTTCACTCGATCTTGGAGGACAAACCCGCGTTTTTTCCGGATGAAGACCCATATAAATCTCAACCCAATATCTCGGCTACACAAGAACCCAATTGGACCTTATCAGGCCTTCACCTAGATGGCACCCTAACAAAAGATTATTATGTTTGATTTGTTAGTGTGTAGACATAGGACAGAGGTTGAAGATGATGAGCAGACGCAGGCTAATTTCATGGTATCACCAGTTTGGAATGAAGCATGAATGATGTATTTATAGTTTTTGAAGATTGGTGGCAAAGAGGTCATTTTCGGAGTAAAAAAAAAACAAAATTAACCAACTTAAACAACATGTGTCGGCCTGAAATTTGGATGTGCCGGAACATACTATCAAAAATAACAGCATGCGCCGACCTGAAACGACATATGTGCTGACCAAACTGAAACAAAACCTACAACTTTATTTACGACAATAGATGTGTTGGCCTAAAACACGTATGTACCAGCACATAATGGTGTAACTTCCAGTATGTGCCGATCTGAAGAAGGTATGTGTCGACCAAAACAAAATAGAAGCTACAGACTTTAATATTGAGTTACATGTGCCGGCCTGAAATGCGTATGTGCGACACATGTAATGCATTTTTATGCAGAAATAAAACAGAAGCTACATGTTTTAATATTGAGTTACATGTGACGGTCTGAAATGTGTATGTGCCGACACATGTAATGCATTTTTATGCAGAAATCTATTTTTCATGTTTTTGGGCAAGTTCAAGGTGGTTTTTGATGATTCCTATGACCTTTAATGCAAGGGAGCCACACATACTCAGAGATATTGTCTAATATACCAAAATGTGAAGTAGTTTCAATGTTTTGATATCACACAAAACATATCATGGTGAAGTTGCACTCACATACTCCCCCTTTTTGATGATGACAAAACTTGCAACGATGCATTTCATGTTGTTATTGAAGGTTTCCCCTGACATTGTGCTTCCCAACTTCATCTCGCGTATACTTCTCCCCCTTTGACATGATCAAAAAGAAAGATAGCTAATCATTAGAAGTATCATATTCCAAATAAAAATTCAAACAGATCATTCAGAGGAAATTTCACATAGAAGAGAAACAATCACATATCCCCATATATATGTAATGATGTAAAATTGATAAATAACTAGAATTACAAATCAAGTAACACAAAGTAGATTTAAACAAACAAGGCAATACAAAAGAAAAAACTAATTAAGTTGCTACAATTGCGTCACGTATATCACATATATCATAAAGGAACTCCTGATACCGCACACGCATTTGCCAAGCATAGCGACAAGAACACGTCACTACTCAATCCAAGATGAACAACATTATCAAACACGAGACACACAACAACAATAAAAATTTATGCAATTAGCAAGCTTAAATATGATAAGCAAAATAAGCTATGTACTTATACATTTAAGAACAAACTTATACAAATGTGAAAGAGTTAATACATGAAGTCACTGTAAGTATATACATTGAGAACACACAATGGTTATCGATCAAAAATTTTGGAAATGAACATTCATGATTTTCATCATTTATGAGAATATCAAGCATTTTTAAACAACCAATAACATGCTTTAAGAAACGTCTTACTTTCAAGGAGAAATTGAAATAGTACTACCTCACTCTTGATGGGATAAACATTGCACTTACATGATGTTAAAAACTCAAAACGAAACGGTAGAGCAATATTATAAAGTGCAAGAAAGTGGTTTAACTCCCCCATGAGACTCATTTCAAACTCTCCATGCATAAGCTTAGAGAACCCTTTTGTGGTGTCACCAATAATGCTATCAATTGGATGATCCTTCGAGGTTCTCCAATCCAATGGAAGACCATCATTCTCTTGTCGACTTTCATCATCTTCCTTTTCATGGTTGTCATCTTCCTCCTTCTCAATATCCACCGCTTTAGGTTGATCATTTCCTTTTTCGGTTTCATTCAGCATGTCTTCCGTAGATGCACCTACACCATCAAAAGAAATACCTTTCCTAACATTACTTGGGCAAGACTCATTAGAGGTAACATGAATCGACTTTTGTGCTGGAATATACTAAACCAGTTTTGAAACAAAGTTAAAAAATGAATTAATTTGTCGGCACATAGGACTTATGTGCTGGCCTATACTAAATCAGAATCAACAAAATTTAAATGACTTCATTTCAGGCCGACCTGACTACATCATGTGTTGACACATGCTTGCAGGTTTCCAGAGAAACAGCAAGAGACACAATTTGACATATTTGGAGACATGTGACTCGACTCATGCGTGCCTGAAAGAGACTTATATGTATGTTTTGAACAATGTTTTTTAAGTCAATGTGTTTAACGAATTTAGAAAAACAAGCATGCATAGATAAAGAATAAAAAGCAAAAACATACATATTTGTATAATTTGATCTAGGTCATTATAAGCATGTAAATTGAAATACCTTTAAATAAAATAGGATAAAATACATAGCTTACTTTTAGAAAGAAAATGAAACTATATAAACTCACTGTACAAATGGAGTAAGCACGAGCATTTCACGAAAGGCTCTAGAACAAAAGCTTTAACAAATGCCAACCGTACCATCAACAAAATCATTTCAACACATCTTCATTCATTTTCACCTTTCTAAGTTGTCTCAATATCTTTTACCAAATGGCGTTTTCTTGTTGATGCTTCTAGAAAACATATTCATTCTTCTTGACACCAAGTCAATTTGATTTGACTATGTTATCTTGGAAAATGTCTTGAAGTTACTATAAATTAATCCCCACAACTTCTTCATAGAATCAAGACATTTCTTCTAGCAAAATTAATAAGATAAACTAGGTGCCCAATCTTTGTTGGATCCTTGAGGGTGAGTAACACAATTGTTGCACTTAGATGACCACTGAGAAATGCCATTAGGGATTGAATATCTCCTAAGTTTGCATTTGGCAATAGTATAACCTTTCATACAACAGTAGTAACAAGTTATATTTCGAGAAATGTCATGTTTCCTATTCAATTTCTTTTCAACAAATATGTACTTATTATACAGTGGATTCAATGGTTTGCTCAACTTTGTTGTATCTGAACATAAGTGATCTTTGTTTATTGAGCCTTGGTTAACTTGGCCTTAATAGTCCTAACCTCTTTTTGCCAAATATAGCAAGTAGCGCATTCAAAGATAAATGGATTGTCATCTTCTTTATTATTGATTTTTTTGATCATCTACTAAAGACTCCTTTAACGATTCCATTTTCTTTTCCGTTTTTGAAATTGTTTCCCCCAAGTATGAAAAGATTTTTCTATTTGAGGCCAACTTTTTGAATGCTTCAATAGCTTCTTTGTGTAAGACTTCAAAAGCATTAAGTAACTCTACATGAGCCAATATATTAACATATTTATTTTGAGAAGAGTTAACCTTAATTTTCTTACCTTCTTGATGATGACTAGAGGAACACATCTCAATACTTCTTGATAATTCATAGTCCTTCTTCTTGTCTTCACAATAATGATCGGAGAAGCAGACTTCATCATACTTTGATGGTTTGTTCTCCTTCTTGTTTCTATTTTTGATGTGAGTTGAAATACAGAAGTTAGATAATTCTTCATCATCATTAGATTCTTCATCACTCAAGAGTTCAATGTTGCTTCCCCAATGTTGTACCCTAAAATTTGCCCAACCTTTTCTTGGCTTGGCTTTTGTTTCACTTTTGCATTTTCGCATTTCCGCATTACATAGAATTTGTTCTTGAGACGGGGAATCGAGGTTTCCCTGTGGCTTAGAATTCACTCTCAATACAAGCAACCAAAATAGCAAGCATCAGAGGCTCTGGAATTTATTTTGCCCAGCGGTTGGGCGACCGATTTTATTTTATTTTTGCAGGGTATTTTCAGCTCAGAAAGCAGCATTCAGGCTATCTCAAGCATCTTCATGGTTATGATATTCAAAAGTGAGTTTCAGAAGCTTAACAGAGCTCAAAACGGCAAGAAACGGGCGAACGACAGATTTCCCTCCAAAAGGCGCCAAATTCAAAATTTTGAAGGTGTTAATCGGTTAACACATTTGGTTAATCGATTAACCAAGTCAAAATTAGGGCAGATTGGGATTTTTAAATGGATTAATCGATTAACCTATATGGTTAACCGATTAACCAATGCAGTTTTTGCCTCTGTACGTGATTTTTCAATGCAGAGCCATTTGGGGTCCAATTTTGGTCACTTGGAAATTCATTTTTAAACTTGGGAAGGATCTAGAACCATTTTGAAATTTGGATTAGTTTTCAAATTAAATCAATTCCCTCCAAACTCCCACTCCTAATTCCATTCCAAAATTTCCAAACCATTTTCCAAACCATGCTTTGGATCCAAGCCAAAAGGATACTTAAGTGATTCACTCCAAACCACATTCATGCTAGCCTTCATTTTTCACTCTCATTTCAGAATTGATCTCATTTCTCTCTCAATTCTCTAAATTTCCTCCACAGTCAAAACCTTCACAAAAGCTCTTTTCTACTTGAAATCCTTGATTCTTCATTGGAATCATTGATTTCTAAGAGTTAAACCTTCATCCATCATCTCCATTGGATCATATTCTTCATTCAATTTTCGTGCAAATTCAGATCTGAAATTTGAAGTGAAGCTAGAAGTGATTATTTGAAGCAATTTAGCTTAATCTTGAAGGATCTCCATCTATACTACAAGGATTAGCTTGGATCTTGAAGTATTCTGGGTTTCTTGCTTCGATCTACTCATTTCCAGCAAATCAATATTAACCGAAGCAAATCTCCACTTCGTAGGTTGGAAATTCTTGATCCGATTCTGTTTTTAGCTTAATTGCATGTTCACCATGATGATTTTCATTTTTGATTGATTTGTTGCATTTTGATTCATATGATCTGTGTTGATGTTGTTTGGATCTGTATACATGTTGTTGGAATCACTGCATTCTGATTTAATTTCGTGCATAATTGACTATGTGATTATTGGTATGTTTGGAGAACTGATAAGCTGTTGAAAAGTGATTTTGCTTTGCTGTTTTCTGCTATTAGCACAGTGTTAATCGGTGAACGCATATGGTTAACCGATTAACCATCACAAATTTCCAGATTTTTCAAAGTTTTCACAGTGTTAATCGGCTAATACATATGGTTAACCAATTAACCAGTTCAAATTTTCGATTTTTTTAAACATTAACAGTGTGTTAACCGATTAACCCTGGGGGTTAACCGATTAACACTGTGCTGGCAGGCCTGTTTTTCTACTTTGTTTGATTGTTCGCATACCGTTTCACTTCGAATCTTCATAAATTGATATGATGCATTAGGAGTGAAATGTTTTGATGTTTGTCACTATTTGTGTTTGGTTGATCATGATTTTGTTGACACTTGTGTTCATTTTCCACTTGGATGCATCCTTATGGATGTGGTTCAAAGTGATGACTATTTGCATGTTCGTTTGTTTTCATTTTTTGCTTTCCTTTCCATGTTTGCATCATTCTTGCATCGCTGTTGAGGTCGAGACGAGCTTGTGGCGGCTGCTGCCCCACACACTTTTTTCCTCCCTCCCTCCATTCTAAGTTTGCATTTTCATGTTTGCATCTTACTTGTGATTGAATTTACTTGGTGCTTTCTTGTGTTTTTTGCCATGATCCCCGTAGGGTTCCTAGTCCCTCCGTTTAGGATGGGAGTAAGAGAGACATTAGGTGTTCAATCCAAGCATGCTAACATTAGGGAAGATGTTTCCCCTTTCTAATCCAAACTTTAGGATCACTTTGCATGACAACGTTAGGGTCGAGTTTCCCTTAGACCTTTCGTGCGTCTCTCTTTCCCATCTTCAAACAATTTAAACCCACTTAATAACGATTAATGAATGTTGCGCACTACGAGCCTTAAGCTACTTGGGAAATGGTGATTGAGGGGCTTCCTCTCAATGATCTAGAGTGTTTAGTGTACACCCTTTGGGTGATATGCGACGCATTCACTCCTAGGTCATAGTCTTTAGAGCAACATGAGTTACAAATCAAATTCAAAACACTTCTTCTCTAAAAAACACAAAAACACTTCAAATCTTTTTCATCCTTCAGGATCGTAATAAGGAAAATCTTTTCAGATAAAAGAGTGTTGTTAACTCTTAGTTCTATCGCAAACAGTAACGCCTAAGTCTCCAATGGTCGAGCTGCATACACTAACTGCTAGAACTTCTTGTTAACCCTACTCGGGCCTAAACAATTTTGAACCAACCGGTGTACTTGTTAGCCCGAACTACATTTGCTCTGATCTCTCATACCTGTTGAGAGTACGTAGGCACGAGACGACGATGTCTCAGCGAGCAACCTTCCCCCCCTTTTCGCCCGTAGTTAGCCGAACTACGTTGACTATAACTTTCCCATTGCACGAGGGAATACGTAGGCACAGAGTGGCGATGCTCTATTGAGTCTCTTTTATTTTCTTTTTTCCCTGAGACCTTTAGCTAGATAGATAATCACCCTTTTAGATAGACAACAAAGCGTGGATCCCGTCGAGTACGACGGACGTGAGGGGTGCTAATACCTTCCCCTTACGTAACTGACTCCCGAATCCAGGACTTGGTTGCGATGACCTCGTCTTTTCCCTTTTTCATCAGGTTTTTCCGATCGTTTCCTTTCCCTCTCTTTGGGATAAATAACGAAAGGTGGCGAATCTTCTGTTTTCTGCCGGGTGTTTTTCGCAGTTGCGACAGCTGACGACTCTGCTGGGGATTGCGATGGTTCCCTATGCGAGTCAATCCTAGCGCTTGTCTGTTGCGTCTTTGGGTGTTTACTTTTGTGCAGTTATTTTTGCTTTATGTATATTATCTGTTGTATATTATTGCATTTTCATTTTATTATCATATTATGCTGCTGTTGTGCTGTGGGGTGGGTTGTTCCATTGAGAGATAAGCCAGACCTTGGCTTGAGTACACACATAAGATTAGGGTGGAGAGCAGCGGGAGCTTGTGTGGCGTTTGGCCACGCAATAGCTCGTGCGAAATTCACGTTCAGACAAGGTTTTTCTTTGGAAATATTCTATCTTGTGCGTCTGGTGCAGTTGAGGGAATATTGACTTAGAGAGACTGTCGACTCTGGAGACCGTTCATTTGGAGGGTCAGCTAAGTGAGGCCGCTTCGTCAGACTATGATGCCAAACCAGAAATGGTGAACGTATCATCGTTTCTCAAAAGTCTGTGACGTTGACAACCCGCATAGGATGTTGAACCTTATCAGATTAGGTCCATACATGTGAGAAGGGATGGGTTATGTAGGAAACTTGACCTCCAGCCAACCCGGTATTCTGGTTTTCTCTTGAGAGCGAACTTATCCAGTTAGCAGTACAACAGTTATTCAGAGCTATATGGGATTTTTGATCCCTTGTTTGTTGCATTAGCATTTTGCATTTTTCCATGGAATTTGCATCTCATTTTTGCATATCCATCCTCAGCCGGAACAGGGAGCTCACCCATCTTTTTTCCGCTTCATTAGTTGATTTCCCGACATTCGCATTGGACTTGGTTTAGCTTCTGGAAAGATCATGAGCTCAGGAGAGCAGAATTTGAATTGATGAAGAATCAGTTGGGTCAACTCATGGAAACCATGATAGCTATGACTAGAGGAGAGGCTGGTATTTAGAGGACTCCAGTGAACAATGTTGCTCAAGCTCAGCCTGTGCAGATCCCTGTCCGAGATAAAGATTCATGCTCTCTCCGTGACACAGATTTCAGAATTTCACTTTCCCTGTGCCAAATCCTCATAGGACTATTCCAAAGGTTAATGCTAAGGACCCAAAGACTGTTGAATTGATGAGAAGGTATCGTCTGTTGGAGGAAAAGCTTGACGCTTTAATGGGTCGTGATAATCTGAATGCTTCGAGCATGTGTTTGGTGTCAGGCCTTGTGATGCCACCGAAGTTTAAAATGCCAAATTTTGAGAAGTATAAGGGGGATAGTTGTCCGAAGCAGCATTTGGTTATGTTTTGCAGGAGAATGACCTCACATGTCCACAATGACAAGCTTATGATTCACTGTTTCCAGGACAGTCTGAGTGGAGCATCATTTGGTTGGTACATGCAGTTGGAAAGTGGTTGCATCCAATCGTGGTCAGATCTAGCAAATGCCTTCGTGAAGCAGTACAACTACAATCTCAACATGGATCCTAGTCGCACGCAGTTGCAAGAATTATCTCAAGCGGATAATGAATCCTTCAGAGGGTATGTGCAGAGATGGAGAGAATTAGCTGCTCGTGTTCAACCCCCGCTTCTGGAAAGAGAGTTGGTTGACATATTCCTGGGTACCTTGAAAGGCCATTTCTTTGACAAGATGATCAGTGGTAGGACGTTGGACTTTGCTGACTTAGTGATGACAGGGGAACGTATTAAGAGCGGAATCAAGAGCGGAAAGATTCGAGACATCTCAGATACCTCAGTTTTGGAAGGTGAATCAATTGTCAGTTCTCAAGAGGAATGGGAAGAGGAAAGTGATGTTATCCCAGAACATGATGCACCCCAGGGTCAGTTTTCAGACGCTTCGAGTGTTCAAAGTCAATGATCATATCGTCATCCGCCGCATCAGCATGCCAGACAAAGGCCAAGGAAACCAGAAAGGCATTTTACTTAGCTGCCGGTATCATACAGTCAGTTGTTGCCGGATTTGATCAAAGGTGGATTAATAGTTCCAAAGAGAATCAATCTAGAGATTCCTCCATATCCGCCAGGTTTTGATGTCAATACCCGCTGTGAGTACCATGCTGGGGCACAAAGGCATTCAACTGAAGACTGTAAAGTGCTTAGAAGCCAGGTTCAGACTCTGCTGGATTCCAATTGGATCTCAATCACTCCTCATGGTATTCAAATCAATGATCTTCCTTCATCCAGCCAAGTGGGTGTATCAGTTCATGTTATGGAGGAGTTCACCGAGAGTAGTTGTTCAGAAGAGTATCAAACTGAAGACTCAGTTGAGAGCTGTATCTCTTTGTAATTTTTGTTCATTACTGTATACTGACCATCGCCAGGCTTGTTGGTCGAGGTCACTCTATTTGTACTTAGTTACTCCTGTATGGTGCATATATGTGTGATGGTTATCCCTGTACTGGGATCTTGGGTTTCCTATTTATCTCGTTACTATTCTGAAATTTCCCTGTTGCATACATACATGTTTGCATTAGGCATCACATTTTTTTGCATAACAGGTACCTCAGAACCGGTAATCTGACTTCCTGTATTCCTTTAGTTTGTTGCAGGATATATGACCAGGCAAGTCAGAGGAATTCCCGCAGAGTTATGGAGCAAGTTCAAGCAGAGCTGAGAGAAGTTTGGAACCAAATGGGACAGTTCATGTTGGACATGCAGGTGTTACGCTTGGGTCAGGAGATGCTCAGAGAGGAAAACTAGCAGTTGAAGACTCAGGTGGGCTTGATCACAGAGGTGATAAAGAATGTGCTCAGAAAAGAAGGTGATCAAGTGCCCGAAGCTGCAGGAAAAATGCTCGCTCCACTTTTGTCTGTGGAACCTATACCAAGGAATGATAGGCCTAAGAGATCCTCTGCACCACTTAGAGCTCAAGAATTCTTCTGTCAGCGGCTACATCAGGTTTCTCAAGATAATCCTAGAAGACAAAAGACGAGACCATGCAACAGAATATTCGATAAGATCCCTACGAATTATGCTCAGTTGGTGCAACTCTTGCTCCAACTTCAGTTGGTTAAACCTCAGACTTTGTCTTCACTTACTGGGGTGATACCACCGGACTTCGATGTCAATGCCCATTACGATTTCCACTCTGGGGGACAGGGGCACAACATCACAAACTGTAAAGCTTTTAAGCATAAACTTCAGAACCTGATTGATTCGAAGACAATTGAATTCACGCCGGGCGGTATGAATGTATCAGGCGAATTTATTCCCTATCATGCAAAGGGGATAGATGTTCCTATTCCCTCACCTGAGGCTGCAGTAGGTCAGGAGAATATCTTACAATGTTTGATGTCAGAATCCCCCTGGCCACAGCTGCTGCCTATTCCTGGATCAAGCTTAAGGATGAAAGCGCCTGAACAAAAAGAGTCCTCAAGAATTCAAATCCAGTCGCCGGATGTTTCTGCTATTCAGAGTCCATGACCTTTTGGGTCTTTGCAGCAAAACTATCAGTGCCAGAATCAGAATAGGCCTCACAACAATTTGAAAAGAAGGAATGCTCATCTGCATCTAGTGCCTATGACGTACAGTAAGCTGCTACCGCATCCAATTCGGAACTCTTTGGTGGAGCCCAGGACTCTCAAACCGGTGCCAGAGCCCTACCTTCTCGGGTATGATCCCAATGCTTAATGTGGATATCATGGAGGATCCATAGGGAATTCTACTGAAGATTGCGAGGCTTTTCAAGCCAGGGTACAATAGTTGATGGACAGAAGGTGCATATCCTTTCCAAGAGGAAAGTTGGTCGTACATCGCTCGTCTGTTTGAGTTTGAAGACTTCAAGAGTCGCATCCCCAGCAGCAGATCAATGTGAAAGCCCAGTTCCCAGAAGCTAGCCATTTTCGTTTTATCCTGTTATTTCTTTGCATTTGTAGTTTCTTTCCTGTTTGAGTGCAAATCTCATATGTAAAACTTGTTTGTTTTCGATTGATATTAATGAAATGAATATGCATGTTTTGATTAAATCCATTCGTGTTCACTTATGTTTTTACAGATGTCAAACGCTTGTTTAAGCGGAATCCGGGGAGGATGACGAAGTTTAAAGACGTGCAAGCTTCCGATTGTATGCTTTTGAATAAAACCTGCTAATGATGTACAGACATTGTTTCAAATTCCTAAACACCGGAGATATAAGGATGATAATCCCTTGTCAACCCCTTTGAGCCTAGTAGTAGGATTTTCTTTCTAAAAACGAAAAAAACTCTCAACCTTAACCCAGGGTAGGGTAGGTGTCAGCTAATTTGGCCGAGCGTCCAAGTTGCACAAGGAGTGTTCCTGTTCGAGGATCAATCACACCTGTATAGGTCGTGCCTAAAGAACCTCAATAGTTAAACCTTATCGACCAAGGAGTGAAACAGTCACAATCCCTTGAACAAGTCAGACAAGCCGGTATCACACGATTTGTTCGAAAAAAGAAAAAGAATCAAAAGAAGAAGCCCGCTAAGTTGAATCTTGAAAACAAGCGACTTAGGCAAAAATGAGGGTATCCCGCTGGACTTTAAAATCGAAAATTCAAAAGAATCAGTCCAGGCAAAACTTAGGGAATGAAAGCAGAAAAGCAGAAAAGGATTGCAAAAGAAAAATCCTCGATAAAGAACAAGTCGTGTGACTCCAGGCACACCAAAAGAAGAAAAGCGAGTGACTGTCACTCCAAAAATTTGTGGTTTCCTGAACCATCACTCCTGTCATTCAATCTTTGAAAGGTGAGCGCTAGTGCCGAATTAGATGAATATAGGATTGGAGAACATCACGGAGAATGGGTGGGTTAAAATAAACTTTGAGCCTTTATTCTTTCCCTCTTAAACCGTGAACTTAACCACGTTACAACCTTCAAAAGTCCTAATTAAAGCAAGTTTATTTCGAAAGCATACTTCGGTAAAAATCGCATCGAAACTGACTCCTAAAAGGATTCCTCTTACAGCATTGTATTAATGTTGACATGATGATAAGTGATTTGTTCACCCTATGTCACAAATTTTTTTCCAGTGAACAGGATTGGATTTCGAAAACTGTCATATGCATTGCATTTAATATATCTTTTATGTAGGACAATTTGTTTTACTTGTGAGTAAGCGCTTGACAGTAGGAAAGTTTCCACAGTGGAAAGTTTGATCAGGATAGACTGCAGATTGCCTGAATACTCTGTTGAACCGGGGAAGTATATCAAATGATCGTGTCATGGGAGTCAGCCATTCAAAAGTCAGTTAATCTGAAGCAGTCAGGTCGATATTCGGTAAATCTCTCGCAGGCAAAGGGTACTGCTCCCCAAATTAGCCAATCAGGGGCAAGATCGTTTCAATACTGGG
This sequence comes from Lathyrus sativus, assembly GCA_963859935.3. Lineage (NCBI taxonomy): Eukaryota > Viridiplantae > Streptophyta > Magnoliopsida > Fabales > Fabaceae > Lathyrus > Lathyrus sativus. The sequence goes on along the minus strand of OZ012741.1, from coordinate 582,435,275 downwards.
GCAGGCCACCCCAAAAGCGCAAAAGTTATTCTCGACCAGAAGGAAATTAATGTGAAGCACCTCTGCGAGGTTTAGGATGCTGAAGCAGTCCATACCTAACCAACAGGGTACAAATATTTCAGATTTCCTTTCGAGGAACATCCCCACAGAGATCCCACAGGCCGGGGCAAATTTGGAAACGAAGGAATCGTTCCTCTCTGTATCATCAGAGTTATTCAAGAGCTACTCAAGCAGGTTTAGTCGACCTTCAAGTTCAAGAAGAATGTCGGGAAGTCATGTTACTATCCCTTGACCCTTCTGTCGCACCTCGAAAATTCATTTCGAACATACGACCCTCGCGCGAAAGGCGCGGAAATACGGTTCGACAGAGTCGCCACCGAAGTTTATTTTTCCCGAATGAACGGGAGAGGAAAATATCGAGAAAACCTCATAGAGCGGAAAGGAACACGGTCGTCGCAACCATATGTTCCTGGGTTCGGGAGTCGGTTACGCGAGGGGAAGGTATTAGCACCCCTCACGTCTGTCGTACTCGACGGGAACCTCTAAATTCGAGTTAATGGATGTTAGCTAAACTTAATTCTTCTCTTCTCGCTACTAAATGCTAAAGGATACTATAAAGGGATAAAGACGCTAGGGGAAGGGGGATGGTTAGAGGATAGGGTGCTCGCCAAGGATTGGGGCCCTTGTGCCTACGTATGCTCATTCGGACGAGAATGAGAAATCAGAGCGTCGTAGTTCGACTACGGGTAAGGATGGGGGAAACGAAAGATGGAGGGGATTGTGCTCGCCAAGATCATCGCAATCTTGTGCCTACGTATCTTACATTCAAGAGTGAATGAAGAATCAGAGCGTTCGTAGTTCGTGGTAACGACCACGAAAGAAACAGGTTTGAATTGGATTTGAAGTGGATACGGATGACGACTACTTGAAGCTTAAGAAAGACTTCTCAGACCCAAGTAATCGAGAGAGTGAACCAAAGACTTGGAACTCTCTCTTTTTCATCTTGAAGATAAGGTTGTGTTTGATAGGATGAAGTTGAATTGATGACGACTACTTGAAGCTTAAGAAAGGCTTCTCGGACCCAAGTAGTCGGGAGAGTGAACCAAAGACTTGGAACCCTCTCTTTTTCATCGTGAAAAGAAAGTTGTTTGAGTTTGAAATGGAGTTTGGAAGGATGAGTAGTTGAAGGATGGTTGAATGTTGTCGAGTTGTTAATGTTACTTAAAGGCGTCAATTGCCCACGCACGAATAAGATAACTCGCATATAAACAGCCGAAAGCAAGCTCAAAGACTTGAACCCACTCTTTACACCTTGAAAAAGATTGAATAGTTGTTAATTGATTGATAGTTTATTATGAAAATCAGTTTGACGTTGGATCAAGGGTTTGACTCATTATCACGTGCAAAGCGTGTTGAAAATGAAATTGTTTGAAAAAGAGACCGACTTGACTTACGCATCAAGGGTCGAGTTGTAATAGGTTGATGGCGAATGCGTATGAGCACTCGACTTACGGGTTGTTTGAAAGTGGCTCGATGATGAATCGAGAATTAGTTTGAAAATAGTTTGAATCCGCTCTAGTCCCTATGGGTGCTCCTAGGAGATTAACTAATAATCAAAGAAATACGAAACATACATCGGAATGGGAGAGGGGTACATGTAACTTACACAGGATTGCACGAAATAAAGGGGTCTCATTGTCAGGCAGCCCAAGAGAAAGCCGTGTGTGTGCATTGTGTCCTAAACTACGCCTTGAGCAAAGTCGGGCACAAACTTGATATTAGGATACCTGCAAATGACCAAAGATCCAACAGTCCACCAATTTGGCTTTTAGGAGTTTCGATAATTTATTAGGTATTTTCGAATATGGGTGAATAAGAATGAATAAATATGATAATAATAATAATAATATGAATAAAAAATGATAATATGAAATAATATGAATAAAATGGATAAAAATATAAAATGAAAAGTTTGAAAAAGATTGGTCTCGGGTTTGTTATTTTTCATCAATAATTTGACAGAAAAATAACTTTGGGGTATCGTCATCGACCGAAACAGATGAAATGAAATAAAGTCGGAAGTGAGAAAGGAGAGAAATGATGAAACCATAAATCAACAAAAATTATCCAATCTCAAAAGAAAATCAAAGAAGTAACATAGAGGATTAAAAGAAAATTAAAACATCAAAGCAAGATTCAAAACTTAAAAAAAAAAAAGAAAACTCTTGAAATTAATTTCATGTAAATAATAAAAAAACAAAAGAGAATGGAATCATGTGGGTTGAGACAAAGCCCATCATCCAATTATGATGACAAACAAAAAAAAAGGTGTAGATTAATAATAATTAAAAAACACAGCCTTATGAGCCCATCAGAAAACAAACGCTCATGAGATCAACACCAAGAGGGTCTGAAAGTTCATCCGCAGAAACCTAAATACATTGTTTTCGAAAACGGACAAAAATGCGGTGGCCAACCCAAACCACTCTCGCCGGATCCGTAAGCCATAGACCAAAGCAATATGAAGCTCAATCGATAACGATGTGATGTGAAGCACAACCTTCTTTCTTGTCCGTTCTGTTGTCAGGGTTAGTACTTCAGTTCATCCAATCTCCTTCTCTTCATCTCACTTCTCAATCTCAACTATTTCGAAATTGGTTTCGGTTACGTTCTGATTTTTCGCAGAAACTGAAAAAGGTATGAAGTTTTTTGTTCTTGAAAGTGTCAACGGTTAGGTTTTGATCTTGTTTAATGGTTTTTTGATTTTGGGATTTGGAGAAGAACAGTGGTTCTGGTTCGTATCAGGAGAAGAAGTATTGAAGGTTTGGGTTTCCGAAGGATATGAAGAAGTATTGAAAGTATTGCATTCTGCAGTACTCGCCTGCTGTTATTGTCTTTTGCAACTGTCCATTTTCCTCTTGATTTGCAGGATGTGAGCTTATGATAATGTGTGTATTTTTTGTGCAGGTCTAGCTGTATGGTTGTATTATCATGATGTGTAGCAGCTTGTAGGTGCGGTATATTGGAGAATGTTTTCCTTATTGCCTTGGTGTGCAGAGGTTTTGGCAATGTGGTACACTGCGGTACGGTTTGCGCAGGATGCAGCATGCAGAGGCGTTGTCCTAACCTCACTTCACATAAACAAAGTCACATGAAGAATGAGGCCAAGACTAATATTATGGAAGTTGTGGAGGCACTTCTGAGGCATAGGTGATATTTGTCATTTTCTGGAACTTCTGGACGTAGCAGCTGACTTATTGTACTGCTCTTTTCAAATACAGCGCTGCGTAATTCGTATTACCACATGATATTGTGGGACCAAATAGGGAGCTGGCTTTGTTATATGGGGATATTGAAGGTACATATGTTGGTCCCCACCTCATTTCTTTTCGAATTTGATGGTGATGCCTCCTCTTGTAATGACTTGCGGATATTCAAATAGGTAATGGCTAATGGCTTGTGATGTAGGTTGTTGTTTTTTGAGTAGCAGTTATGTGGGGTAAGCCTTTGTGATGTGTCACATGATTTTTGTTTTTTTTCTTTACAGGAGATGGTGTTGTGCTGAGAAAGTCTGCAGGTGTTGTTTGCTGCTGTAGCATAAGTCTTTTCATTTTTGCAAGTGGGTATGTGGAGATGATACTGGTGAGAGACGTTAAGGTGTGGGAGCCGCGCAACTGCTGTGGGCCAAGCTTTTGAATTAGTTTTGTGAAAAAATAGTGTGTTTGCGGCTGGTTTATGTCCTATGAAGAAAATGTGGTGTTGGCCTAACAACTTGATGCTTGTGGAACACCTTAATAGATATTTTTCAAAATAAAATGTTGCCTTTGTAACATGATTAATAGTGGTGACTTTTAGATTTAAAAGAACAATGGGCTTGGTTTTTATGGGCCTTTTGTATAATTTTGCTTGTAATAATAAAAGATCATTGAAACTCTTTGCCCCATCCTTGAAGATCTTCAACTTTTGCATTCTCACATTTATGCCTCATCGAACTTTCAAAATTTGACTAAATCCATGGTCACTAAATCCTGGAGTCTCAATTAAATTCTAAAGTTTTTGTCACCTTCAATGAAATAACTCCAACTGAGCTATTGACAAAAAAAATGAATCAGGACTTTAAATTGAAATGAACCCACCACCTCAATAAATTCACACTCGAACTTGATATTAAATAGGGAGTGGAATTATCTTGAATTACTGGCACGGACCAAAAAAAACCTCATTGCCTTGAAATCAAGGAATAATGCCTTGAAATATCCCCTGTACCGAAACTCCGCGAAAATTAGCTTTGACCAGATGACCTGAACTATTCCTCATTCAACATCATCCATACGCCTGAGCTGACATCCTCAAGGGAAAATAACAACATATTTTGGACTCCCTTTTTTTGAATAAAGCAAATGAGCGAATGTACAAATGACAGTGATATATAAGTAGGACAAATTTGGGGTATAACAGATGCCCCTATCTAGTTGGCTTAAACCGAGGAAATGAACTGTTGTAGCATTTATTCTCCCGAGGTAGAAGTCAATTAGATATAAAGAAGACCCTGAATTTGTCCGAAAAGAAAAAGAATGCCTGGGAAAAGGTCAACATCCCCAAAAAGATGATGGGAAGAAACACACATGGCTACTATCGCACAATCTATCATTAATGACAATGACAAATCTCCCACCAAAAGGATGACAGAGCGAAACTCACACCAAACAATATCGCACAATCTATCATTAATGACTATGACAGACCCCTCACCAAAAGGATGACGGAGCGAAACACAAACTAAACAATGTCGCACAATCTATCATTAATGACCATGATAGACCCCCCACCAAAAGGATGACGGAGCGAGCTCACACAAACATATCGCACAATCTATCATTAATGACCATGATAGACCCCCCACCAAAAGGATGACGGAGCGAAACACAAATAAACACATCGCACAATCTATCATTAATGACCATGATAGACCCCCCACCTAAAGGATGACGGAGCGAAACACAACACAGATTGCACAATCTATCATTAATGACCATGATAGACCCCCCACCTAAAGGATGACGGAGCAAAACACAACACAGATTGCACAATCTATCATTAATGACCATGATAGACCCCCCGCCTAAAGGATGACGGAGCGAAACACAACACAGATCGCACAATCTATCATTAATGACCATGATAGACCCCCCACCTAAAGGATGACGGAGCGAAACACAAATAAACACATCGCACAATCTATCATTAATGACCATGATAGACCCCCCACCAAAAGGATGACGGTGCGATATACAAACCAGTCACTACCACCAAAAGGATGATAGGACAAACACTATCGCACAATCTGACATCGACAAAACACCAGACCCACCACCAAAAGGATGATGGAGCGAAACACACACCAGTCACTACCACCAAAAGGATGATAGGACAAACACAATCGCACAATCTGACATCGACGAAACGCCAGACCCACCACCAAAAGGATGACGGAGCGAAACACACACCAGTCACTACCACCAAAAGGATGATAGGACAAACACAAATAAACTATCGCACAATCTATCGTTAATGACCATGATAGACCCCCCACCAAAAGGATGACGGAGCGAAACTCACACCAGTCACTACCACCAAAAGGATGATAGGATAAACACAATCGCACAATCTGACATCGACGAAATGCCAGACCCACCACCAAAAGGATGACGGAGCGAAACTCACACCAGTCACTACCACCAAAAGGATGATAGGACAAACACAATCGCACAATCTGACATCGACGAAATGCCAGACCCACCACCAAAAGGATGACGGAGCGAAACTCACACCAGTCACTACCACCAAAAGGATGATAGGACAAACACAATCGCACAATCTGACATCGATGAAATGCCAGACCCACCACCAAAAGGATGACAGAGCGAAACTCAACAAAAATACCGCACAATCTGACATCGACGAAATGCCAGACCCACCACCAAAAGGATGGTGGAGCGAAACACAAACAAAATACCGCACAATCTGACATCGACGAAATGCCAGACCCACCACCAAAAGGATGATGGAGCGAAACACAAACAAAATACCGCACAATCTGACATCGACGAAATGCCAGACCTACCACCAAAAGGATGGTAGAGCGAAACACAATACACATCGCACAATCTGACATCGACGAAATGTCAGACCCACCACCAAAAGGATGGCAGAGCGAAACATAACACACAGGTCGCTATCACCAAAAGGATGATAGGACAACACAGATTTGAAGTTTACCAACACCAAAAGGATGCAGGCTAGGTTGAACTGACGAAGTTCGACTATCACCAAAAGGATGATAGTAAGGCAATTGACAACGGTCACGCTTGCTGGGTACAACTCATTGGGGAACCCCTGAGAAGAAGATTGAATTGAAATGAATCAACGGGGTACGCCCACCGTCTTGTTTGGAGATCATAGTTTTGCTGAAATGACTTCATGGTTACGCCCATGAATTCTGAAAAGGTTGCCCCTGACTGGGCTGAGTTTGTCTTGATGTCTTGTTCAACGAATGGCTGAACAACTTCGTGAGGAACGCTCACGGCTTTGCTGAAGATGCCCCTGCTCGGGTTGAATCTTGCACTGAACTTCGTGGGGAACGCCCATGGTCTTGAACGGTATGCCCCTGACTGGGCTGAATGTTGATTTGAAGATCTGATCAACCACAAGGTTAAAATACGTCATGGGAGACGCCCATGGTTTTTTTGAAAAAATGCCCCTGACTAGGCTGAATCTTGCTTTGAATAACTTCAAATTTTGTGAGAGAAACCCACAATTGCAGAAGATTGCCCCTGACTGGGCTGATGACTGCTTTGAAGCTTTTGAAAATCGTGGGACAAAACCCACAATCTTGCAAAAATGCCCCTGATTGGGCTGATGATTGTCTTGAAGTTTCTTCGAGGTTGATCCTAGACCTTGACTTGCATATATGAATGCTGGATGATAAATGATATTCCATATGAGTGGAAGTGCGAATGCAAATGCTGACGCGCGAAGATGCAAGAGCTAGGGAAGTATGGTATGATTGGAGTATGATGCAGGATACTTATGATGTTGAATGCGATGCGTATGATGCACATGATGTAGACGGGTAATTGGAAATGCAGGTGGAGACGTCAGCGTGGTGGCCTCTGGTAGTTGCCAATGCGGATTGGACTTCGGGTGGTAGGAGGGATTGATTTCCTCGACACGCAGTTTGCTGAAGACGCCATGATTAGAGCAGAAGACGTCCTATATGCCCCATGTCTGGGTACTTGGTGATTTATCGTGAATTTCCTTCAGAGAAGGTTGCAACTTTGCTTGATGGTCAGGACGACCTGGTCTTGCCCTAGTTCGAACATGGCAATGGTCTGCCCCAAATTAACCAGTTCTGACATATGGAACTTGAACTCGGATGACTTGCCCCTGCTCGAGCTGTTGAGTGATTTGCCCCAGCCTGTGGGTTCTAAGGTAGTCTTGCTTCATGTCAGCCACTGAAAGTCAAGTTCCTCCTTAATTGCCCCATGTAACACGGTGGGAGAACTGACTTTAAACAATGTTGCGGATAGCAAGAGTCACCACCGACTTTTATTTTATCCATAAGGAAAGGTTATAAAAGAACAGGAAAGACCTTAGAGAATATTTTGGGTCCGGGGGGTAGGTTATGAAAAGGGAAGGTGTTAGCACCCTTTTCATCCATGGTTATCCATGGGCTCTTAGGTACTTAAGCTCACTTTTGAATTGTTTTGAAAGTGTAGTGTGTGAATAGCAAAAAATTTCAGAATAGTTTAATAATAATCCGTGTATGGATGTGAAAAAAACTTGTTTGAAAATTTTGTTGGAAATTGGTTTAAGTGTGAAAAAGTTTTGAAGTGAGCAAGTATCTAGGAATAGCCTACCCTAATGTTTTAAGGTCTTTCTTATTTTTTTATCCTTTCCTTAGTAAGACTATCCCTACTATAATGGAGTAGGTAGTCCTTACTTTGGATGTTAAGGGACATGTGAGGGACAATTGGATTTTTGAAGGCCATTGTGGGGTGTAATAAGCAAACTGGAGGGACTATCATCATTTTTCGAAAGGGACTCGATTCGTAAAGGCAACCATAAGGGACTTTGATGATTTTCTTTTTGAGGGACTTGCTTTATACACCCCACTTAACCAATATTCATAGGCAACTTGAGGGATATCCTTAGGAAGTGAGACGGCGATTAAAATCGACTTACGTGTGTGAAATGTTTAATTTAATTATCTTATATTAAAATGATCTAAATTTATTTTAATATTACATACATGTTATTACACTCCCTAATTACTAACCATAATAATAATTAAATAATTAAACAACTTTACATCCAAGAAACAATTACAAAATAATAAGCAAAATAATTAAATAGCAAAGATAACTAAAATATAAATAAGCAATAATAAATAATAAAGGGGGTTAATTCTAAGTTTACTCGGCAAGACATCGCATCTTGTGCCTACGTATCCTTACGGGAGTGGAATCAGAGTAATCGTAGTTCCCCTCAATAGGGAGGTTAGAAACTTCTTGACTGTGGTCAAGGTCTCAAGGGGAATAAACGCATCTTAAGGACACGCTTACATGGAGTGTAGAAACTCCAAATCTCTACGTTGAAATGTTAAGTTGTAATTAGGGTTAAATTAGGGATTCCACGGCGGGAAACCCTAAAATGAACGCGGCGGCTCTTTGACCTAATGCTAAGGATAAAATTGTAATTTTTCCTGCGGCGAGGCATTTGTGAAAATTAGGGTTTGTAGTTTGTAGTTTTGAGGATTTGAAATTGAATGTGTGAAGTTTTACGGACTATTGGCGCGGCGGCCAAACAGTTAGACCTAACCTTCGGATGTGTGCAATGTGACAGAAATAATAGTAAACGCGTGAGATAATTGAATCATGCAAACAGAGAGATAATGTCATAATTTAAACCATGCAAGCAGAAATTTAAAGGCAGAATTTAAAGAGCGATTGTTAAGTTCGCGAGGTTACATGAGAGGAGCAGATACAATATGATAATGAAATTTGAATTGAACAATAATAAAATAAAATAAATAACGGTTCTAGTTATTATTTTAAAAAAAGATTTTAGTTATTATTTTAAATTTATCTAAAAAAAAAGTTTTTCTTAAAAATAATAGGTTTTCATATTAATTTGGAAAAGATGTTAATGTTATTTATTTTAAAAAACAGATTTTTATATTATAACAAATTTTAATAAATTAATGATAACAAATAATAATAATAATGGTAATAATAATGATAATAATGATAATAATAATAAATAATAATAATAATAATAATAATAATAATAATAATAATAATAATAATAATAATAATAATAATAATAATAATAATAATAATAATAAAGCAATAATGAATTTTAAATGTGCCAAATAACCCAACAATGTTGCTAACGCAGAAATGCGCTCATCGCAACCAGATCTAAATCGGACGAAACAAAATTTATCGCAAAGAAAAAGAAATTAAGCAAAAAAATAGTATTATTGCTCACACAAAAATGCGATCATCGCAACCAGATCGAACTAACACAAATGTCACGCGTCATGCACACAAATGTGCAAACATCGTATCGACATAATTCGATCAAAAATCTTATATATATATAAACTCTAACAATTTAAAAATTATATATATATAAACGTAACAGTAATAGATAAAGAAAAAGAAATAACGGTAATAGATGAAGAAAAAGAAATAACGGTAAAAGATGAAGAAAAAGAAACAACAGTAATAGATGAAGGAAAAGAAATAACGGTAAACGATGAAGAAAAAGAAACAATAGTAATGGATGAAGAAGAAAACTAAATAACGGCAAACGGCACTCACTCCTCTTAGGTTTTTTTCATTCTCTCCTCTTTTCCAACAAGGCAACACATGTATATATAGGGAACAAATTAGGGTTAACACCAAATTGTCAATAATGTCCCTAAAGCCCATTTTAAAGCCCAAACTAAATAATTAGTTAAGAAAAAATAAAATTTAAATAATTTAAAATAATTAAAATAAACTAATAATCCTATTGATTCCTAAAATCAAAAATATTATAAAAAGAATAAAAATTTTTTCAATATTTTTTATTTTATGATTTTTTGGATATTTTTATGAATAATTTAGAAAAAAGTGAAAAAAATAATATTTTAAAAAATGATTTAATTAAAATACGAAAATAATAATTAAATAATAATAAAAAACTATTTTTGTTATTTTTTAATGAAAGATAGAAAAATTTAGAGTAAAAATAATAAAGAACAAAAAAAGTGACAAAGGTGAGATTTAATTTTTAAAATAGTTAGAAAAAAAAGATTTACTTTTAAAAAGAATTTAGAGGAAAAAAAGATTTAATTTTAAAAAGAAGTTAGAGAAAAAAAAGATTTAATTTTTTTTAAAAAAGTTAGAAAAAAAGATTTAACTTTATAAAAGTTAGAAAAAAAAAAGATTTAATTTTTTTTAAAAAAGTTAGAAAAAAAGATTTAACTTTATAAAAGTTAGAAAAAAAGATTTAGCTTTAAAAAAGTAGTTAGAAAAAGGATTTAACTTTTAAAAAGTTAGAAAAAAGATTTGATTTTTTTTAAAAAAAATTAGAAAAAAAGATTTAACTTTAAAAAAGTTAGAAATAGATTTAACTTTAAAAAAGGGTTAGAAAAAGGATTTATCTTTTAAAAAAGTTAGAAAAAAGATTTAATTTTAAAAAGGTAATAGAATTTGATTAAAAAAATGTGTTAGAAATTAATTAAAAAAAGGTTATAAAAAAATTTACTCTTAAAGAAAAGAAAAAAAAAGTTAAATTTTAATCTAAATCCTAAATGTTAGTAAGAAGAGCTTAAAATGATTTAAATAAATAAGCTAAATAGAAAAAAAAAAGTTAATAAAAAACATTAGTAAAGTTATAAAAAAAAATTTAATTAAATTATTATTAGTTAAAAAAACAAGATTTAAAAAAAAGGTTAATTTATTAAGTTAATCAGAATTTAAAATAAAAATAAAAAGAAAGGGTAAAATTTGGGGTATTACAGTTGACCTCAGTTTGACTTTTTAACTGCGTTGACTGCTTTTGACTTATCGGATCATCTGACTGAGCAAACTTTTGAGAAAAGTCTTGAAACTTGACATGGGGGTTCTTATACACATATAAGATGTTATGAAGCTCACTTGAAGTCTTGGAAGTCCATTTAGCCTGATTAAAGTCAAAACCCTAGTTTTGGATGCACTGCTTAGGAGGTGCATTGTCTGAGGGAATTGTCAACTCTTCTGACCAATTATGAATTTTGTGAACCTTGTGAACCTTCTTGGAACACAAAGTCTTGTATTGTGAGGGCAAATTTTGGGGTGCAACAGCTGCCCCTGTTCAATTTTCTGAAACCTGAGGGGTTAGATTGGTATATTTGCCAGTCGTAACCTGGAAGGTTGAAGGGGATTGAACACAAAAGCCCAAAAATTTGCACTCACCAGTGCATGGAGTGATATTGATGGTTGGTTGAACATGATTGAGTGGGCTTAAAGATGCCACTAGGGGAAAGTTCTTCAGTAGTATAATGAGAACTGTCAGGAGTCTGGAGTAATACTGATGTAACAGCATGTCTTCATGAGGATAGAGCAATCAATAATGATAACCCTAAAGCAGTCTTGAAGTGATAAATCTGACCTCAGGAGGATAGAGCAATCAATAGCTCTAAAGCAGTCTTGAAGTAATAATGGCTTCAGGAGGATAGAGCAATCAATAGCTCTAAAGCAGTCTTGAAGTAATAGAATGGCTTCAGTAGGATAGAGGAATCAACAGCTCTAAAGCAGTCTTGTGATATGTCTTCAGGAGGATAGAGCAATCAATAGCTCTAAAGCAGTCTTGAAGTAATGATTTCAGGAGGATAGAGCAATGGATAGCTCTAAAGCAGTCTTGAAATAATAATGTAATTTCAGGAGGATAGAGCAATGGATAACTCTAAAGCAGTCTTGAAATAATTAGATGGCTTCAGGAGGATAGAGCAATGAATAGCTCTAAAGCAGTCTTGAAGTAGTAATATGACCTCATGAGGATAGAGCAATGAATAGCTCTAAAGCAGTCTTGAAGTAATAGGATGATTTCAGGAGGATAGAGCAATCAGTAGCTCTAAAGCAGTCTTGAAGTCATGAGAGGCTATCAGGAGGATAAAATAACCCTGAGGTTACAATAAAGCAGTCCCAAAGTAATAAGAAGCTCATCAGGAGGATAAAGTAACCCTGAGGTTACAATAAAGCAGTCCCAAAGATCATAAGATTGTTTGTTGGATAATTAACCTGAAAACAAGGTAGCATTCTGTATAACAACATTAGTTTATGCTTTATGTATGCATGTATGACATGATGCACTTAGGTAATGTACTATAGACATATATGTTATGGTATGATGTAAATGATGTATGTATGCTATGACACTGCTGGAAGTGTCTGGATATCCTTGTATAACAACTGCTGGCCAAGGAAAATAAATCCCGATTCGTTGTTGAAGAATATATAACCCTCCGTCTGCTGGGGATAACAAGGTATAGATAACCTCCCGTTGTTGGGGATAACAAGGTATAGATAACCTCCCGTTGTTGGGGATAGTAGGGTATAGATAACCTTCGTTTTCGTTTGATAGTAGGATAAGTATAACATCCCGTCTTCGTTCATCGTGCCCTTATTGGAAAGTAATTTCCCGTATATCCGTATGAGGATAAAAGAGATGGATATAAATTCCAGGGGAGATTAGACTTTGTGAAAATGGATTAGTCCTACTGATGGTTTGTAACTGTCTTGTAAAGATGAACCGGCGAAGCTTCGTTGAAATCCTTCCCTCGTTCGTCCTTAGTAAATACTATTACTGCATTTTCATGCATTTCTGGTAAACATCAATCATATTAAAAGCATACATGCGTTTCTGGTAAACATCAATCATATTCAAAGGCATACATACATTCAAACACAACCAATGGACGTTTCGCTTATGTAAATAGGGTAAAAGTAAATCTGGATTCAAAAGATGGAATTTATTTATATCAAAAGTGACCCATACACGGGTAAGTTTGTACAAGGAGACATAAACCCTAGTAAGAGAATTTTGTCATGAAGTCTTACAAAAAGAATCAGCTATGTGGGAAATAATCCTATTGAGTTTCAATTCTACTATTGCCACTCAAGTATCTCATCTTCTTGCTGTTGAGACGGAAACGATTGGATTGAGCTTTATCTGTTTGAGCTTGAGTAAGTAGTACAACTGGTTGCAGTTTCATGAGTGATCCAAACGAGACATAGTCATACGCTTTAATCCCTAACTTTTGCCTGGATTGCCCTTTCAGGTTTTCAATCCACCGGGATACCCTTTTTTGCCCAAGCCGCCTTTTCAGGTTTTCGACTTGCCGGGTGTACATCTTTTTATATATATATCCCTAACTTTTGCCCAAACCCTTTTGGTTTGCCGGGATGCCCTTATTTTTGCCTAGGCCTGTCAACCTAGCGGGTCTCTTTTTATGCGTAGTATTTTTTAACTATGTCTGCGTTTACAGGTTGTGGGAAGTCTTCACCATCCATTGTAGTCAGTATCATGGCACCTCCTGAGAACACTGTCTTGACTACAAATGGTCCCTCATATGTTGGAGTCCACTTGCCCCTAGGATCACCCTGTGGTAATATGATACGCTTGATTACCAAGTCACCAGCCTGATATACCTTTGGCTTAACCTTCTTGTTAAAAGCTTTGATCATCCGTTTCTGGTACATCTGGCCATGACAAACTGCTGCTAACCTTTTCTCATCAATCAAATTTATCTGGTCAAGTCGAGTCTGAATCCACTCATCTTCATCCAAGCCTGCATCCTTCATAATTCTCAAGGAGGGGATCTGAACTTCAATAGGCAGAACTGCTTCCATACCATAGACTAAGGAGAATGGGGTTGCCCCTGTTGAAGTACGTATTGTAGTACGATAACCATGCAGAGCAAATGGTAACATCTCGTGCCAATCCTTGTAAGTAACAGTCATCTTATGTACAATCTTCTTAATGTTCTTATTAGCAGCTTCAACTGCCCCATTCATCTTTGGACGATACGGAGAAGGGTTGTGATGCTTAATCTTGAACTGCGTACAGAGATCAGTAATCATAGTGTTGTTCAGATTAGAGCCATTGTCAGTGATAATCCTTTCAGGGATACCATACCTACATATGAGATTATTCTTAATGAACCGAGCCACAACATTCTTAGTCACAGATGCAAATGAAGCTGCCTCTACCCACTTCGTGAAGTAATCAATAGCAACTTGCATACCCATGATACATGCCTCATACTCAGCCATGTTATTGGTACAATAGAAACAAAGTCTGGCAGTAATCGGGGTATGACAACCTTCAGGGGAACTAATCACAACACCAACACCATTACCATGTGCATTGGAGGCACCATCAAAAACCATAGTCCATCGGGATCCTTGTTCAGGTCCGTCATATTGTCCAGGTTCTTTGGTAACAGACATAATGTCTTCATCAGGGAACTCAAAATTCATTGACTGGTAATCATCTACTGCTTGATGAGCCAAATGATCAGCAACAACACTCCCCTTAATGGCCTTCTGAGTGGTATACTGTATATCATATTCCGTCAAGATCATTTGCCATCTTGCAATTCTTCCGGAGAGAGCAGGTTTCTCAAATATGTACTTGATTGGATCCATCTTCGAAATCAACAAGGTAGTATGGGTCAACATATACTGTCTTAGTCGGCGAGCAGCCCATGCCAAAGCGCAGCAAGTTTTCTCGAGCAGTGAGTATCTTGTTTCACAGTCGGTAAACTTTTTGCTAAGGTAGTATATTGCCTGCTCTTTTCGACCAGACTCGTCATGTTGCCCCAATACACACCCCATTGAGTTGTCTAATACTGTTAAATACATAATCAAGGGTCTTCCATCAACTGGTGGCATTAAAATTGGAGGTTCTAGCAAATATCTCTTGATTTCATCAAAGGCAGTCTGGCACTCATCATTCCATTCCATCACCTGATCTTTCCTCAACAACTTGAAGATTGGCTCACAGATGGTAGTTAATTGGGAAATAAATCTTGCAATGTAGTTCAATCGTCCCAAGAAACCTCTAACCTCCTTCTCAGTACGGGGAGCTGGCATCTCTCGTATAGCTTTCACTTTTGCAGGATCCACTTCAATACCTTTTCCACTGACAATAAAACCCAAGAGCTTTCCAGATCTAACTCCAAAAGTACACTTGTTTGGATTTAATCTCAACCTGTATTTCTTCAACCTCTCAAACAACTTGTGCAGATGATCAAGATGTTGTTCTTCATTCTGAGACCTGGCTATCATATCATCCACATATACCTCTATCTCATGATGAATCATATCATGAAACAAAGCCACCATAGCACGCTGATATGTTGCCCCTGCATTCTTCAAACCAAATGGCATTACCTTATAGCAAAAGGTGCCCCACTGTGTCACAAATGTAGTCTTCTCCATATCTTCAGGTGCCATCTTGATTTGATTGTAACCAGAGAAACCATCCATAAAAGAGAATACCTTATGCTGAGCAGTGTTGTCTACCAGAATATCAATATGAGGAAGTGGAAAGTCATCTTTAGGGCTAGCCTTGTTCAGATCTCTGTAGTCTACACACATACGTACCTTACCATCTTTCTTAGGAACTGGTACCACATTTGCAACCCACTGAGGATAAGAAGTTACAGCCAAGAACCCTGCATTGAATTGTTTCATTACCTCTGCTTTGATCTTTTCTGACATTTCAGGACGCATACGACGAACCTTCTGCTTCTTTGGACGACAATCTTCTTTCACTGGCAAACGGTGAACCACAATGTCTGTATCCAACCCTGGCATATCTTCATAAGACCAAGCAAAGATCTCCACATAGTCACGTAGCATCTGAATCAACCTGCTCTTGACACTGTCCTCTAAATCAGCCCCTATCTTGACCTCTTTTCTGTTTTCTTCAGTTCCCAGATTCACAACTTCGACTGGCTCTTCATGTGGCTGTATAGCTTTCTCTTCTTGTTGTAACAACCTAGCAAGCTCTACAGGTATTTCACAATCGTCCTCGTTTCCGTCTTCAGTTTGATAGATCGGATTCTCGAAATTGTAATTGGCAATAGTAGAACTGTTATCAACTGGATCCAGAGTGGATGAGGATCTGTATTTTAGTGACGTGGGTGTGTGTAAGAACACATAGCTGATAAAGCAAAAATAAAAGAAAAAGAAAGACAAGGAACACAATATTTACGAAAACGAAACGTCCACTGATTTTATTGAATGAAGTATGCAAATGAAATGACAACCCGTAACAAGCACACCATTGTGCCCCGGGTAAGGCACATGGCTTGAAAGTTTTAATTGTTCCAGAAATTATAAATTTAAAAACATAACACAGTAATAGTATTTACTCCTGACTAAAGGAGATAGGGATAACATCTTCAGCTTTCCAATTATTGAGTCCAGCACCCACAGTAGGAAAAGTCCATGCCTCCAAGTTGTAGTCTTCATCTTGATCTCCCACAGCATTGATAACCCCTTGATTGGTGATACGAACAGCACGAGCACGACGAACAGCCTTCTGGGACTCTGCAGTGAAACCCAAACCAAACTTGTCAGACTTGTATGGCATATCAGGAAGCTGACCCCAAATAGTACAACCACCTTCTTCCACCACAGCTTTTGCATCATTGAGGGAGGCCATTGCCATTGTTGGAGGGTTTCTGATGACCACAGGAACCTTCTTCACAGCAGGAGGAGTCACACAATCCTTAACAGCCCAGGGAACCACTTCAAATGACTGACATGGAGTTTCAATGTATTCACCTTCTACTTCCAGATACTTGAAAGTGTTTACATGGCTGACAAAGTATTCTTCCTCTCCAAAGACAGTAACAACTTTTCCATTCACTGGATATCTCAACTTTTGATGTAATGTGGAGGTCACAGCACCTGCCCCATGGATCCAGGGACGACCAAGCAGACATGAGTACGAAGGACGAATATCCATCACATAGAATGTAGTAGTAAACACCTGAGAGCCAACCTTGATTGGAAGATCAATTTCCCCATGCACTACTCTTCTAGAACCATCAAAAGCCTTTACCACAATATTACTGGGCTTCAATACCGTGTCTTCAGGACTCAGCTTGTTCAGGACTTCCTTAGGCAACACATTCAGAGAGGAACCATTGTCTATCAGCACATGAGACAGGGTGGTGCCCCTGCATTCAATTGAAATATGCAAGGCCCTGTTATGATCCCTCTTGGCAGGGGTCAAGTCAGCATCAGAAAATCCTAACCCGTTGTCATAGGTCAGGTGAGCAACACAATTCTCAAACTGGTCCACAGAAATTGCACTGGGTACATGAGCCATCTTTAGAAACTTGATCAATGACTTGGCATGAGCCTCGGAACATAATAACAGGGAGAGCATAGAAATCTTTGAGGGAGTATGCCCCAGCTGATCAACAATATCATAATCACTCTTGCGAATGATTTTCAATACTTCTTCCATCTGCTTAGAGAGGTCATCAGCAGCTGGCACATCAGTAGATACAGGCTCAATAACAGGACCCTTGCCCCGAGCATCAGTGGTGGAAGTAACAGCAGGAGTAACTGCACTCTTAGAAGCAACTGGAGGAGAGAAGACTCTTCCACTACGAGTGATCTTGCTAGATCCAGCAATATTATCAATGTCAACAGGCATATCAGGTAAAGGCTCCTGCTTGACACCATGGATGTAAACATCAGACCCGTAGTGCCAAGGCACAGCTTTGTCAGATGTATAAGGAATAGGACCAGGAGTGGTAATGATCAGAGGAGCTACTCTGGCTTCAGCAACAACTTTCACAGGACCTTCAGCAGTAATCTTGATTGGGCCCTGATGAGTGATTTTAATGGGACCCTTTGAAGTGATTCTTAGTGGTACTTTGTCAACCATGTCAGCCTCTTCAATCTTCTTACCCTGAGTCAGATGATCAACCATACTTTCTACAGATGCTGGTCTTCTTTCAAACACTATAGTATATTTATCCATGAGACGTTGAATCCCATCTCTCAAAATGAAGCAACTATCCGGCTTATAGGTACAATATAGACAATCTTCATGACAACCTGGAAAGATCCCAGCTTGTACTAACCTCTTTTCGATAACAGACAATGGTGTGCTCAAATCCATAACCGAATAGACATGCAGATCTTCATCAATATCTTCATCAATGGCGTTGACAGTCTTCTCGTGATTTGGCATTGGAGCTGTAATCACATTTGGAGTACCTGGTGGATCAAACTCAATTTCTCCAGCATCAATCATATCCTGAATTTTGTTCTTCAAGACCCAGCAGTTATTAGTATCATGTCCTGGACAGTTTGAATGATATGCACATCGTGCATTGGGATTGTACTTGGGAGAGGTAACATTGGGATTCTGAGGGGCCTCCCTCAGGGTAATAAGTTCAGCTTTCAACAAGTGTTGCAATGCCTGAGCCATTGACATGTTGATCTTCGTGAACTGTCTTCTAGCCCTCTGTTGGTTGCCTTGAGGCTGCTCTGTTGTTGCAGGAGTTGGATTTGAAATATGAACTGCACTAACAGACTGATGCCTTCTGTTACGATCAGGCTGACCATACACAGCATTAGATTCTTTCTTCCCAGTGGGAGGCTTCTTTGCAGCACCTGATGAAGAAGTGCCCACTTGGATCTTACCACTCTTGATACCATTCTCTACTCGCTCTCCTGTCATGATCAATTCAGTGAAGCCAGATGATGAGCTTCCAATGAGATGACTGTAAAACGGACCATTCAGCGTACACATGAACATATCAACCAACTCCCTATCAGTCAAAGGGGGTTGAACTCTTCCAGCTAAGTCTCTCCACTTCTGAGCATACTCCTTAAAGCTTTCTTTGGCACCCATAGACATGCTTTGAAGCTGCATGCGAGTGGGGGCTAAGTCAGCATTATATTGATACTGCTTGTAGAAAGCTTCAGCAAGGTCATTCCAATCTCTGATGTTGACACTCTCCAACTGATAATACCACTCTAGCTGATCTCCAGATAAACTCTCTTGAAAGAAATGGATCCACAACTTTTTATCAGCAGTGTGGGGTTGCATTCTTCTGACATAAGACCTCAGATGCAATTTGGGACAAGAGACCCCATCATAGACAACAAATGTAGGAACTTTGAACCCAATGGGTATGACCACCCCAGATATCAAGCTCAAATCCTCAAAATCCAGCCCAGATGATTTCTGTAATTCCATAGCATCCATTCTATCCACCAGCATCTTGAATTTGTCTTCGTTAGGCTCATGGTAGTAGTTAGCCTCAGAATCAGAGTCCCCCATAGTGTTGTGGAGACTGCCTCTCTCCTGCTCAGATTCTTCAGATTCATAGTCTTCAACATGTTCCTTGGTCTTGCCAGGACCTTTGAACCTTCTTCCCATGTTGAGCAACCCAGCAGACCTTCTAGCCTTCTTAGTCTTCTTGGCCAGCAGTGTCTTCAATTCATCCTGCCCCTTGGATAGGTTCAGGATCAGCTCTTGGAACTGTGCATTCTATGCTTGAAGATCCTTAACTGATTGTTCAAGTGCCATTGCTGAAATAAACAGCGAGAAGATGAGAAACCTGTGCACAATTACAAATCTGTGATGCAATGAAATGATATGGTAATGTATATGCAATGTTTTCAAGGACCGCAGGATTTAAATTTGCTTAAACAAACAAGAAAGTAACTTTTTATTAGTAATAACTTGTTTTGCCTTTTAGGCTTACAAAAAATGAAAACGAAATAAGTACAAAAGATGGGGTTTTAAGTCTCCCATGGACGTTTCCTCTTTGTGTTGAGGTATGAGTTGAGGTTTCGTTCCTCATGAAGTAGCTTTGTTAGCTCTAGGATCCTTTCTTGGCTTGCTTTGTAATGAGCCTCGAAAGTATCCCTTTGCTCTTTCAGTTGGATCCATGATCTCTGCAAGTCTTCCATATCAGTAGGCATGTCTGGGTGAAGGATGGTATAAGCTGTGTCTCCTTCAGCAACAGGTTCCATGGTAACTGGTAGGACGGCAGGATATGGCATCATGAGTGTCTGAGCACGAGATCGTACCCATCTGAGATAAGCCTCCATTGGAATAGTGTACTTAGGCTCCAGTGTCTTGCTGTCAATCCTGTTTACCTTTCCCCAAGCTCGGATGAATCTCTGACGGTAACCCTGAAGATCGTTGTCGTAATCAAACACAATGCCCTGAATCAACATGTCATGTGGACCATCGCTCCGGGCGTAACCAAACTGTCATAAAGCTAGAGATGGGTTGTAGGTGATGCCTCCTCTTATGCCTAGAAGTGGCACATTAGGAAACTCCCCACAACGGTCAATGATGGTGACATTCTCCATAGATCTGGAGCACCAATGGATGTCTGAGTGAGAAAGTGACATGACCCTCTTGGACCATCTGAACCCTTTCTCATTCTT
This sequence comes from Lathyrus sativus, assembly GCA_963859935.3. Taxonomy (NCBI): domain Eukaryota; kingdom Viridiplantae; phylum Streptophyta; class Magnoliopsida; order Fabales; family Fabaceae; genus Lathyrus; species Lathyrus sativus. Next base: position 582,414,741 of record OZ012741.1, on the reverse strand, counting down.
CATTACTGAGCGAGGAAGGTGAGAAATAAACCACCTAGAAAGTAAAGGTATGCAGCACATCAAAGTTCCTCTTGCCCTTGTAGTACGGGTGTGAAGAGAATGTAGGATGTCTCCAAGTAAGGTAGGCACTGGATTGTGACTCAGGAATATGTTGATGGCATGAACGTCTATGAACTGATCAGGATTGGGGAACAACACTAAGCCCTAAATCAATAAGGCTAAGATCTCCTCAAAAGCATCGTAGCTCATAGCCTTCAAGAACATTTGAGCTTTATCCACTAATACCTTAGCAAGAATACCTTTAACTCCACTTCTCGTCTCTAGAACAATGTCAGACTTCTTCAGATGTAGAGCTGCAGCAATAACTTCTGGTTTAAGCTCCTTCTCTAAGCCTGTGAATGGCTTCTAATCAAGAACAGGTATACCCAGAAGTTTAGAGAACTCCTCCATGGTTGGAACCAGCTGATAATCAGGAAATGTAAAGCAATGGTGCTTAGGGTCAAAGAACTGAAACAGCACACTCATCATGTCTTCACTGAACCCTGAAGTAACTAGATCCAATAAGTGACCATGTCTCTTGTTGAACTGGGAATGATCAGGCACTAGGGAAACCAACTCCTTGAGCTTAGCAGGTATCCCTACAAAGTTGATCCTGATGGTGTTTCTACGAGCAGAAGCCATGACCTGCAACAAAGAACAAAGATAAATCCTTTGGTCCTTGAAATGGTTAGGGAAAATGATATGCTTATGATGCATGATGATGTCATGATGTCATGCTCAATCACAAACATGTGGCACACACAAACAAGTCACACCATAGCCCTAGGTTTAAAGGCTTGCATGAGGTTCAAAGGCAAGTACCCTCCCCTGAAGTTAGATGGTTCATCCTGTCCTACAAAAGTAACCAGGTTCTAAGGGATCTCAATATCATTGATCCTTCACAAGGGTGGTTGTTCAGAAGGCAACTTACTTGCCAACCAAAACCCTCCAAGTTTAAGATCTCAATGAGCGTAGTATCGAGTGTCAACCAACTTCAGTCTGCACCAAAGCCGGTTACCTCACTACTTTCTAAAGGCCAAGATGAGTTAACTAGGGTTCTAAAAGTCAGTTAGTGCATTGACAACATATGGCAGCCTCAATATTATCCTCAACTTGACTTAAGGAATATAAGCACCAACCAAGAAGTCGCACTAACTATGGCCACCAGATCAACCGTATCGATATACGTCGTACAGTTTCCTTGGTCTATTGCCATTTACCTAAGGTACACTAGATCCGGGTTAGGACCTTTCACACATAAGAGCACCCCAACAATATAATAATAAAGCAAACAAGGCAAACAATTTAAAGTGATCTTAATTCCTAAGGGTACCCCTCTTAAATAGGTCCCCAGCAGAGTCGCCAGTTCTGTAACACGGTGGGAGAACTGACTTTAAACAATGTTGCGGATAGCAAGAGTCGCCACCGACTTTTATTTTATCCATAAGGAAAGGTTATAAAAGAACAGGAAAGACCTTAGAGAATATTTTGGGTCCGGGGGGTAGGTTATGAAAAGGGAAGGTGTTAGCACCCTTTTCATCCATGGTTATCCATGGGCTCTTAGGTACTTAAGCTCACTTTTGAATTGTTTTGAAAGTGTAGTGTGTGAATAGCAAAAAATTTCAGAATAGTTTAATAATAATCCGTGTATGGATGTGAAAAAAACTTGTTTGAAAATTTTGTTGGAAATTGGTTTAAGTGTGAAAAAGTTTTGAAGTGAGCAAGTATCTAGGAATAGCCTACCCTAATGTTTTAAGGTCTTTCTTATTTTTTTATCCTTTCCTTAGTAAGACTATCCCTACTATAATGGAGTAGGTAGTCCTTACTTTGGATGTTAAGGGACATGTGAGGGACAATTGGATTTTTGAAGGCCATTGTGGGGTGTAATAAGCAAACTGGAGGGACTATCATCATTTTTCGAAAGGGACTCGATTCGTAAAGGCAACCATAAGGGACTTTGATGATTTTCTTTTTGAGGGACTTGCTTTATACACCCCACTTAACCAATATTCATAGGCAACTTGAGGGATATCCTTAGGAAGTGAGACGGCGATTAAAATCGACTTACGTGTGTGAAATGTTTAATTTAATTATCTTATATTAAAATGATCTAAATTTATTTTAATATTACATACATGTTATTACACTCCCTAATTACTAACCATAATAATAATTAAATAATTAAACAACTTTACATCCAAGAAACAATTACAAAATAATAAGCAAAATAATTAAATAGCAAAGATAACTAAAATATAAATAAGCAATAATAAATAATAAAGGGGGTTAATTCTAAGTTTACTCGGCAAGACATCGCATCTTGTGCCTACGTATCCTTACGGGAGTGGAATCAGAGTAATCGTAGTTCCCCTCAATAGGGAGGTTAGAAACTTCTTGACTGTGGTCAAGGTCTCAAGGGGAATAAACGCATCTTAAGGACACGCTTACGTGGAGTGTAGAAACTCCAAATCTCTACGTTGAAATGTTAAGTTGTAATTAGGGTTAAATTAGGGATTCCACGACGGGAAACCCTAAAATGAACGCGGCGGCTCTTTGACCTAATGCTAAGGGTAAAATTGTAATTTTGCCTGCGGCGAGGCATTTGTGAAAATTAGGGTTTGTAGTTTGTAGTTTTGAGGATTTGAAATTGAATGTGTGAAGTTTTACGGACTATTGGCGCGGCGGCCAAACAGTTAGACCTAACCTTCGGATGTGTGCAATGTGACAGAAATAATAGTAAACGCGTGAGATAATTGAATCATGCAAACAGAGAGATAATGTCATAATTTAAACCATGCAAGCAGAAATTTAAAGGCAGAATTTAAAGAGCGATTGTTAAGTTCGCGAGGTTACATGAGAGGAGCAGATACAATATGATAATGAAATTTGAATTGAACAATAATAAAATAAAATAAATAACGGTTCTAGTTATTATTTTAAAAAAAGATTTTAGTTATTATTTTAAATTTATCTAAAAAAAAAGTTTTTCTTAAAAATAATAGGTTTTCATATTAATTTGGAAAAGATGTTAATGTTATTTATTTTAAAAAACAGATTTTTATATTATAACAAATTTTAATAAATTAATGATAACAAATAATAATAATAATGGTAATAATAATGATAATAATGATAATAATGATAATAATAATAAATAATGATAATAATAATAATAATAATAATAATAATAATAATAATAATAATAATAATAATAATAATAAAGCAATAATGAATTTTAAATGTGCCAAATAACCCAACAATGTTGCTAACGCAGAAATGCGCTCATCGCAACCAGATCTAAATCGGACGAAACAAAATTTATCGCAAAGAAAAAGAAATTAAGCAAAAAAATAGTATTATTGCTCACACAAAAATGCGATCATCGCAACCAGATCGAACTAACACAAATGTCACGCGTCATGCACACAAATGTGCAAACATCGTATCGACATAATTCGATCAAAAATCTTATATATATAAACTCTAACAATTTAAAAATTATATATATATAAACGTAACAGTAATAGATAAAGAAAAAGAAATAACGGTAATAGATGAAGAAAAAGAAATAACGGTAAAAGATGAAGAAAAAGAAACAACAGTAATAGATGAAGAAAAAGAAATAACGGTAAACGATGAAGAAAAAGAAACAATAGTAATGGATGAAGAAGAAAACTAAATAACGGCAAACGGCACTCACTCCTCTTAGGTTTTTTTCATTCTCTCCTCTTTTCCAACAAGGCAACACATGTATATATAGGGAACAAATTAGGGTTAACACCAAATTGTCAATAATGTCCCTAAAGCCCATTTTAAAGCCCAAACTAAATAATTAGTTAAGAAAAAATAAAATTTAAATAATTTAAAATAATTAAAATAAACTAATAATCCTATTGATTCCTAAAATCAAAAATATTATAAAAAGAATAAAAAATTTTTCAATATTTTTTATTTTATGATTTTTTGGATATTTTTATGAATAATTTAGAAAAAAGTGAAAAAAATAATATTTTAAAAAATGATTTAATTAAAATACGAAAATAATAATTAAATAATAATAAAAAACTATTTTTGTTATTTTTTAATGAAAGATAGAAAAATTTAGAGTAAAAATAATAAAGAACAAAAAAAGTGACAAAGGTGAGATTTAATTTTTAAAATAGTTAGAAAAAAAAGATTTACTTTTAAAAAGAATTTAGAGGAAAAAAAGATTTAATTTTAAAAAGAAGTTAGAGAAAAAAAAGATTTAATTTTTTTTAAAAAAGTTAGAAAAAAAGATTTAACTTTATAAAAGTTAGAAAAAAAAAAGATTTAATTTTTTTTAAAAAAGTTAGAAAAAAAGATTTAACTTTATAAAAGTTAGAAAAAAAGATTTAGCTTTAAAAAAGTAGTTAGAAAAAGGATTTAACTTTTAAAAAGTTAGAAAAAAGATTTGATTTTTTTTAAAAAAAATTAGAAAAAAAGATTTAACTTTAAAAAAGTTAGAAATAGATTTAACTTTAAAAAAGGGTTAGAAAAAGGATTTATCTTTTAAAAAAGTTAGAAAAAAGATTTAATTTTAAAAAGGTAATAGAATTTGATTAAAAAAATGTGTTAGAAATTAATTAAAAAAAGGTTATAAAAAAATTTACTCTTAAAGAAAAGAAAAAAAAAGTTAAATTTTAATCTAAATCCTAAATGTTAGTAAGAAGAGCTTAAAATGATTTAAATAAATAAGCTAAATAGAAGAAAAAAAAGTTAATAAAAAACATTAGTAAAGTTATAAAAAAAAATTTAATTAAATTATTATTAGTTAAAAAAACAAGATTTAAAAAAAAGGTTAATTTATTAAGTTAATCAGAATTTAAAATAAAAATAAAAAGAAAGGGTAAAATTTGGGGTATTACAGTTGACCTCAGTTTGACTTTTTAACTGCGTTGACTGCTTTTGACTTATCAGATCATCTGACTGAGCAAACTTTTGAGAAAAGTCTTGAAACTTGACATGGGGGTTCTTATACACATATAAGATGTTATGAAGCTCACTTGAAGTCTTGGAAGTCCATTTAGCCTGATTAAAGTCAAAACCCTAGTTTTGGATGCACTGCTTAGGAGGTGCATTGTCTGAGGGAATTGTCAACTCTTCTGACCAATTATGAATTTTGTGAACCTTGTGAACCTTCTTGGAACACAAAGTCTTGTATTGTGAGGGCAAATTTTGGGGTGCAACACCCCATCGTTGAGATGTCTTTGAATACCTAGCACTGATTTGCAATTAAAATTATACACCCACAAATGGTAATATTAATGCAAAGTTCGATGCAAGTTTGAAAAAGTGTTATTTTATTGAAGTGTCGTGGTAGTGAGATGAATGGACCGTTAGCCCAAACGTTGTGCTAATTTTGATTGGTGTGAAAGATATGTCAAGAGAAATGACACCAATGCTGATGATTAGAGATCATGTGAGGAGTCAGGTTACACAACCTTGCGATAGTATGCTTTCAGAATAAACCTCGCCTCAATTAGGTCTTTCGAGGGCTGTAACGTGGTCTGGTTCACGGTTATGAAACAAAGGATATTAGGTTCAAAGTATGATTTGTACCCACCCCTTCTTCTTAATGATCTCCAGTCCTACGTTCAGTTAATTCTGCACCTATCTTGACGGTGTAAACTTTATGATTCAAGGTTTGCTCGATGTGGCAGTTGTCGCTACGCGAAAAATGACACAGAGTCGCCACCGGATTTTATTTATCCCACGGGGGGAAAGGGAAATAGCGATAAAACCTTTGGGAAAAGAGCGTGGTCATCGCAACCAAGTCTTAGGGTTCGGGAGTCGGTTATGCGAGGGGAAGGTATTAGCACCCCCTCGCATCCATCGTACTCGATGGGAACCTCCTAGGTTATTTCGCGTGAATGGGTATTTTATTCTAAAAGTTTGCTTGTTTAAGGAAAAGAGAGATTGGTTTATTTATTTTAATGCTCGCCAAGGATTGTGGCCCTTGTGCCTACGTATCCTCACTTAAAATAAGTGAAGAATCAGAGCTCCGTAGTTCGGAGGCTTTATGAAATTGTTGTTTGTTGGTTGATTTTATACCTTGAAAAAGGGTTTTTTGGATTGACGCCCTAAGGCAAAAATAGTTTGATGAGTTGATGTTGTTTTTAGTTTTTTTTTTAAGAAAATGTGTTCTTGACTAGGATTATACAAAAGACTTTGGATAGAGATGAATGTCTCGAATAACCAAGTCGAGCGCCTTGTATTCGAAACATTCAGAATGAGTGTAGGAGGGTTCCATTCTCATTCCTTCTCCACCACTTTAAAGTTCATGGTGCATAATTCCAATCATATATTTTATTGTGTTTTTTTTTGTATTTTTATGCGAAAAGAGAAACACTTGACGTTGGATCAAGATTTATTGCTTGTAAAGATATTTGAAGTGATGCGATTTAGGTCGATGGCGGTGCACAAGGCATCCGACTTACATGGTCAAAAATGGCTCGATAAAATCGAGAGTTTACTTTTAAAAATAGTTTTTGGAAACAAAGGTCAACAAGGGCCATAACAATATTCACATACAAACATAAGCCACACGGCTCAAAAAAATCGAGACACACAAAAAAAACGAAAAAAATTTTTTAAGGTAAAAACGGTAAAAAAAAAATGGAGGAAACAGTGGTGTGACACGGGTGAAAAAAGTTGAAACAGTGATGCAACACGGCCGGCCGTGTTGTGTGATACGACCCGTGTTGCAAGGCCTGGGGAAAAAACTTCATACAGTAGCGTGACACGGCCGGCCGTGTCGTGTGACACGGCCCGTGTTGCTGGTCCAGGTCGAAATCTCACATTTTTTTTTTATGTTTTCGTTTCATTTTTGTGGTTCCTTGAGGATGGTTTCTTAGTCCCTTAGGGGATCTTACATGATATACAGTTCAACAACACATAAAAGAGTGAATGAAATGAATATAAAAGCAAAGAATAAAAGGAGAAAGATTTGAAGAAATGGATACCAAGAGCTTTCTATCCTTCTTGCAAGTACTCCAATGACCTTTGTTGGATGTGCTCTCCCCTCTTCACTCTATGTTGTGAAGGTTTGGTTTCTCAATGATCCTCTTGTGTCTCTATCTCACTCTCTTTTTTTCTGTTTTTTTGAGGGTTTCTTGCTAACTATTTTCTGGTTTTTTGCTCTTACTCTTTGCTCTCTATGTGTAGTCTCTACTCTGCTTGCTTCTTGTGTTGTGTTATGTTTTGATAGTAAGGAATACTATGTTTTCTATGCTTGCTTGCAGCCCATTTTCCACCTTTTCTGTCAACTTTTTCTGTTGTCCTAAAGCCACACACTTTGCACACCTTTTCATCACCAACTTTCCATTCTTGGCAATGCCTTTTTCTTCCTTTTGTGCAGCCCCACTTTTCCCTTCTATTTCTAGTATGACTTGCTGCATTTTTCTGCTGTAGCATACTATACTACTATCCCTCTTTTTGCCCATTAGTCTCTTGGATGGTATTGCTTTGTATCTTGCCATGTAGCCAATTGTTACCACTCTTTGACAGCATTTGCAAACTGATATTTAGCAAGTAAATATATCATTTGCATGCTATTTCCTTGACTTTGTGACATAAAAAATGATCTTGTAACATAGTACATGTTGTCCTCTTGATTTTGTGACATGTAGTAATTCTTCAACTCTTGCATGGGGCTGTTTTGCCTATGATTGAACATGCATAATCTTGGCCCATAAACATTCCAATGTTGATTTAATTCTTGCATATTTCTTGGATGTTTGTGAGCATAATGTAGCACATGAAAAAAATGGTGTAGTATGAAGAGTACCATATCATAGATTTGATTAAAGACTTGAATGAAGATTTAGAAATAGATTAATTTCTAAACATTATCTAGAGTTGGAATTTTTGTAACAAATGACATGATTGTAATGTCACAAAATTCCTCTTAGTATTATTTTTATCTCCATTCATGAATCTTGAATTTTGGATGATGGATTCCCTCATGTGCTTAAAAATGAAATCTTGAATTATGCATTGATGATCTTGATTCATGCCTTAATAATTTGCACTCCACTTATGCCATAAAAATAAACATGTATGAAGGAGCTTTGGATTTGGCCTAGCATTCATGTCTATTAATATTTATCTTGAATATCCTTGTATTTTGTCAAGTAACTTCCCCTTGCCATAATTTTTATGAGTAGACTTTTTCCTTAGATCAAACCTTAGGTGATGAACCTTTTTTCATGTAGTCCGAAAATAGACAAGTTACAACCAAACGGCCTAGTTCGTACCTTGTGAACCCGCATGCTCGATACGCAATAGAATAATGTATGATAAGCCGAATGTAGGGTATAAAAGGCTAACAGTGAAAATGAGGGTGTGACAGCAGTCACCTTATTTTGGGGTGTCAGTGACCCTATTTGAATGGCCACTGAATCTTATTTTGTTTTTGTTGAGGGTTTCGGGGTCCTCTTTTGCTTTTGTTTTTGATCCCTAACTTTTGCATGGATTGACTTTGCTTGTCAGATCCATCGGGATTGCCTTGATTTTGCCTCAGTCCCCTCTAAGGTGTCTGACTTAGCAGGCTTTTGATGTTTTTTTGGATTTTGTTGGAAGGTTGTGACTGCCATGTTATGGGTCATTGAAGAACAACCGTCTTCTAGATTTGATTCGAGTGCGGGGTTGAATTAACTGAACACTACCCTGCCCCAGGTTAAGTGTAAGGGTTGAATATCCGAAGGAAACTGCTACTTCTAGGCTCGAAGTGGTTTACTAGGGATTAACTCCTTTTATCCCCAGTGTTTGGGGAATTGAAGCAATGTCTGTACATCATTGACGAGATTCGGTCTGAAAGCATACGATTTGCAATTATGGGTATCTCGTTTTCATCATCCTCCCTCAAATCAAGCTAAACAACAGTGAATAGAGTGGAGTGAATAAATGTGTCGGTGATAAGAGTGAATACGACATAACTAATTCAAAACATGCATAAACGATACATTAATGAAAACCAAATACGAATGGCAATTGTTCAAAGCATACAATACTTAGACAAACAAAGACAAAACATAAGAAATGCGAAATATGAAATGGCAGCATGACGGCCTTGAAGAATGAACTTAACTGGAATCGATCTGATGTTGGCACTAGTTGACTGGTGGCATCGGATTGTTGATGATATTCGGAGACTTCCCATTGAAGTTGATAGCATCCCTGTCGATCATGTCTTGAATTATGTGCTTGAAAGCCCTGCAGTCCTCAATGGTATGACCTGGAGCGCCCTTATAAAACTCACAATGAGCATTTGCATCGTAATCGGCAGGAATGACAGTTGGAGGAGCCAAATCTCTCGGAACAACAGCCTTCTTCTCTATCAACTGAGCAAAGATTTTGGCATATGTCATTGGTAGACGATCAAAGACTCTGTCTGGTCTCCATGTTCTCTGCGGACGCTGTGGGCGAGCACCTTGTCGTTGCTGAGTAGCTTGCATCTGCTGTTGCTGAGGAGGGTACTGATATCCTTGTTGGTTGTAGGCTTGTTGCTGAGGAGCCTGTTGCCGTGGCATCTGAGCTTGCACTGCTTGAACAGCTGGCTGATAAGGCATTGGAGCATATTGCGTAGCAGCAACGTATGGATACTGATAGTAGGGAACTTGATAAGGCATAGGAGCGGGAGCTTGTTGAGAAGCTTGCCCTTTCTGCAAAAAGATGGCATTTGTTTCGCCTTCCTTCTTCTTGTATCCATTGAAAGGCTTCTTGGCGTTGGCCTGGTTGTTGGAACCTCCTGGTATCTTTCCGCTCTTCAACCCTTCTTCAATCCTCTCACCGATGATCACTAGGTCAGAGAATCCAGCAGAGATGCTACCGATCAGCTTTTCGTAGTATTGGCCTTGTAAAGTACCCATAAAGATGTCGATCAGTTCACGGTCAACAAGAGGTGGATGCACCCTTGCGGCTAGCTCTCTCCATCGTTGCGCGTACTCCTTGAAGGATTCGCTATCCTTCTGAGTCATACTCTGAAGCTGAGTACGATTTGGAGCAAGGTCGGTGTTATATTTATACTGCTTGACAAATGCATCGGCTAGCTCGGCCCAAGTGTGCACACTATTACGTTCCAGTTGCATATACCATTCGAGTGATGCCCTAGACAAGCTATCTTGGAAGCAATGGATCATGAGCTTTTCGTCTCTGGCATAGGAAACCATCTTGCGACAATACATCTTCAAATGAATGTTTGGGCAACTGAGACCTTTGTACTTCGAAAATTCCGGCACTTTGAACTTGGGAGGAATGACAACATCAGGCACCAAGCATAATTCCAAAGCACTGAAAGAATTTGAACTGTGCCTCTCCATGGCTCGGAGTTTCTCGGCTAGATCTCGGCACATCTTCATGGCTTCTGAATCCTGAACAGCAACAGGACTGGAAATGGGGATAGCAGCATGATAGTTCTGAACGTCGTCATAATGATCCATCAGAGTATCTTCGGTATGGGGAGCTGGGATTTGCACAGCAGTAGGCTGGGCCTGCAGGATAGCTGCAATGGTAACTCCGGGCGCTGGGGTTGGATGAGAAGCGTTCCCTTCGGCTGTGTTATTGAAGTTCAATGGAATCCCATGAGGATTTGGAATTGGAACCAAAGGGATGACAGTAGACCCTTGTCCCTGACCATTGTTGTTAACGATAGCAGCGGCTTCACGCTGTTCTTCCTCTCTCCTGGTCGTGAGGATGGCTTCGAGGATCTGGTCGATCTTTCCTTTCATAGAATCCAACTCTTCCCTGAAAGTAGCTTGCTCTTGTTGAATCTGTTCCATTATTCGTCTTGTATTGGCTCTAGTTGCGTACTAGTGTCGAGGAATCAGCTTGATTTACTGGATATGAAGGAAAGAGAAACATGAGAAACTGCTTGAAGGAAGGAGAATGCAAGATGCACAACAAATGAGATGCAATGCAAATGATATGCAATTCAAGATGCAAGATCCAGGATCACAGGATCACAAATTCAAACAGTTCTGAGATTAGCCGGGTGAACGGTTCAAGGATCACGATCACTGCTCAAAGAAAACCCCACGGGTAGGATTCTAAAATGGGTAGGTGCCTAGAGTCATGGATATCTTTCAAAGATATTACTGCCATGACAAAGCCTCATCATGATGATAATATCCTCAAAAGAATCTCCTCTAGGTAAGGTTCTCGTATCTTCCACGCGAGAAAGACTTCTCAGAGGCATCAACTACACAACCATCAACACACGGATTCTAGAAAAAGGTTCTCAGAGTCATAGATCGAGGTTGAAAATATTACTGTAAGAAAGTAATACGTTCAAGGGATCTCATCTGATTGGGGCGTTCGTATTAATTCACAAAGAATTAACACTACCAACCACCATGGATAAAACGGTTAATGGTCCTTGGGATCAACGATTCAGACTCGAAAACATTATTGTTATGGCGAAGACTCACCACAACAACAACATCTCTAAGGAATCTACTCCAAGCGGGGTTTTCGCTTCTACTCAACGTGAAAGACTCCACGCAAGTCTCCACTACACAACCACCATCCTAATCCTAGGGTTATACTCGGACTCGGGTGTAGAGCCATCTCACAAAATAACCATAAGCAGAACAACCCCATAATGCCACAAGCATAATTAACCAAGACGAGGATACCAACAAATAAACGAGAAGAAAATAAAAACAAAAAGCTAACAACTCAAACTAAGATAGGCTCGACTCTCTCTTGCATGGAGCAATAGTCCCCAGCAGAGTCGCCACCTGTCGCACCTCGAAAATTCATTTCGAACATACGAACCTCGCGCGAAAGGCGCGGAAATACGGTTCGACAGAGTTGCCACCGAACTATATTTTTCCCGAATGAACAGGAGAGGAAAATATCGAGAAAACCTCATAGAGCGAAAAGGAACACGGTCGTCGCAACCATATGTTCCTGGGTTCGGGAGTCGGTTACGCGAGGGGAAGGTATTAGCACCCCTCACGTCCGTCGTACTCGACGGGAACCTCTTAATTCGAGTTAATGGATGTTAGCTAAACTTAATTCTTCTCTTCTCGCTACTAAATGCTAAAGGATACTATAAAGGGATAAAGACGCTAGGGGAAGGGGGATGGTTAGAGGATAGGGTGCTCGCCAAGGATTGGGGCCCTTGTGCCTACGTATGCTCATTCGGACGAGAATGAGAAATCAGAGCGTCGTAGTTCGACTACGGGTAAGGATGGGGGAAATGGAAGATGGAGGGGATTGTGCTCGCCAAGATCATCGCAATCTTGTGCCTACGTATCTTACATTCAAGAGTGAATGAAGAATCAGAGCGTTCATAGTTCGTGGTAACGACCACGAAAGAAACAAGTTTGAATTGGATTTGAAGTGGATACGGATGACGACTACTTGAAGCTTAAGAAAGACTTCTCAGACCCAAGTAATCGAGAGAGTGAACCAAAGACTTGGAACTCTCTCTTTTTCATCTTGAAGATAAGGTTGTGTTTGAAAGGGTGAAGTTGAATTGATGACGACTACTTGAAGCTTAAGAAAGGCTTCTCGGACCCAAGTAGTCGGGAGAGTGAACCAAAGACTTGGAACCCTCTCTTTTTCATTGTGAAAAGAAAGTTGTTTGAGTTTGAAATGGAGTTTGGAAGGATGAGTAGTTGAAGGATGGTTGAATGTTGTCGAGTTGTTAATGTTACTTAAAGGCGTCAATTGCTCACGCACGAATAAGATAACTCGCATATAAACAGCCGAAAGCAAGCTCAAAGACTTGAACCCACTCTTTACACCTTGAAAAAGATTGAATAGTTGTTAATTGATTGATAGTTTATTACGAAAATCCGCTTGACGTTGGATCAAGGGTTTGACTCATTATCACGTGCAAAGCGTGTTGAAAATGAAATTGTTTGAAAAAGAGACCGACTTGACTTACGCATCAAGGGTCGAGTTGTAATAGGTTGATGGCGAATGCGTATGAGCACTCGACTTACGGGTTGTTTGAAAGTGGCTCGATGATGAATCGAGAATTAGTTTGAAAATAGTTTGAATCCGCTCTAGTCCCTATGGGTGCTCCTAGGAGATTAACTAATAATCAAAGAAATACGAAACATACATCGGAATGGGAGAGGGGTACATGTAATTTACACAGGATTGCACGAAATAAAGGGGTCTCATTGTCAGGTAGCCCAAGAGAAAGCCGTGTGTGTGCATTGTGTCCTAAACTACGCCTTGAGCAAAGTTGGGCACAAACTTGATATTAGGATACCTGCAAATGACCAAAGATCCAACAGTCCACCAATTTGGCTTTTAGGAGTTTCGATAATTTATTAGGTATTTTCGAATATGGGTGAATAAGAATGAATAAATATGATAATAATAATAATAATAATATGAATAAAAAATGATAATATGAAATAATATGAATAAAATGGATAAAAATATAAAATGAAAAGTTTGAAAAAGATTGGTCTCAGGTTTGTTATTTTTCATCAATAATTTGACAGAAAAATAACTTTGGGGTATCGTCATCGACCGAAACAGATGAAATGAAATAAAGTCGGAAGTGAGAAAGGAGAGAAATGATGAAACCATAAATCAACAAAAATTATCCAACCTCAAAAGAAAATCAAAGAAGTAACATAGAGGATTAAAAGAAAATTAAAACATCAAAGCAAGATTCAAAACTTAAAAAAAAAAAAAAAAGAAAACTCTTGAAATTAATTTCATGTAAATAATAAAAAAAACAAAAGAGAATGGAATCATGTGGGCTGAGACAAAGCCCATCATCCAATTATGATGACAAACCAAAAAAAAGGTGTAGATTAATAATAATTAAAAAACACAGCCTTATGAGCCCATCAGAAAACAAACGCTCATGAGATCAACACCAAGAGGGTCTGAAAGTTCATCCGCAGAAACCTAAATATATTGTTTTCGAAAACGGACAAAAATGCGGCGGCCAACCCAAACCACTCTCGCCGGATCCGTAAGCCATAGACCAAAGCAATACGAAGCTCAATCGATAACGATGTGATGTGAAGCACAACCTTCTTTCTTGTCCGTTCTGTTGTCAGGGTTAGTACTTCAGTTCATCCAATCTCCTTCTCTTCATCTCGCTTCTCAATCTCAACTATTTCGAAATTGGTTTCGGTTACGTTCTGATTTTTCGCAGAAACTGAAAAAGGTATGAAGTTTTTTGTTCTTGAAAGTGTCAACGGTTAGGTTTTGATCTTGTTTAATGGTTTTTTGATTTTGGGATTTGGAGAAGAACAGTGGTTCTGGTTCGTATCAGGAGAAGAAGTATTGAAGGTTTGGGTTTCCGAAGGATATGGAGAGCTTTTGGGTTCAAAAGTTTGTCGTAGTTGGCGAAGGACATCCAGTTTTGGGGTTGAAAGGGTTTGGTGATTTTCTGGTTTGAGGTTGTGATTAAGATGGGTTGAGTGAAGAAGAAGAGGGCGAGTTATTGGGGGATAATGAAGAAGATTCGAGGGAGATTTTTGTGGATTTTGATGTTGAAGAATACTGAAGAGGGATGTGGGTTTATGATTCTGTTATGGAGGTATCGATGATTGAAGACAAGTGATCAAGATTATGGTGAGATTTGATGAGTATGCTGAAAAGTTGTTGAAGGTTCATTGAAGCTGCAGGGTAAGGTCAAAGAAGAAGAGAGAGTTTTTATCTTGGAGGTGAAGTTTAGGGAGAAGAAAATGAGTTAAGGTGCTCCTTGAGAAAGATGGTTTGACATTGAAGGACTGTGAGGTTTTTGGATTGTGGAAGAAAAAAAAGATCAGGTTGGAGTCCAATTCAAGTTTGAAGGAAAAACTCTTAACATTGAAGGCTGGCCCCCCCAGTTTATGTGAGTTTCCCCCTTTTTATTATCTCCCTTTTCTTTTATGAACTGCTGTCAATGCTTGTAGAGCCACTGATTTTGTCTGGCGTGGTTTTTTCTTTTTGTACCGTTTATAACAGGTTTGAAAGAGGTTGTATCAGTTGCAACAGGGATTTGTCTGGTGTGGTATGGAGTGGCAACAAGTATAATTTGGAGTGTAGCAGCAGGTGATGGGAGGTTATTCTGCGGATTGCAGGTTTTGCAGGAGGGGTATTGGTTTGTCCTCTTTATTATTGCATTCTGCAGTACTCGCCTGCTGTTATTGTCTTTTGCAACTGTCCATTTTCCTCTTGATTTGCAGGATGTGAGCTTATGATAATGTGTGTATTTTTTGTGCAGATCTAGCTGTATGGTTGTATTATCATGATGTGTAGCAGCTTGTAGGTGCGGTATATTGGAGAATGTTGTCCTTATTGCCTTGGTGTGCAGAGGTTTTGGCAATGTGGTACACTGCGGTACGGTTTGCGCAGGATGCAGCATGTAGAGGCGTTGTCCTAACCTCACTTCACATAAACAAAGTCACATGAAGAATGAGGCCAAGACTAATATTATGGAAGTTGTGGAGGCACTTCTGAGGCATAGGTGATATTTGTCATTTTCTGGAACTTCTGGATGTAGCAACTGACTTAATGTACTACTCTTTTCAAATACAGCGCTGCGTACTTCGTATTACCACATGATATTGTGGGACCAAATAGGGAGCTGGCTTTGTTATATGGGGATATTGAAGGTACATATGTTGGTCCCCACCTCATTTCTTTTCGAATTTGATGGTGATGCCTCCTCTTGTAATGACTTGCGGATATTCAAATAGGTAATGGCTAATGGCTTGTGATGTAGGTTGTTGTTTTTTGAGTAGCAGTTATGTGGGGTAAGCCTTTGTGATGTGTCACATGATTTTTGTTTTTTTTCTTTACAGGAGATGGTGTTGTGCTGAGAAAGTCTGCAGGTTCTGTTTGCTGTTGTAGCATAAGTCTTTTCATTTTTGCAAGTGGGTATGTGGAGATGATACTAGTGAGAGACGTTAAGGTGTGGGAGCCGCGCAACTGCTGTGGGCCAAGCTTTTGAATTAGTTTTGTGAAAAAATAGTGTGTTTGCGGCTGGTTTATGTCCTATGAAGAAAATGTGGTGTTGGCCTAACAACTTGATACTTGTGGAACACCTTAATAGATATTTTTCAAAATAAAATGCTGCCTTTGTAACATGATTAATAGTGGTGACTTTTAGATTTAAAAGAACAATGGGCTTGGTTTTTATGGGCCTTTTGTATAATTTTGCTTGTAATAATAAAAGATCATTGAAACTCTTTGCCCCATCCTTGAAGATCTTCAACTTTTGCATTCTCACATTTATGCCTCATCGAACTTTCAAAATTTGACTAAATCCATGGTCACTAAATCCTGGAGTCTCAATTAAATTCTAAAGTTTTTGTCACCTTCAATGAAATAACTCCAACTGAGCTATTGACAAAAAAAATGAATCGGGACTTTAAATTGAAATGAACCCACCACCTCAATAAATTCACACTCGAACTTGATATTAAATAGGGAGTGGAATTATCTTGAATTACTGGCACGGACCAAAAAAAACCTCATTGCCTTGAAATCAAGGAATAATGCCTTGAAATATCCTCTGTACCGAAACTCCGCGAAAATTAGCTTTGACCAGATGACCTGAACTATTCCTCATTCAACATCATCCATACGCCTGAGCTGACATCCTCAAGGGAAAATAACAACATATTTTGGACTCCCTTTTTTTGAATAAAGCAAATGAGCGAATGTACAAATGACAGTGATATATAAGTAGGACAAATTTGGGGTATAACACCTTCAACCAAAAACCTTTGAGTTCAGACATGATATTTTTCCAGCGTCATTCGTACCTGACCCTTTGCATCATTCCAAAATCCAATTCTCATTGGTACACAGGAAGACTTCGTCTGTTTTCTCCAGCAAAAGTCCAATCATACTTGGCACATCCGGTTATCCCCAGCGGAGTTGGCTTCCTCTTCATCACTTATTTTGCTGGAGTGGTTCTTTTGGTTATCCAGCTTTCCCTGGAAGCCCGAGCCTGCATCTGCATTTTTGCATATAGTTATCATATTTGCATCATCTTTGCATTTCATCCCCAAACGCGTAGCATTTCCATTTCGTATGAAGCATTACACCATAGCATTTTCAAACATATACATACGAAGCATAAGCCAATTTTCTATCATCCTTCCGTGGCAACCTGAATCACTCTTCAATCAATACAAGGGCATTTATCCAACAGCTTTGTTCAGACAGCTCATTTGTTTACTCGGGTTCTAGATCGTACGTCGGTTATGCTTTGCCCATCAATCCTCTAATGACGACAAATTTTCTTTCCGTCAGTTCCTATTGACGATGTGTTTCTCCGAGCAGATTTTCTTTCCGCCAATTCTTATTGACGATGTGTTACCTCAGCAGGTTTTCTTTCCATCTATCCTTAGATGATGTGAGTTGCAGATATTGTTTTCTCTCCGTCTATCCTTAGACGATGCGAGATTTCAAGGCGATCTTTCAGATATGGTTTTCTTACTGTCTATCCTTAGACGATGTGAGCTTCAGATATGGTTTGCTCTCCGTCTATCCTTAGATGATGTGAGCTTCAGATATGGTTTTCTTACCGTCTATCGTTAGACGATGTGAGCTTCAGATATGGTTTTCTTACCGTCTATCCTTAGACGATGTGAGCTTCAGATATGGTTTTCTCTTCGTCTATCCTTAGACGATATGAGTTTTGGACATGGTTTTCTTTCCGTTTATTAGAAGAGATGATGTTTTAAGAGGGTTTCCTATTGTCGATTCCTATTGATGACGCGACTCTTTGAAGAATGTTTGGATTTCCTTGTTGTTAATTCCTATTGACGATATGGCTCTTTGAAGATGGTTTTATTTCTTTCAATTCCTATTGACGATGTGGCCCTTCGAAGATGTTTTTCTTTCCATCAATTTCTATTGACAAGAAGATTCTGCAATTTGCTGAATGGTTGTGAAGTTTATTGACGTGATCTATGGGTTGGATTTTTCTTCCCGTCGATTCCTATTGACGATGTGGTTCTTCAGACAAGTTTTCTTTCTGTCTATCCTTAGATAATGTGAACTTTCAGTGGTGTCTTGCCGTGTATCATTAGACGATGTGAGTATGATTTTCTTTTTTGTCTATCCTTAGACAATGTGAACTTTAAGTGGTGTCTTTCTGTCTATCCTTAGACGATGTGAGTATGATTTTCTTTCTGTCTATCGTTAGACAATGTGGACTTTCAGTGGTGTCTTGCCGTCTATCATTAGACAATGTGAGTATGATTTTCTTTCTGTCTATCCTTAGACGAGGTGAACGTTTGGTGTCTTTCCGTCTACCTTTAGACGATGTGAGTATTGGGTGTCTTTTCGTCTATCATTGGACGATGAGAGTATGATTTTCTTCCTGTCTACTATTAGACGACATGATGTTATCAACTGCGTGTTGATCCAGACTTTGGGTTCAATGCATATGGCGTTACACAAATGATTGACGGTGAAGTCAGGTATTCTCTATCAGATGATCAGTCAGTTTGTTGCCGTTGCAACTAGCTCCAGTTTTTCTGGAGAGTTTTACGCCCAATCAGTTTTGCAGTTTATTTCTGCGGTTGGCAAATTTCTGGGTTTCTTTGGTATTCAACCGTATTTTACCTTGATTGTCTGAAAGCTGTTCGCTTTTCACTCATTCAGGTCCAAGTCGTTTGAATAGGGGCAGCTGTTGTACCCCAAAATTTGCCCAACCTTTTCTTGGCTTGGCTTTTGTTTCACTTTTGATTTTCGCATTTCCGCATTGCGTAGAATTTGTTCTTGAGACGGGGGATCGAGGTTTCCCTGTGGCTCAGAATTCACTCTCAATACAAGCAATTAAAACAGCAAGCATTAGAGGCTCTGGCATTTATTTTGCCCAGCGGTCGGGCGACCGATTTTATTTTATTTTTGCAGGGTATTTTCAGCTCAGAAAGCAGCACTCAGGCTATCTCAAGCATCTTCATGGTTATGATATTCAAAAGTGAGTTTCAGAAGCTTAACAAAGCTCAAAACGGCAAGAAACGGGCGAACGATATATTTCCCTCCAAAAGGCGCCAAATTCAAAATTTTGAAAGTGTTAATCGGTTAACACATTTGGTTAATCGATTAACCAAGTCAAAATTAGGGCAGATTGGGATTTTTAAATGGATTAATCGATTAACCTATATGGTTAACCGATTAACCAATGCAGTTTTTGCCTCTGTACGTGATTTTTCAATGCAGAGCCATTTGGGGTCCAATTTTGGTCACTTGGAAATTCATTTTTACACTTGGGAAGGATCTAGAACCATTTTGAAATTTGGATTAATTTTCAAATTAATTCAATTCTCTCCAAACTCCCACTCCTAATTCCATTCCAAAATTTCCAAACCATATTCAAAACCATGCTTTGGATCCAAGCCAAAAGGATACTTAAGTGATTCACTCCAAACCACATTCATGCTAACCTTCATTTTTCACTCTCATTTCTCTCTCAATTCTCTAAATTTCCTCCACAATCAAAACCTTCACAAAAGCTCTTTTCTACCTGTAATCCTTGATTCTTCATTGGAATCATTGATTTGTAAGAGCTAAACCTTCATCCATCATCTCCATTGGATCATTTTCTTCATTCAATTTTCGTGCAAATTCAGATTTGAAATTTGAAGTGAAGCTAGAAGTGATTATTTGAAGCAATTTAGCTTAATCTTGAAGGATCTCCATATCTACTACAAGGATTAGCTTGGATCTTGAAGTATTCCGGGTTTCTTGCTTCGATCTACTCATTTCCAGCAAATCAATATTAACCGAAGCAAATCTCCGCTTCGTAGGTTGGAAATTCTTGATCTGATTCTGTTTTTAGCTTAATTGCATGTTCACCATGATGATTTTCATTTTTGATTGATTTGCTGCATTTTGATTCATATGATATGTGTTGATGTTGTTTGGATCTGTATACATGCTGTTGGAATCACTACATTCTGATCTAATTTCGTGCATAATTGACTATGTGATTATTGGTATGTTTGGAAAAGTGATAAGTTGTTGAAAAGTGATTCTGCTTTACTGCTTTCTACTGTTAGCATAGTGTTAATCGGTTAACGCATATGGTTAACCGATTAACCATCACAAATTTCCAAAATTTTCAAAGTTTTCACAGTGTTAATCGGCTAACACATATGGTTAACCGATTGACCAGTTCAAATTTTCAATTTTTTTAAACGTTAACGGTGTGTTAACCGATTAACACTGTGCTGGCAGGCCTGTTTTGCAACTTTGTTTGATTGTTCGCATACCGTTTCACTTCGAATCTTCATAAATAGATATGATGCATTAGGAGTGAAATGTTTTGATGTTTGTCACTGTTTGTGTTTGGTTGATCATGATTTTGTTTACACTTGTGTTCATTTTCCACTTAGATGCATCCTTATGGATGTGGTTCAATGTGATGACTCTTTGCATGTTCGTTTGTTTTCATTTTTTGCTTTTCTTTCCATGTTTGTATCATTCTTGCATCATTGTTGAGGCCGAGACGAGCTTGTGGCGGCTGCTTCCCCACACACTTTTTTCCTCCCTCCTGTCGCTAATGCGAAAATCGGCGCCGGCTGACAGAAGAGTCGCCACCGTGCGTTATTTATCCCAACGGAGGGAAAGGAAACGCTCGAAGTAAACCTCGCAAAAAACGGGAAAGGTATGGTCATCGCAACCAAAACCTGGGTTCAGGAGTCGGTTACGCAAGGGGAAGGTATTAGCACCCCTCACGTCCGTCGTACTCGACGGGATCCACGCTTGCTTGGGTTGTCTAAAGGATGCAAAAACAATCTATCTACGGCTGCTAAATCTAAACGGAAGGGAATTGACTCGATAGAGCGTCGCACTCTACGCCTACGTATTCTCAAGAGAAAGTCAGAGTCAACGTAGTTCGGGAAACTACAGGGAAATTGGCTCGCCAAGACCTCGCGTCTTGTGCCTACGTACTTCCACACTGCATGGAAGATCAGAGCTTTACGTAGTTCAGGCTAACTACGGCTAAACTGGGTATTCTCACACAGCAGTGAGAAATCAAACTGGTTTTAAAGGTACGGGAACCTATGGGAAAAACTACTTTCTGGTCTCAAATGCACTCGGGCAAGAGAGAAAAAGGGTAACATCAGTCGTCAGCGGGAAAGTCTCGATCGCACAGCAGCGAGAGAACAAAAGGTCAGTTGTTAGTGTGCTCGCTAGGATATCGCATCCTATGCCTACATATCCTCGTCTGGTACGAGGAATTAGAGCAGCTGTAGTTCGGCTACTTCGGGACCACAGCTCAAATCTCGTTTTATTAACATTCTGAAAAATGATTACAATGATTGAGACTGAAAATAAACTCCTAGGAAATACTATCCTATCCTATCCTAAAAAATCAAATGGAAAATAGTCCCCTAACAAGTGGACTTCTAAAACTACCCCTAAAAGAAAAATAAACTCTATGAAAAAATGTACTCTAAAAAATATTAAATCTATCTTAATATTTTTTCTCAATATTTCTTTTCCCTTTTCTTTTCTTTTTTTTTCCAAATATTTTTCATGCATATTTTTTCTATATTTTTCACTATTTTTCATATTCTCTTTTTTCACAATATTATTTTCAACATTTTCTCTTTATTTTCTTTTCTTTTTCTATATATTTTTTCCATACTTTTTTCTTCTATTTTTTTCATTTCCTCTTTTCTTCTATTTTTTTCATTTCCTCTTCTTTTTCTTTTTCAATATTATTTCTTTTTCTTTATTGCTTTTTTTTCTTCTTTCTCTTTTTTTTTAACATTCCATATTCTTTTTCTATTTTATTTTTTTAAACAAAGAAAACAAGAAGAAAAAACAAAAATACAGAGGGGGGTGTATGCATGAATACAGGGGGTATAGCAAGAAAAAAAATAACTCTGAATTGGGTTCAGCCCAATAATGAGCCCAGAAAAAATAAAAACTGGGAGGGGGCGCAGGAAGTGGACCAGGGTGTGTGCTGGGAAACTGTATTGGGCTTGGCCCATGGTCACAGAACACACGGAGGGGGGGTGCAACGAAGGAACTGGAGGTGCGAATCCAAAAAATGCAATTGGGCTTGAAGTCTGAGGCCCAAAACCCAAAGAGTCCACGGGGGACCTCTCCTCTCCCTCACTCTTCCATTTCCACTCTGAAACCCTAATGTTCTTCCTTTCTCCCTTCACAGCGCCGCCGCCCACCTCCATCTCCGATCTCTCTCTGCTCGTTCCTCACCTGGCCAAACAAATCCCTACTATCCTCTTCTTCAACCTCGAAATCTCCTCCTCTCTACTTCGTTTTCGCTGATGAAGGCCTACGACGATTATTGAAGACGAACTATGGTGTTGATTGACGTTGAAGATCTGTGTGGATCTTGAGGATTTTGGAAGTTCGCTGATGAAGACCTACGAACAACTGGAAACATCTTGAACAATCTCGACGAAGAACCTCACCACGACGAAGATCCGTTGTTGCATGTGGGTACAATCTTCTCCAGAACAACCAATGAACTCGGTGGAATTTCTGATGAAGATTAATGAACATTCTTCAGGTTTTCTGGGCATTTACCGGTGATGTTGAACGCGATTGAAGGTGTTGTTGAATCTGGAAACGATTGTTGTGGATGAATTTTTGAGAAGTTGAAGGAGTTCTTGACGAAGATCTTAGATGGATCGTGATGATGAGCGCTTTGCAGATTCTGAGGTTGAATTTCTGGAGAACTCGAAATGAACACTTGAAGGTGTTCTTGAATGTTGATCGGAGTTCTTATGTGCTACAATTTCTGGTGATTGAAGATCGTGGATGGATGATGAAGTTCGTTGGGGGAGATTCTTGAGATTGAAGAACTTTGATGAACTAGATGAATATTGGATGAACACCGATGATGATGATGATCGGTGAAAGATGGATCGGAGGAGAAAAACTGGAGAAGATGAAGTCTGGGCAAAAGTTGGGTTTCCGGTGACTTTCACGGCGGCCGGAGGTAGTTGGACGGTAGCCGGCACGGCGGTTGCATGGCCGGCCGGTTAGGGTAGGTAGGGGCGTACGCGTGGCACGCGACATGGAGAGGGAGACTGACTGGAGGACGTGTGGCAATGGTAGTGGAGGGGTACTCTGCATGGACGCCACGTGTGTGTGTGTGGCAGAGAGATGGGAAGTGTGTGAGATGAGGTGGCGTGCGTGGAAGTTACGAGATGTGGACCCTCCTTCATTTAACACGTGGATGCTCTGAACTTATAGGACTTGGCTTTTGGAAATTTCTGGACCTTTCTGGAATGAATGGATAATGGGCTTTGTTGAATTGATCTGGATAAAGGCCCAAACGAAAATAGCAATAAAAACCCAAATGAAATCTGAATTAAGATGATTAAAAATGGATTAATACTAACTAATGGACCAGTTAAATCCTAATCGAAAAATTAAACTAATAAACTAATTATTGATTAAGCTAGTCCTAATTAAAACTAACCTAAAACTCTATTAACTCTAATTAACTTCTAAACTAATAAAGTTCTAATAATTCCACTAATCAAAAAAATCTAATAATTCTCTATTAAATCTAAAATACTATTCAAAAATGATTTAAAGTCTATTTAATATCTACTATATTCTAAAAATTATTAAAAACATAATATCTATTAAAAACCATTAAAAGAAAAATCTATCCATTTATTAAAATGAAAAATCTATATTATTCTATTAAGAAAATGATAAAAAATCTATTTAAGTTCTATAATATTCTAAAATTGGTTTTAAAGCTATTAAAACTATTATTAATGTTCTAAAATGATTAAAAATCTAATAAAACCCTAATAAAATCTAATAAAATCCAGAAAAAACACAATAATTCCCGAGGGAACAAAAATAGCACCGAACTGCAAATAACACTGCGAGAGCGCACCAAAATAGCCGGTAAAAATAAACGGGCACCGAAATATCCCTAAAAACAACAGCGCGACCTGCAAACACCGGGAATAGCACGAATTTCCAAAAAAAATACGATTCTACCTATCTAAACTGATTAAAAACACCTGAGACACGAGACGAGAGTTGTGATCCCGATAAAATCAAAACAAATGAAAATATGCACTGTATGCGATATGCAGATGCGAATGCGGTCATGCGTCGAAACATCGAGCTAGATATGGGACCCGGTTGGTCAAATTTTAGGGTGCAACAGCTGCCCCTATTCAAGCGGCTTCGACCTGAATGGGTGAAGAGCGCTCAGCCTTCAAACATTCAAAGGTAGATGACGGTTGAATACAAATGAAACCCTGAAATTTGCCAACCGCGGGAATATACTGCAAAACTGCTTGAGGAATAGCCTCCAATAAACTGAAGTTTGGTTGTCACGTCAACAACTGGTCAATTTTCTGATAAATTTTCTTCTCCCTTGCAACACCAATCACCTGTGCGACGCCACAAGTATTGGGACAATGCTTCGAAAAGCAAACGACTTGATTCCCATCTCTCTTATGGGATCAAATCCTGTCAACTCACAGTTCACAGCGAACTTTAGGACAATTCTCCTGGGAAACTTCTGAATCGACTGCTTGGCACCCATTCTGTCAACAGGCCGCAGCTTCAGAAAAGCTTGATATATGTCAATCTCTTTTTTTCAGTGCTGACGTATCAACCAAATATGAAGAATCACTCCGCTGGGGAAGACGAGAAGCTTAACCACACAACTCTGCAGGTGAACAAATTCGAAATCCAATAGGTAACCAACCTGGTCCATGTTTCGACATGCGTATGCTTGAGAATGATGCAATGTCCTATATGACATGTAAATGTTATGTGTTCTGTTTGAAAATGCGAGGCCCAGACGGTATGGATATACTATATGTTTGTAAAAATGCTATGACGATATATGCAAATGCTAATGCAGGCTCGAGCTGCCAGAGAACACCAGGTCTGCAAACCGCTTGGCAAAAGAAATGCCGAAGGCAACGTCAACTCTACTGGGGATGAACCGAAGTCACAGAACCATCTCAGCAAAATAAATGTTGGAAAAGTGAAACCAAATCCGCTGGGGATAACCGTCCTGCTGGAGGAATGGAAAGGCAACCCCTGCTTGGCGACTTCACTGGGGAAAGAAAAAAAGCTCTGCTTGGGGAAGCTCCCTTCAAACCATTGGCAACTGATTGTGCTCTGCGGGGATTGACCCAAACTGGGGTTGATTGTGCGCATCACACTGCTGGAAATGCCCCTACTACCACGGATATCAATCTTAATCTGCTGGGGATACTCCTGATCCTACTCTGATGCGGGGTGGAATACAATCTCGACTCTTCCAGGGATAATACGCAACTTTCATCTGCTGAAGAGTAGCAATTCTGATTTAACAACATCCATACGGTACTCAAACATTAATCGGAGAACTGGCATCCGTCGAGCTTCGTATCGGGGAACATGACGACATGCGAGTCATTGGGAATTACTGTGTCAGATACCTTTAGGTTTTTTGTTTTCTTTTGGCTTAGGATAAACATGGACTATGTACAAAATGGAAGATATGGGAAATACTAGACGAGAACTAGCATTCAGAGGTAGACTACCAGACGAGAACTGATAGGAAAATAGGTTATCGAACGAGAATTGATTTGGTTTGGACATCAGACGGGGCTGACTGGATAACAGACTGAGGCATAGACGACCAGGCGAGAACTGGATGAAGGCTGACATACACCAGACGAGAAATGGTATAACACATAGGTTAAAACACACGATGATCAGATGAGAAATGATTATGCAACGACATGTACCAGACGAGAACTGATACAACACTTGAAGAAACGGTGACCAGACGAGAACTGGTTACGCGATGACATGTACCAGACGAGAACTGATACAACACTTGAAGAAACGGTGACCAGACGAGAACTGGTTACAATAAACTGCACCAGACGGGAACTGATGCTTACAATAAACTGCACCAGACGGGAACTGATGCTTACGGTAAACTACATCAGACGGGAACTGATGCTTACAATAAACTACATCAGACGGGAACTGATGTTTACGGAAGGGTGGGCCAGACGAGAACTGGTTACCGGTTTGCCAGGCGAGGACTGGACTTTGGAAACGACTGGTTACTGACACGCAACAGGTTTAACTGCAGGATAATGATCCAACGACAGCAAGGCCTTTTTTGGAATGTTAAGGTTTTTTATAAGGGTAATGACACGATTCCCCGATACTCAACTCCGGCTGGGGATAAACAGGCTGGCTTGAACAACTTGCCCCAGTGCACTCAGCTGGGGATAAAAAGACTGGCTTGAACATCTTGCCCCAGTACCATCCAACTTGCCCCAATCTAACTCTTGGGAATACTTGCTCTGAACAGCTCTCTACGAGACGACCTCGAGATTACTTGCCCTAGTATCTATACAACAACAGAATTCAATCTCCATTAACCCAGCTGGTTTCAACATTCTCTGCGATGACTTGCCCCTGAATGAGCGTTCTAGCGACTTAACCCGATCTGATTTTCCACCTGAAGTATCTGCTTTCATATTCTGCATAATTGCCCCTGATTGGGTCTCGAGAAGGTTCATTTCTGATCAACTGCTTCTCAAACAAAACTGCCCCGTAATCAACTGAAGCTTCGAGACTTGTCCTCAGACTAACTGATTCCGAACTCACTGGAAGTCAATGCCCCGGATCCACAGGTCTTCACAACATACACCATTCTGGTTCAGACTGCTGAATTACTCAGTCCTGCTTGACGATTCCCTGTTGGAATTTCTTTCATGCCGACTACTAACCTGCAATTAGAACTGTCTGTTCACGAATGGTAATCTTAATGCAGTGCTTATGCAGATTTTGAAAAAATTTGAGCTGTCACTCATTTACATGTCATGATTGAGTGACGAATGAACCAGAGTTCAAACGCAGTGCTTACGTGATCAGTGAAAAATACAACAAGGATGCGACTAGCAAGACAAGAAGGAGTCAGGTTACTCAACCTTATCGTAATGCGCTTCAGAATAAACCCTACCTCAATTAGGTCTTTTAAGGGCTGTATCGTGGTCGGGTTCACGGTTCGTGAAACAAAGGATATTCGGCTCAAATTTTGATTTGTACCCACCCCTTCTACGTGATGATCTCCGATCCTAAGGTTCAGTTAACCTGGCACAAGCGCTCGCCTCTTCGAGAGGTATGTTGAATGGTAAGAACCAGAGTTAAGGTACTCACAGGGCTTTTCGGAGTGATAGTTACTCCTTCTTCGCTTTCGGTGTCTGTGTACACGACTTTGTGACTTGCTGGGGGAAAAAAAAATTTATCCCTCTTTTTCGTTCTTTCGATTCCCTAACTTTTGCCTGGACTGACTCATTTCGAGTTCTTTTCGATTTTCGTTTTCTTTTGAAGTCCAGCGGGATGCCCTGATTTTTGCCTAAGTATTAGCTTTCTAGCTTTTCTTTCTTTTTACTTAGCGGGCTTTCTTATTTCTTTCTTTTGGAACAAAGTCGTGTGACACTGGTTGTCTCGATTGCTCCGAAAGGATTGTAACTGTCTCACTCCTGATTGGTGAGGTTTAACCTCTGTGAAAGGTGTAAACTGATTGGTCTTCGACAGACAACACTCCTTTGTAAGACTTGAATGCTCGGTCAAGCTAACTGACAACTACCCTGCCCCGGGTTAAAATGTGAGGGTTTAAAAGTCCGAAAAAACTTCTACTTCCTGGCTCGAAGTGGTTAACAAGGGACTAACTCCTTATATCTCCAGTGTTTGGGGAACTTGAAACAATGCCTTGTACGTCATCGGTAAGGTCTTATCTGAAAGCATACGATCATCGGTTATGAGTATTTTCGTCATCCTCCCTCCAGTCTTTGCTAGTCACAGTGATAAAGTGGAGTGAATAAAATGCAAGTGTCAGTGCAATGCAGTAAATGAGCGACAACGACATGATTAATTCAGAAAAATGCATAGTCACTTTATTATTATCACCATTCGAAACATACAATGCTTAAAAGCAGGTAGTAACTAACAGAAAAGAAACCACAAATGCAAATGATATAAAGGTCTGAGGACTGCCAATGCTGAGGCGCCTGCCTGTCTGAACCACTGGCTTCGCTGGGGAATACTTTCCGAGTCTACGAGCTTAGACAGCTGAGAGGTTAAGATGAACAAACAGAAATCCTTCTCGAAAGGAAATGCGATCCTGGTCGATCAACTGCTGTACCTTCGCCTGAAATGCTTTACAATCTTCTGTCGAATACCCTGGAGATCCACCATGATAACCACACTGAACGTGGGGATTGTACCCAGGAGGGTAAGGTTTTGGAACTGGCTTAAGAGCTTTAGGTTCCACCAAAGAACTCTGGATCAAAGATGGTAGCAGCTGGCTATACGGCATAGGCACCGGGTGAAAAGGAGCTTTCCTTCGTTCCAAGTTGTTGCGAGGTCGATTCTGATTCTGACGCTGATTCTGATAACCTCGACAACGAGTTCGCTGCTTTGCAATGGAAGCGACATAAGATTCCTGATATGGTGCCCCAGGCACGGCTGTCTGTTCAGTATAACAAGCCACAGGAGGTACTGATCTCTGATAAGATGAAGAACCAACAAAATTCACTGATTCGCTTCGAGGGTATTCACCATTTGGCATGACTGCATTGATCACAACTTCTTCTTCACTCTGATAGTCACAAGGGTATTCAGTTTCACCAGCTTGATCATATGAAGTAACCTGAATTTTCCCGATTCTTATGGCATACTCAAGGCGTTCTCCCAATGCTACCACGATAGAGAAACTTGACGGAAGTCCGAGCAATCTTTCGAAGTACGGATCTTGTAGGGAATCTACAAACATGCTTGTCAGCTCTTGGTCCAACAGCGGTGGATGTACTCTAGCAGCAAATTCTCTCCATCTCTGAGCATACTTCCTGATAGGTTCATTGCTCTCTTGAGACAGTTCTTGCAACTGCATGCGATGGGGAGCTATGTCTAAATTATAATCGTACTGCTTCAGAAAAGCTCTGGCTAAATCCATCCATGACTGAATCTGATTTCTCTCTAACTGCATATACCACCTCAAAGATGCCCCAGTCAGACTATCTTGAAAGCAATGGATCATCAATTTGTCATCTCGCACAAACGAAGTCATTCTTCGACAGAACATCATCAAATGTTGCTTCGGACAGCTATCTCCCATGTACTTCTCAAATTTCGGCACTTTGAACTTATAAGGCAACACCAGGTCAGGAACCAAACACATGTCTACAGCATTCAGGTTGACAGCATCTTTGACTTTCAAAGCTTCAACTTTCTCTTCTAACGCTCGGAGTTTTCTCTCCGTCTCAAGAGCTCTTGGATCTACCATCCCGGCCATTGGAATATCTCTTCGGTAATTCATCACAGGGAAAGCAACACCTTGATTGTTAGCAGGAGGAGGACGTTCATTTCGGGCAACAAACTGCTCATGTCGATCTCGGTTCTCCACAGAAGGTTGTACAACTTGGTCTGCAGTAACGTTGTTCACTTGCGGGAAGTCTTCCATAGAATCATACAGAGGGTTGGACGTCATAGTGAACCCCGTCAATGTATTAGGAGACTGGAAATGGCCTTCAGACATAGCTACCAATAATCTTCAGCTGACTTCAATGCTTGATTCTGCTCAAATCTACTCAACCCCTAGGTAGGTCTTCTAACAATCAACAGCTGCTCAATCCAAACTCTGGGTAATCACCTTCAGGAAACAAAGGCTGGATCAGAACTCTGGCTAACTGGAGGGTGATATGCAATGCAACACTGATATGCACATGATATGCAAGATGCAACAAACAACGGGACCACAACCCCCACACAAACTGAATACTGCTGCGCTGCTGACGGAGTACGTTCACTCTGAAGAGAAGACCAAAATAACGGGTAGGTTGGAAGTCAAGTTTCCTGCAAAAAAAACCCCCCACTCACAGGTATGGACCTATATCTGACAAGGTATGACATCCTATGCGGTCGTTAGCGTCACAGACTTTCAAAACTGATGATACGATTCCCAGAAGGAGTGGCATCATCAAGTCCTGAAGAGGCCTCACTTAGCTAACTTCCAAATGATCGGTTCCCAGAGTCGACAATCCAACTAACCAGCAACCCGAGCCACCCAAAGGGTGGGACAAGAGGCCAACCAGAAGAACCTCGTCTGAGTGTAGATTTCGTGGGACACTAGGACATGCAAAGCATGTGCGCGCCCACTAATCTCTACTCTAAGTCTAAGGTGCACTCAAGCCCAGGTCCGGCTTCTCACTCAATCATAGAACACCCGTCATATCCCAACAGCAACAGATAATATCGATAAATAAACACCAATAGACAAGCAAACAAGCGCTAGGATTGACTCTCTCCTTAGGGGACGTTGGATCCCACATGCATAAGGACTATCGCAGTCCTTAGCAGCCAGGGGACGTTGAATCCCCAGCAGACCCGTATAGGGAACTATCGCATTCCCCAGCAGAGTCGCCAGCTGTCGCTACTGCGAAAATCGGCGCCGGCTGACAGAAGAGTCGCCACCGTGCGTTATTTATCCCAACGGAGGGAAAGGAAACGCTCGAAGTAAACCTCGCAAAAAACGGGAAAGGTATGGTCATCGCAACTAAAACCTGGGTTCGGGAGTCGGTTACGCAAGGGGAAGGTATTAGCACCCCTCACGTCCGTCGTACTCGACGAGATCCACGCTTGCTTGGGTTGTCTAAAGGATGCAAAAACAATCTATCTACGGCTGCTAAATCTAAACGGAAGGGAATTGACTCGATAGAGCGTCGCACTCTACACCTACGTATTCTCAAGAGAAAGTCAGAGTCAACGTAGTTCGGGAAACTACAGGGAAATTGCCTCGCCAAGACCTCGCGTCTTGTGCCTACGTACTTCCACACTGCATGGAAGATCAGAGCTTTACGTAGTTCAGGCTAACTACGGCTAAACTGGGTATTCTCACACAGCAGTGAGAAATCAAACTGGTTTTAAAGGTACGGGAACCTATGGGAAAAACTACTGTCTGGTCTCAAATGCACTCGGGCAAGAGAGAAAAAGGGTAACATCAGTCGTCAGCGGGAAAGTCTCGATCGCACAGCAGCGAGAGAACAAAAGGTCAGTTGTTAGTGTGCTCGCTAGGATATCGCATCCTATGCCTACATATCCTCGTCTGGTACGAGGAATCAGAGCAGCTGTAGTTCGGCTACTTCGGGACCACAGCTCAAATCTCGTTTTATTAACATTCTGAAAAATGATTACAATGATTGAGACTGAAAATAAACTCCTAGGAAATACTATCCTATCCTATCCTAAAAAATCAAATGGAAAATAGTCCCCTAACAAGTGGACTTCTAAAACTACCCCTAAAAGAAAAATAAACTCTATGAAAAAATGTACTCTAAAAAATATTAAATCTATCTTAATATTTTTTCTCAATATTTCTTTTCCCTTTTCTTTTTTTTTTCAAATATTTTTCATGCATATTTTTTCTATATTTTTCACTATTTTTCATATTCTCTTTTTTCACAATATTATTTTCAACATTTTCTCTTTATTTTCTTTTCTTTTTCTATATATTTTTTCCATACTTTTTTCTTCTATTTTTTCATTTCCTCTTTTCTTCTATTTTTTTCATTTCCTCTTCTTTTTCTTTTTCAATATTATTTCTTTTTCTTTATTGCTTTTTTTCTTCTTTCTCTTTTTTTTAACATTCCATATTCTTTTTCTATTTTATTTTTTTAAACAAAGAAAACAAGAAGAAAAAACAAAAATACAGAGGGGGGTGTATGCATGAATACAGGGGGTATAGCAAGAAAAAAAATAACTCTGAATTGGGTTCAGCCCAATAATGAGCCCAGAAAAAATAAAAACTGGGAGGGGGCGCAGGAAGTGGACCAGGGTGTGTGCTGGGAAACTGTATTGGGCTTGGCCCATGGTCACAGAACACACGGAGGGGGGGTGCAACGAAGGAACTGGAGGTGCGAATCCAAAAAATGCAATTGGGCTTGAAGTCTGAGGCCCAAAACCCAAAGAGTCCACGGGGGACCTCTCCTCTCCCTCACTCTTCCATTTCCACTCTGAAACCCTAATGTTCTTCCTTTCTCCCTTCACAGCGCCGCCGCCCACCTCCATCTCCGATCTCTCTCTGCTCGTTCCTCACCTGGCCAAACAAATCCCTACTATCCTCTTCTTCAACCTCGAAATCTCCTCCTCTCTACTTCGTTTTCGCTGATGAAGGCCTACGACGATTATTGAAGACGAACTATGGTGTTGATTGACGTTGAAGATCTGTGTGGATCTTGAGGATTTTGGAAGTTCGCTGATGAAGACCTACGAACAAATGGAAACATCTTGAACAATCTCGACGAAGAACCTCACCACGACGAAGATCCGTTGCTGCATGTGGGTACGATCTTCTCCAGAACAACCAATGAACTCGGTGGAATTTCTGATGAAGATTAATGAACATTCTTCAGGTTTTCTGGGCATTTACCGGTGATGTTGAACGCGATTGAAGGTGTTGTTGAATCTGGAAACGATTGTTGTGGATGAATTTTTGAGAAGTTGAAGGAGTTCTTGACGAAGATCTTAGATGGATCGTGATGATGAGCGCTTTGCAGATTTTGAGGTTGAATTTCTGGAGAACTCGAAATGAACACTTGAAGGTGTTCTTGAATGTTGATCGGAGTTCTTATGTGCTACAATTTCTGGTGATTGAAGATCGTGGATGGATGATGAAGTTCGTTGGGGGATATTTTTGAGATTGAAGAACTTTGATGAACTAGATGAATATTGGATGAACACCGATGATGATGATGATCGGTGAAAGATGGATCGGAGGAGAAAAACTGGAGAAGATGAAGTCTGGGAAAAAATTGGGTTTCCGGTGACTTTCACGGCGGCCGGAGGTAGTTGGACGGTAGCCGGCACGGCGGTTGCATGGCCGGCCGATTAGGGTAGGTAAGGGCGTACGCGTGGCACGCGACATGGAGAGGGAGACTGACTGGAGGACGTGTGGCAATGGTAGTGGAGGGGTACTCTGCATGGACGCCACGTGTGTGTGCGTGGCAGAGAGATGGGAAGTGTGTGAGATGAGGTGGCGTGCGTGGAAGTTACGAGATGTGGACCCTCCTTCATTTAACACGTGGATGCTCTGAACTTATAGGACTTGGCTTTTGGAAATTTCTGGACCTTTCTGGAATGAATGGATAATGGGCTTTGCTGAATTGATCTGGATAAAGGCCCAAACGAAAATAGCAATAAAAACCCAAATGAAATCTGAATTAAGATGATTAAAAATGGATTAATACTAACTAATGGACCAGTTAAATCCTAATCGAAAAATTAAACTAATAAACTAATTATTGATTAAGCTAGTCCTAATTAAAACTAACCTAAAACTCTATTAACTCTAATTAACTTCTAAACTAATAAAGTTCTAATAATTCCACTAATAAAAAAAATCTAATAATTCTCTATTAAATCTAAAATACTATTCAAAAATGATTTAAAGTCTATTTAATATCTACTATATTCTAAAAATTATTAAAAACATAATATCTATTAAAAACCATTAAAAGAAAAATCTATCCATTTATTAAAATGAAAAATCTATATTATTCTATTAAGAAAATGATAAAAAAATCTATTTAAGTTCTATAATATTCTAAAATTGGTTTTAAAGCTATTAAAACTATTATTAATGTTCTAAAATGATTAAAAATCTAATAAAACCCTAATAAAATCTAATAAAATCCAGGAAAAAACACAATAATTCCCGAGGGAACAAAAATAGCACCGAACGGCAAATAACACTGCGAGAGCGCACCAAAATAGCCGGTAAAAATAAACGGGCACCGAAATATCCCTAAAAACAACAGCGCGACCTGCAAACACCAGGAATAGCACGAATTTCCAAAAAAAATACGATTCTACCTATCTAAACTGATTAAAAACACCTGAGACACGAGATGAGAGCTGTGATCCCGATAAAATCAAAACAAATGAAAATATGCACTGTATGCGATATGCAGATGCGAATGCGGTCATGCGTCGAAACATCGAGCCAGATATGGGACCCGGTTGGTCAAATTTTAGGGTGCAACACCTCCCTCCATTCTAAGTGTGCATTTTCATGTTTGCATCTTACTTGTGATTGAATTTACTTGGTGCTTTCTTGTGCTTTTTGCCATGATCCCCGTAGGGTTCCTAGTCCCTCCGTTTAGGATGGGAGTAGGAAAGACATTAGGTGTTCAATCCAAGCATGATAACATTAGGGTAGATGTTTCCCCTTTCAAATCCAAACTTTAGGACCACTTTGCATGACAACGTTAGGGCCGAGTTTCCCTTAGACTTTCTGTGCGTCTCTCTTTCTGATCTTCAAACAATTTAAACCCACTTAATAACGATTAACGAATGTTATGCGCTACGAGCCTTAAGCTACTTGGGAAACGGTGACTGGGGGCTTCCTCTCAATGACCTTGAGTGTTTAGTGTGCACCCTTTGGGTGATATGCGACGCATTCGCTTCTAGGTCATAGTCTTTAGAGCAACATGAGTTACAAATCAAATTCAAAACACTTCTTCTCTAAAAAACACAAAAACACTTCGAATATTTTTCATCCTTCGGGATCGTAATAAGGAAAATCTTTTTAGATAAAAAAGTGTTTTTAACTCTTAGTTCTATCGCAAACGGTAACGCCTAAGTCTCCAATGGTCGACCTGCATACACCAACTGCTAGAACTGCTTGTTAACCCTACTTGGGCCTAAAAACTTTTGAACCAACCGGTGTTCTTATTAGCCCGAACTACGTTTGCTCTGATCTCTCATACCTATTGAGAGTACATAGGCACGAGATGGTGATGTCTCCGCGAGCAACCTTCCCCCCCTTTTCACCCGTAGTTAGCCGAACTACATTGACTCTGACTTTCCCATTGCACGAGGGAATACGCAGGCACAGAGTGGCGATGCTCTGCCGAGTCTCTTTTCTTTTCTTTTGTCCCTGAGACCTTTAGCTAGATAGATAATCACCCTTTTAGATAGACAACAAAGCTTGGATCCCGTCGAGTACGACGAACGTTAGGGGTGCTAATACCTTCCCCTTGCGTAACCGACTCCCAAATCCAGGACTTGGTTGCGATGACCTCATCTTTTCCCTTTTTCGTCAGGTTTTTCCGATCGTTTCCTTTCCCTCTCTTTGGGATAAATAACGAAAGGTGGCGACTCTACTGTTTTCCGCCGGGTGTTTTTCGCAGTTGGACACCCTTGCCACATATGCTTTCCTAGGTATGACATGTTGTTTACATTGATTTCTCTTCTCATTTTTGTTGGAGTGTTAAGGTATTTTATTTCTTCCTTTAGACTTATCTTCCCTTGAGGATATAGATTTTCCTTTAGACTTATTACCCCTTCTATTGAAGTTCTTTTCACCTTCCTTTTGCAAGTATTTATGATACTTTTTGATAAACCATCATTGTCATAAAGGTGCTCATCCTTTGAAAACTTGGAGCTTGAAGTCGTGAGATATTTGAACTTCATTCCTTCCTCCTTATTGCCTTTATTCTCCTTTTTCTTCCTTTTCTCGAGCTTCTTTTCATAGACATCCAAGTAATTTAGTTCTTGCTCGTGTTCTTCTAAATTTCCGAACAAGGTGGTGAGATTAAGTGTTGTAAGATTGTTGGCTTCCTTGATGGTCGTAACCTTCGGTTTCCAATTCCTAGTAATACATCTCAAAACCTTATTAGTAGACATAGCATT
This sequence comes from Lathyrus sativus, assembly GCA_963859935.3. Lineage (NCBI taxonomy): Eukaryota > Viridiplantae > Streptophyta > Magnoliopsida > Fabales > Fabaceae > Lathyrus > Lathyrus sativus. Next base: position 582,379,029 of record OZ012741.1, on the reverse strand, counting down.
GAAATAGGATTACCTAGAAAGTTTAAACAATTAATAAGATGTGAGAAACGCTTTTGCATTTGAGCAATGGTTTCACCATGCTTGATGTGAAATTTTTTTAATTCTTGATTAAGTGTGTTAATCCGAGCTTGTTTGACCTCATTAGTCCCCTCATGAGAAACTTGTAGAGCATCCAACATAGCCTTTATGGTATCACAATGAGAAACACGATAAAACTCATCGACACCGAGAGCGAATATCAAAATGTTTTTCGCTTTCCAGTTGTGTGATCACTTCTTATCATCTTCCAAATTCCATAGTGCTTCGGGCTTAGGTAAGGTAACACCATCCATAACATGTGTAATTGGTGCAGGTCCATTTTGAATGGCCTCCCAAACAACATTTTTATAAGAGTTCACATGAATTTGCCTACAAGCTTTCCAATAACCATAGTTTTCTCCCGTAAATATTAGAACTCTTTTATAATGCCCTTTAGGTTCGTGAGACATTTTCTAAAAAGTGTTTCGAAGCACAGAATGAACCGGGCTCTGAATGCCACTTGTTAGACGACGACTTGTCTAGAGGGGCGAGGGGTGAATAGACACCCAAGCTGTAACACCCCAAATTTTATTGAAATATTTATTTTAATTATATAAATAAGAATATTCACATTTCGGTGATTTTCGGTGGTTTTGTGGAATATTGGGAATTAATGGAATTTGGGTTATTTATTTTGAATAATAATATATAATATGAATATATTAATATTATTATTAATTAAAATAAATATAAGTGAGATAAGGGAAAATTGGACAATTAAGAGGAGTTAGTGAGGATAATATGGGAAAAGCCCAATTGTGAGGCCCAAGTCTAGGTTTAACAAAAAGATAATTATGAAGGGATTATGATTCATTTGTTAGATCGTGAAGAGAGTTGAGGCCAGAGCTCTGAGAAGGATGATTGGAGGCAAAAGCTTCGGAAGGTTCCCGGAAATATTTGAAAAGGCTTTGATTGACAATTAAGGTATGAGGAGTATTGCCTTTCATGATTTTCTATGTGTACATTCAACGTATTTAAGGTCGATTTAAGGTTTAAGTGATTTTGGGGTTGATAATGAGAAAAGGGATTTTTTGACCTTCGTGGCCTAAACCTATCATTAGTGAATCTAACCGTGGTGCATTGGGGAAAATGGAACCTTAGCCCTTCGTGACCAAAACTCTTATTTGACATTGTGGTGTAGTGGTAAGTATTTCTGAGAGGTTGAGGGTAGATATGAGACATAGTGATCTTTGGCCTTCGTGGCCTAAATCTGTTATTTACGAATTTAAACGTGGAATTCATGGGGAAAAGGAAAGTTAGGCCTTCGTGGCCAAAAACCATGAATTGTTATTTGTCTAACCCTGAAGGGATAGGAATATTAGATAATGAGTAACTCGGATGCCTGCAGGGTAATTGTTGGGAAATTTGTGATTTAGGGCGTGAATGTGATACGGGTTTAGCCTAATAAACCGTAGGTTTTATGCCTTTATCACCGTAAGATCTTAGGGATAATTTAGGGATGTTTTGGGGGCAGTGGGAAGTGAATCGTAGAGCTTTTTGAGTGATTTTGGGTTCTAGTGCATAGCTGAGATTTGCTGTCATCGCGCTGTTCGCCTAGTGAATGATTGTGTTCCCAGACTCGCCTAGAGAAGAATCCTTCACACAGCGAAGAAACTCGCCCCAGACTCTCCTAGCGAACATGCCAGCGAACGTAGCAGAGTTTCGCGAATGTTGATCGTGTGCAGCGATGCTTTGATGTTTGATTTTGTGATTTCTTTGACGAATTATCATTAGTAGGACTATTAAGTTTATGTGATTAATAGGCGATAGTATGAGGATTATCTTGAGTATATTTATGAATTAATATATGATAATATGATGAATTAATATGAGTATGACTGTGAGCGCTATGTGATTTGTACATGATTATATGATGATGACATGATGTATGATGATGATTATTTTGATGAGCTATGATGACATGATGTATGATGATGATTATTGTGATGAGCTATGACGTTTGATGATGATGAATATGATGAATGATGATGCACCATGCTGTTATTATGAGGATGATTATTGACGTGTGCATCATGCATTCAAGTGCATCCAGACTTCGGTTCAGGACCTCGATTACTTTGGCTTCAATCCCATTGTATGGATGTGAAGTGTTTTGATGTGCTCCGGTTCTCTAGTAGAATCGATCCTATTGATGGAGATCTATGGAGGGTTGATAGTCTAGTGCCCATCACGCTGTGATGATTGGTACCACATGCATTGAGTCTTGTTGCATTTGCATTTATGAGTCATTTGGAATAATTTATGATGTTGTGGCCTTTGAGTCCTATTGATGAATATGATGATGTTGAATATGACTATGACACCATTTATATGTTGACTTTTATACATTGATTATTATGAATTGTTTTACTCACCTGCTTGTTTGAATGTTACCTCCACGTGGGTAACGTGCAGATGACCAAGTTTAGTCGTGGACGCCATCAAGGATATTTTTGAAGTCTTTGAGTTGTTAGTCTTTTGGTTAACTTAGAGGGTCTTGCTCTTATATGTAACATCGGGTTGAGGTCTTTTAAGTTAAACTATGTTTTATTTGAGTTTATTTTGATTATCTTCTTGTATGAGGAAAACCTTGATTTATACTTTTTGAGTTCCGCTGCCTTGTGCAATTTGATGTATTTTGGGAAAACCCGTTGCTTACGTAGCCTTGACCTATTTTGTTGATTTGGGAAATGTACGGCCTTTTGGGTGGCTTTTTGTTGAAATTTAATAATTACTCTGATATCTGTGTTATTTTGCCATAATATTTGTGGGGTAGAAAAGGGTGTTACATTAGTGGTATCAGAGCTTGGTTGGCCCGTCCGACCAAGTTGTCTAATGTTATTTGTTCCCTAGTATGTGACATGTGTGTAAAAACACTATCGGTACATGTTTGTTTTCTAACCTTTGTTTGCAGAAGTGGGAATGAAACAAGTGGGGGAGAAGCTTGTGCTTCTCCAGGATGCTTCAAGTGTGGAGTGGTGGCTTAGTGTGTCGATGAACGCTCTTATAGTTTGATAAAGATGGTTTATGCCCCATCATGATTTTCGGCTGTCTATTGATAAATTGAGGAACTGATCACCCTTAATCTCTTGTTGATAGTGGATGGAGTCATGTTTGTGGGGATAGACGTGCCTTGCAAGCTTAGATGGCATGTGTAGTGAATTGTTTTGAGTTAAGCTAAGGGCTTACGAATTGTTTTGATGAGTCAATGCAGGTTGGTGCTGAGATGTTTATTTTGATGGAAACTTTGAGTGTTAGCGGAAGTGGGGAAGTTGGTGGGTTGCCAATTAATTGTGATTTTCCAGAATTTTTCTGATGAGATAAGTGATTTACAGCTGGAACGTGAAGTGGAGTTTACGATCGACTTAGTTCCTGGAACTAGTTTGGTAGAAATGGCTCCATATCGTATGTCTGCATTGGGATTGAAAGATTTAAAAAGTCAACTTGAAGGATTACTTGAGAAGAGATTCTTTTGTGCGAGTGTGTCACCGTGGCGTGCACTAGTTTTGTTGATTAAGAAGAAAGAAGGTTTTGTTAGGCTTTGGGTGGATTATAGACAACTGAACAAGGTGACTATCAAGAATAAGTGTTCACTTCCAAGGATTGATGATTTGATGGATCAGTTGGTTGTTACAAGTGTGTTTATTAAGATAGATTTGAGATCTGGGTATCATTAGATTTGTGTGAAGGCTGAAGATATTCAAGAGACTGCTTTTAAAACAAGGTATGGACATAATGAGTATTTCGTGAGGCCATTTGGTGTGACTAATGCACCATGTGTATTTGTGGAGTATATGAACGGGATTTTCCATCCTTATTTGAGCAAGTTGTGGTTGTGTTAATTGACGATATTTTGATATATTCAAAGAGTAAAGAGGATCGTACTGAGCATCTGAAAATTGTGCTATCAGCGTTGAGAAAGGAGCAGTTGTATGCAAAACTGTCAAAGTGTGAATTTTGGTTGAAGGAAGTGAGTTCCTTGGTCATGTGATCTCGAGTAGATTTATTGTGGTTGATATGTCGAAGGTTGAAGCTGTATCGCAATGGGAAGCTCCAAAACCTGTTTTTGAGATTAGAAGTTTTCTTGGGTTGGCAGATTATTATTGAAAATTCATTGAAGGATTTTTCCAAGTTATCTTTGCCATTGACGTAGTGGACTAGGAAGATTCAAGCTTTTATTTTGGATGCAAAGTGTGAAGAAAGTTTCAAGGGCTTTTGAGAAGGCTGTCAACAGCTCATGTTTTGATTTTGCCGAATCCGGTAGAAGCATTTGTTGTATATTGTGATGCTTCACTGATGGGATTGGAAGGTGTGTTAATGCAACATCAACAAGTTTTAGCTTATGCTTTAAGGCAACTTAAAGTGCATGAGAGGAATTATATGACGCATGATTTAGAGCTGGTGGTTGTTATGTTTGTGTCGAAGCTTTGGAGGCATTATTTGTTTGGTTCGAAATTGAGATGTTTAGTAATCATAAGGGCTTAAAGTATTTGGTTGATTAGAAATAGTTGAATATGAGGCAGAGGAGATGATTGATACTTATAAAGGATTATGGTTTTGGTTTGAATTATCATTTGGATAAAGTAAACGTGGTAGCTGATGCATCGATTTGGAAATCTTTGCATATACCGATGATGATGGTAAAAGAGTTAGAACTGATTGAACAATTTCGTGATATGAGTTTGGTTTGTGAAGAGACTTCTTATGGAGTTAAGCTTTGTATGTTAAGGCTTACTAGTGGTATTCTTGATGAGATTCGAGGAGGTCAGAAATCTGATTTGAGTTGGTAGATCAGTTGAATTTGATGAATCAAAGTCAAAGAGATGATTTTCGGATTAATGGGAATGGTATCATGAGACGTAGTGATAGAGTTTATGTTTCAGATATTGTTGAGTTGAAAAAGAGTAATTCTTAAGGAAGGACATTTAAGTGGATTGAGTATCCATACCAGTGCTATGAAGAGGTACCAGGATTTGAGGAAATTGCTTTGGTGGCCAGGGATAAAGGAAGAAGTGGTTGAGTTTGTATATGATGGTTAGACTTGTCAGAAGTTGAAGATTGAACATCAGAGACCGTTGGGTCTGATGCAACCGTTGAATATTCTAGAGTGGAAATGAGATAGTATTTCCATGGATTTTATGTCGGGTTTGCCGAAGACTGTGAGAGGAATATGATTGGATTTGGGTGATTGTGGATATATTGACTAGATCAACTCATTTCTTACCAATGAGAATTAATCATTCTATGCTGAAGCTAGCTGAGATGTATGTTGAGGAAGTTGGGAAGTTGTGTAAGATACCGTTGAGTATTGTGTCTGATAGAGATATGAGATCTTCATTGAGGTTTTGGGAGAGTTTGCAGATGCTTTGGGTACCATGTTGAGATTGAGTTCTGCTTATCATCTGCAGACGGATGGACAGGCAGAGAGAACTATTCAGTCTTTAGAGGATTTACTAAGAGCTTGTGTGTTGGATCAAGGTGGATCATGGGATAGTCATTGTCGTTGGTTGAGTTTACCTACAATAATTGTTACAATTCTAGTATCGGAATGGCACCGTATAAGGCTTTGTATGGTAGGAGGCGTAGGACTCTGTTGTGTTGGTATGAGTCAGGCGAGAGTGTTGTACTCAGACCTGAGATTGTGCAAGGGATGACTGAAAAGATCAAGATGATCCAAGGAAAGATGAAAGCGTCGCAAAGTCGTCAGAAGAGTTACCATGATAAGAGGAGGAAAGAACTTGAGTTCCAAGAGGGAGATAACGTGTTTTTGAGAGTTACGTCGGTAACTGGTGTTGGCCGAGCTTTGAAGTCTCGAAAGCTCACATCGTGTTTTGTTGGTCTGTATTAGAGTGGCGCAGCGAAAGCGTGGGAGAAGTAGCATGTTAGGCTGTTTTACCGTTGTCGCTTGTGAAATTGCATGATGTGTTTCATGAGTTTCAATTGTGGAAGTACATTCTAGATCTGCCGTATGTGATTCAGATGGATGATGTACAAGTGAGATGTGATTTGAATGTTGAGGAATTGCTAGTTCAGATTGATGAACGAGAAGCAACTTTGAGGTAAAGAAATTTCCTTGGAAAAGGTAGTTTTGGGAGGACCAACTGGAGAAGGTTGGATTTGGGAGCGTGTGAATCAGATGAAGGAGTCATATCCGACTCTGTTTTCTTGAGGTAATTTTCGAGGGCGAAAATTCTTTTAAGTGGGGGAGAGTGGTAACACCCCAAGTTTTATTGGAATATTTATTTTAATTATTTAAATAAGAATATTCGCATTTCGGTGATTTTCGGTGGTCTTGTGGAATATTGGGAATTAATGGAATTTGGGTTATTTATTTTGAATAATAATATATAATGTGAATATATTAATATTAATATTAATTAAAATAAATATAAGTGAGATAATGGAAAATTGGACAATTAAGAGGAGTTAGTGAGGATAATATGGGAAAAGCCCAATTGTGAGGCCCAAGTCTAGGTTTAACAAAAAGAAAATTGTGAAGGAATTAGGATTCATTTGTTAGACCGGGAAGAGAATTGAGGCCAGAACTCTGAGAAGGAAGATTGGAGGCAAAAGCTTCGGAAGGTTCCTGGAAATATTTGAGAAGGCTTTGATCGAAAATTAAGGTATGAGGAGTATTGCCTTTCATGATTTTCTATGTGTACATTCAACGTATTTAAGGTCGACTTAAGGTTTAAGGGATTTTGGGGTTGATAATGAGAAAAGGGATTTTTTGGCCTTCGTGGCCTAAACCTATCATTAGTGAATCTAATCGTGGTACATTGGGGAAAAAGGAACCTTAGCCCTTCGTGACCAAAACTCTGATTTGACATTGGTCTAACCCTGTAGGGAAATTTGATAGTGAGAACTCTGATGATTCTAATGATTGTGGTGTAGTGGTAAGTATTCCTGAGAGTTTGAGGGTAGATATGAGACATAGTGATCTTTGGCCTTCGTGGCCTAAATCTGTTATTTATGAATTTAACCGTGGAATTCATGGGGAAAAGGAAAGTTAGGCCTTCGTGGCCAAAAACCATGAATTGTTATTTGTCTAACCCTGAAGGGATAGGAATATTAGATAATGAGTAACTCTGATGCCTGTAGGGTAATTGTAGGGAAATTTGTGACTTAGGGCGTGAATATGATACGGGATTAGCCTAATAAACCATAGGTTTTATTCCTTTATCGCCGTAAGACCTTAGGGATGTTTTGGGGGCAGTGGGAAAGTGAATCGTAGAGCTTTTTGAGTGATTTGGGTGCTGGTGCATAGCTGAGATTTGCTGTCATTGTGTTGTTCGCCTAGCGAATAATGCTTCGCCTAGCGAACATTTGTGTTCCCAGAATCGCCTAGCGAAGAATCCTTCGCACAGTGAAGAAACTCACCCCAGACTCGCCTAGCGAACATGCCAGCGAACGTAGCAGAGTTTCACGAATGTTGATCGTGTGCAACGATGCTTTGATGTTTGATTCTGTGATTTCTTTGACAAATTAACATGAGTATGACTGTGAAGTTTATGTGTGAAATTATGGTATGCAGATCTCAGATGTCCTAAGAAATTCTAAGAACATTGATCTCTACTAAACCAGAACAAGGATAGAACATGACCATTTTAAATTCCTTTAAAATTAACAATGTCATGACATCTGTTGTAACATCTGCAGACTGACAGAACTATTTATCTAACCATTTAAATTGTGCAGAATTATAAATGCTAAAAGATAAATAACACAATGAATTGTTAACCCAGTTCAGTGCAACATCACCTACATCTGGGGGCTACCAAGCCAGGAAGGAAATCCACTATCAGCAGAATTAATTTAGAGTTAAACTCCCAGTTTACAACTCCTCACTTAATCTCTACCCAATGCAATTTTTGCCTAGAACACACTAGACAAGAGACACCTCTCACTCCCCATAATCACAGCAGTGATAAACAATTCAATACCAAAAGAAAGACTTTAGAAGACACTCTTCAAAGTCACAATATTTGATTTTGCTTAACAGCTTCAATCAAGAACAATACACTCTTGTTTAAAAGCTTAGAGTGAACACTTAACAATTAACACATAACAGCCTAAACATGTCTACCACTATGCATCAAAAGATACAAAGGGTGACTTACAAAGTCACATACAAAAGACTCTCAAAACCCTACACCCTTAGTTTACACTCAAGTTTTTCTTGTTGTGAGTGCTCGCTTTTCCATGCTTCTGAGCCTCCTTAAATAGTAATGCAGCTTGGGCTTGGGCTGATCAAAAGTACCCTACACCCTTTCAAAAATAACAACATGTGTCAACTTGAAATGACCTATGTGCCGACCAAACTGAAACATAACCTACAACCTTATTTAGGACAGTAGATGTGTCGGTATGAAACACGTATGTGCTGGCACATAATGGTGAAACTTACAGTATATGCCGACCTGAAGATGATATGTACCGACCAAAACAAAACAGATGTTACATGCCTTAATATTGAGTCACATGTGTCGGACTGAAATACGTTTGTGCCGACACATATAATGCATTTTTGTGCAGAAACAAAACAGAAGCTACAGACTTTAATATTGAGTTATATGTGCCGGCCTGAAATGTATATGTGTCGACACATGTAATGCATTTTTGTGCAGAAATCTATTTTTCATGTTTTTGGGCAAGTTCAAGGTAGTTTTTGATGATTCCTAAGACCTCCAATGCAAGAGAGCTACACATACTCAGAGCTGCTGTCCAATATACCAAAATTCGAAGTAGTTTCAATGTTTTGACATCACACAAAACATCTCATGGTGAAGTTGCACTCACAAATATGTATTGGACAAGCATGTTTTTGAACTTTGATCAAACATCGGCATGGAAGAAGAGGTTGTTGAAACTGTATGAGTTAGAAGAGACGTGCTTAGAATAATAGAGAATATAATCATCATTAGATATGATGGTTCTTATAGGCTATCAAATAAATCTTTAATTCAAGTGATTATGATATATATAAACACCTTATTGTAAGAGAATTTCCAAAATAATATTAAATAGAATGATTATATTATTTGAATTAATAATATAAATATTATATTTGGACTTTTTCATCTCTGATTTAAATGCTATGTGCTGAATATTATTGGTATAGTATGCCATGTCATTGGTTAGCATTTAATTAGGAACACTTGCAACTTATAAGCAATATATTGCTAGTTTTTAGCAAAGCATTGTTACTGTTTGGTGTAACCCAAAATGGTGCAATACAATATTTTAAGGGATACATCTATTCCCAAACATAACGTAGCATCATTATAAATTGAATGTTTCTTGACACGATGAAACACACAAAAAAATTATAATCTGTCTCAAACTATTTTCTCACTCTAAATTATCTTTTTCTTCTCTAATGCATGAGAGCAACTAAAAGAATTATTCTTCTGTAAAATACTATCAAAGATACGCTAAGAGAGATTGTGCAATTCTCTTTAAGGATTTCTAAGTATCCTGCAGGAAATTCGTCGGTAAACCCGTTTGCATCCAAATACCAAGATTGGTGGGGACGAATTGTTCCTTAAGCTTAGTGTGGAAACATACGCTTTGGAAGTTTATCAAGAAAATTTATTTCTATATTTTCATCTCCATTAATTCTTAGTTTTGCAGCAGTCCCAAAGACTATATATCTAACATTCTTAAGGAACAATTTATCTCATTCAATGGCTGCTTCACTAAAAGAGATGACTTCTGACTTTGTGAAATTAGAGAAGTTCGATGGAGGGAATTTTATTCGTTGGCAGAAAAAAAATGAAATTCCTTCTCACAACATTGAAAGTGGTGCATGTCCTTAACATTCCAAAACCAGAAGAAAAAGAATATGAAACAATTGCTGAAACTAGAGAAAGACTAAAGCTTTCTTATCCAAAATTTTTGATATGAAAGACTTAGGTGAAGCAGATGTGATTTTAGGAATTAAAATCATAACAGATGGTGAACATATTGGTTTATCCCAATCTCACTATATCGAAAAGGTGCTTAAGAAATTTGATCACTTCAGTAGTGAATCTGTTTCTACCCCATTTGATCAAAATGTTAATTTGCAACCACATAGAGGGTGTCCAGTGGAAAATGTAACAGCCCAATTTTGATAATTAATTATTTATATTAATTAATTGATTTGGGTGATTAATAATTTAATTGTGGAATTTATGTGTTAATATGCTATGTTGCATATTAAGCTATTTTACCGATTTTGAGAGTTTCGGGGAAAATAGATTGTAGGGTATTTTAGACATTAAGTATTTAATGTTAAGTTGAGATATTTATGAGAAAGGGATTAGTGGATGTTTGGGGAGGAATAGAAGAGAAAGACATATAAGGAAAAGTGGAAAGAAAAGAGAAAAATAGAAACATAAGGGAAAGAGGAGAGAAAGAGAAGGAAAAAAGAGGAAAACTTGGATTCATCAAGATCAACTCTCAAGAAACGATTTAATCAAGGTAAGGGTGTGAAATGTTGTTATTCTATCAATGTTTATGATTATGTATAGATTGTATGGATTGTTTGGGTGTTTTCTCCATTTTTCATTCTAGGGCAGAAATCGATTTAATTAGTAGAATCAAGGTTTCAACGGTTTAAATCGAGAATAAAGTGTGTAGTTTAGTCGATGGATGTTAGAGTAAGACTATAGGAACTGGTTCGGTGAGAATCGATTGATTTTGTGAAGAGTTGAGGATTGTGACAGTGAGGGTTTTTGAGTTCGCAGACACTCGCTAGCACGTTCGCTAGACGAGCTGGTCGCGAGTGTTCGCTGCAGCGAGCTGTAGCGAATAGGTAGCGAGAGGTCCCAGACTTGGACATAATGTATTTGGTCTTGTTCGCTGGTAGCGAGTGAGGTAGCGAACGATTCGCCAGGACCTCGCTGCAGCGAGTCGGTAGCGAACGAAGTCAGTAGCTTCTGTTTGCCTTCGCGAGCTTGTTCGCTAGGCGAACAAGTAGCGAGCACTTGCTAGGAGCTCGCTAGGCGAGTAAGCTAACGAGCGTGACATCATCTTCATTTCCTTATGTTTCTATCCAATGTTGATTGCTTGGTTCGATTGTGTTTAATCCTTATCGGAAATGAATGGTTTGCGTGTTGATTGTGTGATATGTTGTGGGTAGCCATAGAGCGTGAATCCTAGATTGTGGAATCGATTGTGAAATGTTGCCTTTTGGAAAATATATCCATTGTTTAAATTAATTAAAAGTGCATGATGAATGTGATTGAGTTCGTTGTCGTTGGCGCGATATTGTGAATGCATATTGTTTGTATGTGATTGTATGTGAAGAATGCACGAGAACATATTAGGGAATATGTGTGCATTGCTTGATAAATGTGATAATGTTGAAAGTATGAATTATTTGAGTACGCATGTGATTAAGATGCGAGAAAGGACTTAAGTGCATATAATTGTTTTATGAAATAGGTATATGTGTAAGGTCGTACTCACTGGGGTAGAATGATAAGATATCGTTCCTAGTGGAGTAACCACTCGGGTAGAATGACTATGTGTCGTTCCTAGTGAAATGATCACCGGGGTAGAATGAGAAATGTTATTCCTGGTGAGGTATAGTGACATGGTTGTATACACTGGGGTAGAATAACTATGATGTTGTTCTTAGTGTTGGTGTTCACTAGGATAGAATGATAAGATATCGTTCCTAGTGGAATAATCACCGGGGTAGAATAACTGAGATGTTGGTCCTGGTGGGGTGCTCCCTGGGGTAGAATAACTGAGATGTTGTTCCTAGTGGAGTTTACGTGATACGGTCGTACGCACTGGGGTAGAATGACTAGGATGTTGTTCCTAGTGTTGGTGTTCACTGGGGTAGAATGACTATGTGTCGTTCCTAGTGAAATAATCACCGGGGTAGAATAACTGAGATGTTGTTCCTGGTGGGGTACAAGCGATGTACCCATAATCGCAAATGGAGATTGATGAGAACTGATGAGTTGCATTGAGTTGCATTGAGTTGCATTGAGTTGTATTGAGTCACATGGCATAGAGATAAATGTTGTGTGAATATATGCATATGTGCATGAATTGTTGAATTGAGAGTTATGAATTAGTGAATAAACATGATTGTGTAAGGTTATGTACAATAATGTGAATTGTGAATATGTACGTTGAGGTGTATATGAGGGAATTATAATGAAATGCGGTGAGAATGCGAAGCATGTATATGTTTATGTTATATATATGTTTATATGCAATGATTATTATGATAATATTTCTCACCCTTCTGTTGTTTTATAATGCTCTATGAGGCATTGCAGATTAGCTTTGATGGAAGTCTTTTGTGAAGTATAGCTTCATTCTTTTGGTCGGTTAAGCTCTGATATGTAGCACCGGGTAGTTAGGATTGTATATCATTCTTTTGAGATACATTTGTATATGTATCTAATGACAAAGGTTTATGTAAACATGAATGATGTGGTAAATCAAACTGGATGATATGTATTTATATGATTACATGTTTGATGTTATGAAATGTTTAGATGTTTCCGCTTTTATTCTAAATATTGAAATGTGGGTGTAAGGACTAAGTTCCTCTGTTGAAAGCTACCCCACTGTTGCATATCTCTATTGAGCAGGTGTTGGATGTTTTATTTCACGTATTGTGTGACATGCTCCTTTTATACCATGTTTTCAATTATACTCTGATGAAAATTTGAATTTGTGCCTAAGTAATTTATTTGATTATTTGGGGGTGTAGAAGGGGGTGTTACATTAGTGGTATCAGAGCAGTTTGGTCAATTGACCAAGTTGTTAATGTGTTCATTCCCTTATGCATTTGGTATGTGTGTGTAGCACTATCCATATGGCTGTTCTAACGAGGATTTGTTGTGGGAATCAAGAACAATGGTTGCAGGCCGGAATGAAGAAGCGATGGCTGAAGCTTTGGCGATGTTGGCTGGAGCGATTGGGCAGAATCCCAAGCCAATGTGAATGCTGGAAATAACGCTGATGATGAATTTCGTGCTTTGGGAAGATTTCATAGGAACAATCCGCCAATGTTCAAGGGAACCCATGAACCTGACAAAGCACAAGTTTGGCTGAAAGCAATTGAGAAGATCTTTTGAGTTATGAACTGTTCAGATGCGCAGAAGGTGCAGTTTGGCACTCATATGCTTGAAGAGGAAGTTGAGGACTGGTGGGGTAACACTCGCCAGAGTTTGAAGAAGATGAGATTGTGGTTACTTGGGAGGTTTTCAGAGAGACATTTTTGGAGAAGTATTTTCTAGAAGATGTGTGTGGTAAGAAGGAAATTGAATTCCTTGAGCTGAAGCAGGGTAACTCAATTGTAGCCGAGTATGCGGCAAGATTTGAGGAATTGATTAAGTTTTGTCCTCATTACAACACTGCTAATGCTGAGAGATCCAAGTGTATTAAGTTTGTGAATGGTTTGAGGCCGAAAATTAAGCAAGTCGTTGGTTATCAGGAAATTAGGTGATTTTCTGAGTTGGTGAACAAAAGCAGGATTTTTGATGAAGATAGTAGAGCTAGATCTGCCCACTATAAAAGTTTAAAAGACAAGAAAGGAAAAGGTCAATTCAGAGAAAAGCCGTATGTGACTCCTGCTGATAAGGGGAAACAGAAAGCTGAAGATGGAAAGAAGCCGAGTGGGGGAGGAACTCCTACTCCGGTGAAGTGTTATCAATGCGGTAGAGAAGGACATCGTGCTCCCGAGTGCAAAAGCGTTGGGCAGGAATGTTTCAAGTGTGGCAAGCCAGAACACAAGGCTTTCGAGTGCAGAAGCGGTGCGAATGTGACTTGCTACAACTGTGGTGAGCAAGGGCACATTAGTGCCAAGTGTAACAAGCCAAAGAAGACTCAAGGGAACGGGAAAGTGTTTGCTTTATCAGGATCGGAGACTGCTAGTGAAGATCGATTGATGCGAGGTACGTGCTTCATTAATGATATACCTTTGGTCGCTATTGATATTGGAGCTACATATTCCTTTATTTCTTTTGATTGTTTTAAGAGATTGAATCTTGAGTTGTCTGTTATGAGTGGTGGTATGGTTATTGATACTCTTGCTATGGGTTCAGTAATTACTCCTTTTGTGTGTTTGAATGGTCTGTTGAGTATATTCGGTAAAGATGTTGGAGTTGATTTAGTGTGTTTTCACTTAGATCAACTTGATGATATTCTTGGGAATTAGAGAGTGGAATGTGAGACTCGTATCTGGAGTTGTTTGGATCAGGTAACATTTTCGAGGACGAAAATTCCTGAAGTGGGGGAGAGTTGTAACAGCCCAATTTTGATAATTAATTATTTATATTAATTAATTGGTTTGGGTGATTAATATTTTAATTGTGGAATTTATGTGTTAATATGTTATGTTGCATATTAAGCTATTTTACCGATTTTGAGAGTTTCGGGGAAAATAGATTGTAGGGTATTTTAGACATTAAGTATTTAATGTTAAGTTGAGATATTTATGAGAAAGGGATTAGTGGATGTTTGGGGAGGAATAGAAGAGAAAGACATATAAGGAAAAGTGGAAAGAAAAGAGAAAAATAGAAACATAAGGGAAATAGGAGAGAAAGAGGAGAGAAAGAGAAGGAAAAAGGAGGAAAACTTGGATTCGTCAAGATCAACTCTCAAGAACCGATTTAATGAAGGTAAGGGTGTGAAATGTTGTTATTCTATCAATGTTTATGATTATGTATGGATTTTATGGATTGTTTGGGTGTTTTCTTCATTTTTCATTCTAGGGAAGAAATGGATTTAATCGGTAGAATCAAGGATTCAATGGTTAAAATCGAGAATAAATGTGTAGTTTAGTCGAGGGATGTTAGACTAAGACTATAGGAACTGGTTCAGTGAGAATCAGTTGATTTTATGAAGAGTTGAGGATTGATGACAGTGAGGGTTTTTGAGTTCGCAGACACTCGCTAGCACGTTCGCTAGGCGAGCTGGTCGCAAGCGTTCGCTGCAGCGAGCTGTAGCGAATAGGTAGCGAGAGGTCCCAGACTTGGATAGAATGTATTTGGTCTTGTTCGCTGGTAGCGAGTGAGGTAGCGAAGGATTCGCGAGGACCTCGCTGCAGCGAGTAGGTAGTGAACGAAGTCAGTAGCTTCTGTTTGCCTTCGCGAGCTTGTTCGCTAGGTGAACACGTAGAGAGCACTCGCTAGGAGCTCGCTAAGCGAGTAAGCTAGCGAGCGTGACAACATCTTTATTTCCTTTTGTTTCCATCCAATGTTGATTGTTTGGTTCGATTGTGTTCAATCCTTATCGAAAATGAATGGTTTGCGTGCTGATTGTGTGATATGTTGTGGGTAGCCTTAGGGCGTGAATCCTAGATTGTGGAATCGATTGTGAAATGTGGCCTTTTGGCAAATATATTCATTGTTTAAATTAATTAAAAGTGCATGATGAATGTGATTGAGTTCGTTGTCGTTGGCGCGATATTGTGAACGCATATTGTTTGTATGTGATTGTATGTGAAGAATGCATGAGAACATATTAGGGAATATGTGTGCATTGCTTGATAAATGTGATAATGTTGAAAGTATGAATTATTTGAGTATGCATGTAATTAAGATGCGAGAATGGTCATATGTGCATATAATTGTTTTATGAAATAGGTATATGTGTAAGGTCGTACTCACTGGGGTAGAATGATAAGATATCGTTCCTAGTGGAGTAATCACTGGGGTAGAATGACTATGTGTCTTTCCTAGTGAAATGATCACCGGGGTAGAATGAAAAATGTTGTTCTTGGTGAGGTATAGTGACATGGTCGTATACACTGGGGTAGAATAACTATGATGTTGTTCCTAGTGTTGGTGTTCACTAGGATAGAATGATAAGATATCGTTCCTAGTGGAATAATCACCGGGGTAGAATAACTGAGATGTTGTTCCTGGTGGGGTGCTCCCTGGGGTAGAATAACTGAGATGTTGTTCCTAGTGGAGTTTACGTAATACGGTCTTACGCACTGGGGTAGAATGACTATGATGTTGTTCCTAGTGTTGGTGTTCACTGGGGTAGAATGACTATGTGTCGTTCCTAGTGAAATAATCACTGGGGTAGAATAATTGAGATGTTGTTCCTGATGGGGTACAAGCGATGTACCCATAATATCAAATGGAGATTGATGAGAACTGATGAGTTGCATTGAGTTGTATTGAGTCACATGTCATAGAGATAAATATTGTGTGAATATATGCATATGTGCATGAATTGTTGAATTGAGAGTTATGAATTAGTGAATAAACATGATTGTGTAAGGTTATGTACAATAATGTGAATTGTGAATATTTACGTTGAGGTGTATATGAGGGAATTATGATGAAATGCGGTGAGAATGCGAAGCATGTATATTTTTATGTTATATATATGTTTATATGCATTGATTATTATGATAATATTTCTCACCCTTCTGCTGTTTTATAATGCTCTATGAGGCATTGCAGATTAGCTTTGATGGAAGTCTTTTTTGAAGTATAGCTTCATTCTTTTGGTCGATTAAGCTCTGATATGTAGTACCGGGTAGTTAGGATTGTATAGCATTTTTTTTGAGATACATTTGTATATGTATCTGATGACAAAGGTTTATGTAAACAAGAATGATATGGTAAATCAAACTGGATGATATGTATTTATATGATTACATGTTTGATGTTATGAAAGGTTTAGATGTTTCCGCTTTTATTCTAAATATTGAAATGTGGGTAAGGACTAAGTTCCTCTGTTGAAAGCTACCCCACTGTTGCATATCTCTATTGAGCATGTGTTGGATGTTTTATTTCACGTATTGTGTGACATGCTCCTTTTATACCATGTTTTCAATTATACTCTGATAAAAATTTGAATTTGTGCCTAAGTGATTTATTTGATTATTTGGGGGTGTAGAAGGGGGTGTTACAACACAACTTAATTACTCCAAGGTAATCGGATGGTTGATGTATGCTATGACTTGTACCAGACCTGATATAGCATATGTGGTTGGTAGGTTAAGTTGATATACAAGCAATCCAAGTAGAGACCATTGGCATGCTGTTAATAGAGTATTAAAATACTTAAAAGGGATGATTAATTATAGTTTAACATATAGTGGATATCCTTCGGTTTTGGAAGGATATACAGATGCCAATTGGGTAACATATGTTAAAGATCATGCCTCCACTGGTGGATGGATCTTCAATCTTGGTAGAGGTGCAGTTTGTTGGGGTTCGAAGAAACAAACTTGCATTGCCGACTCCACCATGGCTGCAGAACTTATTGCTCTAGCTGCAGGTAGTAAAGAGGCAGAATGGCTAAGAAACTTGTTGTATGAGATACCTATTTGGCCAAAGCCAATAGCACCTGTATCCATATATTGTGATAGTCAATCCACACTATCTAAAGCATATAGCCAAGTATATAATGGAAAATCTAGACATATTGGTATAAGACATAGCTATGTGAACGATTTAATTTTAAATGGAGTAATCTCCATAGTGTACGTAAGAACTAAAAATAATCTTGCAGATCCTTTGACGAAAGGTCTGACAAAAGACATGGTGTTGAAGAAATCATTGGGGATGGGTCTCAAGCCCATATCTAATTAATCACCAATAGTGGAAACTCAACTCACACTTGATTAAAATCAAGTCTTAAGTTCAATGATGAAAGTACATTATTAGAGTGACTGAAGTACTTGACAATAGAAATATCCCAAGGGGCAAAAAGTACTTAGACCATAAAAGCAAAGTGATAGGATGAAATTATTCTCTTAAGAGACGTATAGCATATGTTTTGCTGAAATGCTTATTATAGGAGCATTTCCGATATAGTATACCTATATGAGAATGAAGTGGGCCGATTAATAGAGTTCAAGGGCTTGACTCTTAAATTCTCATGAAAAGGATACATGACATAATGCCTTATCAAATGTGTCATATTTACAATTCTTTTGATAGTATCGAGATTTCATGTGTAAGTTTTGCACACTTGTTCTAATGAGTAGTTGGTTCAAAGCTTGTCTGCCAATGTCTGTTCGGGATGAGTGAAACCCATAACTTACTAAGTATTGGTTCAAATCGTAAGATACCTATATCTGAAACCATGATATTTCCAGAATTATGAGATTTAGTTATTTTGAAAATGGTGGGGAATTGTAAGAGAATTTCCAAAATAATATTAAATAGAATGATTGTATTATTTGAATTAATAATATAAATATTATATTTGTACTTTTTCATCTCTAATTTAAATGCTACGTGCGGAATATTATTGGTATAGTATGTCATGTCATTGGTGAGCATTTAATTAGGAACAGTTGCAACTTATAAGCAATATATTGCTAGTTTTTAGCAAAGTATTGTTACTGTTCGGTGTAACCCAAAATGATGCAATACAATATTTTAAGGGATACATCTGTTCCCAAACATAATGTAGCATCATTATAAATTGAATAATTATTGACACGATGAAACACAAAAAAAAATTATAATCTGTCTCAAACTATTTTCTCACTCTAAATTATCTTTTTCTTCTCTAATGCATGAGAAAGTAAAAGAATTATTCTTCTGTAAAATACTATCCGCTAAGAGAGATTGTGCAATTTTCTTTAAGGATTCCAAAGTATCCTGCAGGAAATTCGTCGGTAAACCCGTTTGCATCCAATATACCAAGATTGGTGGGGGTGAATTGTTCCTTAAGCTTAGTGTGGAAACATACGCTTTGGAAGTTTATCAAGAAAATTTATTTATCTATTTTCATTTACATTAATTCTTAGTTTTGCAGCAGTCCGAAAGACTATATATCTAACACTTATATTAGTGTAATCTTTGTGTTGGAGTTCAGCTGGAAGTTTCTTGTACCTAGAGGCTTATTAATCTAATTTATTAGGGCTATATATTTTCCCCATGTGATACATGTAGAACTACATCATCAACAAACATATACAGTAGGTTTATTATTTGTTTCACTACTCCTTTAGAGGTATGTCCTTATGCATTGTTATTCCTTAATAACATATATAGTAGGTTATTATCGTAGTCTTTGACCATTCTTACAAGTATCTTAAGTCCCATCACTATGCCAAAAATGGCCTTTAGCAGCGCTTTAAAGTGCTGCCTAAAGTAGCGCTGCTAAAGGTAAAGGCAGCGCTTTTTTTTATGGAAAAAGCGCTGCTAAAGGTATCACTTTTAGCAGCGCTTTTTTACCCCTTTAGCAGCGCTTTCAAAGCGCTGCCTAGTCTCCCTCCCCCTCCCCCCCTGTAGCAGCGCTTTATGAAAGCGCTTTTGTAGACCACCCTTTAGCAGCGCTTTTTTAAAGCGCTTTCTTAGACCCCTCCTTTCCTAACCTATAGCAGCGTTTTTTTATGCCTATTTTTCTCCCTTTAGCAGCGCTTTCTTGTAAAAGCGCTGTCTATACTTCACGTTTTTTTAAATTTTTTTTTTAAAAAATCACATTTTTTATATATTTTTAGACAAACCTGCTTATAACAATTAAATTCCCTGCTTATAATTCAGGCCTTAAATATAACTTGGCCTTTAAACATTGTAATTCAACACTTGGCCTTTAATTCAACACAATATAACTAAACATTGTACATTATACAATAACACTTTGCAATTTACACATAATTAACTCAAGTATAATTTACACATAATTTAAACATTGTACATTATACAATATACAATATACAATATACAATATACAATATACAATTTACACATAATTACAAATCCAATATACATTATAGAATTCTTAACTCAATCATAAATTGACACAATTTTTCCTTAATTTCTTCCAATTTTACTTTCGAGTACGTAGCGCATTTGAATTCATCAAAATACTACATAATATAACAGAACAAGCACGATTTAATACTAATTACTCAGATGAAATATTAGTTAATTATCAAAATGAATCATATAACTCATGAATTAATCCATACCATGATTGGAATCTCTAATTGACCAGAGAGAATGATTTCCTTCATAAAGCGCAGTACAAAATATCCGCAGTCAATCCCACCACGCTGACGAGGACACTGTATTAGGAAAAAAGCGAACGAACATTTATCAGGATATATAGTTTAAATAGTTTTATAAGTAGAACCACTATAACAGTCAAACATGGGAAAATATACCTCCACTCTAATCCAGTTGATGTTGCTAGCCCTGCTTTTTGGCACTGTTGCATCTCTCTGTGCTCTGTATATTTGTATAACTCTAACATAATATAAACACATATTTAGAACAATGTCACATAATAAATAAACATATATAATTATTCAGAACACTATATATCATCACTTACGTATCAACCATGTTCTTCAGATTTTCATATTTGTTTGTATCGCCATCCAATGAATCTATATAATACACTATTTCTTTAATTGGATTAATTGCGACCAACAACCAGTGACCACTATAAAATAAGACAACAGTTTAGACGGAAATGTTATATAATATGGCAAAAATCGAACAATTATAATAAATGAATTTAGAATAAAAACTAACCCATGGCCAGTATTATATGGCAACATAAACAACTTCTCCGTATTCGCACCCATAAATCTCTGGACTGTGTACTCTTTGACTGCTTCTGGTGTATGGTCTATTGTCCATGAGTTGACACTGCTAGCAGATAAGAATGCGAATACTGAAGTCAAATCAGCGGGGACCAACAACTTGTCACATAAGCGCCTAAAAAAAATATAATCAACATTAGATTATTCAGTTAAACGAGCGAATTTTAAAATGTTCAATTATCTAATTAAAATGGATCGAAGTACCTGATGTAGGAATGCATAACCCCGACGCCCAATTCTAAATGTTTGAAAACCTGGTCGAAATCCTCCTTAGCAAGTGTTTCGGAATATTCAAAACCGAAAATACCTTGATCCATATGTATTAGACGGATGCCTCCCTCAGGCACGTCTGTTGTCCCTACATATGTTTGAAGGCACGACCTAAATTGAGGAACAAATGCTCTTTTTGTCTCGACATTTTTTTTGGGCACCTTGGAAGTTTCAGGCATGTTTCCCTTGCTGACTTGTTGCGACTACTGATCAAGAACCTAAAAGTCATATATAAGTTCAGTAAATAATTTATAATAAAATAATCACTTAAACTGTAGTACTAGTACCTGTAACTTTGATGCAGCTGAATCGGTATCCCGCACAATAATTTTATCATCTTTTGTTTTGGATTTTGTGGGAGTCTAAGATCATCATGTCAATAAGAAAGTGTAAATGTCAGAATAACTTTCATGTATGGGTAATAAAACATTGGAATATTACAAGGTTCAACCTACCTCATCATCCATGAAAATGAGATTCGCCGGCCACGCTACATAAGCTCCTATCGCGTCTCCCACCACTGTTGCGTCTGATACATCGTCTGGCATAGGCAACAACGCCCCCCCTCTAATGCAATATCAACAGATACTTTCAAAAATCCAGCAGGGAGGGGTTTATGGTGAAGTAAGTCTCCCAGGGTGTTATGCACCTTTCCCTTGCCAACCATGCGATAAGTCGGCGACGATAAATATAGTCGACAAGGTGAAATGCCCTAAACAAATAATGATCAGTTAATGTGTCAATTAAGAAAAATGTGCTAAATTAATTTCAATGTAATATATACAATTACCTCTGGAAGCTTCTGCGGACAACCGATACTATCTTTGTCACTAGTAGCTTTACCGGCCTCTGGAGCGCGCCTTTCGGACATGTATCTCTCCTTATCCTTCTGTAATTCACGAATTTGAGCTTTCATTTCCTCCAAAGTAGCCATCACTTCTTTATTGGTTGGATTTTTTTTCCTTGGCTGCTTATACAGTTTGGATGGAGTGACACCAAATCCCTTGCCCCTCACACGCCCAGAGTACTCAGGAATATTTAACACCCGACTCAATAAACTCCTGCAATCATCGTCTTCAGCAGGAGTTATAGTCTGGGATAGGGACTCCTGAAATATAGATAAAAGCATATTTAAATATTTTATACACTTTGTTCAAACACTTTGTTCAAAAACTAATGTTGTACTTACACATTGTTCAAACACTTGTTGAACTTCTTCTTGGACGGCTCCATCTCTTCCCACCCGGGCAGCCTTCCATACGACATGGTCCGGAAGAGATGTCGCATCACTTTTCTCCTCTTCCAACTACGCATTAAGACGAACAATAAAGCATTATATCCTATTATGTATACTTACTATTTTTTGTAAATAAATCATATTAAAGCATATATATGCACTTACTAATTTTTGTTCTAAGCGTGCATATCCCAAACACCCCTTTCTATATGGATACGCAGGGTTTGATGCCCGTTCCCGATTTACGCCACTCTTAACCTGAAAAAACAAGTTTAAGTCATATCAGTTTGTTTGTGGAATAGGTATATATACTATACATTGTTCATGATAAGTTGTACTTACTTCAAATTCTTTGGTTCTTCGCTTCGCAACAAATGTCTCCCATTCTGCATCCGAAATCAAATCAGCGTACTTCGCTGGACGCTCCAACTCTACAAAGTTGCCATCAGAATCTTTAAGATATTTGTTGGTTAAAAACACTCTAAATTCCCTCAAGCGTTTTCCGGCCAACTGAATACAATATTTTCTCCTAGAATCCTCAATATTAAAAGATCTCTGCAAACAAATACACATACATATAACATGTTAGTATAATTAATTTAAAGATGTAACTGTCAACATAATTAAAAATGATCAAATCTCATACTTGAATCTCGGTCCAAATTTTATCCTTAGCTGCTTCTAATGCAGGAATTCTCCAGTTATCGCAAGTAATCGGAACTTGCGAACGTACAACTGCTCCAATATAACTTGTCAGTAGCGCACCATTAGGCTCAACCAACTGATCTCTTTCATTCCAATGGACATCGTACTTTACACCTTTATCTCTCGCACGGATGATTCTTTTCATTATCGTTATGCCTCTTTTAATTTCTCCTTCAACGTCTTTGGGTGTTTCTTTTCCATCATGTGATGTTTCCTCGTTGCTGGCCATAATATACCTGTAATTCAGAATAACAACAACAACAACAAATATCAACAACAATAACAACAAATGTCATATTAAACAACAACAACAAACCATCTATATCAAATATAAACTATATCTCATATTTATAATCAACAACAACAACAAATATCATATTAAACAACAACAACAACAACAATCTATATCAAATATACACTATATCTCATATTTCATATCAACAACAACAACAAATATCATATTAAACAACAACAACAACAATATATATCAAATGTATATATATATATATATCTCATATTTTACATCAACAACAACAACAAATATCATATTAAACAACAACAACAACAATATATATCAAATATATATATATATATATATATATATATCATATTTTACATCAACAACAACAACAAATATCATATTAAACAACAACAACAATATATATCAAATATATATATCTCATATTTTACATCAACAACATCATCAAATATCATATTAAACAACAACAACAACAATATATATCAAATATATATATCTCATATTTTACATCAACAACAACAACAAATATCATATTAAACAACAACAACCACGATCTATATCAAATATCATATATCAACAACACTAAAAACATCAAATATCATATATCAAATATCATATATTAAACTATATATATATATATATATATATATATATATATATATATATATATATATATATATATATCAACAACAACAACAAAAACAATCAGAACAACAACAACAACAACAAATAACACAACAACAACAACAAAAAAACTCAAATATCTCATATTTTACATCAACAACAACAACAATATCATATATATCTCATATATCATATTAACACAACAACAAATAACACAACAACAACAAAAACCATCAGAACAACAACAACAACAAATAACACAAAACCTTTAATATCATATTTTACACTAAACCTTCAATAACTCAAATAACACAAAACCTTCAATAAAAACAACAACAGCAACAATATAAAACCATCTACTATGTTCAAATACCATCTATATAAAACCATCTATATCATCAGAACAACAATGGTGAAAAGATAAAAAAAAAACAAGAAAAGCAGAGTAAAGCTTCACGTACCGTAACAATGGTGGACCGGCAATGCAGACGGATGGATGAACTCAAAAACGGACGGTGAACGGTCGGTGATGGTCGGAAGGATGATCGGACAGAAGAAGTTGATGGTCGGACGATGAACAGTGGTTCGTTCGTTCGTTTTCGTTCGCCAGAGAAAGAAGAAATGTGTTGCGTGACTGTTCTGATTCTATTAAAATTCTGGAGGGTATTTTAAAATTATAATATGAATACCTATAGCAGCGCTTTTAAAGGCCTTTAGCAGCGCTTTTAAAAGCGCTTTCATAGGGTGCCTTATCAATTCCATATAGCAGCGCTTTATATAAAAAGCGCTTTCTAAGGGTTCCCCTTTAGCAGCGCTTTTGAAAAGCGCTTTCTTAGGCCCCCCCTTTAGCAGCGCTTTTTAAAAGCGCTTTCTTAGGCCCACCATTTAGCAGCGCTTTTTTAAAAGCGCTGTCTTTGGTAGGCGCTTTTTTTCTTTTTTTTACTGGCCCTTTAGCAGCGCTTTTGTATAAAGCGCTGTCTTTCTATGCGCTGCTAAAAGTGATTTCTGGCGTAGTGCATGATCAGATTCATATCCACATATTCAACTTCATTGTTGAAATTATTTCGGATCTCGTTAGAAATTAAACTACCAAACTCTCCATATTTGGTTGATGATGATAAATTATCTTCAGTCCTTTTCTTAATTAATCAAAGATTGGGAGTCTTGGTTTAGTGGTGACAATATGGTTAGTCTCAGCTAGTTGATCTTGAACTTCTACATAAAGATAGTTTGCAAAGAATTCCTCCGGAGTTTGACTCTTAACTATCTTGAGAGACACATTTCAAAAAATACATTGAGTTTGGCGACTTGACACAATAGATGACCTTGTAATATAGGTTCATTGTGTGAATATTTAACAATTTGAATCTTTCATAAATACCGAAACTTTAATGGATAAAAATAAACACAATTTTTAAGGGTTTATTTTTATACTGTAAGGGATGTTCCCGTCCTTTTGAAAAATTAAAATTATTTATGTCAAAAATTGAGTCAGATCTTAATTTTTGTTAAAGATTATTACAGAAATGTATCTTTATATAATTTACAGAAATGTACCTTCAGACGGATTTATAATAAAAAAAGTGTGAGACTCTTCTGCTTCTGCATTTTCAACATATTCTTGGAAACTCTCAAAATCTCTCAGATTTTCAAACTCTCTCAACTCACTTCTAAGTTCTTAACATGCAATCACTCGAAGTGCTCAATAATAAACTAACATTTGGTAAGTTTTTGAATTCAAAATTTTCGCATTTGATTTCTCTATACATGTATTGTAGAAATTGAGCATTAGGTTCACAACAAAAAAAGTGTGTTTAGTTAGGGGTTAAACCCCTCACTAATGCAAAAACTTCTTCACAAAACAAAAATTATTGAGTAGACAAGTCCCCTAACTAAACAAGTCATCACAAATTATTTTCTAGGGGCTAGCCATGTTGCTATTTATCTTGAGGTTAAGGCCTTCACAAAATGTTATCCCTAAATTTCTACCTACTGGCGCACATGTGTAAGAGCAGGCTAGAGGTTCAGTCGTGTCAATATTTTTTTTTAGGGGATAAGCTCCTAAAAAATCATCTACGTTTTGGTATTTATGAGGGGCAAAGCCCCTAGTGCATTGTGTTAGTAATTTGCATGGGGTTGATCCCCTTGCAAACTCATACACTTTTTGGTATTTGTGTGAAGATTAGCCCATCGCAAATGGATGATTATTTGTAAGGGGATTAACCTCAGGCTAATGTTTACAATATTGTATTAAAATATATTATAATTATATCATTATAAATATAATAATTTAATTATAATAAAATACCATTAATATAATAAATAAATAAATATTTTTAAAATTTGTAAAATAGAATTTAAATAAAATTAGAAAATAATATAATTTATGATTAAAGGTGAAATAAAAATAAGTTGTATCCATATCCACAAAAGTAAAACTAATTCATGATTAAAGGTGAAATAAAAATAAAATTTACAAATACATATTAAAAGTTTCATATTCCACCAAATTTTATTATCATTTTCCTCCACCTCTTCCTCCTCCTTACCCCCCCCCCCCCCCTCCTCCTCATCATCATCATCATCAAATCCTCCATATCTGCTGACTCCTTGAGAATCTTGGCTCATATATGAGGCCAATTTTTTTTCAAATCACTGTGCGTGCTCATTGCAACCCACATTGCTTCCTCATACTCCATTGTTTTTCTCCTCAGTTACTCCACCATCTCTTCTTGTTTTCTCCTAATTTCTTTCATTTCTGAATTTCTTGTTGTTGCATCGCATGATGCCTCGAGATGCACTACTTTAATGGCGCCAATTTCTGTGTGTTTGGTGACCCCTCGTAATGCTCAATTCAAAATTAAAAAAAAACCTCCTATTTTGCGAGGGGCATCCCACACACAATTTCTATTTTTTAATTTTATTTATTGTTCATGCAAGGGGAAACCCCAAGCAACATTTACAATTAGTGAAGGGATTTTTATCAACCAAATAACCCTATATAAACATGTTCTTTTTGTAGTGGTCGTGTAATATATATCAATATATAGGTAGTATAACTAAGCAATGTGCTTGATAGGTAGTTTAGATGATCAATGTGTTTTGAGCATGTTCGATTTCCATGCATTTCTGCCATTTGCATTTTTCTTAGTTGTAGGTTAATACAAAAATGTACTTTTCTATTTGTTCAAAATTTGATTTTTCCGAAATACTGAAGTGCATTTATGTATTTTTGTCTGCCTACGTTGTTTGGCTTTATTTTCAACGTGTTTCATCCAGGTTTGATTTTTTCTATTTTGTAATGCTTGTATGATTTAATTATAGACAACATGATTGATAACTAAGATCAATTGAGACTCGTTACAGTATCACAACATGCATCAGTTTGCAAGAAAATATCCTAACCCTTGCAACCACCGATCGATTTCAGTTCGTTTGGTGCGGAGGTGTCAACTTCTAGAATTCAGGCATCTCTGACCACTATGCCAAAAAAGACCTTTAGCAGCACTTTTTTTGGCCTTTAGCAGCGCTTAAAAGCGCTGCCAAAAGTGGCGCTGCTAAAGGTAAAGGCAGCGCTTTTTTTAAAGAAAAAGCGCTGCTAAAGGATCCCTTCAGCAACGCTTTTAGCAGCGCTTTTTTCACCCTATAGCAGCGCTTTAAAAGCGTTGCCTATTCCCCCTTCCCCTCCCTTCAGCAGCGCTTTTAGCAACGCTTTTTCAACCATATAACAGCGCTTTTCCCCCCCCCCTCTTTAGCAGCGCTTTAAAAGCGCTGCCTATTCCCCCTTCCCCTCCCTTCAGCAACGCTTTTAGCAGCCCTTTTTTAACCCTATAGCAGCGTTTTTCCCTCCCCCCCCCTTTAGCAGCGCTTTTTAAAGCGCTTTAATAGATCCCCCCTTTTCCAACCTATAGCAGCGCTTTTTGGCCTCTCTTTGCACCCTTTAGCAGCGCTTTTTTTAAAAGCCCTGTCTACTTTTCACGATTTTTAAAATTTTTTTTTAAATAATCACATTTTTTATATATTTTTCGATAAACCTGCTTATAATTCAGGCCTTTAATTCAACAGTTTGGCCATATATATAACAATTACTTTGACCTTATTTATGTGTATTCATCACTTTGCCCATAACCATTTTAATACACATAAACCTGCTTAAATATATTACAACATCACAAAATACATTCAATCCTCCAATTATCACAAATACATTCAATTTACATATAATTACAAATCTGATAACTTTACAAATAGATACGTTATACAATTCTCAACTCAAGAATAAATTGACACCAGTCCTCCTTAATTTCATCAAAGTACTACATAATATAACAGAACATGCACGATTTAATTTTAAAACTAATTACTCAGATGAAATAACGGTTAATTATCAAAATGAATCATATAACTTATGAATTGATCCATACCAGGATTGGAATCTCTATTTGACCTGAAAGAATAATTTCCTTCATAAAGCGCAATACAAAATATCCGCAGTCAATCCCATTGCGCTGACGAGGACACTGTAAATAGAAAAAACAAAC
Source organism: Lathyrus sativus (assembly GCA_963859935.3). NCBI lineage: Eukaryota > Viridiplantae > Streptophyta > Magnoliopsida > Fabales > Fabaceae > Lathyrus > Lathyrus sativus. The sequence continues at coordinate 582,350,773 of OZ012741.1, read as the reverse complement.
GAACATTTATCAGTATATATAGTTTAAATAGTTTTATCAAGTAGAACCACTATAACAGTCAAACATGGGAAAATATACCTCCACTCTGTTCCAACTGATGTTGTTAGCCTTCCTTTTTGGCACTGTTGCATCTCTTTGTGCTCTGAATATTTGTATAACTCTAACATAATATAAACGCATATTTAGAACAATGTCACATAATAAATAAAGATATATAACTATTCAGAACAGTATATCTCATCACTTACGTATCAACCATGTTCTTCAGATCAAGATATTTTGTTGTATCGCCATCCAATGAATCTATATAATACACTATTTCTTTCATCGGATTAATCGCGAGCAACAACCAGTGTCCACTATAAAATAAGACAACAGTTTAGACGGAAATGTTATATATATTAATGGCAAAAATAGAATAATTATAATAAATGAATTTAGAATAAAATCTAACCCATGGCCAGTATTATATGGCAACAAGAACAACTTGTCTGTAGTCGCGGCCATAAATCTTTGGACCGTGTAATCTTTGACAGTATCTGGTGTGTGCTCTATTGCCCGTGCGTTGATACAGCTAGCAGATAAGAATGTGAATATGGAAGTCAAATCATGCGGTACCAACAACTTGTCATACAGGAGCCTAAAAGAAAAACATAATCAACATTAGAATATTCAGTTAAATGAGCAAATTTTAAAATGTTCAATTATTTAATTAAAATGGATCGGAGTACCTGATGTAGGAATGCATAACACCGAGGCCCAATTCAGAATGTTGGAAAACCTGGTCAAAATCTTCCTTAGCAAGTGTTTCGGGATATTCAAAACCGAAAATACCTTCCTCCATAGGTATTTGACGGATGCCACCCTCAACCACATCTGTTGTTCCTATATATGTTTCAAGACACATCCTAAATCGAGGAACAAATGCTTTTTTTGACTCGGTCTTTTTTTTGTTGGGCACCTTGGAAGTTTCAGGCATCTTACCCTTGCTGACTTGTTGCAACTGCTGATCATGAACCTAAAAGTCATATATAAGTTCAGTAATTAATGTATAATAAGATAACCATGTAACTGTATTAGTACCTGTTTCTTTGATGCAGCTGAATCGGTATCCCGCACAATAATTCTATCATCTTTTGATTTGGATTTTGGAGGAGTATAAGATCATCATGTAAATAAGAAAATAAGAAAATAAGAAAATGTAAATGTAAATAAGAAAATAAGAAAATCGAGGAACATTTGAATATGATATTATCTAGGTTCATAATGGTGTTCAACATACCTCATCATCTATGTAAATGAGATTTGTCGGCCATGCAACATACGCTCCTATTGCGTCTCCCACCACTGTTGCGTCTGAAACTTCATCTGGTATAGGCAACAACGCACCCCCCTCTAACGCAATATCAATCGATACTTTTAAATATCCAGGAGTGAGAGGTTTATGGTGAAGTAATTCTCCCACATTGTTATGCACCTTTCCCTTTCCAACCAAGCGATAAGTCGGTGACGATAAATATAGCCGACAAGGTGAAATGCCCTAAACAAATAATGATGCCGATTAATGTGTCAATTAAGAAAATTGTGCTAAATTAATTAATTTCAATGTAATATATACAATTACCTTTGGAAGCTTCTGTGGACAACCGATACTATCTTTTTCACTAGCATCTTTACCCTCTGGACCGCGCCTTTCCGCCATGTATCTTTCTTTGCCCTTCTGTAATTCCCGAATCTGGGCTTTCAATTCCTCCAACGTATCCATCACTTCTCTATTGGTAGGATTTTTTTTCGTTGGCTTCTTATACAGCTGTGATGGAGTGACGCCAAATCCCTTACCCCTCACACGCCCAGAATATTCAGGGATATTTAACACCCGACTCAGTATGCTCCTGCAATCCTCGTCCTCAGCTGGAGTTATACTCTAGAATAGAGTCTCCTGAAATATAGATAAAAGCATATATAAATATATTATACACTTTTGATCAGTTACTAACAAAACTAATTTTGTACTTACAAATCGTTCAAACACTTGTTGAACTTCTTCCTGAACGACTCCATCTCTTCCCACACGGGCAGCATTCCACACAACATGGTCCGGAAGAGATGTCGCGTCACTTTTCTCCTCTTCTATCTGCGTATTAAGATGGATAATAAGCCATTCATATGCTATTATATATACTTACTAATTTTGGTAACTATATCATATTAAAGCATTTATATATACTTACTATTTTTTGTTTTAAGCGTGCATATCCCAAACGCCCTTTTTTGTATGGATATGCGGGTTTTGATGTCTGTTGCCGATTAACGCCACTCACAACCTGAAAAAACAAGTTTAAGTAATATCAGAACTCTTGTGGAAGAAGTATATATACTATACATTATTCATGATAAGTTGTACTTACTAAAAATTCTTTGGTTCTTCGCTTTGCAACAAATGTCTCCCATTCTTCTTCCAAAATCAGATCATCGTACTTCTTTGGACGCTCCGAGTCAACAAAGTTTCCATCAGAATCTTTGAGAAACTTGTTCGTTAAAAATGCTCTGAATCCCTTCAGTCGTTTACCGGCCAATTGAAGACAATATTTTCTTCTGCAATCATCAATATTAAAAGATCGCTGCAAACAAATACACATACATATAACATGTTAGTATAATTAATTTAAAGATGCAACCGTCAACATAATTAAAAATAATCAAGTATCATACCTGTATCTCGCTCCAAATTTTGTCTTTAGCAGGTTTTAGCGACTCGATTCTCCAATTATTGCAAGTAATTGGAATTTGCGAACGTACAAGTGCTCCAATGTGACTTGTCAGCATCGCACCGTTAGGCTCAAATAATTGATCTCTTTCATTCCAATGCACATCATACTTAACACCCTTATCTCTTGCACGGATGATTTTTTTCATAATCGTTATTCCTCTTTTGATATCGCCTTCAATGTCTTTTGTTGTTTCGTTTCCATCATGTGGTGTTTCCTCATTGTTGGCCATAATACCTGTAATTCAGAAAAACCAAAGTATCAAATGAATGACATGCAAATATGTAAATAAGAAATATATACATAAGAAAAGTATAAATAAGAGAAACACATACATAATTTTATTGAATGACATAATATGTAATTGTATTGCATGATAGAAATATGTAATTTTATTCAATGAGACAATATGTAATTTAACAAGTACCTTTGTCACTAAGATCTCTTTCTTTTCTTAGTTGGAACATGGTTTACTTGTCTCTTAACAACACGGACGGATGGATTGATCCAAATTCCCTCGTTATGATCATTTCTAATATATGATTCGTCCGCTCTAATATTCTAATCTGGATCATCTATAATATAAAATTCCTTCTCAACATCAACATCCCCCTTGTCTCCAATGTTATCATCGATTACTTTATTGGAAAAAAGAACTATAGACCATTTCGTACTTGTCGGATCAGTGACATAGAACACTTTTTTAGCTTGCGTGGCTAGAATAAAAGGCTCATCTTTGTACCCCACATTATTAAGATCCACTTGTAAAAATCCTGACTTATCTATTCGTATGCCACTATTATTTTCAACCCACTTGCATCCAAAGATAGGAATATGAAACTTTTCATAATCAAACACCCAAATGCGCTCGATAACACCAAAATACGACAGATTCACATATTTGGGGTTTAAGTCCTTCACACTTGAAATGTGCATTGCTTCTGCAAACACGGTGACACCACTATTTTGCATTGTACTCTTATCATCTTATTCTTTGGTATAAAATGTGTATCCATTAATTGCGTATGCGCTATAAGAAAACATATGCAAACTTGGACCATATGCTAAACATCTCAACCTTTCTGTTATTGAAGCGGGATCAGAATAAAACTTTGAAAAAATATGATCCTTGAACCATGTTATAAAACTTCGATTGTGCTCACGTACTATCTAATTTTCATTTCGATTCAGATTTAAACCTCGAAGAACGTCCTTGTGCATTTCAACATACGGCTCAACCTCAATGTCATTGTGCAGAACAAACAAATGCACTTGCACCCCGTTCATCCCTTGAAACTGTCACAACTTTATTTCCAATTAACTGTTTACCTACTATTTTTTCAACAACATTAGATTTTGGGAGGCCAATGGATTGAACGTTGGATAAATATTCAGTACAAAACTCAATAGCTTCTTCAACAATGTATCGTTCAACAATACATCCCTCTGGTCGGCTTCGGTTTTTCACATACCCTTTCAATATTTTCATATAACGTTCAACATGGTACATCCATCTCATATAAGCTAGTCCACACAATTGTGTCTCTTTCACATGATGGACAACTAGATGTACCATTATGTCAAAAAATGATGGAGGAAAATACATTTCAAGCTGACACAAAGTAATAACTGTTTCTTTTTGCAATGATGGTAAGATCGCAGGATCGATCACCTTACTACAAATTGACCTGAAGAAAAAACACAATTTAGTTATTGCGCCTCTCACTTTTTCTGGAAAAATAGAACGTATACCTATTGGTAGAAAGTGTTCCATTATAACATGACAATCATGTGTCTTTAAACTCTTTAACTTGAGGTCTTTCATAGAAACAAGTCTTCTAATATCTGAAGAGTATCCTTCTGGAACTTTAACTTCACTCAGAAACTTACACAATATATTTTTCTCCTTTATAGATAAAGTATAAGTAGCAGGTGGTAGATATGTGCGATTTCCTTTCTTCAAGGGTCCTAATTCATTTCTTATTCCCATTGCTACCAAGTCCTTTCTTGCTTTAAGGCCATCCTTAGACTTTCCTTGTATATTGAGTAACGTACCAATAACACTTTTAAATACATTTTTTTCAATATGCATAACATCAAGAAAATTTCTTACATACAACGACTTCCAATACGGCAACTCAAACAAGATTGACCTCTTCTTCCACCCACGTGTGACAATACTATGTGCAAAAGGCTTACCAAACTGAGTACTCACATCTTTCACCTTTTCAAAAATTTGTTCGTCGGTCAATGTAGGTGGAGCTCTAGGTTGTTCTGAATTTCCATTGAATGCGTTTCTCCACCCACAGTAGTGATGATTAGAATTTAAGAATCTACGATGACCGAGAAAGACATTCTTCTGACCAAATTCCAACCGCGTCCAATCTGTGTTTTCTTCACAGATAGGACACGCACATTGACCTTTAATGCTATACCCCGATAGATTTCTGTATGCTGGAAAATCATTAATTGTGCCAAACAACATCGCCCTCAAATTGAAACTTTCTTTCCTATATCCATCATAAACCTCCACACCGTTCTCCCACAAACTCTTTAAGTCTTTGATTAAAGGTGTCAGGTATACGTCTATGTCATTCCCTGGTTGTTTAGGGCCAGAAATTAACATAGATAACATCATTTACTTACGCTTCATACATAGCCATGGAGGTAGGTTATAAATCATAATAATTACAGGCCAGGTGGAATGTGAGATACTTTGTAGACCATGCAGATTCATTCCATCAGTCGATAATGCCAAGCGAAGGTTTCTAGCTTCTTCTCCAAACTCAGGATAATCATTATCAATTTTCATCCACTGTGGTGAATCTGCCGGATGTCGATACTTCCCATCTATAATTCTATCATCTCCATGCCAAGTCAGGTGTTTTGCATCTGTTTCACTATGAAACATGCGTCTAAATCTCGGAATTATAGGAAAATACCATAAAACTTTTGCTGGTGACAACTTTTTCTTATACCAAGATACACTGCATTTAGGACACTCGTTTAATGATGCATATTCATTTCGAAACAAAATGCAATCATTTGGAAAAGCATGTATCTTATCATAGCTCATGCCAATAGAGCATAACATTTTTTTAGCTTCATAGGTTCGACTGGGAAGAACATTATCCTCCAGAAACATCTCTTGAAGTAGGGCTAACAACTCTGTGAAACTTTTATCCGACCATCCATTACCCGCCTTTAAGTTGTACAGCTTTAATACCACAGACAATCTTGTGACAGTAGTGCAACCTTTATACAACGATTTCTCTGCATCGCTTACCAACCTCTCAAACATCTTGGGACAATCTTGAAGATCTTCTTCAAGTGCTTCTGCAATCTCTTCGACTCGATCACAATCATATGTATCTATGTCATTGTCCTTTGAAGTATAGGTCGTATTATCCCTGGGTTCGACATTCTCATTACTTATCTCACCATGTAATGTCCAACATGTATAACTTCGATCAATTCCCATGTATCATTAAATGAGATTCCAATTGAACGGCGCCAATTCGACGCCCATAACAACAACCTAAGCAATGACATGTGATCCTCCTGGGGTCTTTGGCGTGTTCAACAACAAACTTAACGAATTTTGATACCCCACTCTCGTACTCTTTAGACAATCGATTGGAAGACATCCATTTTTTATCCATACTCATTGAGTAGTCTAAACTAAACTAAGAAAGTTAAACAAATATACAGAGAATACCTGTAAAGAAATCAATAACTCCTAAGAAAGCTGCACAGTAGGATGCTTGAAAACAATCACAACCTTGCTCTTCACAGGTAACCCCTATAACAGACAAAATTAATAACATCATCAATATTAAATAATTCTTGCAATAAAATTAATTAATTCGCAATTAATATGAACTCATATACAATTTTTACAATTTTTACAATTTTTACTAACATATTAGTTATTTAAAATTTTATATAATTTTTACTATTTTGGTAACATATTACTAACATATTACTAACATATTAATTAACCCCTATACAATTTTTACTAACATATTAATTTATACTATTTTGGCAAATTAAATGTTACTAATTAGCAAGACGGTACAAAATACAAATCTTCCCACATAATATTATTAATGCTCAATATACCTAAGAAAAATTGACTATAACAAGAAGAATATGTGCCACACAATCTTGAGGCTCCAACAATTTTCCAAGAGCTGCACAACCCTCAATAGCAAGAAGCCGAACAGAATCTTGATCTACAAGAACAAGAGTTAATAAATAATTATTTTCACTTCAATAAATGAGCATCAAATTTAAATTAGAAGAGACACACTCATTAATCATATTAAGAATTTACGTATACTATATGAATTTTATACTTGAATGTAAGACAAAATTGATGTAAGCAGAAAAATTAACAATGTTAGTCAACCGCAATCAGTCAATATCAACTTATAAGGCTATATGTTTATAATTCATATTATAAATCTAAAATTCGACACAATTGATCAAATAAATAGATATAAATAATTCTTAATACTAATATGTAATTTACTTTCACAATTTTCTTCTTGTTTTGGAAGAAAAAAATGTTGTAATTTGTAAACACATTCTTTATAATCATAAATACAATCCTAGCTGTTTTTCATCATCATCATCATCACAGAAAGATTTACATACATATATCTAATTTATCAGAATGCCAATTTCAAATAAGATTTGTAGGCAACAATAAAAAGAACTCATATAAGGTGTGGCATTTCAACAAACACCTTGTATACGGCTAGATATAATGAAAGTTAACATAAATAAATTCATTGTGGCATTTCAACAAACACCTTGTATACAAAACTCAAGCCAATATCAAAAGAGTAGTTGTCATCAACGGTATCAACAAAAACAAGTTAATAACTCAGAAAAGAAGTAACACTAACATCATATAATCCAGAAAAATGAAATACTAAGACAATAATCCAGAAAAATGAAAAATGAAAAACTTCAAATACCGTAACAATGGCGGAAATGCGCTACAGAGGCTGTCGAAAACGGACGGCCAAATGAAGGAGATATGCAACACAGGCTGAACGGAGGTGAGCGACGGAGGAACGACAGTTGGACGAAGGAGGGCAACGGCCGGTTGTGGTGAATAGGGTTTTGGTTCGCAGAGAAGAGAAAGAAGAATGAAGAACGCGCGAGCTAGCAATGTGTTATGTTTCTTTAAAAAATTCTGTGATATTTTAATTTAATTATAATAACACCTATGGCAGGGCTTTTTAATACCTACAACAACGCCTCTCAAAACGCTTTCTTTACAATACCATTTAGCAGCGCTTTACAAGGAAAGCGCTTTCTTTAAAATTCTATAATATTTTATTTTAATAATAATAACACCTATGACAGTGCTTTTTAATACCTACAACAGCGCTTCAAAAGCGCTGTCTTAGCCCATGGATATAGCAGCACTTTACATGGAAAGCGCTTTCTTTGGCACACACCTACATCAGCGCTTTAGAAAAGCGCTTTCTTTGGTACACCCTACAGCAGCGCTTTAGAAAAGCGTTGTCTTAGCCCATGCCTTTAGCAACCCTTTAGCAGCGCTTTTCCTAAAAGCGCTGTCGTAGGTATGCTGTTTTTTTTCTTTTTTTTTTATTACACTGTAGCAGCGCTTATTAAAAAGTGTTGTCTTTGGTAGGCAATTTTTTTTTCTTTTTTTTTAATGATTCTTTAGCAGCGCTTTTTTTAAAAAGCGTTGTCTTTGTATGCGCTACTAAAAGTCAATTCTGTTGTAGTGGACTTTGTCTTCTCAAAAGAGGCATGTGTCACCTCCTAATGTCTCGGAATCCCCACCATTCCAAGTTAATGCACTTGTTGTCGATGCAACCGTTCCCGACGAGTTTGGAGGAGACCCATATGACTTATCATTGATGCTTCTATATATGGACCATGCTTCCAAACATATTGTATTTATTCTTTGAAACAAATGTGTTATAACTTTTTTTTCACTTTTTGACAAAAATTTATTTTTTTGCAGTATTGTAATGCTTTAAAATACATCAACCATGGTCGGAAGATTGCGAGACAGCAACAACCTGAGGAGCAGTGGTTTCACAGTGTGATGTAGCTACATGGGCTGCGATATTTATGCATGACTAGTTATAGTATTATTAACCATGATTTATTGTCAGTGTTTGTTGAGATATGGCACTCTAAGATGTCATATTTTCATTTTCCATATGGTGCGATGTCCATCATGTTGGATTATTTGTCATGCCTTCTACATCTCTGATCACGGGAAGATTATTGGACCACTCCCGGATCACAAGAGTTGATGCATTGAAGATGATGGTGTAGTATTTAGAAGTTGATCTAGATGATGTCGTGAAGGCAACAAAAGATACTCGAGGGTGTCATGCAAGATTTGGATTCTTGAAGAGGTTGTATGCACACCAACTGACTGTGGCAGAGCAACCCGATGGTGATGATGAATAGGTTATGCAACATAGAGCATATGCGTTAAGTACATACCTATTGTACTTGGTTGGAATATCCATATTTTTGGACAAAGGTGTCTATTATGTGAATGTGGTTTACCTTAGATACTTCGCTGACTTGGAGCGGATTCATGAGTAAAACCGGGGGTCGTTAGTTTGGTTTACCTATACTTCAAGTTAGCTGAAGGTTGTCTTTGGAAGACCAGACAAATGACAACTATCAACACACTATTTACTGGTATATATTTGCATCCTTTAGTGTTCATATACCCTTTTCATAACACTAGTATACATCACTACTAATAATTCATATGTACTATTTTCAGTCATGGATCCTCCAGTATTTCTCACACATCTCCGGTTGTTATATGTTGATGACTACACTGAGGATATGCCACGTGCTTATGAATTCGTCTCACTCAAATGGAATCAGTCGATCAAGCCCTTCAGCATGTATATTCATTATATAGTGCACGATGATATACGCTTTTGGTCATACGACCTTCACCATCAGACGTGTCCCTTGGATGATATAGCCTTCTAATCTAGATGGTTTCCTTGTGGTTCATATCTGATGTATCCACATATGTCTTAGGGGTTCATGTTCCAGTTTGAGCGTATTTAGGTTGTCCCAAGAGAACCCTTCGTGTCTGCTCCTCTCATTATGTCCTGCAGAGATGTAGATGCCATGTATGATGATTTCCTTAATCACCTGGTACCACCCAAAGGACGGGGTGTCGCGACTCATAGTGAATGAAGTTGTGCATATGACTACGTTCAGTGATATTTCATAGTATCACATTCTTACATGACACCAAATGCTAAGGGAGAGCCACCTAGGCCAACTCATAAGGAGATATTAGAGGAGGAGTAGACTAGGGTTGACCATGTTGCTGATTTGTTGCCTGTATGTTATTGTGTTATGGATCTTGTGTGATAGGGTATATACATAGGAGACTTTCCGAGAGGAACTTTTGGGAGGGAGATTATAAATGTCATTCTTAATAAGACATAAACAACATTACAGTACAAAACGCATCGAAGGAAAATTGAGGTTTGACATACACAATAGTATAATATTTATATTATGGATTATAGGTAGTCTTATCTTTTATTACTCTGTGATTTTGACATTATTATGGATTATGTATTGATTCATTTATATATGACATTTTCATCTTATTAGATAAATTTCTATGGTTTAATTTATAAAAAAAAATAGTATGGTAGTATAGTTGTAATACATGGTCTATTACATCGATGTATTTCTTAAAAATGTCTAAATTTACTATTTATAAAGTGAATATAGATGTGTATATCCGTATTTTACTATAAAGATGCATCTCCGAACAAAATCATGTCAAAATGAGGGTGTCTTAGTTAAGAATAAATGGAGTGCATATAGGGTGAATACAATCTTTGGACTAATTTCTGTTAAAGAGAGAGGTGTGACTCATTTACGAATGAATTTGATGTAAATAGATACGTCTGAAAATGCACATCTGAACTCGTACGGATATTTTAAAATTCTCATAAACTTCTTCTCCACCACTAAAATTAAAAGAAGTAATGCCATTTCTTTCTACACTTATATCGAGTTTCATCTTTATTTAATATCTGTAAATAGTAACACAATGCTCTTTAAGTCCCTTCATAATAGACATCAATACTCACTCATCTTCGTAAAAAATGTATTCATTGACATGTCTACATGGTACATGTAATATTTGCACTAGTTGATCGACCAATGCTTTTTTAATTTGGTGGAAAAATCTTTGTTGATCATGTTCCCATACCACTTCCTGAGAATCGTTGAACCGAAGTAGAGGCAAGAAACCTTTCATCTTACCTGTAAAAATTTACACAAGCCTTTTTAGGAAGATGATTATCCTCCGAAGTAGAGGCAAGAAACCTTTTATTGTTACCAAAGACCTAACTTCCAAGATAATTATAGCCTAAGTATTTATCCATGAATATAATAATTTAATGGCTAGTCACAACATTGACTAACATGTCAACTATTAGCATTCCAACTAGAGGTGGCAATGAAATCCATTTAGATAATATCCATCCATTCCATCCAATAACTTATCAATCCAATCCATCCATAAGACAAAAAATAATTTAATGGATTTGATCCAATCCATCCATTAAGTCATATAGATGGATTCAATCCATCCATCTCATTTTATAAATCCATTGGATATTATGTTGTCACTTATTAAATTAAGAATTTTTAAATTAATTTTTTTGATGGATGAATATCCATCCATTAGAAATATGTTAATGGATGGATTGGATGGATTTTATCTTTTAATGGATGGATTGGATTGGATTTTTATTAAGAGAGTTTAGTGGATTGTTAATGGATTAATGGATTGCTTTGATCCATCCATTAATAATCCAATCCATATCCATCCATTTTGCCACCCCTAATTCCAACCCCATCTTTAGGAGTGAACACATTGAGGTTTTAGTTAATATATTCATACCCTTACATGGTCATTCTTCTTGATAACAACTGTGTTTGATACATAAACTAAGGACTGAACCTTCTAGATGTTTGGATAAAGCATGTCTTGAGTAATACTTTAATTTCAATTTTTATTTGAGGAATAAACTAAGGACTGAACCTTCTAGGTATTTGTTTTTGTGAAATATATATTTTCTTGATTGGTAGAGTATGTTTTATCTTGATCTTCACTGGAGAATTGGTGCTTTAAAGGTTTGAAAATTCCTTTGAATAAGTAAATGTGGTTATATGGACTCTGCTTCCTGATTAGTGAAACCCTTGGGCTAAAACATTGTATCCAACACTTTTGATTTAACTCTTATTGTTGGTGGCCGAACTAGAAAGTACCTCAATTATTGAGGTGGTCTAATAATTTAATAACCCGTCATAGGATTGTATGGGTAGGCATAAATCTTCAATTGGAATCCTTCACTTGTAAAGTTGCACACTTCAAGGGGACAATATTCATTCATATTGTTTGATAACATGATGGATCTTAGGTGGGATGAGTAGAAAAGTGCTTCAAGCATCTTGAAATCAACTAAGAAAGGATAAATTTTTGTTGAGTATCAAGATAAATATCACAAAGTTAAGAGATCAAGGAGTAGAAAAATTGACACATAATATTTATGTGAAAAACTCTTAACTAATAAGGGAAAAACCACGAACACCGGTCAAAAATATTTTCAATAAGTGGAAGAAATTTCAACACTTCTCTCTATATGCAAGGAGAGAACAAATTACACTCTCTCTTATAATAGGAGAGCACTCAATAAAAAAAATTTATAGGAGAAAATACAATATCTTCTATCTCTAAATTTTTCTTTTATGTTATGTTGCAATGTTTTGTGTTATTGTGTTAGGAATGGGAAATGCACCTCTATTTATAGGTGCTCATCTTCACAAAATTATGGGAGTTGTTACAAAATCATGGGTGTTGCTTTCTTGGTCCACAAATTGTAACTTTATTCAACCACAATCCTTGACCATAATCTTTTACCATGACTACAATATTTGACTATAACCATAATCTTTGACAATCTCCCACTTAAAGTCACATTTGTGATCTTCCAAAATCTTCTCTACCTTGCCAACTCCATGCTGATTACGCCTCTAATAGTCCATAAGAAGACCTACATCATGCAAACTTATCAGAGTTAATCGGCTTCGTCATTGCATCTGTTAGGTTATCTTTAGTGTGAATTTTCTGCATATCCACACTTCCTTCTTCTACTACCTCTCTGAAAAAATGGTATTGGAATCTTATGTGTTTTGTCTTGGAATGAAAAGTCGGATTCTTTACAATGTGTAAGGCACTCTGACTATCACAGTATACAGTAATCTTTTGTTGCTTATGCTCGAGTTCTTCCAATAACCTTTGAATCCAAATTGCTTCGTTACATGCTTGAGTAGCATCCATGTATTCAACTTCTGTAGTACACAAAGCTACAACAGTTTGCAATTTGGATAACCAACTTACCGCTCCTTCTGCAAGTATGAACACATAGCCAGTAGTAGATTTTCTTTTATCAACGTTGCTTGCAAAATCTGAATCAACATAGCCTCTGATAGTGAATTCTGATCCCCCAAAACATAATGCAGCACCTGAGGTTCCTTTGATGTATCTAAGGATCCTCTTAACAACATTCTATTTTTCATTACCTAGACCTACCATAAACCGACTGACTGTTCCAATTGCTTGAGCTATATCTGGTCTAGTACATATCATAACATACATAAGGCTTCCCACCGCTGATGCATACGGTACTCGAGACATTTCCATCCTTTCCGCTTCATTGCTAGGATTCACACTTTAGGATAATATATAATTTACAGGAAGTGGGGTAGATATTGGCTTATAGTCTTGCATGCTAAAGCGGCGCACGAATTTTTGAAGATAATTTTTCTGAGAAAGCCAAATTCTTTTGTCTTTTCTGTCTCGGTGAATTTGCATCTCTAAAATCTTGTTTGCTGGTCCCAAGTTCTTCATATCAAACTCTCTAACCAATTGTGCCTTCAATTTTTGGACTCGATCTTTGTTGGGGCCTACCACCAACATGTCATCCATATACAATAGCAAAATGATAAAGTCATCATTATCATCAAACCTTTTATAACATGTACAATGGTCTAAACTTAATCTGTTGTATCCAAGGCTCATGATGAAGGAATCAAATCTCTTTTACCAACACCTTGGCGCCTGTTTTAAACCGTACAGAGGTTTGGTCAACGTACAAACCATGTCTTCTTTTCCTTGTTCTTCAAAGCCTTCGAGTTAGAGCATATATATTTCCTCTTCAAGTTCTCCATGAAGAAACACAGTCTTTACATCAAGATGCTCTAGATTTAGATCAAATGCATCACACATCGCCAAGACCACCCTGATTGTGGTGAGTTTTATCATTGAAGAAAATATCTATTGAAATCAATACCTTGTTTCTGAGCATATCCTTTGACCATCAGTCTTGCACGATATCATTCCACCTGATCGTTGCCATCTTGCTTAATTATGAAAACCCATTTGTTGCCGATGGCTTTCCGACCTTTAGGAAGTTCAACAAGTTCCCATGTGTTATTTCTATGTAAGGCTTCAATTTCCTCTTGCATTACTGTCATCCACAGAGAAGCATCTGAACTATTTAATGTCTCATGATAGGTTGATGGTTCTCCATCTTCTGATAGAAGACAATATGCACCATGACTTGCCATCACATATTCTGAGTGCCAGGATGGTTTTCTTATATGACGTGTGGTTCTTCTGGGGTCTATATTATTGACCTCAGTTGGTTCTTGTTCGTCGTGCTCTGGATCTGCTTTAGAAGAATAATTTTCTCCTGAATTTTCCTCCTTCTCTACTGTAGTAGTCTCCTTTATAGTGTTGTATTATTTTTGCTCCATCTATAGTTCATTTTCTACAAAGATTACATCTCTGCTAACAATAATTGTGTGGGCAGTGGGATCCCACAGACGATACCCCTTCACATTGTCAATGTAACCCAAGAATATGCATTTCCTGGATTTTGGGTCCAACTTTGTTCTCTCTTGGGAGTTGTACATCACATAACACATGACATCTAAATACATGCAAAGAAGAATAATCACCTAGTTTTCCCTTCCACATCTCCATTGGTGTCTTTAAATCACTCGCAGCTGATGGCTATCGATTTATCACGTAGTAGGAAGTTTTGACGGCTTATGCCCAGAAAGACTTTGCCAATCCTGTTATTTTCAGCATAGCTCTCATTCTCTCTAGGAGATCTCTACTCGTCTGCTCTGCTACACCATTTTGTTGAGGTGTATGAGCAACAGTAAACTGCTGTTTAATACCTTCTTGCTTACAGAATGTCAGGATATCACCATCGGTATATTCTCCTCCATTAACTGTCCTCAAGCACTTAATTCTTTTCCCAGTTTCAAGTTCCACCTATGCTTTGAACTCCTTGAATACTAAATACACATCTGACATATTCTTGATTGGGTACACCCATTGTCTCCTAGAGTAATCATCAATGAATGATACAAAATATTTTGCTCCACCAATGGACATTTCCGATGACTCTCACGCATCAGAATGAATCAAGTCTAGTATGTGTTTTCTTCTAGCAGTTGACTTAGCAAACTTTAGTTTATGATTCTTGCTTATCACACAGTGCTCGCAGAAAGGTAAATTTACCGACTTGAGCCCGGGTATGAGATTACGTTCTGTAATCTAGTTCTGACATATGGCCTAATCTGCGATGCCATATCATCATTGTTTCTTCCTAGATCCAGCTGCTACTAATACATCTACCCCTTTCATCGTGTCTCCCAAAAGCATGTATAGATTTGCAGTGACCTTCTATGTTTTAATCACTACTATCGAACCTTTCACCAATTTCAAGATCCAACCTTGAACATGGTCTTGTATGCGAGGTCATCTAGTTGCCCAATAGACAACAAATTCTTCGTCAATCCTTTCACATGTCGTACCCCTTGAAGTGTACAAATAGTACCATCATAAATTTTCATTTTGACAATACCAACTCCAGCAATTTCTAAAGCATGGTCATTTCCCATCAATACATGTCCTTTCGAGATAGGTTCGTAAGTGCAAAACCAGTCTCGTCATGGAGTCGTGTACCATGTTACTCCTGAATCTACTATCCAACCATCAGTGAGTTGAATTTTCCCTTTGGTACTAACTGCTGCTCCGTTGTAAAGGATTTCTCCATCATTGGAGGTACTAGCAATACATTCTTGAGATGTACTTTCTTTAGAAGAATTTTCACCAACATTCTTTCTTCAAGTGCCCTGTCTTGCCACAATTATAGCATTTGAGGTTTATTCTTCTTTGAGATTTTGATCTACCGTGATTTTGATTCCCACTGGGACCATGTTCCGTTGATCTACCTCTCGTAATCGTCAAAGCTTTTATTCGTTTTTAGCTTTCTTGCCGATCTTCCTTATTTTTACGCCTAGATTCTTCTTTAAGAACAGCTCTGGCGACATTATTAAAGGATAGACAGTCAAAAATATTATTGTTTGTAATATTAATAACAAGTTGATCATACGAATCTGGTAAACTATGAAGAAGAAGCTATGCTCGTTCATTTTCCACTATTGTGAAATCTGATGCAGATAGTTGAGCAAATAATGTATTCAAATTGTTGATGTGATTCGGCACCGAAGTGGATTCACTCATTCGAAGAGTGTAGAGTCTCCTCTTTAAGAAAATTATGTTGTGATGTGACTTGACCTCGTACAGTTGGATGAGAGTATCCCAAATCTTCTTTGCAGTTTTCTTTTCTACTATACTTGATAAAACTGAATCTGCCATTGCTAAGTGCAAATTGACAACATCATTGTCATCCATCCCTCTCCATTTTTCATCAGTTATATCTATAAGTCTACCTTTAAATGCTGGTGAGTAATTATCTTTCCTTAGGATTTCCTGCATCTTTAATTTCCACTGGGAAAAATTACTCCCACTGAATTTTTCAATCTCAAATTTTGCAGACAACTTTTTTCTCACTGAACTGGTTTACACAATTTCACCGTGAATAACACAGTATACGTGAGCAGTATTGTATATTTTTACCGTACACTAGAATAGATCTAGTATAGGTTAACAATCACTGCAAAATTATACAACCACACGTGTGAATAGTAATCGTACGTCGCAACAGAAATAGAGATCGACACCAACCAGGCTCTGATACCAGTACTGTTGGGTATTAGAGTACCAAGATAAATATGATAAAATTAAGAGATCAAGGAGTAGGAAAATTGACACAAAATATCTACGTGGAAAACCCTCAAATAATAAGGGAAAAACCACAGGCACATGTAGAAAAGATTTTCACTAAGTGGAAGAAATTACAACACTTCTCTCTATATATAAGGAGAGAACAAATTACACTCTCTCTTGTAATAGGAGAATACTTACTAAAATAACCTTATAGGAGGAAATACAATATATTATATCTCTCTAAATTTTTCTTTTATGTTATGTTACAATATTTTGTGTTATTGTGTTATTGTTACAATTTTTCTTTTATATTACCTCTATTTATAGGTGCTCATCTTCACAAAACCATTGGAGTTGTTACAAAACCATAGGTGCAAAACCATGGGTGTTTCTTTCTTGGTATATAAATTGTGACTTTATTCAACCACGATCCTTGACCATAATCTTTTACCATGATCACAATATTTGACTATGACCATAATCTTTTACAATTTTAGCTTTCTTAGTTTCTACTTGGGCGCCGACAAAACCTAAGCCTTTTGTTAGGTTTAAAAGAAACATATTCACTTGCGTGTATCAAATCACTATTATATTAAGGCTTCCTATATATCACAAATAAAGTTAGTCTAGTTCGGCTTAGCCACTTTATTGACGAATAGGAAACCTAATCTAATAGAGGTGAAACTAATTCTGAAGTTGAATGTCTCTAATATATTTAGGGGAGAACTTGAATACAGTTTTGTTGCTTGTCTTTTAAACTTTCGTTTTGTTAATAGTGTTCATTGAGTCTCCTTCAATTTCACATCTTTGGATTATGATTTGAATCAAATCATTTTAGCATGCATAATTCAGTTGTTTGTGTTTGAGTATGATCATTGTATTTTAAGTCAATTTGTTGAGTTAATGGAACAATAACCATATTTGATGTTGGTTAAATTTATGAGGGAAGTGGAATCTCAAACTATTTTTAAAAACTTGAAAAATTGACATTTCTTATGTGTGACTCGAATCAAATCAAATACAGGAGAATAGGAAAATTCGGGCGTCTGTTACTCGAATCACACTTTACACTTGACTTGAATCATTCAACATTGTGACTCAAATTATAAGTTGCACCTGATTTGAATCACACGAGTCTTGTTAAACACTGTCCAATTTGATTCGAATCATACTTTACACGTGACTCGAATCACAAAGTTTTTCACTTTTCCTGTTTGGCTCTTCCCAAATTGAATCAAGTCAATGTTTATATATGACACAAATCATTACCCTTCATGACTCAAATCACAGCTATAACCTGACTCGAATCATAGAAAATTAGTCACTTTTCTTTATGTTGATCTTGTTCCACTATACTTACTCATTTGACTCAAATAAAAAAAATGTTCTTGACTCGAATCTAACAAACATTTTTTTACCTATTTTTGTGTTTAATCTCTAGCAAACATAAAATATTTTGTCATCTTATTTCATAACAACCAAGAACATAACAACAACGTTAACAACTTCTAACTTTTGAAAACTCAAAAACTCTTGCATTCAAAATTTCTTCATCTTCAACCTCTAATTTGAATTCATATCTTGATTATGAATATTTTTAATTTGTGAGGAAGATATGTCTGAAAACTAACATTTTTTGAAGATTTGGTGAAAATTTTCAAGAGGTTTGCAAGATTAGAATTTTTGTGACTTGTGGTGACATATTCCACTGAAAATAAGGAGGTTCTTTTATCCCGGTTGACCTTGGTAGAGCTGTGTGGAAGCATAGCGACAAGATAGGAGTTCTTGTAAATCTTCGAACTGTTCGTCGCTCAAGAAATCAGTGGGATCAGGGTTAATTTGACACACAAATACTTAGAGCAAATTGGTAAAGTTGAAAGATTCAAGAATCGAGAATCGAGTAAAGATTTCGCAGAGTTTAGTGTAAAGATTATGTAAAAGTCAAGATCTAGATATAAGATTTATTTTATCAGTATTATTGTGTATTAATGATTGTATGAACTCGTGTAGTATTTGTCAAAATATAGTAGAAGAACAACTTTCATTGGGAAATCATTGGAGAATGGAGTGGGCTCCTGCAATGACGATAAAGTCGATCCACTATACATCTCTCTCTCTCTCTCTCTCTCTCTCTCTCTCTCTCTCTCTCTCTCTCTCTCTCTCTCTCTCTCTCTCTCTCTCCTCTCTCTCTCTCTCCTCTCTCTCTCTCTCTCTCTCTCTCTCTCTCTCTCTCTCCTCTCTCTCTCTCTCTCTCTCTCTCTCTCATCCTCTCTCTCACTCTCTCTCTCTCTCTCTCTCTCATCTCTCCTCTCTGATTTTCATATGATATTGCATGTTTAGGTAATTATTTTTTGCCGTGATTTAGTACGTACGTGTAGGTTTTCTCAGAATCAGAATCTATTTTTGTATTAGTGCTGATTAAATTCTGCAAACTATGGGTGTTAGAATATTATAGAGATTGAACTTTGTAAAAGACATGTCTCGTGTAATTTACGAATTGTCAACTCAATTTAACTTGCAACTTTTGGTGTTATTGTCTTTGAACAATCTAAGGATACTTGTGAAATTTACTATAATTACATTTGTGATTCTTTTCAAATAATCATAACATCTCTATTTTGCAAATCGCTTCCCACTATGCAAATTCTAATTTTTCATTTTAAAAATCAATCAAATATTTTCAAAAGAGTCTATTCACCCTCTCTAGACCGTTTCTCTACTCCTACCCAACATATTCATTAATCACTTTACAATGTAAGCGTGAATTCTCTAATATAAACTGTGCACCCTAGAGGTAGTTACAACTAACTCAAAAGTTAGGTATTCATCTAACTACCTAACCTAAAAAAGATATGTAAATTTCTTAAGATAATCAGCATGCTTGAACAACATGCCTCTTCTAGTAGAAGGTTCTCATGATGGTGAGTAAATTCTCCCACCGATTGAAATCCCCGCCAAATATGGTGGATTTGTTTGATGTTCCCATCAGTGCCTCCTTTTTTGCAGGTGCTGAGGGTATTCTTGTTTCTTTATGCATGAGTTGTTTATCGGGAGGTCATATTCAGTGGTTTCTTATCTTAATGATGCAGATCTTTGACTTAGAAAACCATTGATGTTGGTTGGTGAGTAAACTTTTGGTTAGCATGTAGTCGGTTTTCGTCATAAATTTGGCAGTATAGTGGAAACTTTGGAGAATGTTTCCCACAAACAAAGCAAATGATCAAGGAAAATAATTTCTTTAAGGTGTTTTTAATGTTGGTGATAATGCTGACAAACTCTAATATAGGAGACTTTCGTGTATATGCTCAATGGCGGGCTGTATTTGTATACATGAGTCTATGTATCAAATTCTTCCTCTTCTAGATAATGTAGACTTTTGGTTCCTTAACTAACATATGAATTATGCAAGGGCCATTTGAGAAAAATGTAGTTCCAATGATGTAACTTGGTCATTTCTTAGAAGTTTATTTGGAATGGTTATAAATGTATATATCAAATATATGCATCGTCTCTACTCCACCTATTGCATCATTGTCGCTTTCACCTAATGTTCCATCTTCTTCATCATTTGGTCCTTATGACGATTTGAGGTGAATATAAGAGAGAAACTAATATTGGAGTGCCTTAATCATGATAATTCATATGGCAAACATCATGCTATATTGGTTCGTATGGTAAGATTATTCATCCTAACCTAATAATACCTCATTGCGTAAAAACCAAAACTCCACATCAACCTTTAATTATGTCCAATACATTTGTGAATAAATTTAGAAAACCGTTTCAAAAATGTGTGTTTTGCATATCCTGAGATGAATTCTTTGCAGGTTTATGAAATGGTTTATTTTCAAATACTTGAGATGGTTAACTTGCATTTTATTGAGAAGTATCAACACACTATTAATAAAAAATCATAAGGCACGTCATATTATGGTTGTATAAGGAATACAAGTTCACGTTTCAACATCCTTTGGTCAACCATATCTAATGAGTTAAATATTGTCACCAATGTCTCTCACTCTTCTTACAATGTTCATGCTCCTCGACCATTAATTTCCTTCAAAAATTTGAATGATATCCATTGGAACGAGTGTATTTCATATTTGAAGATATATCAACTCGCAAGCACAAAACATTAAGGAGTTAGGGATTTTGGGTGACAATAGTGACAAAGCCTATAGGAAAACCATAAAAAAATTGGAAGAAAGGGATAAAGGAGCCAAGAAGATTCGGGAGGTCAAAATCAGAAAGACTCGATGAATATAATGTCATTCAATATTAGAGGGGGCATGAGTCTTTTGAAAAGAAAAATACTCAATTGGATTATCCAGAAAGGGACAGCGGATCTAGTGTGCATACATGAAACAAAGATGCATAATATGAATATGGACATTGCGGCTAGTTTTTTGGAAAGCAGGGACATCACAATGTGGAAAAATGGAGCGTTATAACCACTTTATAGCTTCAAAAGGGAAGGGTGTTTGGGACTATGTGTGGAGTTTAGAGTTCAGGTATATGCTTTCATCAATATATATTCCTCTAGTCTAAAAGAGAAAAAAATATTGTTGTGGGCTGAATTAGAAAATCTCAAAAAATTTGGGGGATAAAGTTATGATGTTAAGGTGAGGACTTTAACTCCATTAGAGAAAAATAAGAAAGAAAGGGTAGGTTTGGTGGGTCGTTTGAGGGTGAGATCAGAGAGTTCAATGATTTTGTTGATAAAATGGAGCTAGTAGATGTCCCAACAATAGGAAGCAAATTTACATGGGCCAATAAGTCTGGTAATGTCAGAAGAAAAATAGATAGATTCTTCTTATTTGAAAATAAGGTGAATAACTGAAAGGTCATTGGACAGGTCGTAGGAAACAAAGACATTTCAGATCATGCACCTTTATAGGTGAAGTCAAATGATGTAGATTGGGAGCCAAAGCCCTTTAGAGTGAATAATGGTTGGTATCAACATAAGGAGTTCCAGAAGTTCGTGGAAGAAGTTCAAAGTTGATGGAACACAAGCCTATGTTGTGAAGGAAATATTTAAGATGTTGAGAGTTTTCTTGAGGAAGTGGAATAGGGAAATTTTTGGATGGTTGGACCTAAAGATTGAGGAGGCATCAAAAGAGTACAACAAGATAGATGATTCAAACAGTAACTCTGAAGTAAGGATTAATGAAATAGCTGTTGAAAACAGGTATGAGGCCTTAGAGGAATTCTGGAGATACACCTTAAGGAAACTTTTATTAAGGCAGCAATCAAGGCAAATATGGTTGAGGGAAGGTGATCAGAATTTTAGGTACTTTCACAATGCTATCAAATATAAAAGGAAAATGAATAACTTAAATACAATCATAAATAAAAAGTTAATTTTATGTGAGGATGCTAAATCAATCAAGGAGGAGGTGGCTACAATGTTGTTCAAGGAACAATAGAGAAACATACCTGAAATGAGGAGGTTGGAGTTTAAGAAAATTTCAGAGGATGTAAGGTCTATGATGGAAGTGGAATTTACAAGAGAAGATGTTAGGAAGGCTGTAAGGGAATCTAATGGTGAGAAGTGCCCAGGACCAGATGGATTGAATTTCAAATTTAGTTAAGAATGCTGAGATTTTTTGGAAGAGGAATTGATGAAGTTTGTGAGAGAATTCTATGACTACTCAACAATACCTAAAGCCATTACTGCCTAATTTATAACTCTTATAACAAAAAACAACAATCCACGAGATTTGAAGGAGTACAAACCAATTTTTTTGATTGGATGCTTATACAAAATTTTGGCTAAGATTCTTGCGGCTAGATTGAAGGATACTTTTGAGGGAATTATTTCACCATGCCAAACAAATTTTGTTCTAGGAAGACAGATCTTGGACGGTGTTGTTGTTTTCAATGAGATTATTGATTTGACTAGAAGAGATAAAAGAAGAGTGTTTAATACTGAAATTTGACTTTGAACAAGGATATGATTGTGTCAACTGGAGTTTTCTAAGGAAGATGTTACAGATGTTAGGTTTTGGTTTGAAATGGGAAAGATGGATGGAAGTGTGTCTTTTCAATAGTAGCATGTTAGTAACTGATAATGGAAACCCAACAAAAGACTTCAAGGTAGAAAGGGGTCTTAGACAAGGTAACCCGATATCATCATTCCAATTCACATTGGTAACAGAGGGCATCACAAGATTGATCAATAAAGTTGTAGAAAATGGTGACTTCATGGCATTCAAAGTGAATGATGCATTATAATATAGGTCATTGCAGTTTGCAGATGAGACAATTATTTTAGGGGCAGGAGCATGGTAGAACCTATGGAGTCTTAAGTCAATTCACATAGGATTTGAGATGATCTCAGGGTTGAAAGTGAACTTTTATAAGAGAAGTATGTAGGGTATTAACCTTGAGAAGTCATTTATGGAAGCAACTTCACAGTTTCTATCTTGCTGCATATATGAACTTCCATTTAAGTTCCTAGGGATATTGGTGGGAGTCAACCCTAGGAGATGCTGCACTTGGAAGTTGGTGGGAGCCGCTAATTAAGGTCACGGATACTCAAACCGCGAACGGGTATGAGTTCAAGGAGGCCTTGAACACTATGCTGAAGAAACCATATGCTGACGACATTGTCGCTAGCGACCTTTTTCCAAAATCAATCACAACTGGTAGGTTGAAGCCGGTTGACAGAATTTTATAGTGGATTGTCTCGCACATTCTTCGACCCAAGAAAGGTGGTTGTTCTCGGGTTGACCGAGCTGAGGTTCACTTGGTTTACATTCTAAAAAAGAAGATCAAGATTAACTGGCCTCATTACATTGCGAGTAGAATCTACTCTTTGAAAGACTGTAGTAGAGGAACCGCACTGTCAAATTGTTCCTTCATCTAATATGTCCTCAATAATGCTAATGTGGCTGTACCTAATATCCCTTACACAACCTTGACGACCGACCAAGAGTTTTGTCAAAAGACTCTAACTATGATGGGTTATATTTGGGATCCTCGCGATTCTCGCCACATATTTATTGTTAAGGCAACAAGTTCTCGTCTGCAGGAAACTGACGAGAGTGATGAAGAAGAAGAAGAAGAAGAAGAAGAAGAAGAAGAAGAAGAAGAAGAAGAGGGTGAAACTTACATGGAAACTAATGAACGAGATAACAGTGGTTGGCTAGGTCAATCACCCCATTTGGAACATGATGACAACCAAGGATGGGGTGCCTGGAAACACACGGGTTGGACTACATTAGGTGAAAACTACATGCCTCAAGCAACGAATTAGGAATATCAAGAGACCTCGGATTGGATCTATGTGCCTCAATCATCTCCCCGTCCCCAATAGAACAACGACGAACTCCTCGAGTTTATGAGGAGTATGCAGCTCGAACAACAAAACTTTATCACTGCCTAGGATGAGCGATTCACAAATTTTCAGAATCAACTTCAAGCTCACACGAATAACTTCAACTCATTTGCAACAGCAGTGATGGGTCGGTTTGATGGCATGGTTAAATCTGCTGCAGGTCAACACCATGCTCTCACTACCAGTTTCAACACTCTTAATCGAGTTGTCCTAGAGTATACGGAAAAAATAGATGAGCAACAACTTCCTCCACCTCATGACTATCCATTTCGCGGAAGGGGTCATCACTTGAGGAATCCTTGTATATCATTGTGCATGTCATTTCATCTATTGTTTATCGCATTCTAGTGTTAATCTCTTCTTATGTTTGTTTGTTTTATTAAGACATGAATCAATTTTAATTTGTAATAGCACATATTTCTTTTGATCATTTGTGTGGTTATCTATTTATCAGTTTATATCCCTTCATTAATTTCGTTATATGTGGATGTTTGTTAATGACTATCTTGTTGCAAATTTGGTGAATTTTGCTTATCTCATTATAATATGTCTTTCATTTACCTCTATCTTCTTTCTTTTTGATGTTATCAAAAGGGGAGAAGAAAATCAAGCTGAAAAAAATCACTTTTACAAGACTGATCAAACGTGCATATCGTTTCTAGATAAATGCATGGAGTAAGGGGGAGGATGATACAACACATTGTGCTCAACTATGTTTCTACTGTTTTGCCATCATCAAAAAGGGAGAGTATGTGAAGGCAAAGTGCCTCATACTTGGTTATACTTGTTTTAATGATGTCAAAACATATATAGTTTGAAAAATGTACTTTGGACGTTATCATCGAGTCGCATATGCATACCTTATCTTTCTTGTGTCAAACATTTGTCAAAATATGTCTAGGTACATATAGAAAGAGCACTATGTGTGTTCTATATGAGTTTGATCATGTTGGTCAAGTTAGAGATGCATTAGGTTCTCTTAGAAGTAGCTAAATATATGAAAATATGCATTTTTGCAAGTTCTGAGTCTTTAAGTCGACTCATAGAATGCTTAGGTCAACTCATATAGAAGTCAATTTTCATGTCTTGCTCTCAGGAGAGCTCGCGTCGACCCTCCAGTCGACTCATACCGTATGCATTTGTGCTTGTCAAAATTAGGATGATTTGCCTCGAAGCGTGGTTCCATTCTAGTCGACGCAAAGTGTTATTTCTTGCATAACCCTGAATTCAGGAGAGCTCAGGTCTACCCTCCCCTTGTTTTAGGTCGACCGCTCGCGCGTTTCTCGCATAATTTCTGTTATGCTTAACATTCTACGTGACTGTTATGTTGGTTATTTGGTTTTAACTTTGCATATATATTGAGTTAGTTCATTCTTCACAATAATAACAAGAAAAGTGAAAATATACACTAATTTGGTTCTCATTATCTTCATCCTCTTTCTTTCATTTTCTCAACAACTACACATAATCATTTTTGTTGTGTATTCTGCATCATCGAGGCGATAATGTCCAAACTTAAGATTGGTGTATCGAGTTTGGGTTGAGAAATCAGTGAGTTTTTCTTGAATAAAACCTTGAGGGTTTTGTCCTCCAAGAATCTTGGATTTTGGGGGTTTTGCACAAATCGTTTCTTCACAGGTTCAGCTAAGCGAAGGTAATTGAAGAACGGGAGGTTCTATCAATTTAGTAGTGTTAACCGGAGGATTGTGGTAGGAAGGTTTGGGTTTGAATCATTGGTGTTTGAAACCAGTCGGGTAAGATTTGAAGACCAGAGGGTTGTTCAAAGGTGGTGCTATAATCGGAGGTTTACTCATCACGTTCGAAGGACTTGATTCATCTTGAATCAAAGGAAGAGAAGGCATAGGCTCGACATCAACATTTGGGTTTGATTGTTTGAATTCTATTGCTTCTCTTATAAAAACAATTTGCAACTGGTTAAATATACAGGCCTCAATTCTATTTATAGAATTGAGGGCAGACGTACCCCGAGCGAGGACGACGGGGGAACTGCCTCAACAAATTGGTGTTCTGTCTTTTTACTATTTTCATTGCTGAATTTTGAGTTTGTATGCAAACATATTAGTTGATAAAAATTATGGTGTGTGTTAGTGCTGAAATATTTTCAAAAACCTCATTACAATCGTTTGATTGTAATTGAAGAACATAACACATAATTCATCTATTGAAATTTTCTTGAGGTGCTTCGCACACCAGGTGTTCGACTAATTGGATGAACACAACTACTTGAGTTGTTTTTCAATAGGTTTATATTTCAAACACATTAGAAACTGTCCAACTTTAAGTGAACAAAATCTGATTGATTTGTGTTCAAGCTATTGATTTTAATTCTCGTCTTCATCGATACTCCATATAGGCTTTGTGTATGTCTGATCTTTTTGGTAACAATTCGTTTAGACGAGTATAGTTCCTCGGCCACTTCCGCTTAAAACTTTTTAAAATCGAAATCTTAATAAGCGCCAACTCTGTTTTTAATAAGTGATCTATTCAACCTCCCTTCTAGATCATTGTCGTCGTCTAACAAGTGTCAAGAATAATCCTCTTGAAACTTGTACCACAAGAAAAGAAAATAATCCTCCCTTTTTTTGTAACCTGATCTCCAACAAACCTGGATGATAAGTAACCAAACCTAATATCAAACAATCGTTGATACTTAGGAATTTGTAACAAAACAATAATTTGTATAAGAATAAGGTTTGTATAATGGACAAGACTTAATCAAATGACTAAAGTCTTGTTCTCTTTAAAATATGAAATATCTAAAACATAAACTCTCTAAGTGCTCAATGATGCTTTTGGAATGATATGCAAGTTTTCTCAAAAAACATACAAATATAAAGGTTCTGTTTTGGAAAGAATAATGCAGAGAGATGTTGTTAAAAGTTTGAAAAAGGTGAATTCAAAATGAAAATTTGAAATCAATATATAGTGTGCATGCAACCATTCAATAATCATGGCAATGCTTGAAAGAATTTACGAAAATGATAACATGTTGAATGGAAAAGATGCAAGAAATAGGTACCATGAAAAGGTGCTTTGAAACAAGGTAACTTTTCTGAAGCAACTCAGGTACAATAGATTGTACCTAAAGGACAACTGATTGTCCTAGTTCAATATGTTAAAAAAAAATTGAAAACTAAAACAGGGACCATTGATTGTAGAAAAGTGACAATCGGGTAATTTTTTTGTAGCAGTGGGTATTACAATCGGTTCTTGCTTTTGTGCAACCGATTGTAGCTTCAAATTTTTTGAAATTTTTTCTAAGTTTTTTCACACCAAACAAAATCTATTGAAAAATAAACACTATGGTTAAATAATGAAAAATGTTTTTCAATGCATGATAAAAATTCTTTGAGCACTATGATAGCATTTGTTAAGATTTTTCATACACCTTGAGGCTTGATCATGAAAGTCTTGAAATTTTCCAAGTAATGATTCTCTTTACTTCTTATTTTTGATAAGGAATTATCTTAAGATAAAATCTTCATCAAAACAAGTTGGAAGTGTCGCTACGCGAAAAATGACACATAGTCACCACCAAATTTTATTTATCCCAAAGAGGGAAAGGGAAATAACGATAAAACCTTTAGGGAAAGAACATGGTCATCGCAACCAAGTTTCAAGTTCATAAGTCAGTTATGCAAGGGGAAGATGTTAGCACCCTCTCACATCCATCGTACTTGATGGGAACCATCTAAGTTGTCTAAGCTCGAATAAGTGTTTTATTCTAAAAGTCTACTTGCTAATGGGAAAGAGGGTTGGTTTTTTATTAGAGTGCTCGCCAAGGATTGGGGCCCTTGTGCCTACGTATCTTCACTTGAAAGAAGTGAAGAATCAGAGCTCTAGTTCGGATACATGAGAAATGATTGTATGTTAGTTGATTTTATACCTTGAAAAGGAAAAAGTTTTCGGGTGATGCTCTAAGGCGAAAAGTGAAGTTTGGTGAGTTGATGTTGTTTTTAAGGTTTTTAAAGAAAGTTGTTTTCGATTAGGATCACAATAAAGACTATGGGTAGAGGTGAATATTTCAAACAACCAAGTCGAGCGCCTTGTGTTCAAAATACTCAGAATGAGTGTAGGAGAGATTCCAATCTCACTCCTTCTCCACCACTTAAGGCGCGTGGCACACAATCCTAATTGTATTTTATTGTGTGTTTTGTTTTTGAATTTATTGAGAAAAATACCACTTGACGTTGGATCAAGGGTTTTATTGCTTATTGAGAAATTTTTTGAAGTGATACGGATAAGGTTGATGGTGATGCACGAGGCAATCGAATTACAAGCTTTAGGTATGGCTTAATATGTGGATCAAGAATGCTTTTGGGTTCGATCCTAATTCCTAAGATGTCTAGTTAGCGAAACAACGAAAAACAAAATAACAAAGTACATCAAACGGGGGAGGGATACATGACAAAGTACAAGGGGGAATCAAAGTGAGACATAAAGAGTTCATTATAGAATAGCCCAAGAGGAACTATGTGTGTGAAAAGTGTCCTAAGATAAACAATGAATAACAACAATACAAGTATATGATTAAAAACGAAGTAATGGCAACCACTCTATGATTTAAAGTCACAAGTTTCTAACCATGATTCACATCAAGCCTAGGTCACACACTAAGTCCAATAGACACCTACAAAATTTCTCATTTCTCAAATCAATTCTAAGAACTAAATATTAAATATATTTGACTTTTTGACATTTAACCTTTTTTATTCATTTTTCACTTATTAGTAATTAAAATTACTAATCAAAATCTCTAATCACTAAAGGTCCCTGATGAGTCCCTAAAGAGTCCCCATGAACACGTCTGTCAACTCACTTTCAAGGAGAGGAGGTTGGACTCTAGCAGCTATGTCCCTCCATCTTTGGGCATAGTCCTTGAATGCCTCACTAGGCTTCTGGGTCAGGCCTTGGAGTTGTGTGCGATTAGGCGTCATATCTGAGTTGTACTGGTAGTGCTTCAAAAATGCTTCAGCTAACACTTTCCATGTTCTGATATATGTACCTTCCAACTGCATGTACCATTCAAGGGATGCCCCACTGAGGCTATCTTGAAAGAAATGTATCAACAATTTTTCATCATTAGAGTAGGAAGCCATCTTCCTACAATAGGATCGGATGTGAGTTCTGGGATAGCTGGTTCCCTTATATTTTTCAAAATCAGGGACTTTGAATTTGGGAGGAATTTTAACGCCAGGCACTAAACACATATCTGCGACATCTAACCCAAACGTATTTGGTCCCTGTAATCCTTTCACTGTCTCTTGTAAAGCGAACACTTTCTTTTCTAAGTCAGTAGTTGGTGGCCCAAAAGTGTTCATACCTGAGTCATCATGAGGGTTGTAGAAACGTTTGTGGTCATCAAAAATGGACTGGGGGTGGAATCACACCACCAGCGTTATGAACTGCACCAACGGGAGTAAGTACTGCGCCAGCAGGAATAGGAGTTGCGCCAACAGGAATAGGGACCGCGCCAGCAGGAGTAGGATTTAGAGTGTTAGCAGAATTTCTTTCCACAGCTTGTCTCATCTCTTCTTGTCCTCTAGCCATCGCCTGGATGATTTCCATCAGTTAGCCCATATGAGTCTTCATATGGGTCATCTCTTCCCTGAGAGTGGCTTAATTTTGTTCAATTTGATTCATTAATAGTCTTCGGTTGCCACAGGTGTAGTGGGGATGTCGGTAAGTCAGCTTGTTTACTGCACGAGGTCAAGTTTTTTGTAAGTTTTACTTTGTTTTGTGGAATGCAGAATGATGAATAAATATTATGTTATGCGCAAAGCTCTTAGTAATCTTGTTAGTTATTGTTAAGAATATAAACATTTTCCATTGCAATTAACCAGAAGAGACATAGTAGAATAAACAACTTTCATTTCATTAAGGCTCGAAGCCAAGTTCAACTACAAACAAAATAGGAAAGATACACTTCTCAGACAAATTACAATTCAACCCTAAAAGTGACTTTTTGGGCTCTGCGAACTGCCTCTAAATTAGTAATAAGCTCTTCCACCGTTCTCTTGAAAAACATAACGAAGTCGAACACAGGGACAGGAGTGTTTTCTGGAGTCATCACTTGATCTGCAACCTTCAATTTTTCAGAGATTTGTTGAAGTACAAAGTTGGAGAATCCAACCATGTTCACATATTTGTTCTTCCATTCAGCATAGAGGATTTGGAGATTGTTGATAATGTTATCCCTTTGGATTATAACGGCTTCTGCTTTGCAGCAGCTTTCTTCCCAATAGTGACAACTATCCTGCAGCTCTAGCTAAAACTCATCATAGATTCCATCTTTCAACCCTTGATTTCTTCTATAGCCCTACCCAATTGGTACTCTACCTGCAAGAAATCTCGTTGTGCCTTCTCTTTCTCCAACAACTCGCGAGCTAACTGATCTTTGCAACCTTTGATAATGTTTTTCAGCGTGTGAATCTGTGCTTCGAAGTTTTCCCTTTCATATTTCTTCATCTGGGTGGCTTCCCTCACATCATTCTTTAAGCCTCTGACCCTTCGCCACACTTGGTCCAATTCGTCATTTCGGTAATCCAAATTTGCATTAGCACTTTTAAGTATGCCACCAACCCATTCCTTCTTTCCTTTCTCTTCCCTAGCCCTTTTCTTGATATCTTCAAACTTTTCTTTCAACTTCTTGCTTTTGTCTTCTCAAGCTTTTGGAAACTAGACATCAATCCTAAAAACAGTGAGAGCGCTTTAGGTATCGATTAGGATTTTATTGATTTTCAAAATAAGCTTTCTAATTAAATGGGCAAGAGAGAGAAAAATCTCATGGTTAGGGAGTGTAGCTTTAGTCGATAGCGCGAGACCTGGCCTGATGATTGTTGGTTTTGTTACATCACCTTCGAGGCGTGGGTTCAATCCTGAGCTCCCCCACTTCTTTTTAATCTCCCATTTTCTCTTTTTTTTCTATTATTATTATTTTTTTGTTTTTTTATTTCCTTTTATTTTAATTATTTATTTTATATTATTTTTATTTTTATATTCCTTTTGTATTCCAAAATACCCAAAAATATCAAAAATATTTTAATTACTTTATTCCACTTATTTACTTTATTTTACATTAAGAATTATAAATGATAATCATATTTAAATTATTCTTTTTATTTACTTTAATTAAAACTTTAAAATCACAAAAAATATCTTTTTTTTCTTATTTTATTCTCTTATTTTAATACCTAAAAATTTCACCCTTTATGTATTTATTAATTCCCATGTTCATATATTTTTCTTTTCTTTTATTAATTGTTTAAAGTATTTTCAAATTGATTATTAAATACAATGTTCTTGTTTGCCTAGCATCTTGGGTTTTGTTTGGTCTTTGATGATCCATGATTGTGCTCTTTGTTCATATATTGATAATATCTTGTATGACCATGGTGATATGCTTGTCCTTAATGCCATCTTTGTTTTGTCTTGAACACTTTAAATGGTTTATACTTGTTCTTACTTGTTTCAAAGTTTGTCCATGTGTTTAGAACTTGTTTAAATTGCATCCTTGACCTAAAAGCTTGTGATGATACCCTGCATTTATCTCTTGTTCTTGTGTTGATATTTGTCTTTGTGTCTACATGTTGTAAATAATGATGGTGTGCCATGTTTACCTTGTCTAATCAGGTTCTATGAGTGTCTTTCTCCATATCCTGATGAGCATCATGTTGAAACTTGTCTAATGATTTAAGTATCCATGTTCTATTTATATTGAGAATATTAACTTGTATCCAAGCATGCTTTGATCTAATGTAAACCTTGTATATGTTTTCTGATCCATACTTACCTTACTCGTACCATGTTTCTCATGTTTAACTTCTTTGTTGAATAGTTGTTTACAATTGTACATACATGTTGCATAATCCAAGGGAGTGACTTATTGTTGACTTCATGTCATTTGCATATGCATATTTATATTCTTGTACATATTTTACATGACTTGCTACCCCTAGGAGGTTTACTTCTTAGGAAGTTTTCCTTTTTATTTGTTCAACTTTTAGATAATACAATTAGGTTCCCCTTTTCTCAACTCAAAACCTTTTTCAATAGAAACCTTGACCTTAGATCATTGACTTTTTCAAAACCTTTTCTTAAACAAATGCTTCAAGTCATCTTAAGCATATTCAAACTCTTTCATATGACTAAAAGACACTAACTTCAATTCAAACCTTTTGCCACTTTGGCTTTTCATTTTAAAACCTTTTCAAAATAGATTAGATATTAGTCATCTTTAGTTGAGATATACTTCTCCTACCCCATGACATTGTTAAGAAAGATGTTGATTCTTTTCCACTTGAGAGAGGTATGTTTGTTGATTCTACATCCAAGTTAGATCATTTATCTCAATGTGAAGCAAAGATCCATCTTCCACATATTTGTGGTGGATAAGTTGAGTATTCTCCTTAAGATGACAATTTGTCTCTTATTCATTAAAATCTACCATAACAAACCCTTTTTAATTTGTACCCCATACTACGAGGTTTTGATCTTTCATTGGTATGTAGGCACAATACTTTGTGTCTTTCCAAACAAAAAAACAATAAAAAAAAACTTGTCTCTTCTCATCTCCTCAATCAATCCCAATTAGAAAACAACTTAACCATACCTTAAATACAACAAGAGGTTCCTATAGGATACTATAGATATTTAGGGTGCTTATACCTTCCCTTAGTATAACCAACCCACGAACTTTAGATATCTTTATTTCTTTGTTTTGCACGGCATATTTATGAGTAATTCTTTCTTTTCCCCTTCCCTTGGATAAATTAACGATTGACGGTGATATCTTAAGATTTGTAAAGCCTATTTAATTTAATAGATATGGTCTCCGATTCTCACCGCGACAAAAATGGCGACTTCACTGTGAACACTCCCAAAGAGGGTTAAAACTATCTTGTATATATTTATGATATTGTTTTTATATTGTTTTCTTTGTTGTTTAGGTTTTATGGTAGTCCATATGAGGTGAGATATGTCCTAACCCGGACTTGAGAAACATAAATAAGTTAGGATGGATGGTATATTCAAGAAGGCTTTTAGGGAGTAATCCCGAATAAGCTAACTTGAGAATACCCTGCTCAGTGTAGGCCCTCTTGAGGGTGGTATTTTTTAAACGAGCAATCGTGAAAATATTTTATACTTTTGACCTAGGAGCCCGAGAAGCTGAGGACCTTAGTATTCCTTTACCCCCACTTGGCCTTTTAGAACGTAGTGTGGTGGCTATGTGTTGCACCCCAAATTTTTACCCTTAGATCTTCATCATCATTCTAGGAGCATCACCATTTTTTATCTAAACTTAACCTATTTCAAGTTTATCTTTGTCAAGACACAAATGAATTAGGGTTCCATACAGTCAGGAATTGAGGTTTCGATGGTTTGATCAGTCAATGTCTTGGTTTGATCCTCCATGAAACAAGTTTCTACACCATCAAAGATACTACATTGGATCAAGTATGAATTAAATTTGATGTTTTCACCCAAAGATCAAGAACAATGCAGTTCAGGACTCCCAATTAGGGTTTCTAATTAGGAAAAGTCAACTATAGTTTGAATTTTGATTTAAAAGGCATTCCAATGATGGAATCATGGTCCATGAAGCTCATATGGATTAGTTAAGTCCACCCAAGAAGTTTAAAAACCTCAAAAGACCCAGAACGTCAACAGTCGATTCAGGTTTTTTCGATCGATCGGTCCGTTTGACCCAAAAGTTAACTCTTTGACCAAAAGGAATTTGACCTCAAAGTTGAACGAAAATATGTTCCTAATGTCATATTACATTTATTCATGAATTTTTGTGACCATTGGATCAAAGATTGAGGAGTAATCGGAAAAGTCAGGAATTAGGATTTTGAAAGAGACAAGACCATAGCTTCCTAACCACACATCCAAATGAGATGGTTCAAAGCTTGTTGGGAAGGTCTTGGCAAGCCCTACAAAAGTGTAAAGGTGACCCATGGGCAAAAAATGCATAGATTTGGAGTTATAGTCAAAATCATCACAAGAGGGAGAAAACACTTAGTAAAATTCTAAGTTTTGGCACTTTTAAGACATGTTTTCAGCCAACTTCAAGGGAGTTCTTGACCTAGTTCCACTTGGAATCTGAAAATTCTGTAAACATAAAAGTTGTAGAGCATAATGAGGGCTTTCCAACATTATTTTAGATATGCATCTTTGAAATCTTACCTGCATGTATCTTAGGAAGATATATTGTCCTAAATTTGTATTTTTTTTTAATCAAAAGTCATTTTAATCTGACTTTTCTACATTACTACAAGTTTTCAACATTACTACAGACTATTCTAACAGTAAATGTTATAACATAAACAAGTAAAATAGTAAAATCCTTGTTTATAATAAAATCACATGATAACATAGCAAAAATAGATAAACCAAGCAAAATCCATAAACACCACTAATCCGACAATAATCTATAAGGAAATCTTCAACAAAAACAAATAAAACCTTAAATGAACCAACAAAAGAACAAAAATCTAATTCTTGGGACCAATATCCTTCAAGGCACATATCTGCTCCTCACCCATAGCAGACATCACAGAGACAACAAGGTCCTTTCCCTCAGCAAATCCATCCTTGATCTACATGCAGCAGACAAAATAATGAGTTGATACACATACAACCAGATGATACAAAGACAATAAAAAACAATTAGTTGTGTGAAAATCCAAAACAAGACTAACAAACTAACCTGAGTGAGCAGACTGTCATCGGTTGGAAGCTTGAGATCATCCTTAGTGTTGCCATTCTCAGTAAGCAGACTCACCTGCAATACACCAAATCCAAATCAGCAAAGCAGCACCAACATCAGTTAATATTAATAACCTACACTAAGGATATAACATACACTACAAATATGTTTGGATGGAGTATTTAGGATGGACGATTTATCTGTATTTTCAAAGTTAAATGTTGATAAAAATAATTTTAAATGTGACTGAAGATATAATTCTGTAAAAATGATGGTGGACTGCGTAAATATTTGATTGAGTAATATATAATATGTGGTAGTTTATACATTATAGACATCTAAAGGGTCAGCCCGTATTAATTTTATAAAAAAATATTTTTGTTTTATTTTTATAAATAATTTTTATAATAACATCTTTTTAAATATTAAAAAAATTTAAATTCTTTTTTTATTACATAAACTGAAAAACTAATTTTAAATTTTATAACATAATTATACATTATTAAATATTAAAACATAGTTAAAATTATAATTTATTTTAAAAAATATTCATCTTAAAAATGATTTTTATGACAATATTTAAGCTATTCAAACAACATTATTTTAGATATGCATCTTTGAAATCTTACCTG
Organism: Lathyrus sativus; assembly: GCA_963859935.3. Lineage (NCBI taxonomy): Eukaryota > Viridiplantae > Streptophyta > Magnoliopsida > Fabales > Fabaceae > Lathyrus > Lathyrus sativus. The sequence goes on along the minus strand of OZ012741.1, from coordinate 582,315,093 downwards.
CATGTATCCTAGGAAGATATATTGTCCTAAATTTGTATTTTTTTTTTAATTAGAAGTCATTTTAATCTGACTAATAGTGCCATAATTTGACTCAAACATTAATAAACACGAACATCATAGAACAAGGCATTAATTTTTTAAAAAAACATCCCACAATATTACAAACATTGTTCTCAAAGTTTGGATAGTAAAACTAAAACATCGTAAAATACAAACAAAAAAAGCATAACTTATTGTGTATGCCTAATCCTAACCCCCTGGCTCCTCCTCTATCGCCAATAACCCAAGGCATTTTGTGACTCAGTAAGAATGACACGTGCGAGGGAAATCACATCAATGTCACCTCTCTCAAACAGCCCAGACTCTATGCCTTCATATATAATCCGTATAATATTTTGACAAATCGGCAACACATCAATGACATGTTCATCACTGACCTGCTCATTCTCCAGGATCTCTTCATGAGCATACCTAGGTGGACGTCCAGAGTATCTCATGTCATAATAGGGTGTAACACACTATAGAACCAAGTCATGTAACCATCCACATAAAACCATTGAGTTATGGCTGACATACTCTAATACTCTTCTAGTATCAGATGACTCTCGTAATCCGCCAGTATATGATTAAGATGTCTGCGGACAATGTTGTTATGAGCATACACAAAGGGGGATCTCATAATGATATGCACATATCCAAACTGACACATGCATCACTCTACTAGCCAGCCATCCAGAGTAAAATAAAATGGGGTCGAAGGCAACAATGTCTTAGTGAGTGGTTTATGGTGTCCAATTAATCGATGTCATTATGTTGAGTCCGGTCAATGTACACACGGAACAGTCGCACAACATCATTACCTTTATGCGAGGAATACATGCAAGCGCATGGACAACCCTCAGTATACTCTACCACACGATCAAACCCGTGTATACGGTGAAAGTGAGATAGGATCCATCCCAGAAAATGAATAAGAAAAAAAACATTAGTAACAAGTGTAAAAAAAAGTGTTTTTCAAATTAATGGTGGTTATGGAAATTACCATCAGCAGATCGCAGGAGCATGTCATTTTCCTTTTCGTCCAAAGAGATCATTCGCTCAGCTTTGAGTACAGGTATACCAAATAGGTAGCCTCCCCAGTTCCACTTGTGAATAGGCGACAAGTCAATAAAGTACTTAAGGTATGCCACATCGATATAGGTTGCACTTTTATCTAAAAACCTGAATGTGTCAAGCAAGAATAAGAGGACACACCTCAAAGTACGCTCCTAGTGGCAGGTAACCTGTAGATCATCATCGTATACGTCATCGACCAACTCCAAGTTTTCTTCATAAAGCTTCTTCAAGAATGAAATTTTGGCATGAGCACCTCTGGTGCTCTCACACTGTATTAGGGGGTCCATTGGGTCAGCTCCCAAATAAATAATTGTCACCTCTTGGGCTTCATCATGTTTGATCCTAGAATGATCAAGTAACTTCCCCCTGATGAGCAATGTAGAAGGCAAGCGACACCATCTAGTGTAATCTTCATCTCGCAAATAGGGGAGTGGAAAGATGACATTTTTTATGTTGTCTCTCAGCAAAAGCCTCCTACATTCCATGGCTAATGGTTTTGTACCCGAACCAACATTGGCCGACAAAACCAGAGTATCGTATGACACTTCGGAACAATTATCTGCAGGCTGATAAAGCTGCAAAAAATTTCTTTTGTGGTTAACAAACTTCAAACATCTACGCTCTTGTTAAAAAAATAATCAGTCGTAAGGATTTGTTTAAAACATATAAATAACGATTGTTAAAAAATATTTTGGCCCAAACATGCTCAGCAACATGATCTCTATAGTATATTAGTAAGGAGGTGTAGGATGGCCCTTCTAGATACGGGTCTGCATGTATAGTGAAACAATCATGTGCAGTATGAGCTTCCTCTTGGTCTTCGTGAGCAGGGGAGATGTGTCATTGGGATGAGGACCCCTGTGGCAGGCGGCTCCTAGAAGTCTATAATTCCCTTTCAAGAGGCCTAGGGACGGTTCCCCGCCTTGCCCAAGCTTGCTCATCTGAAGTCTAACCCTCTCACTTCGAACAAATGAGTGCTAGGTTTCACGATCGAGTCTCAACCTGTCAGTGTTGTTTGCAGCCATTTTTTTTGGAAAAAATGAAAACATGACATATTAGAACATTTTCCGATATGCATCTCCGAAAACCAGTAAGGACATGATTCGGAGATGAATCTCCGAATAAGCTCGTATTTCTCAACAACGACAGAAACGCATACCAGTCTTGCCCTAACAGTCCAAAATGCAACCAATTGAAAGTGCATGTCTCTAACAACTACCTATTTTGAATGTGACTATTACGTAATACATTTAAAACAAACTATTTTACCTAATACATTAATCGAAACTCAAAAAAAGTTAAATGAGAAACTTACACAAAAAAATGTTGATGAGGATGAAAAATATTGAATGTAGTAAGTCGAGTGAGTTGGGATTGGAAAGCTTTAAGTAGAGGTAGTGTTGATCCTTGAAAAATGGACTGCAAGAATGTTGCTTAAGAACTCCAATGGGAGTATCTCAAAATTTTTAAAAAATGAAGAGGGAAAAGAGGGAGTGTCTGACACGCGTTATATATATATATATATATATATATATATATATATATATATATATATATATATATATATATATATATATATATATATATATATATATATATATATATATATATATATATATATATATATATATATATATATATATATATATATATATATATATATTAATTAAATGTGTTTGGAGATACATCTCCGAAGAACCCCCATAATTTGAAAATAAGGGTTAATCTGGAGATGCATTTGCGGACAAACCCTAAAACACATACGGAGATGCATCTTCGAATTTAATTTGTGCAAAGTGATGGGCGCTCGCCTATTTGAGTTTAGTTTGTAGAAAAATGATGCGTCAAAAAATATATCTCCGAAAACATGAGACATTTTTTATTTTTTTATCAAGGATTTGTGAGAATCTTTAGAGGTGGAAAAAAATTCCTTTAAAATAACTAATATATTTCTCCAAAATTGGAGGCTCATTTATCCTTCCAAAACCCAAACAATGAATTGGCCCATTTAGAGGGAGCAATTTCAGGCTTAACCTTTTCCTTTACAAAAATTAACTAATCACAATTAATGTTGTTATTATATTATTTTGATATATTGTATTACTATTTTATTTTCTTAGAACATGGTGGCATGCCCCCTCCATATTTTAAACCATTGTAAATACTACCTGCTACTTATTATAATTACACTTTCCACTGTCGTTATCATGATTAGACAAAATGTGTTTATTATATACTAATTTTCTTACGGAAATATGCCCGTTTCTTATTCCAATATTTTAAAAAAATATATCTAATATGTGTTAGACATTAAATATTCAATAAGAATATTATAAATTTATGTGCTTACTATTAAATATTCGATCATCATTGTATCATATTTTAAATCCCTAGAAGAAAATTCCAACTTTTTTCTTTTGTAATCTACTTTGTTTTTCATTTATACATTGAGATAAGTTCACGTAATAAATGTAATTTAGAAATTTTATATTAAATAAAATAAATGGATATCATATTATTGAGAATCTAATACTATCTCCTATATACAAAATAATATCTTTAAAATCCTAAGCAAATCTCCATTTAAAATCGGTTATAACCACCTAAGTCATTACGCGACCATTAAGTACAGAATTTACCTTCCAATATACTCATCACAGCTATCTATTCTTACAAATAAGTGATGAGATCTAAAGCTACATTAACACATTCCTTTGAGATGTAAAACTACCTTAACATGTATTCCTTTTCAATTGTATTTCTCCATACATTATTTTTATCACATTTTCGTCATACCTCATTCATTTTTTATCACATGGACGATACAAAAGTTGTTATGTTGAGTTTAAAACAATAATATTAATTTTTTTTTTACTATGAATTTCATTTAATGTCAAAAAAAACAAAAGACTTCTAGTAAGATTTCGTTAGTACCATTAGTATCATTAGTATCAAAAAGGTTTGGTTCTACAGAATATTTGACTGCTAGAAAATAGATTCTAGAATTTCTAATTCTTACACACTATAATTATTATATATTATTGGGCCACCCAGAAGAAGTAAATCAACTAATTGCTTCTTTCTTTTATTTTTCTTTCAAGTTGAAAGAAAAAGACTCGACAGATATTATCTAGAAAAAATGTTTTGAACCAATTAATGAAGTTCCTTTTTCATTAAGATACTAAAAAAAGGAAATGGAATTTTTGGAAACATAGAATAAAGTTATCTATTGACTCACTTACCAAAATATTCTGATTAAGAAGAACTATTTTGAAAAATGATTTATGGAAATTGTTCTATTCTAAAACTAGATATGAAGTGATATGATCGGAAGCGATGGTGGATCTAAGCTTCTGAAGCAGTAGAGAGGGGGAACCTGCAAGATTAACAATTCAACGCTCAAGGCAGTATGATAGGAAGAAGAGTGAATTGTATTTGAAACTTGTTTAATAAATTTGACGCATTCTGTGTGTGTGTGTGTGTGTGTGTGTGTGTGTGTGTGTGTGTGTATAATAACAGACTTGTCATTTGTTAGGAGTAAATTGCGGAGAGTCGTTGAATGTGAATGAAGATGATATTATTTGTTATCATCAAGATGAGAGTCCTTTTGTGCTGGGAAGATCCTAGAAGGATTGTGGTTCCTTCATGGTGTCGGCACAGGCCTATGGTCGGCCTTAGGGGTGAGTAAGGGATGGGTCGGGATGGGTTATGACTAACCCTAACCATGTCCTAAATTTTGATCGGTCTATTTTAATGACCCTAACCCGTACCTAAACCCGAAAAAACCCGATAATATATAAGTTAGTTTAGACCGGGTTAATGTAAGACGATATCGGGTTGACCCAAAATATATGGAGAAAAAAATTTAGTGCCTTAAAAAATTTATTATAGTATTTTAAAAAATTCATTTAAATAAGAAATATGAATAAAATCATTGGCATGAATAAAAAACAATGAAGACATCTAAAGACAATTTTTTTAAATAAAAAACATGATGTAATTCTATATATGTCATTACCTTTTTATTTTCACTAAAACATAGTAAGATGTAAAATAAAAAACATGATGTAAGAGAACTAGATAAGTGTGAAAGTTGGAAAGTGGAAAGATATGTACTTAGTACTTATTTAGTGCATATATTAAATTATAAGGTGGGAAGTGGAAAAGTCTATTGAAAATTTGGAATAATCTAAATATACCAATAAATTAAATAAATAAATAGTACCACATGTGCATTTATAATATTAGGACGGTTGGGTAACCCGAGGGTCAACCCGAACTCGTCCCACCTGATACCGGATTCATTTTTGTCAGTCCTTTTTTTCCACTTTTTTGCATGAGACAGGAAAAAGACTAACCCGAAACTATTCGGTTGGGACGAGTCTTCGGGTTGGGTTGGATTCTGCACACCCCTAGTCGGCCTAGAACAATTTTCCCCAAGCCCTTGCTTATGCGTAGCAAGGCAAGGGTTTGTCGCGTTAGCCTCAAATGTCGACAACTTTCTTGTTCTCCTTTGGAAAGGAAAAAGAAAAATGTTTCAGTTTCTTGGAGATTTGTGTATTGAACGCCTCATACTTTGAACGTTCTTTTGGAGATGTCATCATTATGACTCTCGGGGTTCAAAATATTTGTGTTGCATGCAAGTGATTTGACACATTAGATAGAGTCTATTTCCTTCTTAATGCTAAAGTATAATTCTTTGAAGAGTTAGTGTTGCCTTCTTTTGAGTTCTTTTCTCAGTTTAGTAGTTGTCTCTTTTTTTTTTTGATATTTTGTTTTTCTGCAACTTAAATGTTATTCCATTATAGGTAATACATCATAGAAAAGTGCTTACAAATCTCATAAGAGTGTTTCATCTTTTTTGGTGGGTTGTGTTTAATTTTTCACTATTTTTATTTTTGTCAGGAACGGTAGTCTCGATTGAGCCTTTCTTGAAGTTGGTATATCATCTGCCTTAGGTGCCTTAACTCCCGCCATTCAAGGATGAAAGAATATGCAGAAAGTATGGCAATTGCATCATTTCCTTTTACGAAGGCACTTTCTTTGTTCTGGGTCTTGGCCTACCCTTTACTATTTTAAGATAGAAATCCGCATTTGACTATGGCTCCTCACAATTTTATTTAAGATGTGTTAGAAAATAAATATTCAATCAGAATTTTATAAATTTATGTACTTATTACTTAAATATTTGATCATCATTGTATCAAATTTTAAATCCTTAGAAGAAAATTTCAACTTTTTTGTCTTTTGCAACTGTACTTTGTTTTCATGTTTTCATTTCCATATGGAGATAAGTTTATGCATTAAATGCAATTTAGAAGTTTTACATTTAATGAAAAGATAGATATTATATGATTGAGAATCTAATTATATTTCTAATATATAAATCTGAAGTTATTGTGCAAATTCTAACCCTACATTTTTCAACCTTTTACTCTCCAAATACTTTCAACTTTTGTCATTTAATGCATTATACATCTTACAACGAGAATGTGTTCATACACACATTATAAGGGATTATTATCTCCTCAATGTTAACCACACACTTTGCAACTTCCTCTTCGTATCAATGGCAAAAAAAAACTTCAATGAATCGAATCTCTCAAACTAAAGACCTTCTTTCCAAAACAATGTGTCCATACACGCATTATAAAATATTCTTATCTTCCCATTGTTGACCATAAAATTTTCAACTTCCATATCAATGGAAAAAAAATTCCAATGTCCTAGACTCTCCTAACACTAAAGATCCTCCCAAGATAAAATATTTCTAAACCCAATGTTCTAATACTTCCCTCTTCATTTCTCTTATACCATAAATACTTCAATACCTCAAACTCAATATGTTTAATTTTTCCACCTCAACAATTTGTCCGCTACTTGGAGAAGATGGAGTGGAGGTCCATGGAAGTGATTGAGGCAATGATGTGGCCGCGAAAGGCTATGCACCACCCAAGACTACAAAACATGACTAAAGTGGAGATGAAAGAAACAAATTGAGATACATGATTGACATCATGGAAGTGATGAATCTAAGATGATGGTTAAGTTTCAAAACCCAACAAGTAGAAGCAAGAGCTCTTTTCTTTTCCATTCCTCTTTTATTGTTTTCCATTTTTTTTAATTTTTTCTCAATGTTTCCCATTCCTATTCTTTTTTAAATTTTGACAAATTAAATTTCTCTAGTTTTTTAATTTTGTTGATACAATTTTCTTAATTTATTTATTATTTCTCATTACCCATTACCCACCTCTAAAATTATGTTTTATGCAGGGACATATGTTGGATCAGATGTCTAAGTCAATGTTTTTGACATCTTAGACATAGTTTGAAAGATAATATAAAACAAGATGATAAATCATAAAGAAAATAAAGAACACAAGAGAATTGTTAACCTAATTTGGTGCAACGTCACCTACGTCTAAGGTGTTTAAACCCAAGTAAGAAAATTCACTCTCAATAGAATTAGTATAAAGTGTCTTAGGTGAACAACTCTTGTTCAATGCCCCTGTTAATTCTACTAGTGCATTTCTATTTAGGACTCCTCCTAAATATGAGACCGCTCTCAATTTCTCTCAATCACTAGCCCTAGTAATCAATACAATAATCATAATATTTATGTTTGAATTACAACTCAACTATAAAATCAATCTTTATACCTTTAGATATGAATGCAAGCGCTAGAGTGGTACATAGACAATAACACAAACAAATGACTCAAAATAGAATCCTAACATAAAGATCTTGAACTCTTGCACGCACACCTCTAATAGCAATGCAACTTCTGAGCGTTCTTCCAATGGGCATAATATTTTATCATGTTCAAATTTGTAGAGGATACTGTTTTGATTTATTTTTATAAAAAAAGTTCTCCAACAAAAAGATTTTATTTGTTTTGATTCAAATTTAAATCTCTAAATAATTATATTTGATCTTATTCGATTGCCAAAAAATATATAATTAACACATTGCTAAAAGATAGTAACAAATATGTTTGGAACACAATCAAAATTTCGACTTAGAACAACAACAACCATGACCTACTGACAATCGCTAGATGTTGCACACATGCTGGAACTTCGTGTCTCACATGTGTCATTTTCTTAACCAAAACATCTTGTACACTCCATCTTATTTTACAAAATATAGCCAATGAAAAGGAACAACAACCTCCATTGAAAAATATACTACAATTATGCATCCTTGTATGTGCATATCCCTTCTTCAAAACTGCATTTTCATTTTTAAATTTCTTAATTTTGAAACTTTATTTGCAATGGCTGGAAAATATGATTGTGTGGCTCTAGTTACTCTAACATATGAGTCATGAGATATAGTTTTTTTGTTCTTGATCCTTGAATTGAATGCAAAGCAAAGGTTTTTTCCATGGAAACACTTCTTTTAGTTAGTCGATAATTTCTATTTTTGTGTGTTACATACACCAGATTACTAGAATATCAAACTTTAGTTAAATAAAAATAGTGTAATAGTATAATGTAACTTCCATGAAGGTTATAATTGAATGTGTGTCTATAAGGGTTTTCATTGAATGCTTTTGTTCGGTTCAGGAACCATAAATGGAGGTTGTAACTCCATGAAAGAACCAGAAATGAGGATAGTTGAATAACTAGTGATCTTAAATGGTGCCCCTGATCACCTTTACGGTGGCTTGGAGTGGACCTGCATGGTTAGCACTCCAACACCCAAGTCATTTCAATATTCAAGATGTGTATAGTGGAGATCAGAGATTGTACATTGCTTTTAGCATGTGAACTATTTTTATACTTTGGATCGAGTGGATTGGATTAGCCTTTGGTCCATTAGGCCTTTCTTCTATCCATAAGAGTTTCACCCAAAGCTTTTTTGGGCATTGAAGGAGCCAATGAAAGCCTTAAATAATGTAGACCGAGCATTAATACGGGGTTCGGTGTGATGTGGAACTGAAATGCTTATGAATCTGTTGAAAGGTAGTAGGGGGCAGGATCCTTAAATGGTTTTCTTGTCCTAAGAATGCTTCGATACCTGCTCATATAGCGTTAGCCTAATGATGCGGGTTAGGGAATGGTTTCTCTATCTAGGACACTTAAGTACTTGTGTCAAATCCATTTTTACATAGAAGAACAGCATGTTGATTTCCCTTGGATTGATATTTTATCCTTAATGTAGATTGTTAATCTTTGATTGGTTTTTCTATAAAATTGGGTTTTGCTGTCTGATCTTTATTTTTATCTTCTTGCTACTTCCTGTTGGTTTCGTCTCTACATCATTGAACCTTATTTTCATAGTATCAGCTTACCGTTTCCATCATGATTCCTTTTCCTCATCATCTAGGTATGTTATGACAACTTTCTTTGAGTGGGTGAACCCTTTATTGTCGGCTTGTTGCCACTAACTCACAAAATATTACTTGCTGGAACATCTTTTTCTATATGTCGCCTAAAATACATCTTGTACATATGTTGTTTTTCCTAATGCAGCCAATCCAAAAAGAACAACAACCCCAGTTCAAAAGGAACCTCTATCCCTTATTTCTTTTGGATATGCTTTGAAGAAATCCCTAAATATTTTGGGTCTATCTATGAGTCATCTTCAGCATTGGTCGCTTCCATATCGATGGTATTTCACCCTTGCATATGTGTGGTTCAGCATCTAAGTGTGTTGCCAAGAAGGATTGTTGGCTAAAGTACCTAACAGAAATGCTAAAGTGTTTTACAGAACTAGTTAAGCAAGAGTTGTATGGCTAAAGTGCTTGACAAAACTATTTTAGCAGTAGGCTTAAGAATTGGGTTTTGATTGACTTCTGATGTCCTTCAAAAGTGTTGAGGTGCTAACTTCTTCAAATGATCCAGAGTTTTAATTTTATGAATAAGGTTGTGTTGATAATCCAAAATCAATTGTAAAAGATTTGGAATTGTTTCAATCAAAAAATATTTGAGTGAATGTACCTTCAAGGAAGGTTTGGTTCAAGAACTACTTTACAAAAAAAATACTTGTATGAAGAAGATTTATTTTGGATGCTCTAATTTAACATGTGAAATAAGATGTTCCAACATGTTTGTTCAACATATAGTCTCCATCAACGAGACAGGTGTTATTTTTAGTTGTAACATCTGGTCTCTTGTAAGAAATAGATAATATTGTAGTTTATTCTCTATCTAAGACTCTCTTTATCTCAAAAGATCTAAAAGTTATGGAGAGAAGTATTTTTGGATGTATTGTTGCAACATGTGGAACACAATTCTCCAACATGTGGGTATTTCATCTGGGCCTTGCTCAACATGCTAGATTTGGGACGCATTTTCTGTTGAAAAATTTGTTATATTTTATTTCTTTTATGTAGCAATGTGATCATATGATTTATTGGACAACTGTGAAGATCAAATCAAATTTAAATGTGATTTAAATTTGAATTTGAAACAAAACCAATTCATATCTTTATGTTGGAGATATTTATGGAACAAATCTTACCCAACAGATTATGAAAAGATTCAGGACAAAGTTAAATGCATACCCTCAAGAAGAAAAACATAGAATTGCATTAATATTTAAGGAGACTCAAACCTCACTTTTGAGGTGTACAAGGCGTGAATATTTTGAATATGCCTAGTGTTATGGTTTTCCTTTTGAGTTTTTATTTTTGCACCACTCTAGCACCTCCTTTCATATCATAAGGAATAGAATTTGGTTTTATTGAGTTGCAAACCTTGTACCAAGATGTTAAGTTTATAAGCTTGTGAAAATTGTGTTTCTTGAATTCTACGTTATTTCCATACTGGATTAGTGCAAAATCTTTATGTACACCTTTATGTTTCAGTAATTTAGCATAGAAGATTTGTCTTAGTTAAGTTGTGGTTGTTAGTTCCATGGGTCTGTGATATAGAACTGTCCATAGTTCTATGATTGGCTAAATTTTGGTAAAACATGATCCTGCACTAATGATTAAGCAGGATGTTATAACATCTCCATCTGTTGTGGTGACAGAACTGTTGTGGAGTGTTTTAATGTGAATGTCATGTTGAATGTCGTGACATCCAACACGACATCCATCTTCTGTCATGACAGAATTACTGTCATGTGTGAGTAACAGCAGGAGTAGTGGTGTAGCAGGGGTTGATGACTCATGACATCGCTACTGGTGCAAAAGGAGCTAGTAGGAGCTGATGACATAACTGCTGTCATGGATACAGAAGGAGCTAGCAGGAGCTAGATGACATAACTGCTGTCATCAATGTCTAGTACATCAGTAGCTGCTGTGTGTTAGCAGTAGCCACAACAGGTTGAGTTGTGATAAAAGTTCCTCACAAGTAGTAAGTGAGGTGTGCAGTCATATGTCTTAAGCAGGACATCGCTGCATGACAGCAGAAGGAGCTGCTAGTGTATATCTCTTGACAGAATTGGTTTGGATTGATGAGACCATGTTGAAAATACCTCATAAGTAAATATGTCGAGGAGATTTATTAGGAACAAGAACAGATTGTATTGGTATTCACAAAAGGATCTTGGAGACTTTTTAGGAAACTTAAATATACTTGTTTCTAATGTTATTCTGCAGAAGATTGGGTGAAGCCAGGTCTGGTGTAAAGAATAATCTGCAGAAGAGTGGAAGTCATGCTGAGTGTCATAACATCAAGCGTATAACATCAGGTAGCTGACGTGCATAGCAGGCATGTTGGTTTTCTGGTATAATGCGTGAGATAGCTCAGGCTAGATTTCAGGAGGCTTATTAGGGTTCCCTAATTATCTCAGGAGAGATTCTAGGCAGTGTTAAGCGTATCATGAAACGCAAATGACCTAATTGAAAGCTCCTTGAATTGTGGAAATTAGTTTTACTTTGTTAAAACTAATGTTTGTTACTTTTGAACAGCCCAAGCCCAGTCTGCACTACTATAAAAGGAGGAGCAGAAGCAGAGGAAAAGAAGCACTCACAACAAGAACAACTTGAGTGTAAAATAAAGGTCTAGGGTTTGAGAGTCCCTTGTGTGTAAGTCACCCTTTGTATCCTTTGATACATTGTGGTAGACATATTTGTGAGTGAAGAAGGTTAGTCTTCACATGTGAATTCTGTTTAGGAATACTTGTACTCCAAGCAATTATCTAGTGGATGATTGCATTGGATAGGTAGATTCTAGGTTGTGTCTCACTCAAAGCTGTGAAGCAAGAGTGTGTGAGTTCCTTGATCAAAGATGTGAAGCAAGATCAAGGTGTGTATGAAGTGTCTCTTCATATTTATTCTATACTTGTGAATTTTATATCACTATTGTATGATTGAGGGGGAGTGAGTGGGTATACTCAGGTCTAGAGTGTCTCTAGGTTGAAGTGTCATTGGGTAGAGATTAAGTGAGAAGTGCAAACTGGTTGTTTGACTTTGAATTGATTCTACTAATAGTGAATTTCCTCCCTGGCTTGGTAGCCCCTAGATGTAGGTGATGTTGCACTGAACTGGGTAAACAATTACTGTGTTATTTGTCTTTCTGCATTTATAATTCTGCACAATTTAAATGGTTAGATAAATAGGTCTGTCAGCCTGCAGATGTCACAACAGACGTCATGATGTTGGTCATGACATTGGGACAATTTAAAGAAATTTAAATTGGTCATGGTTTGTCCTCGTCCTTGTTGAGCAGAGATCAATGTTCTTTGGACATATGAGATCTGCATACCAGAATTTCAATTGGTATCAGAGCAGGTATCCTGTATGTTCTGGATGACATCTTGGGAGATACTTTCTAGGGTTTTGAACAAGGAAAAGCTGCAGCTGAGTTACTGAACTTGCCAAATGTTTGAGCTGCTACTTATGGAATGTTGAAGGAGGTTGCAAAGGAGTCTGTGTATTTGCTGATGTGCCTTCTGATATAGAAGCCCCAATGACATGTTGAATGCTCTGACAGCTTGTGTAGGGCTTGCTGAAGATGTTCTTTTGATGGTTCCGCTATATATGTTTCTGATGGAAGAACTCTGATATTAATAATTCTAAAATCTCTAGTCATTCCAAATTCGGGAGCAATGGGATGAAGAGAGCTGGTTGTTGATATATGGCATTGTTGGCTTCTTACTTGGATGATTGGCTTTATCATGTACCTTGAAGTCAATTTGAAGAGAAAAGCTCTTTCAGAAAGATAGTTTGGTTCTCATGTTATAAATGGATTTCTGAAGATCTATGGTGTTGATAGATGGTATAATAGGAGGTGATTTATTTTCACCATTCGTGCTTTGCAAGAGCTCTATTAGCAAGAGGAAGTCATAGGAAGGTTGAGTCAAGGGTGTCAGCCTTGATGTTTCAGCCTTGAGATTCCTGAAGTTGTGTGGATTTAAGATCAATTGATATTTGTGGAATACACACGTATTTAATTGATTATCCATGAAGTTCAGAGAATGATCTGTTACAAGGATTTAAGATTCATTGCTATTTGAGATATCCTCAAATATTTCATGAATTATCCTTAGTCAATCATCAAGATGTCTCATCAGTAGCAGCACAAGCAGAAGGCCCCTGATGTGTTTGATCTACTTCAAGAATCTGATGTTCAACCAGATGTTGCGACATTCCATCAGCAGAGATTGTGCAGAATTCTGTTGATTCAAGGAGTGAATCACAGGTACCATACGCATGTGTGGTAGGATCTGACTTTATTCTAGTAAGTTTCCTAGCAAGAAACTAAGACTAGAATGTAGTGCTGATGGAAGTGGAGATAAAGACAGTTCTCTTGAATCAGCTTAGTGGAGTGCAACAGGTGTGTTCTAGCCTCTGCTAGAAGCAGATCTAGAAAGTTTCCTGGCAAGAAACTGATGTTGGTAGATCTGCTTGGGTCAGTTTATTTATGATCTAAGTGCACAGGAGCATGAGATCTGGCTCAACTTGGAGGTCAAGGATAAGTGGCAGGTATCTCTGACTTTCTAAAGAAGTCTCTACTTAAGGAAAGCGGGAATCCTTATGTAAATATTTCTTTTGTGACCCTTCCTCATTAAAGAATCAAGCCTTGGCATGTTTGGTTTATCTTAAGAGGAGTTCATGAAGCAAATGCATTTCAAGCAATATGGTGAAGTCCAATAAAGCAAGATGGAGGTTGTCTACTCAAACTCAAGTCTGTGTGCCCTTTCTGATTGAGTGATGAGGGTATTCTAAGTGGCAGAATGAAAGCCTGAACTCTCCAGCTGGATGTTTTAACCAAAGTTATGACATCAAGCAGTAACTTCAAGGCCTTCATTAATAAGTTGATCTTCTCAGGTATGAAAGGAATTAATGATTCACCTCATGCAGTTTGCGGGAGCTGTGTGAAGGAGTAGATGCCTTGCCTTTGAGCAAGTAGAATGTGTGACCTGAAGATCAAAGTGGCCTGGCGGAGTAGCAGAAAGATGCTGAATAACCAAACAGTGGCATGTGTTTATTTAAGCAGTGTGCCTTTAGAAAACTATTCTTGTGCAGAAGGGTAGTCTTTTAAAGACCACAGAAGGTTCTGGGACTGTTCATGCTTGGAACTAACTACTCTTATGCAGAAGGGTAGTTGGTTGAAGATCAAAGGAGGATCTATTTCTGTTCATATATTGGAGTTTGTGGTAGAAGCCCTAAGCTGTGTATAGAAGATTACCTTCTTCTGGAGATGTATTTGATCAAGCTGGTGGAGCTATGTTCTCTGAAGATCTTCAGTTGGATTACTAGGCAGAAGTAAGTCCAGTTGTGGGCAGATAAAGAACCAGTGGATATGGTTTGGTTTTCCTTAGCAAAGGACTTGAAGATCTGTTGTGGAACTTGTGATTCACATCTAAGAAGTACTCTATCTTGTCATACGGGAGAATGATGAGGTAAAAGGACTGTCTTGGAGGATGATGTGAAGACATTATACAATACTGGAGTGGATCATTGGCTGATTGCATCCTGATGTGGCATATGGAAGTAATCAAGTCACTAGGAAACTCAGAAGTGTTCTAACCCATCATACGGGAGAATGATGAGGTAAAGAATGCCTTGGATTATGGGATGTCCACCTTAGGCTGAGGTCAAAATACTTGTGGAAAAAGGGTTCCTTTGCTGCAAGTAACTCTAGAAAGAAGTGGATCTGTCTTGTGTCTTCTTACTGTATGAGCATGAGGTAAATCTTGAAGACATAATATGGTGACCTTGGAGCAACTTTTATCAAAAATAGGGGGAGAGCTTCTATTGATAGGTGTACTTTTTGCTTGTGGTTCAAGCAGTAAGTGAATGCGTTCAACTTGTGTGTTGAACAGAGAATGAGTTCTTGGAGACATGAAGATGCATCTTATGTTTTCCATTCACGTGCATTGGTTACCCTTGATACGGGGAGTTATACTTCTATCTAGGATGTGTTGCTAAAAAAGTGTAGTTATGTACCAACATTGTTTGTGGTTTCAAACAGTTTAGAATTTTCTGAAGATAGAATGTCAGACAAGATGTTTTGACATTGGGTTACTGCTCCAAGCTCATAGTGAACATGACAAGTGCCTTCCTTTTGGTTCTGTCCTTAGGATGCACATGGATCCAGTCAAGTTTGTAGGCCTCTATCCAAGTGTGTCTGGTGAAGATAAAGATCAAGACATCATCAGCTCTGATCCTGTGCAGATGGAAGGACCTTTACCCTGACATCTTGGAGATCTTCCAGATAGGGGGAGTACTGAGTATGCATGACAGGGAGAGCTGTGTACAGGTGCTAATATGGAGCTGTATGTAAGGGGTGTGACTCTCAGTATAACTTCTGAAGGTGTAGCTTCAGACAAGGAAAGAACTCAATGACAATGATCATGAGAAGTTGATGTTGTGGAGGGTGTTTCTCATCAGGATGAAGCATGGTTGTGTGTCCCAGCTATTGATGGATCTGGACTATAGGAGATGCAGCCCATGCCTTGGTGCTTACAGTCTGACTGATAAATAAAAGAATTAATTCTTAAAGTGCTTCAGAATAATTTTTGAAATGTCAGACAGGGTGTCTGAACATTGTGTCTCTGAGGGACCTACATGAGAGTCTAGTTCTCTCTATGGTTGTCTGGTGATGACCTGTGGAGCTGTTGTTGTTGTGTCCAACTGTGTTTAAAGGCTCTGTCCATGGATTGGTGCTGAAGTGGTGCAGTCTTTAGTAGAGGTCAAGCAGCCTGTGAATCTCTTGGTGAGATGACTGGAGGACAACTGAATCATGCATTGAAGCATGATGCTTCTGATTCAGTGTGTGAGTTTAGCTCTGGTTAATATATGTACACTTACTCCAATTTTTGTCAATTTTTTACTAAACCAACGTGGAGTAAAGTGTTGTTAAGGGCTGTTATCTGCTGCAACTATCAAGGGGGAGCATGATAGTGTGTGAGGCTGGAAAAACTACTGTTGCTGCCCTGATAAGGTGTTTGGGTGTTTTAGCCAAAATTTGCCAAAGGGGGAGATTGTTAGTTCCATGGGTCTATGATATAGAATTGTCCATGGTTCTATGATTGGCTAAATTTTGGTAAAACATGATCCTGCACTGATGATTAAGCAGGATGTTATAACATCTTCATCTGATGTGGTGACAAAACTGTTGTGGAGTGTTTTAATGTGAATGTCATGTTGAATGTCGTGACATCCATCTGCTGTCATGATAGAACTACTGTCATGTGTGAGTAACAGCAGGAGTAGTGGTGTAGCAGGGGTTGATGACTCATGACATCGCTACTGGTGCAGAAGGAGCTAGCAGGAGCTGATGACATAACTGTTGTCATGGATGCAAAAGGAGCTAGCAGGAGCTAGATGATAACACGAAATCGTATATATATTTTGATGCATAATTTAACTGAAGTTTAACTGTTTTCGATCCGATTTCGGGTTATTTCCGTGTTATTTGTCTGATGTTTTGCAGGTATTTGATGATCACGTCTAAACAAGGCAATATGAAGAAAAGAAGCAATCTCAGATGAAATATGGACGAAAACCGGATGAAAACAACATGAAAAACGCAGAATGCTGATTTTGCTGCTGCGACGACCGTCACAGCTCCATGACGACCGTCACACGGGTGACGACCGTCACACATTGTGACGACCGTCATGCAGGCAAAAACGCCCCACTTCAGATGCACGTGAAAGAAGCAGTTCCAAGTCCCAAATAGTGGACCACTACTCCCTGATAATTCTGCCTCAAAGTCCACCTTCTTCAAGTGATAACCGTTAGAATTCCATTTCTATAAAAGGGGAAGAAGGGGGACTCAGAAAGGGAGCCGCATTCATACAACGAAGTGCTGCCCAATTCCATTTCCAGAGCAAAAGTTCAGTTTTATTTTCTTTCCTATTTTTTGTTGCCTTTCATTCCTTCTGTAATTTTTATTTCCGTTGTACGATCAAATTGGCACAAAGACCAGAATCCTGCCAACATTTGTGGAGGATCTGCCCAAAGGTCAATTGGAACATTTACAGGTTTCTCATTTCAATCGTAATTCCAGTTTTTATTATGATGCATGCTATTATTTATTGTTTTCATTTATGTTTTACCTTTCCCAAATCCATGTCTGGCTAAATTAAAGTAATCGATATGTAGTAATAATTCGAAAGGGATTTGATAATAACCGGTTGAAAATTGTCTTTTTCAAAAGTCGTTTATGGTCTGAGTGTTTAAATTAATTTACTGAATAAACTTCGTCGCGAAAGCGAGAACTTATTTAAAAGTAGTTTTGCCACGAAAGTGGGAAATTAATTAAGGTACGAACCAACAAGCGAAAGCTGCGGCAAGACCAGATAGTAAACACTAGTCATTCATTTTAATAACAGCGAAAGCACTTTAAAATGAATTAGAACTTAGAGATCTCCAAAAAATAATTTTAACCCCGAATGGGACACGAAAGCGTACGTTTGGCCCTTAGAATTATGATTAGCGCCAATAACCATCATGAGGCGAGAGTCTTCAGATCACCATTTTCTGCTTAAATAAACTCTGAAATATATTTCGTATACCGGTAACTTGTCAAATCCCCGAAGAACATAATTACTGCATATCAATCCAATTAATTATACTTTAATTAACATTCTTAGTTCCCTTTAGTGACAATCTTATTCCCTCAAACATTATCTACCTAGCTAAACATAGTAACTCCCGAGAACACTAGTTTGATTACGAGTCCCTGTGGGATCGATATCTATTATTACTACGCGATAGACTGTGCACTTGCAGTTAGGTTGTATTAGACATAGAAAGTCGCGATCAAGTTTTTGGCGCTGTTGTCGGGGACCCGTTTAGTCAATAGTGTAACCTTCTGTTACGACGTATAGACTAGGTTAATTATTTTCATTTTTCCTTTACTAGTGTTGCCGATTGTATGCCAAGTAATCGCCCACAAGGCGATATCTTGAAACCTTCGGTCGCAGAACTAGAACGCTTCTTACATCTAAGAAGCCGAATCATTGAGTACCAACTCAAACATAACATTCCCGATCCTCTCACTCCCATTCCCAAATCCGAAGAAGAATCAAACATGGCTGAAGGACCTCCAAACAAACCGCTGAAGGCATACGCTACACCCTCTCAGATGGAGCCTAGGAGTAGCATTGCTGCCCCAGCTATTACTCGAAATGATTTTGAGCTGAAACCATCATTGCTGTCAGCTGTACAACAAAACCAATTCTCAGGAAACGCAACTGAGGATCCGAACGAACATCTAACGAAGTTTGTACAATACGCACACACGGTGAAAGCAAATGGAGTAACTCCAAACGCAATAAGACTTCGTCTTTTCCCATTCTCTCTTAGAGACAGAGCGTGGACATGGTTGCAATCTTTACCATCCAACTCCTTTACGACGTGGGAACAATTGAAGAACGTCTTCTTAGCGAGATATTTTCCGCCAAGCAAAACTGCTATGCTTAGAGCTCAAATCAACGGATTTCGACGAAAAGATATTGAATCTCTTTACGAAGCATGGGAACGATTCAAAGATATGATGAGAACATGTCCTCACCACGGTTTAGAAGACTGGGTGACAATCCATACTTTTTATAATGGGCTTCTATACAATACTAGATTGACAATAGACGCTGCCGCGGCCGGTGCACTTATGGATAAGCCATACGACGAAGCCTATCAACTAATCGAAAACATGTCTCAGAACCACTGCCAATGGGGAGGTGAACGCACTCCAACAGAGAAAACCACAGCGAAAGGTGGGATGTACGAGATTAGCAGCCTTGAAAAGTTCAACGCTAAAGTAGGTGCTCTAGCACAGAAGATTGATAGTCTGACCGTTAACCCCACTGCAACCGTCGCTGCCGTAACTCCAAATTGCGAGTTATGCGGAAGCACCACTCATAATGCGTCCGAATGCCCATTGCTAGCCGGAATCCCACCAGACCAAGTAAATTATGCTCAAGGAAATCCTTACGCAAATACTTACAACCCAGGTTGGCGAAATCATCCAAACTTTTCTTACAAAAGCGAAAATGCATTGCAAATGCCTACTGCTCCGCCAGGATATCAGAAACCAGCTGCCGCTCAGGCTGCACCTAGGAAATCAAACCTCGAGTTGATGATGGAAAAATTCATAGCTACTCAAGCTCAAACAAACAAAGAATTCCTGAATCAAAACATACACACTAGCGAGCAAATTAAACAGTTGACCGAAAAAGTAGACGCTTTAGCCACACACAACAAAATGCTAGAAACACAGATATCACAAGTGGCTCAACAACAAGCCTCTGCTGTCGCACCTGCTGGCACATTTCCTGGACAACCCGAACAAAATCCAAAAGGCCAAGCAAATGCTGTAATGCTAAGAAGTGGAAAAGAATTGGACGAACCGATCGATCCGAGGACCGAAAACTCAGCCATGCAACAAAAACCAACTGAACAAGCAGAAAAGGAATCCGAGTTAGAGAAGAAGGAAGACAACAAGAAGGAGGATACCGCAAGTGAAAAAACTCAAGCACCTCCAGCGCCATATAAACCACCTATCCCTTATCCGCAAAGATTAATAAACTCCAAAACTTCAGGACAGTTTAAGAAATTTGTAGAGCTCCTTAAACAGCTGAATATTACTATTCCTTTTACAGAAGCGATAACTCAAATGCCGTTATACGCTAAATTTCTCAAAGAAATCCTGTCGAATAAGAGAAAGATCGAGGATAACGAAACAGTTACACTTACTGCAGAGTGTAGCGCTATTATTCAAAACCGCATGCCTCCTAAATTAAAAGACCCAGGTAGTTTCTCCATACCCTGCGTCATAGGAAAGTTCGTAATAGACAAAGCTATATGCGATTTAGGAGAAAGTATCAGTGTTATGCCTTTATCTATATGCAAAAAGCTGAATATGGGAGACCTCAGACCAACCAAGATGTCCGTACAATTAGCTGACCGATCAGTAAAATACCCCGTCGGAATACTGGAAAACGTTCCAATACGCATAGGACAATTCTACATCCCAACCGACTTCATAATCATGGACATCAAGGAGGACATTGTTACCCCAATTATCCTAGGAAGACCGTTCCTAGCTACAGCCAGAGCTATTATAGACGTGAAGAAAGGAAGGCTAACATTCGAAGTAGGAGAAGAAAAGATAGAGTTCATTCTCACCAAGTTCTTACAAGCACCAGCCATAGACGATACCTGCTATTTAGTAGATGAAATTGACGAATGCATAAGAGAACTTGAAAATGAAGAGACCACGTATTCAGAAATAATAAAGATTCAAATACCCGATATTTCTGAAGACGATGATTGGCGTAAACCGTATAAAGACGACAGCCTAAGCGAAAGCTTAGCACTGACCCCAAACCATATGCCAGGTCCGAAAAACACATCTTTAGAACTTAAAACACTACCCAAAAACCTTAGATATGAATTCCTAGACGATGAACTAAAAAGACCAGTGATAGTCAACGCCGACTTAGGACAACCAGAAACCGAAAAGCTATTAGAAGTCCTAAAGAAGTACCCCACCGCGTTAGGCTATAACATAAGCGATCTAAAAGGCATAAGCCCTTCAATCTGTATGCATCGAATTACAATAGAGGAAGACTCTAAAACCTCTAGAGAGCATCAGAGAAGACTGAATCCCATCCTAAGCACTATAGTCAGAGATGAAGTAAAGAAATTGCTAGATGCAGGAATCATCTATCCAATCTCCGATAGTGAATGGGTTAGCCTAGTTCATGTCGTACCAAAGAAAGGAGGAGTCACAGTAGTTAAAAACGAAAAAGGCGAATCAATAACAAAAAGAGTCGTGACTGGAAGCAGGATGTGTATTGATTATAAAAAGCTTAACAAGGCCACACGAAAAGATCACTTCCCGTTACCCTTCATAGACCAAATGTTGGAAAGATTAGCCAAACATTCATATTTCTGCTATCTAGATGGTTATTCAGGATTCTTCCAAATTCCCATTCATCCTGATGACCAAGAAAAGACTACATTCACCTGTCCTTATGGTACTTTTGCTTACCGCCGAATGTCGTTCGGACTCTGTAATGCTCCAGCAACCTTCCAAAGATGCATGATGGCAATCTTTGTAGATTTCATAGATAACATCATGGAAGTATTTATGGACGATTTCTCGGTATGTGGACAAAGTTTCGAAGGATGCCTACAAAACTTAGAAATGGTATTAGAACGTTGTGTAAAAGTGAACCTCGTCCTAAATTGGGAAAAATGCCATTTTATGGTCCGACAAGGAATAGTCCTAGGACATGTCATATCAAATAAAGGAATTGAGGTCGACAAAGCTAAAATAGAGATTATAAAAGATGTCCAACCTCCAAAATCCGTACGAGAAATACGGAGTTTTCTAGGACATGCCGGTTTCTACAGAAGATTTATAAAAGATTTTTCAAAAATCACAAAACCTTTGACCAGCCTGTTGATGAAAGATGCTGAGTTCGTCTTCGACGACGACTGTCTAAAAGCATTCGAAACATTAAAATCAGCCCTTATCACCACACCGATTATGCAACCACCCGATTGGCGACTACCGTTCGAAATCATGTGCGATGCGAGTGATTATGCCGTAGGCGCAGTTCTAGGACAAAGGAAGGACAAGAAACTCCATGCCATCTACTATGCTAGTAGAACCTT
Organism: Lathyrus sativus; assembly: GCA_963859935.3. Taxonomy (NCBI): domain Eukaryota; kingdom Viridiplantae; phylum Streptophyta; class Magnoliopsida; order Fabales; family Fabaceae; genus Lathyrus; species Lathyrus sativus. Next base: position 582,292,943 of record OZ012741.1, on the reverse strand, counting down.
AGATCCTGCCCAAATGAACTACGCTACCACAGAAAAGGAACTTCTAGCAGTTATATTCGCGCTTGACAAATTCCGTTCTTACTTAGTAGGAGCAAAAATTATCATATACACAGACCACGCTGCCATAAGGTACCTAATAAGCAAAAAGGATGCCAAACCAAGACTATTGAGATGGATCCTGTTATTACAAGAGTTTGACTTAGAAATCAAAGATAAGAAGGGAACCGAGAACGTTGTTGCAGATCACTTATCCCGAATAGAAGGCATCAAACATGAACCAGTACCGATAAATGACGATTTCTCGTACGAACGTCTGATAGCCAAATTAGAAAGTGACATACCCAACTCAATCTCGGAAGATCCGGAATTCGAAAAAGCTGTAGAAGCCGTCTATGCCCAAGTCACATTACCTTGGTATGCTGACATCGTTAATTACCTCGCTGCAGGCGTGCTTCCACCGAATCTCACTTATCAGCAAAAGAAGAAATTCTTCCACGATCTGAAACACTATTATTGAGACGAACCTCTACTCTTCAAGAGAGGGGCCGACAACATATACCGTCGCTGTGTCCCAAAGGAAGAAGTAGAAAATATCATTTCCCAATGCCATTCAGCACCATATGGTGGTCATGCTAGTACATCCAAGACGTGCGCTAAGATTCTCCAAGCAGGCTTATTCTGGCCTAACCTCTGGAAAGACGTTCACATCGTTGTGCTAAAATGTGATCGATGCCAACGAACCGGCAACATCTCAAGACGCGATGAAATGTCTCAGAAAGGAATCTTAGAGGTAGAAATCTTTGACGTATGGGGAATAGATTTCATGGGACCGTTCCCACCTTCTTTTGGTAATAACTACATACTCGTCGCTGTAGACTATGTGTCTAAATGGATAGAAGCCATTGCTGCTCCAACAAACGACGCACGAGTAGTAATCAAATTCTTCAAAAACACAATCTTTCCTAAATTCGGTGTACCCGGACTCGTCATTAGTGACGGCGGATCTCACTTCATATCGCGAATATTTGATAAACTTCTTTCTAAATATGGAGTCCGACACCGAGTAGCTACACCCTATCATCCACAAACTAGCGGACAAGTAGAGGTCTCGAACAGGGAAATAAAACAAATATTGGAAAAGAAACCTTCGGTCGATTGTATGCCAAGTAATCGCCCACAAGGCGATATCTTGAAACCTTCGGTCGCAGAACTAGAACGCTTCTTACATCTAAGAAGCCGAATCATTGAGTACCAACTCAAACATAACATTCCCGATCCTCTCACTCCCATTCCCAAATCCGAAGAAGAATCAAACATGGCTGAAGGACCTCCAAACAAACCGCTGAAGGCATACGCTACACCCTCTCAGATGGAGCCTAGGAGTAGCATTGCTGCCCCAGCTATTACTCGAAATGATTTTGAGCTGAAACCATCATTGCTGTCAGCTGTACAACAAAACCAATTCTCAGGAAACGCAACTGAGGATCCGAACGAACATCTAACGAAGTTTGTACAATACGCACACACGGTGAAAGCAAATGGAGTAACTCCAGACGCGATAAGACTTCGTCTTTTCCCATTCTCTCTTAGAGACAGAGCGTGGACATGGTTGCAATCTTTACCATCCAACTCCTTTACGACGTGGGAACAATTGAAGAACGTCTTCTTAGCGAGATATTTTCCGCCAAGCAAAACTGCTATGCTTAGAGCTCAAATCAACGGATTTCGACGAAAAGATATTGAATCTCTTTACGAAGCATGGGAACGATTCAAAGATATGATGAGAACATGTCCTCACCACGGTTTAGAAGACTGGGTGACAATCCATACTTTTTATAATGGGCTTCTATACAATACTAGATTGACAATAGACGCTGCCGCGGCCGGTGCACTTATGGATAAGCCATACGACGAAGCCTATCAACTAATCGAAAACATGTCTCAGAACCACTGCCAATGGGGAGGTGAACGCACTCCAACAGAGAAAACCACAGCGAAAGGTGGGATGTACGAGATTAGCAGCCTTGAAAAGTTCAACGCTAAAGTAGGTGCTCTAGCATAGAAGATTGATAGTCTGACCGTTAACCCCACTGCAACCGTCGCTGCCGTAACTCCAAATTGCAAGTTATGCAGAAGCACCACTCATAATGCGTCCGAATGCCCATTGCTAGCCGGAATCCCACCAGACCAAGTAAATTATGCTCAAGGAAATCCTTACGCAAATACTTACAACCCAGGTTGGCGAAATCATCCAAACTTTTCTTACAAAAGCGAAAATGCATTGCAAATGCCTACTGCTCCGCCAGGATATCAGAAACCAGCTGCCGCTCAGGCTGCACCTAGGAAATCAAACCTCGAGTTGATGATGGAAAAATTCATAGCTACTCAAGCTCAAACAAACAAAGAATTCCTGAATCAAAACATACACACTAGCGAGCAAATTAAACAGTTGACCGGAAAAGTAGACGCTTTAGCCACACACAACAAAATGCTAGAAACACATATATCACAAGTGGCTCAACAACAAGCCTCTGCTGTCGCACCTGCTGGCACATTTCCTGGACAACCCGAACAAAATCCAAAAGGCCAAGCAAATGCTGTAATGCTAAGAAGTGGAAAAGAATTGGACGAACCGATCGATCCGAGGACCGAAAACTCAGCCATGCAACAAAAACCAACTGAACAAGCAGAAAAGGAATCCGAGTTAGAGAAGAAGGAAGACAACAAGAAGGAGGATACCGCAAGTGAAAAAACTCAAGCACCTCCAGCGCCATATAAACCACCTATCCCTTATCCGCAAAGATTAATAAACTCCAAAACTTCAGGACAGTTTAAGAAATTTGTAGAGCTCCTTAAACAGCTGAATATTACTATTCCTTTTACAGAAGCGATAACTCAAATGCCGTTATACGCTAAATTTCTCAAAGAAATCCTGTCGAATAAGAGAAAGATCGAGGATAACGAAACAGTTACACTTACTGCAGAGTGTAGCGCTATTATTCAAAACCGCATGCCTCCTAAATTAAAAGACCCAGGTAGTTTCTCCATACCCTGCGTCATAGGAAAGTTCGTAATAGACAAAGCTATATGCGATTTAGGAGAAAGTATCAGTGTTATGCCTTTATCTATATGCAAAAAGCTGAATATGGGAGACCTCAGACCAACCAAGATGTCCGTACAATTAGCTGACCGATCAGTAAAATACCCCGTCGGAATACTGGAAAACGTTCCAATACGCATAGGACAATTCTACATCCCAACCGACTTCATAATCATGGACATCAAGGAGGACATTATTACCCCAATTATCCTAGGAAGACCGTTCCTAGCTACAGCCAGAGCTATTATAGACGTGAAGAAAGGAAGGCTAACATTCGAAGTAGGAGAAGAAAAGATAGAGTTCATTCTCACCAAGTTCTTACAAGCACCAGCCATAGACGATACCTGCTATTTAGTAGATGAAATTGACGAATGCATAAGAGAACTTGAAAATGAAGAGACCACGTATTCAGAAATAATAAAGATTCAAATACCCGATATTTCTGAAGACGATGATTGGCGTAAACCGTATAAAGACGACAGCCTAAGCGAAAGCTTAGCACTGACCCCAAACCATATGCCAGGTCCGAAAAACACATCTTTAGAACTTAAAACACTACCCAAAAACCTTAGATATGAATTCCTAGACGATGAACTAAAAAGACCAGTGATAGTCAACGCCGACTTAGGACAACCAGAAACCGAAAAGCTATTAGAAGTCCTAAAGAAGTACCCCACCGCGTTAGGCTATAACATAAGCGATCTAAAAGGCATAAGCCCTTCAATCTGTATGCATCGAATTACAATAGAGGAAGACTCTAAAACCTCTAGAGAGCATCAGAGAAGACTGAATCCCATCCTAAGCACTATAGTCAGAGATGAAGTAAAGAAATTGCTAGATGCAGGAATCATCTATCCAATCTCCGATAGTGAATGGGTTAGCCTAGTTCATGTCGTACCAAAGAAAGGAGGAGTCACAGTAGTTAAAAACGAAAAAGGCGAATCAATAACAAAAAGAGTCGTGACTGGAAGCAGGATGTGTATTGATTATAAAAAGCTTAACAAGGCCACACGAAAAGATCACTTCCCGTTACCCTTCATAGACCAAATGTTGGAAAGATTAGCCAAACATTCATATTTCTGCTATCTAGATGGTTATTCAGGATTCTTCCAAATTCCCATTCATCCTGATGACCAAGAAAAGACTACATTCACCTGTCCTTATGGTACTTTTGCTTACCGCCGAATGTCGTTCGGACTCTGTAATGCTCCAGCAACCTTCCAAAGATGCATGATGGCAATCTTTGTAGATTTCATAGATAACATCATGGAAGTATTTATGGACGATTTCTCGGTATGTGGACAAAGTTTCGAAGGATGCCTACAAAACTTAGAAATGGTATTAGAACGTTGTGTAAAAGTGAACCTCGTCCTAAATTGGGAAAAATGCCATTTTATGGTCCGACAAGGAATAGTCCTAGGACATGTCATATCAAATAAAGGAATTGAGGTCGACAAAGCTAAAATAGAGATTATAAAAGATGTCCAACCTCCAAAATCCGTACGAGAAATACGGAGTTTTCTAGGACATGCCGGTTTCTACAGAAGATTTATAAAAGATTTTTCAAAAATCACAAAACCTTTGACCAGCCTGTTGATGAAAGATGCTGAGTTCGTCTTCGACGACGACTGTCTAAAAGCATTCGAAACATTAAAATCAGCCCTTATCACCACACCGATTATGCAACCACCCGATTGGCGACTACCGTTCGAAATCATGTGCGATGCGAGTGATTATGCCGTAGGCGCAGTTCTAGGACAAAGGAAGGACAAGAAACTCCATGCCATCTACTATGCTAGTAGAACCTTAGATCCTGCCCAAATGAACTACGCTACCACAGAAAAGGAACTTCTAGCAGTTATATTCGCGCTTGACAAATTCCGTTCTTACTTAGTAGGAGCAAAAATTATCATATACACAGACCACGCTGCCATAAGGTACCTAATAAGCAAAAAGGATGCCAAACCAAGACTATTGAGATGGATCCTGTTATTACAAGAGTTTGACTTAGAAATCAAAGATAAGAAGGGAACCGAGAACGTTGTTGCAGATCACTTATCCCGAATAGAAGGCATCAAACATGAACCAGTACCGATAAATGACGATTTCTCGTACGAACGTCTGATAGCCAAATTAGAAAGTGACATACCCAACTCAATCTCGGAAGATCCGGAATTCGAAAAAGCTGTAGAAGCCGTCTATGCCCAAGTCACATTACCTTGGTATGCTGACATCGTTAATTACCTCGCTGCAGGCGTGCTTCCACCGAATCTCACTTATCAGCAAAAGAAGAAATTCTTCCACGATCTGAAACACTATTATTGAGACGAACCTCTACTCTTCAAGAGAGGGGCCGACAACATATACCGTCGCTGTGTCCCAAAGGAAGAAGTAGAAAATATCATTTCCCAATGCCATTCAGCACCATATGGTGGTCATGCTAGTACATCCAAGACGTGCGCTAAGATTCTCCAAGCAGGCTTATTCTGGCCTAACCTCTGGAAAGACGTTCACATCGTTGTGCTAAAATGTGATCGATGCCAACGAACCGGCAACATCTCAAGACGCGATGAAATGTCTCAGAAAGGAATCTTAGAGGTAGAAATCTTTGACGTATGGGGAATAGATTTCATGGGACCGTTCCCACCTTCTTTTGGTAATAACTACATACTCGTCGCTGTAGACTATGTGTCTAAATGGATAGAAGCCATTGCTGCTCCAACAAACGACGCACGAGTAGTAATCAAATTCTTCAAAAACACAATCTTTCCTAAATTCGGTGTACCCGGACTCGTCATTAGTGACGGCGGATCTCACTTCATATCGCGAATATTTGATAAACTTCTTTCTAAATATGGAGTCCGACACCGAGTAGCTACACCCTATCATCCACAAACTAGCGGACAAGTAGAGGTCTCGAACAGGGAAATAAAACAAATATTGGAAAAGAAACCTTCGGTCGATTGTATGCCAAGTAATCGCCCACAAGGCGATATCTTGAAACCTTCGGTCGCAGAACTAGAACGCTTCTTACATCTAAGAAGCCGAATCATTGAGTACCAACTCAAACATAACATTCCCGATCCTCTCACTCCCATTCCCAAATCCGAAGAAGAATCAAACATGGCTGAAGGACCTCCAAACAAACCGCTGAAGGCATACGCTACACCCTCTCAGATGGAGCCTAGGAGTAGCATTGCTGCCCCAGCTATTACTCGAAATGATTTTGAGCTGAAACCATCATTGCTGTCAGCTGTACAACAAAACCAATTCTCAGGAAACGCAACTGAGGATCCGAACGAACATCTAACGAAGTTTGTACAATACGCACACACGGTGAAAGCAAATGGAGTAACTCCAGACGCGATAAGACTTCGTCTTTTCCCATTCTCTCTTAGAGACAGAGCGTGGACATGGTTGCAATCTTTACCATCCAACTCCTTTACGACGTGGGAACAATTGAAGAACGTCTTCTTAGCGAGATATTTTCCGCCAAGCAAAACTGCTATGCTTAGAGCTCAAATCAACGGATTTCGACGAAAAGATATTGAATCTCTTTACGAAGCATGGGAACGATTCAAAGATATGATGAGAACATGTCCTCACCACGGTTTAGAAGACTGGGTGACAATCCATACTTTTTATAATGGGCTTCTATACAATACTAGATTGACAATAGACGCTGCCGCGGCCGGTGCACTTATGGATAAGCCATACGACGAAGCCTATCAACTAATCGAAAACATGTCTCAGAACCACTGCCAATGGGGAGGTGAACGCACTCCAACAGAGAAAACCACAGCGAAAGGTGGGATGTACGAGATTAGCAGCCTTGAAAAGTTCAACGCTAAAGTAGGTGCTCTAGCACAGAAGATTGATAGTCTGACCGTTAACCCCACTGCAACCGTCGCTGCCGTAACTCCAAATTGCAAGTTATGCAGAAGCACCACTCATAATGCGTCCGAATGCCCATTGCTAGCCGGAATCCCACCAGACCAAGTAAATTATGCTCAAGGAAATCCTTACGCAAATACTTACAACCCAGGTTGGCGAAATCATCCAAACTTTTCTTACAAAAGCGAAAATGCATTGCAAATGCCTACTGCTCCGCCAGGATATCAGAAACCAGCTGCCGCTCAGGCTGCACCTAGGAAATCAAACCTCGAGTTGATGATGGAAAAATTCATAGCTACTCAAGCTCAAACAAACAAAGAATTCCTGAATCAAAACATACACACTAGCGAGCAAATTAAACAGTTGACCGGAAAAGTAGACGCTTTAGCCACACACAACAAAATGCTAGAAACACAGATATCACAAGTGGCTCAACAACAAGCCTCTGCTGTCGCACCTGCTGGCACATTTCCTGGACAACCCGAACAAAATCCAAAAGGCCAAGCAAATGCTGTAATGCTAAGAAGTGGAAAAGAATTGGACGAACCGATCGATCCGAGGACCGAAAACTCAGCCATGCAACAAAAACCAACTGAACAAGCAGAAAAGGAATCCGAGTTAGAGAAGAAGGAAGACAACAAGAAGGAGGATACCGCAAGTGAAAAAACTCAAGCACCTCCAGCGCCATATAAACCACCTATCCCTTATCCGCAAAGATTAATAAACTCCAAAACTTCAGGACAGTTTAAGAAATTTGTAGAGCTCCTTAAACAGCTGAATATTACTATTCCTTTTACAGAAGCGATAACTCAAATGCCGTTATACGCTAAATTTCTCAAAGAAATCCTGTCGAATAAGAGAAAGATCGAGGATAACGAAACAGTTACACTTACTGCAGAGTGTAGCGCTATTATTCAAAACCGCATGCCTCCTAAATTAAAAGACCCAGGTAGTTTCTCCATACCCTGCGTCATAGGAAAGTTCGTAATAGACAAAGCTATATGCGATTTAGGAGAAAGTATCAGTGTTATGCCTTTATCTATATGCAAAAAGCTGAATATGGGAGACCTCAGACCAACCAAGATGTCCGTACAATTAGCTGACCGATCAGTAAAATACCCCGTCGGAATACTGGAAAACGTTCCAATACGCATAGGACAATTCTACATCCCAACCGACTTCATAATCATGGACATCAAGGAGGACATTGTTACCCCAATTATCCTAGGAAGACCGTTCCTAGCTACAGCCAGAGCTATTATAGACGTGAAGAAAGGAAGGCTAACATTCGAAGTAGGAGAAGAAAAGATAGAGTTCATTCTCACCAAGTTCTTACAAGCACCAGCCATAGACGATACCTGCTATTTAGTAGATGAAATTGACGAATGCATAAGAGAACTTGAAAATGAAGAGACCACGTATTCAGAAATAATAAAGATTCAAATACCCGATATTTCTGAAGACGATGATTGGCGTAAACCGTATAAAGACGACAGCCTAAGCGAAAGCTTAGCACTGACCCCAAACCATATGCCAGGTCCGAAAAACACATCTTTAGAACTTAAAACACTACCCAAAAACCTTAGATATGAATTCCTAGACGATGAACTAAAAAGACCAGTGATAGTCAACGCCGACTTAGGACAACCAGAAACCGAAAAGCTATTAGAAGTCCTAAAGAAGTACCCCACCGCGTTAGGCTATAACATAAGCGATCTAAAAGGCATAAGCCCTTCAATCTGTATGCATCGAATTACAATAGAGGAAGACTCTAAAACCTCTAGAGAGCATCAGAGAAGACTGAATCCCATCCTAAGCACTATAGTCAGAGATGAAGTAAAGAAATTGCTAGATGCAGGAATCATCTATCCAATCTCCGATAGTGAATGGGTTAGCCTAGTTCATGTCGTACCAAAGAAAGGAGGAGTCACAGTAGTTAAAAACGAAAAAGGCGAATCAATAACAAAAAGAGTCGTGACTGGAAGCAGGATGTGTATTGATTATAAAAAGCTTAACAAGGCCACACGAAAAGATCACTTCCCGTTACCCTTCATAGACCAAATGTTGGAAAGATTAGCCAAACATTCATATTTCTGCTATCTAGATGGTTATTCAGGATTCTTCCAAATTCCCATTCATCCTGATGACCAAGAAAAGACTACATTCACCTGTCCTTATGGTACTTTTGCTTACCGCCGAATGCCGTTCGGACTCTGTAATGCTCCAGCAACCTTCCAAAGATGCATGATGGCAATCTTTGTAGATTTCATAGATAACATCATGGAAGTATTTATGGACGATTTCTCGGTATGTGGACAAAGTTTCGAAGGATGCCTACAAAACTTAGAAATGGTATTAGAACGTTGTGTAAAAGTGAACCTCGTCCTAAATTGGGAAAAATGCCATTTTATGGTCCGACAAGGAATAGTCCTAGGACATGTCATATCAAATAAAGGAATTGAGGTCGACAAAGCTAAAATAGAGATTATAAAAGATCTCCAACCTCCAAAATCCGTACGAGAAATACGGAGTTTTCTAGGACATGCCGGTTTCTACAGAAGATTTATAAAAGATTTTTCAAAAATCACAAAACCTTTGACCAGCCTGTTGATGAAAGATGCTGAGTTCGTCTTCGACGACGACTGTCTAAAAGCATTCGAAACATTAAAATCAGCCCTTATCACCACACCGATTATGCAACCACCCGATTGGCGACTACCGTTCGAAATCATGTGCGATGCGAGTGATTATGCCGTAGGCGCAGTTCTAGGACAAAGGAAGGACAAGAAACTCCATGCCATCTACTATGCCAGTAGAACCTTAGATCCTGCCCAAATGAACTACGCTACCACAGAAAAGGAACTTCTAGCAGTTATATTCGCGCTTGACAAATTCCGTTCTTACTTAGTAGGAGCAAAAATTATCATATACACAGACCACGCTGCCATAAGGTACCTAATAAGCAAAAAGGATGCCAAACCAAGACTATTGAGATGGATCCTGTTATTACAAGAGTTTGACTTAGAAATCAAAGATAAGAAGGGAACCGAGAACGTTGTTGCAGATCACTTATCCCGAATAGAAGGCATCAAACATGAACCAGTACCGATAAATGACGATTTCTCGTACGAACTTCTGATAGCCAAATTAGAAAGTGACATACCCAACTCAATCTCGGAAGATCCGGAATTCGAAAAAGCTGTAGAAGCCGTCTATGCCCAAGTCACATTACCTTGGTATGCTGACATCGTTAATTACCTCGCTGCAGGCGTGCTTCCACCGAATCTCACTTATCAGCAAAAGAAGAAATTCTTCCACGATCTGAAACACTATTATTGAGACGAACCTCTACTCTTCAAGAGAGGGGCCGACAACATATACCGTCGCTGTGTCCCAAAGGAAGAAGTAGAAAATATCATTTCCCAGTGCCATTCAGCACCATATGGTGGTCATGCTAGTACATCCAAGACGTGCGCTAAGATTCTCCAAGCAGGCTTATTCTGGCCTAACCTCTGGAAAGACGTTCACATCGTTGTGCTAAAATGTGATCGATGCCAACGAACCGGCAACATCTCAAGACGCGATGAAATTTCTCAGAAAGGAATCTTAGAGGTAGAAATCTTTGACGTATGGGGAATAGATTTCATGGGACCGTTCCCACCTTCTTTTGGTAATAACTACATACTCGTCGCTGTAGACTATGTGTCTAAATGGATAGAAGCCATTGCTGCTCCAACAAACGACGCACGAGTAGTAATCAAATTCTTCAAAAACACAATCTTTCCTAAATTCGGTGTACCCGGACTCGTCATTAGTGACGGCGGATCTCACTTCATATCGCGAATATTTGATAAACTTCTTTCTAAATATGGAGTCCGACACCGAGTAGCTACACCCTATCATCCACAAACTAGCGGACAAGTAGAGGTCTCGAACAGGGAAATAAAACAAATATTGGAAAAGAAACCTTCGGTCGATTGTATGCCAAGTAATCGCCCACAAGGCGATATCTTGAAACCTTCGGTCGCAGAACTAGAACGCTTCTTACATCTAAGAAGCCGAATCATTGAGTACCAACTCAAACATAACATTCCCGATCCTCTCACTCCCATTCCCAAATCCGAAGAAGAATCAAACATGGCTGAAGGACCTCCAAACAAACCGCTGAAGGCATACGCTACACCCTCTCAGATGGAGCCTAGGAGTAGCATTGCTGCCCCAGCTATTACTCGAAATGATTTTGAGCTGAAACCATCATTGCTGTCAGCTGTACAACAAAACCAATTCTCAGGAAACGCAACTGAGGATCCGAACGAACATCTAACGAAGTTTGTACAATGCGCACACACGGTGAAAGCAAATGGAGTAACTCCAGACGCGATAAGACTTCGTCTTTTCCCATTCTCTCTTAGAGACAGAGCGTGGACATGGTTGCAATCTTTACCATCCAACTCCTTTACGACGTGGGAACAATTGAAGAACGTCTTCTTAGCGAGATATTTTCCGCCAAGCAAAACTGCTATGCTTAGAGCTCAAATCAACGGATTTCGACGAAAAGATATTGAATCTCTTTACGAAGCATGGGAACGATTCAAAGATATGATGAGAACATGTCCTCACCACGGTTTAGAAGACTGGGTGACAATCCATACTTTTTATAATGGGCTTCTATACAATACTAGATTGACAATAGACGCTGCCGCGGCCGGTGCACTTATGGATAAGCCATACGACGAAGCCTATCAACTAATCGAAAACATGTCTCAGAACCACTGCCAATGGGGAGGTGAACGCACTCCAACAGAGAAAACCACAGCGAAAGGTGGGATGTACGAGATTAGCAGCCTTGAAAAGTTCAACGCTAAAGTAGGTGCTCTAGCACAGAAGATTGATAGTCTGACCGTTAACCCCACTGCAACCGTCGCTGCCGTAACTCCAAATTGCGAGTTATGCGGAAGCACCACTCATAATGCGTCCGAATGCCCATTGCTAGCCGGAATCCCACCAGACCAAGTAAATTATGCTCAAGGAAATCCTTACGCAAATACTTACAACCCAGGTTGGCGAAATCATCCAAACTTTTCTTACAAAAGCGAAAATGCATTGCAAATGCCTACTGCTCCGCCAGGATATCAGAAACCAGCTGCCGCTCAGGCTGCACCTAGGAAATCAAACCTCGAGTTGATGATGGAAAAATTCATAGCTACTCAAGCTCAAACAAACAAAGAATTCCTGAATCAAAACATACACACTAGCGAGCAAATTAAACAGTTGACCGGAAAAGTAGACGCTTTAGCCACACACAACAAAATGCTAGAAACACAGATATCACAAGTGGCTCAACAACAAGCCTCTGCTGTCGCACCTGCTGGCACATTTCCTGGACAACCCGAACAAAATCCAAAAGGCCAAGCAAATGCTGTAATGCTAAGAAGTGGAAAAGAATTGGACGAACCGATCGATCCGAGGACCGAAAACTCAGCCATGCAACAAAAACCAACTGAACAAGCAGAAAAGGAATCCGAGTTAGAGAAGAAGGAAGACAACAAGAAGGAGGATACCGCAAGTGAAAAAACTCAAGCACCTCCAGCGCCATATAAACCACCTATCCCTTATCCGCAAAGATTAATAAACTCTAAAACTTCAGGACAGTTTAAGAAATTTGTAGAGCTCCTTAAACAGCTGAATATTACTATTCCTTTTACAGAAGCGATAACTCAAATGCCGTTATACGCTAAATTTCTCAAAGAAATCCTGTCGAATAAGAGAAAGATCGAGGATAACGAAACAGTTACACTTACTGCAGAGTGTAGCGCTATTATTCAAAACCGCATGCCTCCTAAATTAAAAGACCCAGGTAGTTTCTCCATACCCTGCGTCATAGGAAAGTTCGTAATAGACAAAGCTATATGCGATTTAGGAGAAAGTATCAGTGTTATGCCTTTATCTATATGCAAAAAGCTGAATATGGGAGACCTCAGACCAACCAAGATGTCCGTACAATTAGCTGACCGATCAGTAAAATACCCCGTCGGAATACTGGAAAACGTTCCAATACGCATAGGAAAATTCTACATCCCAACCGACTTCATAATCATGGACATCAAGGAGGACATTGTTACCCCAATTATCCTAGGAAGACCGTTCCTAGCTACAGCCAGAGCTATTATAGACGTGAAGAAAGGAAGGCTAACATTCGAAGTAGGAGAAGAAAAGATAGAGTTCATTCTCACCAAGTTCTTACAAGCACCAGCCATAGACGATACCTGCTATTTAGTAGATGAAATTGACGAATGCATAAGAGAACTTGAAAATGAAGAGACCACGTATTCAGAAATAATAAAGATTCAAATACCCGATATTTCTGAAGACGATGATTGGCGTAAACCGTATAAAGACGACAGCCTAAGCGAAAGCTTAGCACTGACCCCAAACCATATGCCAGGTCCGAAAAACACATCTTTAGAACTTAAAACACTACCCAAAAACCTTAGATATGAATTCCTAGACGATGAACTAAAAAGACCAGTGATAGTCAACGCCGACTTAGGACAACCAGAAACTGAAAAGCTATTAGAAGTCCTAAAGAAGTACCCCACCGCGTTAGGCTATAACATAAGCGATCTAAAAGGCATAAGCCCTTCAATCTGTATGCATCGAATTACAATAGAGGAAGACTCTAAAACCTCTAGAGAGCATCAGAGAAGACTGAATCCCATCCTAAGCACTATAGTCAGAGATGAAGTAAAGAAATTGCTAGATGCAGGAATCATCTATCCAATCTCCGATAGTGAATGGGTTAGCCTAGTTCATGTCGTACCAAAGAAAGGAGGAGTCACAGTAGTTAAAAACGAAAAAGGCGAATCAATAACAAAAAGAGTCGTGACTGGAAGCAGGATGTGTATTGATTATAAAAAGCTTAACAAGGCCACACGAAAAGATCACTTCCCGTTACCCTTCATAGACCAAATGTTGGAAAGATTAGCCAAACATTCATATTTCTGCTATCTAGATGGTTATTCAGGATTCTTCCAAATTCCCATTCATCCTGATGACCAAGAAAAGACTACATTCACCTATCCTTATGGTACTTTTGCTTACCGCCGAATGCCGTTCGGACTCTGTAATGCTCCAGCAACCTTCCAAAGATGCATGATGGCAATCTTTGTAGATTTCATAGATAACATCATGGAAGTATTTATGGACGATTTCTCGGTATGTGGACAAAGTTTCGAAGGATGCCTACAAAACTTAGAAATGGTATTAGAACGTTGTGTAAAAGTGAACCTCGTCCTAAATTGGGAAAAATGCCATTTTATGGTCCGACAAGGAATAGTCCTAGGACATGTCATATCAAATAAAGGAATTGAGGTCGACAAAGCTAAAATAGAGATTATAAAAGATCTCCAACCTCCAAAATCCGTACGAGAAATACGGAGTTTTCTAGGACATGCCGGTTTCTACAGAAGATTTATAAAAGATTTTTCAAAAATCACAAAACCTTTGACCAGCCTGTTGATGAAAGATGCTGAGTTCGTCTTCGACGACGACTGTCTAAAAGCATTCGAAACATTAAAATCAGCCCTTATCACCACACCGATTATGCAACCACCCGATTGGCGACTACCGTTCGAAATCATGTGCGATGCGAGTGATTATGCCGTAGGCGCAGTTCTAGGACAAAGGAAGGACAAGAAACTCCATGCCATCTACTATGCCAGTAGAACCTTAGATCCTGCCCAAATGAACTACGCTACCACAGAAAAGGAACTTCTAGCAGTTATATTCGCGCTTGACAAATTCCGTTCTTACTTAGTAGGAGCAAAAATTATCATATACACAGACCACGCTGCCATAAGGTACCTAATAAGCAAAAAGGATGCCAAACCAAGACTATTGAGATGGATCCTGTTATTACAAGAGTTTGACTTAGAAATCAAAGATAAGAAGGGAACCGAGAACGTTGTTGCAGATCACTTATCCCGAATAGAAGGCATCAAACATGAACCAGTACCGATAAATGACGATTTCTCGTACGAACGTCTGATAGCCAAATTAGAAAGTGACATACCCAACTCAATCTCGGAAGATCCGGAATTCGAAAAAGCTGTAGAAGCCGTCTATGCCCAAGTCACATTACCTTGGTATGCTGACATCGTTAATTACCTCGCTGCAGGCGTGCTTCCACCGAATCTCACTTATCAGCAAAAGAAGAAATTCTTCCACGATCTGAAACACTATTATTGAGACGAACCTCTACTCTTCAAGAGAGGGGCCGACAACATATACCGTCGCTGTGTCCCAAAGGAAGAAGTAGAAAATATCATTTCCCAATGCCATTCAGCACCATATGGTGGTCATGCTAGTACATCCAAGACGTGCGCTAAGATTCTCCAAGCAGGCTTATTCTGGCCTAACCTCTGGAAAGACGTTCACATCGTTGTGCTAAAATGTGATCGATGCCAACGAACCGGCAACATCTCAAGACGCGATGAAATGTCTCAGAAAGGAATCTTAGAGGTAGAAATCTTTGACGTATGGGGAATAGATTTCATGGGACCGTTCCCACCTTCTTTTGGTAATAACTACATACTCGTCGCTGTAGACTATGTGTCTAAATGGATAGAAGCCATTGCTGCTCCAACAAACGACGCACGAGTAGTAATCAAATTCTTCAAAAACACAATCTTTCCTAAATTCGGTGTACCCGGACTCGTCATTAGTGACGGCGGATCTCACTTCATATCGCGAATATTTGATAAACTTCTTTCTAAATATGGAGTCCGACACCGAGTAGCTACACCCTATCATCCACAAACTAGCGGACAAGTAGAGGTCTCGAACAGGGAAATAAAACAAATATTGGAAAAGACTGTCGCTACCTCGAGGAAAGATTGGTCATCAAAGCTACATGAAGCTTTATGGGCTTATAGGACCGCTTTTAAGACACCAATAGGTACTACACCCTACAAATTAGTTTACGGTAAATCCTGTCATCTCCCTGTAGAATTAGAGCATAAGGACTTCTGGGCCATTAAGACACTCAATTTCAACTACACCGAGGCAGGAGAAAAGCGAATCTTGAACTTACACGAATTGGAAGAACTTCGATTAGACGCTTACGAAAATGCCTGTATCTACAAAGAACGAACTCAAAAGTGGCATGATAAACGTTCAGTCAAGAAACAATTCAGTGTGGGAGACATCATATTGTTATTCAATTCAAGATTAAAACTCTTCCCAGGTAAACTAAAATCTAGGTGGTCTGGACCTTATGAAGTGACTAAAGTACTTCAGAGTGGAGCTGTTGAAATTACCGATAAGACGAATGCACCGTTTATCGTAAACGGGCAACGTCTAAAACATTATAATAAGAACGAAAACAGCCCTCAAGTCTGCAATATAGCATTGCTTGAGCTTCCAGCTCAAACACCCGAATAGCTTGTCACCAAGCTATCGTCAGGCTTTAGACGTTAAAAACAGCGCTTACTGGGAGGCAACCCAACTTTTCCCGCATTTTTCCTCGTTACTGTATTTCATTTTTTATTTAAAAATTTACTTTGAAACTTTAACAAAAATTTTAAACTTAAAATTACTACTACTTTCTACTTTCGTTTGTTTTCATATTTTTATTTTTATTTTATTTTTCTCTTTTGGTCTTTTGTTTCTACCGCTTTTTGTTTTTAAAAATCCTGACTTCAAACTTCTGTTTTAAACTTTTCAGGATTTTAAAAGTCTTCAAAACATTCCTCCTGTTTTCTCCGACTTACCTGCGAGTATGGCCGAGTACGACTTCACAAAGGTTCATTTTTGAGGACTAGCTCAAAAGGCAAGATTTGCAGCACTAACTGAAAGAGAAATCGCCTTAACGCTGTATTATGATAAGTCTACCTTGGATAAACTAGGAATCACGGATAGCATCCAATACCTGTTCAATCAACTGGGTTGGGAGAACACTGCTTTGAAAACACGTTTTGCTACCTATAAGGATCTCACCTATGAATTCCTTAGTTCCTTCAGATACCTACCCAACTATGGTTTTGGATCCAACACAGAGCTGATTACCTTTCGAATGTTTGGAATGGACCAAACCCATAGCCGGATGTCACTAGCTAGCCTCCTAGGATTTCCTAGCGGACCGCATGTGTTCATCAGTGCAGAAGATGACGATATTGATTTTGAACTCGACCAATTCTGGGGTAGAATCACAGGCGACTATCACCCTGAACCAAACAGAATGTATAATGATGAGATTCATAACCCAGCTTTCAGATACTTCCATAAGATACTAGCTCACACCCTTTTCGGGAAAGAAGAAAATATTACTACAGTATCTAAAGAGGAGTTATTCATCATGTTTTGTGCTTCTCAGGGACGTACAGTAAATGCAGTGCCTTTCATGATGAGATCTTTCAGACGCCTCACTCAAGACCCACAATCACCTATTCTTATAGGAGGCCTCGTGACAATGATTGCCCACGAGCTTGGCCTTAGATTCCACCTTAATGCAAGCACCAGTTTTGGCACCATCCCACCCATGAATATACAGTTCTGCTTTAACAGACGCATTTTAGGAACTATGGGACCTGGACCTTATGAGTACCTCATCAACAAAAAACCTGTCCAGCTATTCACACTGCCTAATCATCAGATGACAAGTATCCGCAACAAGGACAACTGGCTTTATGAATTGGATGAGCCTATGGGACCTCCTTCACCTCAGTCAACACCACATAACTATATGTACGACAGTGACCACATCTCTGAGGCACACGACTATATGTACTATGAGGATGCTGTATCAGAAGCTGAAGTAGACCCTACGACTCCTCCACATTACAACACCTATCCTGAGCCTATTCCTGAGGAGACCACCGACAAAATGGATACTGTTATACTTCGATTGGACAATGTCGATGCAGCTCTGACTGCTGTAAAAGATGACATCGCAGGCATACACAGCGAACTGGTAGTCTTCATGGACTTAGTCTGTGACCAGCTCGACTACTACGCACGGAAGTTCGATGAGTTGAAGGCACGTAAATACTAGATACTAGTTTTAGCATTAGATTTAGCTTAGTTTAGTTTTTCTACTTTCGTCCGTTTTCAATTGTTTTGCTTTTTGCATTGTTAATTTCTTTATGTACTACATACAATCATTCTAATTTTTGTTATTTCAATTATAGTCTTTATCCATTTATTCTGTTTTTACGTTATTCTTTGTTTATTGGCTGCTATAATACATTGCCATATCAATACTAAGCCTAAACGTCATTACAAGAACACCCTAACAGCAAAATCCTGCGTTCTGCAGATTTTGTTGGTGTGACGACCGTCACAGGAGCCTGACGAGCGTCACACGGGTGACGACCGTCACAGATACGTGACGACCGTCACGAACCCAAAACTGTTATCTGATATAACAGGGGTTGCGTTTTCTCTTCCACTCCCCTCCTTTCAACTTCCAATCATCAGAAACTCCCACCCCACTCCAATTTTTCATTTTCCCCACATTGCACCATATATTTCAACTCCCATCTCAACTTCTTACCACACTTCTGCTACACTTTTCCGCTCCACAGAACCAACCCAATCTTCCAACAATGGCGAGAAATATCGAAACCCCTGACCTCAACAACATTGTGTTCAGCGACGGTGACTCAGGCGAAAGACAACGGGCCAACTACATCGCATTCCATCAACGGTCGCTCCAGCCGACTCATTATCCACATATTCCATCGCTCGCGGAGCTCGGACTCCTTGAAGGCGTCACTTGGATGCTTCAAAGAGCCGGCATCTAGAACCTATGCACCAATCCACTGCCGACATACGAACAACTCACTCTCGAGTTCCTGAGTTCGTTCACCTATGTCACTTCCAGCGGCGACCTCAGCCAACACTCCGGTGCCGCATGCTTTCGGATGTTCGGCACAAACTATCAGGTGAACCAGAACCAGATTGCCGCCATCTTACAACTCCCTCGAGGCGACAATGCTCACCGCCGCCTCACCGATCAGTTCCAGCACGAAGCCTTCGCGCTCTGGTACCAATTGACCGGCATCAACACCGATGGTTGGGACTCTCTACACGCAACGCATATCCATAACCCGACCATCCGGTACTTCCACCGAGCATTGAGCAACACAATCTTCGCCAGGGACAGCAACCATAAGGTGAACTCGAAAGAGCTCTTCTTCCTCCACTGCGTCTTCAACAACGAGCCTATCAACGCCGCTTCGTTCCTCCTGGCCCACATTCAGGCCAACTGTAACCGTGGCTCCAAGCCATTTTACTTTGGCAGGATTGTCATTGCCATTGCACTTGGGCTGAACCTCGGCGACCGCCTCCAGCACCTCCACGCCATGCCCTCGGTGTTCCTTGACACCGACCACTGCAGAGCCTCTCACCTTATCCGTTCCAGAGCCGATGGCAAGTACCACCCGGTAGTGCGTGGCAAAACCGTCCAAAGCATCATCCTTCCCTCACGCACCCGGACACACCCAGAGGATCGTACCAACTGGTTATTTGACCTCACTGCCCCTCCTGCTGCCGCTGCTCCAACTCAGGACCACACCCAAGGTTCTGACGACGAAATCCAAGATGAGTTGGACAGGCCGGAGCAACCGGAGGCATCACAGCCTCTTCCTTCCGAAGGTACATCCTCCCGCCGCCGTCGCCATCGTCCAATGCCCGACTACTCAGAAGAGGACCTCCGCCTCTCTCTCGACTAGCAAGCCCAGATACACGCCATGATACAACAGCAGAATCAGCGAGCAGAGCAGTTCGAAGCTTGGCATCGGACCCAAATGCAACAACTTCAAACCGGCCAAGCAACCATTACTGAGAACTTGGCGAATCTGACCTTACAGGTCGAAGGACTCCGTGACACTGTCTACCACACCGGAGCTATGAGTTTTGAGGACCGAGTCGCCCTGGTCAGAGCCAGAGGACGCGAGCGAGGACGTGACCGAGGCAGAGGCCGTGATTAGTTATCATTTTCCTTATTTGTTTACTATATTTGCAGTTTCTATGTACTTTCATTTCCGTTGTATCTCCCTCTCGCATTCTTCCAAATCAGTGGGGACACTGATTGAGATAGTGTGGGAGCGGAGCATTTATTTCCCATTCCATTGTACTTTGAATTTCGTAATTTCTATTCAAACATTTTCTATTTTTAGCAAATAAAGCTCGTTTATATATCCTTTTTCTGTTACGCAAACATCCCCACGTTATTCGACGTAAACAACAAATTTTTCGTTCGTTCCTCAAAAGCAAAAGCATCACGAGAATGCGCCCGAGTTCAAACCAAGTTTTGAAACTCCGAGGAGACGACAGTTCTAACAAAACCAGTACCGTCCTGACACCCTAGATCTCCGGTTTATGCGAGTCGGTTTCACTACCTACGTGTACCAAGGTCTCAAGTGTCTACGCAAACTCATCCCCAAGTAGTTTATACTAGCAGTCAGCACCATCCTAAAACACTTCTAAGCGAGCGGCCAATGCAAATAAGTGTATGATCTCCAAAAAGATGAAAAATCATGAAAAGAAAGCTAGATAGCCAAAAATATAAAGACACGTTTCCTTCTAAGTTAGGTGCTCCTCACCCGAGCATTTAGCCCAACGGCACGAAAACTCATTGAAAAATCAATGATATAAGCTTATGATCAATGAAGAAGATCAAAACAGAAATGAGATCATATTCACTAACAGGTCGACTTGCCATGAAAGTGTACGGAAAACGGGCTTAATGTGATTGCGCTAGAACAAACAGGGTGAACTTGCCGCGAGAACCTTGACACCAAGCTACAGTAGCATGACTGGGACCGATTTGCATAAAAAGGAGACCTCCGAAGACTTGTAGTCCAGTGTCGTCATGGTACTCGTTTTATTCTTACCAAGAATCCCGGTTTTTCCCAACTTTGCGAACGAAGAAGCTGCCTCGTGCTTGCCGACCTTTTCCTATTTTACTTGAGGACAAGCAAAGATTCAAGCTTAGGGGAGTTTGATAACACGAAATTGTATATATATTTTGATGCATAATTTAACTGAAGTTTAACTGTTTTCGATCCGATTTCGGGTTATTTCCGTGTTATTTGTCTCATGTTTTGCAGGTATTTGATGATCACGTCTAAACAAGGCAATATGAAGAAAAGAAGCAATCTCAGATGAAATATGGACGAAAACCGGATGAAAACAACATGAAAAATGCAGAATGCTGATTTTGCTGCTGTGACGACCGTCACAGCTCCATGACGACCGTCACACGGGTGACGACCGTCACACATTGTGACGACCGTCATGCAGGCAAAAACGCCCCACTTCAGATGCACGTGAAAGAAGCAGTTCCAAGTCCCAAATAGTGGACCACTACTCCCTGATAATTCTGCCTCAAAGTCCACCTTCTTCAAGTGATAACCGTTAGAATTCCATTTCTATAAAAGGGGAAGAAGGGGGACTCATAAAGGGAGTCGCATTCATACAACGAAGTGCTGCCCAATTCCATTTCCAGAGCAAAAGTTCAGTTTTATTTTCTTTCCTATTTTTTGTTGCCTTTCATTCCTTCTGTAATTTTTATTTCCGTTGTACGATCAAATTGGCACAAAGACCAGAATCCTGCCAACATTTGTGGAGGATCTGCCCAAAGGTCAATTGGAACATTTACAGGTTTCTCATTTCAATTGTAATTCCAGTTTTTATCATGATGCATGCTATTATTTATTGTTTTCATTTATGTTTTACCTTTCCCAAATCCATGTCTGGCTAAATTAAAGTAATCGATATGTAGTAATAATTCGAAAGGGATTTGATAATAACCGGTTGAAAATTGTCTTTTTCAAAATTCGTTTATGGTCTGAGTGTTTAAATTAATTTACTGAATAAACTTCGTCGCGAAAGCGAGAACTTATTTAAAAGTAGTTTTGCCACGAAAGTGGGAAATTAATTAAGGTACGAACCAACAAGCGAAAGCTGCGGCAAGACCAGATAGTAAACACTAGTCATTCATTTTAATAACAGCGAAAGCACTTTAAAATGAATTAGAAATTAGAGATCTCCAAAAAATAATTTTAACCCCGAATGGGACACGAAAGCGTACGTTTGGCCCTTAGAATTATGATTAGCGTCAATAACCATCGTGAGGCGAGAGTCTTCAGATCACCATTTTCTGCTTAAATAAACTCTGAAATATATTTCGTATACCGGTAACTTGTCAAATCCCCGAAGAACATAATTACTGCATATCGATCCAATTAATTATACTTTAATTAACATTCTTAGTTCCCTTTAGTGACAATCTTATTCCCTCAAACATTATCTACCTAGCTAAACATAGTAACTCCTGAGAACACTAGTTTGATTACGAGTCCCTGTGGGATCGATATCTATTATTATTACGCGATAGACTGTGCACTTGCAGTTAGGTTGTATTAGACATAGAAAGTCGCAATCACTAGATGACATAAATGTTGTCATCAATGTCTAGTACAGCAGTAGCTGCTATGTGTTAGCAGTAGCCACAATAGGTTGAGTTGTGATAAAAGTTCCTCACAAGTAGTAAGTGAGGTGTGCAGTCATATGTCTTAAGCAGGACATCGCTGCATGACAACAGAAGGAGGTGCTAGTGTATATCTCTTGACAGAATTGGTTTGGATTGATGAGACCATGTTGAAAATACCTCATCAGTAAATATGTTGAGGAGATTTATTAGGAACAAGAACAGATTGTATTGGTATTCATAAAAGGATCTTGGAGACCTTTTAGGAAACTTAAATATACTTGTTTCTAATGTTATTCTGCAGAAGATTGGGTGAAGTCGGGTCTGGTGTAAAGAATAATCTGCAGAAGAGTGGAAGTCATGCTGAGTGTCATAACATCAAGCGTATGACATCAGGTAGCTGACGTACACAGCAGGCATGTTGGTTTTCTGGTATAATGCGTGAGATAGCTCAGGCTAGATTTCAGGAGGCTTATTAGGGTTCCCTAGTTATCTCAGGAGAGATTCTAGGCAGTGCTGAGCGTATCATGAAACGCCAATGACCTAATTGAAAGCTCCTTGAATTATGGAAATTAGTTTTACTTTGTTAAAACTAATGTTTGTTACTTCTGAACAGCCCAAGCCCAGTCTGCACTACTATAAAAGGAGGAGCAGAAGCAGAGGAAAAGAATCACTCACAACAAGAACAACTTGAGTGTAAAATAAAGGTCTAGGGTTTGAGAGTCCCTTGTGTTTAAGTCACCCTTTGTATCTTTTGATACATTGTGGTAGACATATTTGTGAGTGAAGAAGGTTAGTCTTCACATGTGAATTCTGTTTAGGAATAATTATATTCCAAGCAATTGTCTGGTGGATGATTGCATTGGATAGGTGGATTCTAGGTTGTGTCTCACTCAAAGCTGTGAAGCAAGAGTGTGTGAGTTCCTTGATCAAAGCTGTGAAGCAAGATCAAGGTGTGTATGAAGTGTCTCTTCATACTTATTTTGTACTTGTGAATTGTATATCAATGTTGTATGATTGAGGGGGAGTGAGTGGGTATACTCAGGTCTAGAGTGTCTCTAGGTTGAAGTGTCATTAGGTAGAGATTAAGTGAGAAGTGTAAACTGGTTGTTTGACTTTGAATTGATTCTACTAATAGTGAATTTCCTTCCTGGCTTGGTAGCCCCTAGATGTAGGTGATGTTGCACCGAACTGGGTAAACAATTACTGTGTTATTTATCTTTCTGCATTTACAATTCTGCACAATTTAAATGGTTAGATAAATAGGTGTGTCAGCCTACTGATGTCACAACAGACGTCATGATGTTGGTCATGACATTGGGACAATTTAAAGAAATTTAAATTGGTCATGATCTGTCCTCTTCCTTGTTGAGTAGAGATCAATGTTCTTGGGACATATGAGATCTGCATACCAGAATTTCAGTGGCATTCAACATTGTTATTGAATTATAAACACCAATTACGGGTTACACGATTGAGAGAAAGTGAGATGGGTTCTCATATTTATGGGGATTTCTAAATAGAAAATCATAGGGTAGTATTAGGAAGAGGTTTTAAACAACAAAGAGTTTGTTGTTGTTTGTAAGACTAAATGTACTAAAGTATTGATAATGAATTTCCTTTCTTGGATAGAGTGCCCTTCAGACATAGGCATTGTTTTCACCAAACTGGGTTATCAATTATTATGTTCTTTAGCGTTTTTCTGCTCCATCATCTTGTAAAAGCTAAGACATTATTCATTATTGTCATACTGGTTTAACTTGTCAAACCAGTTATCCAGGACATCACGTTCGATGTTTGTCCTCTATGGATTAGAATTTCAGGGGTCTTCTTCGAATTGGAAAATTTTGGTGGTCCCTCCTAATAAGAGGGTGTGCCATACATTCAGAGGGTACTCTATCCCTTTCTACTCTTGCATCTTTGAGAAATTAGGAGTATGACTCTCCCCTCCCCCCCACCTTACTTATTTTGAAAATGAGGTGTTGGATCATCTTCACGTTCCTCCAACGCAAATTCATCCTTGTGATTGGGCCTTTGTGAGGGTCTTCCAATATTGGTATAATATTAGGGGAATATTGATTCATCTTCCCTAAATATATTCTTCCA
This sequence comes from Lathyrus sativus, assembly GCA_963859935.3. NCBI lineage: Eukaryota > Viridiplantae > Streptophyta > Magnoliopsida > Fabales > Fabaceae > Lathyrus > Lathyrus sativus. The sequence continues at coordinate 582,268,350 of OZ012741.1, read as the reverse complement.
TTTCTTTGAAGTTAATCCTATTTCCAAGATTCGAGGTTGTAAGCTCGTTTAATTTCGCTAATTGAAAAATAAGGTTTCCCGTGTTTACATTGACAGTTGGAAGAATTTTAAATAATTTTATTTCCTGGTTTCCCATCTTTCTCCTCTTGCTCATAACAAGTTCTGCACCATTTCTTTTATTTCTTTTGCTCCGACAGCCTATTATGAATGTATGAGGCAATTTTGATCCTCCAATCACTTTTCTCAAAAAGCTAAAGATTATTACATTTTGTATGAATCTCTTACCAATGTAAAAAGGTTATGAAGGAAATTTTGCTTTTATTTTCTAACATGGAAATACCTTGTCACGACATTGCTGAGGCAAATGAGAGGAGAAAATGTTTTGGTATAACTCCATCCTTTCTTTATTTGAGATATACACCTTCAAGTATTATCTTACTTGTTAATTACCTTATTTTTATAGATTATCTCAAAAAGAAAGACCCATTTGATGAGTGTATCGCTCCTATGCTAAATTTCAGAGCTCTCTTAGTTGCGTCTACATCTTCGGAGGGACAGAGTCAGGAGAGTCAAAATCGTCCTACTAATAATAATCGGGGTAAAGTAGGTTTTCGGGGAAGTCCTGTGAAGAATAAAAATTCAAAATAGTTTTTTCCTGCTCCTAGTATCCATTTGGGGGATACTCCAACTTATTTTCCTTTTGTGACGTTTGGTCATTTGCCTCGAACCGCACATGAGATAAAGAGGTGAGCATTGTTCGATGACTATGAGCAGATTCATGAGCTCACCACTGTTGGAAAATCCAATTTCCTAGCAGAATCAACTTATCAAGTCCTCAGAGTTGTTCCCCTTTTATCTCAGCTCACGATTGGTCACATAAATCTTATATTTTCCCATTCCTCTTATTGAGAGGCCTAGAATCTGAAAGCTCGCTATAACCTGGTCGAGGCTAAAGTGTTTAGCTTTGAGAGAGAATGTTTCGTATTGTGTACTTGTTTGAATAGATTTTCCTCTCTTTTAGAAGAAGTTAAGTAACCTAGATCTCTTGTTACCTTGGGTGGTTACATAAAAAAAACTTGAGAATTTACTTGAAGAGAAGGATCAGGGTGCTTTGTAGAATGAACTTGAATAAGAATTTTTGTCTCACGTGATTTAGAGCCTCATATCAGAACTTGAGGAAAAGAATATTGGTCATGATAAGGACCTAAGGGCCCTCCAAGAAAAACGAGACACCCAGAGTATCCAGTTGTAGAATGTGTTTGGAGATATTCTAAAAGAGGTTGTCTTCTCTAATATTTTAGGCTAGCTGGAGTCCCTAGTGTCGGGACTCCAGGATTTTCATAATTCTTTTTCTTTAATATGATTTTTGTGTAACTTACAATATTGATATGTCAAGTGAATTTTGTTTCTTTGTTCGCATTGTTGTAATCCAGTTTGTTGTAGTTAGCATTTTTGGGTGCCACTTCACCCAATAGTGAAGCTCGGATCCATCAAGAACTGGTAATATATTTGAATTGTGCTCTGCATCACAGAGGACCGTACCCCTTCCAAGAGTAGGATCCTCGTTCTTTCCCTCAAGGTATGACTCAGATCGAGGTGGACGTCTCTGAGCTCCACCAACTAACACCCTTTGGATTGGCTACATCCAATGGGAATGCAACAGCTACACATCGATGCATGTAATTCGTTTTAAGTCATATAAGATACACAATAATATTTTTTGTCTGTATCAATTACACAGAAATGTGTGGAATTTCCATTTTTTATTATCCTATGATATGAGAAATAGAAAAGTCGCAATAAGAGGACAATAACAAGAAAATAGTTGTATTCATACCAGATTCACTTAGTTACATAGAAATGGAATTAAAATGAATCATTAACTATAATACCTCTTCAACTTAGCGATGTTCCATGTCCTTGGTATGTGTTCTCCTTCGAGGGATTCTAGAATATATCCCCATCTCTCGGTGCCAGCTTTCACTTAGAATGGGCCTTCCTAATTAGTGATTAATTTTACATCTCATTCATTTTTATTTTTGATGTCCACCCTCTGAAGTACTAAATGCCCGGAGTGGAATTCTCGGGACAAGACGCGATGGTTGTACTTTAAAGTTATGATTTGTTTAACAATGATATTGGTGAAAGCGGTTACCATTCTCTTTTCTTTGAAAAGTCTATTTTTCTCTATGATAGCTTTTTAGATACCTTTTGATGGTAATGGATGGTTTATCCTCCAGCTCATATCTATGTTCTCAACCGAGATAATTACCTCTATCCCATATGTTAAATGAAAAGGAGTTTCTCCTATGGTAGAATATGGTTTAGTACAGTAAGCCCACTAGACATGTGGTAGTTCGTCAGCCCAATTATCTTTGATTTTTTACAATATCTTCTTCTAGCCTCTTACTATTACTCGATTGGAAGCCTTGGCTCAGAATTTTGTTTGTGAATGCTCTACTGATGAAAATTTTTATTTTATTCTCAATTCTTCCATGAGGCTTTTTATCTTTTGTCTATGAATTGTGTTCCATCATCTATGACAATGGCTTTAGGCACTTCGAACCTAGCTAGTATGTTGATATTAGCTAATGCCTTGGCTTCGATCCATTTAGTGAAATAGTTAATAACAACAATAAGATATTTGAGTTTCCTCAGTGCCAGAGAAAAAGGGTCATGTATATCCATTCCTACTGCATGTGGGGCCTAGGATGCCTACCATAGGAGCATGTTAATGAGTCATAACACTCTTAATTTCATCTTCAAGGATAAACCTCCGAAGGATTTTGTCGGCACCTCTCTTAAAAAGCAGAGGCTCATCCCAATAGTAATGTTCCAAATCAGAGGAAATTTTCTTTTTGCGTTGTTAGTTTAAATCCTGAGGTAAGACTCTGGCAGTAAGTTAGTTGAAAAAGTCGGCATACCAAGGCGATTCCTCTCCAATCAATGCAAACAGCTTGTCATCTAGGAAAGAGTCATCAAGAGGTAACTTTTCCCCTTTCAGATCACTGAACTTGGACAAGTGATCAACGACCATATTTTTTGTCCCTTTCTCATCTCTTATCCCAATATCAAACTCATGCAGTAACAAGATCCATCTAATAAGCCTAGTATTAGCATCCTTTTTGCTTAAAAGATATCTAATGGTCCCATGATCCATATAGACCATGACCACTAGTTCTTTCTCGGTGATCTCATAATTTGTTTGCGCCTCATCTAGAGTCTTACTAGCATAATAAATAGCATGCATCTTGTTATCTTTTTTCTAACGTAACATCGTGCCTACTATGTAATTGTCGCTTGCGCGAAAATAAGGTGCCGGCATGACAGAAGAGTCGCCACCTTTCGTTATTTATCCCTCAGAGCGGGAAAGGAAACGATCGGAAAAACCTGACGAATAAGGGTAAGACAAGGTCGTCGCAACCATTGTCTGGGTTCGGGAGTCGGTTACGCAAGGGGAAGGTATTAGCACCCCTCACGTCCGTCGTACTCGACGGGATCCTCGCTTGTTTGTTTACTTGGACGAGTTGGTTTTAATCTATCTACCTATCAAGGCTGGCTGAAAAAGAAAAGAAAAATGACTCGGCAAAGCGTCGCACTTTATGCCTACGTATTCTCATCAGAGAATGAGAAATCAGAGTCAACGTAGTTCGGCTAACTACGGGTGAAGGTGGGGAAGGTTGCTCGCTAGGACGTCGCATCCTATGCCTACGTACTTTCATCTGGTATGAAAGATCAGAGCAAGCGTAGTTCGGGAAACTACGGGTTATCTCCTAAAAGAATTGTTTTTTATTGTGTTTGCGATTTCAACCGCACTAGAGACTATGACCTGAGAGTGAATGCGTCGCATGTCACCCAAAGGGTACCATACTAAACATCCAGACTGTGGAAAAGAAACTCTCCCACAATCCTTTCTCAGATAGCTTAAGGCTCGTAACGTACGAAAGAAATCATTCATGATTACTGTATCTTAAACTGTTTCGAGATGAGAAGAGAACAGGCCCAACTAGGAGGGAGACTACCAAGTCCTACTGTTATCATGCCATGGATTCATCCTATGGTTGAGGTTTGAACAGGGAACTCCTAGATGTTGTCATGCATAGGTTTCAACCTAAAAGTCTATCATCAAATCCTCGTCAGAGGAAATGAGAGTCCTAAGGGATCATATCAATGATACACCAAAACAGACAAAAGCATCAGCTTTAACAGTAAAATGCATGCAATGCAAGTGAGGGAGGAAATGTGTGTGGGGCTTCAGCCTCCACAAGCTCGTCTCGACCTCAAGCCAGTCATGAAATAACAGTAATCATACTGAAATAAACAACATGCTATCAAGCAAAAACAGTAAATTGTAATCATACAGACAGGAGAAATGAAATGCTGTCAAGCAAAATAAACACATGGGCAAGGGAGCTGGGCCCTACCGAATACCCGCAAGCAAAGCCAAGCAATAACAATACAATCAGATGCACTCATGCTCTTAGACTGAACTTATTCTAAATGTGCTTAATCTAATGCAGCAGACAAGTCAGACAAAACACACAATACATCAAAGAAAACAGAAGAAAGCCTCGGCTCCTTCAGCAGCAACCCAGTCTTCAGACTTCAGAGATCACTTGCTTTCCAGGTATCAACCCTACAACATGAGTACCAACTCATCTTCTCCCTTGAGCTTCAGCTCCTTTGATCAGCTCTACCTTCAGGCTTCACTATCTTCAGGGATCTTCAGGCATCAATTTGATCTTCACAGAGTCTTCAGACTTCAATAATCTTCAAGGAATCATCCTCTTCAAGGCCTCAGCTTCTATCTTCAATGGCTCCAATGCTCCAGCAAACAAGATTCAGTCAACAAGATGAGTGGGGGATGTTACAGTACTCACTGACTTCCAAAGGATGCCATTGAGGACTTAACATCAAAGGAGAGGCTCTCTCAAAGTTCTACCTTATGGGCAAGGTCACTAATCCCTCCAAAGGAGAGAGGTGAATACCCTTAAGGGACTCTGTGTCATAGAGAAGGAAGGAGGTGAACAAAACACTCCTTGTTTATTGAACAAAGTATTCTATCTGGGGCTCTGCCTATGCACCTATAAACCTATAAACAAAACAACAAAAGCTATGCTAAACTCCTCTGCAAGGTCTTCAAAGCTCCCATGATGATCCACAAGGTCTTCAACTCAATCTTCCAAGCTCACACACTCAAAGGAGAAGGAAAGAAAACACAACAATACAACTTATGCCTCCAAGCAACACACATACTATCCATACCTTCAAAAATCTATGAAAAATACTAAAACACCATGCAATATTCTAGTAAAATTCTAGGGGATTCTATACATACTTACCCTTAACCCATATATTCCCCATACACTAATTTGGCCTATAAACCCCAAAACAAATTTGTTCAAGTCTACCTACACAACCTAAAACCCTAATTAGAGCACCTAAATGTCCAACAATCAAACTACATCACATTTAATTTCTAAAATCCTAGTATAAAAACCAGAGACTCCTAACGCCTATATCTAATTGCACAAAAAAGAATGGGGTCAAAATATGGTGGGAAACTCAAGAACAAAAATATGCAAAATCATGTATGAACTAAAAACAATTAAAAAGGCATTAAAAGGGAAAATACATGAAAAATAGCAAATAAAAAATAAAATGGCATTTTTATTTTTTATAAATTTCTAGACATTTAAATGAGTCTATAGCAAAAACAAGAATTGAAAAATATTGATTTTTCATTTTATTAGGAATTTTTGAAGATTAAAAAGAAATGAAAGAAAATTAAAAGAAGTAAAGTGAAAGGGGGTGCGAAAAGAAGGGCCAGATGGTTATATCAATTGGGCCAGCGCATGCGGGGGTGCAGAAAGCATTCTGAGCCCAAAGCTCAACTTAAGTGGAACGCTGCGTTCCATTAAGTTCAATTTTCCCTCCGTTTCTGAGTTTAATTTCCAACCGTGCGATGAGGTCTTCAGTCAACGATTGCTAGCCTGATCCAACGATGCACACGCGTCTTCAACCTTAAGACAAGAAGCTAGGGTTTTGGAACCTCCATGGAAGCCATGCACGTATACACTTCAAGCTCTCTGTTCTCTCTCCACAAGCCATAATTCATCACGATGTAAACATCAAAATCGTTCAGAATCTCTCCCTCTACAAGACTGTGGTCATAGTATGTTTTAAAACTCAATGTAACTCTCAATCCGATCGTGACAAGTCCTTGGTTCACTTGAAATGCACTGCAACTTATCATCATAATTCTTGCTCCAACCTATACTAATCTAACCTACACGTTATGGTGATCATTCTAAACTACAAAACTAAGTTCATCATGCACTAACCTACGAGTTTCAGATCCAAACAGTTTTAACACCCTGCTATGAACTATCACCAATTTGCACTAAACTAACCAGAAATGATCCTCTATCATTCTACATCACATCTAAACTAACAACCTAATGTAAAACTATCTAAATCAAGCTAATGAAAGTAATTTGCACCTGGAGCAAAATCTTGGAGATGTTGATGAAGCTCGTGGATCTGATGCTTTGGATGCTTGGATCTTGATCTACTATTGCTACACTCAATTCTGTTTGCAAAACCTTGACGAATCTTGCCTTGAATCTTGAGATCTACTTGAATTTGCAGCTTGTATCTTGATGAAGAAAGTGCACGAAATTGAATCAATTGCAATCAGAACTTGGTTGAATTCTACTCCATGATGATGGTTGAATATGGTGAAATCAATATTGATGATGATTGATGAAGGTTTTGTGAAATTGGGATGAAATTGCAATGAGAGAGAATGAGAGAATTTGTGAAGTGTTTGCCAAAAAATGAGAATCCAACCCTTGCTCAATTTTCATTTCATGATTATATAGCACTCAATGGAAGTTTCCAGAACAATCTTGCACTTTCCCTTGCATTCCAAGCTTGATCCAATTTTGTTATGTTTCTTTAATCATAAGTAACCTTAAGTAACTTTTATTTTTTTCACTAAACTCAAAAATGTGCTTGAACCATTGTCTTTATAATGTCTTTTAGACTCAAAATCATATATTGGATGACCCCATTTGGATTTATAGATCTCCCAAACCAATTTTCAAATTCAACTTTTCAAACTTATAAGCCATTTTTAGTTCATTTTTGACCAATCATGCAAATCCATGCTATGAGCTTTTCCAACAATTCATGACCTTCTTTATAGACTTAAAATCACATTTTGAACAACTTTCATGTTTTGAGTTTTTCCATTTGAGGCTTGGAAATAGGAGATATGGCCTTTGCTTAAAAATGACCTATAACTAACAAATGACCAAAATACCCCTGTCTTGTTCAAACCATAAGTTGAGTTCCACAAATCCTATCAAGGACTTCTACCACTAAAATTAAAGCTAAGAAGATGCCCTCCAACATTCATGTTGACCAAGAAATCATAGGAACCATCCTACTAGGGCAAAAGTTGTCTGCAAGTTGGGTGACTTTCAAGGACCCAGATTCACACACCTCAACTGACCTGTAATTTGTCAAAACCATAACTTGAGCTCTGCAACTCCTATCAAGGACTTCCACCACTCAAATTAAAGCTAAGAACAAGCTCTACAACATTAATGTTATGGGGAAGATGAGATATCAATCACATCTAGAGCTAAAACTGCCTGGAAGATAGGGATCAAACTAGGGTTTTTTCACTGCCAATCCTCAGAAACCCTAACTCAAAACTTCTCCAACTCCTCAATCATGATGAGTTGGCCTAGGAATCATCTTTATAACATATCCATACATCATTCCATGATCTCATGGCCCCTGGATTAGGTCTCAACCTTCTCCAAATTTTCAGTTAATCTAGGGTTGACTCAGTCAAAACCCTAATTCTACCATTCATGGTTGAATCTTCTGAACTCTTGCATAGTGACTTCTCTGGGCTTCATGATGGCTATCAAGACATCTCATAATCTTTCTCAAAACATCAAGTTCATTCTCAAAGTCTCAGAATCATCTGAGGAGCACCCACAACTCTCAAGCTATGAAGCACACAACCAATTCCTCTGAAGATCTTTTGAACTGTCTGATGAAGGTATCAACTTTCAAACACTAGATGGATAAATAATTGTTGGTCAAATTTTGGGGTGCAACAGCTGCCCCTATTTAAACGGCTTGAACCTGACTGGGCGAGAAGCGAACGGCTCTCACCCAATCAAGGTGCGAGACGATTGAATACCGGTAAACCCGAAAATTTGCCAACTGCACGAGCACACGGTACTCTGCGGGGAGAAAATCTTCGAATATTGCAATGCTAGCTGCACGACCGCTAGCTGGAGAGATACTGATCTGACATTGCCGTCAGTCATCCATATTAATCTTTTGATATTGCCTTCAGACAACCACAACACCCAACATTGCCGCTGGAGGACTAACCTATCCAACATCGCCGCTTGAACACCAAATCACCTGACATCTCCGCTGGAGAAAATACATCTCTGAATAAAGTACCCCGCATCGCCGCTGGAGAACTGCATCTGACAGAATACCCCGCATCGCCGCTGGAGAACTAAAGGATCTGCATCATCTAACATCGCCGTCAGAAGACTGGATCACCTTGACACGCCCAACATCGCCGCTGGAAAACTGAATCTGACATCGCCGTCGGAAACAAACATCCTCTTAGAGACACTCGACATCGCCGTCGTACAAACATCATCTTTACTGGGGATTTAAAGAGTCTGACCTCGCTGTCAAACAAACATAATTTGACCTCGCCGTCGAACAAACATCCAACCTCGCCGCCGGACACATTCAACATCGCCGTCGAACCAATCATAATCTGACCTCGCCGTCAGACAACATTCAACCTCGCCGTCGAACACAAACATGCTCTGACCTGGGGTTCACCCCTGGTAAATGGAATAAAAGGTACACTCGCGTATTTGAAACTACTCCGCTGGGAATGAGAGACTTAACCGAGCACACTCTGATCTGGGGTTCACCCTCAGAACCATAACGAACATCGGAATACTACTGCACACTGCCCGCCGTAGAACTTCAACATTAAAGACATATGAAACCCTGGCCCCTGGCCACTCCAGATCCGCTGGAAAAAATATTCAAGTATTTCCGGATATAAATGGAACCCTGGCCCCTGGCCATTCCAGCTTCAGCTAGAAAGAACATCCTTGGCCTTTAAGGATGTAAACTTTGCCCGTCGGCAACTCTGCAGGAGGTATCTTCGACTTCAGTCTAAAGAAATGGTCCTTGGCCTTCAAGGATACATGGATATGCCTTCAGGCAACTCCGCCTCTGCTGTAGAGCATCCGAGACTTCAGTCAGGGATATACTTCGGCCTTCAGTCCGAAAAATGAATCCTAGGTCATTCATGACCTTGGGGATAACCTTGCCCTCAGGCACCTTCGCTTCAGCTTAGGAAAATTGTGACTTCAGTCAGAGAAATGGTATCCCGAGCCATTCATGACTCTTCGGGGATTCAAACACTTTGCCTTCAGGCAAAACTTCGCTTCAGCTGGAGAAACATCTTCGACTTCAGTCAGACGAAACACTATTCACTAGATCGCGATCAATCATCACCTCAGGACAACTGACTTGGTCTTCAGGCCAACACGGATCACTTTGCTATGTCTACAAGCTTTTAAACTCTGTCTTCAGCCACCCATTGATTCATCAACCAGGAAATTTGAACTCACAGGAACCTTCTGATACCGCCCTCAGGCGTTTACGAAGTCAATCTTTAGATTAGACATTACTGTCGGAGCAGACATATCACGCTGCTAAGGACTTCAAGAATCATCTCGAACAAACAGCTCCGTCGGGCACCTTCAAGAATCATCCTGAACCGATAACCATTCTGGAGACTTTATTCTGCGGGGTATTCCAGGAATCTTCCTGGGCAACTCTTGCTGGGGACGCTATTGGGGAACTCAAGCATCATACTAGGCGAACAACTCGGGAAGCTGTACCGAGGTCTTAAGAATCATCTTAAGCAAACGGCTCTGCTGAGGGATTCGAGAATCATCTCGAACTGAAGACTTCGCTGGGGATCTCAAAAATCATCTTGAGCGAGCGACTGTGGGGATCACACCGGGGTCTCGGGAATCATCTCAAGGAAGCGACCTTGTTGGGGAGAATATCAGGGATCGTCCTGAGCAACTGGTCTCTTGGTGGAACACCTGTAAGACAAGAATGATAGTAACCTAGATCATGCTTATGATGCATATGCTTCTGCGCTATGCCCCACACGGTGGGAATGATATGCGTTTATGCTAAATGCTGTGCAATCATGCACAATGCTATGCAACGTTAAATGCCATGCAGTGTTAAATGCTATGCAGTCATGCACAATGATGCGATCCCGTCAGCAAAATAAATGCTGGGAGGAGGAAATCCTTCTGTCAAGGATACAAGCACTACTCAGGTAGAGGAATTATCCTGCTGAGGCGAACGTGGACATGCCAATATTAATCAGGCTCTGTCTGGGGAAATGATCTTCCATTGACTGCTGCAGGGAAAACAACTTCAGTTGATCTGCTGCGGGGGGACGAAGCTCTACGAGAACTCGGACCTGCGGGTATCCATCGCGAGAATAAACTGCGCGGCCGTCTCGGCTACTCTTCTAGGGAGGATAACTCTGTGGGGAAACGACTTCAGCTGCTCAACACTCCACTGGGGAAAAACCAATCATGATCTGATCAACTTCCAAGGACTCGGCTCTCTTGGACATCTGCAAACTCGGCTGAGGAAGGAGAAGTCATTCTGCTTCGCTGGAGAGTACGCGACCCTGGGGAGATACAGCATCAGCTGTTCAACATCTGCTAGGGAAAACCCACTCATGGTCCCAACTGCTTCCAAGGATTCTGCTCTTCCGCGGACTCAGCCGGGGAGAGAACTCATTCTACTTCACTGGAGAGTACGACTCTTGTGCGGAATTTCAATTTCGCCGGGGAAGAAAGAATCATCTGACTTCGGGGGAGAGTACAACTCTGCAGGGGAATACAACATCAGCTGTACCAACATTCTACTGGGGAAGAGGGAATCATCCATCTTCAGGAGAGAACATGACTCTGGTGGGGAATCTCGATTCCGCTGGAGACTTTACTGGAGAAACACGAGCTCCGGCACCCGAACACTTCTATGAAATCTGCACTTGTGACCCGGTGCTGGGGAAGACATCATTCTTCGGTGCTTGACTCAGGTGATGGGGTGACGTTCCTTCAGGATGCGTCTGCTTGGGGAAAAGAATCATCTCTGCGTGGGGAGACATATCAATGCTCACTATTCTGATTCTGATTCTACGGAGGAGAGACTACTGAACTCTGCTGGAGAAGGAGGACTCGCCCTGCTTCGGGGATACGCACGGCATATCCTCTGGAAGGTGCTACACCTGCAACAACACAAACAAACAAGACAAGATTCCCTCCTCAAAGGGTCCTATCCAGGTTATTATCTCGTGACAATATTCAGTTAATCAATTGTTTCAACAATCAATGGGCCTAGGCCCGCAAGTTTATGTATGCGCATTTTATCAAAAAAAACATCGGCGTTTTCATTCGCAAACAAAACAGATAAATGCTAAACAGACAAGTAGAATTGCTGAATAATGTGCATTTTATTGATGATGAACCCCTGAACGGGCAAAAATGTTTTACAACAGAGGCAAGCTCCTGGAATGAGGAAGCCGCGCAAAAAAAAAAAAAAAAGAAAACATAAATATACATCAGTATATACAAATGTTGGCAACGAGGCGTAGACGGACACCATGAGTTGATCCCTCTAAGACCCACTCGACTTTGATACTTCTCCGATGCTCCAGCTTTGGAAGAGATTGATTCAGATAAACGGCCCTCAGGTCTTCCGAACCACTAAACAGTGAAAGTCCATACGCGGTACGCAGTCATTTGCTTATTCAAATCCCTAACTTTTGCGTGAACCGCCCTTTACGGGTTTTCAGTTCACCGAGATACCCTTTTTTGCCGAAGCCGCCCAGTGTAGGTTTTCGACTTCGCGGGTGTACATTTTTTCAATATATCCCTAATTTTTGCCCGAACCTTTTATTCTGTTTTTGGTTCGCCGGGATGCCCCTTTTTTTGCCTGGACTCTTTCTTTTTTGTCCAGCGGGTCTCTTTCAAGCAAAGTATTTTTTAACTGCGTCCGCGTTCACCGGGGATGCAAAATCTTCACCATCCATCGTGGATAACAACAAAGCTCCTCCTGAGAAGACCTTGCTGACGACATACGGCCCTTCGTAATTCGGAGTCCACTTGCCCCGGTGATCGGAGTGTGGCGGAAGAATCTTCTTCAGGACGAGATCACCCGTCTGAAAGCTTCTAGGACGCACCTTCTTATCATAAGCTTTCTTCATTCGGCTTTGGTACAGACGACCAAATGCAATCGATGCTAACCTCTTCTCGTCCATCAGGCTGAGTTGGTTCAAGCGATTCGTAATCCATTCTGCCTCGTCGAGTTTCACATCAACCAAAACTCGCAAAGAAGGAATCTCCACTTCTAACGGTAGGACAGCTTCCATACCGTACACCAAGGAGAAAGGAGTTGCCCCGGTCGACGTACGCACCGTCGTACGATAACCGTGCAAGGCAAACGGCAGCATCTCGTGCCAATCTTTATACGTCACAACCATCTTTTGAACAATCTTCTTGATGTTCTTGTTGGCCGCTTCAACAGCGCCATTCATCTTCGGCCGGTAAGGAGATGAGTTGTGGTGTTCAATCTTGAAGCTCTGGCACAGCTCCTTCATCATCTTGTTATTCAAATTCGAACCATTATCAGTAATGATCCGCTCGGGGATTCCATAGCGACAGATGATGTCCTTCTTTATGAATTTAGCAACCACCTGCTTGGTCACATTAGCGTACGAGGCTGCCTCCACCCATTTGGTGAAGTAGTCGATAGCTACCAGAATAAAACGATGACCATTAGACGCAGTGGGCTCGATCTTGCCTATCATGTCGATGCCCCACATGGAGAACGGCCAAGGGGAGGACATGACATTCAATGGGCATGGCGGCACATGAACTTTATCAGCATAAATCTGGCATTTGTGACATTTCTTCGCGAATCTGAAGCAATCCGACTCCATCGTCAGCCAGTAATACCCTACTCTCAGGATCTTTCTCGTCATGGCATGCCCGCCGGCGTGCGTACCAAATGTGCCCTCATGGACTTCCTCCATGAGCATACTTGCTTCTTTCTCATCTACACATCTGAGTAGCACGAGATCGTGGTTTCTCTTATACAACACTCCATCAGGATTGAGATAAAAGTTTCCAGATAGCCTCCTTAGAGTCTTCTTATCCTGGTTTGACGCACCCGCAGGATACTCCTTAGTCATAAGGAAGGTCTGGATGTCGTGGAACCATGGCTTGCCGTCAGCGGCATCCTCGATTGCGAAGACAAATGCTGGCCTATCAAGACGCGAAAGCACAATTCTTGGAGCCTCATTCCAATAATTGACTTTATACATTGAAGCCAACGTGGCTAAGGCATCAGCCATTTGATTTTCAGCCCTGGGTACATGATGGAGTTCCACTCGATCGAAGAACGGAAGCAGCCTCCTGGCATAATTCATGTACGACACTAAATTCGCTTAACGAGTTTCCCACTCCCCTTTAATCTGATTGATTACAAGCGTTGAGTCACCATATATGTCTAGGTTCTTGATTCTCAAGTCAATTGCCTCTTCTAGACCCATAATACATGATTCATACTCGGCTTCGTTGTTGGTAACTGAAAACGTCAGTCTCGCAGTAAACGGGATGTGGGATCCGTGAGGAGTAGTGATGATAGCCCCGATACCACTTCCATAGGAATTAACCGCTCCGTCGAATATCAACTTCCACTGAGACTTCCTATCTGGCCCCTCATCGGGCAATGGCTCATCGCAATCCTTTGCTTTGAGAAACATAATGTCCTCGTCAGGGAATTCGAACTTCATCGGCTGGTAGTCTTCGATTGGCTGTTCGGCAAGGTAATCAGACAATACGCTTCCCTTAATGGCTTTCTGAGAAACGTACTGAATATCATATTCTGTTAACACCATTTGCCATCTGGCAATCCTGCCCGAAAGAGCCTGCTTCTCGAAGACGTACTTGATCGGATCCATCTTCGAAATCAGCATAGTGGTGTGGTTGAGCATATACTGTCGTAGACGTTTGGCAGCCCAGGCTAATGCACAACACGTCTTCTCCAGCATCGAGTATCGAGATTCACACTCAGTGAACTTTTTACTCAAATAATAAATGGCATGCTCCTTTCTGCCCGTCTCGTCGTGCTGACCGAGAACACACCCCATACTATTCTCCAGAACCGTCAGGTACATGATTAATGGTCGTCCAGCCATTGGGGGTATCAGTATTGGAGGTTCTTGAAGATACTGCTTTATTTTGTAGAACGCCTTCGGGCAATCCTCATTCCAAGTAACCGCCTGATCTTTCTTTAAAAGCTTGAACATCGGTTCACAAGTGGCCGTGAGCTGAGAGATAAACCTTGCAATGTAGTTTATTCGGCCCAGGAAACCACGAACTTCTTTCTCTGTTCTCGGCGCTGGCATTTCTTGGATAGCTTTTATTTTCGCAGGATCAACTTCAATACCTCGTTCGCTAACGATAAACCCCAATAACTTTCCGGATCGCACTCCGAAAGTGCACTTGTTAGGATTCAGCCTCAGCCTGAACTTCCTAAGCCTTTCAAACAGCTTCGACAAATTGACCAGATGCTCTTCCTCCGTTTGGGACTTTGCAATCATGTCATCAACATAGACCTCGATCTCCTGATGAATCATATCATGAAACAAAGTTACCATTGCTCGCTGGTAAGTGGCCACTGCGTTCTTCAGACCGAAGGGCATTACCTTATAGCAGAATGTGCCCCAGGGGGTAATAAACGTTGTTTTCTCCATGTCCTCCGGTGCCATCTTAATCTGATTGTAACCGGAGAAGCCATCCATGAACGAGAACACGGAAAACTGGGCTGTGTTGTCGACCAGCACATCGATATGAGGCAACGGGAAATCATCCTTAGGGCTCGCCCTGTTCAAATCCCGATAATCGACGCACATGCGTACCTTACCGTCCTTCTTCGGTACAGGCACTATGTTGGCGACCCACGGAGGGTAAGTGGTAACGGCTAGAAATCCTGCGTCCAACTGCTTCTGGACCTCTTCTTTGATTTTTACAGCCATGTCTGGTCTCGTCCTCCTGAGCTTCTGCTTGACTGGAGGGCAATCTTCCCGCAACGGCAAGCGATGAACCACGATATCAGTGTCAAGTCCGGGCATATCCTCATATGACCAAGCAAAGACGTCACTATACTCTCGAAGCATCTCGACCAGTCTATGCTTGACATCATTCTGCAGCGCAGCCCCTACTCTGACATTTCTGACGAGCTCCTCAGAACCCAGATTTACAATCTCAATATCCTCCTCGTGAGGCAGAATAACCTTCTCCTCTTGTCTCAACAAGCGGGCCAATTCTTCCGGAAGGTCTTCGTCTTCATCAATCTCATCCTCGGCTTGATAGATCGGGCAATCAAAGTCGTAGTGAGCCGTAGAGGGTCCAGAGTCGATGTCGTCTGTTACGTGGATCCTGCAATAACAAGGGTTAAGTTTAAAGCAGGAATATGCAGGTTAGCACGAACCTCGTTGCCATTTTGTTGTTTTTCGACATAAACATAAAATAGGAATAACAGAGAACAAAATATTTGGTTACGAAGAAAACGCCTTTTATTTATTAACAAAATGCATACACATAATCCAACAAGGCCCTGACAGTAAAACCACTATGCCCCGGGCAGGACATAGGGCTGTACAAAGATTGTAAAAAGCAAAACATTACTCTTCACTTGTCAGCTTGATAATCTCCTTGATGGTCCAATTGCGGAGGCGCTCGCCCGGCTTGCTCGGTTGAATCCAGGCGTCAAGATCGCAATCACTGTCTCCGCTGTCCTCCGATGCAGCGTTGATACTCTCGAAAATTACTCCCCCCTTGGTGAATAAGATCGGCCCTTTCCCACGAGACGAGCTGCCAGAAGAAGATGAAGCTTCAGCTCCAGGAGAATATCCCAATCCAAACTTATCCTGTTTGATTGGTATATCCAAGACATGCCCCCAGCCTGGGGTGGAACCGGCTTCGACAACGGCCCGAGCTTCCTTAAACGAGGAGAGGTTCAACTCTTGCTTCTCTGCGACGACAGGAGCTACTTCTTTCACCCTGACGGTTTCAAATGCTTGGCAGAGCGTTTCATGGATCTCGCCATCCATTTCAACGTATTTAAAGGACGACAGGTGGCTCACCATGATGTCCTCTTCACCACAGACTGTTACTATGCTGCCCCGACGGCATATTTAAGCTTCTGATGCAGCGTGGACGTCACGGCACCAGCAGAATGGATCCATGGCCGACCTAAGAGGCAACTATAGGCGGGCATGATATCCATGATATAGAAAACCGTATTGAACGTCTCTGGACCAACTTGAATTGGCAGGGTCAACTCTCCGAAGACGTGGCGCTTGGTCCCATCAAAGGCCTTCACCACCAGGTCACTGGGCGTGCACAGCAATCCACGGGTATCCAACTTCATCAGTGCCTTCTTCGGCAGCACATTAAGCGAGGAACCCGTATCCACCAGGACATGTGACATAATTGTGCCTCTGCACTCTATCGAGACGTGCAAGGCGCTGTTGTGATCTCTTCCTTTAGGAGTCAGCTCCAGGTCTGTAAATCCCAGCCCATTACCAGCATTAACATGGGCCACCACTTCCTCGAGTTGATTTACTGATATCTCCTGCGGCACGTATGCAGCATTCAACACCTTCAGTAATGCGTTGCGGTGCGCTTCAGAACACAGCAACAAGTTAATAATCGAGATCTTTGACGGAGTCTGATGAAGATGATCTACAATTTTGTAGTCACTCTTCTTGATTAGTCGCATGAACTCTTCAGCATCTTTAACTAGCAAGTCTTTTTCTGCCTCAGCAGGGACCTCTTCAACAGCTTTACCTTTACCCTTATCCACGGCGTCAGCTCGGACCACTTTCTCTGCTGCAACCTCCGCTGGCGCAAATACTCTACCGCTCCTAGTGATACCACTGACTTCAGTAAGATTCTGCACAGTTGATCCTGTAACACCCATTTTAATTATTTAGTCACTTTATTATTATTTTAAAAATTATATGTTGGTGTGCCCTTTGGTGGGGGTGTATTTGATGATGTTTGGTGGGTGTCCCTAATGTGGGAGGACTATTGGTGATATTTTGGTGTGAAATATAGTAATATAGAAATAATAGTAACATTGGTGGGGGTGTTATTATTATTATTATATTTATTATATTTGTTACTATTATTAATATTATTATTATTTTGGTGAAATAATAATATTAGTATTATTATATTATTATTATATTATTTTTATTAATATTATTATTATTATTGGTGTGATAATATTATTATTATTATAATTATAATTATTGTTGGGTGTATCACTATTATTATTATTATGTTGAATATTACTATAATATTATAATAGTATTATATTATATTATATTATTATTATTATCATTATAATGATTATTATAATTATTATTATTAGAATTATTATTGGGAATATTAGTGGTTGGAATAAGTAAAATAAGAGGTGAAAGAGTTATTGGGAAGTTAGAATGGAAATATGAAAAGTCACGATAGAAACCGTGAGGAAGGAAATATGAAGGGGTAGCAAGGAGATATTAGAAAAATTGGAATGGAGAGGAAAGGGATTACCATAGGCGTGGGATATTGGTGTGATAATAATAATAGTATTATTATTATTATTATTATTACTATTATTATTATTAGTGTTATTATTATTATTATTATTAAAAGTATTATTATGATTATTGGAGAGATAATAATATTATTATTATTGTTATTATTAATAGTATTATTATTATTAAGATTATTATTATTATTATCATTATTATTATTATTAGAATTATTAATATTATTATTATTATTATTATTATTATTATTATTATTATTATTAATATGTGGTATTATTAATATTAGTAAGATTATATTAGTATTATTATTATTATTAAGATTATTAATATTATATTATTTTATTAGTTATTATTATTGGGATTAGAATAATTAAAAAGGGAAATAGAATATGAGGGGTTAGGAGAGTTACGATACATTTTAGAAAATTGAGAAAAAAAAGAGCGATAGAAAGAGAGAAGAGGAAAGAATGAGGAAAGTGAAAAAGAACGAAGGAAAAAGGGAACGAAGAACGGAAGAGGAAGGAGAAGGCCAAGAGACCAATTCTAGGAGGAATTCTATCGATCGACCAATTGTCAAGGTAAGGGGGGAGAAATTTGATTGGGAATGGTTTATACATGTATAGGGTAGAGGGGATTCCTTAACCCCGTAGGAATTTATCGTTATATAAAGTTTTATATTGGCATGCTATGATTATTGTTGATGTTGGGGGATTGATGAATGCTGATGATGCATTTTGGGGTATATATATATATGGTGATGATGTTACTGTAGTATTGATCCATTTTGTTGGATTGTTGATGTTACTGTAGTGTTGATAGTAACTAGGAATATAAAGCTGATGAGATTATGTGTTGTTACCGTAGTGTTGGCAATGACCGTGATTATAGCTTTGGGAAAAGTTATGTGTTGTTTCCCTATAGCGTCGTTAATGACTATGGTTAGGACCTTGGTGAGATTCAGAGTGACTCTGAAATGTCGGTAATGTACCGTAATGTCGGTTCTAGAGTAGAAATTATAGGATAATTGGTAAGTATAATATCTATTGGCATGTTTGTGATTGTGGATTGATGTTGATGAATTATTGATTTTGGTGTATAGGCTGAGGTGTTGGTTTAGGGAGGTTCTGAGTAACCTCAGAGACTTTTGGTGAGATGTCTGAATTGGTCTCGTGTGATCCTTCTAGCCTTGCTGTAGTGTGAAAATGATGAGTATGGGATATAACTTGTGTACTTGGGGATAGTACGCGTTTCCCTTAATATTGTTGGTGAGCAATTAGTAATGTATATGTGTGTAGTGATCAGTAGGATCGTGTATCCCCGAGTGGGGGGGGGGGGGGGACGTAGTTATATCCGGTGTGATAGTATGAATTCGTTTACTATCTGATTGATTTATATGGTGTTGGTGTAATATATCTATACATATGCATTGTTGTATGATGATATGATCAGGAGGATCGTGGGCACTTAGCGTGCCAGAATATAATAATTATGCATTGGTGTCTTGCATATCATGGTGTTTTGGTGGGATGAATCATGTCTCAGGAGGAGCGTAAGTGATTCATCCGTACTCCTTTGTGGAGAATGGTGGGGGATAGATCATGTCTCAGGAGGAGCGTAAGTGATCTATCCAGGTTCGATTGAATGAACCAATGAGTCGGTACCGCATGCATGGTGTTGAGTTGCATAATTGCATTATAATATGTTATATTGTAATTTGAACAGTAGGTTCGTTATATGGTGTTGTTGGGGTGAATAATTGATGTGTTGGTGTGTTTTACTGCCTTATTACATGTATTACATTACCATTATATTTTTGATCATGATTTCTCACCCCTTGTTGTTGTTGTGGTCTGTGCTTCTTCGGAAGTACAGATAATCCAGGTGCTTAGCTAGCTTGGATATTGGTGTGACTGTCGAGTCTAGGATGCTCTGATACGTAGCACGGGACTTGGGCATTTTTATTGTTTCATGTTGAACTCCTATTTTTTTCCTGCGAACGTATCAAAATTTTTATTTAATTGTATTATTTAAATATTCCGCTGTATTTGGAGAAAAACCTTTTTATAAGGAAACGTGATTTTTATGTGATATCCCACTTGGGAAGGAAACTCTGATTTTTATTATGTTATTCATATTTTATTTGTTTTGGGAAGTGGGGTGTTACAATTGGTATCAGAGCAGGTCGGTCCGTCCGGCCAGTGTTGTTGAGTCGAGTTGAGTCTGTCCTTTATGATGTAGTTGAATATCTTTTAACCTGGTGTTGTTATGTTTTGAGCAGTATGGCAGGAAGGAACGATGCTGCATTAGTTGCTGCTATGCAAGCAATGGCGCAAGCTGTTGCTAATCAGAATCAAACTGCAGATGCCCAATTCAGGAGTTTGGCGCAGTTTCGGAGCAACAAGCCACCAACGTTTGAAGGAGGAATTCTGGACCCAGAAGCTGCTCAGAAGTGGCTGAAGGCAATTGAGAAGATCTTCAGAACGATGGAATGTACTGATGAGCAGAAGGTGAGATTTGGTACTCACATGCTGGAAGGTGAGGCTGAAGCCTGGTGGGACAATAGTCGCCAAAGATTGGAAGCTGCTGGAACCGCCATTACTTGGGAGGTAGTTCGGAAGGGTTTTCTGGAGAAGTATTTTCCGGAAGATATTCGGAGTGCTAAGGAAATTGAATTCTTAGAGCTGAAGCAGGGTAGTATGACGGTAGCGGAGTATGCTGCTAAATTTGAGGAGCTAGTGCAGTATTGTCCTCACTATAATGTGGAGGGGGCGATGACTTCTAAGTGCTTAAAGTTTGAGAATGGACTGCGTCCAGAGATTAAGTTGGGAATTGCTTGTCAGAAGATCAGGAGCTATCCTGAGCTAGTAAGTAGGAGCAGGATATATGATAACGATAACCGAGCTAGGATTGCGCACTACAAAGCTGTTAATGACCGTAAGGGTAAGCAGAGGTTTAGTGGTACTCCTTATAGTGTTGCTGCTGATAAGGGAAAACGTAAAGCTGTTGTTGATAAGAAGCCTAGAGATGGGAGAGCATCTGCTGAAGGGAAATGTTTTCGGTGCGGTGGTATAGGACACCGTGCTAATGATTGTCCTAATGAAGCCAAGAAGTGTTTTAAGTGTGGAAAACCAGGTCATGTGATAGCTGACTGCAGAGCAACTATGCCGACCTGTTATAACTGTGGTGAGAAGGGTCACATCAGTACCCATTGTGAGAAGCCGAAGAAGCCTCAAACGTCTCCGGCTGGTGGAAAAGTGTTTGCTTTGGCAGGAACTCAAGCTGCCAGTGATGAGCGTGTTATCAAAGGTACTTGTATTATCAATAATATTCCTTTAACTGCTATTATTGATACGGGTGCAACACACTCGTTTATTTCTGTGGATTGTGTGGAGAGGATAGGATTGGTGCCGTCTACTCTGGAGAGACGAATGACTATTGAGACACCCTCTATACGTTCAGTGACTACTTCTTTGGTATGCCTGAAGTGTCCGCTGACTATTTTCGGTAGAGAATTTGAAGTGGATTTGATTTGTCTACCACTTGGTAAATTGGATGTTATTCTGGGTATGAACTGGTTAGAGTTCAACCGAGTCTACATCGACTGTTTTCGGAAGGAATTGTTGTTCTTGACCCCTGAAGAGGAAGCTTTAGCAAGTTCTTTGTCTAATAAAGAATTGAGGGCCTTGTTGGAAGATGAAACTAGAGTGTTTGCTTTATTTGCAACTTTATCGGTGGATAGCAAAGTGTCAATGGAGGAATTGGCAGTGGTGAATGAATTTCCGGAAGTGTTTCCTGACGACATTACGGAATTGCCTCCGACGCGAGAAGTGGAATTTGGTATTGATCTTGTTCCTGGTACGAGGCCTATTTCTATGGCGCCGTACAGGATGTCTGCAGTGGAATTGGCTGAGTTGAAGTCTCAGATTGGAGAATTGTTGGATAGAAAGTTTATTAGGCCAAGTGTATCGCCGTGGGGAGCTCCAGTGTTGTTGGTGAAGAAGAAGGATGGTAGTATGTGTTTGTGCATCGATTACCGTCAGTTGAATAAAGTGACGATTAAGAATAAGTATCCTCTCCCGAGGATTGATGATTTGATGGACCAGCTGGTGGGAGCTCGTGTGTTTAGTAAGATTGACTTAAGGTCGGGTTATCATCAAATAAGAGTAAAAGAAGGTGATATTCAGAAGACTGCTTTTAGAACTCGATATGGACATTATGAATATGCTGTAATGCCGTTTGGAGTGACTAATGCGCCGGGAGTATTTATGGAGTATATGAACAGAATTTTCCATTCTTATTTGGATCAATTCATTGTAGTGTTTATTGATGATATATTAATTTATTCTAAATCTGATGAAGAACATGCAGGACATTTGAGAATTGCCTTGCAAGTGTTGAAGGAAAATAAACTATTTGCTAAATTGTCAAAGTGTGACTTCTGGTTGAGGAAAGTGAGTTTCTTGGGGCATGTAATATCTGAAGATGGAATAGCGGTGGATCCGTCAAAAGTAAGTGCGGTATTGCAGTGGGAACCGCCGAAGACAGCGACAGAAATTAGGAGCTTTCTGGGTTTAGCTGGTTATTACCGCAGGTTTATTGAAGGGTTCTCTAATTTGGCGTTGCCATTAACTCAGTTGACGAGAAAGAACCAAGTTTTCGTATGGGACGCTGCTTGTGAAGAAAGTTTTGAAGAGTTGAAAAAGAGATTGACTACGGCACCGGTGTTAGTGTTACCGACTCCGAGTGAACCGTTTGTGGTGTACTGTGATGCGTCTAAGATGGGATTAGGAGGAGTTCTTATGCAGAATGGTAAGGTAGTAGCATATGCTTCGCGGCAACTGAGAGTGCATGAGCGAAATTAT
This sequence comes from Lathyrus sativus, assembly GCA_963859935.3. Classification (NCBI taxonomy): domain Eukaryota; kingdom Viridiplantae; phylum Streptophyta; class Magnoliopsida; order Fabales; family Fabaceae; genus Lathyrus; species Lathyrus sativus. The sequence goes on along the minus strand of OZ012741.1, from coordinate 582,245,706 downwards.
CCTACTCATGATCTTGAGTTAGCTGCGGTTGTTTTTGTGTTGAAAATTTGGAGGCATTACCTGTATGGTTCAAGATTTGAAGTGTTTAGTGATCATAAGAGTCTGAGATACCTGTTTGATCAGAAAGAGCTGAATATGAGGCAGAGAAGATGGTTAGAATTTTTGAAGGATTATGACTTCAGTTTGAGTTATCATCCGGGAAAGGCCAATGTAGTGGCAGACGCTTTGAGTAGAAAGACAATTCATATGGCAGCTCTGATGGTGAAAGAAATTGAGTTAATTGAACAATTCAGAGATTTGAGCATGGTTTGTGAAACTACTGCAGAGAGTGTAATGTTGGGTATGTTGCAGGTAAATAATGACTTCTTGGATATGATTAGAGAGAATCAGAAGTTGGATGTGAAATTGGTAGATTTGATGCCTGGAGTAGGAAGTGACTCCGATAGTGACTTTAAATTGGATAGTACAGGTGTGTTGAGATTTAGAGGCAGGATTTGTGTACCAGATGATGAGGAACTGAAAAAGCTGATTTTGAGTGAAGGACACCGTAGTAATCTGAGTATTCATCCCGGAGCTACGAAGATGTATCATGATTTAAAGAAATTATTTTGGTGGTCTGGTATGAAAAGAGACATTGCTCAATTTGTTTATGCCTGTTTGACGTGTCAGAAATCGAAGGTAGAACACCAGAGACCTTCTGGATTTATGCAACCGTTGGAAATTCCGGTTTGGAAATGGGATTGCATTTCTATGGACTTTGTTACAGGATTGCCAAATACGGCGAGAGGTTTTGATGCTATATGGGTGATTGTGGATCGGTTAACGAAGTCTGCACACTTTGTGCCAATTAATATTAGTTTTCCGTTGACGAAGCTGGCGGAGATTTATATTCGGGTAATTGTGAAGTTACATGGTGTTCCGTCCAGTATTGTGTCGGATAGAGATCCGAGGTTTACTTCAGAATTTTGGAAGAGCTTGCAAGAAGCTTTGGGTACTAAGTTGAAATTAAGTTCAGCTTATCATCCACAAACTGATGGTCAATCGGAAAGGACTATTCAGTCGCTTGAGGATTTATTAAGAGCTTGTGTATTGGAAAAGGGTGGTGCGTGGGACACTCATTTATCATTGATTGAATTCACGTACAATAATAGTTACCATTCGAGTATTGGAATGGCACCCTTTGAAGCTTTGTATGGGAGGAGGTGTAGGACTCCTCTGTGTTGGTATGAGACCGGTGAGAGTGTGGTGCTTGGACCAGAAATTGTTCAGCAGACTACTGAGACGATTCAGATGATTCGTGAGAAAATGAAAGTGTCTCAGAGTAGGCAGAAGAGTTATCATGATAATCGGAGGAAAGAGTTGGAATTCTGTGTAGGTGATCACGTATTCCTAAGAGTTAACCCGATGACTGGTGTGGGTCGGGCGTTGAAGTCCAAGAAGCTGGATCCTAAGTTTATTGGACCTTATGAAATTTTGCAAAGAGTTGGTGCTGTGGCCTATAGGGTGGCGTTGCCGCCGGAGTTGTCGAATCTACATGATGTGTTTCATGTGTCGCAATTGCGAAAATATGTTTCTGATCCATCTCATGTGATTCAGAGAGATGATGTTCAGGTTCGGGAGAATCTTACTATTGAGACGATGCCGTTGAGGATCGAGGACCGTAAGATGAAACAGCTCCGAGGGAAAGAGATACCTTTGGTGAAGGTAGCTTGGGGAGGTGCTGCAGGAGGCAGTGTGACCTGGGAGTTGGAAAGCAGGATGCGAGAAGCGTATCCGGAGCTATTTCCATCAGGTAATTTTCGATGACGAAAATAATTAAAGTGGGGGAGAGTTGTAACACCCATTTTAATTATTTAGTCACTTTATTATTATTTTAAAAATTATATGTTGGTGTGCCCTTTGGTGGGGGTGTATTTGATGATGTTTGGTGGGTGTCCCTAATGTGGGAGGACTATTGGTGATATTTTGGTGTGAAATATAGTAATATAGAAATAATAGTAACATTGGTGGGGGTGTTATTATTATTATTATATTTATTATATTTGTTACTATTATTAATATTATTATTATTTTGGTGAAATAATAATATTAGTATTATTATATTATTATTATATTATTTTTATTAATATTATTATTATTATTGGTGTGATAATATTATTATTATTATAATTATAATTATTGTTGGGTGTATCACTATTATTATTATTATGTTGAATATTACTATAATATTATAATAGTATTATATTATATTATATTATTATTATTATCATTATAATGATTATTATAATTATTATTATTAGAATTATTATTGGGAATATTAGTGGTTGGAATAAGTAAAATAAGAGGTGAAAGAGTTATTGGGAAGTTAGAATGGAAATATGAAAAGTCACGATAGAAACCGTGAGGAAGGAAATATGAAGGGGTAGCAAGGAGATATTAGAAAAATTGGAATGGAGAGGAAAGGGATTACCATAGGCGTGGGATGTTGGTGTGATAATAATAATAGTATTATTATTATTATTATTATTACTATTATTATTATTAGTGTTATTATTATTATTATTATTAAAAGTATTATTATGATTATTGGAGAGATAATAATATTATTATTATTGTTATTATTAATAGTATTATTATTATTAAGATTATTATTATTATTATCATTATTATTATTATTAGAATTATTAATATTATTATTATTATTATTATTATTATTATTATTATTATTATTAATATGTGGTATTATTAATATTAGTAAGATTATATTAGTATTATTATTATTATTAAGATTATTAATATTATATTATTTTATTAGTTATTATTATTGGGATTAGAATAATTAAAAAGGGAAATAGAATATGAGGGGTTAGGAGAGTTACGATACATTTTAGAAAATTGAGAAAAAAAAGAGCGATAGAAAGAGAGAAGAGGAAAGAACGAGGAAAGTGAAAAAGAACGAAGGAAAAAGGGAACGAAGAACGGAAGAGGAAGGAGAAGGCCAAGAGACCAATTCTAGGAGGAATTCTATCGATCGACCAATTGTCAAGGTAAGGGGGGAGAAATTTGATTGGGAATGGTTTATACATGTATAGGGTAGAGGGGATTCCTTAACCCCGTAGGAATTTATCGTTATATAAAGTTTTATATTGGCATGCTATGATTATTGTTGATGTTGGGGGATTGATGAATGCTGATGATGCATTTTGGGGTATATATATATATGGTGATGATGTTACTGTAGTATTGATCCATTTTGTTGGATTGTTGATGTTACTGTAGTGTTGATAGTAACTAGGAATATAAAGCTGATGAGATTATGTGTTGTTACCGTAGTGTTGGCAATGACCGTGATTATAGCTTTGGGAAAAGTTATGTGTTGTTTCCCTATAGCGTCGTTAATGACTATGGTTAGGACCTTGGTGAGATTCAGAGTGACTCTGAAATGTCGGTAATGTACCGTAATGTCGGTTCTAGAGTAGAAATTATAGGATAATTGGTAAGTATAATATCTATTGGCATGTTTGTGATTGTGGATTGATGTTGATGAATTATTGATTTTGGTGTATAGGCTGAGGTGTTGGTTTAGGGAGGTTCTGAGTAACCTCAGAGACTTTTGGTGAGATGTCTGAATTGGTCTCGTGTGATCCTTCTAGCCTTGTTGTAGTGTGAAAATGATGAGTATGGGATATAACTTGTGTACTTGGGGATAGTACGCGTTTCCCTTAATATTGTTGGTGAGCAATTAGTAATGTATATGTGTGTAGTGATCAGTAGGATCGTGTATCCCCGAGTGGGGGGGGACGTAGTTATATCCGGTGTGATAGTATGAATTCGTTTACTATCTGATTGATTTATATGGTGTTGGTGTAATATATCTATACATATGCATTGTTGTATGATGATATGATCAGGAGGATCGTGGGCACTTAGCGTGCCAGAATATAATAATTATGCATTGGTGTCTTGCATATCATGGTGTTTTGGTGGGATGAATCATGTCTCAGGAGGAGCGTAAGTGATTCATCCGTACTCCTTTGTGGAGAATGGTGGGGGATAGATCATGTCTCAGGAGGAGCGTAAGTGATCTATCCAGGTTCGATTGAATGAACCAATGAGTCGGTACCGCATGCATGGTGTTGAGTTGCATAATTGCATTATAATATGTTATATTGTAATTTGAACAGTAGGTTCGTTATATGGTGTTGTTGGGGTGAATAATTGATGTGTTGGTGTGTTTTACTGCCTTATTACATGTATTACATTACCATTATATTTTTGATCATGATTTCTCACCCCTTGTTGTTGTTGTGGTCTGTGCTTCTTCGGAAGTACAGATAATCCAGGTGCTTAGCTAGCTTGGATATTGGTGTGACTGTCGAGTCTAGGATGCTCTGATACATAGCACGGGACTTGGGCATTTTTATTGTTTCATGTTGAACTCCTATTTTTTTCCTGCGAACGTATCAAAATTTTTATTTAATTGTATTATTTAAATATTCCGCTGTATTTGGAGAAAAACCTTTTTATAAGGAAACGTGATTTTTATGTGATATCCCACTTGGGAAGGAAACTCTGATTTTTATTATGTTATTCATATTTTATTTGTTTTGGGAAGTGGGGTGTTACAGATCCGAATGGCTCAAGCTCTATCTTCTGACCATTACAATAAACTTCGGCGCCATAATGCCATGGAACGACATTGGTACTCTCGAATGGGATTGGTCCGGCCCTGGTGATGGTAATAGTAGGCGGACGAGGCGCAGAAATAGTAATAGGGTGACGAGGAATAGTAATGGTAGCAACTTCGTCTGCCTGCTTTAGCACGACTTCCTCTGATGCACTCTCAACGCTCCGGCTGAACTGTAAAATACCCTCGGACATCAAACTTTGGATACCTTCGATCAGCTGCTCACATCCGTCAGGAAGTGTAGCACAAGCCATACATAATTCTCCGCATCCAGGAAAGAAGCCCTTCTTCAGCAACTTAGCCTTGACAAAACTCAACAGCGTCTTCAAATCTTTGACATCGGTCAGCAAGTTTGAACTCTCCTCAGTGATAACAGCATTCACTCCGCCCCCCTTATGATGAGGCATCGGGTTTTTGGTAACGTTGGGCACGTTGTCAGAAAAGTTGATAACCTCAGCGTCCACCAAGTCCTGGACTTTGTGCTTAAAAGCTTTACAATTCTCAATCGTATGGCCCGGTGCCCCGGTATGGAAATCACAAGTAGCATTGGCATCATACCCCGGTGGTGGTGCCCCTGTTAAGGGAGCCAACGTCCTCTTTTGAACCAATTGGAGCTGAAGCAATGTTTGCAGAAGCTGTGCATACGACATAGGTGGAGCATCAAAATGACGGCTTGCCAGAGGAGCCCGATTCTGATATCTTTTATACCCCTGATTATTCTGCTGCTGCTGCGGCTGCGGAGCAGCTGGGATATTTATGCTAGCGATCTGAGACTGAGGACCCTTGCCCTTTCTCCTAGCATTAGTGACAGCACTGGCATCTCCCTCTCGACGCTTGCCAGTATAGGGTTTCTTGCTACCCCCTCCAACTGAGGATGATTCACCCTGAATTTTTCCAATCTTTATACCGTTCTCAACATGCTCGCCCAAAGTGATAAGAGCCGAGAATGTTCCAGACATGCCACTGACCAGCTTTTCATAATAGATTCCGGGAAGGGTAGCCACGAACATTTGTACCAACTCACGCTCAACCATCGGCGGTTGAACCCGAGCAGCCAATTCACGCCACCGCTGGGCGTACTCTTTGAAGCTTTCATTGTTCCGCTGTGAGAGATTCTGGAGCTGAACTCGGTTGGGAGCTAAGTCGCTATTGTATTGATAGTGGAGAACAAACGCTTCTGCAAGATCTTTCCAGGTGCGCACAGTAGCGGGCTCCAAACCCATATACCATTCGAGTGATGGACCAGAAAGACTATCCTGAAAGAAGTGCATCAGCAGCTTCTCATCGTCAGAATAGGCGGACATCTTTCTATAATAAGATCGGAGGTGGACCCGGGGGCAAGTAGTACCCTTATACTTCTCGAAGGTAGGCACCTTGAACTTGTGAGGTACTTTAAAGTCAGCAATCAACCCTAGGTTGGACATGTCAACGCCCAATGTGTTCTGATTTTCTATGCTTCTCATCTTGTCTTCCAGCGCCTTGAACCTGAGTCGAGCTTCAGCATTCAACTCTGCCTCTACACCTCTCTGAGAGAATATATCATCCTGATGGTCCTCCAGCCACGGTTGAGGCACCACCAGATTTCCTGCACCAGCATTGCCGTTGACCGGCCCTATGTTAACATTGGCTCCCAAACTACCATTTACGGCGCCAGCCGCGTTGAGTCCGAGATTAGTCATTAGATTGCCGTTAGCACTGTCGTTGCCCCCGGCAGCAGGAACAACGTTCTGTGGAGTATCCCCTGGAGGAGGAGTAGGCACGGCCCCTCCATGAAGTATGCCATTACTGTCGACCCTGGAGATCAGCGGTTGAACTAGAGTACGAAGCTGGTCTTGACCATTCGCAACCACCTGCATCAGCTCCATAAAACGATCCATCCGTTCACGGAGTTCTTGGACATCTGACTGCACCTGGTCCATGATTCTCGTCTGATTAGCGCGAGTTGAGTAGCGGTGGATGAGTCTTTGATCAATCCTGGAGATCGAAAGCAGCTCGGAACTTGAAAAACCTGTTAACAATAAAGGTTAGGACGAGCAATAAGATATACACCATGCAAATATGCTTCATGCAGATGCATGCGTGTGTCTGTGTGCGTGGGAGATTTTCCCCGATCCTAGTGCCTTAGTGCCAGTGCTGATTATAATAAGAGGAAGAAGAAATCCGAGCCCGATCATGGAAACATCAATCTCATATATATATGGAAAGGCCTGTCGAGGCAGTACACAGTATCAGCGAGTACAAATCAACAGCATGACCTCAGCCAACAAGTCTGGTGATGGTCAGCATACATCAAAGATCAAAAACAACGGGGATATAACTAGTCAAGTACGGCCACGGGCGCGATACTCTGCTAATAACTCCTTTGTCTCTGAATGATCTGGCGAAGTGAGCAACCCCTCGACGAGTAGTTCCCTCTGCCTGATGGTATGCTGAAGCCCCTGAACTGAACTCTCCCAAGCGCCTTTTCCAAAGCAATCCTCCAGCTTCCGCTTTTTAGACTCAAACATCAGCTTATGCTCCTTCAGGCTAGCAATGGCTTTGTTGAGACGGGCTTCAGCGGAGTACCTGCGGGCGGTCTCTTCATCAAACCTCCGCTCACTGTCTTTCACTTCGGTCTCTAGCTTAGAAATCTGCAGCATCAGCTTGTCTTCTCGCTCCTTCCTGGTGGCCATGGAAGTCTTCCAATGCTGGTCGAACTTAGATATTCTCCGGTATGCTTCCTCCAAATGATGCTTCTTCGTAGCTAGCACATCGTTAGCGGCCCTGAAGTCTTGACCCAAGCGTTCCCGATCAGCAATCTGTTTTGCCAAGTCCGCACTCAGCTGGCTTACCGATTCTGCTTGCTTTTTGAGAGCATGCACGACTTCGTTCCTCTCACTTCGAAGCTGAGCTAACTCCTTCTCTAATTCGGCATTTGCCCCCTTCAGTTCATCACGCTCGGCTAATACCTGGTTGTGCTGATGAATGGACACAGTGGTAGGTTCTTCAACTGATGGAGGACTCTCTGGTCTGGCATGAGGGAATGGCATCCCTATAGCGCTGGCTCTGGTTCTGATCCAATCTGAATAAGGAGGGTAGGCCTGGCTGTTGCTCTTCCCCAACAAAGGCTTTCCTCTCGTGCTGATGTTGTTCCACGCATACTGAAGCTTGGACAACAAATCCCCCTCTAGAATACCTGTGAGGTACAGAGATTCCCGTACCTCTTCTTCCTTTGGTGGCGCCCTCAAAGCATATGCAAACTGACGAACTAGCAATGATGGATTGTAGTTGATGCAACCCTTCCTACCTATCAGAGGTACGTTAGGAAACCCACTACAACTGAAAATCACCTCGGTGCCTAACCTGTCTCTGTCAACAAACCAAACAATGTCTTCTGCCGACAAACTCATCAGACGCTCAGGCCACTCAGCTGTGGCTGCAGACAAGACAGAAGAACCCCTCTTAGGCAAATGACTATCAAACCACTTGTACAACAACGGTACGCAGCATGAAACATTCTTCCCTCTCCGGTTCTCATTCTTATAATGCACTGAATGGTAAACGTCTCCCGATCAGAGTAGGGACTGGATTCCCTGAGGCAAAGATATGGAATGCATCAAAGTCTACGAAATCAGGCATGCTGGGAAATAGGATAATGCCATATATGCATAGAGCAAGGATGGCGCTGAAGGCGTCCTAACATTTGTCTTTAGCACACTGCTGAGCCTTAGCTATCAGAAACTGCAGAGAGAAACCTGGGACCTTATTCCAACTCGTCACTACTAACTCAGAAGCGCTCAAATGGAGTGAGGAAGCCAAACCAACCAGATCAGGTTCAGCATCCATGTGGACAAAAGGCACTTGCCTTTTGATAGGCACACCCAGCATATCAGCATACTCTTCCAATGTCGGCGCGAGAACGAAGTCATGAAAAGTGAAACACCTCAGAGGAGGGTCATAGAACTGCAGAAGAGCATGTAACTCATTCAACTCGGACGTAGAGGGTTTGTAAACCAGGCTAAGCAACCTGCCATAAGACTTCCTGAACCTATCCTTCACAGAATCCCCTGCCAGGGCTATCAAACCAGTCAGCTTCGACACATCGGGGGTCGGGAACTTGTATGCAACAGTCTTTCTGAGAGAGGCCATAACAACAGCAGAAGGCGAGAAATCCGGGATCGGGGAAACGGTACCTGCAACACAGACACATGTTAATGGAATGCAGATGAATGCGCAAATTAATGCAAAATGCAGGTATGCAATAATATATCCAGGTGGCTGCTGTGGAGATTCGGTATCAACAGTCGCTGATGAGAGGGAAACCCCGGTGTAAGACCACTAATCTGATCTGCTGAGAATAACCATCTGATAGGACCGAGGTCAAAATTCTGTTCTGACAAGAGTAAGTGACTGATAATAAGGACCCCGGGTGCAAGATCAAGGAACATCTGTTGAAGTCTTCAGACCCCAAATCAAAAATCTGCCCTATCAAGAACAAACACACAGCTGCTGATGAGATCTTCAGACCTCACTCAAAATCTACTCTATCAAGAACAAATAACATCTGCCGATGAGGTCTTCAGACCTCACTCGAAATCTGCTCCGTCCAGCACGAACCACTGATGATAATACACTGATCAAAGCCTGCTCTATCAAGAACAGACAAACACCCGATGATAAGATCCTCTGATCAAACCCTTGCTCTATCAAGAACATATCTGCAATTGAGAACCCAACATAACTGATTCACTGTCAAGAAAACCAGGTAGTCTGAAGGTCTAAGTTTCCTGCAATAAACCCAGTCCCACTCACAGGTATGAACCTAGACTGACTCAAGGTACGGCATCCTATGCGTTCATCAGCGTCACAGACTTTCAAAACTGATGATACGATTCCCAGAAGAAGTGGCATCATCAAGTCCTGAAGAGGCCTCACTTAGCTGAATCACAAATGATCGGTCCCCAGAGTCGACAATCCACCAAACCAGCAACCGTCTCAACCCAAAGGGTTGAAAGTGAAGCCAATCGGATGAACCTCGTCTGAGCGTGGATTTCATGAGACACTAGTGCCTGCAAAGCAAGCACGCGCCCACTAATTTCCACTCTAAGTCTATGGTGCACTCAAGCCTGGGTCTGGCTTCTCACTCAATCAGAACTCCCATCCCACAACAGCACAAATAATCATATTATACTGGAAATAAAATGCGGGAAATAAAGTGCGAGAAGTAAAAATGCGGTAAATAAACGCAACCCAACAAGCAAACATACAAACGATAGGATTGACTCGCAGGGAACCGTTGGAGTCCCCAGCAGAGTCGCCAGCTGTCGCTTGCGCGAAAATAAGGTGCCGGTGTAATACCCCAAATTTTACCCTTACATTTAGTCAGGCATTTCCCATATCATCTCATATGTACATTTGCTAACCACTAACAAGTTATGAAGGTGTTTGTTTTGCAGATTGGGTCCCAGGGGTATTTTGGTCATCTTACACAAATTCTACCAATGCCTTGAAGACGGTCTGTTATTAAAAATCTGAGGCATTTGATACGTTATGGTTTTGAGGCGTTTACCTATCACCAGGGCTGATCATATTGAGATTTTTGGCATTTGGTCAGTGGAATTTAATTACGAGTAGTATTACTGTTGATGCTGAAAATGTTGTGATTACGGTGCCCATATATGTTTGGTTATGAAATGGTTGGTTAACATTTTAATCTGATGATGAGATTAGGATTACAAATGAGACGAGTGCACCAATAAGAATACCACTTGGGAATATTTATGTTTTATGCCTATGTTAATGAATATTAAATACTTGTGGATTTATTCACAATTGTTTATATTTTTTAACTAAGAATAAAATATAAATAAATTCAAAATTTTGAGAATTTTATTTCATAAATAATGTCATCATACAAGAATGTGGACGTTGCTTCATATTATATAAAGTGCTGTTACAAGGAAGTACATTAAAAGTTCTCAATCTTAAGGGATTACATTAAAGCATCTATCCTAAATCCTAAGAGCATCTAAAGGTCTTCATGTTGTACTTGAACTTCTCCATGAATCCTCAGCTAACCTGCACATCAAAAGAAAACAAGCAGTACAGAAAAATGTTAGAAGTTTTTTTGACACTCTCAGAACATCGTCATCATCGAGTGTCGGGAGTGGCACAACCGAAGCTGCGTCCTACCCCCGTTACCGATCCGCGCCATTAGCGTCAGATCAGGTAACATCTGTTCTTATCTAAGGGGCAACCGAGAGATGAAGAGTAAAATGAAGTAGGGACTGAATAGTTTGCCGAAAGGGATCATGTGCCAAAATTGGATTCGTTTTCAAAACCAAACAGAATGTCGTTCATCCAGTAAAACCTGGTGACATTATCAAGTAAATTTCAAGATTGCTTCCAAACTGATACAAGGGTAAAACAGCACAGCCAATTCGGACTCAGACCCGGATGCCGGCAGGTCTGAATCTCTTTGTTTTCGAAGATTTCCAACACCTGAAATTCACCACAACAGCATCAGTACAGAGTCATAACAGGATTTAAGACCAAAGCTGTTCAGCTGCACAAGGCTTGAGCAGACAACTCAATCCATAAACATGAAACAGCTCAGGTGCATAAAAAAGGAAGAGACAGGATCAGGAGGTCAAACCCATATCAGAAACCATAACTCTGAACCAAGTTCAAACAAGCAAAGAGCACAACAGAATGAGTCAAAGAAGATAGAGTCAAATGGCATCAGAAAGAGAATAAATCCATACCATAAGAAGCATATCAGTTCACCAGGATAATTCATGCCCTCAAATATCCAAAGCATGAAGGGCTCAGTCTGAACATCATTGCCCCAAGCTATAATGGAATCAATTGAGGCAAACCATCTGCAAACAGAGGAGATACTAGAAAACTGAGTCCAATGGCGAATTAGACACCATAACAAGAGCTCATGAAACATCAGCACGCAAAGGCTCCAACGAAGGTTCAGACCAACGGTCATCATCACCGCATACCCTCCTCGGCGACATTTGATTCGACCAATTCAAAGCAATCCATTCTGAAATAAGAAAAAGAAAAGTAAGTGTGTCCCAGTTGGTAACAATAACCGAATGTCAGTTTATCAGAAGAAACAAGTTCATGTCCAAAACTGTATCAGAACCTAAGAAAAACTGGATATCCACATCTGAAAAGAAGATTAAAACGAATCCAGTTATCAAATGAATCCGTATCCAACAGAGCACCGAATGGTCTTTCAGTTTTAACACAAATATCAACCAATGGCTAAACAGGTTACATGTAAAACTATACCAGAATAAGCGACTAAATCATGTTACAACTGCACACACAAAAATTGGATATCAGAATGAAATCAGTGCGGTCAAAACCACATCTGCAAGGGAGTCCAAAGGCATCAAAGGGTGTATCCGAACCGATTGGCTCAGGCCCTAAGGTCATCATCGCCAAATGAACTTCACTCGGCCAGCTCGACTCAATCGAAGCGTCAGCATCAGTTCACTGAAAAAAGAAGAGGAAAAGTTAATTCGAAGTGGAAAATCCAAAGCCGTGAAGACCAAACCAGATATCAATTCGTGAAAATCCGCGGAACCCTGAAAGGAAGGGAATCCAAAACGAAACCTCAATCGAATCTGAAAAGGGAACCAAATCAGAACATATCAGAATCCAATCAAGACAAAAATGGCAAGTTCAAATCACATCAGAAAATCCAACCAAAATCAAATCATATCTCGGAATCATACAAATAATCACGATCCAACAATCAAGCCCAAAGAGAAATCGGAAAGATATAAAAGGAGCAATTTCACCTGTGAGAAAACCCTAACAGGTAGCCGTGAGAGGAGAAACCCCAGCGAAGAAGTCGCATGCAGAAAACCCTAGGCGGCCGAGATTCAGAAAGACCGGAGCCTTCATCATCGTCTCCGTCATCGACGAACAAACCCCATAGAATCACGAACGAAACACCGACGAGGAGATCACCTTCGCCGTTCAATACAAACGGCGGGCAATCGAACCTCCCAGCCTCAGAGAACTCATCATCGGCCGCAACCACAAAACGTAAGCTATGAGATCATCGTGTTGTCCATTTAACGGCTTAAGTTTGAATGTTTTCAGGTTTTCAACAAAGAGAGAATGAGAGCAAGGACCTCATGGGCGAAACGGCGGATGAAGGGAAGAGAATGGTGCCGCTCAAAAGAGAATTGGGATCTCAAACCCTAATCTCCCATGCCTCCGTTTACAATGTGTGGGTTGGGTCCGGGAATGATGTCCGGCCCAACCCCCTCCTCCTTTTTTTTCTTTATCTTATATTTTCTTAAATTTAATTTGTTTTATGTTTTTAAAAAAACCCATTTTCTAACATTTTAATTTCATAAAAAAATATAACATTTAATTTTGTAATTATAAGAAATCTTTTTAAAATATAGTTATTAAGAATAAGTGAAAACTTTTTTTAAATAAAATAAGAAAACCCTTTTTAAAATAAAAATTAAAACTTTTTTTTAATATAAGATTAAAACTTTTGTAAATATAAAAATGAAAAACTTTTTTTTTTAAAATAAAATAAGGAAAACCTTTTTTTAAAAGAATATAAAAATAAAACCTTTTTTTTTAATTCTTTTGTAAGCTAACATTAAATCATTAAATCTTTTAAATAAAACAATAATAAAATCTCAAATTTGCATCTTTTTCTTAACTCATTTTGATCACCGCCTAACTCTGCCCACTAACGCCATTTGTTCATTTTGCAGCTCATTACATTTGCCATTACTTATCTCATTTTATTTCATTACTATATTGTAACTGCTTCTCATATGTAACCTCGCGAATCCTAATAATCGCGCTTTAAGTTTCTGCCTTTAAATTTCTGTTTGTATGGCTTTAACTTCTGTCTTATTTCCCGTTTGCACAATTCAATCTCTCCCTCACTTATCAATATTTCAGTCACACTACACACATCCGAAGGAATTAGGTCTAGCATTTGACCGCCGTGTCAATAGTCCTCAACTCCAAAACCTTACAAACTACAAACCCTAATTTCCATAAATGTCTCGCCGCAGACAAAATTACAATTTTACCCCTAGTATTAGGTCATAGAGCCGCCGTGCTCATTTTAGGGTTTCCCGCTGCGGAATCCCTAACCTAACCTAATTTAACCCTAATTACAACTTAACAATTCAACGTAGAGATTTGGAGTTTCTACACTCCACGTAAGCGTGTCCTTAAGACATGTTTATTCCCCTTGAGACTTTGACCACAGTCAAGAAGTTTCTAACCTCCCTTTTGAGGGGAACTACGATTACTCTGATTCCACTCCCGTAAGGATACGTAGGCACAAGATGCGATGTCTTGCCGAGTAAACTTAGAATTAACCCCTTAGGTCTCTTTTCTCACTTTTAATCCTTTTGTACATATACCTTAAGCAAATGAATAAAGCAAATAGTAAACATTTGAACAAAAGGTTCCTGTAGAGTACTACAGAAGTTTAGGGTGCTAATACCTTCCCTAATCTTAACCAACCCCCGAACCCTAGATCTTTCCCCGCATTGTGTTTACGATGCAAAAATAGGTTTTCCCTCTTTTGACATTTTCCTTCGGATAAATCAAAGAGCGGTTGTGAATTGAATTGCGATTCAAACTCATTAATAGTTTGTGATCCTATTTCCACCGCAACAGAAAAATGGCGACTTCACTGGGGACCGTCTTAACTTTTGAGGGTTATCCCTAACTTGTTCATCTTTATTACTATCTATGTTATTATTCATTTGCATGTATATATTTGTGCTCTGATTTGGGGACTGGTCCTTGTGCTGTGAGATAAGTCCTACGCCCGGACTAGTGACATTATTATAGGATGGGGATATATTCGATGAGGCTTATAGGGAGTGAATCCCGACCAAGCTGATTCGAGAATCACCGCTCAGTTGAGACCTTTTCGAAAATGGTTCGGTTGAACGAGTAATCGTAAAAACTTTTTCCATGGTCGATTGGAGTCTGTGATATTGGGGACCGTAGTACCTTAACACCACCTTGGCCTTATTTAGGACGTAGTGCGGGAGCTATGTGGGAGTAATCCTACAACGGCTGCTACGCGATACTACACTCAAAAGAGGTTCTCTTGAGAATATTATTCACCCCCGAGTCAGTCGGAAGGTTGATAATATCCGAAAGATGGGCTGATGACTTTGGGCACTTTGTAGAACCTTGTTCGGCAGGTACAACTAACCTATAGTACACTCCTTTTGGGATGGGTAGACCTTGACTCCGCTCACGTTCCTTTAACCTAGGACTTTGTGTGTTTTCATGCATTGCATCCATAAAGCATCTCATTGCATTGTATTTCATGGAGTTCAAATATCATTTATGGATATCGCGGGATACCATAAATAAAAAAAAATAAAATGAAAAAACAAGAAAAAGATTTCCTTGGTACCCCACGACATTCGTAAATGTTTGAATTCCATTTGCATTCACATTTTAGCATCATATTTTTGCATTGCGTGTGTCTCTCGATTTCTCATACTCGGTTCTCTCACCCTCCAGTTTTGTCACCCTGAGTTCTCTGCATCAATACGACCCTTCAAAAGAATGGAAGATCAAAACCAAGAGATCAACCGTGTCAGCCATGAATTCGAAGATCTTCGAGGAAGTGTAGGGCAGATTTTGGAGATGTTACGAGCTCTTAGTGTGAAGGTGGATGCTCAGTCTACTGTTGTTTCTAAGACTAATACCGTTATGGAACCTCAACCAGCTGTTACTGTCGAGAATGTACCTCCTCACGATCTTCAATCCGGTTTGGTGCCTCCCAGTGCTCGACCAGTTCGACGAGCTACCCCTCCAAAGTGCAAAACTCCTAACTCCGACCATGGTAAAGGACCTACACGTTCAAAGAACCGCAAAAAGGCTACTCCTCAACCTTTACAATATCAGCAGAGTTATGTTCAAGGTTATCCGTTTCTATATGTTCAACAACCCTATGTAGCTACTGTTGCACCTCCTTTCGATCAGCAGTTTCCTGCATGCCAGCCTGTACAGTCAGCTCCGGTATATCAGGCACCAGTTTATCAACAACCTTCCGGTTATTCGCCTATGCAAGTTCCTGTCGACAGTCAACGAGTGCCCAACGCTCTTGTTCACCAGCAATCACAGGATCAGGTTCCTTATCCCCGTAAGAGTCAGTATAAGCCTTGTCCTCCAATTCCGATGACTTTCACTGAGTTATACCCCCATTTGGTACAACAAGGTCTGATTACCACCCGTGCTTTGGGTCCTCCACCTAATCCATTACCTGCAGGTTACAACGCTGCCGCTCATTGTTTATTTCATGAGGGTGCGCCCGACCATGATCTAGAGAACTGCTACGCTCTTAAGAACTGTGTCAGAAATTTGCTAGAAACGAAGAAGTTGTCTTTTGGAGATGCACAGCCGAAGATCGAGACTCCCCTCGGGGTTCCCCGCTTGTCAAGCTTGGATTCTGCAAAGTATGTTGTCCCCTCAGCAAATCAGCCGAATCCAGTAATTATTCGAAGGCCTAGCTCGCTTCATCTCAGTAACCCTCAAGATGATATGACCGGGATCAACAAAGAATCTGGGAAAGTTATTTTGAAGCAACGACTGAAAACTGTTGAAGATGTGACCAGCATAACTGGGGCAAGCCATGACGACTCACAGTGATCATGAACCAGACGTCCTTTCCATTGAGGCTCCGCCAAAGGAAACTGTTACTCTTGAATGCAAGATTTCATAAACATTTAGAAGGATTTTTCCGACAGTTCATTTGTTTATTTATATGTATTTCTCTTCGATTAATCATATTTAGCATGCACGAACTTGTTTATCTTTGATTAATTAATGCAACGCATATGTTTGTCTTGAATAAATCCATTCGTTTCACTCATTCAAAATATATTTTTCATAAATTATAATGCCAACTTTACCCGATCTCTTGTTCAGATGGAGAATTGGGAGGAGGATGACGAACCTAAAACGTCAGATTTCTTGTCGTATGCTTTCGATTGAAACTCGCTGATGATGTAAGGCATTGTTTCAAATCCCAAACACTGGAGATATAAGGATGTTAACCCCTAGTCAACCCTTTGAGCCTTGAAGTAGGAGTTTTTCTTTCTTTTTAAGAACCTTCATCCTAACCTGGGGCAGGGTAGGTTTCAGTTAAACCGATCGAGCGCTTAGACTCTTAAAAAGGAAGAGCAAACCTTCGAGAATTTATCCTTAGCATCTTAAGAAGTCCAATACAATGACTATCCTTCGGTTACCTAAGGAGTGGGGCAGTCACGAGCCTTTCAAAAGATTTACACGACTTGTGCATAAAAGAATATTCAAAAAATAAGAGCCCGCTAAGTCAAAAACCTATGAAGGAGACTTAGGCAAAACTGGGGCATCCCGCTGGACTCCAAAGTCAGATCAAAAGACGTTGTCCAGGCAAAAGTTAGGGAATAAAAGCAAAACAAGAGGGTACAATAAATAGTCCCTAGTAAAGAACAAGATCGTGTAATAGGTGAGCGACTGCCATGTCCAAAGCCTTGATAAGTTCTCGACCATAGCAAATCCGCTTGAGATATGAGCGTTCGTATCCGGTTAACTGAATTAGGATTGGAGAACATCACGAAGAATGGGTGGGTACAAATATAACTTTGAGCCTATATCCTTTATTTCTTAAACCGTGAACCGAGCCACGATACAACCTTTAAAAGACCTAATTGAAGTGGGACTTCGGTTGAAAGTATACTCGACAAGATCACGTTTCCTGACTCCTACGAGCTATGCTCAGAAAATTTTCATGTTGGCATTATAATTAAAACTTATATCCCGACTAGTGATTTCGGTCACAAGTTATTGCGATATCTTTTTCAAAACAAAAATTCAAGACAAATATATGTGTGCATTGACAAGCTCAGGATAGGCATTTCAGGCATGACGACTTTGCTTGATATCTTAGAGATTTATATATGGACATAACCCATGGAACTTGAGGATCCTGCTAAACAGGGGCAGGCGGTTTCCCAGTTCGCTTACCAACGCGAGTCTGACGTTCTTAAGAGCTATTTCCCAAAGATTTCATCGTAACACGATTAATTTGTGCCAGTTACGTCGAGACCTGACAAATCTCTCAAAGAGTTTGAAAACAGTGGGGCAACCAGACTCCGTGTTCTCTATAAAATCCTCTTGAGATGACCATACTTTACAACGCAAGTATCCTGGGGCACCATGTTTTTTAAAGAAACAAATGGCGACTACTATAAGGTCCTTCAAGATCAAAACTATGTGGTTTCACCACTCTCTTCATGTATCCGATGGATTTTACTCACGGCGGCTTTCATCCCCCAGTAAATCTCAGTGTTGCAACAGGCTCCTAAACTATTGCCTCATCACAGTCCCCAGAGAGACTATAAGCTGACAACTTTTTCTTGGGTAACTCAAAAGTGTCCCCCAGGTTTTCTTCTCCCCATGTGAAGACGTGATACTGTACACCCAAGCAGATTACCTTCTCCTCAGAGAATTCAGAACTTTAAAACCAGACTTGGTTCTACTATTGATCTTTCGCACCCATGATTGACGTATTGGTTGCAGAGAACGCAGGGTATCTCCGTCGAGATGTTTATTTCATCTCTCGTTCCATCTCTAGTCTGTTTCGTCAGTATACGCAAGGGCATAAGCATCACATGCCTATTTCATTACATATTCATTACATATTAATTACATATTCATTACATACTCATTACATACTCATTTCATAACATCTTGCATATTTAACATACATAGACATTAACATACATTCACATCAACATATGCGTTAGCATTCACAGGTTCATTGTGTCTCGCCATCATTGGTTGTTACCGCCGAGTAACTGGGTTGGTCCATTCTCTCCAAATAGATTGTCAGCCCTAAGCATAAAATACCTACTTGTTTCCAGTTTCCCCACAGAGCTCGATCCTCGTGGATGACGGTTACTTCAGCTATCTTTCCTCGCCAGGATAAGATATTTACCCTTCGAGTTCATTCCCTCGATGGAGTCTTGATTACCAGTCTTCTTTCTAGCTCGATCCTAGATTGAATCTCAGTCTTGTCGGTCGTCAAATCCCAACCGGACGTGCATTTATTTTGCACCATCTGAAGGTTTTCACCATATCACGACAGATACGCGACTATCTTGCTTGAGAAGTTTATCACTGTACCCGGGCGTGCATTTATTTTGCACTATCTTTCAAGAAAACCAACTACAATCCTTTACAGATACACGCCAGTTCACGCCTGGAAAATCTATCAGTATAACACTTTACAACACTTTACATCTTACAACATCGGTATACAACATTTCTCACCTAAGAAACCGATCCTATCTTCGTTATGACTCGCAGCAAATGGCCATCTCCATGGAGCAGTTGGGCTTCCATTTACCTGTCGTCTTGAAGTATGGGGGGTTTTGAACCAAATCATATTCAGGAGAGCACGATTCTGAAGTATGAGTATATTCAGTCATCTAGTTTCATATTCAGGAGAGCACGATTCTGAAGTATGAGAAAGTTCAGTCATCCAGTTTCATATTCAGGAGAGCACGATTCTGAAGTATGAGAAAGTTCAGTCATCCAGTTTCATATTCAGGAGAGCACGATTCTGAAGTATGAGAAAATTCAGTAAGCCAGTTTCATATTCAGGAGAGCACGATTCTGAAGTATGAGTATATTCAGTCAGCCAGTTTCATATTCAGGAGAGCACGATTCTGAAGTATGAAGAATTTCATTTACCCGAAGGAGCGGAATCATATTCAGGAGAGCACGATTCTGAAGTATGAGGAAGTTCAGTTAGCCCTTTTCATATTCAGGAGAGCACGATTCTGAAGTATGAAGAATTTCATTTACCCGAAAGAGCCGAATCATATTCAGGAGAGCACGATTCTGAAGTATGAGGAAGTTCAGTTTACCCTTTTCATGTTCAGGAGAGCATGATCTTGAAGCATGGAGAAGTTTATTTATCCTTCAGTAAGAGAAGAATCAGAATCGTATTCCAGGCGCCGACCTTAAAATGCGAGAAGATTTATTTATCAGATAAGCAGCAGCCTCTTTATTTGAGTGCTTATCCATTTTTTTTTTTGCACATAAGTCCCTTCCAACGATAAGTGACAGTTCTCCCTCGAGAAGCTTATCAGGACATTTCCCATTAAAGTCCACTTATTTTGGCATACAGCCGGTCTTTACCCTGTATATTTGCTACGGATTTCCGAAAAGTCCGTTCGATCCCATCACGAAGGATAGTTTATAGAAGCTCGGATGTTATTCTTTGCTCAATGCTCCAGCATTCTATAATCGATCTTACAACCGTGTAGATCCAATTTTATTATTAAATATTCCCAAATGGAGGTCACCTCATAGGTGCCATCTCCATTTAAGGATCTTATTCTTAAAAGTCCATTTATTTTGGCATACAGCCGGTCTTTACCCTATATATTTGATACGGATTTCCGAAAAGTCCGTTTGATCCCGTCACGAGGGATAGTTTGCAGAAGCTTGGATGTTATTCTTTGCTCAATGCTCCATCATTCTGTAATCGATCTTACAATCGTGCGTGATCCAGTTTTATTTTTAGATTCCCCAGTGGAGGCCGTCTCATAGGTACCATCTCCATTTGAGGATCTCGTTCCTTTTCTAAAAAAGACAATTGGTCGTGTTCGCACCAGTTGACTATCATTTTTAGAATTCCCCCAGTGTTGTACTGTGTCCCAGCGCGTCGTTTTCCCCAGTGTGTTCTTCTCGTAGCGTCTGCCTCGTAGCGCTTGTCATCATTTTCATATTCATCATTCCAGCATACGTATCATATCATATTCATATCATCTGCATTAAGCGGTCCTCGCTTTGTCCATAGCATTGCATATCATCACATATAAGGGTAAAATTTTCGGTTATCTATATTTAAATCGCTCCACCACGATTCCTCGAGTCTCTGTCACTCAAATCGTCCGGTGTAGCTATTTAAATAGGGGCAACTGTAATACCCCAAATTTTACCCTTACATTTAGTCAGGCATTTCGCATATCATCTCATATGTACATTTGCTAACCACTAACAAGTTATGAAGGTGTTTGTTTTGCAGATTGGGTCCCAGGGGTATTTTGGTCATCTTACACAAATTCTACCAATGCCTTGAAGACGGTCTGTTATTAAAAATCTGAGGCATTTGATACGTTATGGTTTTGAGGCATTTACCTATCACCAGGGCTGATCATATTGAGATTTTTGGCATTTGGTCAGTGGAATTTAATTACGAGTAGTATTACTGTTGATGCTGAAAATGTTGTGATTACGGTGCCCATATATGTTTGGTTATGAAATGGTTGGTTAACATTTTAATCTGATGATGAGATTAGGATTACAAATGAGACGAGTGCACCAATAAGAATACCACTTGGGAATATTTATGTTTTATGCCTATGTTAATGAATATTAAATACTTGTGGATTTATTCACAATTGTTTATATTTTTTAACTAAGAATAAAATATAAATAAATTCAAAATTTTGAGAATTTTATTTCATAAATAATGTCATCATACAAGAATGTGGACGTTGCTTCATATTATATAAAGTGCTGTTACAAGGAAGTACATTAAAAGTTCTCAATCTTAAGGGATTACATTAAAGCATCTATCCTAAATCCTAAGAGCATCTAAAGGTCTTCATGTTGTACTTGAACTTCTCCATGAATCCTCAGCTAACCTGCACATCAAAAGAAAACAAGCAGTACAGAAAAATGTTAGAAGTTTTTTTGACACTCTCAGAACATCGTCATCATCGAGTGTCGGGAGTGGCACAACCGAAGCTGCGTCCTACCCCCGTTACCGATCCGCGCCATTAGCGTCAGATCAGGTAACATCTGTTCTTATCTAAGGGGCAACCGAGAGATGAAGAGTAAAATGAAGTAGGGACTGAATAGTTTGCCGAAAGGGATCATGTGCCAAAATTGGATTCGTTTTCAAAACCAAACAGAATGTCGTTCATCCAGTAAAACCTGGTGACATTATCAAGTAAATTTCAAGATTGCTTCCAAACTGATACAAGGGTAAAACAGCACAGCCAATTCGGACTCAGACCCGGATGCCGGCAGGTCTGAATCTCTTTGTTTTCGAAGATTTCCAACACCTGAAATTCACCACAACAGCATCAGTACAGAGTCATAACAGGATTTAAGACCAAAGCTGTTCAGCTGCACAAGGCTTGAGCAGACAACTCAATCCATAAACATGAAACAGCTCAGGTGCATAAAAAAGGAAGAGACAGGATCAGGAGGTCAAACCCATATCAGAAACCATAACTCTGAACCAAGTTCAAACAAGCAAAGAGCACAACAGAATGAGTCAAAGAAGATAGAGTCAAATGGCATCAGAAAGAGAATAAATCCATACCATAAGAAGCATATCAGTTCACCAGGATAATTCATGCCCTCAAATATCCAAAGCATGAAGGGCTCAGTCTGAACATCATTGCCCCAAGCTATAATGGAATCAATTGAGGCAAACCATCTGCAAACAGAGGAGATACTAGAAAACTGAGTCCAATGGCGAATTAGACACCATAATAAGAGCTCATGAAACATCAGCACGCAAAGGCTCCAACGAAGGTTCAGACCAACGGTCATCATCACCGCATACCCTCCTCGGCGACATTTGATTCGACCAATTCAAAGCAATCCATTCTGAAATAAGAAAAAGAAAAGTAAGTGTGTCCCAGTTGGTAACAATAACCGAATGTCAGTTTATCAGAAGAAACAAGTTCATGTCCAAAACTGTATCAGAACCTAAGAAAAACTGGATATCCACATCTGAAAAGAAGATTAAAACGAATCCAGTTATCAAATGAATCCGTATCCAACAGAGCACCGAATGGTCTTTCAGTTTTAACACAAATATCAACCAATGGCTAAACAGGTTACATGTAAAACTATACCAGAATAAGCGACTAAATCATGTTACAACTGCACACAAAAAAATTGGATATCAGAATGAAATCAGTGCGGTCAAAACCACATCTGCAAGGGAGTCCAAAGGCATCAAAGGGTGTATCCGAACCGATTGGCTCAGGCCCTAAGGTCATCATCGCCAAATGAACTTCACTCGGCCAGCTCGACTCAATCGAAGCGTCAGCATCAGTTCACTGAAAAAAGAAGAGGAAAAGTTAATTCGAAGTGGAAAATCCAAAGCCGTGAAGACCAAACCAGATATCAATTCGTGAAAATCCGCGGAACCCTGAAAGGAAGGGAATCCAAAACGAAACCTCAATCGAATCTGAAAAGGGAACCAAATCAGAACATATCAGAATCCAATCAAGACAAAAATGGCAAGTTCAAATCACATCAGAAAATCCAACCAAAATCAAATCATATCTCGGAATCATACAAATAATCACGATCCAACAATCAAGCCCAAAGAGAAATCGGAAAGATATAAAAGGAGCAATTTCACCTGTGAGAAAACCCTAACAGGTAGCCGTGAGAGGAGAAACCCCAGCGAAGAAGTCGCATGCAGAAAACCCTAGGCGGCCGAGATTCAGAAAGACCGGAGCCTTCATCATCGTCTCCGTCATCGACGAACAAACCCCATAGAATCACGAACGAAACACCGACGAGGAGATCACCTTCGCCGTTCAATACAAACGGCGGGCAATCGAACCTCCCAGCCTCAGAGAACTCATCATCGGCCGCAACCACAAAACGTAAGCTATGAGATCATCGTGTTGTCCATTTAACGGCTTAAGTTTGAATGTTTTCAGGTTTTCAACAAAGAGAGAATGAGAGCAAGGACCTCATGGGCGAAACGGCGGATGAAGGGAAGAGAATGGTGCCGCTCAAAAGAGAATTGGGATCTCAAACCCTAATCTCCCATGCCTCCGTTTACAATGTGTGGGTTGGGTCCGGGAATGATGTCCGGCCCAACCCCCTCCTCCTTTTTTTTCTTTATCTTATATTTTCTTAAATTTAATTTGTTTTATGTTTTTAAAAAAACCCATTTTTTAACATTTTAATTTCATAAAAAAATATAACATTTAATTTTGTAATTATAAGAAATCTTTTTAAAATATAGTTATTAAGAATAAGTGAAAACTTTTTTTAAATAAAATAAGAAAACCCTTTTTAAAATAAAAATTAAAACTTTTTTTTAATATAAGATTAAAACTTTTGTAAATATAAAAATGAAAAACTTTTTTTTTTTAAATAAAATAAGGAAAACCTTTTTTTAAAAGAATATAAAAATAAAACCTTTTTTTTTTAATTCTTTTGTAAGCTAACATTAAATCATTAAATCTTTTAAATAAAACAATAATAAAATCTCAAATTTGCATCTTTTTCTTAACTCATTTTGATCACCGCCTAACTCTGCCCACTAACGCCATTTGTTCATTTTGCAGCTCATTACATTTGCCATTACTTATCTTATTTTATTTCATTACTATATTGTAACTGCTTCTCATATGTAACCTCGCGAATCCTAATAATCGCGCTTTAAGTTTCTGCCTTTAAATTTCTGTTTGTATGGCTTTAACTTCTGTCTTATTTCCCGTTTGCACAATTCAATCTCTCCCTCACTTATCAATATTCCAGTCACACTACACACATCCGAAGGAATTAGGTCTAGCATTTGACCGCCGTGTCAATAGTCCTCAACTCCAAAACCTTACAAACTACAAACCCTAATTTCCATAAATGTCTCGCCGCAGACAAAATTACAATTTTACCCCTAGTATTAGGTCATAGAGCCGCCGTGCTCATTTTAGGGTTTCCCGCTGCGGAATCCCTAACCTAACCTAATTTAACCCTAATTACAACTTAACAATTCAACGTAGAGATTTGGAGTTTCTACACTCCACGTAAGCGTGTCCTTAAGACATGTTTATTCCCCTTGAGACTTTGACCACAGTCAAGAAAATTCTAACCTCCCTTTTGAGGGGAACTACGATTACTCTGATTCCACTCCCGTAAGGATACGTAGGCACAAGATGCGATGTCTTGCCGAGTAAACTTAGAATTAACCCCTTAGGTCTCTTTTCTCACTTTTAATCCTTTTGTACATATACCTTAAGCAAATGAATAAAGCAAATAGTAAACATTTGAACAAAAGGTTCCTGTAGAGTACTACAGAAGTTTAGGGTGCTAATACCTTCCCTAATCTTAACCAACCCCCGAACCCTAGATCTTTCCCCGCATTGTGTTTACGATGCAAAAATAGGTTTTCCCTCTTTTGACCTTTTCCTTCGGATAAATCAAAGAGCGGTTGTGAATTGAATTGCGATTCAAACTCATTAATAGTTTGTGATCCTATTTCCACCGCAACAGCCGGCATGACAGAAGAGTCGCCACCTTTCGTTATTTATCCCTCAGAGCGGGAAAGGAAACGATCGGAAAAACCTGACGAATAAGGGTAAGACAAGGTCGTCGCAACCATTGTCTGGGTTCGGGAGTGGGTTACGCAAGGGGAAGGTATTAGCACCCCTCACGTCCGTCGTACTCGACGGGATCCTCGCTTGTTTGTTTACTTGGACGAGTTGGTTTTAATCTATCTACCTATCAAGGCTGGCTGAAAAAGAAAAGAAAAATGACTCGGCAAAGCGTCGCACTTTATGCCTACGTATTCTCATCAGAGAATGAGAAATCAGAGTAAACGTAGTTCGGCTAACTACGGGTGAAGGTGGGGAAGGTTGCTCGCTAGGACGTCGCATCCTATGCCTACGTACTTTCATCTGGTATGAAAGATCAGAGCAAGCGTAGTTCGGGAAACTACGGGTTATCTCCTAAAAGAATTGTTTTTTATTGTGTTTGCGATTTCAACCGCACTAGAGACTATGACCTGAGAGTGAATGCGTCGCATGTCACCCAAAGGGTACCATACTAAACATCCAGACTGTGGAAAAGAAACTCTCCCACAATCCTTTCTCAGATAGCTTAAGGCTCGTAACGTACGAAAGAAATCATTCATGATTACTGTATCTTAAACTGTTTCGAGATGAGAAGAGAACAGGCCCAACTAGGAGGGAGACTATCAAGTCCTACTGTTATCATGCCATGGATTCATCCTATGGTTGAGGTTTGAACAGGGAACTCCTAGATGTTGTCATGCATAGGTTTCAACCTAAAAGTCTATCATCAAATCCTCGTCAGAGGAAATGAGAGTCCTAAGGGATCATATCAATGATACACCAAAACAGACAAAAGCATCAGCTTTAACAGTAAAATGCATGCAATGCAAGTGAGGGAGGAAATGTGTGTGGGGCTTCAGCCTCCACAAGCTCGTCTCGACCTCAAGCCAGTCATGAAATAACAGTAATCATACTGAAATAAACAACATGCTATCAAGCAAAAACAGTAAATTGTAATCATACAGACAGGAGAAATGAAATGCTGTCAAGCAAAATAAACACATGGGCAAGGGAGCTGGGCCCTACCGAATACCCGCAAGCAAAGCCAAGCAATAACAATACAATCAGATGCACTCATGCTCTTAGACTGAACTTATTCTAAATGTGCTTAATCTAATGCAGCAGACAAGTCAGACAAAACACACAATACATCAAAGAAAACAGAAGAAAGCCTCGGCTCCTTCAGCAGCAACCCAGTCTTCAGACTTCAGAGATCACTTGCTTTCCAGGTATCAACCCTACAACATGAGTACCAACTCATCTTCTCCCTTGAGCTTCAGCTCCTTTGATCAGCTCTACCTTCAGGCTTCACTATCTTCAGGGATCTTCAGGCATCAATTTGATCTTCACAGAGTCTTCAGACTTCAATAATCTTCAAGGAATCATCCTCTTCAAGGCCTCAGCTTCTATCTTCAATGGCTCCAATGCTCCAGCAAACAAGATTCAGTCAACAAGATGAGTGGGGGATGTTACAGTACTCACTGACTTCCAAAGGATGCCATTGAGGACTTAACATCAAAGGAGAGGCTCTCTCAAAGTTCTACCTTATGGGCAAGGTCACTAATCCCTCCAAAGGAGAGAGGTGAATACCCTTAAGGGACTCTGTGTCATAGAGAAGGAAGGAGGTGAACAAAACACTCCTTGTTTATTGAACAAAGTATTCTATCTGGGGCTCTGCCTATGCACCTATAAACCTATAAACAAAACAACAAAAGCTATGCTAAACTCCTCTGCAAGGTCTTCAAAGCTCCCATGATGATCCACAAGGTCTTCAACTCAATCTTCCAAGCTCACACACTCAAAGGAGAAGGAAAGAAAACACAACAATACAACTTATGCCTCCAAGCAACACACATACTATCCATACCTTCAAAAATCTATGAAAAATACTAAAACACCATGCAATATTCTAGTAAAATTCTAGGGGATTCTATACATACTTACCCTTAACCCATATATTCCCCATACACTAATTTGGCCTATAAACCCCAAAACAAATTTGTTCAAGTCTACCTACACAACCTAAAACCCTAATTAGAGCACCTAAATGTCCAACAATCAAACTACATCACATTTAATTTCTAAAATCCTAGTATAAAAACCAGAGACTCCTAACGCCTATATCTAATTGCACAAAAAAGAATGGGGTCAAAATATGGTGGGAAACTCAAGAACAAAAATATGCAAAATCATGTATGAACTAAAAACAATTAAAAAGGCATTAAAAGGGAAAATACATGAAAAATAGCAAATAAAAAATAAAATGGCATTTTTATTTTTTATAAATTTCTAGACATTTAAATGAGTCTATAGCAAAAACAAGAATTGAAAAATATTGATTTTTCATTTTATTAGGAATTTTTGAAGATTAAAAAGAAATGAAAGAAAATTAAAAGAAGTAAAGTGAAAGGGGGTGCGAAAAGAAGGGCCAGATGGTTATATCAATTGGGTCAGCGCATGCGGGGGGTGCAGAAAGCATTCTGAGCCCAAAGCTCAACTTAAGTGGAACGCTGCGTTCCATTAAGTTCAATTTTCCCTCCGTTTCTGAGTTTAATTTCCAACCGTGCGATGAGGTCTTCAGTCAACGATTGCTAGCCTGATCCAACGATGCACACGCGTCTTCAACCTTAAGACAACAAGCTAGGGTTTTGGAACCTCCATGGAAGCCATGCACGTATACACTTCAAGCTCTCTGTTCTCTCTCCACAAGCCATAATTCATCACGATGTAAACATCAAAATCGTTCAGAATCTCTCCCTCTACAAGACTGTGGTCATAGTATGTTTTAAAACTCAATGTAACTCTCAATCCGATCGTGACAAGTCCTTGGTTCACTTGAAATGCACTGCAACTTATCATCATAATTCTTGCTCCAACCTATACTAATCTAACCTACACGTTATGGTGATCATTCTAAACTACAAAACTAAGTTCATCATGCACTAACCTACGAGTTTCAGATCCAAACAGTTTTAACACCCTGCTATGAACTATCACCAATTTGCACTAAACTAACCAGAAATGATCCTCTATCATTCTACATCACATCTAAACTAACAACCTAATGTAAAACTATCTAAATCAAGCTAATGAAAGTAATTTGCACCTGGAGCAAAATCTTGGAGATGTTGATGAAGCTCGTGGATCTGATGCTTTGGATGCTTGGATCTTGATCTACTATTGCTACACTCAATTCTGTTTGCAAAACCTTGACGAATCTTGCCTTGAATCTTGAGATCTACTTGAATTTGCAGCTTGTATCTTGATGAAGAAAGTGCACGAAATTGAATCAATTGCAATCAGAACTTGGTTGAATTCTACTCCATGATGATGGTTGAATATGGTGAAATCAATATTGATGATGATTGATGAAGGTTTTGTGAAATTGGGATGAAATTGCAATGAGAGAGAATGAGAGAATTTGTGAAGTGTTTGCCAAAAAATGAGAATCCAACCCTTGCTCAATTTTCATTTCATGATTATATAGCACTCAATGGAAGTTTCCAGAACAATCTTGCACTTTCCCTTGCATTCCAAGCTTGATCCAATTTTGTTATGTTTCTTTAATCATAAGTAACCTTAAGTAACTTTTATTTTTTTCACTAAACTCAAAAATGTGCTTGAACCATTGTCTTTAGAATGTCTTTTAGACTCAAAATCATATATTGGATGACCCCATTTGGATTTATAGATCTCCCAAACCAATTTTCAAATTCAACTTTTCAAACTTATAAGCCATTTTTAGTTCATTTTTGACCAATCATGCAAATCCATGCTATGAGCTTTTCCAACAATTCATGACCTTCTTTCTAGACTTAAAATCACATTTTGAACAACTTTCATGTTTTGAGTTTTTCCATTTGAGGCTTGGAAATAGGAGATATGGCCTTTGCTTAAAAATGACCTATAACTGACAAATGACCAAAATACCCCTGTCTTGTTCAAACCATAAGTTGAGTTCCACAAATCCTATCAAGTACTTATACCACTCAAATTAAAGCTAAGAAGATGCCCTCCAACATTCATGTTGACCAAGAAATCATAGGAACCATCCTACTAGGGCAAAAGTTGTCTGCAAGTTGGGTGACTTTCAAGGACCCAAATTCACACACCTCAACTGACCTGTAATTTGTCAAAACCATAACTTGAGCTCTGCAACTCCTATAAAGGACTTCCACCACTCAAATTAAATCTAAGAACAAGCTCTACAACATTCATGTTGTGGGGAAGATGAGATATCAATCACATCTAGAGCTAAAACTGCCTGGAAGATAGGGATCAAACTAGGGTTTTTTCACTGCCAATCCTCAGAAACCCTAACTCAAAACTTCTCCAACTCCTCAATCATGATGAGTTGGCCTAGGAATCATCTTTATAACATATCCATACATCATTCCATGATCTTATGGCCCCTGGATTAGGTCTCAACCTTCTCCAAATTTTCAGTTAATCTAGGGTTGACTCAGTCAAAACCCTAATTCTACCATTCATGGTTGAATCTTCTGAACTCTTGCATAGTGACTTCTCTGGGCTTCATGATGGCTATCAAGACATCTCATAATCTTTCTCAAAACATCAAGTTCATTCTCAAAGTCTCAGAATCATCTGAGGAGCACCCACAACTCTCAAGCTATGAAGCACACAACCAATTCCTCTGAAGATCTTTTGAACTGTCTGATGAAGGTATCAACTTTCAAACACTAGATGGATAAATAATTGTTGGTCAAATTTTGGGGTGCAACAGTAATCACTGGAGTCACACATGATCTCAAAGGGAGCACTCCAATCTGAAGGTTGCATTATGGGTGCGGATATTAATGCATTTTCAAAGCCAGAAAGGCTTCAAGGCAAACATAATTAAAGTTAAACTCATCATCTTTAATCAACAGCTCGATTAGGGGCTTGGAAATCTTAAAGAAGTCCTTAATGATAATAAAAATCTGCATGACATAGAAAACTCCTAACTTCCCTCATAGTAGTTGAGGAGGCATCTTCTCTATCACCTTAATCTTAACTATATCAACCTCAATTTCCCTTTTGGACACTAAATGTCCGAGGAATGCCCTCCTTCAGCATGAAGTGTGATTTTTTTCCAATTAAGCACAAGGTTTACCTTAACACACCTATCTAAGACCTTTTCTAAATTTATTAAACAATACTCAAAACTAGACCCATAAATCGAGAATTCAAGCATGAAGACCTCCATTATATCTTCCAAGTAATCATAAAAAATTGACACCATGTAGCGCTGAAAAGTTATGTGTGCATTGCATAGCCCAAGGGGAAATCACTGGTAGGAAAATGTGCCATAAGGACAAGTTAATGTCATTTTCTCTTGATAACTAGGGTGAATGGGGATCTGGAAGAACCCCGAGTAACCATTAAAGTAGCAAAAATGGGAGTCCTTGGCTAGGCGCTCAAGCATTGGATCAATGAATGGTAGTGGAAATGTTCTTTTCGGGAAGGTTTGTTAAGCTTCTTATAGTTAATACACGTCCTCCACCCTGTAACTATCCTAGTGGCACCCTAATATCCCTTTTCATTTTTTATAACTGTCATCCCCTCTTTCTTAGGTACAACCTGAACAAGACTAACCCATTTACTATCGGAGATGTGATCGATTATCCCGACCTCCAAGAGCTTAGGCCCCTCCTTTTTAACCACTTCTTTCATATTAGGATTTAGCCTCCTCGGGTATTCTCTAGAGGGCGTATAATCATCCTTTAATATAATCTTATGCATACAAACAGAGGCGTTAATACCTTTCAAGTCATATATGGTTATTCTATGGCTTTTGGGTACTTCTTAAAGACAATAAAAAGTTTGTTCAATTTCGGCCTCTCCTAAACTAACATTCACTATCACGGGCCGGTTTTGCTTTTGATCTAAGAATTCATAACTGAGGGTCTTGGGAAGTTGTTTTATCTTTAACTTTAGTGCTATCAAGCAAACATACCTCCAACTCATTGGTCAGAGGAGGTTCTGATACACTTTCTAAAGGTGAGAAAAATACACAAGAAGAGGGTTGAATTATGTAATACAAAACTGTTTCGCTTCTGAAAAATACTTCAAATTCTGAACAAGGTTTGGAGTCTGATATCATAAATAACGATGGTAGAAGAAATAATATTAATCATAAGCAATAAGAAGGAAACACACAAATTTTATCCTGGTTTCTCTCCTTAACTAAGAGTAGTCCAGTCCCCTTGCCTCAATAAGAGCTTTTCATTATAATCAAACTGGTTACACTTTGCTCAAGCAAACTAGCAAGAGACTTCACTGCTCAATCAATATAGAAAGAGACTTCTGCTCAAGCAACCTAGCAAGATACTTCTGCTCAATCAACCTAGAAAGAAACTTCACTACTCCAGCATAAAGGCAAGAGACTTCACTACTCATGCATGCAGGAAAGAGACTTCACTGCTCATGTACGCAAGCAAGAGACTTCTTCTACTTTAACCAAACAGTTTATTAGAAAAGATAACAACTATACTTTAATATACAATCAGAAGTATAGAAGTTGTGCAACAACCATAAAGGTTCTCAACCTCTTAATATTTCTAAGATAAACAAAGATAAGTAATCTTAAGATCTTATGGAATAACAGTTACACATAAAAGCTCAGAGTTATCCTGAATATATTGTATTGTGTTTGTGTTGTTGTATCCTTCCTTCAAATCTTCTGCTTCCTTTTATAGAGGCATAGAAAGAGTCGTTGTAGGGTTGAGCATAAGAGCTAACTTCATGAAGAAGCATGTCAAGAGAGAAGTTAGAGGATGTATTTGGTTAGAAACATTGTCCACTTAATAAAGGCATTTTTCATAGCATATTTCAAAGTACTAGGTATCTACCAAGAGGTAGAACAGACTAAAGAGGTCATATCACCATTCCTTGAGCCTTGCAAAATGAAACCCTAATTAACTCTCTCTAGAAGCTGGCGCTTTGACAAGACAAGTATGCTTTTGGTATAGGGTACGGATCAAAGGAAACTTTAGCCTTTAGAGTTTGAGCTGTCACCAGAGGTTAGAACACATGGCCAGAGTCTGATCCTTCAGAGGCTGATGAACACATTCAGAGTTATTAGATTTTGATCATTCAGAATCTTAGTTACATTGCTTCTCCACAGATGCATATATTAGGATCAATATATGGTTGAATTCTAAGCTTGTGATCCTACACACTTGAGCATATGTTAGTATACCCATTTGTCCTTTAAATACTTTGTTATCATCAAAATTCAAGGGA
This sequence comes from Lathyrus sativus, assembly GCA_963859935.3. NCBI lineage: Eukaryota > Viridiplantae > Streptophyta > Magnoliopsida > Fabales > Fabaceae > Lathyrus > Lathyrus sativus. The sequence continues at coordinate 582,213,366 of OZ012741.1, read as the reverse complement.
TATGAACACTTTTGTTTCAACAATCTCCCCCTTTTCAATGATGACAAACAAATGTATTTAAGAACAATGGTTGGTCAACTTAACTAACCTGACAACATCAGAGTCTGAGGTTTATAAGCTCCTCCTGAGTAAAATATTTTAAAGGTTAAGTTTTGTAAGCTCCCCCTAATTCCTATTCAAGTTAATTTTAACTTATTTTGATAAAATAATGTTCAGATGAAAGAAAAATCAAAATAATTAAAGTTCGGGTAAATTAAAAGCATTCAATAAATACTTTTAATCCTCTTAAATACTCCCATGAATTTCTCTCCCTGCTGTCATCAATAAAAAGTGAGTTCGGACATGTCAACATAGAAAGAGAAAACAAATATTTAAGAAAGAAATATGTGGGAAATAATTAAAATCTAAAAAATAGAGAAACAAACTTTTGAACTTCCTAAGATTGGTTGAAAGTTTTTGCACTTCTCAATACAACCACACGTCAATCAGGAATTTCAACCATAAGAGGTGATTATTGAAATAAGGAGCTAGAGCATTAAATTACTAGATGTTTCATCTTCCAAATGTAACATACAAGTCACTCAAATTCTTATATAAAATCACAACTTCATAGACAAACTTCTCATGTCTTCAACCAGTTCTTCTTACATTTCAACAACATGAGTTCTCTTTCAGAGAAATATAAGAGAATTGTCTCAAAAGAGACCATCGTTGAGACCACAACCATAATCTTGGTGCAGCACCAGCAACAATTGATTGAAGAGGCCCAACCATCTAGGTCGACCACTGCCCGAGATGCACCAAGGGTGAGAAAGGTCAAAAAGAAGAAGAAGACACTGAAGAAGAAGAAAATAGGAGTGTCGAGGAAGATGGTTTACATTGAGTTTGGGAAGATTCTTGTAGTGCTATGGGATATTGTTCAGATTTGGACAAAATAAAGTAATCCAATGATCTTGTATTCCTTCCCTTTTTAATCATTGAAACATGAATTTCTTCCATCCTTGTTGCAATAATACTTTCTAAATAGTATCTAATTTCCAATTGAGTGAACCAATATATCCAAGAATATTGCATAAACAATCTATTCAAAACATCTCAAAGAAAGAAAAAATGGTTTTTAACATTATCAAATAAAATAATGATTCCCAAAAATATAGCTTAGAGTAAAAACACATAAGTATGCAAATACTTAAAAGTAGGAAAAAATACCAAGCATAACAAATGAATTAATAAAAATAATGGTGAAATTCTGGTATGCAGATCACAAATCTCCCAAGAGGTGGCGAGACATTGATCTTTGTATAACTAAATAAGGCCAAAAACAAGAACATCCAAATACTACAAATACATTACAGTGTCATGACAAATGTTTCAACATCTACTAAGATATATTTCAGAACATAAGAACAAGCTGAATTTAACATAACAGAAAGATAAAGAACACCAAGATATGATGACCCAGTTTGGTGAACAACAACACCTACTGTTAAGAGTCCCACATCGGGCAATATATGGCATGAACATGTGTTTATAAGTGGGGGTAATCCTCACTCTACCAACCGATTTTGTAAGGTTGTGTTAGGCCAAACTCTAATACCTACATTTAGGGGCTACCAAGTCAGGAATAAATCCATTATTAGTAGTATTAATTTGGAAATTCCTATCCAGTGCAAATTCTATCTAGAAATCACCATCTAGATAAGAGAAACCCATCTCAATTCCTAAATCACCTCAGTGATATCTAACAGTCACAGCCTCCATTGACTGTATCAAACTATTCAATTGAAAGACACCCCTCTCAATATAATATTCAGTCAAGACTCTTGACTAACAATAATGCTTGAATTTTCTTAATAGATTCATCCAAGAACAATATACAATATTACCTACAAGTTTCTGAATATCAAAAACTATGTCTACCACAATGTATCAATTGATACAAAGGGTGACTTATAACACAAGAAAATACATGACTCTCAAAACCTTAAACCCTTATAATTACTTTACAAGAATTCATTACAAGGTCTACTCTCTTACTATTCCCTAGGTCTTGGTCTTCCTTTTATAGCCTTCAGCATTCCATGAGCTTCGAAGTCTCTGTCTAATCTTTCCTTGATCCAAATTCTGATTGCACCTTAAATCTTGGAACGAATTTGCAACAAAACTGTTGCACCAGACCAAGATGTTGAATCCACAATGCTAGGACATATTGTCTGACATGTTATTCTTTATAGATTTCTTCTTGTTGGAACATTGTATGCATCATGTTTTACCAAAATTTGCTCAAATCTTAGAGTCTTCAGTCTCTTCCTTTTGAAAAATTGTGGCTAAAACTCCTTTTGCACAATAAACTCAGGAAGTAAGGAGAAGAAGAGTAGAAAGTCCTGAAGTCATTTCAGCCAGCCTATAATGACCCTCCTGGAAGCTTTCATTCTTCATGTACATCATGCACCACCAGTTGTATGACGAGTATCCTGAACCCTGGTATACATGAGGAAGAAGATACTAGACACTCCCCTTCAAAACCAGTCCTAATTTGCCACCCTCGATTATCCAAAACAAGACATAAAGGAGAAGACTCCAGTTCCAGATAACTCAGAACACAAGACAAAACTGTGTTCATAACTCAGATCACATGACACAAAAAGAAGACTCGGAAAAGAAATTGAGACACATACAGAATGTTAGAACATCTCATCCAACATCCTTGCAAAACAACTGCAAGAACAGACTCAGAACCCAACCAGAGATCAGTTATATGCTGTAAGGTGCAACACACAACTGGGATAGACACACAACCTATCTCCTCCTTTTTATCCAAAAATTGACAAAGATGCCCAACACAGGTCCATACCCATATGGTACTTACCCAAACCCGAACAAAAGCCATTAAGACTTGACACATAAAAAAGAAACACAGTCTGAAATAAACAAAGCTAAGACCCCCTTTAAATACCCAAGCAGTTTCTCTAGGAATTAACGTTCCATAGAAGATACCGAAGAACAATTCAATGAGGATATAAATTTAGGTAGATAACTTCATCATAAATGACCGTGCACCGCCCAAATCAGATTTGACTGTTCAACTTTAGGGAGAACCGTCCAAGGAATGTGCATGTACCAAGACACATGTTTTGCACGCTTTCTTTAGAGCATGCTCTCCACTGTCCAAATAGATCTAATTCGAAACAACCACAAGTCCTAAACATTGTCCTGACATCTAGTCAGACTTTGTCTAGTCTTTCTCTTTTCCATTTTGAAGCATAGTCATAATGCTTACCAATGAATTCCACGCATACTCCTTTCATCCAAAATTAGAAGATCCTAATCATGATGTCCAGACAGCATGTGTGACATCTCCCTTTTATCAACAGAAGCTTCCATGGACCTTATTCCAAACTACAGAGAAAAATAAATTCTCCTAGACAATATCCAATCCTGTTTATCAGGTCTCTTCTAAGAAACACGAACATAGTTGAATTACTTCAAAACCTTAATATGTCAAGCTCACAAGCATAACTTATTAGGCTAAAGCACCAACACACCATGATTTTAAGACATTTAGTCGGACATCATAATCTCACATGATTCTGATGAACACCTTCATGCTCATGAGAGAAAGAAACAAAATAGGAGCACCAGTCTTGTACCATAACCAATAGAATCTTGGATTGAGATAAAATAACACCATTGATCATTCTCCCCCTAAACATATCCACACACTATACAAATCCATCTTGAACCTTACAGCCACAGACAACCTTGTTCTTTGAGAATAAATCCAATCAAGCCTGGAATGTTCACATTCCCTAAAGAGAAATACACATTCTCTTAACCCCTTGGTTAATCAAGATGTCATCCACATATGGAAGTCATCAAACCCCTTCACCAAATGAAGAAGAAAACCTCCTCATCCGGCTTCCTTCTCAAGATTCAGTCTTCCAGCGTAACTAACCATCTACATACAGATAATCAGAATCCATAAGGTCTTGACCATTCTTCACAATGAATAGATAACTTACTTCTAATCCACTTGGTGAGAACCAAAAACTTTCCTTTCTGAAGAGATGGTCAACTGAGGACTCCAATATATCACAGCTGCAGCAACTCATAGATCATCATAGGAGGCATAATACAACAGAGAGAAAGAAACTCTCACAAGCCTCATGAAGCTTCAACCCAGAAGCACAATGTTCATACATCCTATCTGACATTACAAAGTCAACTCCTATCCTTAAGCATCCAAAGAGGAGAATCCCTCTGACAGATACCAGTATGACTGGCAATAACCATGAAGGTATAGATTGAGCATCATACCAAAAACAGACTTCTTTGTGAGATCAGCTTCTCCTATGCCCACCCAATCATCTATCCTCCATTTTGTACAGTACAACACAAGCCAAAGTACATAAGCACTATCAAGCAATAGGCTTGAGCAGGTAGTTCCTTAGAGCACACTCAAAAGACACTTTCCTTCAGAGTAACTAAATAGAATACCTTTCACAAGGTCCTTGATCATGTGGGAACAACAGAACTGGAGCTTCCAGTACTAACACCCCCTTTACCCAAGACAGAACTTTGGATTGCCCATTCCAAACAACTGAGATGAGACACCAAGCAATCATCAACTCCCTTGAGCTTTTTCCATTGCATGATTCACAAATGTTGAAATAGACTTTAGCACCATCCATTCTGATGTTTAGAGCAATGTCAGAATATTTGATTTACATCAATGACTTGACTAGCCACACATCCCTTAGACTTCCAGACATTATCCCACCTTGAATGTCTTTTCCATAATAGCAAAACAAGAGTTCCATGTTCTCATAGACTTGATCATGAAATCAAGTTTGAGTAAGCAACCTCCAACCTGTATATAAATGGAAAAACAACAATCAATCCTTTTCAAGATGACTCAAATACCTTGATGACAGTCTGCTTCAAGCACAATTCTCCAAGAGAATCGTTCGCACAAGATCGGAGTCCACACCAAAATCAAACCTAATAGAGGAGGTAGTCATAGGATAGACGACTATCTACAATATCACCCAGGCCATCCAGAAAATTCTCTAAGATGTCAGGTTGAATGTCCTAGACATGTTTCCTTGACTTCCATATGCACAGAATCTGGTAGAGATGTATTCACAACCCTTCAACATAAATCAGGCCACAAGATCCTTCAAAGGATAACCAGGCGCCTATCTCCAGATCAGAAATAAACTGACCTAAAGACAACTTACCAAAGTTGATGGTGTCTTGCTCTTCATCTTCACCAGCATACATATACAAGACAAAACTCTTGGATAGAGGCTTCCTAGATTATAGAACAAAATACTCTTCAAGACCAATTTGAAGAAGTTTCACAATGTTATTGATAAACACACATTTGTTTATCCACTAGGACATATGCTACGTCTCTCTTTTGTCCGGGAAGTTCACTCTTTGGATCAACAAGATTCTGCACACACTTTTCAGAAGTGATGTTTCAACATCTCGTTGAACATCAGGTCTTTTTCCTATGAACAAGTCATTGGATCTTGAGAACTGTCATTCTCTGAAGTTGCACCGTCATAAGTGACACCCAATCAACAACCTAGAGAGAAATCTTTAAGGCATAAATATTCCTTAGAATACCATCCTTTCTTCCAAACACATTCGGCAGTGCCTTTATGAGTGGACTTGAGAGAGGACTCAAGCATCTTGGGCTACATTCATGGTACCTGGTTGACCCTCGTCTTCCAAGAAGCATAGGAAAATCCTTCGGAGGAAGACATCACAATTCTCTCTCCTTTACACCACTCCCAGCTTGTGATGGCAAGAACATCTCTAGAGGTTGACACCATCTTCAACAAGAGTTAGGTAAGATTTCAAGACATATTATAAGGCACCATGAGTAACAATAACATCATTATCAGCAGCAGCGGAAAAAACTTCACAGAGCACTCAATCAACCATCAGTAGTTGTTAGGCCAGATTCAGAGAGTTATTCTCCTAGCTTCCAATCTTCCTCGATCACAACAATAATGGATGGTCTGATCATACAGTCTCATTCCTTGTTCAAAAGACCAAAACATATCTTGCCTAGAACTCATCCAAAAACAGAATGGGATGCCTGCTCTGATACCAATTGAAATTCTGGTGTGCAGATCACAGATGTCCCAAAAGATGTCGATACATTGATCTCTGCATAACTAAACAAGGTCAAAAACAAGAACATCCAAATACTGCAAATACGTTACAGTGCCATGACAGATGTTTCAACATCTATTAAGACATATATTTTAGAACATAAGAGCAGACTGAATTTAACATAACAAAAAGATAAAGAACACCAAGATATGATGACCCAGTTCGGTGAACAACAACACCTATATTTAGGAGCTACCAAGCCAAGAATAAATCCACTATTAGTATTATTAATTTAGAGATAAAATCCCATGTTTATAACTCCTCACTTAATCCCTACCCAGTGCAAATTCTATCTATAAATCACCATCTAAACAAGAGAAACTCATCTCAATTCCTAAATCACCTCAGTGATATTTAATAGTCACAACCTCCGGTGACTGTATCGAACTGTTTAATTGAAAGACACCCTCTCAATACAATATTCAGTCAAGACTCTTGACTAACAATAATGCTTAAATTTTCTTAATAACTTCATCCAATAACAATATATAATTCATTACCTACAAGTTTCTGAATATCAAAAACTATGTCTACCACAATGTATCAACTGATACAATGGGTAACTTACAACACAAGAAATTACACAACTCTCAAAATTCTAAACCCTTATAATTACTTTACAAGAATTCATTACAAGGTCTATTCTCTTACTATGCCCTTGGTCTTGGTCTTCCTTTTATAGCCTTCAGCATTTCATGGGCTTCGAAGTCTCTGTCCAATCTTTCCTTGATCCATATTCTGATTGCACCTTAAATCTTGGAACAGATCAGCAACAAAACGGCTACACCAAACCAAGATGTCGAGTCCACAATGCTACGACATTTTGTCTGACATGTTGTTATTTACATATTTCTTCTTGTTGGAACATCTTGTGTAACATCATGTTTTACCAAAATTTGCTCAAATCTTAGAGTCTTCAAATGGCATATATCAAACATTAGTTAATAAAGGATAAATAAAGAAAACATAAAATGGGTTCTAGAGCCTAATCCTAAGGTTTCTTCAGAAGAATCAACAAAACTCTAAGATTTACACCCATAATGTCTTATCTAGAATCCATTGACTTCATCTTTTCATCCATTTCATTGTGCTTGACATCCATGACTTGTTGAGTAGCACCAACAGAAGTCAGGTTCTTCTCCAGAAGATCTTGTCTCGAGCAAGAAGATGCAATAAACTCTAAAGTGACAACCTTCAAATTCTAAATGGCATATGCAACAGAGGTTTGGGGAGAATTCCGCTTAGCAGAATATGCTATTGGGTCATATGCAAATGGTCTCTCATTGGCCAGAATTTGTACTTTACCCAAAAAGATAGTTTTGATTACATCCATGTTGGTTTGGATAGTTTATGAGAGGGATGAAGTGTTTTTATAAGAAGGGCTAGAGGATTGGTTTTTATGGACATAAAGGTTTAGGTAGATTTTAGGGTGACGGAGGTCAAAAGGGATATGTTCATACACAACTCTAGGTCTATAAGCAAATTGAATAAGAGATAGATCCTGAACAATTTTTCAGTTTTGCTATGAAGTTTATATATAACTTGGGGTGAAGGTTGAGGTGGAGGTTAAGTTTCTAATGGGGAAATAATTTCTGGTTGGATAATGGTCATGTGGTCGACTTCAGAAACAAAACATGTTTGGTTAGAAGGTTGGTATTGAGGAGAAATTGCTTGAATAAGAAGAGATTGAATAGGATTAATGAAGACATGTTTGGGAGTAAAATATTTGAGGCCAAGGTGAGCTTCAAATCTAGCTTCATCATATTCTGATTTAGAAGAAGAAGCTTTCTCGCCAGAGATTTCAATGGGAGGTTCAAACGTGGTTTTTAAGGGTAAGGTTTATTCAGAAATAGTACAAGGAGTTAAGTGATCCTGAACAAGGGTAGGTTCAACGGTGGGCAATAAAAAGTGTTTTGGTAAATGATTGGGTGAAGGATTTGGAGAGGGAGTTGGTGATTTCTGGTTAAGAGTGAAGTAATCAAAATCATCTTCAGAGACAAAGTTTAGATTAATACATGTCATATCAGTAATCAGAGCTTCTGAAGTAGTCAGAGTTTCTTTAGAAACAACTTCTGAATAACCCTCTTCAAGAATACCAGAGGCTTCAGCCTCAACAGATTTCAACTTTGCCTTCACTTCTTCAGCTTGAACCTCACCAGACTCCAAATCACCAACAACAATAGCCTCTTTGACCAAAGCATTAGAAGTTTCTAGATGCTTCTCTAACTGGTCTAGTATAACAGATGCTAATAGTTGATCACTTCTGAATATAGGCTTAACCGCACTTTTATGATCAGTGCCATCTGCAACTTTCTTTTCCCTGACCAAGGACACACCAACATCTTCTTCCTCTTCTTCTTCTTCTTCTTCTTCAATCTCAGGCAACTTTCTTAATCTCTTCTTACTCAAAGGTTCACTTGATGAGACATATGCAAAAATAACCTTCTTGGGAGATCTTTCACTTCTTATTTTGGAGGGCATCAACTCTATATATGCGATTACTTTTTCAATCTCTTTTTTCAGTCTCCTTCAACAATATCCTTCTGATGTATAACTCTCTTCTTAGAGGTTTTTTGAACATATTTCTGAACAACTAAAGCTACCTGCTTCCTCTTCTTAGAAGGATTAAACATGTCAATAGGAGTATCGGGTAAGTCTTTGAGTCTGATAACCACTCCTTCTTTAAATGCTTGTTCTATGTATAATCTAATTACTTTAGGATTATCCATCTTTGTGATAACAGGATAATCCTCAAGTTAGAAATGATTAGTACATATATCAGAGAGAGGCGCCTTTGAAATAACCACATCACCTTTCTTCATAAGCTTGATGTTTGCAAGAAAAGAAGCAAACATGATGTTTTCGTGAATCTCCTTCAGATCCCCATTGTCAAACAACGTTTTAAGGGCATCGATTAGACAAACCTCTTAAAAGTGTTTAGACAATAATCTTGCATAGGGAATATTCTTCTTGTGAAGCTTTGTATTGTCCTCGATTTCTTCACACAGATGATTGAAGATCTAAGATGAAAGATTGATTTTATCTTCATTCTTTAGATAGAAGATGAAGTGCTTTTGACCCCATGAAATTTGGTCAGTACTTCCTCCTTTGGGGATTAGACAACCAATAAGAATCTTCAATAGAAGCCTAAAATCTTTCAGCATATTCTTGACCTTTCCAAAGTCAAAAGAACACATATTTTCAGTATTAACAAACAAACCTCTTTTGATAGCATCTGCTTTAGGACTGTTGTCTTTAGTGTTCACAACAAACCTTCTAGAGTTTGGTTCTCTCAAAAGTTTAGGATTTGTCTTATGAGTGATGACCATATTAACACCCATGACAATAGATATAATCTCAACTTCTTCAAACCAACTTCTTCTATACTCTTCCCCTTTAAAGAACTTTCATTTTCTATCAAGAGTTTGAGTTCCTCAGAAGCAGCAAATTCATCAAAGACTTCTGCCCTAACCCATAAATGTTTCACAAGATAAGGATAAGTAGGTCCATTCAACATTTCAAAGAATGGATACGACTCTTGTATCCTGAAGTAGCTTCAAAGATCATACCCATATTTATTGAATGAATCAAAATAGACAATTTGTTCCATCAAAAGCTTTAGATCATCCTAATTTAAATCCATGGATTTGGGCTTGATAGACAAACTTTTGCCAAACTTGACGACCATGTGTGAATGTTGAGCAGTTGAAGAGGATACCATTGTTGAGAGGAGCTTTTAAGGTTTCTAAGTTTTTTAGAGGAAGTTAGAGAAATCAAAAGTGTAGGTAGTGAGATATTGAAGCATGTGTTTATGATATAAATAGAGTTTTTTTTAAGTTAAAAGGAATTTTAAAAAAACACACAACATAAATGCAAAAAGAAATAAGAAACAATGTAATAAAGGAAAATAACCAACAACGAAGGAGTTTTTACTCAACAGTTACAATCCACGTGTCATAAGACGTTTCAAATATATGGCATGTAAGAAAACAGATGCCATAGGCAGTTACCATGAAATATCCATTTATGTGCATATCAGAGGCAGTTAATCTTACTCATAGTATCAGGGGCTAAGATGCTTCAGAGGCTATTTATTCATCAAAAGTTGATTCAAAGATTTTGATTAAGGTTACTTCTGGACATCATCAGCCATCTGATACAGAGTAAGATTCCTTAGACAACTGATAGAAGTAGTATTATCATAGTGAAGTGTAATTCTTCTTTCATAAACATGAATTTCTTTTGACAAACATTTAAAATATTGCGATTAGAAATTGTTGCATAAAATAGAAATACCCATACATTTCTTTACAGTTTCAGCTTTTGAGATTGTTCAAGAGGAATAATATTGTTTCAAAAATGCTTTTCTTAACACCACCAGAAGTCTTCTCAAACTTCCCAAAATAATTGGATAAACTTCAGAGATATAGCCAAGAGTCTGAAGCACCAGTTCAAAAAGAAAAAGGAGAACATCAATCTTCCTGCTATCAGTAATCTTGTTTTATTGAATTCTTCCATACTCCACATTTCCTTCCTCCTTCAAACTTAGGATTTGGAATGTAGGCCTTATTCTTATTGAAGGTTGTAAGGTACCATTATCTTAGAGCAGTTGTTACTTTGATATTTCCCTTTAGCATATATGCAGCAAAAACAATCTCATTCTTTGGTACCCATACTCTTATAGGTCCTCTAAGTTAGTTTTACATCGTTTTTCTTTCTTTGTACCTTAGCCTTATAGTAAGGTCTAAAATCATTCCATAATTTTTCTCTATAAAGATTTTGTCTTGGATAAGTCTTGGCCTTGACTTTCGCACCTCTTGGAACCTTTTATATAATAACCTTAAGTTCTGAATTCTTCAGAACCTCTGACATGAGAGTCTTAGGTTCTAAATTACTTAGAACTTTTGACCTTTGAGTTTGAGATTTCGATTCCTTCAAAATTTAAGAATCATTCATCACAGGTTTTGATTAGTTCAGACCTTTACCATTTTCAGCAGCAGATATAAAGTAAGCATTCAACCCCTTTTGAGCAATGCTTGAAGAAGAAGAAGAAGAAAGGTCTAACGGTTTCACCAAGACATCAGTCCTTGGATTGTAAGGTTTTTGTTGATAACCAAGACATTCTCCTTTGATCTTACTTACTTCATAGATCATGGAAGCAATTTTGGTTCTTTCCACCCCATATATGATAAACTCTTGAAGAGCTAATTCATTTTTATCCAAAGGTTTGTCAGAAATATCTTGTATTAAAAAATTTGATCTCAAGTTTAAAGATCATATTGCTTCTTTAAAATTTTCATATGTCTGGATTTCAGGTGGCATATTTCCATTAAATCATGACAAAGAGTACTTAAATCAGATTTAGAGAGTTTAGAAAGTATCTCTTTTGTATCCTCTGATTTTGATTCAGAACCAGCTTCTGATTATGAGTCTGGTAGTGTTAAGGCCATCAAAGCAATATTGGCTTCTTCATCTTTTCCTTCATTGTCAAGTTCTTCCCATGTTTCCATGAGACTTTTCTTGAAATTTCTCTTGAAGTTGTTCCTATGGAAGCTTTCCCTTATGATTTTGTCCTTTTGAAGATTAGGACATTCGGTAATGATATGATCAAGCTTCTTACAATTGTAGCATCCATTCTGATCATCTTTATCACTTCTAGAACGTGACCCTTTAAATCCATCTCTTCTACTAGAGAATATGTTCTTCTTCTTGGTCAGGTGTTGAAATCTTTTGATGATGACACCCATTTCATCTTCATCAAAAGGTTTATCATGAGTGACTTCTTTGTGTTTTCTAGTATGAGAATATTTCCCAGGCCTCCCGTCAGATTTTAAAGCAAGTGTTATAAATTGCTTTACAGGCTCATCACCATTTAGCTCCATCTCATGAATTTGGAGATTTCTAACAAGACTTTCAAGACTTAATATGTTCAAGTCTTTATCCTCTTGAATAGTTATTACTTTAGGTATTTATTTGGTAGGAAGACTCCTAAGAATCTTCTTAACATGATCCTAAGTAGTATATCTTTTGTTCAAGGTCTAACGACCGGACATAAGAACTTGAAATCTTGAAAACATAGTTGCAATATTCTCACCATCTTTCATTTTGAACATCTCATATTGCTAAATTAGAAGATTTGATTTAGCTTCTTGAAATTGTTGATTACCTTCATAGGTAGCACATAAAGATTTAAAGATGGTTTTGGCAGTTAACTTATCAATAATCTTTATGTACTCATAATGAAGAAAGGCATCTATGATTTTTTCTATATGTCTTTTTCTGAGCAGGAGTGAGAGACTTTTTGTCATAAACCATTCTAACACCATTGACTTGAAAGTTAATGCCATCTTCTAAGATATCTCATGACTTATCATCCAAACAATGACGTGAGTGTAGATCTTGCTCTTCCACCATTAAAATTCAGTAGAGTCACCATTGAATGTTGGTGGTCTAGCAATATAATTGTTTTGACCATATGTACTTTGATCATGGTTGTTATTACCACGAGGGGAACCTCCAACAGGACTAGCTACTTCAGAGCTATAAGCCATGATAGAATTTTTATCTATCTCAAGATCTTTTTGCACCACTATTAAGTGTTTGAGTACATATCATACTCTAATGCCAACTGAAGGTGAGCAAAATACACAACAATGGAGTAATTATGTATTACAAAATTGTTTCGCTTCTGATAAGATACTTCAGAATTTGAACAAGGTTTAGAGTCTGATATCAGAAATAAAAATGGCATCCTAAAGAATAATAATCAAAATAAATAAGCAAGCAACACATAAATTTTATATTGGTTCCTCTCCTCAACTAAGAGTAGTTCAGTCCCCTTTCCTCAACAAAAGCTTTTCACTATAATCAAACTGATTACATTTTGCTCAAGCAAACCAGAAATAGACTTCACTTCTCTATCAATCCAAAAAGAAATTTCTGCTCAAGCAACCTAGAAAGAGACTTCTGCTTAATCAACCTAGAAAGAGACTTCACTACTTCAGCACACATGCAAGAGACTTCACTGCTTAATCAAAAGTATAGCAGTTGTGTAACAACCACAAAGATTCTAACCTTTTAAGATTTATAAGATAAACAAAGATAAGAAATCTTAAGATCTTATGCAATAACAGTTATAAATAAAAGCTTAGAGTTATGCTCAAGATATTCTATTGTCTTATTGTTGTAGTAACCTTTCTTAAAATCTTCAACTTCATTTTATAAAGGCAGAGAAAGAGTCATTGGAGGGTTGAACAAAAGAGCTAACTTTATGGAAAAACTTGCCAAGAGAGGCGTTAGAGGATGTATCTAGTTAGAAACATTGTCCACTGAATAAAGGCATTTTCCATAGCATCTTTCGATGTACTAGGTATGAACCAAGTGGTAGAACATACTAAAGAGGTTATATCACCATTCCTTAAGACTTGTAAAATGAAACCCTAGTTTACTCTCTTTATAAATATGGCTTTGACAAGACTGGTCTGCTTTTGATATATGGTACGGATCAGAGGCACCTTTAGCCTTTAGAATCTGAGTTGTCACTAGAGGCTGAAACACATGACCAGAGCATGATCTTTCATAGGTTAATTAATGCATTCAAAGTTATCAGATTCTAATCATTTAGAATCTGAGTTACATTGCTTCTCCACAGATGCATATATTAGGATCAATGTATAGTTGAATTTTAAGCTTGTGATCCTGCACACTTGAACATATGTATGTATACCCATTTTTTCTTTAAATAATTTGTTATCACCAAAACCCAAGGGATATGAACACTCTTATTCCAACGCTCTCTTAAACACAAGTATCAATTACATTGACTAAGCAACAAGAATCCCTCATTGAATGGTTTTTTATGAGTTTTGTCAATATAAACTTGATTCTCTCTTCTCCTACCTTAAAAGTCAACTTTACTCTCTTAACGTCAGTAATGGCCCCGTCGTAGCTAGGAAGGGCATACCTAAGAGTATCTGGATTTGGGAATCCTCTTCAAACTCTATTATGACAGAGTCTACAAAAACATAGTGTAATACCCTAGAACCCCACGACTCTTATTTAATTAAAATCATGAAAATAAATATTTTTAAGCACCAAGAGAATCACACATCTTTTTAACAGAAACATGCTTCTCGAAACATTTTCAGAAATATGCAGTGGATAATCTCAAACACGTTCAACATGAATAAATCCAAACAGGCAGTTCAATACTCACGCATGAGGGAAACAATCTCATAAATCTCAGAAAAGCAAAACACAAAATCAAAACAAATCTCGTCCCAGATTTACATATCAGAGTGACACCGCGAAACTAAATGAAACTAAAAAAATGTAAATAGAGAAGAAGACAGTGTGTGTCATTCCCCAACTCACGGCTACTGTCTGCTATATGTATCTGCAACATAGGCATAACGAGCCACACAACAACAGAAAAGGGGTGAGAGTAAATTTACAAAATTTATTGGTGTATTAGTTAGCAAGGATAACATTCACAGACATAACACAAATCATACACATTAATTCTCGTACACAAATAATTACAATACAAATGTGAGATGCTATGTGATTCTCCTCCAATGTTCATGTGGTACAAAAAGTTTGCATGCTCGAGTTATTTTATAGTATTATCCACATCTTCCATTCCTCTCTAAAAAAATGTTATCTCCAAAAAATGAGACTTCATTGACTCTCTCTGAGCACTTGACCTCGTCAGACCGAAGTCCTACCTATCTCTGATATACATAAATGCATTAACATATAATACCAATCACAGCTCATAATCCATCAACATAATCTATCATTCTTGTCAATTTTAAATTCAAAATCATCACTAAAGTGCTTGCTGGGGGATTAGCTCTAATTATGCTCAATGTCACTTTTTTCACATCAAAAGTGATTTCATTAAAGGGAGGTATATTGGTGACTACGTTTGCCTTTCTTCTAAAGCAATCATTCTTTTACATCTCTGAACGTTGTATGGTAAATTGGCTATCAATATTGATGTAAGAAAAGCTTTCAACATGCTTGATAGGTCTTTTCTTCATAGGGTTCATGAAGGTTTTGATTTTAATTCTCAATTTTTTAATTGAATTCAAACTATTTTGCACTCAACTAAGTTGTATATATTTTTTCATGGTAAGGATGTTGGTTTCTGTAAGTTCCGAAGAGGTGTGACGTGGGATGACCCCTCTCACCTTTATTGTTTTGTATAGTTGAGGAAGCTTTTGGTAAATTAATCACTCATTTGGTTAATACTGGTAAGTTGTTCCTAATAAAGGTTGCTACAAATATGTTAGTTCCCTCTCATGTTTTGTATGCATATGACCTTATCATATTTCGCAAATGAACTTTGTCTAATGTTAAAAACATCAAGGATCATTTTGATAGGTATGGTTTACCATCTGTCCAAATCATCAATCCTGCTAAATCCAGTATTTATTTTGATGTCATTCCTAGGAGAAGACAAAATATTATTGTTAATTTTCTTGGTTTTTGCATTGGTAATCCACCCTTCATGTATCTGGGTATTCCTATTTTTAGAGAGAAACTTAAAATCTCTTATCTTCAGGGAATTAGAGATAAGATTGAGTATAAGCCCTTTGCTTGCAATGCCTTTTTGCTTTCCATGGCAGGTAGGGTGAAGTTTGTTAATATTACATGTCATATAATATTATTGTATAGTTTTCACATATACCATTGGTATGTTGGTTTATTATCTAATGAGGGAAAATGGATGAGAAGTTTTATCTGGTCAAGAGATATTAAGAAGATAAAGTTGATTACTCTAGTTTAGTATAAATTTTGTAATCCTAGAGACACGAGAGAGTTAGGTCTAAGATCCATTAAGAATATCAACAAAGTTGTCAACCTTCGTTTGACTTAGAACTTCCTGACTTCTAATAAATAATGGGTGATTCTGATGAGAACTCGTACAAAAAGAGCAAATGGTCAAATTAATTATTACACTGAATCTTGTACTTGGTCTTCTATAAAATCCCATTTACATATTATTTAGGATAATTATCGATGTAAAATTGGTAATATTACGCCAAAAGTACTTTTTGGAAACACTACAAAGACAGCGTTTTTCCATAAAAGCGCTGCTAAAAGTTTAAAAAATGTTTTTTTTTAAAAAAACAAGGGAAAAAGCACTGCTAAAGGTCATACATAAGTAACCAATAGAAAGCGCTTTAGGGGAAAGCGCTGCTAAAGCCCAACATTAGAAAGCGCTTTAAAAAAGCGTTGTTATAGGGGGTGTCCAAGTCACACCTTAGACAACGCTTTTCAAAAGCGCTGCTATAGGGGGTGTTTAGGTCACACCTTAGACAACACTTTTCAAAAGTGCTGCTAAAGGGCTAGAATATGAAAGCGCTTTTCCAGGAAAAGTGCTGCTATAGGGGGGAAGAAAGAGCTTTTAAAAAGCGTTGCTATATGTCGCTTGCGCGAAAATAAGGTGCCGGCATGACAGAAGAGTCGCCACCTTTCGTTATTTATCCCTCAGAGCGGGAAAGGAAACAATCGGAAAAACCTGACGAAAAAGGGTAAGACAAGGTCATCGCAACCATTATCTGGATTCGGGAGTCAGTTACGCAAGGGGAAGGTATTAGCACCCCTCACGTCCGTCGTACTCGACGGGATCCTCGCTTGTTTGTTTACTTGGACGGGTTGGTTATAATCTATCTACCTATCAAGGCTGGCTGAAAAAGAAAAGAAAAATGACTCGGCAAAGCGTCGCACTTTATGCCTACGTATTCTCATCAGAGAATGAGAAATCAGAGTCAACGTAGTTCGGCTAACTACGGGTGAAGGGGAAAGGTTGCTCGCTAGGATATCGCATCCTATGCCTACGTACTTTCATCTGGTATGAAAGATCAGAGCAAACGTAGTTCGGGAAACTACGGGTTATCTCCTAAAAGAAGTGTTTTTTATTGTGTTTGCGATTTCAACCGCACTAGAGACTATGACCTGAGAGTGAATGCGTCGCATGTCACCCAAAGGGTACCATACTAAACATCCAGACTGTGGAAAAGAAACTCTCCCACAATCCTTTCTCAGATAGCTTAAGGCTCGTAACGTACGAAAGAAATCATTCATGATTACTGTATCTTAAACTGTTTTGAGATGAGAAGAGAACAGGCCCAACTAGGAGGGAGACTATCAAGTCCTATTGTTGTCATGCCATGGATTCATCCTATGGTTGAGATTTGAACAGGGAACTCCTAGATGTTGTCATGCATAGGTTTCAACCTAAAAGTCTATCATCAAATCCTCATCAGAGGAAATGAGAGTCCTAAGGGATCATGTCAATGATACGCCAAAACAGACAAAAGCATCAGCTTTAACAGTAAAATGCATGCAATGCAAGTGAGGGAGGAAATGTGTGTGGGGCTTCAGCCTCCACAAGCTCGTCTCGACCTCAAGCCAGTCATGAAATAACAGTAATCATACTGAAATAAACAACATGCTATCAAGCAAAAACAGTAAATTGTAATCATACAGACAGAAAATGACATCATGCTATCAAGCAAAATAAACACATGGGCAAGGGAGCTGGGCTCTACCGAATACCCGCAAGCAAAGCCAAGCAATAACAATACAATCAGATGCACTCATGCTTTTAGACTGAACTTATTCTAAATGGGCTTAGTCTAATGCAACAGACAAATCAGACAAAACACACAATACATCAAAGAAAACAGAAGAAAGCCTCAGCTCCTCCAGCAGCAACCCAATCTTCAGACTTCAGAGATCACTTGCTTTCCAGGTATCAACCCTACAACATGAGTATCAACTCATCTTCTCCCTTGAGCTTCAGCTCCTTTGATCAGCTCTACCTTCAGGCTTCACTATCTTCAGGGACCTTCAGGCATCAATTTGATCTTCACAGAGTCTTCAGACTTCAATAATCCTCAAGGAATCATCCTCTTCAAGGCCTCAGCTTCTATCTTCAATGGCTCCAATGCTCCAGCAAACAAGATTCAGTCAACAAGATGAGGTGAGGATGTTACAGTACTCACTGACTTCCAAAGGATGCCATTGAGAACTTAACATCAAAGGAAAAGCTCTCTCAAAGTTCTACCTTATGGGGCAAGGTCACTAATCCCTCCAAAGGAGAGAGGTGAATACCCTTAAGGGACTCTGTGTCACAGAGAAGAAAGGAGGTGAACAAGACACTCCTTGTTTATTGAACAAAGTATTCTATCTAGGGCTCTGCCTATGCACTTATAAACCTATAAACAAAACAACAAAAGCTATGCTAAACTCCTCTGCAAGGTCTTCAAAGCTTCCATGATGATCCACAAGGTCTTCAACTCAATCTTCAAAGCTCACACACTCAAAAGAGAAGGAAAGAAAACACAACAATACAACTTATGCCTTTAAGCAACACACATACTATCCATACATTCAAAAATCAATGAAAGATACTAAAACACCATGCAATATTCTAGTAAAATTCTAGGGGATTCTATACATACTTACCCTTAACCCATATATTCCCCATACACTAATTTGGCCTATAAACCCCAAAAATAAAATGTTGAAGTTCAAGTATACTACTTAAAAACCCTAATTAGAGCACCTAAATGTCCAACAATCAAACTACATCAAATTTTAATCTACAAATCAAGAGATAAATCCTACATGAAACTAGGGTTCAATATCTAACTATGCCAAAAAGAATGGCTCAAAAATCCTAAGGGAAAGTCCTAAAACAATTCATAGAAAATGAGATATCAACTAAAAGAAAATAAATGCCCTATTTAAAAGAAAATATCACCAAAACTTCTACATTAAAAATAAAATCCTATTTTTATTTTTATAATTTTCTACACAAAATTATCTCAACATAGAAAAAAGAATGAACAAAAAAGAGTTATTTTTCGTTTACTTATGAATTTTTAAAGATGGAAAAAATGTTAAAGAATTAAAAAGAATTTAAAACAATATAAAAGGGAGGGGGTGGAAATAGTAGTACGCGCCAGTTGATTTCTAATAGGCCAAAAATAGAGGGGGTGCGGATAGGAAAGGGACTAAAGCCCACACGCCCCTCACTAACTGAAACGACGTCGTTTCAGCCTTTTAAATCTCCCTCCAATTCTGAATAAACCTGGGTCGTGCGATCGAGAGAAAAAGTCCACCATTTCAGCACAAACCAACGGTAGAGATTATATCTCCTACCTTTGGTCACCTAGGGTTTCCAGACACATCCCCCACCCGCGAATCTTCCACTCCCTCTAGCTCCCTCATCTCTCCACCAATGGTCTCGACCCAAACATCAAAAATACTCCTCACATTGCCCTCTATCCAGCCATGCCAAGATTTTTGACTAACTCTTCATGGAAGCCTCAAACCGAATGCGTACAACCTTGGGTACCACCATATTGGACTGTATGCAACATTCACAAACCTAACTTCTAACGACCCTAGCTTGTTCCTCTTGTTACCCTGAGTCCATTAAATCATTACATGCACATTTATACCTCCTAACAAGCACTATCTTGATCTTCAAAGAATTACACACACATGCTGAACCTTCATGGTTTCATCCTAAACTCTTCACAATTGTTCCTTAAGTGTCTCTAATCATGAATATCACAATAACTAGCCCTAACCATGAATAAATACAGTGATTCGAAGGAACATGCAAGCTTACCAAATGATGATGGCAATGGTGGTTATCTCTCTCTCCAGCTCTTGCCACTTGCTCTAACTGATCTTTGGATGATGGTGATGATTCTGATGAAGAGAATTTGTGCTCAAACCTCTTGAATTATGCTATCCAAACCTTTATGCAAATGGGAGTGATGAGTTGAATCACACACAACAGCCACGAATCCTTGAGCCTTCTTCTTGCTTTTCACTCCACAACAATGGAGGATGATGATGATGATGAAAAATTGCACCAACAATGGGATTTGGGAGAGATTGAAACCAAAATGCAATGAGGGAGTTATGGTATCAAAGTGTATTTGCAAGCTTGAGGAATCACCAACCCTTGCATGAATGATCTCTGCTCAATATATAGGCCATAATGGGAGCATCTAGGAGTTGCTGGAAACTTCTAAGAGCTTTCTAGAAGCTTCATGCCATGAACTTATGGATTTCTCACATATCTCATGACATCTCATGATATAATCCTTACCCCCCTTTAATTTCAAGTCAAAATCTCCCCATATGAGTTATAGAGGTGATTAGAGTGCTAAAACAACCAATGTGTTCACTTATTTCAAGTTTTCCCAAGTTGCCTTAATATGCAAGAAAGAATTTTACAAAGCAACTCCAATTTTTAAGCCTAAACTCAAAAATGTGGCTAAACCATTGTTTTTAAAATGATGTTTCCAATCGAAATGATATATTGTATGACCCATTTTGGATTTCTAGATCCTCCAAACCAATTTCCAATTTCAACTTTTTAAACTTATATGCCATTTTTAGTTCATTTTTTGACCAATCATGCAACTCCATGCTATGAGCTTTTCCAACAATTCATGACCTTCTTTCTAGACTTAAAATCACCTTTTGAACAACTTTCATGTTTTGAGTTTTTCCATTTGAGGCTTGGAAGTAGGAGATATAGCATTTGCTTAAAAATGACCTATAACTGACAAATGACCAAAATACCCCTGTCTTGTTCAAACCATAAGTTGAGTTCTACAAATCCTATAAAGGACTTCTACCACTCAAATTAAAGCTAAGAAGATTCCCTTCAACATTCATGTTGACCAAGAGATCATAGGAATCATCCTACTAGGGCAAAAGTTGTCTGCAAGTTGGGTGACTTTCAAGGACCCAGATTCACACACCTCAGCTGACCTGTAATTTGTCCAAACCATAACTTGAGCTCTGTAACTCCTATCAAGTACTTCCACCACTCAAATTAAAGCTAAGAACAAGCTCTACAACATTCATGTTGTGGGGAAGATGAGATATCAATCACATCTAGAGCTAAAACTGCCTGGAAGATAGGGATCAAATTAGGGTTTTTTCACTGACAATCCTTGGAAACCCTAACTTGAAACTTCTCAAACTCCTCAATCATGATGAGTTGGTCTAGGAATCATCTTTATAGCATCTCTATGCCTCATTACATGATCTCATGGCCCTTGGATTAGGTCTCAACCTTCTCCAAAACTTCAGTTATCCTAGGGTTGACCCAGTCAAAACCCTAATTCTACCATTCATGGTTGAATCTTCTGAATTCTTGCATAATGACCTCTCTGGGCTTCATGATGGTTGTCAAGACATCTCATAATCTTCCTCAAAACATCAAGTTCATTCTCAAAGTCTCAGAATCATCTGAGGAGCACCCACAACTCTCAAGCTATGAAGCACACAACCCTGGTTTCAACCAATTCCTCTGAGGATCTCTTGAACTTTCTGATGAAGGTATCAACTTTCAAACACTAGATAGATAAATAATTGTTGGTCAAATTTTGGGGTGCAACACTATAGGTCATTTTTCTAAAATTAAAACAGAGTTCATATTTTGTTTTTGCACGTATTATGTTTTACTCTCTCACTCTCAGACGCACTTCCGAACCCTACCAGACCTTCGACCATCGTTTCTTCCTCCGTCCAACCATGCTTCTGTCGTTGTGAGTCTCTATCCACCGTAGCATCCTCCGTCGCTGTGAGTCTCTATCCTCCGACCGTCATTTCTTCCTCACGATTCCAGTAGCCGCGCTCCACCATTGTTGAAGGTATTTCTTCATTTTCTTCAGTTTCAAAGTTATTTGCATGGTATTTGTTTACATTGTGATGATGTTGTTATTTGACTTAAATGGAAGTTTGAATGCCATTTTAGTAGTAAGGTTCAAGATGATGAATAGTGAGGTTTGTGGTGAATTTCTTTTGAGTTTTGGTGTTAATAATTTTATAAGTTAATGTTGAATGTTAGTGATGATGAATAGTGATAATGATTTTGTCTTGATCGAATTTTTTTATTGCAAATGATAACTAAATTAACTGTTAATAGTTAAGGTTGAAGTTGGTGAATAATGATGACATTGTGAATTTATTTTTTATAATTGATGACGTTGTTGATTGAAACTTGAATGACATTCATGAACAAATTGTTGAATATTGCGATGTTGTTGATTGTTTGAACTTAAGTGATGAAAAGTTGTTATATTTGGTAATTTAAATGTGGATTTGATAATTTTGGTGATTGATTTACGCTCTAATTGATGATTTTTCGTGACTTACTTGAGTTAAAAGATTATGTGTGATTGAATTTGCATGTTTGCTATAGTTGTTTGATAGCTATAGTTGCGTGAATAATTAGTGTTTTTGTTTAGCTTAATTAGTAAAAACCATGGATAAAAAATGGATGTCTTCCAATCGATTTTCAAAAGAGTACGAGGATGGGGTATCAGAATTCGTTAAGTTTGTTGTTGAACACGCCAAACACCCCAGTCGGATCACATGTCCTTACTTAGGTTACTGTTATGGGCGTCGGATTGATGTAGTTCAGTTGGGATCACATTTAAAGAGGCATGGAATTGACCGAAGTTATATGTGTTGGATATTACATGGTAAGATACGTAACGAGAATGTTGAACCGGGGGATAATAGGACCTATTCTTCAAAGGACAATGGCATAGATACATACGAGTGTGATCGAGTCGAACAGATTGTAGAAGCACTTGAAGAAGATCTTCAGGATTGTCCCAAAATGTTTGAGAGGTTGGTAAGCGATACAGAGAAACCGTTGTATAAAGGTTGCACTAAATTCACAAGACTGTTTGTGGTATTAAAGTTGTACAACTTAAAGACGGGTAATGGATGGTCGGATAAAAGTTTCACAGAGTTATTATCACTTATGAAAGAGATGCTTCCAAATGATAATGTTCTTCCCAATCGAACCTATGAGGCCAAAAAAATGTTATGCTCTATTGGCATGAGCTATGATAAGATACATGCTTGTCCAAATGATTGCATTTTGTTTCGAAATGAATATGCGTCCTTGAATGAGTGCCCTAAATGCGGTGTCTCTTGATATAAGAAAAAAATTGTCTCCAGCAAAAGTCTTATGGTATTTTCCTATAATTCTGAGATTTAGATGCATGTTTCATAGTGAAACCGATGCAAAACACCTGACTTGGCATGTAGATGAAAGAGTTATAGATAGAAAGTTTTGACATCCGGCAGATTCACTACGGTGGATGAAAATTGACAATGATTATCCTGATTTTGGAGAAGAAGCAAGAAACCTTCGGTTGGCATTATCTACGGATGAAATGAACCCACATGGTCTGCAAAGTATCTTACATTCCACATGGCATGTGATTATTATGATTTATAACCTACCTCCATGGCTATGTATGAAGCGTAAGTACATGATGTTATCTATGTTAATTTCTGGTCCTAAACAACCAGGGAATGACATAGACGTATATTTGACACCTTTAATCGAAGACTTAAAGATTTTGTGGGAGAACGGTGTGGAGGTTTATGATGGATACAGGAAAGAAAGTTTCAATTCAAGGGCGATGTTGTTTTGCACAATTAAAGATTTTCCAGCATACGGAAACCTATCAGGGTATAGCATTAAAGGTCAATGTGTATGTCCTATTTGCAAAGAAAACATAAATTGGACGCGGTTGGAATTTTGTCAGAAGAATATCTTTCTCGGCCATCGCAGGTTCTTAAATTTCAATCATCACTACCATGGATGGAGAAAAGCATTCAATGGAAATCAAGAACAAGGTAGAGCTCCACCTACATTGATAGGTGACCAAATTTTTAAAAAGGTGAAAGATATGAGTACTCAGTTTGATAAGCCTTTTGCACATACTATTGTCACACGTAGGTGGAAGAAAGGGTCAAATTTTTTTGAATTGCCATATTGGAAGCGTTGTATGTAAGACATTTTCTCGATGTTATGCATATTGAAAAAAAAAAGTATTTGAAAGTGTTATTGGCACGTTACTCAATATACAAGGAAAGTCTAAGAATGTCCTTAAAGCAAGAAAGGACTTGATAGCGATGGGAATAAGAAATGAATTAGGACCCTTGAAGAAAGGGAAATGAATATATCTACCACTTGCTGCTTATACTCTATCTAGAAAGGAGAAAAAGATATTGTGTAAGTTTCTAAGTGACGTTAAAGTTCCAGAAGGATACTCTTCAGATATTAGAAGACTTGTGTCTATGAAAGACCTCAAGTTAAAGAGTTTAAAGACATATGATTGTCATGTTATAACGGAACATTTTCTACCAAAAGGTATATGTTCAACTTTGATAGAAGAAGTAAGAAGCGCAATAACTAAATTGTGTTTTTTCTTCACGTCCATTTGTTGTAAGGTGATCGATCGTGCAATCTTACCATCATTGCAAAAAGAAATAGTTATTACTTTTTGTCAGCTTGAAATGTCTTTTCCTCCCTCATTTTTTGACATAATGGTTCATCTAGTTGTTCATCTCGTGAAAGAGACACAATTGTGTGGACCAGCTTATATGAGATGGGTGTACCCTGTTGAACATTATATGAAAATATTAAAAGGGTATGTGAAAAACCAAAGTCGACCAGAGGGATGTATTGTTGAATGATACATTGTCGAAGAAGCGATTGAGTTTTGTACTGAATATTTGTCCAATGTTCAATCCATTGGACTCCCCAAATCTCATGTTGTTGGAAAAAAGAGAGAAGGAAAACAGTTAATTAGAAATAAAATTGTGACAGTATCAAGGGTTGAACGGGAGCAAGTGCATTTGTATGTTCTGCATAATGACAACGAGGTTGAGCTGTATGTTGAAATGCACAGGGATGAACTCCGAGGTTTGAATCCGAATAGAAATGAAAACTGGATAGTAAGAGAGCAAAATCGAAGTTTTATACCATGGTTCAAAGATCATATTTATTCAATGTTTTATTTAGATCCCGCTTCAATAACAAAAAGGTTGAGATGTTTAGCATATGGTCCAAGTTTGCATGTGTTTTCTTATAGCGCATACGCAATTAATGGATACATTTTTTATACCAAAGAATAAGATGATAAAAGTACTATGCAAAATAGTGGTTTTATCGTGGTAGCTGAAGCAATGCACGTTTCAAGTGTGAAGGACTTAAACCCCAAATATGAAAATATGTCATATTTTGGGGTTATCGAGCACATTTGGGTGTTTGATTATGAGAAGTTTCAGATTCCTATATTTGGTTGCTGGTGGATTGAAAATAACAGTGGCATACGAATGGATAAGTCAGGATTTTTGCAAGTGGATCTTAATAAGGTGGGGTACAAAGATGAGCCTTTTATTCTAGCCACACAAGCTAAACAAGTGTTCTATGTCACTGATCCAACAAGTACGAAATGGTCTATTGTGCTTTTGTCTAACAAAGTAATTGATGATAACATTGGAGATCAAGGTGATATTGATGTTGATAATGAATTGTATATTATAAATGATCAAGATGAGAATACTAGAGAGAATGAATCATATATTAGAAATGATCATAACGAGGGAATTTGGATCAATCCATTCGTCCGTGTTCTTAAGAGACAAGTAGACCATATTCCAACCAAGAAAAGAAAGAGATGTTAATAAAAAAGGTACTAGTAAAAATAAATATATTATGTCATTCAATTAATTTTTATATATTTGTCATTCAATAAAATTATATATTTGTCATTTCATATTTATGTTTTTCTTTATTACAGGTTAAATGGCTAGCAACGAGGAAAATGCACATGATACTTCTAAAAATGATGGAAACGAATCAGTACATGATGTGGAAGGAGATATGAAGGGAATAATTCGTGCGAGAGACAAAGGTATAAAATATGGCGTGCATTGGAATGAAACGGACCAATTAGTTGAGCCTAACGGTGCAATGTTGACAAGTTACATTGGGGTACTTGTTTGTTCGCAAACTCCAATCACTTGTGATAATTGGAGAACTCCATCGTTGAAACCCGCTAAAGAAAATATATGGAGTGAGATACAGGTATCATATGCAAAGTTATTTGTTTTTGTCGATGATTATGTCTTTAAATTACTTATACTAACACACTCGATCTATGTATGTTAATTTGTTCACATAGGTCTTTTAACATTGGTGACGAGCGGAAAAATTATTGTCTTCAATTGGCCGAAAAAAGACTCAGAGGGTTTCGAGCATTTTTAACAAACAAATTTCTTAAGGATTCTGATGAAAAATTTGTTGAATCAGAACGTCCAAAGAAGTATGCAGAATTGATTTCACCTGAAGAATGGGAAACTTTTGTTGCCAAATGAAGAACACAAGAACTCCATGTAATTTTTACTTATCATGAACATTGTATAATATATATTCTTATTACACATGTGTTCTGATATGACTTAAACTTGTTTATCCAGATTGTGAGTGGCATAAATCGCCAACGAGCATCAAAGCCCGCGTATCCATGCAGAAAAAGGTGTTTAGGATATGCATGCTTACAGTAAAGAATAGTAAGTATATATAAATGCATTACAATGATATAGTTAGTAGAGGAGAAAAATGCACTTCTCTTTCGGAACAAATACGTTATAGTTTATCTTAATGTGTAGTTAGAAGAGGAGAAAAGTGAAGAAAAACCTCTTCCGGAACATGTTTTGTGGAAGGTTGCTCGTGTGGGTAAGGATGGAGTTGTTCAGGAAGAAGTTCAACAAGTTTTTAAGCAATGTGTAAGTATAACATTAATTAAATCAAAATTTCATTAACATATAATATTTATACTTTTTAATCCACACTAATATTTTTCTATATGCATATGAATTTCAGGAGAATCTATCTCAGTCCTTAACTCCAGATGAAGACCTTGATTGCAGGAGCATACTAAGTCGCGTATTAAATACTCCTAAGTATTTTGGTTGTGTGAGGGGTAAGGGATTCGGGATCACTCCAACAACATTGTATAAGCATCCAAGAGTAAAAGTCCTAGAAATAAACAAGTGATGCAATCGTTGAAAGAATTAAAAGCTCAAATTTGTGAATTGCAAAAGGATAAAGAAAGATATATGTCATAAATGCGCGGTTCAGAATTTAAAGATACTAGTGACAAAGATAGTATCAAATGTAATTTTCAACAAACCTGAGGTAATTATATATATATTACCTTGAACTTAATTTATCACAATTTTTTTAATTGTCATATTTACGTACTTAATCATATTTATTATTGGTTTAGAGAATTTCACATTGTCAGCTCTATTTATCTTCACCGACTTATCACATGGTTGACAAGGAAAAAATGCATAACACTTTGGGAGACTTACTTCATCATAAACTGCTCCCTGCTGGATTTTTGAAAGTCTCGATTGATATTGCTTTATAGGGGAATGCGTTATTAGCTATACCAGACGATGTTTCAGATGCAACACTGGTGGGAGACGCAATAGGATCGTATGTTGCATGGTCGTCAAACCTCATTTTCATAGATGACGAGGTATATTAATCACCATTATGAACCTTTTAGTATTCAAATGTTTTACGAGCCATGCATGTAATTTATTCTTACATTGGCATACCTTTTATTTACATGGTAATCTTAGACTCCTACAAAATCTAAATCAAAAGATAAGGAGACTGTGCGGCGAACTGGGTCAGCTGCAGCAAAAAAACAAGTACATATATATATATATATATATATATATATATATATATATATATATATATATATATATATATATATATATATATATATATATATATATATATATATATATATATATATATATATATATATATATATATATATATATATATATATATATATATATATATATATATATATATATATATATATATATATATATATATATATATATATATATATATATATATATATATATATATATATATATATATATATATATATATATATATATATATATATATATATATATATATATATATATATATATATATATATATATATATATATATATATATATGTCAATTATATTATATCATCTAAATTCAAAAGCTTCATAATCTTATACATTAATTACTTAACTTATATGATTTTTAGATTCATGCTCAAGAGTTGCAACAAGTCAGCAAGAATGTCATGCCTGAATTTAGCAATGTGTCCAAAAAAAGGGAACTTGCGAAGACTGAGCCTAAAAAAATATTTGTTCCTCGATTTAGGTTGTGCCTTGAAACATATGTAGGAACAACAGATGTGATGGAATGTGGTATTCGTGAAATACCTATGGAGGAAGGTATTTTCGGGTTTGCTTATACCGAAATAATTGCTAAAGAGGATTTGGATCAGATTTTTCAACATTCGGAATTAGGCATCAGTGTTATGCATTCATACATCAGGTACTCCGATTAGTTTTGTTTAAATAATTGAACAATTTATTTACTCATTTCAATGAATATTCTAATATTGATTATGTTTCTATTTAAGGTTCTTGTATGACAAATTAATGCTCCCGCGTCAATTGACAGACAGTTTCTCACTCTTATCTGCCAACTGTATGAATGCACAGTTAATCGAACAAAGTCCAAAGGCAGTCCAAAATTACTTAGTCGATGCATTTATGACCAACAGAGATATAGAAAAGTTGTATTTTTTGCCATATAATACTGACCATGGGTTATCATTCATTCTAATTTCATTTATTATAATTATTTGTTTTTTACCGTTGTATAGAAAATTTCCATCTTAACTTTTGTATTATTTTGCAGTGGACACTGGTTGTTGGTTGCGATTAATCCGATAAGAGAAATAGTTTATTATTCGGATTCGTTAGATGGTGATCAAATAAAATACCCAGATATGAAGAAGATGGTTGATACGTAAGTGATGAGATTGTTCTGAATATTCGTATGTATATTTATTTATTATGTGAGATTGTTCTAAATAGTCGTTTATATTATGTTAGATCGATACAAATATTCTGATCACAAAGACAAGCTCGAGTACCAAAGAGTAAAGCAAACAACATTACATAGATCAGAGTGCAGGTATATTTTCACAATTTTAATTATAATAGTGATGATACTTGATAAAACAAGTTAAACTATATATCCTGATATATATTCTTTTTCTTTTTTTTTATATGTAGTGTCCTCGTCAGCATAATGGTATAGATTGTGGTTATTTTGTATTGAGGTTTATGAAGGAAACTCTTCATTTGGGTCAAATAGAGATTCTAAACACGGTATGGATTTATAAGTTAGGATTTATTTTAATATTTAGCGGATATATATTTCATCTAATATTAATTAGTTTTAACAAAATCATGCATATTATGTAGTACTTTGATGAATTCAAGTGTGCTACTTACTCGAAAGATAAACTGGAAGAAATTAAGGAGGATTGATATCAATACATTCTTGAGACGAGAATTATATAAGGTATATATTGTATTTCTTTATTTTGTGTGAAGTTTATGGTCTTTAGAGATTTTAGTTGTTGTGATGTTCTGTACTACCGAATAGGAATAGTTCTGGAAGTTGTTGTATAGTTTTGCAAGTTGTTGTACTTCTAGAAGTTGTTGTGAGTTGATGGAGCTTGTAATTATGTATAATGAATATTTTGAAGTTAAAGGTTTTGGAAGTGGATATGTTTGATTAGAATTATGGAGGTTTGTGTTGAGGTTTGTGTTAAATTATAATGGTTATGAGGTTTTTGTTGAATTAAACAGGTTTATGTGTTGAATTATAATGGTTATGAGGTTTGTGTTTAATTAAGCAGGTTTATGTGTTGAATTATAATGGTATATATATAAGGACTATGTGTTGAAATAAAGTTGTGTTGAATTATTGATTATAAGCAGGTTTATGTGTTGAATTATAATGGTATATAGCATATGTGTTGAAATAAAGGTTTGTGTTGAATTATAATGGTTATAAGCAGGTTTATGTATTGAATTATAAAGGTATATAAGGCCTATATGGTCTGTGGTTCCATTTTATAAGTAAAAAATAAGACTTATGCCAACGATTTTAACAAAAAACGTTTCTTAAAAAATGCACAATAGACAGCGCTTCTAACAAAAAACGCTTCCATAAAAAGTGCTTTTTAAAAAAGTGCTTCTGAAAACATCCATTAACGTGACTAAAAGAAAACGCTTTCTAAGAAAAGCGCTACCAAAAGTGGACCTAAGGCAGCGCTTTTACAAAAAAGCATTGTTAAAACCTCAACAAAATATACATTAAAAAACGCTTTTGAAAAGCGCTGTTAAAGGGGAGGGGGGAAAGAGAGCGCTTTTTATTTAAAAGTGCTGCTAAAATCAATAGATTAGAAAGCATTTTCAAAAGCGCTGCTATAGGGAGAAAAGAGAGCGTTTTTCATTAAAAAGCGCTGCTAAAAGTCTGCAGAAACAATACATTAGACAGCGTTTTTCAAAAGCGCTGCTAAAGGGGGGGAAAGAGTGCGTTTTTCATTTAAAAAAACGCTGTCTAAATGTGACATTAGAGAGCGCTTTTATAAAGAAACGATGTCTAAAGGGGACCTTTAGCAGCGCTTTTATAAAGAAGTGCTGGCTAAAGGGGACCTTTGACAGCGTTTTTTGCCTTTAAAAAAAGTGCTACCTTTACCTATAGTAGCGCCACTTTAGGCAGCGCTTTTGAGCGTTGTTAAAGGTTTTAAAAAAAACGTTTCTAAAGGTCTTTTTTGGCATAGTGAGCGACAAAATTAATTTCTGGACTAACAACTTTATTAATGAACCTCGGGTGCATATTCTCTAAATTGATTGTAAGTTCTGTGATTGACAACAATTTTATTAAAACAAGTATCACAACAAGATGATGAGCAAGATGTCTTGACATGTTGGTCAGTCATCATTGATGGTCGGCACGATTTCGTGACATGATGCCATGACATGTTATACTAGGTTTATGGTTTTATGTATTTGGAAGATTTGTTTTTAAAGTGTGAGATTCTATATGGTTTTAGTTCACACTCAGTCGCATTCTAAGGGGGGTTATTTTAGGAACATCATTTTTGTGTTAGAAGTACATTTGTTTCATAAAAAGGATCTTTGAGACTTTTAGGAAATTTTCTATTTTGTTCCTATTTTCATGCAGAGGATTTGCAGTTATTATTTTGGGAGATGCGTTTTATTTAGATAAAGAGCCCAACCCCATGTTGATCTAAAGTTATAAAAAGAATTGTTCTAAACCTAATTGATCATGTAAGTCGTATATTGAAAAGAAGATTTTTAGGGTTTAGTGTGTTTTTATTATTTGTGATCCACACATATATCACTTTGATATCTTAGCTAGACTATGTTGTTTGTGCATTTGTGAGTCATTCATGTACCTCTTAGGTGTTTGAATTGGATTGTGTTTGAGTTGTAATCACTAATAAGTTTTTAAGCAAGAGTGGATTTTGTGTCATTGGAAGTGTGTCTTCTATTGTACTTTGTTCTTGTTTTTTCTCACTGTTATGTGATTGAAGGGAAGTGAGATGGGTCTCATATCTAGGAGTGTCTTAGATAAAAATAGCACGGGTAGTGATTAGGTGTAAAGTTTGTAAAATTAGAGGTTGTTTAGAACTTCAAATTAATACTATTATAGTGGATTTTCTTCCTGGCTTGGATGCCCCCAGATGTAGGTGATATTGCGCCAAACTGCGTTAATAATTGATTGTGTTATTTATATTTAGCCATTTACTTTAACTGCATAATTGTTTGTATTGTCATACTGTTCTGATCCCAGTGTCGTAACATCTTACTCGACATTCGATGTCTGATTACCAAAGTATCATTGATTATCATATTAATATAGAAATCAAGGTTGGGGATTTCATTCATGATAAACATTGGTGAACCTCTCATAATATAAATCAAGTTTTTTGTAATTTAAATAACTCGTTATGCAAGGTTCATATCTCTAAGTATGACAATAATTATTATTTGCTATGGACTACTTCTAAATTTGGTACTCTTATATTCAAAGATGCTTATATGAAATTTTATCTTCTTGAACAGCAAATTACATGAGCTAAACATATATGATATCAACACATCTCTCCTTCAAAATCTCTTGTGCTTTGGAAGCTTTTTTTTTGGAATGTTTTGCCTGCTGATGAAAATCTTATGGCAAAAGGCTACAACTTTCTCTCAAAATGTGACTTATGTGGTACTAACTATGTTAGTCTTCATGTTTTTCTTGATTGTAAGTTTGTTGGACAAATATGGTATTTGTTTGGTTCTATTTTGCAAATTCAAGTCACATATGATCCTGATAGGATTCTAATTTTATGTAATTGTGCCTAATTTCAACAATGTAAAGAGGTTGTGCTTGCAAACATCATTAATATTATTGATATAATTTGGTATTGTAAGAATCAAGCTCAGTTTAATGATACGAGGATCAAGTTCCAAGCAGTTGTGAATGGCATTTTGATAGAGTTGTTAAAGCCTTTGCTTCAAGTTCTATATAGAAATTTATGATCCTTAGAATCTTTTTTGCCATGGTTCACCCTTTGAAAACTCCAATGATCAAAGAAGTGTATTTGCACCCTTCTAAGGTCTATTGAATTAAGTGAAATACTAATGGTGATGCTCTTGGTATCTCATGGGTGGCTACACATGGTGATATATTTTGTGATAGCTCTGCAACCACTCTTGGTTGTTTTGCTAAGTATTTAGGTATTACTTATATTTTTTATGTAGAGATTTTTAATATAATGATGGCCGTTGAAATTGCTTATTTTAGTGATTGGTATT
Source organism: Lathyrus sativus (assembly GCA_963859935.3). Classification (NCBI taxonomy): domain Eukaryota; kingdom Viridiplantae; phylum Streptophyta; class Magnoliopsida; order Fabales; family Fabaceae; genus Lathyrus; species Lathyrus sativus. The sequence goes on along the minus strand of OZ012741.1, from coordinate 582,180,525 downwards.
TATTGTGGTTAAAGACCAACTCTTTAACAATTACTCTTAATTTCTAAAATTCTTTCATGGTTGTGGCACCTATGAATTAGATGGTTAAATTAAATTGAGCTTACCGAAAAGATGGCTTAGATAATCACAGTTATCATGAAGAGAATTAATGTGCTCATGGTATAACTAATATTGGTTTACACATTTATAACACCCTATAGTAGGATAGTATCCCTACTAGCATTTGTAATATTTTTTCAAAAAATAGAAATGGTTTCGATGATGATTGTAGGTTTTGTTAAGTATGTTTTAGGAATACTTCATTAGTTTTTTTTCTTCACCTTATTTTTTTTTAATGATTTACAAGTAAAGATATTTAATGAACTAATTAATTTATTTTGAATCGGTTTTTACATGAGTTTATTAGAGATAACAAATAAAGAGCTTAGTCATTTACACTTGTAGACTAAGTATGTATATATAGTACTCTCTTGTGTACTTTCAATATCAATAACATAACTTCTTTTCACTCTTTCTTCCCTTTTCTCTCTTATTCTTCTGCATCTGTAACAGAATTCTGTTACACAAGGATGAACCTCCATGTTCATCTTCTTCAATTCTAGTATGGTATCACTCGCCGCCACGATCTAACGCGCTTCCGTCATTTCTTTCTGCTTTCCCAGCTCTGTGTTCTTCATTCTTGGAGTTGTTTCACTCTGTGTTCGCATAAGTAAGTTCTCTTCTGCTCTATCTCTGTTTAACGGCAACAAAGGAATCCGGTGACAATCAAGAATCTGGTGTCAAAGACACACCTTCATCGCAACAAAGCATCCCTGGGTTGGGCACAATTAAATCGAACAATCGGTTTGGTCTGAAACTCTCTATTCAGTTGCAAGAAAACAACTACCTGCTATGGAATCAACAGGTCAAAGGAGTAATCTTGACTCAAAAGATGCATCGTGTTGTGGTCAATCCGCAGATTCCGCCGAAGTATGCAACCACGCAAGATCGTATCACAAGTACGATTTCTGATGAGTATGAAACGTGGTTAGTTCAAGATCAAGATGTGTTTATTTGGCTACTCTCAACAATATCAGAGTCAATTCTTCCTCGTGTTCTTGCGTGCAAACACGCATATGAAGTTTGGGACAAAATCCACCAGTATTTCACATCACAGATGAAGGCTAGGGTTAGACAGTTGAGAGTGGAACTAAAATCTACCAAGAAAGGAGCCAGCATAATCACTGAGTTTGTGCTTAGAGTTAAAGCCATAGCAAATTCACTCCTAGCTGTTGGAGATTCCATCACTAAGCAAGACTAAGTTGATGCTATTATGGATGGTCTTCCTGAGGAATACAATCCGTTTGTTATGCAGATGTATGGTACTTCAGTTACACCATATCTCTGTGATGTTGAGGCTCTGATATATGTTCAAGAAGCTCAGCTGGAAAAATTTCGTCAAGATCAAGCTGCATCCAGTGTTGCTGTGAATCTTGCTCACACAGGTCATGGAAACTCAATCTCCTAAAGGGAGTACACATCTAACCATGGCAGGAATTCTAGGTCCTCCAGAGGTAGGGGCAGGGGAAGAACAAGGCCTCCTAATGGCAACAGACCTACATGTCAATTATGTGGTAAATATGGGCATGTTGTATCCTCTTGCTGGCACAGGTTTGATGAAAATTTCATGCCTTCAAATCCTAATGAAACTCAAGAGAAACCTAGCAATAACATGGAATCAAGACAAGAACAGTCTGCAGACAAGCCTCAAAACGCAAGCTGTAGCAATGATGGCTGCCACAACCAAGTCCATTGGCACAACTCAACAGTATAACCTTCCTGCAGAATTGGACTCCCAAGCATGGTCTTTGGATTCAAGTGCATCTCATCACCTTACTTTATATGCCTCTTATTTACAAAATTCTAGAGTATATACAGGCCATGACAAAGTCTATGTAGGTAATGGTCACACACTCACTATTAATTCTATAGGGTACACATCTTTTTGCTCACCTCTCATGCCTAAATGCAAGTTGACAATGACTGATATTCTTCATGTACCAGCTATTACTAGAAATCTTCTTTCTGTCTCCAAATTCTCTCATGATAATCATGTCATCTTTGAATTTTTGTCTAACAAATGCTATATTAAATCTCAGGCTTCTAGACAAATTCTGGTTGAAGGAGTTCTAGATGCCAGTGGTCTCTACTGCTTTCCTCTTCTACCTTTGGAGTCCTCAAGGTCTCACAGTTTGCATCCCTCATTGAATAAGTCTTGTCAAGTTCAGAGTTATACATCTGTGCATTCCACACCTAGCTGTCAGCTGGATTGCTCTATAGATAATACATGTAATAATAGTATGCTTTGGCATCATAGGCTAGGACATGCTAATTCTACATCTGTAGCTCATATACTGAAGTTGTGTAATATTCCTTATTCAAATAAACAAAACAGTTTTTGCAAATCACGTAATCTTGGTAAGGCTCATAGGCTTCATGCCCCTCTTACAAATCATGTATATAGTAAAGCTTTTGATGTGATATACACTGATCTTTGGGGTCCTTCACCCTTACCATCCAGTTCTGGTTTTAGGTATTATATTGCATTTGTTGATGCTCACACAAGATATACATGGCTGTATTTCCTTAAACAAAAGTCTGAGGCTCTAGGTGCTTTTAAACTGTTCCATAAGTTTGTTCAAACTCAGTTTTGTCTTATAATCAAGTCTGTTCAGTCTGATTTTGGTGGTGAATTCAGACCATTCACTAGGTTTCTACAGGAGCTTGGTATAACACATAGGTTAACTTGCCCTCATACCTCACATCAAAATGGTTCAGTTGAGAGAAAACACAGAACCATTGTTGAGATGGGCCTCACTCTCTTAGCTCATTCATCTATTCCTCTAACATATTGGGATCATAGTTTTGCTACTGATGTGTATCTAATGAACTGGTTGCCAACTGCTCCTCTGACTACATATCATTCACCTTTTCATGCTCTCTATGACAAGCATCCAGATTACAAAACCATTTGTGTGTTTGGTTGTGCCTGTTATCCCTTACTCAGGCCATACAATCAGCACAAGTTGCAGCTCAGAAGTCAAGAGTGTGTCTATCTTGGAGTCTCTCCTCAACACAAAGGTTTCAAGTGTCTAAGCAAGTCTGGAAAGATTTACATCTCAAAGGCTGTAAACTTCAATGAAGAACTGTTTCCCTTTCCTCAGCTGTTTCAGTCCAATACCACAGCAGGTCCTACATCTATAACCAAACCTCTAGCCTGTCCATCCAGCCTGTCATCAAAGGCACCAAATGCAGCATCTTAGACTCCAACTGTCACACATGTGAACAATGTCTCCACAAACCAGCACATGGATCCTGTTACTACTGACCATATATCAATGCACTTAGACTCATTGGCAGTACCTATGTCTGAGCAGCCTAACCAACCTAGTCTGCCTCCTGAACCTATCAACATCAATTCATCTTCTCTTGGTACACGTACAACTGCTATGACACCTGCTACCTCACAAGCTACTTAAGGTGCCTTGTCAAATGTTCCCAAGATTGTGTCTCCCTTAACATCTATTACCCATCATACATCTGAAGCAGACCCCTCTACATGTCCTGCTAGCACTGCTCACAAGACCATAAGTACTGATATCAGTCTGTCCAGCTCGGAGCATGAGGCAAGTGCATGTCCAGAAGGTACTACCTCCAACCTATTTCCTTCTGAAAATGTTCACAACTCCACCTCTCTTGAAACTACCTCACATTCAACATTTTCTAATCCCATATCTGAGTCCTCTTAATCCCCTTCTATTCACAACCACACACCTTCCACTTCACTCTTGGTTAATGATCATCCAATGTTGACCAAAGCCAAGACAGGGAAACCCAAACCTAAGGCACTGTTAGCACATACTGAGTCTGAACCTGCTACTGTCAAACAAGCCTTATCTCACCCTTCTTGGCACACTGCTATGCAAGCTGAGTTTGATGCTTTACAAGCCAACCACACATGGACCCTTACACCTCTACCACCTGATAAGAAAGTTGTGGGTTGTCGATGGGTGTTCAAAATCAAGGAGAATGATGATGGATCCATCAATAAGTACAAAGCTAGACTTGTAGCCAAAGGATATCATCAAGAACATGGTTTTGACTATACTGAAACTTTTTCCCCTATTGTTAAGCCAACCACTATCAGAGTAATTCTCACTTTAGCTCTCACACACAAATGGGACATTCAACAAATTGATGTCAACAATGTCTTTCTCAATGGAATTTTGGCTGATGAAGTTTACATGACTCAACCTCCAGGGTTTTCCACAGCTGACAAGACACTTGTATGCAAGCTTCACAAAGCTATTTATGGCCTCAAGCAGGCTCCAAGGGCCTGGAATGAAAAACTGGCACAGGCTCTTATCCAGTTTGTATTTATCACTTCTAAGTGTGATAATTCTTTGTTTCTCTACCACTCTCAGGGCACTGTTATGTATGCTCTTGTGTATGTAGATGACATACTCATTACAGGCTCTGATCAAACACTGATTCATACTCTGATTCATCAACTTCACACTGCATTTGCTTTAAAAAAGCTAGGCAAACCAAAGTATTTTCTTGGTATTGAAGTGAACTTTCAAAAGATGGTTCAATGATGTTAACTCAATCCAAGTACATCAAAGATCTCTTGTCTCGAGCCAACATGGTTAATGCTAATGGGGTTCCAACTCCCATGATGACAAACTGCAAGCTCAGTAGATATGGAGCTTCCAAATTAACAGATCCCTCGTTCTATAGGTCCATTGTGGGTGCACTGCAGTATGTGACTTTAACTAGGCCAGACATTGCCTACAGTGTGAATAAAGCCTGCCAGTTCATGTCTGATCCACTAGACACACATTGGTCTGCAGTGAGACAAATCCTCAGGTATTTAAGTGGAACTGTCTCATATGGATTACATCTCTCACCGTCGGCTTCCACTTCCAGATTACCACTGCATGCCTATAGCGATTCTGACTGGGCCAGCGACCCCGACGACATAAGGTCCACCTCTAGTTCATGCATTTTCTTTGGTCCTAATCTTGTTTCATGGAGCTCTAAGAAGCAAGCATTGGCTGCTCGTTCCAGCACGGAGGCAGAATATTGTGCTCTCGCTCACACCACTTCTGAATTACTGTGGCTGGAGTCATTATTGTCTGAACTCAAAGTCACATATCATACCCCTATCCTGATGTGTGATAACTTGAGTGCAGTTCTGCTTTCTCATAATCCCGTTCTTCATGCCCGCACCAAACACATTGAGCTTGATATTCATTTTGTGTGTGAACGTGTTGTAGCTGAACAACTACATGTCATCATGTCCCTACATTCGTTCAACTAGCTGACACGCTTACAAAACCGCTTGGGATTGGAGCATTTCAGCACTTACGGCACAAACTCAAGGTTACAAGTTTAGAAAACCTCAAAAACCTCACCATGAGTTTGAGGGGGGATATTAGAGATAACAAATAAAGAGTTTAGTCATTTACACTTGTAGACTAAGTATGTATATATAGTACTCTCTTGTGTACTTTCAATATCAATAACATAACTTCTTTTCACTCTTTCTTCCCTTTTCTCTCTTACTCTTCTGCATCTGTAACAGAATTCTGTTACACAAGGATGAACCTCCATGTTCATCTTCTTTAATTCTAGTAAAGTTTAGGCCTAGTTCCCAAAAAATTTGTATTTTTACTTTTATTATTAAGTTAAAAGGATACCAACATAGTTAAGATGTCTTTTATTTTCATAATTTATTATCTTCTTTTAATTTAAGAGACTAAACTTAAGTTTGGCAAAACCTATCCTAATCCAACTTATTCCTACCTGTAGTTCATAACGATTTATTTAGAATTCTAATGGAACATTCAGTTTTCTACAAGGTAAACAATTTGGTTAGTAAGTAAAAAATGACTAGTATTTTTTGTTATGTTCATTTGGAAGTGAATGTGTAATTTAAGCTACATAACCACCTGTTTAAAATGAAAAACTACTCACTAATCACAAATCCTTATATTCAGGGCAATTAACATATAATTTGATAAGATTAGATCTCATCATCATCATGAGTGGTGTATTTTCAAAGGAAACTTGTTGTTTAAGTTTAGTGGACCTAATTTGACTCACTCTCCTAAAAAATCCTAATGAGGACCCATAGCATTCTATGGTATACAATTTATCATGCTCTCTATGAATTGCTATCTGGCCATACATGTCATATAGCACTTAGCTAATAATACTATAATGTACTAATTTATATAAGTCATGATAATTAAAAATCAAAGTTATTATTATATAAAATTTATATCTTTTTAATCTTGAAACTACTGTTTTAAGCTCCCTCACTCATTCCAAAGGAAAATAGAAAAAAAAATATTATAATAATAATTTTGGAGCATCTCATCTCATCTCATCTTATATCTCAGTAGTGACAGTAGAAATAACAATAATAATACAGTAGAAAAGTCTCTCCCCAACATTCTCAAGGGTCCCATAGCACAGGATTTTGAATATACTTGAAACTTCCATAAACTACAGTCCAAAGCCATTTAAGTGGTAGATTCTGTTGTTAAAAGACCGTGTATGACCACTTTCCTCCCTGGAATTTTCCTTGCTTCTTATAGCCTTATTCTAAGGTATCATTCATTACTAAATTTCTATCATCTGTGTATCTATCTGATGTCTCTGCGTAGCTATCAACTGAACGGGTTTAACGTAACAATTTATATCTTAATTTTATTATAACAAATTAAGAAAGGGCAGAAAAGTCATTTAAAGAATAGAAATGAAAAATCTGAAGAAACAAAGTGGGTGTGGAATAATGAAATAAAAATGGAGAGTGAGATCTATGTCTGGAGATTGTTTAGGGTGCTTTGGTCCCCCAAGGTAGTCTGTTTATTTTTTCTCTCTCTTTCTATTATGTTTAGTGACACTTTACAGAGTTCTCTTTAACGTGCGCGTTGGGTTTCTTTCATGGTTGCCAAATTGGAATCTCTTTGTCCTGTGGTGATGGGTCCACAATGACTCAGTGTGGTAGATAGGACCCACTTTCATCTCCTCTAAATTGACCAATGTCACTCCCTATGTAGTTTCGCGTGCATGTTTGTTCTTACTTCAATTTCTAATAAAATCCATACTCACTTTCTATATTGATTGATCCCACTCATACTTTCTTACTTACTCATTCTCGTTTGCTAGTAATTAATTTTTTAACTAAACAAGATATCATGAACAATTCTTATCTTACAAATTAATTGATTAACCATACTTTTAAAATGCTATCTGAGTCTTATTTAAGATGTACTGGACCATGTGATATCATATCATCTATCATTTATATTTACGTATCAAACTTAATAATATTGACGTAAAATAATTTGTCTTCTATAAAAACATAATTATTTATTCAAATTCTGTATATTTTTTATGTGCATTATTTTTGTTTTCTTATTGTAATTTTAAGAGAAAAAATTAAAACCTAAATTTAAGCAACTAGTCAAAAGTCATACAATGACATGTCTCTCATATATTACTGTAACCATTGATTACGCGAGTAAAATCAATTTTAACTCACATGAAAATAGTACAATTCAAATCATGACCCACATGGTGACTGATCTCAACTAGTAAAGATATATTAAACCATTACCTGTCAATAAGTATTCAATTTTTTATTTTGCTGAGTAATATTCTTAATTATAGTATTTTAAGATTCACGTTTTATAATGAATTATGTACAAGCTTACCTGATATATTAACTGATTAAAATACCAAAGTTTATACGACAGAGAATTTTTGTGATGGAGAATAATGATGGGAAGTAGGGATGAAAAGAAAATCCCTTGGAGGACTACAAAATCTGTTTGTTAACACATATCTTCTGTGTTTTGCTTGCTTTATCTTTTTTTTTTATTATTATTATTTTGCTTTAAAGCTTAGTTGCTTACCACATGGTTATGTACACAAGGTTCCATTTCATGCCATTGTTTGAGGGATGATCTCTCTCCTTCATCAATCTCTGACACACTCACACTCCATTAACGGTTTATTGTCTTGGATTAAAAAAAACAAGAGGAAAGGTTATCTCTTTGGTCAACATGGATGAGAGAGCAAAGGCTTACAAAAAGAAATTATGCAAAGTGTGGTCTACTTGTGTAATTCGGTTGAGTTTTGAGATCCACATGGTGGTTTTTTGTCCCTTTCATTTGGAGCTTTTAGTCCATAATACCAACACATATGTTCTTGTTTTTTTTCTTTTCTATTTTATATTGTTAATTTGTCTCTCCTTTTATAAATAAATACACCATTTTAATTCTTAAAAGAAAACCATCTTTATTACATATTTGAATTGTTTTTTCACAAATTCACCTGATCAATATAACGTTTCCCTAACGTCGGCTAATAAAAGAGAGTGATGATTTTTATCGGAGTCTCTGCAAAAGACCAGAATGTCACATCATTATCGGCTCTATATTTTGTTAGATAGTTACCACAAGTATTTTTCTCTTTAAAAGTATGAAATATTTGAATTCGTCATTCTATAGTGACAAACTTTTTAATATTGTGGAGAATCGCGGCATAATGATGTCAAACATTCATTGACTATAAGATAAATTTGATAACAGAGTTGAAGTCAGAATAACGCATCAAGTCTTTGATACCATGTTCTCAAGCCATACTAAACCATGAGACATATTATGCTTGAGAAAATATTTAGCTAACAGGTTGACATAATTCACTGTGATGAGCTTCAAAGTATAGAAAGATATCAATTTATTAGCAAGACAACAAATTTCCTAGCGTGCCACGACCACCAGCAAGCAGCTAAAAAGATAGAGTTATCATCGATGTCATGTCTAATATAATCATATAAATTATCCCCTTAAAAGAATAGTGGGTCCAAGAAACCAAGAAGCCAATAAATTTTCAAAAGCGAGCAACAAATTCATAATCTCTCAGACAATGTAAAGTCGTCTCATCGTCTAGATTACATATAGGACAGAAATCTTTTTGAAACATACTACGATGATACAACATCAATTAACTTTGATTGATGGTTTGATAAAGACTAAATAGTATATAAATAATTAAATATAAAAAAATGATTTTGAAATATGAACTATTGAAATTCAATGCATCAGTGTGTAAAATGTTTGGTTGTGCAAAATAATTTCTTTTTTTTTAAAGATTAATATTTAATTTTCTATGTGTTATGACTAGTTTGAAAAAAACTTCATGTAAAAAAAACATTTTTCCTGTAATATGAAGATTTTTTTTTGTCTTAGGGATATAAAAAAGTGGTAATAATTTATTGATCTCTAATTCACCAATTTTAGGACACAGTTTTAGAGATATTATTAGTTTTTAGACGAAGGCGACTTATTTAGAAGTTAAAAAATTTTACAAAAAACTGTTTTGAAAATTTTAACGGCTAGCGGAAGTGATCTGGTTCGAATCGTCTAAACTGAACCGCTATCGAAAAGTCTGGATATGTTTATATAGAATCAAGTTATGATAGTGAGAACGAATTGATCAATATACTTTTAACAACAATCACTTGAATTCTATAATACATGTGAAGTCTATTTCCAATGACAAAATACTCAAAAATGTAATTGAGGCAAATTATCGAACATCTTATGTGCAATCAATTTCATTTAGAATTTTCTATGGTTTGGTTTATTTGAAAAAACAACTACAATCTAATGGATTGTAATCAACACAATTCCAAATGGAATTGAGATAATTAATCTTACTTTGCAAAAAATTGTTTGCAAGAAAAATATAGCAATACAACCCCACAAATCCTATGATTGATGTTGATTTTGAATTCCTTGATCAGATCTTGATCAAGTCACCCAACAATACCAATTTGATCCACCGTCTCATGCTACTCCTTTGCAAGAAATCCTATTTTTCAAAGCTTTCACTTGATCGAGTCCAAATTGCGAATTATTGTCACTCAAGATTTACCAAGATGATCTTCCGGTTACCGTTACTCCTTCGACCGAACTCACTGTTCTTCAAAACTTTCACTCAGTTGAATCTAACTTGTGTAATCTTGTCAAAAACCTTCAAATCACCAATTGATTTTGAAAAAAAAAACCCAGCTTGGTTTTCTTATTTGAAACCCCCAAAGATTCTCAACCTAGTTTACAATTCAACAATCTAAATTGGACGTTATCAACTCTGATTCAAGATGACACCCCAAACAAAAAATGATTGTATGTAATTTGTTTGTGTGTATGCATGGAACATAGGTTGAAGATGAAGAGAACTATTTTTATATTTTTGGTTTTGTCTATTTCAAATTATGTGTGTGGGTGTGTGCGTGCGCGCGCAAGTTGAAGGCAAAAGAAACACAAAAGATTTGAAGAAATCAAGAACTTTTAAAAAAATGCATCATATGTGTCGACCTATGTAAGTCATATGTTGACATTTTTGAAGCATGTGTTGACCTGTATATGTCATGTGTCGATTCATAGAAGAACATTTTCTCCTAAGTGTCGAACTGAAACCTCTCTACAGTCGACACATCAAACAGACGCTACAGGCTTTAAAACTCATCAACATGTGTCAGCTCAGAGAAGAATTTTTATTCTATATGTTAACCTGCAATGCTTTATGTGTTAACTCATGCACTACAGAAGTTACAACCTTTAAAAATGATCCACATGTGTCGACTCATAGCATGTATGTGTCGACACATACACTTGTTTTTCACATAAAAACTTGTTTTTAATACATGAAACCTTTTATAAATCATTCTTAAGTTTCCTAATACTAAGATGCACATTTAGACTCAAAGAATACGTCCAATATACATAAATTCTAAAATGTCCTAATTTTGACATCATACAAAATATTTCTAATAGAAAGGTGCACTCACACTAGTATTATTTGTAACTTGATGATATTAGATATAAAGATTATAAATCTACATGGGCTAAAAATAAACTAGACAACCACTTCATATCCTCCATATTATACAAGTTTATGTCTAGTGTTGGAAGGATTGGTTTTCTAGCCATGTTTACAACCATTTATTGAGATATAGGTTTGATCATTGTCCTGTATTGCTTGATTCCAATGATAAATTTTTATACCAGAATCACAGGTTTAAAAACTTTAAAATCAAGATATATGAACAAATTTGATACAAAATAATGATGTTAATAAGGTGGTGCAAGATGTTTCTTCAAAGAATTTAGAGGTCAACAATTATAGATTGGAATGGGTCCTCAACAAAATTCATACCTAGAGAGCCCATAATTTTGATAGTATATTTATAAGAAGAGATTGAATTAAGGAGATATTGTTGACTCTTCATGACATTCTCCCTAGAGATTCTATTGGATATTATATTAAAGACTTATAATAGAAGTTATACGATGTTTTTCAATGGAAAAAGCTTTCGTGGAGCCAAAGGACTAATGTTAGATTGATCGAGGAGGGAGACAAGAATACTAAGTATTTTCATTAAAAAAAATATACTAATATGAAAATATGCACAACTGGATCACAACTATTACTAATTAAGAAGGTGTTCTCATCAATTATAAGGATGATATCCACTAAGTTTTCATCTCTTTATTCAAATATATGTTCATATTTTCTACCTCTATTACCCTCGGGGACATTACTTTTGGAATTCACAATAGTTAATCCTGAAATAAGATAAAATCTTAAGCAACTTTTTACTACATATAAAATCTTAATCATATGAATGATCTTGTGTCCCCTAGTCCTCGTGACCTACCTTTCATGTTTTAACCAATTAGGAAACCTAAATTTTATAATTATATACCCGCCTTTTTATTATATCTAGAATCAAGAAACTTATCTCCCCTAGTTCCTCCAGATCCATATCATTTTGTAATGTAATTGTTGTGAAACGATGTTGTCAATAACAGAACAAAGTTATGAGATAAAGATTTGAGTTTATTGAACAAACACAAGAAGCCCTATTAGGTTTTACAAAAGGGGAAGAAGAAGGAAAAAGAAGAATCGAGAATTGGTTAAATATATTTTACTATTCACTTACTTAATAAGGGTTCAAAGATTACAAGTGAGTACCAACAATTAATCTATCTTAACAACCTAAGAGGACTAGTCTATCTATAGACTTATAAACTAATATTCTTTACTTTCTCTTTGATACAAGATTACAAGTGTTACAGAATAGCAAATAACCTTTCTCACCTTAATTAGGATTTACACCACACCCAAAATATGAGAGACTAGCGTGCTATTTATAAGAAAACTAGCATACTAACCCAATGACCTTTTACACACAGGCTCATTGCACAAGCTAACTTATGGAACAAATTAACTTAAACAATTGGACTTACAAGCAAGACCCAATTCGGCATACTAACTTAAATTACAAGTTAATATATTTTGACAGTATGCTTGAACAGACTTTGACTACAGCATGTACAACTCATGTCGAAATATCAAGCTACCCTTGTCGACGCAAGAGGTCAATCTGAAATACCACAGTAATGATTAAAATCATCACTAAAACTATTGTTAATAGAATCAATTTAATTCTCCCCTCTATTATTAACCTTTATAAGAGTGTTTTTGTCTGGATAGGACTTACCACTGACAATTTTATTATTATCTTTGAATCTTTCAATGTTATTAACATTCCTAAAAAGAAAAGAAGTTGTATGTTAGTATTAAGTTAGATATAAAACAAAGCTAGTGAAAGCATTAAATAGGGGTTTATTAGAAAAAACTCTTCTTTCAATGTATTTTCTTAAAATGTCATTAATATCATCATGCTTTGTATTTCCTCACTTATTTTCTATATCTTAATTAATGGGAATCTCATAGAGTCTTTTAAACTCATTAGAGGCATTAGAAAAGGCGATGCCTTATCACTCTATATTTTATTATGTGTCGAGGTTCTCTCTACTTTTATCTTATAAAGTCAGGATACTCATAATATTCATAGGATATCCATATCTATAAATCACTACTAAAAAAATAGATCTTTCGTAACGCACTTTCACCTTGGCCATAGTCTCCATTGTAATAAAATATATTCATTTAGGCATTTTTCTTTCATTTTCATTTTTAAGTCACTTTCAACTACGGTTGGAATTGCTAACTATGGTGCAAAGTGATGTCTGGTCATGGGTTGGAATCTCAGCACTAGCAGATTTGTTTTTTATTTATTTTTAAGTCACTTTCAACCACAATTGGAATTTTCAACCATGGTGAAAACTGACGCCTTGTCATGGGTTTGAATCCTAACACCAACAATTTTGTTATTTATTTATTTATTAAGTCATTTTTCACCACAGTTAGAATTCAAATCGTAGTGAAAAGTGGTGCCTTCCTTTTTTTTAATTAAAAATAAATTACATTTTTAAGATATATATCGATCCATGTCCGTTCACTTTTGTCCTAAATAAACTTCATCTTCTACCTCCAAAATTCATCTTTCGTTTACAGAACTCTATTTTTCCACTAAACCAAACTCGAAAATATCATTTCTTCTACAAATGAAACTCGCAAACATCATTTATTTCATTAACAAGTTTTGGAATTCCATCATCTCTTCTCCAACTTGAACGAGGCAACGAAAACACGGATTCAAATTAGGAATTTTTGTTGTTGCTATATCAGATAAAATGTTTAATTACGTTGTTGAGATTTAATATTTAATGATTTTATTGATTTTGATTTTGTTGGTGTTGGTGTTGTTTTTTTTTCTTGTTGTTTTTTTTATTGTTGTTGTTGTTGAGATTTAAATATTAACGATATTATTGATTTAGTTTTTGTTCTTACTGTGGAGATTTAATGTTTAACGATTCCATTAATTTTGTTTGTTCTTGTTCTTATTCTTGTTGCTATTGTCCTTGTTGTTCTTGTTATTCTTCTTCTTTTTGTTCTTGTTGTTCCTGTTTTTGTTGTTGTTGTTGTTGTTATTTTTGTTGTTACTGTTGTTGTATTAGAAATTTTTAATATTCTATATCGTGATTGTTGTAAATGTGCCTTAAAACCTTTGTTGATGAAGAGAAAGAAAACATATATTTGGAGATTGCATTTATCGCGAAAATGGAAATTTTTTGAAAGTCGGACGAAAAGTCGGGAAAAAAAATTGGTCGATGAATAGTGACATCCGTACGGATGAATAGTAGCGTCTATACGGTGAATAGTGTTTTTGCATTTTCGGAATTTTTTCGATTCGGTCCATGAATCCATGTACTTTTAGGCTTTGTTTGTTAGGTATTTGCTATTATAAATATGTATCTTTTATATGTTTAGTGTGTGACAATCTTAGAGTTTTCACCAACAAGGGAGACCAAAGGTTTAAATGTATAGCATAGGGTTTCAGTTATGCACAAAGAAAACCTAGGATTACACCTTGGGTTTGAGTGATTCATATATTGAGAATTGGAGAGGTATGGAAACACTTGGGTAGAAAATATAGTTGTTCTTGGGCATCTTCAGGGTTGTTCTTGGGAACCTGAAGGTGAAGGCTATTTTCTTATAACTCATCTGTAATCTCTTGTAACAACTTTTTGAGTATAGTGAATTGGAGAGATGCTTTCTCCCCCAAAGTAGATCGTTTGATCGAACTGGATAAACAAACCTTCGGTTTTTTCTTGCCTTATTCTATTATATTTTATCTGTGTATGAATTATTATTGTTGAAGACCATTTATTTTGGTTGCTATTGTTCTTTGCCCCACAAATTGATATTGAATTTTTTCGTAATTCACAGCAAGATTCACAACATTGATGGAAGTTCTCAATGTGGTCAGCTAAAACTTGTGGCAAAAATGAAAATTTTGGATGACTGATTTTTCACCACAGTTGGAAGTTCCAACCGCTGTAAAAAGTGGGTTGACTGACATTTTACCACGGTTAGAAGTTCCAACTGTGGTGAAAAGTTTCCTGACTACATTTCACAACGGTTGAAATTTCCAACCGTTGTGAAATGTAGCGCGTTGTCCAGTTTTTCGCCATGGACCTTAACCCGTGGTGGAAAGTAGCGCACTTACTATCACATCTTACATTACTACAAACCACCATTCATGATGGAATCCTTCTTCCAATCGTGGTAATAAATATTTTTTATAGTAATGAATGTTCCCCGTCTGTACAACCTTTTCTTTGTTAATAATAACTTAATCTTTTGTAGGGAAGAAGAAAATAAAGCTAAAGAGTTGCTTGATATTCTTAATAACTATCAAGCGATATTCATGGCAAAACAAATTAACTTAAGCAAGTTTTCTGTGATGTTTAGTAGGAATGTTACTATAAATAAGATATGAGGATTCACTAATTAGATTAAGATACACACTACTAATATAACCAACAAGTACTCAGACCTCCATACCTATGTGGATAGTTTTTGAATCCAAACTTTTAACTTCCTAGTTGATAGAATTTTGAAAAAGTTGATGGGTTGGAAAGAAAGAACATTGTTCTTTTTAAGAAGGAGTACTCTCATTAAAGAAATAGATTTGTCTATGCCTACCTACATCATGAATATGTTTCTTCTTCCCATTGAAATTTACAATCAAATGGAAGGAAAAAAAGATTGGTAACTTTTAGTTAGAGAAAAAAATAGTTTCACTTGGAAACTTCACTAGATCAAATGAGATGTCATGTGTAACTCTAAAAGAGAGGTGGGTAAATTTGAGGACTTTTAGATAATTTAAAGAGGCTATTCTGAAAAAGTACAAATAAATAATTCTTACCAATCATGATTACATAATTACCAAATGTTTAAAGGCTAAGTATTTCCATGAAGTGAGCTTTATCTAGGCTGAGTTAGGAAAACCTATCTATATTTGTAGAATTATCCATCATCCATGTTGGGTCCTTAAGAAGGAAATTATTGGTGTGTTGATTATGAAATACGTCAATATTAGGGAAGATAATTGAATTCCCTATCAAAATGAGTTTAAAATCATAATACATAAACACTTGGTAACAAGTGTTTTTTTAGTAAAGGACTTAATTGAAAGAAACATCAATTGTTAGAATAAACGCATTATTGATATAAATTTTATTACCATTGACAAGATTTCTATGAACCAAATCATTATTATTAACATGCATGAGAAGTACCACATAAGAAGGAAAACCCTCGAACCTCATAATTGATGTCAAAAGCACTAGATTCCAACAAAAAAAAACTTCTACTAAAAAAAACAGGAACATCACCCCATGTCTTAGAATGAAATCCAAAATTCATGTGACTCCATAATAACATTTGATGGATTCTGAAAAATTTCATACAAGAGAACACATAAGTAAGATTCTATGGTCCACTCATTGAAATTGAAACAACCCTTCAGCCACGAAAAACCGAAACAACCATCCTAACCTCAAAATACTAAAACCAACATTGGAGGAAAATCTAATTACCATTTAGACAAAGTTACTTTCCCCTTTCACCTTCCTGAATTCCCTTCGAGTTCATCTAGACAATGCCCTATAGAAACCCTAATTCTATGTGTCGTGTAGACACGGGGAATTTTTAAACCTATCAAAAAACCACTCCCATGACAATACCTTAATTTTATCAATAATTTTCTCTACTCCTATTGTTAGGTTATTAAACAAGTGATTATTTTTAGCACACTAAATTGACCACATTAAAATTTTCCAAATAAGATATAGCATGCTCCCGAATTTCTCGTTTTTACTGAAACTTATCCACTTTAGAAAAGAAATGAAAGAAACTCATTTGAGGATAAAATTGATACTTAACCCATGCTAAACACCTTAGTGCACATTAATATTACAGAGTCATAATTTAGGAAGAGGTGAATCGATGATTCATGTATCCTTCCACGCATCAAACAAACTAGAGTCTCAACTTGGTTCCAAACTTTTCTTTGAATTAGATTATCTTTTGAAGGGTGCAACTAGACTTTTCAAAAAGTGAGTAAACGCAAAAAACTTCAATTGCGACTGGAAGAATTGCATTTGCAACTATAAACGAGCCTCCAACAAACAATAGAATGATTTGATAAAACAATGTCACCTTCTAAGATTCAAATCCATGTGCCTAGCTTTATAGACAAAGTGATTCTTTGTAACAACGTTGATAACTCTTGAGATATATATTATTCCCATGCAAAGAACTCTCTACACCAATGAAGATCACAACTCCAAACTCTTCATTTACATTTTCCTTTTGAATTAAATCACATACAGTCTAGAAAATTGGATACTTATTAGGAGACTCTGGCCTAGCCAATGATCAGTCCAAAAAGGATTACCTTAGCCAATTTCTCTAAATTTTGAAACCTAGCTACCTTTAGACTTTAAGCCTATATTTTGATATCATAAAAAGAACGAAGTAGGGTGAAATGAAGCAGAATGAAAATTTCATTCCATCGTGTGAATGTTTTACGACGAAACAAGGCAAAATCTTCATTTTGTACAAATCGGGAAAAAAAAAATACGGTGGTAAATGATGAAATATAGAATGAAATGGATATCACTCCATTTTACTCCACTTCATCCAATTTTAACTAATTCAAACAATAAAATATCACTCTATAACATCTCATACTAACAAAACCTAAACTACTAAGATCTTTCCACCAAATTGAAGCATCTCTCCATCTCTTCCATGAGGATCTACTTTAACAAAAAATATATATATCATTCATATTTTCTCACCAAAACTAACTTTCACATATTAGCCCAATCTTTAGAGATGGTTCTATGTTAATTCAAGGCTTAAATAGTGTTTGCGTCCCTGTAAGATAGCGAGTTTTTGGTTTTCATCCCTGAATCTTTGTTTTTGTCCAAGTCTCCATATGTCTAATTCCTGTTGGATTCAATCCCTGATGTTAATGGAACGTTAAAAAAAAGATGAATTGGCAGATGGTGATGACCTGGATTATGTTTCAGCATTTGTTTTATTTTTTTCGATAACACACGTGGAAATAGTGTTTACAGTTTATTAAAGAGGGACCAAATAAAGTAAAAAAGTACATTTTTATTTTCTTCTCCTTCCCTTCGTCTTCGTCATTTGCTTCTTGTTGTTCCTCTCTGCACCTTTAACATCCATGGCTTCTTCTTCGTCTGCCAACTCTCATCACGTTCAAGCACCGGTTTGTGGTTGCAATAGAAGCATAAAAATATTTATGTCAAACTCTATTGAAAATCCTAAAATAAGATTTGGAAGTGTCAAAATTCAGGATTAATGTCTGGTTGCATGTTGTTCATTCAGGACAATGACCTTGAACGAAATCCAGCTAGTGATCTTAGAAGTTCGAGTGGTTGTAATTGCTTAGAAATGTTGAAGGATTTAGGGTCTAATGTTAAGGAGATTAAGATTGGTAAAAAGGCAAAGATGAAGATTAAGTTGGAGAGGGAGAAAAGAAAAGTGACTCTTGAAGCTAGTGTTGGTTGTGTCATAGGGATTCTTCTTTGTTTGTGTTTGTTTTTGTTTTTTGTTTTTTGTTTTTAGTCCTTGTAACATTAATATATTTTGAGATTGGTCCTTGTACCATATTATGAATGAAAAAGATGTTTTGGTTTTGGACAATATATGTATGCAATTATATTGCTCCTCCTGTTTTGAATTGTGCATAAATCAAACTTGATAATTTGCATAAAATCCAAATTGGTAATAGACCATTTAAATTGTGCATAAAACAACTTGATAAAGTGCATAAAACAAACTTGGTAATGTATCTAAAATACACATTGTATCATAAACATAAAGGCTTAAGCCAAAATACATGCTTGTATCCAAAATATAAAGGTTCAAACTCTAAGGCTAAATCCAAAGTAGTAGTGTAATCAAAATACATAATAGAAAACAACAAGGCTTAAGTACACCATTGTAGTAATTTTGTTCAAAAAACATAAGTCAAAACAGGTCCAATGTCTACAATTTTCATGGTACCGTTGTGCAGATTTACTTCCTTCTCCCTTGAGCAGGGTTACTTCCTTCTCCCTTGAGATTTTTGCATCTAAGTACCCTTGCTCTATCACTTTTCCTCCACTCCAACTTCCTTGCAATCTTTTTTTTGGGTTGTTTTTCCTACAAAGACACAATAGAAACAGATACAATTAGGCCAATATCAATAAAGCTGAGAACATACACATTAAGTCAATTAGTCAGTAGCAGACTCAACTAGTTTAGAAGGCGTAGTAACAGGTTCTTTAGGAGGAGGTGCATGAACAGGTTTTGTAGGCTCAACCTCTTGAACAGGTGCAGAGATAATGTAGTTTGGTTATGAGTCACCAACCCCTTGTGAAACCATTACAGATGCAACCTCAATAATTGGAGCATGGTCACTAGCAACTTGAGTTGGAGCTGGAATTTTGGAAGTGAGATCATTGACATTGGGTTGAGGTTGTATCCTTTCGAAAGCTACACAAAGATCTTCTTCAAGCATTTCAAACTCTTGGTCCACATCGCATTGTGTTTCTGGCAGTTCTTCAGTTGGAGGTTCATGTTAAGGTTGTTGTTGTTCAGTAAAAGCTTCATTTTCAGCATGTGTTGTTTGTTCTGCTACAGATCCAAGTTGTGTTGTTTGTGTAGCATTTTTCTTTGGTTTTTTCTGCACACAAAGTGATTCAATCAATATCACTTACAAACAGTTAATAAGAATACATAATTGAGTTAAGTTAATACCTTTCTTTTTTGAGCTTCAGGGTCATGCACCAGAACTGAACAACTTCTTGCATTGTGGCCATGTACACCATAATTGGTACAACAATAAGATGTTTGTGTCCTTACCTTGTTAGGGTCCTCATCAGGTTCCCTCCTCCTTAATTTCTTTGGCCTACCAGGGCCTCTTTTGTATGATGGAGGCAACATCTCCTCAATATTAACCTCAGTCTACATGTCTTAGCCATTAATTGGGCTAACATTGAAATCATAGCATGCCACATATGTTTCTTTAGAATAACAGTCATCTACATAGTCTTCAGGGTGTTGGTTCCTAAAGCCTAAGGCAACAATTGCATGTCTAAATGGTATGCCTACCAATTCCCAAAAGTTACAGGTACAAGTTCTTTTAGAAGTGTCAACTATGAAGCTATGTTTGTTATGGATATGTGATCGCGACTTTCTATGTCTAATACAACTAACTGCAAGTGCACAGTCTATCGCGTAGTAATAAAAGATATCGATTCCACAGGGACTCGTAATCAAGCTAGTGTTCTCGGGAGTTACTATGTTTAGCTAGGTAGAATATGTTTTAAGGGAATAAGATTGTCACTAAGAGGGGAAACTAAGATTGCTATTTAGATTTTAATTAATTGAATCGATACGTAGTAATTATGTTCTTCAGGGATTTGATAGGTTCCTGGTGTATGAAATAGTTTTCACAGTTCATTTAACCAGAAAGTGGAGATTTGAAGACTCTCGTCTCACGATGGTTATTGACGCTAATCATAATCCTAAGGGCCTAACGTACACTTTCGTGTTCCGTTCGGGGTTAAAATTACTTTTTGGAAACCTCTAAGTTTTAATTTGTTTTAAAGTGCTTTCGCTGTTATTAAAACAAATGCCTAGTGTTTACTATCTGACCTTACCGCAGCTTTCGCTTGTTGGTTCGTATCTTAATTAATTTCCCACTTTCGTGGCAAAATTACTTTAAAACAAGTTCTCGCTTCCGCGACGAAGTTTATTTCGTAAATCAATTTTAAACACTTAGACCATAAGTTATTTTTGTGAAAAGAAAGTTTTCAAACAAGAGTTATCAAATCCCATTCGAATTATTACTACATATCGATTACCTAAGTTTAGCTAGACATGGAATTTGGAAAAGCAAAACATAAATAATAATAATAAATAATAAATTGCATTATGATAAAATAAGAGTCGATCAAAATGAAAACCTGTAAATAATGTCAATTGGCCTTTGGGCAGATCCTCCACAGATGTTGGCAGGATTCTGTCTTTAGTTCCAATTCGATCGTACAGTGCAGTAACAATTACAGAAGAGCAGAAATGGGAATGAGTAGAATGGAAAGGAAAATAAAGGAAAGGGATACAAATGAAACTGGAGAAATGGATACAAATAATAAAAAGCTGGAAATTAAATTTGGCAGCACTTCGTGGTATGAATGCGGCTCCCTTTTTGAAGTCCACTGCTTCCCTTTTTATAGAGGTGGAATTCCAACGGTTGCCTCTGAGGATGATGGACCTTGAGGCAGATAATTTAGGGAGTAGTGGACCATTTAATGGGAATTGGAACTGCTCTTTTGACGTGTAATCTGAGTGGGGCGTTTTTGCCTGCATGACGGTCGTCACAAGGTGTGACGGTCGTCACCCGTGTGACGGTCGTCATGCATCTGTGACAGTCGTCACATCAGCAAAAACTGATTGTTGCGCTTTTCACTGTGTTTTCACTCCTTTTTCGTCCATATTTCATCTGGGATTGCTTCTTTTCTTCATGTTGCCTTGTTTAGACGTGATCGTTGAATACCTGCAAAAACATCAGACAAATACATGGAAATAACCTGAAATCGGATCGAAAACGGTTAGACTTTAGTTGAATTATGCATGAAAATATCTATATGATTTCGTGTTATCAAACTCCCCTAAGCTTGAATCTTTGCTTGTCCTCAAGTAAAACGTGAAAAAGTCGGCAGGCACGAGGCTGCTTCTTCGTTCGCAGAGTTTGGAAAAACCGGGATTCTTGGTAGGAACAAGACGAGTATCACGACGACACTGGACTACAAGTCTCCGGAGGTCTCCCTTTTATTGCAAATCGGTCTCAGTCATGCTACCATATCTTGGTGTCAAGGTTCTCGTGGCAAGTTCACCCTGTTTGTTCTAGCGCAATCACATTAAGCCTGTTGTCCGCACACTTTCATGGCAAGTCGACCTGTTAGTGAATATGATCTCGTTTTTTTTGTTTTTGATCTTCTTTATTTATCATAATTTGGTGTCATTGATTTTTCAATGCGTTTTTCGTGCCGTTGGGCTAAATGCTCGGGTGAGGAGCACCTAACTTAGAAGGAAACGTATCTTATATTCTTGGACTTTTTAGCTCTCTTTTCATGATTTTTCATCTTTTTGGAGATCATACACTTATTTGCATTGGTCGCTCGCTTAGAAGTATTTTTAGGATGGTGTTGACTGCTAGTATAAACTACTTGGGGTTGAGTTTGCGTAGCCACTTGAGACTTTGGTACACGTAGGTGGTGAAACCGACTCGCATAAACTAGAGATCTAAGGTGTCTGGACGATACTGGTTTTGTTAGAACTGTCGTTTCCTCGGAGTTTCAAAACTCGGTTTGAACTCAGGTGCATTCTCGTGATGCTTTTGCTTTTGAGGAACAAGTGAAAGTTTTTGTTTACGTTGAATAATGTGGGGATAGTTTGCGTAACGTGAAAAATATATAGACGTGCTTTATTTGCTAGAAATAGAAAGTGTAAAAATAGAACTTACTAAAATTCAAAAGTGCAGTGAAATGGAAATAAAGGAAATAAGGGAAGTTCAGAATACAGTGGAAATAAGCTCCGCTCCCACACTATCTCAATCAGTGTCCTCACTGATTCTTGAAGCATGCGAGAGGGAGATACAACTGAAAATGAAAATACAAAGAACTGAAATATAGTAAACAATAAAGGAAAAAATGAAAATCTAGTCCCGGGGTCTGTCACGTCCACGCTGGCGTCCTCTGGCTCTAGCAAGGGCGACTCTATCCTCGTAGCTTATGGCTCCGGTGTGGTAGACCGTGTCTCGGAGTCCTTCGACCTGCAGGGTCAGATTCACTAGACTCTCAGTGATCGTAGCTTGGCCGGTGTGAAGTTGTTGCATTTGAGTCCGGTGCCAAGCTTCGAACTGGTCAGCTCGCTGGTTCTGCTGCTGCAGCATCGTGAGTATCTGTGCCTGCTGGTCTAGGGAGCGACGGAGGTCCTCTTCGGTGTAGTCGGGCACGGGATGGTGACGGCGGCGGCAGGATGATGTACCTACTGGAGGAGGAGGCTGCGATGCCTCTGGCTGCTCGGACCTGTCCAACTCAGCTTGGATTTCATCTTCGGAATCATGAGTGGGTTCCTGAGTAGGAACAGCGGCAGCAGGAGGGGCAGTGAGGTCGAACAACCAGTTGATACGGTCCTCAGGATGGATGCGGGTGCGGAACGGAAGGATGATGCTTCTGACGGTCTTGCCACGCACAACTGGATGATATTTCCCGTCAGCTCGGGAGCGGATGAGATGGGAGGCCCTGCAGTGGTCGGTGTCAAGGAACACCGAGGGGATGGACTGGAGGTGCTGGAGGCGGTCGCCAAGGTTCAGCCCAAGTGCAATCGCCGTGACAATCCCGCCAAAGTAGAATGGCTTCGAGCCACGGTTGCAGTTGGCCTGAATGTGGGCCAGTAGAAACGGGGTGGCGTTTACGGGTTCATTGTTGAAGATGCAATGCAGAAAGAAGAGCTCCTTGGATTTCACCTTGTGGTTGTTGTCTCTGGCGAAGATGGTGTTGCTCAACACCATGTGAAAGTATCTGATGGCGGGGTTATGGATGTGAGTGGCGTGTAGGGAGTCCCAACCATCGGCATTTAGGCCAGTCAACTGATACCACAGCGCGAAGGCTTCGTGCTGGAACTGATCAGTGATGCGGCGATGAGCGTTATCGCCGCGGGGTAACTGTAGGATGCCGGCAATCTGGTTCTGGTGCATCTGATAGTTAACGCCAAACATCCGGAAACAAGCGGCGCCTGAGTGCTGGTTGAGTTCGCCGCTGCTGGTGATGTACGAGAACGAACTCAAGAACTCAAGGGTGAGCTGTTCATAGGTCGGCTGGGGGTTGGAGCAGAGGTTCCAGATGCCTGCTCGTTGAAGCATCCAGGTTACACCTTCGAGGAGTCCGAGCTCCGTAAGTGATGGAAGGTGCAGGTAGTGAGTTGGCTGGAGAGACCTCTGATGAAATGCATTGTACTATGCTCGTTGTCTCTCGCCTAACTCGCCCTCAGGGAAGGAAATGTTGTTGATATCTGCGTTTCCGGCCATTGTTGAAGATGGAGAGGTTTCAGAGGTTTTTGGGGTTTTCGGCAGAGAGGGAAATGTGACAGAACGGTGGTTTGGAGGTTGAATTTGGAGTTGAGGTTTATAGTTTAAATGGAGAGGACGAAAATCGTAGTGGGGTATGAATGTTGGAAGTTTGAAAGTGATAATGGAGGGAGTGGAAGGGTACACGACCTCTGTTATATCAGATTGTAGTTCTGGGCTGCGTGACGGTCGTTACAAGGGTGTGACGGTCGTCACCCGTGTGACGCTCGTCATGGGTCTGTGACGGTCGTCACAGCAGCAAAATCTGCAGAACGCAGAATTTTGCTCTGAGGGCGTATTCGGGGTGATTTTAAAGCCTAGTATTGCTACGGTGATGTAATGTAATAGCCAACAATCAATAAATAATGCGAAAACAGAATAATTGAATAAAAGCTAGAATTGAAATAACATAAAATGGAAACAATTGTATGTAGTACATAATGAAATGAACAATGCGAAAAATCCAAATGATTAAATTAAACTAAACTAGGCCAGACTAAAGTGAAACTACTGCTATGAGCTAATAACTAATCTTTTCGTGCCTTCAATTCCTCGAATTTCTGTGAATAGTAGTCGAGTTGGTCGCAGACTAGATCCATGAAGCCTACCAGGTCACTGTGCATGCCTGCGATATCAGCTTTTACAATAGTCAGAGCTTTATCAACGTCGTCCAATCTGAGTAACACGGTATCCATTTTGTCGGTTGTTTCCTCAGGGATAGGCTCAGGATAAGTATTGTAGTGTGGAGGAGTCATAGGGTCTACTTCAGTTTCAGAGGCGGTGTCCTCATAGTACATGTAGTCGTGTGCCTCAGAGATGTGGTCACTGTCATACATATAGTCCTGGGGTGTTGACTGTGGTGAAGGAGGTCCCATAGGCTCATCCAATTCGTAGATCCAGTTATCCTTATTGTGGATGCTTGTCATCAGATGATCAGGCAGTGTGAATAGCTGTACTGGTTTTTCGTTAATAAGGTACTCATACGATCCAAGTCCCATATTCCCTAAGATGCGCCTGTTAAAGCAGAATTGTATGTTCATGGGTCTGATGTTACCAAAACGAGTGTTGGCATTTAGATGGAATCTAAGGCCAAGCTCGTGGGCAATCATTGTTACTAGTCCTCCTATAAGAATAGGTGTCTGAGGTTCCAGCGTGAGGCGTTTGAAGGATCTCATCATGAAAGGCACTGCATTTACTGTCCGTTCCTGAGAAGCACAGAACATGATGAATAACTCTTCCTTAGACACTGTGGTAATATTTTCTTCCTTTCAAAACAAGGTGTGAGCTAGTATCTTATGGAAGTATCTAAAGGCTGGGTTATGAATGTCATCATTGTACATTCTGTCTGGTTCAGGGTGATAGTCGCCTGTGATTCTACCCCAGAAGTGCTCGAGTTGCAAATCAATATCGTCATCTTCTGCACTGATGAATACATGCGGCCCGCTAGGGAATCCTAGGAGGTTAGCTAGTGACATCTGGCTATGAGTTTGGTCAATTCCAAACAATCTGAAGGTAATCAATTTTGTGCTGGATCCAAAACCATAGTTGGGTGTATATCTGAAGGAACTGAGGAATTCGTAGGTAAGATCCTTGTAGGTAGCGAAGCGTGTTTTCAGAGCAGTGTTCTCCCAACCCAGTTGGTTGAACAGGTATTGAATGCTATCCGTGATTCCTAGTTTATCCATAGTAGCCTTATCATAATACAGCGTTAAGGCGAATTCTCTTTCGGTCAGTGCTGCAAATCTTGCCTTCTGAGCGAGTCCTCTGAAGTGAACCTTTGTGAAATCGTACTCGGCCATATTCGCAGGTGATTCGGAGAAAACAGAAGAAATGTTTTGAAGGCTTTAAAAATCCTGAAAAGTTTAAAACAAGAAATTGAAGTCAGGATTTTTAGAAACGAAAAGTGGTAGAAACAAAAGACAAAAGGGGAAAAAATAAAATAAGAATAAAAGTACGAAAATGAACGAAAGTAGAAAGTAGTAGTAATTTTTGGATTTTTGTTGGATTTTTCAAAGTAGAATTTTAAGGAAAAATGAAATGCAATGACGAGGGAAAATTGGGTTGCCTCCCAATAAGCGCTGTTTTTAACGTCTAAAGCCTGATGATAGCTTGGTGAGAAGCTATTCTGGTGTTTGAGCCGGAAGCTCAAGCAATGTTATATTGCTGACTTGAGGACTATTGTCGTTCTTATTGTAATGTTTTAGACGTTGCCCGTTTACGATAAACGGTGCATTCGTCTTATCGGTAATTTCGACAGCTCCACTCTGAAGTACTTTAGTCACTTCATAGGGTCCAGACCACCTAGATTTTAGTTTTCCTGGGAAGAGTTTTAATTGTGAATTGAAGAGCAATATGATGTCTCCCACACTGAATTGTTTCCTGATTGAACGTTTATCATGCCACTTTTTAGTTCGTTCTTTGTAGATACGGGCATTTTCGTAAGCGTCTAATCAAAGTTCTTCCAACTCGTGTAAGTTCAAGATTCGCTTTTCTCCTGCCTCGGTGTAGTTGAAGTTGAGTGTCTTAATGGCCCAGAAGGCCTTATGCTCTAACTCTACAGGGAGATGGCAGGATTTACCGTAAACTAATTTATAGGGGGTAGTACCTATTGGTGTCTTAAATGCGGTCCTATAAGCCCATAAAGCTTCTTGTAGCTTTGATGACCAATCTTTTCTCGAGGTAGCGACAGTCTTTTCCAAGATCTGTTTAATTTCTCTGTTTGAGACCTCTACTTGTCCGCTAGTTTGCGGATGATAAGGTGTAGCTACTCGGTGCCTGACTCCATATCTAGAAAGAAGTTTATCGAATATTCGTGATATGAAGTGAGATCCTCCGTCGCTAATGACAAGTCTGGGTACACCGAATCTAGGAAAGATTGTGTTCTTGAAGAGTTTGATTACTACTCGTGCATCATTTGTTGGAGCAGCTATGGCTTCTATCCATTTAGACACGTAATCAACAGCGACGAGTATGTAATTGTTACCAAAAGAAGGTGGGAAAGGTCCCATGAAATCTATTCCCCAGACGTCGAAGATTTCTACCTCTAAGATTCCTTTCTGAGGCATTTCATCGCGTCGTGAGATGTTGCCAGTTCGTTGGCATCTATCGCACTTTTGCACAGCGATGTGAACGTCTTTCCAGAGATTAGGCCAGAATAGGCCGGCTTGGAGAATCTTAGCGCACGTCTTGGATGTACTAGCATGACCACCATATGGTGCTGAGTGGCATTGGGAAATAATATTTTTTATTTCTTCCTCTGGGACACAGCGACGATATATGTTGTCGGCCCCTCTCTTGAAGAGTAGAGGTTCGTCCCAATAATAGTGTTTCAGATCGTGGAAGAATTTCTTCTTTTGCTGATAAGTAAGGTCTGGTGGAAGCACGCCTGCAGCGAGGTAATTAACGATGTCAGCATACCAAGGTAATGTGACTTGGGCATAGACGGCTTCTACGGCTTTTTCGAATTTTGGATCTTCCGAGATTGAATTGGGTGTGTCACTTTCTAATTTGGCTATCAGACGTTCGTACGGGAAATCATCATTTATCGGTACTGGTTCGTGTCTGATGCCTTCTATTCGGGATAAGTGATCCGCAACAACGTTCTCGGTTCCTTTCTTATCTTTGATTTCTAAGTCAAACTCTTGTAATAACATGATCCATCTCAATAATCTTGGTTTGGCATCCTTTTTGCTTATTAGGTACCTTATGGCAGCGTGGTCTGTGTATATTATAATTTTTGCTCCTACTAAGTAGGAACGGAATTTGTCAAGCGCAAATATAACTGCTAGAAGTTCCTTTTCTGTGGTAGCATAGTTCATTTGGGCAGGATCTAAGGTTCTACTGGCATAGTAGATGGCATGGAGCTTCATGTCCTTCATTTGTCCTAGAACTGCGCCTACAGCGTAATCACTCGCGTCGCACATTATTTCAAACGGTAGTCTCCAATCTGGTGGTTGCATGATTGGTGCGGTGATAAGGGCTGATTTCAATATTCCGAATGCTTTTAAACAGTCGTCGTCGAAGACGAACTCAGCATCTTTCATTAACAGGCCGGTCAAAGGTTTTGTGATTTTCGAGAAATCTTTTATAAATCTTCTGTAGAAACCGGCATGTCCTAGAAAACTCCGTATCTCTCGTACGGATTTTGGAGGTTGGAGATCTTTTATAATCTCTATTTTAGCTTTGTCTACCTCAATCCCTCTATCTGATATGATGTGTCCTAGAACTATTCCTTGTCGGACCATAAAATGACATTTCTCCCAATTTAGGACGAGATTTACTTTTACGCAACGTTCTAGTACCATTTCTAAGTTTTGTAAGCATCCTTCGAAACTCTGTCCACATACCGAGAAATCGTCCATAAACACTTCCATAATGTCGTCTATGAAATCTGCGAAGATTGCCATCATGCATCTTTGGAAGGTTGCTGGAGCGTTACAGAGTCCGAATGGCATTCGGCGGTAAGCAAAAGTACCGTAAGGACAGGTGAATGTAGTCTTTTCTTGGTCATCAGGATGGATGGGAATTTGGAAGAATCCTGAGTAACCATCTAGATAGCAGAAATATGAATGTTTGGCTAATCTTTCCAACATTTGGTCTATGAAGGGTAGCGGGAAGTGATCTTTGCGTGTAGCCTTGTTAAGCTTCCTATAATCAATACACATCCTACTTCCAGTCACGACTCTTTTTGTTATCGATTCGCCTTTTTCATTTTTAACTATTGTGACTCCTCCTTTCTTTGGTACGACATGAACTGGGCTAACCCATTTACTATCGGAGATCGGATAGATGATTCCTGCATCTAGTAATTTCTTTACTTCATCTCGGACTACAGTGCTCAGGATGGGGTTTAGTCTTCTCTGATGCTCTCGAGAGGTTTTAGAGTCTTCCTCTATTGTAATTCGATGCATACAGATCGAAGGGATTATACCTTTTAGATCGCTTATGTTATAGCCTAACGCGGTGGGGTACTTCTTTAGGACCTCTAATAACTTTTTGATTTCTGGTTGTCCTAAGTCGGC
This sequence comes from Lathyrus sativus, assembly GCA_963859935.3. NCBI lineage: Eukaryota > Viridiplantae > Streptophyta > Magnoliopsida > Fabales > Fabaceae > Lathyrus > Lathyrus sativus. The sequence goes on along the minus strand of OZ012741.1, from coordinate 582,151,476 downwards.
GTTGACTATCACTGGTCTTTTTAGTTCATCGTCTAGAAATTCATATCTGAGGTTTTTGGGTAGAGTTTTAAGCTCTAAAGATGGGTTCTTCGGACCTGGCATATGGTTTGGTGTCAGTGCTAAGCTTTCGCTTAGGCTGTCGTCTTTATACGGTTTACGCCAATTGTCGTCTTCAGAAATGTCGGGTATTTGAATCTTTATTATTTCTGAATACGTGGTCTCCTCATTTTCAAGTTCTCTTATGCATTCGTCAATTTCGTCTACTAAATAGCAGGTATCGTCTATTGCTGGTGCTTGTAAGAACTTGGTGAGAATGAACTCTATCTTTTCTTCTCCTACTTCGAATGTTAGCCTTCCTTTCTTCACGTCTATAATCGCTTCGGTTGTAGCTAGGAATGGTCTTCCTAGGATAATTGGGGTTACAGTGTCCTCCTTGATATCCATGATTATGAAGTCGGTTGGGATGTAGAATTGTCATATGCGTACTGGAACGTTCTCCAGTATTCCGACGGGGTATTTTACTGATCTGTCAGCTAATTGTACGGACATTTTGGTTGGCCTGAGGTCTCCCATATTCAGCTTTTTGCATATAGATAAGGGCATAACACTGATACTGGCTCCTAAATCGCATAGAGCTTTGTCTATTACGAACTTTCCTATGACGCAGGGTATGGAGAAACTACCTGGGTCTTTTAATTTAGGAGGCATGCGGTTCTGAATAATAGCGCTACACTCTGCAGTAAGTGTAACTGTTTCATTATCCTCGATTTTTCTCTTATTCGACAGGATCTCTTTGAGAAATTTGGCGTATGACGGCATTTGAGTTATCGCTTCTGTAAAAGGAATAGTAATATTCAACTGTTTAAGGAGCTCTACAAATTTCTTAAACTGTCCTGAAGTTTTAGAGTTTATTAGTCTTTGCGGATAAGGAATAGGTGGTTTATATGGCGCTGGAGGTGCTTGAGTTTTTTCACTTGCGGTATCCTCCTTCTTGTTGTCTTCCTTCTTCTCTAACTCAGATTCCTTTTCTTCTTGTTCAGTTAGTTTCTGTTGCATGGCTGAGTTTTCGGTCCTCGGATCGATCGGTTCGTCCAATTCTTTTCCACTTCTTAGTATCACACCATTTGCTTGGCCTTTGGGGTTCTGCTCGGGTTGTCCAGGAAATGTGCCAGCAGGTGCAGCAGCAGATGCTTGCTGTTGAGCCACTTGTGATATCTGTGTTTCTAACATTTTGTTGTGGGTGGCTAAAGCGTCTACTTTTCCTGTCAACTGTTTAATTTGCTCACTAGTGTGTATGTTTTGATTCAAGAACTCTTTGTTCGTCTGAGCTTGAGTAGCTATGAACTTTTCCATCATCAATTCGAGGTTTGATTTCCTAGGTGCATTCTGAGCAGCTGGTTTTTGATATCCTTGCGGAGCAATAGGCATTTGCAATGCATTTTCGCTTTTGTAAGAAAAGTTTGGATGATTTCGCCAACCTGGGTTGTAGGTATTTGCGTAGGGATTTCCTTGAGCATAATTTACCTGGTCTGGCGGGATTCCGGCTAGCAATGGGCATTCGGGTGCATTATGAGTGGTGCTTCCGCATAACTCGCAATTTGGAGTTACTGCAGCGACAGTTGCAGTGGGGTTAACGGTCAGACTATCGATCTTTTGTGCTAGAGCATCTACTTTAGCATTGAACTTTTCAAGGCTGCTGATTTCGTACATCCCACCTTTCGCTGAGGTTTTCTCATTTGGAGTGTGTTCACCTCCCCATTGGCAATGGTTTTGTGACATGTTTTCTATTAATTGATAGGCTTCATCGTATGGCTTATCCATAAGTGCACCGCCCGCGGCAGCGTCTATTGTCAATCTAGTATTGTATAGAAGCCCATTATAGAAAGTATGGATTGTCACCCAGTCTTCTAGACCGTGGTGAGGACATGTTCTCATCATATCTTTGAATCGTTCCCATGCTTCGTAAAGAGATTCGGTATCTTTTTGTCGAAATCCGTTGATTTGAGCTCTAAGCATAGCAGTTTTGCTTGGTGGAAAATATCTCGCTAAGAAGACGTTCTTCAATTGCTCCCACGTCGTAACGGAGTTGGATGGTAACGATTGTAACCATGTCCACGCTCTATCTCTAAGAGAGAATGGGAAAAGACGAAGTCTTATAGCGTCTGGAGTTACTCCATTTGCTTTTACTGTGTCTGTGTATTGTACAAACTTCGTTAGATGTTCGTTCGGATCCTTAGTTGCGTTTCCTGAGAATTGACTTTGTTGTACAACCGACAGCAATGATGGTTTCAGCTCAAAATCATTTCGGGTAATAGCTGGGGCAGCAATGCTACTTCTAGACTCCATCTGCGATGGTGTAGCGTATGCCTTCAGCGGTTTGTTCGGAGGTCCTTCAGCCATCGTTGGTTCTTCTTCTTTGGGAATGGGAGTGAGAGGATCGGGAATGTTATGTTTGAGTTGGTACTCAATGATTCGGCTTCTTAGGTGTAAGAAGCGCTCTAGTTCTGCGACTGAAGGTTTCAAGATATCGCTTTGTGGGCGATCACTTGGCATACAATCGACAGCACTAGTAAAGGAAAAATGAAAATTGTTTACCTAGTCTATACGGCGTAACAGAAGGTTACACTATTGACTAAACGGGTCCCCGGCAACGGCGCCAAAAACTTGATCGCGACTTTCTATGTCTAATACAACTAACTGCAAGTGCACAGTCTATCGCGTAGTAATAAAAGATATCGATCCCACAGGGACTCGTAATCAAGCTAGTGTTCTCGGGAGTTACTATGTTTAGCTAGGTAGAATATGTTTTAAGGGAATAAGATTGTCACTAAGAGGGGAAACTAAGATTGCTATTTAGATTTTAATTAATTGAATCGATACGTAGTAATTATGTTCTTCAGGGATTTGATAGGTTCCTGGTGTATGAAATAGTTTTCACAGTTCATTTAAGCAGAAAGTGGAGATTTGAAGACTCTCGTCTCACGATGGTTATTGACGCTAATCATAATCCTAAGGGCCTAACGTACACTTTCGTGTTCCGTTCGGGGTTAAAATTACTTTTTGGAAACCTCTAAGTTCTAATTCGTTTTAAAGTGCTTTCGCTGTTATTAAAACAAATGCCTAGTGTTTACTATCTGACCTTACCGCAGCTTTCGCTTGTTGGTTCGTATCTTAATTAATTTCCCACTTTCGTGGCAAAATTACTTTAAAACAAGTTCTCGCTTTCGCGACGAAGTTTATTTCGTAAATCAATTTTAAACACTTAGACCATAAGTTATTTTTGTGAAAAGAAAGTTTTCAAACAAGAGTTATCAAATCTCATTCGAATTATTACTACATATCGATTACCTAAGTTTAGCTAGACATGGAATTTGGAAAAGCAAAACATAAATAATAATAATAAATAATAAATTGCATTATGATAAAATAAGAGTCGATCAAAATGAAAACCTGTAAATAATGTCAATTGGCCTTTGGGCAGATCCTCCACAGATGTTGGCAGGATTCTGTCTTTAGTTCCAATTCGATCGTACAGTGCAGTAACAATTACAGAAGAGCGGAAATGGGAATGAGTAGAATGGAAAGGGAAATAAAGGAAAGGGATACAAATGAAACTGGAGAAATGGATACAAATAATAAAAAGCTGGAAATTAAATTTGGCAGCACTTCGTGGTATGAATGCGGCTTCCTTTTTGAAGTCCCCTGCTTCCCTTTTTATAGAGGTGGAATTCCAACGGTTGCCTCTGAGGATGATGGACCTTGAGGCAGATAATTTAGGAGTATTGGACCATTTAATGGGAATTGGAACTGCTCTTTTGACGTGTAATCTGAGTGGGGCGTTTTTGCCTGCATGATGGTCGTCACAAGGTGTGACGGTCGTCACCCGTGTGACGGTCGTCATGCATCTGTGACGGTCGTCACATCAGCAAAAACTGATTGATGCGCTTTTCACTGTGTTTTCACTCCTTTTTCGTCCATATTTCATCTGGGATTGCTTCTTTTCTTCATGTTGCCTTGTTTAGACGTGATCGTTAAATACCTGCAAAAACATCAGACAAATACATGGAAACAACCCGAAATCGGATCGAAAATGGTTAGACTTTAGTTGAATTATGCATGAAAATATCTATATGATTTCGTGTTATCAATATGTTCAACTTCCCAAGTAGTATCACCGGACCAGTTTGGAATCCAATTACCATCATTTTCTACCTCTTTATTTAACCTAATTCTAGGTCTTGGCATTATCTTATGTTCCCACCTATCAACTTTTTCTCTTAATTTAGAATTTCTATTCATAAGGTAGTTTCTTATCCATTCACACATGGTTAAGATTGGTTTATCCCTAGCCCTTAGCATTGTGCTATTAAAAGCTTCAGAGACATTATTCATTAGCACATCACATTTGAGATAGAATGAGAAAGCATGCTTACACCATGATTTTGTATGTATTTTGATCAACCACTCCCAAGCCTTAGGATTAAACACCTTTAACTCTTTCATCTTTACTTTTCATGCTTGTATATATGTGGCCTTTGCTGCAGCCACCATCAAATCTCTGATCTGTGTGCCACCACCAAACTTCTTTTTGAAATTGGCATATAAATACCTAAGACAAAGCCTATGTTCCACCCTCTCAAATCACTATCATCATTTTCATTTCCTTCAACACCATCAAGATTCTCATCAACCTTGGCAGATTCATCAACATTTAGGTTGCCAACATCACCATCAACATTGACATTTCCAACATTATCATGAACATCATCCTCAATAACATTATCAGCTTCAGTATCATCAACATTATCAGCAATATCATTTTCAGCATTATCATGAACATCATCCTCAATAACATTATCAGTTTCAATATAATTAACATTATCAGCAATACTATTTCCAGCATTATCATGAACATCATCCTCAATAACATTATCAGCTTCAATATCATCAACATTATCAGCATTATCATTAACATTATCAGCATCATTAATGACATTATTAGCTACAACTACTCTATGCTCAACAAATAAATCCACACTACAACTAGTTTCAACAGCTTTTTCAGAAACTCAACAGTATCAATATCACTAACTATCCTTGCATGCTTACCCGATATAACGTTATACCACCATAGCTAATAATCAGTGGACTCAAGGTTGCAAATTTCTTTCACAATACCAATTGCTTCAAAGAAGCTCCACCTATTAGGGTCAATGTCTACTACATGTTTATCTCCACCTACGTAGTACACGACACTATCCTTAACAAACTTTCCTTCGTAACGAATGTTCGCCATAAATGTCATACTTGGAAGATTCGATTAGTTCACTCAATCACGATTGTAGCTTTGTCACCCTCAGTCGCCTCGCCCAGACAAGCTTTCGTACCAGTCGCATTTACCTTCTCTGAACTGAAATGCTTTCTAAATGTGAAACCCTAATTTACAGGAACTAAATAGAAAAGAGAGAAATGAGTTTTGATGACATATTTTGGGGGAAAAACATTATATTCACGTGTTAAAAAAAAAATAAAACAAATGCTAAAACATAAGTCAAGTCATCACCGTCTGTCACCTTAGTGTTTTTTTAACGGTGACGCCAAAGAGAAATGAACATATGAGACTTGAACAAAAAAAAATTCAAGGACGACAACCAAAAACCCACAGATTTACATGAAAGAGAACACTATTTAAGTCGTAATTCAATTTCAAATTTTCTTTTTTAAAATGGTAAACAATTAAAACAAATTTAAGTGGGATTTTGCCTTGAATGTTGAGCATATCTTAGGGATTCCCCCTCTATGTATTCTATCTCTCTCTGCACAAAAGAATGTTACTACGTTGGAGAGTATATATGTGGGTGTGTGTTGTTTCTTTTCTTTTTCCTTTCTTGAACCACTCAAGATTCATCCTAATCCCACTTTACCTCTATGTCCCTTTCTTGGATTTCGAATGTTCTTTTTTAATATTCCACTGCACAATTCCATTATATATTTAATTACACAAATTCCATCTTAAACCAAACTCATCACGTGAACCTAGCTACACAATTCAATTTAATTAGTCTTATATGATTTAATTAAATAATAATACTAATCTACATGTTCACTTTATCATGCCACCTTCATTCCATTTCAAAGACCATCAAACAAGACTCGCGGCACCAACTACTCTCATAGAAACCAAAATGTTTGGTAATGGTAACTGTGATGTTGATAATGAGAAAACCATAGTCACTTCTAGCAAATGGACACAGGTTTTCATCTCTTTCTATCTCTATCTCTATCTCTATCTGTTTCTCTTTCTCAATTATTATACAAAAAATACATGACCACCCAAATTTTGTTGTTTTCCTCTTGGAACAGAATAAAACCACTGTGTAAAACATGCACCACCTTAAAACACTTTTTCTCTCTCATGTTTTTTTCATTAGTTTATTCATTTTTATTTCTTATCCTTTTGATTGTAGAGTGAGATAGATGATCATAAGGTTTCAATGGCTTCTTCAACTGGTAATAGGGTTATGGAAAAACCAGGTCAAGAGCTTCTTCAACAACAACAACAAGCTTTAAGATGTCCCCGTTGTGATTCATCCAACACGAAATTCTGTTACTATAATAACTACAGTTTAACACAACCGAGACACTTCTGCAAAGCCTGTAAAAGATACTGGACAAGAGGTGGAACACTCAGAAATGTTCCTGTTGGTGGTGGTTGCAGAAAAAACAAACGTCTTAAACGACCAACATACTCTTGTTCCAACAACAACAACAACATTGATTCTTCTGCTTCTCCTTCTTCTTCAACTCCTTCTAGTGTTGTTGCTAATCCAAACCCTCCTTCTCAATCTCAACAACAACAGCAGCAGCAGCACCATAGTTTTGATATTGCTGCTACCTCAAACCATATCAATACTATGCTTTATGGTGGTAACAACTCTTGTCATGATGTTATGAATTTTCCTTTTTCAACAAGGTTTAATTCTACTACTAGAGTTTCAAATCCTGCTTCTGGTTATGATAATCTTCACCAGAATGGTCTTGGATTAGGTTTTTCATCTGGGATACTAATGTCTGCTGCTGGAGGAGAAGTTAATCTTAATCATCATCATCATCATCATGAGGAGGGTAGTTACAGAAATGGGTTTAGTACTTCAAATAATAACAATTACAGTTCTATCTTTGGTTCTTCTTCTACTTCAACTACTCCAGTTATGGCTTCTCTACTTAACTCTACATTACTGCAACAGAAGTTCATGAGTACTGGTGGTGGAATAAAAGGTGGTGGTGGTGGTGGTCGTGATGATGATCCGTTTCATCATCATCATGAGATGGATTCAAAAGAAGGGAAATTAGGAGAAGGGCTACAAAATAGGTTGGATCAGTGGAATATGAACAATCTAAATGGTAATGGTGGTGCTGCTTTTCAAAACCAGATGGAGAATATGGGTTTGTCTGATAATAATGCTTCTCTTTATTGGAATAATAATCACAACAACAGCAACAACAACACAGCAGCAACAGCAACAGGTTTGGGTAGTGTTTGGAGTACTGATCAACCTGGTTCTAATTCAGTTTCTTCTCTGATCTAGAAAGATCAAAACTATCTTATTCTTATCTCTTTTAGGCTTCTGTTCATTGCTGAAAAAATGCTGTTTTTTTCTTCTTTTGGGGTCAATTGGGTTTGGTTTACTTACAAAAAAATAGAGAAAAGGTGAGAGAGTTTAGGATCAGAGAGATCATGTCAGCTGCAAATATATTACTATACTAGTCTTCAACCTTGTTAGTTTTATGTCTCAAGGTTGAGAAATTTGTGCTGAGAGGAACCTCGGATCCTCTTCTCTCATCATGTGTGTAGCAACTCCATGGATGAAGATCAAGAGATGAAGGTTCTTCATTTGGTGAGTACTACTACTGAGTTCTGAGTAAGTTGAAGTTGGTCATTTTCATTAGTTTTGTAATGTGTAATGTGTATATGCAATGACATATGAATATCCTTTATTTTCTTTACTTTTTTTCTAATGTATTGTCATTGGTTTCTTCATTCATGAAAGAAACGAATGTTTGTTAACTTTCTTAACATTTGGGAGAGGTTAGGTTATGGAGATTATTGGGGTTGGGGGTATAATGAATGGTATAGAAGAGGGGGTGATTAATTAATATTCAATGTATGTGGGATTGATTTGGTGTACTTTGGTGTGTGGTTTTATGTTCATGCAAAGTGTATTGTTGTGGTTGTTTTATTATTATCTACTTTAGACAATTGATGATGAAAGTAGTACTATCAAGCACATAGATCCTGAAATGGTGTGAAACTGTATGTGGGCTATGCTAGTCTGGCTCAAAACTGTTGCACACAATAGGAATTTATGCTGCAAAGTTTAAATTTATGTGTTGTCTTTTAGTGTCAGGGAACAATTCTTCTATATTCAATTCAGGTGCCTAGAACTAGGTTCACAGTGATAGGTGAATAGGTGATAGGTTTCATCACCACTCATGCATTTTTTTGTTCCAATATTCATACTCCTCTTAGATCTAATTTTTCATTAGGCCTATCCTTTTCCCAAGGTAATGTATGTTCTTAAGAGGTTCCAAACTAGGCACTACATGCATATTTTACACATGAAATTAATTCTAAACTTCATTATAGTTAGAACATGTTAGTTCACTCTACACGTTGCATCTAAGGTTTACTGTTTATAGTTCTTGTCACATCATATAAATGTGAGTTGCTTCATGCTAATGTGATACAAGCATTCTTATTAATTTTTAAGCTCCAAACGTAGCTTAAAAATCTATTATGGATGTAAAATTATTATGCATAATAACAACCAAACATATCAAATAATGATTAAACTCGATTTTGTGTTTATAAAATCGATTGGTATTGTTTCTCTCTTGTTAGAGCTGCTACCCACCCCGTTTGTGTTTTTGTTTCTCTCTTAATACAGCCATTATTTTATGAGTCAGGTTTAAGAGTCCTTCAAGCATTTTTTAAGGGTCTGTTTGATTTAAATAGAGAGGTGATGAATTTCAATGGATGGAAAGGAAAGGGGACGAAGTGAGAGTTTTTTTAGTTCATTAAACATATATTTGATTAAAAGAGGAGAAGGGAGAGATTTTAATTAAAAATATATTTTATTTTAGAAGTGAGGGAAAAAAATTTATTAATAATTTATATTTTTATTTTTATTATTTTATATTAGCATCTAATACTGTCTGTCTTTCCGCTTTTATTAATGCATTATTTATTTTTTATTTTAATTAAATTATTTATAAAATAATTATAAAAGAATAGTGGAATGAAAAAGATGTAAACCATCTTATAGCGATTAATAAAAGAGAAGTTGAGATTTAATAAAAGAACATAAAAGGATATAATTGAAAGAAAAAAAAAAGGTTATACCAAATAATAAGTTTTGCTTTTATATATAATTATAGATAAGTGATATGATATTTAAAGGTGTAAAATTTATAAATATTTTTTGACAATAAAATTTGTAATATTGAAGAATTAAAAAGTCGTTACACTACAAGAAATATTGCAGTTTCCCAAGTGATATTCACGTCACTAACATAAAAACCACTTCACTAACAACATTTGCGACGTGGGTAAAATACGTTGAAAATGCAATGGTGGGAACTTTTTTCCATGTGGTAAACACGTCACAAAGTTGTGACAGAGTTACCACGTCGCAAACCACAAAATAAAGGGGGAAAATTCACACGTGAAAACCAAGTCACTAATTAGTGACGTGAAAATCACGTGGGAACATTACACAAGTATATTTTATTACACATGTGATTTCCACGTCACAAAGTTGTGACCTGGTTTTCACGTGGGAAACTACATTGAATTAATATTCTTCCCATGTGATTCCCACGTCACTAATTAGTGACATGGGATCCACTTCACAATTAAATTTAATTATAAAAAAAAAAAATATTAACTGAAAACAACTATAAAATTAAAATAAATATTAAATATTAAATATAAATTTAAAATTAAAATAATTTTTAATTAAAATAATATACATTTAAAATATATAAATATTTAGTCACATTTAAAATAATTTTTAATTTTTAATACCATTAGCAAATTATTTATATTAAATACCTATAATTTATAATCTTGAAGAAAAAATTTAAGTGAACATATTTAATAATTATATTTAATAATAAGAAATATAAATTTAAGTTAATAAAATAAGAAAGAACGAAGGGGAAGGGGTTGGTGTCGAAAAATTTAAGCGAATATATTAATACCATTGGTATTTTATATTTTTTTTTATTATGTTTACTAATTATATTCATTATTTTTCTTATTTTATTTATACTAGAAAAATTTAAGTTGACATTTCTTAATATATATTATGCTTACTAAATATTTTATTTTTTATTTTGTTTAAAGTAATATATATTATGTTTAAAGTAAATATTTTATTTTTTAAATTTGTTTCAAATAAATAATACATATTTAAATAATCTGAAAAATATTTTGTTGCTTGATAAATTAAATATTCTGTTTTTGTTGTTGTTGAAAATTTTATATAAAAATCTGAAAAAATCTAACTTAAAAATCAACAACAACACAATACTATATCTCAAATTTACTAAAATCTCAAATTTTCCAACAACAACAGCATTACTTCAAAGCTACTAAAATCTCAAATTTTCTAACCTAAATCTCAAAGCTTTCAACAATAACAACATAATACACAATAAATATAAAAAATTAAAATGCATAAATACCTCTCTCAAAGCTTCCAAATAAAATTTCTTATAAATCAATTAATATTCTTAGATCTGGAAAAAAAAATCAGTTAATAATAAGAAAAATATAAAATAAACTATAAAAGAAAATAGTTACAAGCATTCACCTTAAATTTTGAAGAAAAAATTAACTGGAGTAAGGAGCTGGAGTGGAGTTGTAGCAAGGAGCTGAGGTGAACGAAGGGGAAGAACAAAGAAAACTTCTGGAAATTTTGATACGTTGTGTGCCTAAAGAAATTCTGGAAATTTTTATATATAACGTATCTTCCGACGTGGCAAACCTTTGGGAAATTAGCGACATGCATAAAGCTTCGCAACTTGCAACGTGGCATCTACTTCGCAAGCTTGCGACGTGATATCCAGGTCGGTACTATCCATATATTAAATTGTTAACGTTATGCCATTAATGCCAACTTTGTTTTTCAAATTTTGCGACGTGGGATGTACTTCGTAACCTTGCGACGTGAAAGCAAGGTCGGAACATTCCCCCTATATTAAATTATTACCGTTGCTCCACTAAATGCCAACTCAACGGTAAGTGAATCATTGATGTAAGTGGGTTGCGAAGTGGAATTCATGTGGGTATTTTGTGACAGGTTAATCACGTGGCAACAAAAATCTATTTTTTGAATTTTAGGTTCCTATGTGAAATACACGCCACAACAGAATTTGTCAAAAATTCAAAATTCCCCCTCTCTTAAAAATCCAAAATTTCGTTCCAGATTTTAGAGGTAAAAAATTTATTAATAAAAAATGTTTGTGACGTGATAATCACTTTACAACGCAATTTTTTTCCCAAGTGTTTACCACGTCACTAATTCACTAGGAAAAAACAATGTTTTCTTGTAGTGTTACTTACCACCTAGCATTAAAAAAAATTGAGGATATTTGATTCGTATTATAGCTCTCTAAACAAATTAAACTATATATTGATAACAACTTTTGAGAATTATTTTTTAAGCAACCACTATTTTAAATAATATTCTAAAAAAAATCATCATTACAAATTAATTATCAAACTAAACATGAAAAGAGAATGCGTCAATCAAAATGGTGCATGCATATATTACACTTATAAGGAGGCGCCATTTGGATTAGTTTATATTCATACATATGCACCATTTGAATTGGCGCATGCATTCAAATAACACCATTTAGATCGTCGTATGCATTGAAAAATAATATCATCATTTGGATTGGTGCATGCATTATAAATAATTAAAATTATTTAAAATAAAAACAAAATAAAATATAAATGATGCGCCATTTGAAATGGCGTATGCACTTAATGCATGAAGCATGAGCCATTTTCGCCTATGTGTTAAAGAAAATGCATTCGTCAATAACAATGACGACTTTTCTTTTCTTCTTTCTGACACATAGTTACTTTTGTAATAAATTTGAAACATTGATTTATTTGATATTAATTTTAAAAAATAGTTATTTTTGAAAAAATCAACTTTTGAATACAATGTAATACACAAAATAAATAGTTTAAAATTTTATTTAAAATTTTATATAAAAGAAAATATAATAAAATACATAACAAAATTAGAGAAAAACCTAGCATAAATAAACATAAAAATAAATAATTATTAAAAAAATAAAAAACATTATAATAATATTAACTTATATTAAATACAAAAATAAAATAAAAATAATTTGAATGTAAAGAATAATAATAATTTTAAATATACTTAAATAAAACTGAAAATAATTTGATAAATATAATAACTTATTAAATATTAAAACTTATATTTTCTCTATTTCCCAACAAATCTTCTCGATTTGGGGAAAGCAAAAAATGTATTTTGGAGGAATTTTTCTTCCCTTCTCGATTTGGGGAAAGCAAAAAATGTAATTTGGAGGAATTTTTCTTCCCTTCTCGATTTGGGGAAAGCAAAAAATGTAATTTGGAGGAATTTTTCTTCCCTCCTCTACCCTCCCTTCTTAAAAATTAAACCAAACATATTTTATTAGAAATATCTCCTCTCCTCCCATCCATCTTTCTCGAACCAAACACACCCAATGATTTTAAAAAGTAAATTTTTTTAAAATACATATATTTAATGTATTAAAAATTAAAAATAATTGATTTTTAATATATATATATATATATATATATATATATATATATATATATATATATATATATATATATATATATATATATATATATATATATATATATATATATATATATATATATATATATATATATATATATATATATATATTTGTTGTCGTATTCAAATTTGAAATTTTATAATTGATAGCATATATATAAATTATAGGGCTAAATATGTTTGTAGTTCCTCAAAATATTTTCTTCGAAGAATAATTCTCCTAAAAATTTTCATCCACATTTTTTGTCTATCTTGCAATTTAGCGACAATTTTTACAATTTAGTGACTGAATTAGCGATGGTTTTAGGAACGATTTATTACTTAGCGACTGAATTAGGGACCTGAAGTGTTGATGGAAAATTTTATGAGAACCATTCTTTGAAGGAAATATTTTGAGGGACTAAAAATAAAACTTGAGATATTTATGAAGACCACAAACATATTTAGCCCAAAATTATATTGTGAATTACTCATGAAGCTTATATTTCTTTCTTGCATTTCACGAAATTACCTCTTTTAATCTACGTTTTTATAATAAAAAATTGTCATTTGTGAGGTGGTTTATATGTTAGGGTATAAGATCCGGTGGTTAGATTTGTCTTTTATTCTTCTTGATAATCTTCTTTTGTTTTGTGTAAAAAATTATCCCTAGGTGGGTCGAATAAGTTGGGAGGAGGTTTTTTTATGGTTTATCATGCAGTAGTTTGGTCTATCTGAAAGTTTAGTAATTATTTGGTTTTTGCATGTACTCTTATAAATGTGAATGACATGGAATATATGTGCATTGCTTTAAATTAGAAATTATACTTTGGGAAGTCTTCAACCAGCTCTCGTCATTTCTTTAGTTGGTTGGTAACCTTATCTTGTGCTTAAGTTAATTGTAGTTTGAGTGGTGTGGTCCACTTCTTGGGTCTTAGAGAGCTCTCGCTCTTTTTCATGTTGATTTTGTTTATGTTGATGGTGGTTAGGATGTTGAGATCTAATTGGTCTCCTAGTGGTAAAGAGTTGAAAGTCTTATTCACGAAGTGTGGTTCTTATAGAGTTTTTTTGGTTTTTAGTGGTTGGTGTTTTGTTTTGTTTTATTTAGTATTAGCTAGGAATCTCTTATGCCTTTTGCTATTGTAGTGTATTTATGTTTGGATCTTTTGTGGTTTTGCCTCTTGGTTCAGGAAAGCAAATTTAACGTCCATCTGGTATAGCTTGAAATCAAGACAATATACAAATGTTAAGAGGGGTCTAATAGACTCAAGACGGACTACAATAGCATATGTTTTCTCGTAGGATATCCCTTCGGCTTAGTTATACCTTTTTTCCACTATCATAATCTTGTTTCTAGTAATTATTTTGTTTCCGTCTAGTTTATTTTGAAACACCAAATTAGAGTCTGTGATTGTTTTTCTTAGGACGATGTATAAGATCCCAAATGTCATTCCTTTTAAATTTGTTGAGGTCTTCTTACATAGTAAGAAGTCAACCCTCATCATTCAAAGCATCACAAATAATTTTAGATTTGACTTGGGATATGAAAGTGGAGTCATTACATAAATTATTTAATCGTAAATGTGTGTTTACTCCCTTTTTGATATCTCTTAAGATGTTATCCAACAGATGATCCTTTGTGGTGATCCAATCTCAAGGAAGTTTGTTTGAGTCTCTGGTTTATATTCCTCTTGTTCACTTTCCTCTTCATCATCTTTAATGTCCTCGTCTTTTGGAGGATATACTTTTGGAATGTTATCGTCGACTTTATCTTCTGTATTAGCACCTAAAATATCAATAACAAAAGAAATATATTTCCCCCGTCTCTTGGGGTTTGGTTTCATCAAAAGTAACATGAAAAATTTTTTTAACTACTAAGCTTTTATTATTGAATATTGTATATGTCTTACTAGATAAATAGTATCCAAAGAATATTCCATCATCCGCTTTTGCATCAAATTTACTGAGCTTATCTTTGCCATTATTTAGAATGAAGCATTTGCAACCTAAGACGCGAAAGCAAGAAACATTAGGTTTTCTACCTTTAAGTAGCTCATAGGGTGTCTTCTTTAGGATAGGTCAAATGACTACCCTGTTTAAAACATGGCATGCAGTGTTAATCGCATCCGTCCAAAAGTACATAGGTAGAGTCTTCTCACTTATTATTATTCGTGTTAATTCTTTTAAGACATGTTTTTTATGTTCCACAACACTATTTTATTGTGGAATGTACGGACATGAAAAGTTATGGGTTATTTCATTTTTGTTGCAAAATCTTTCAAACTAGTGGTTAACAAATTCACCATCATGATCACTTCTTAGGGTATTTTTTTTCTTCAAATTAAGTTGGTTTTAGATGAGCTTAGCAAATTTCACAAAGAATTTAAAGGTTTCTTCCTTTGGACTTAAAACCAGAGTCCAAGTGAATCTAGTAAAATCGTCTACTATTATAAAGCCATAGTAATTGCCTCCTAGACTCTTAGTCCTTGAGGGACCAAAAAGATCTAGATAGAGAAACTCAAGAGATTTTGAAGTGGTAAAACAATTTTTTGGTTTAAAAGTCGTTATTGTTTGATTTATCATTTGGCATACATCACAAAGCTTTTCTTTAAAAAAATCAATTTTGGGTAGATCGACTACTAGATTTTTTTTTTAAGTTATTTTGTTGAATGAGTCAAAATGCACATGACTTACGTGTTTATACCACAACCAGGAGACCTCACTCTGGGTGACATAATAGTTGGTACCAATATTTGATATGTCATCTAGATTTAGCATATAAATATTATACAATTAAGGGTGTCAAATATCATAGAATTCCTTATAACACACTTGACTTATGCTAAGGAGATTATGTTTAAGACATTTCACCAATAAAATACCAACTATGGTTATTAGGGAGGGATTTTCGAAAACATGCTCTCCTAATATTTCACTTGTGTTGTTGTCTCCATACTTAACAAAGTCGCGCTCTTTCTTGACAAAGTCAATGAATAATGGCGGGTCTCCTGTCATATGCCTTGAGCAACCATTATCTAGGAACCCCATCTTATTTTCATATGTAATACATTCCTACTCGGCAATCAACATTGAAAATTAGGTCCCCAACTAATGTTGGGTCCTTGGGGCTTAGTGTTACGACTCTTTAGTTTCCATGCCATGAGACTATTTGGAATTTTTACATCCCGAATGTGCTACTTAGTCCTAATGTCTTCTTTTTCACCACAACAATGACATGCAACTCTAGAAGAAATGTTCTTTCTATTCTTCTTATTAACATGAACAAATTTCTTATTTCGTTTTTCAAAACCTCGTTCATCGTCACTTGAACTAAGAGAGGTGACAATAGGTGTTCTAATGAATTGCGTTATTTGTCTCTTTAGACTTTATATTTCTATTTTTAAACTAGAGAAAGTAACATAATCAACTAAATTTTCCTCTTCAACTACAGTAAGAAGAATGCACAATTGGTCATTTACTAAAGAAGCATGGTCCTTCTTCAAGGACTCAAGAGCATTTTAAAGTTTTAAGACTTATGCCTCAAGTTTCAAAATCTTGTTCTTTTGAGAAGAGATTTTTTAAAATTATTTTAATGCATTGGCATGCCTCAGATAATTTATTGTAACAAGGTAAAGAATAAGAATCAAAGTTAGTTACATTCAAGAACTTCTTTTGTGTCGCACTAACAAGCAAAGATTACTTACTTCTCCATAAGAACTTGAAGAGGATGATGATGAGTCATCATCTTCTTCCCAAGCAATGTACTCCATTTGTCCATTGCAAAAGCTTTCAAATTGGTGGTTAACAAATTTACCACAATGATCACTTCTTAAGGTGATTGTTTTCAAATAAGTTAGCTTTGGATGAGCTATCTAGGCACTTCCTAAATTCATATGTAAGACATTTCTACCAGAAAATCAACATTGAAATTTAAGTCCCCAACAAATGTTAGGTCCTTGGGGGTTAGTGCTAAGACTCTTTGGTTACCATACCATGAAGCCATGTGGAATTTTTACATTCTGAATGTGCCATTTAGGCTTAATGTGTCCTTTTTCACCACAATAATGACAGAAAACTCTAGGAGAAATGTTCTTTCTATTTTTTCTAGTAAAACGAACATATTTCTTATTTTGTATTTCAAAACTTTACTCATTGTCACTTGAACTAAATATGTGACAATATGTGTTCTAGTGAATTGTGTTATTTGTCTCTTTAGATTTTCTATTTCAAATTTTAGAGCTGGATCACGTAGTCGTCAAAAGAATTGAATATCCTCTTTTTTGTCTCATTAGAAGAACCGACTATTCTAGAGGATCACCGACCATAATTCCAATCGCAGCTACGGTAGCCTTAGTGCTCAGAACAAAGAGAGTGCCCATTACTTCTTCAAGCTTATCTACATCTGACCGACTTTAAAGTTCCATGTGGGCCTTCAAATTAGTGATGTTGGGTTCACAGTTACCAGTCCTCATACGAAGCTGAATATAATCCTTAGTGCATTCTCTCCTCTGCCAATTAGCTTGTATATCCTCATCGGTTAATATGCAAATGGACATAGATACCTCGACGTAATTAACTTCTCTGTCAACATTTGATAAAAATGATTCTAATGAGCCGGATGAAGAAGTTTCTTCCTTATAGGAATTCTTAAATACCCTTTCTGAGTCAGAATTGCCAGATAGTGGTATAATTTATAGTTTTAGGTGGTTACAATCAAAAGAAAGGAGATAAAAATTAGAGGATGTCCCCACCATAGAGGCAGACAAAGTTTTTCTTTCAGAATTTCTCATTAGGTCAACCGTACTATCACTCATCCTAACTAGAAAATAGGAAATGTATAAGATAAAAACTTGAGTTTAGGATGATACTTGGCTATGTGAGATTGATGAAGCAGGAGAATGGGAATAATGGCAAAGGTTTTTAACAAAGCGTTGGATATTTCTTTGATTAATACTCTCAGGGAAAAAGGAAAGAAGATGTTTCTTAGAAAGTGACTGTAAGTTTGAATGTCAAGGGTTGCAAAAAAAACTTCCAAACACTAAATTCATCTTATTTATAGGAAGTTGCAGTTGAAGGATCCAACCAAATAGAGAAATAAGTTACAAGATCAACGACTATATTTCCCCTTGTGGACACATGCAAACTTGAGTGCACTCAAGTACACTATAAACTATGTCATGCCCTAGCTAGTCATATCACCACATGTGCGAGAAGAAGACTATGAAATGTTTCAATGATGGGATTATATTAATGTGCTTGTTCATTATTACACTCTCTCTATTTCATATTGGATAACATCCTAGAGGTCGGAAAATATCACTTAAGGCTTTCCCCCACTCCACTATTTCCCGTCAAAGCCTTGGGGAAAATGTTCTAGGTCGGTCAAAGGCCCAAACGACCAAAACCTAATTCATCTCAAATCCACTCCACTTAACCCAAGGTATAAAAATCAATTCACACGGTAAGGGCAAGGTGCATTCTCTGATCTTCACTTTCACTACACTCTTCACTTTAACAAAATCTGGGATATTAGCACATGCTCGTTTAAAATGTTACGATTGTCATTCATTTTCAACAACACGGTTAGAATAAATGATCTTACTCCATAAATTCATCATTGATTCTCGTCTCTTATGATCACAATCAACATGCATTGCGCTCCAACATTTTTACCAAAATGAAAAGTACATAACACATTCAGAAGCTTCATTGAATTCGTATGTGTCCAAAATATATCACCTACAACATCTAATTCATCTCTATTTCTTGTCCAATACACATGATTCTCATTATAAAACTCAATAGGTGTTACATTTGTGTGTATGCACTTCTCACAATGGTACAATATGTATTTCGAGCTTTATATATTTGTGTGACACTTGTCAAGTTATTTAGATTTCAATATTTCAATGCTCTCATCAAGAACCTCAGCGTTATGTGATACTCGTCATATCATTTGCAAGTTATCTTTCGTTCATATTTAAACGGTCAAAGATATCATGACCAATGTCTAATGTTATTATTAGATCATAATTGTAAATATCACATCTAACCTTAACACACCAACCACCATCAATAGAAAGAAATCTCAACTTAAATGAATATTTTCCCTTCTTTTTTTTTTCCGTATAACAACGGAATTTTCTTTGTTGTTATAATTCCCACCTATCTCACAACCTAGCATTAAAATGTCCATCCCGCCTCTTCTCCAATTGGTTGTGTCAGAGCAAATAGTAGCAACAATAATATTAATAATATTGTGTGTTGTCATCAAATAATTATAATATTTTTAAAAAAAGTAATTTATAAGAACGTTTTAACAAAATTGTACTGTATAGTGCATGTGCTACTTTGCCAAGTAAAACCTCTGAGATATCTAATTACAAGCCCAATCCACCAGATGTTTAAAAGTGGCCCATATCATTCCCATGATAACAAGACAGCCGCTCCATTAAACAAAACAAAAAAAAATAGCCGCCGCCGATTTGACAGTATTTATCAGAAAACACTAACACATTGGAGACGCAACGCTGAACTGAATTCAAACCACCGGAAAACGCAACCGTAATTGGTCGTCATCCTCCAGAAACAGTGAGAAAATCGTTCAATTTTTCCTCTTTTTTATTTTTTATTTTTTATTTTTCGAATATTCCTTCCCCTCTTCTGGTCCGCCGCGAGATGCAGTGCAATTTGCTGCCGCGACAGTCGCCCCTGCAAAAGGGAATCGCGTCACATCCGATTGGCAAATTTGCTCTTTAGTATCACATCATAAGCATGAGCTTTGTTTTTCTTCACCTTCTCTTGTTTGTGCTTATTCACATGATAAACCCTAACAATTTATATCATAATGTAATAATCGAGTGCTCGATGCAAGGTTTGGGAGAATATTGTTGTTAAATCCTATTCTGGCTTATTTGTAAGATGATGTTAGTATTAATTTGTTTGTTTAGGGTTTAGTGACACATTTTCTGAATTAATGTTAAGATTCAAAATTAGATACATTGTAGCAATTTAAGTATATTACTCTTCTTGTATGTGATTAATTTCTTGATTAATTCTCAAAATTATGTAACATGAAATGCAGCTTTCTTTTAACACCATGACGAAGAAGAAGAAGAGTTCTACATTGACTTCAAATAAATTGCAAGAGAATAATACCACCAAGGAAGAGCAAAAGCCTTCTTCTCTGCAGAAAAAAGCCGTTAGTGAAATTGACGAAATATTTGCTGGTAAGAAGAGAAAGAAGTCTGATGTGAAGAAGGGTGAAAAAGCCGATCAAGCAATTAAAAGTAGTGATAAAACTAAGAAAAGGACGAATGAGAAGAAAAAACCGAAGCGGGCAGATGAGAGTGAGTTTATTGAACGACCATCTCGATCAAGAAAGAAAACGGAGGATGGACTTACCATCTATACTGAAGAGGAATTGGGTCTTAGTAAAGGGGATGCTGGTAATACTCCACTCTGTCCATTTGATTGTTCTTGTTGCTTTTGATGGATGCTGTGTGTACACTTGTTTCCTTGCTACAATGAACAAAGGTGTTGTGATTGTATTACATTGTTTTGTCATATTTATAGTTGGGACGATTATTTCTGCCCTGAGTTATCTTGTAATGACGTTGAATTCTTTAGATCTATGATTCCTAGAAGAAGTCATTTAGATTTTGCAACCGTTATAGTTCTGCACTTCTAGGCTTCATCCCCTAGAAACATGATTGTTCATGTATTATGTCTATGCTAGATGATTTAAGTAATTTATTAGAAAATGAAGGAAATATTGTAGAAGTGCTTGACTCAAGTTAATTTATTAGATGGTTTAAGTATGTTTTCATGTTCAACCAAACCATCTATGTACATGTTCTTCTGTTTTTATAATCCCTTTTTCTTAACATGCATAGTGGTTTGTTCCTTTGAAACCTAGCTGATTTTGGTGTTTGTATTGTAACCTGCTTTAGTTATGTAGCAAAGCATAGTGATTGGTTTTATCATTTCATACCCTGTTATTTATAGAGGGAGGGGCATCTTCCCCTTATCATCTTACTCTCTCAATTCTCTTTTATAAATAAATTTTGACTTTAAGATTCACTCAATAAAGGATGTATTTAGACTATATGAAATATTCAATGAACCTACAAGTCAAAAGTTGCTTATAAAAGAGAATGGAGGGTGTAGTAGTTAGTACACTAGCTTTGGTCTATAGTTTAGATAAAACCTTTAATGTAGATTGCAGAGAAGAGCAATGAATTAGTGCTGGTTGAAGTAGAGACAGTGCAATACCAAAGCATAACATCGAGTTTATCAGGCACCAACTGGTATTGGCTTCTCAGCTTTTACTAGTCCATCTGAATCTAGGATCAAAGAATTAATAGAGAAGCTAGAATTTCTTGCAATGCTAAACATTATATTGGGTTGAAAGAAGGTAGTGAGGAAAGCGGAGCCAGTCGGAAATCCTAAAAAAGACCGGCAACACTCTTTCCTAAAAATTGCTTAGATGAGTCAAACAACATCAAAAGATTCTAAAACCTGAACGGCTAAACCTATATTTTTATGCTCAAACTACTGCATCTTATTGTCATTGTACTCAAGTTGGGCATGGGTGGGTTTTCACACTGCAATTACATTCTTTGATAATGAAATTTTGATTGTTTACTCCTTGTTGTTCTCTCTTTTAATAGCCTGTTTGTTTTCGCGTTTGAAATAGTCAAAAACGCTAGTATTTGAGGCTTAAGAAAATCACGGTCAAAAGCATAAATATGTTTTTCCTTAGAATCATGTTTATTGACACCTCACCAAGAATAATTTTCTCTTCAACATTTAAACAAACACATACTAACTGGCAATTTAAGTCATAGTTGTATATACACCACACACCAATTGCCAATGCCAAAAATAAGGATGTTGTTACAAGAAATTGGCTTGAAATTTTACAATCCTATTTGACATTTTAGATAAGAGAATTTGTACTCTGTTTTTAATGTATCACGGGAATTTTTACAAGTTTCTCATGTTTTTTGGAAATACATTTTCGAACACATCTTTTGCATACTTAATTAAAGTTATTTTGTGAGGCGCCTTATAAATTGAGTTATTTTTATTCTAGAGATGCATCTCCGGAACATTTTAAGAAAAACCTTAATTATTTATCAGTTTAGTGGAAATTTTAGAGATATATTTTCAAAATTATGGGCGGAAATTTGAAATCTTCTATCACCTTTACATGTCAGATATTTTCGGAGATGCATCTTTAAAAATTTTTGATAAAAGAACCAGTTGCATAATCACACAACTATTGTTGGCATAGTTGATTTTTAACGAAGCCCTTCACCAAAAAAAAAAAACCTTATTCTCAATCCATTTTTTCACTCCAAATATTTATCCTTTTTGCTACATCACATCATAGGGAGGAAAAAAAGATAGAACTTCAGATAAAGATTCTTCTTTTTCCTCTGCATTGTTCACATTATTCTTTTTTTTTTTCTAAAAAAAAGTTACGTCATGTCCGAAAATGTATCTCTGGAACGTGTATGAACTTGTCCGAAAATGTATCTCTGGAACGTGTATGAACTTGTCTGAAGATGTATTTCCAAAAGTTGTCTAGATTCATTTTTGAAGTCATTCAGCAGCAGTAGCGCTTATATACTATTATGGTTTTAATTGTTTTCATTAGATATGATGCACCCTAATGTTTCCCCTAAACAAGTTGTTTCTTCGAATGTCCAAGATGTTATTGTTTCTCCCGAATGCCCAAGGTGTTATTATGAAGGTAATAGATATTGGCAACCAATTTAAAAACAAGCAAGAGTTTGGATCTCGTGATCAAATGCTTCAATGGATTCGTATGGAGACCTTTAAACTAGGATTTGGTATGGTTATCGGAAGGTTTGATAATGGTTTGGATAGAAGATGCGCTTTTGTGACAATGACGTGCGAAAGAAGCGGGAAATATAGAACTCCTCTCTGGAATTTTTAAAGAGACGACACCGGTCCAAGAAAGTGTGACTGGTCGTTTAAGGTTCGTGGTTACATGTTGGCAAACAAAAATTGAAGATTTAATGTGATATGTGGTTTGCATAATCATGAATTATGTTTAAAACTAGTCGTTCATTCTAGTTTATGCCGACTCAAGTCGGAAGAGAAGGAATATGTTACTGACATGGCCTTAAATCTTGTTCAACCGAAAAATATACTTGCGACATTGAAATGAAAATGACCCGAAAATATATCAAATATCAAACAACTGTACAATATTTGGTACCTCACTAACAATGCACTTAGGGGGTAAAAATGAGATGCGACAACTCTTGAAACTGTTGGATGATAACATTTACGTGTCTAGGTACCGAACATGCGATGATGGAGTTACTGTTAGAGATATTTTTTGGACTCACCCTGATTCAATAAAGTTGTTCAACATGTTTCCTACGGTGCTCATACTTGATTCAACCTACAAGACTAACAAGTATAAACTTCCATTATTGGATATGATTGGTGTTACCTCAACTGAGAAAACATATTATGTTGGTTTTCCATTTCTTGAATGTGAAAAATAAAACAATTTTACTTGGGCTTTAGAGGTGTGTCGGACACTGTTGAAAGTCCACGGTGAGATGTCTAGAGCGATTGTATCGACCGCGATACCACATTGATGAATTCGTTTGCAAAGGTATTTATTTTTTCTTATGCATTACTTTATAGGTATCACATGATAAGAATGTGAGAAGTTGGGTTAAACTCGCGGTAGAGACGAAACAAATAGAGTCCTAAGATAGAAAATGGTGAAGGAGGGTGTGGTTGGGGAAAAAATAATGGATGCATGGAATCATATAATAAATCCTATCACAAAGTAACTATATGCCAATTTCGTTATGCATTTCAGAAAAGTGTGTGAAAATTATCCAGATTTATTAAAATATGTTGAAAGCACAATTCTTGAACAGGTGAAGGAGAAGATAGTTTGTGCATAGACTGATAATGTTAGACACCTTGAAAATACAACAACTAACAGAGTTGAGTCTGTCCATGTTAATTTGAAAAATTGGTTGGGAAATAGTAACGACGATTTGTGTAGAGACTAGGAATCCGTGAACCACATGATTCAAAACTAGCATAATGAGATACAAACAACATTTGGTCGAAGCATCAAAGTTTTGGAACACATATTTAAAGAAAACACTCTATATTCTCAGTTGGTTGGTAACATTTCTCGGGCGGGTTTGAATTATATTTTTCACGAGGCTAAACGAACTGATAATGTAGAATCCGATAACGCAAAGTGTGGATCCACAATTGTGAAAACATATGGTCTCCCGTGTGCTTGTGTTATTTCTAAAAAGGTGAAACTTGGTGAACCAATAACAATGAACGAGGTTTGCATTCATTGGAAGATACTTAGGTTCGATGATGATGGATGCATGGATAGCGGTAAATCGAATATCTCTATTTTGACCGAATGGGAAGTCATACAAGAGAGATTTTTGAAAGTTGATGAAAACATGAAACTCCACATCAAAGAACAATTGAGGAATATTGTCTATCCAGAAACCACCGACATGAAACCGCCTTCTCAACCCGTAAAACCAAAAGGTGCTCCCAAAAAATGAAGCCTACAAGGAATGACAATTCGACTACAGGGTATCCTTCATATTTTGAACATGTTGACAAGGTTTTTCTCAACTCACCGGCTCTGAAATCTCAAAAACGTGTTTTCAAATGAGCTCGCATTAGAAAACCACCTCAGAAGCCGCCTCTGCCAAAGATTACATTCATCGACGAGATGTCGGTTTTCATGCACAAATATATCGAGCGGATCGTCAATGTTGTAGGGGTCGGTAATTGCGGTTACCGAGCCGTTTCGGCTTTACGCAGTAAAAGGAGAAGATTGTCATACACTTATCTGCCAACAACTTATCCAAGAGTTGAAGGCGCATAAAGAATCATACACGCAATTGTATGGAAAGAAAGAAAAATTTGATGCGGTTTATGAGTCTCTTGTTCCTTGCTTGAGTGGTTCGGCACCGGAGGAAAAATGGTTGTGCTTCCCTTAAATGGATCACCTAATAACATGTGTGTATGATATTGTGTGTTGACCTGACACGCTACGGTTTTTCGGAAACCTTTTTCTCACTGCGCACCGCACCACCTCAAAATCCAAATTATTGTATCATGTGTATTGGGTGGCTTTCAAAATTGAGTCTTTTTGTTCAAGTTTACTTGAACCTGAGATATCTTATATCACTTACATCACCGGAATGGACGGCTCACTCAACCACAAAAGTCGAGACTTTGCCGGATCATTTTATGGAAAGGATGCAAGAATTTGAGAAATTGAACAACATTGAAAAAGAATCAAATCCACAAAAGTCCAAGGGGGTACCACCAATAGATTTATCTGGCGACAAATGTCTTGATTCGTTTTAATGTTTTGTTTATCCGAACAAATAAATGTATCTAATTGTGTCTCAATATAAATGAAGTGTTATATATTCACATTTTGTTCATATTTTCTCTTTATACATTTTTTATCTTTCTCATAACAACATTTGTGTTTTTGCAAATGAAAATAAAGTTTTTGTTACAGGGTCTTTGTGTTTTACTAGTTCAGGACAAGTTTCGGAGATGCATCTCCGGAACAAGATAATAAGGTGTCGTTCCGGAGATATGTCTTTAAAATCAAAATATCAGTTAATGAGTGATCCAAATTAATCTATGACTTCTATAAATTTATGTATTTTTATGTTATTATAGAAATATGCTTTTTCTATTTTGTATATTCTGTAACACGGTATATATGAGGTATTTATAGAATATAAACTATACTAAAAAATAGGGATAGTTATTCTCCCTATAAATGCTAATCATAAATAAGGTAAGAATAAAATAATACAGTTAATTTTTATTTAATCACAATTTAAATGGAGCCATAGTGAGTTGTATGACAGAATCTGTTTTGAATTTGTGCTAATATTCAACACTCCCTCTCAAGCTGGCATGAATATATCGTTCATAGCAAGCTTGCACACCATGTTATCAAACAGTCTCTTTGGAAGACTCTTTGTGAGAACATCTGCTACTTGGCTTTTGGTGGGTATGTAGGACATACAAATTTCACCGCTGTCAATTTTTTCTTTGATGAAATGCTTGTCCACTTCAACATGCTTCGTCCTGTCATGTAGGACAGGATTATGGGCAATAGAAATAGCAGCCTTATTATTGCAGTAAGCTTTAATTGGAGTTGGGCCAAAAAATTCAATTCTTCCATGAACTTTTTGATCCATAATACTTCACAAAAGCCATGGGCCACAGATCGGAATTCAGCTTCTGCACTGCTCCTGGCTACAACATTTTGTTTTTTGCTCCTCCATGTAACTATATTTCCACCTACAAAAGTACAATATCCTGAAGTAGACCTTCTATCATTTATATTACCTGCCCAATCAGCATATGTATAGGCTTCAACCTGTATATGTCCTCTATTTCTGAATATGAGCCCCTTTCCCGGAGTACCTTTCAAATATCTTAATATTCTGAAAATAGCTTCAAAGTGGGTTGCACCTGGTGCATGCATAAATTGGCTTATTACACTCACTGCAAAGGTTATATCTGGCCTTGTATGTGACAAATAAACTAGTCTTCCAGCCAATCGTTGATAATGTTCTTTATCTACTATTTCATCTTCAGCAACTGACTTTAGTTTCACATTGGAATCCATTGGTGTTTCTATTGCTTTACACCCTATCATCCCTGTTTCTGCAAGTAAATTGAGTATGTACTTGCGCTGGTTGAGAAAAATCCCTTCTTTAGATCTTCCGAACTCCATCCCAAGAAAGTATTTTAACTTTCCAAGATCCTTGATATCGAACTCAGCCTCAAGTCTTCTCTTCAGATCACTAATTACTTTGACGTCGTCTCCTGTAATAATAATGTCATCAGCATACACTATTGAGATAGCAATCTTACCTTCAGATGAGTGTTTAAAGAACATAGTGTGATCTGTTTGACTTTGGGTGAAGCCATGTCTCTTAACAACACTTCTAAATCTCTCAAACCAGACCCTTGGCGATTGTTTCAATCCATATAAGGATTTTCTCAATCTGCATACTTTGTTTCTTCCAAGATTTTTTTCAAATCCAGGAGGTAAACTCATATATACTTCTTCATGTAATTTCACCATTCAAAAAGGCATTTTTAACATCATATTGATATAGTGTCCAGTTGAAATTTACTGCAAGAGAAAGAAGAATTCTGATAGAATTGATCTTAGCAACCGGGGTAAAAGTCTCTTGGTAATCAATACCATGAGTTTGAGTAAATCCTTTTGCTACTAATCTCGCTTTGTATCTTTCCACACTTCCATCAGCCTTGCATTTCACTGTAAAGACCCACTTACACCCTACTGCCTTTTTATCTTGTGGTAAATCAGTGATACTCCAAGTGTTATTTTTGTTTAGAGCATCCATCTCTTCTTTCACTGCTAATTTCCAATTCGGATCACTTAATGCTTCCTGAATAGTCCTGGGCACAAACAAATTAGAAATCCTAGACACATATGCCTTGTGGATGTATGATAGTTTGTCATATGACAAGTAATTAGACATAGGATGTTTAGTGCACATACGAGAACCTTTCCTCTCAATAATTGGGACATCGAGGTCAGGAATATTTTTTCTCACAAAAATTGGAAGATTAATACCAGGAAAAGACAAATCAGATAAATCATTGGATGAGTAAGAAGGATTACCAGATGAAGAACTAGAAGACAGATTATATGTAGGACCTTCACTTGGTAAATCAGATTGGATTTCTACTGGAGAGACAATAGGGTTTGCACCACCTTTGTGGAATTTTTTTCGAACATACACTTTAAGTTCAGGATTATCATCCTTAATCAGCGTTTCTCCCCCAGTTTCAGATTCTATTATCTTAGCATTTGGGTGATTTGTAGTCACAATATCATCTAGAGCAGGCAAAGTTTCCAAAAAATTATCTTCTTTATTATTACATTGACTCTCCCCCTGAATAGAATTTTTAAAAAAAGGTTGATTTTCAACAAAGTGAACATCCATGCTTTCAAAAAAATTCTTTGTAACTGGGCTAAAACATTTGTATCCCTTTTTATTGGAAGCATAGCCAAGAAAAACACATTTTTCGGCTTAAGGATCCAACTTAGAACGAAAAACATTGGGGATGTAAACATAACAGAGACAACCAAAAATTTTAAGGGGAAGATCAGTAATAATACGAGATGTAGGAAAATTGTTTTGTAACACTTGTACAGGACTTTCATATTGTAACACTCGAGATGGCATTGGATTGATGAGGTGACAAGCAGTTAATAAAGCATTTCCCCCAAAGATACTTAGGTGCATTCATAGAAAACATAATAGCTCTAGTAACTTCGAGGAGATGTCTATTTTTTCTTTCAACAATACCATTTTGTTGCGGAGTATCGCGACAAGTGGATTGATGAATTATCCCCTTGGTTACAAGGAATGTACTTAAATATTTGTTGAAATATTCAGTGTCATTGTCAGACCTTAGAATGTCAATCTTAGTTTGAAATTGATTGTTAATCATGTTAAAAAATCTTGAAATCTTTGTTCAACTTCTGATTTTTTTTCTCCATGAGATAAACCCAACACAGCCGTGTATGATCATCAATAAATGTTACAAACCATTTTTTCCAGACATAGTTTTAATTTTTGAAGGACCCCAAACATCACTGTGAATTAAATAAAAAGGTTTGGAAGCAGAATAGGCTTTTGATTTAAAAGACACACGATGATCTTTAGCTAAGTAACAAGCTTCACAATGAAATTGTGAGGAATTTATTTCTTTGGAAAAAATAGGAAACAAATGCTTAAGATATGAAAAACTAGGGTGACCTAATCTTTTATGCCATAACATAATTTGATCTGAAATGGGAGATGAGTTTGTATTGTTTGAACCGAAAAACGCTTTATTGCTAAACTGAATCCATCAAGGTAGTACAATCCATTCATCTCTCTAGCAGTTCCAATCGTCTTCCCCGAGTTCTGGTCCTGAAAAACACAAGTAGAGGAACAAAAAAGAACAGAACAATCAGTGTCCTTAGACAATTTATGAACAGATAGAGGATTACAAGCGAATTTAGGAACATGTAAAACAGATTGCAAAGTGATTTGCTCTAAATTTATATGTTGCCTTTGCCTGCAATACTTGAATAACTATCATCAGCTATCCTATCTTTTTCAAAACCTGAACTAGAAAATAGGTACTTAATAGATGAGAGCAATTAGTCATGTGTTTAGATGCCCCTGAATCTATTATCCAAGGGTTATAGTGGTTGTGAGCAGATAGTGCCCAAGAATCCTTACCTGTTTGTGCCACAGTTCCAATAGGAATATTAAGAGATGAATTGAACTTTAAAAACTTAAGAAGGTTATCCATTTGTTCCTTCGTACATGGAGACGAATCAGCCTCATTGGCCATAGGCATAGGACGACCACCAAACTTACCAGTCTTGCCATGATTTGGTCGCCCATGTAGTTTGTAGCAAGTTTCCCGAGTGTGGCGATTGCACCCACAGTAATCGCAAAATAAATGAGTCTTGTCTCCACCTCGTTGATTATGAAGTGGTTTACGATTGACGTGGAGAATTGCCAAGGCAGATCCTTCAACTGGTGGAGGGACAGCTGTTGTATTTTTGCCAAGCATCACTTGCCGACGACTCTCTTTGCGGCGTACTTCTGAAAAGACTTCACCAATTGGAGGGATAGGATTTCTTCCTAGAATTCGGCCACGAACCTCATCAAAATCAACATTTAGATCTGCAAGGAACTTGAAAACATGACTAACATCCACTATCTTCTTGTAATGTTTGCTATCGGCATGTGATTTCCACTCATACTCATTGAAAAGGTCAAAATCTTGCCAAATACGATTGAGACAATTGAAGTATTTGGTGACCGAATCATCACCTTGCCAAATTTCTCCCAATTTGAGAGTTAATTCGTAGATTTGGGATTGATTTTCCAAATCAGAGTACATTTGGGAGACATCTTCCCAAAGTTCTTTTGCAGTATCATAACAGAGATAATTTGCACCTATCTCTTCATCCATGGAGTTGACTAACCATGTCATAACCATGGAGTTTTCAGCATCCCATGTATCATAATCTGCACATGCCTTGTCTAGTTATTTTTTGTCGCCAGTGATGTAGTCAATCTTTCCTCTCCCCCTGAGATACATACGAACGGATTGCGACTATCGAAGATAATTAGCACCGTTCATCCGAATTGTTGTGATCTGAACAGGGTGGTTTTCATGGTACGTCCGGACTAATTTAGGTTCGGGTGAGGAATGTTTGGGTGAAAGTGAGGACTCGGTATCAGACATTGTGGGATGTAAAAAAAGATAAACAGAGCGGAAACACAAAAAAAAAAAACCCTAAAGGATTCTTGTTGCTACCGATACCATATAGAAATATGCTTTTTCTATTTTGTATATTCTGTAACACGGTATATATGAGGTATTTATAGAATATAAATTACACTAGAAAATAGGGATAATTATTCTCCCTATAAATTCTAATCCTAAATAAGGTAAGAATATAATAATACAATTAATTTCTATTTAATCACAATTTAAATCCAGTCATAATGAGCTGTATAACAGAATCTGTTTTGATTTTGTGCTAATATTCAACAGTTATATTTTACAAAAACTGAAAATGTCTCAAACTTCACAAATAAACATCTATTGGTATGTCGCAAATGTCTCATTCTCCGGATCTAAACTCAGAAAAACATTCAAGTTCACCGACTTCACCTCCCTTAAAGATATCAAAGATGACATATATCATCTCCTACCTTACATAGACAATCGAAAGATAGTGAAACTTGAGTACGGTTCACCGTCGATTAACAATGGAGGGAATATTGAATTCAGCAAATTTAAGCTCAAGACGCAATCAAATGTTAGGACTATGTGGAATACATATTTCCGTTTCGAAACAAAACTTTCGCTCGAGTTGGAAGCAATGCTACAAAGATCGGTCGAAAATATTATGAAGATATGCAAGCGTCCACTGGGATATTGAAGTGTAATATTGCATTTTATGTTGAAAATCATCATTGTAATGTTTATTTTATATTATGAATGTCAAATTCATTTTGATAAGTTACTTTTCAGTTGAATTTGATAAGGATTTGTCTCTGGAAATGTAACTACGGCATTATTCTAGAGAATGTAACTACGGCATTATTCTAGAGATACATCTCTGGAATAAAGTAAACCAGAAAAAGACG
Organism: Lathyrus sativus; assembly: GCA_963859935.3. Taxonomy (NCBI): domain Eukaryota; kingdom Viridiplantae; phylum Streptophyta; class Magnoliopsida; order Fabales; family Fabaceae; genus Lathyrus; species Lathyrus sativus. The sequence goes on along the minus strand of OZ012741.1, from coordinate 582,120,320 downwards.
TAACTCAAAATGACTTTTATTGAGTGTGTGTTGAGATGCGTCCACGTAACTCAATGACTTTTATTGAGTGTGTGTTGAGATGCGTCCGGATATGCATCTCCAAAAACATAGGACATTTATGAAAATTCACATAATACATTAGAAACAGGTGTCGTGAGAAATTCTTGAATAATAGGAACACATTTTTCAATCTCATTTATCATATAAAAACGCATTATTCAGTCTCATTTAAGATGTTTTGTAATTGAAACACATTTTTTGAATATACATCTCAAAAAACAAAGCGCAATTATAAAAATTCACATGGTTCTTCAGAAACGGATGCCATAAGAAATTCTTGAATAATAAAAACACATCTTTCAGTCTCATTTAACATGTGATGTATGGTCTCTTCCTGTACAATAATTTTCCCCAAAAAAAGTTTAAAACTTAAAAATAACCCTAAATCACAGCAAACAGCCAAACTTTAATTGTGGTATATGGATTTCAAACGTAACTTCTTCAAAGACAAAAAGAAAGGCCAAAAAAAGAGTAGGCGAAACATGTATTGTGGGATTGTACTGGTTGGTAGGTAACTTGTATTTTTCCGTTTTACTATGTTATAAAATTAAAAATGAGGTTATTGAACAACACTATCAATTTAAAAGACTATTTTCTTACAGCTACAAACTTGAATAACAATTTGTTATAAATAGAGTGTATTTCGCCTTTACTTTTTTTTCTTAAGTTGTCTAGTAACCTCAACCATACTGTGCCAAACTTTTATAAATATTGGGTGTTTTCAATTTTAATGAACACAATATCGATAAACAAGAGAGTTCCTTCATTTTCTTTATGAAAGAAGTAAATATGCTACCGACTGTTATGCCAATAACTACTAGTATAACTAATCAAGAAAATAATTCATCTTCATGCATAATTTATAGGATATTTAACAATTATCCTAACATTTGCCAATTAATAAAAAGGATTGCTTTACCTTTCCTGCTTTGTCCTACGATGTTTCTACAAATGCATAAAATACTTGTGTGCTAACCACAGCTGCTTAAAATGGAAATGTAATATGCCAGCTTTAAATTGCAAACATAAGATGAAATAGATAAATTTCAACTAAGCAAAAATATCCTTCAAAATTCAATTGAAATTCCAAACATAAACATTTAAAATAAGCCAATCAACTTAAAAGTATTTAAAATAGGAAAATTCATAAATGTTTATCGTTACCACCCTCATTAAACAAGACTACAGAAAACTAAGGCAAAAATCAAACTTCACCATATCTCTAGCTGAAAGCTCTGCCTATGCTGTGACAGATGGCTTGGTGGCAGTGGATAGTCTGGACCTCTTCTTTGCTAAGCTCTCACTTCGGCGTTCCCTTTGCTCCTTCAATCTGGATGCTAGGAGTTTCTGATAGTCTGCGGCCTCTGATTTAGCCTTGGCAATTCTCTTTTTCTTATCTGCAATTCTTGCTCGCTTCCTTTGGAGTGTCAAAGGAGTGACAAGTCGTTGTATCTTGGGAGCTTTGCTTTGCTTTTTCCCTGCAATCAAGGATAACCAACTAAGACAACAATTGATAGCAAATGCCTAGTAAGGTCCAATTTTATCAGAGATGTTGCTGAGGCGGTCAACAGAAATTCAATGAAACCGCGGGTCTATTAAAATGGGTCTACTAACCCCAAATTCAAAGAATATAGTGTGTATATATCCAAATCTAGATGGTAGAACAAGATTTCGTGTCCAATGTAAGTGATATACCAGATGGCTTTAAAGTTTTTGATATTTTGGGCAATCAGTATAACAAACATAAACGGCTACTTATAATTAAACTGATACTATATTCATGGAGTCAGAAACTTACCAGCTTTGGTGGTAAAAGTACGACGATAGGTGTTCACATATTTTCGCACATCATCCTCCTTCGAAAGGTTGAACAGCTTGCGGATTTTGGATGCTCTCTTAGGACCTCTCATCCTTGGCTTCTCAACATCAGTAAGACCTGGTAAATCATTGTCTCCTTTCTTCACAATTACCAAGTTCAAAACAGAGAGGTCAGGGCTGACAATGCATCCACGAACAGACTTCCTTCTACGCTCTCCATTACGCCTTCCGTGTCCACGGAAACAAGGAGTACCTACAGAAGTGCATAATGCTCAAATTGACTAATATACAAAACTAAAGAGATCAGCATACTTAATAGTTAAAGAACATAAAATATAGAGTAATAAAACATAAGCAGATAAGAAATATAAAACAACACTGAACAAAAAACTAGAAAGAAGAGCAGAACCTTTACTTGTAAGCAAAATCACAACTCTACTCTTCATAGAGTTTGGATTAAAATAAACAGCCTTAAAAAAATGAATGCGGTTATCCACAAGTTCTAATAGCGGACACAATAACAGGCTGCAATAGCCATTTGGGGACGCAAATAGCAGCCATTGAGGACGTGTACACCACTCCACTATAGTGGTACTATAGCAACAACATAGATTGCACCAACAACACCAATTATAATAACATGTTCATAGTACTCCAAAAGGAAAATAAATGGATGTTTCAAGAAAATCTACCTCTGTGGAGCAAGAGCCTAACACGCCCAGGTGTCAACACTCCCTGCTTCATTGGAAATCCTTGTTTGTCGCACCCACCAGTAATCTTGAAAACATATCCTTTAAACTCCTGAAGGTAATAAAAATATAAAGCAAAATAGATCAATTACAAGACTCTTAAATCACAATAGCACGCAATGCAGATTGCAAGCTAAAGACCATACCTCGCCCAAAGCATCACCAAGAACCTCCTGTGAGATCCTCTTGTCCCAAAAAGCACGTCTGCAACATTTAAGTATATTAGAATCATCAGAGAAACAAGCTACATAGATATATCCGCCAGAAACTAACATACAAAAAGAACTATCAATAGACATAAACATAAGGGAAACAATTACCAGATTTATAAGTTGCAGAAGTATAAGAAACGATTAAATTCAAAATACATGATGCACATACAAAATTGAACACAATTGGGGCAAAAACACAAAGAGCAGAAAGCATAAAGCTCATAACTCAATCTATAACTATAGCTACCTCAAAGTAACGATTTTTCTCTCCTGAGAAACATAATTAAACTGAAGAATGAAAAAATCAAGAGAGAGTAAATAGATTATTACAGCTTCTGGTCGTCATCGATTTCCAGCTTCTTCTGGCATCCAGTGGTGGGATTCGCAACGTTAAACTGAAATAAAAGGACGAGTCAGAAAAATCAAAATGGAAATCAATGCATCGAAGTAATCGATGATTCGAAACAAAACCTTCATGTTGCAATCTCTTCCTGATCCAGCCGCGGCTTACTCTCTTGGTGTAGCTTCAGAAACAAAAGAAAGGGTAGGGTTTATCACACTCTGGGCTTTTATATGCTCCTTCTCTGTTTTTGTTTCTCTATTGGGCTGAATAACCCTAAACCCGCATACCGTGGGCTTTTTCTTTATTGGATCAAATTAAGATCCAAATAGTTTGAGAATGAGAATCTCGTATTGTACCTAGGTGTTTCTAATGCACCATATGAATTTTTACATATATTATTTAATTTTGAAGATACATCTTCGAACACATTTCAGTACATGCTCAACAAAGTTCATTTTGAGTTATGTCTTTTCTTTTGGTTTAATTTAAACTGGAGATTCATCTCTAGAATAATTATGTAGTTACATCTTCGGACGCTCCCCAACACATATTCAACAAATGTCATTATGAGTTACGCATTTTCTTTTAATTTAATTTATTTCGGAGATGCATCTTCAGAATAATTTCGTAGTTACATCTTCAGATTCACACTAGAAACAAATTCAACAGATCAAAAATGAAATTGACATTCATAACAAAAAAATGATCATTACAATAGTGATTTCAACATTACATTTAAATATCTCAATGGACGCTTGCACATCTTCAGAATATCTTCAACCGACCTTTGTAGCGTCACTTCCAACTCGAGCTGAACTTTCTCTTCGAAACCGAAAAAGGTATCACACATAGCCCTAACATCTGCTTGTGTCTTGAGCTCAAACTTGGTGAACTGAATCTTCCATTCGTTGTCAATCGAAGGTGAATGGTACGTCGATTGTCTCTATAAGGTAAGAGATAATTAATTTCGTCTTTGATATATTCAAGGGACGTGAAGTTGGTGAGCTTGAACGTTCGCTCGGGTGTAGAGTCGTAGAAGGACGCATTTGCGACATACCAATAGATTTTTATTTGTGATATTTGAGACAATTTGAGTTTGTGTGAAATATAACATTAAAGCACCTAAGTTTATATAATGCAAAGATCAATTTGGACCACTCATCAACAGGCACATTGATTTTGGGGATATATCTCTGGAAACGTACCCTTTTATCTTGTTTCAAAGATGCGTCTCCGGAACTTCTCCTGAACCAATATTACACTAGAACAATTTTTTTCATTGACAAAAACACACATGTTGTTATGAGATAGATCAAAAATGCATAAAAACAAAATATGAACAAAAGGTGAATATATAACACTTCACTTATATTGAGACACAATTACATACAATTATTTGTCCGGTTAAACAAGAAATCAAAATGAATCGAAACATATGTTGTCGACTAAATCTACAGGTGGTACCCCCTTGAACTTTTGCGTATTCAATTTTTTTCAGTGTTGTTCAATTTCTAGAATTCTTACATCCTTTCCTTAAAATGTTCTGGCCACGTCTCGGCTTTTGTGGTTGAATGAGTCATCCACTTCGATGATGTAAGTGGTATGGGTGACGCTACATGAAAAAAACAACCGACAAAGACACAGAGTCGCCATCGAACTTTATTTATCCCAACGAGGAAAGGAAAACATCGAGAAAACCTCAGAAGGGAGAGAACATGTTCTCGCAATCAAATTCGGGGTTCGGTAGTTGATTACGCAAGAGAGGTAATTGTGTAAAAAAACAAAATACAAATACGTCAATGTAGGAATGAATTTCCACTGAGTTTCAATTCTGCAATGGCTCGTATGTCTTCGAAGCTTTAAATACCTTACCTTTTGAAGTGAAAGATTGGACTGATTCCTATCCTTCGGGGTTCCCAATTGTTGTAATGAAATAAGATCATAGATCATACGCAGACCGCAACCTCTCACTTTCAAATCCTTAACTTTTGTCTAGATCGCCCTTTCAGGTTTACAATCCACCGGAATACCCTTTTTTGCCTAAGTTGCCTTTCTAGGCTTTCAACTTAGCAGGTTTATTCAATTTTTTTATTTTTTTATCTCAAATTTTTGCCCGAACCTTCTCTTTTTGTGTTTCACAGAGGATGTAAAATCTTCACCATCCATAGTTGAGAGTATCACGGTTCCTCCAGAGAAAACCTTCTCCACAACATATGGTCCTTCAACACCGAGGATGCACTTTCTGATCTAACGCTTTCTTCATCCTTCTCTGGTACAATTGCCCATGACAAATGGTTGTCATTCTCTTCTCTTTAATGAGGGTCAACTAATCAAACCTTGTCTGAACCCACTCAGCTTTATCAAGCTCTACATCTATCATAATCCTTAAAGAAGGAATTTTCACTTCCATTTGTAGGACTACTTCCATACCATATACAAAAGAGAAAGGGGTTGCCCTTGTTGAAGTACACATCAAAGTACGATACTTGTGCAAAGCGAAAGGCAGCATCCCATGCCAGTCCTTGTATGTCACCGCCATCTTTTACACAATCTTCTTGATATTCTTGTTAGCTGCCTCAACAACATCATTCATTTTTGGACGATATGGAGAAGAATTATGATGTTCAATCTTAAAGCTCTGACATAGCTCTTTCATCATTTTTTATTTAGGTTGGATCTATTATCAGTAATGATCCTCTCGGGAATCCCATAACGATAAATGATTTCTTTCTTTATGAAGTGGGCAACCACTTATTTTGTGGCATGTGCATACGAGGCAACTTCCACTCACTTGGTAAAGTAGACAATGACAACCAGGATGAAATGATGTTCGTTGGAAGCAGTCGGTTCAATACACCCAATCATGTCAATGACCCACATAGCAAAAAGTCAATGAGAGGTCAAGACGTTCAAAGGAACAGGCGGTACATGCACTTTGTCTGCATAAATCTGATACTTATGACATTTCTTCACATATTTGTGTTGTACCCCAAAATTTAACCAACTCATTTCTTTTGTTTTTGGCTTATGTTTTATTGCACTATTTGCATAACATTGTTCTTACAGGGGATCAAGTGATTGTATGTGTGTGTCATCCGAGAGGAGAGCCTTATGGGCTTCAAGCTCAAGCAAAGGCATTGGTAGAGGTTATTGTGTGTGTGTGTGTGTTATCATCATGAGGTTATCAGAGCTCTTAGAGAAGAGAGATATGCCACAACTCATTCCCAAGAATCATCAGAGGGTTTTGTCAAGGGTTCATGAGGACCTATCATTGGTGCAAGCATGAGGTAGAAGCTTTTTTAGTACCTTAGATGCTATTATGGAGTTGGAATGGTCACTCCTTTCATCTGCACAATGCCTAGGCAAAAAGGATGAAATTAGGGTTTCACTTATAATCAAGTTAAACTTGTTTCTTGGAGTAAAACTGGTTTCCATGGTCTTCCATATGTCTTAAGGTGTTTGGGGATATGAGGTTGATCATCAATTTTAATCAGAAGAGCTTCAATTGATCAGTCAATTGAAAATCAAGAGGTTTGGGAAAAAGTCAACTCCTAACTTTTTGAGGTCAAGGTCAGGTTCCTCAAGTTTAATATGGCCAATGGATGGAATTTGATCAAGAAATATCAAGGGAATCATGAAAAATCAAGAAATGTTGAAACTTACTGTCGCGGTGAAAATCGGATACCAAACTATTAATTAGTTTGAATCTTTAATTCATTTTGCAACCGAACTTTGATTTGTCCAAAGGAAGGGATAAAGATCGAAATTCCCACAATGCAATGCAAATGCAAGGTTAAGAGAGTTTAGGTTCGGGGGTTGGTTAAACTTAGGGAAGGTGCTAGCATCCTAAGTTTCTGTAGTACTCTACAGGAACCTCTTGTTTTATGCTGTTTATTGCTAAGTGTTATGCGCTTAAAAGATTAGAGACCCTAGTGGTTTATTTCTAAGTATACTCGATAAGATGTCGCATCTTATGCCTACATATCCTTACGGGAGTGGAATCAGAGTACTTGTAGTTCCCCTAAAGGGTTAGAGGAGCTCTTTGACTATGGTCAAAGTTCCTACGGGTTTAGGGTAGTTGTTTTGATTGGGTTTAGGAGAAGAGATGAGTCTTCATGTTAAGGAAGATGTAACCACCACAAGTGTAAAGGGGTTGTAGGAAAATAGTCTTTGCATCGTCTTAAGAAAAGGGCTTAAGTACTCGGATTGTTTGACGAGTATGCCTTTATCACTCTTAAGGCAAAGTTCCTACATGTTTGATTGTATTATTGTGGGGGTGGAGATTATATCTCACTTAAGATGATTAACATCTATTCTCTATTGTGTTTGAAAAAGTTGTATAGTGTTGTTTGTTTGTCTAAGTTGTAGAGATAATGGTCCTTCCTATGGGGTAGGATCTATCTTAAGCGATCAACTTGAATGGAATCAAGGATCGTGGGGAAATGATGCAAATGACGTGCACTACACACAAGTGTTGACTCATGTGTAGGTTTTTCCTTTGGACGAATGCGATGCGGAAATGTAAATTGCGATAATGTAAATTACTGTAAAATAAATTGTAAGGAAAGTAAACCATACACAAACGCATGAAAGCGCTGAAGTGTGTGAGAGTGAAAGTGTCGTGAATGTGAGTGTGCACGACGGAATTGGATTTACGATGTTGGTTAATTTTAGTTAAATTTATTGAATCTCAAGGTGAAATTGATTTGAGAAAAGTTGGATTAATTTGATGAGAAAATGTTTTATTTTGATGAGATTTGGTTTTGAGCGAGCGTTGAGTAATTCTTGAGAGGTGGATTTAAAAAGTTGAATTTAATAATTTAATGAAAAGTTTTAGATTAATTGATGAAGTTGATTTTAGGAAAATATTAATTTAATTTTATTAGCAAAAGGTTTTAGATATGGATTAATTTAATTGCTAGTTAGAAACAAGTGATTTAAAAAGGTTCTTATATTATTAATTTGGTTTAACAAGTGAATGTAAATTAATTAAATCATGAAATTATTTTCCTTATTAAATAAAATAGTTTATTATTATTTCTAGAGAGGTTTTATCATCATAAACCTTTTAAGTAGATTATCTTAGAATGTGAAAATGGTTTTTTATTAATATTAATATATTTCTTATTGAATAAGAGTTGGTTATTATAAAAGTTATTTATTTAGAAAAAAAAGGCTTTTTATTAATAATGTGGACAAAATATATTGTTATTTAAATAAATATTGAGTTGGATAAAGTATCAAAAAAAAAGATTGAATTAAAAGTTAATTAGATTAATAGAGGTAAATTAAGTTAATTTAAAAAACGGATTAATTTAAGAAATAAAATTAGTTCAATAAAAAAACTGAGGAGAAATTAACTAATTAATTGATTGGTTAATTATTTATAAGTTAATTAATCAGTGGATAAATGAGGTTAATTAAGGGTTAATGGGAGATTAATGGTGGATTAAAGGTTAAGCGGACGATCCAGTAGGACGCAGGCCATGAGGGTGCACAGTGGAGATGTGGTGTGGGTCGTGTGATGGATTATGCCAGGCGGTGAATGGTGACGATGCGTGGGCGCACCGTATGTGTGTGTGTGCGTAGTCACCAGATTACATAATAAACAAACTGAAACAAAAACCCTAGCCCCAAATTGGTTTCACCCTCCCCTCTCTTGCGATTCCGCCATCGTCGCTCTCCCTCTTCTTCTCCGATTCCCTGTTCCTGAAACACAATAAACATGAATCAAATTACAAAAGATAAAACTTAGCCAGGTTAGCTTACAGTGGGATATTCTTTTCTTCAGGATTCCGATGAGAGGTTAGTGTCGGCAACGACGTGAGGGATTTGGATCGTGGGTGGATAGGCTTGAGGGTTTGAGTGGTTTCCGACGGTGGATGTTCGTGGATGTTACGGAGAAGATAAGTTTATTTTCGTGATTTTGTTTGGGGCCTCTGTCAATCGATTGCGTTTGGGCTCTATTTGTATTGAATGTTTTTGGGATTCTCTCCGTGAAATATTGTAACTTCTCTCGTGGATTTCTGTATATCTTTTCTGAATCCTGATTTCCTCTTTTTATAGTTGATTGGAATGAGACGCCATGTTAATGAGAGTTACTCCTTTTCCTTTTTGGTTTGATCTTGTCTGAAACATGTTGGGATTTATTTGGAAAGGGTTAAAATTGGTTTTATTATGGATTGAATCTTGCCCCTTTCTGACTCATTCTAGCCGATTTTGTTGTAGGTCCACCAATTTGGTACCAACGGTATTCAATGCTGTTCTTATGGGATTCGTACTGGACTTCCACTTCTTCTATCTGTGTAGCAAAACAACGCCAATTTGGTCATGATGAAGTATGGAACGAAGGTGAAGAAGACATAAAGAATCATCCCTGTGTTAGCAGCAAGATTGCGCTGGCAGAGACCTTCAAAGTTATCGCATATCCTTGACGTCTTCTACATAGGCCTCGTTGTAGTCCCTTAAAAGTAAGTTTCACACCTGAGCAAGGTTGTACGCACTGAACTAATCGTGGTTGTAGATACTGCATCCTCCAAATTATGAACTTGGTGACCATCTGATAGGAACAAATACGATTTCCCCTGCTTCGTGTGCATTCTAACCAGATAGCCTCTCCTTCCTTTACATCAGAAGAGAAATTTGTAACCTGTTTCTCATATCCAGCTTTCTTTAAGTGGAAATTCATCCATTTCAATAAAACTTGCCAGGTGGTAAGCTGATAAGCTCCTCCATATCCTTATCATCTTCCACTAATTCCAAGAGTTGAGGAGTTTTCTTCAGATTCAGGTCGGCTGACATTTGAATCTTGATTATTTGTGAAATCAGACCAAGTATCAAATAAGGTCTTCCTTCAACCATATCCTGAGTACCAATATTAACCACTGTGCACCCAATAGCCTTTGCTGAGTTGAGGCCAAGGGTGTGATTTTCATTTCTTTCCCATGGATTAAGATCCCGTTTTGTATTAATAGCTCGCTCATCTATGGTCCCAGGAACAACGATATTAATAAGCTTGCAGAGCAGAACTCCGTCTTTAGCAAGATCAAACAATGCATTTGCAGCTGGATCAATTGGAAGAAACTGCTTCATGAATTTATCTCCAGCCAAGTAACTATTAATATGTGCAACATAAGAAGCCTTCTCAGATTCATTAATTGCATGATGAACAGTCGTTGTGGCTGCCTTCCAAAATGAAGAAGAACTTTTTGAACCGCCATCTTTTGCTATAGCTCGAGCCTGCGAATTTAAATGTGCCCTAAGGAAGGACTCAAAGTCAATTTCATCATCCCTACTCTGATATGACTCTGCCAATACATCCTTAATTCCATCCTCGGTAAAAAGCTCAGAGGAACCCTTCAATTCCTTGAAAACATGTGGAAAATCTCCCACAGTAGCATGTCCCGACATATTTCGATTTGAGTGTCCGAAGTTCGACTTGGGTGAATTGGCTCTGAAGCCATTGATCAGAAACAAGGACACCCACAAAGCTAGACATGATGAATTTTGGTTGAGGCAAATGATCAAACAGTTGGACGAATACTTATGGGATCAGATTGAAAAAGCTATCATTTTTGCGCAAAAAGGGAATGAGAGAAAGAAGTGAGTTTGTTTGTAGGAAAGTGTGAAATGGGGTGTTGATGCTTCAAACACGGAGGAAACTTAATCTTCTTGTTGCTGTGTTTGGTTTGCGTGGCTTTGAATCTTGTATGCTTTAAAGAACAAAACTGTAGTGACTTAACGCACGACGTGTGGAAGGATCTGCTCTGCCAACTTGGATTTGTCCTGTTTCATCCGAAAGACCGGCTTGAGGTGCTTAATACCTGCAACACTTCCATGTGGTCTATATGAGCAAACCGGGTTTGTATGGATGGGCTTCTTCTCACGACGACTACCACCATCCCGTAAGGTATACAAACTGTCCTGATTTGCTGAATATGCCGAAGCATCCTGAGTAAGCACTTTGCAAATCATCATAACTCCATTTAAAGTTCTGCAGGGAGATAAGTTGTTGTATGTTGCTGTGCAGCCGTCGACCAAGGCTGTGTAACATCACCGCAGTCCGAGGCATGAAGGCTACTTTGGAAATGAACATAAATCCTGCCTTTCATGTTTGACTTTGCCTGGTACTTGCTATGATGCCGTCTCCTTCCGTAGGCTCCCAATATCAGCGGGTTTGTTAACATTAACTTACTCTCTAGTTTCCTGCTTCTTCTATAGCGAACCAACCTCTTTTTTTTTCTTCTGTCAACAGGTTTGCGGTTTAGATGCTCCAGGCTAATAATCTTTAACAATACGTCCTTTTGCACAAGGCGTACCATGGAGTCTTAAGCATGAGGTGGTTTTGTGAGGCAACTTCTAAAGAACTTGATGAGTTTGTCACTTTGAATTTGTATTAATTCTGATTGTCTTCTCTTATGTGCAGTTTTATGAAGACTTCCTCTTGAATCGCTCCCGCCGGTACTCGGTATTTTGCTAAGGTGAAATGGGAAACATGGCACCCTGTATACAACTCAAGTTATGATTGTTGTCTTCCTCAATATACGGGTGTTACTCCTCTTCGTTATTCAACTTAATCTTCTCTCTGACAATGTCGAACCATGGCTTGTTAACTGCATTGGTTAATTTTGCAGTTTACTTGATATTGCTTAGAGGACGGTGGAGGTAACATCCTAAGACGGCTTCCAAGTTGAGAACGACATATGTGTAGCGTTTGATATGCTCATCACTTGGGATTTGTAATAAGCTCTTGAAATATGGCAGAAGTTTGGGTTCTGGTTACAGTGAGTGAATTTGTTTGCCAATAGTTCTCGCCATGTTTCTGCATGTTTCCGACTTCTCATGTTCGAGTATAATGGATTGGATTCTTCATCAAGCTTAAATGGGTTTAGATCCTCTAGAGCAGTTGGTCCCGCGGTGAACATTATGTTGCCCTTTGATCACTACAATCCTCCCATTTGAATACTTTAAAATGTTACTATTCTTAAATACTGTTGTTATGCTTGATAAAGTTTCATCATGTTTCCTTGAATAGGGTGGTGAGCTGCTGTTATGGCAAAAAAACTTCACACTGTTAAGTGCTTTGCAGGTACTTGCCGCGAGGAGCCACTGGCTAAACAAAGCCTATTGAGATATTACTGCTAGAAGAGAATGAGGTTCTCACAAACTTGGTTACGACAATGCCGGAAGCCGGGAGCTTTGAAGATGTTCTTATAAAATGAATGTAACCAAATTTGAAAAAATGTAACTTAGGATCCTTATGTCACTTTGAGTTGAATGGTAGGAAGTTTAGAGAAGAATGTTCACGTGTACTTGTCCTTGTGATAAAGATAATGTGATCATGGTAATAAAGTTTATTCAATGGTTTTTTCTTTCAATAAGAATGGGACCTTTCCTCATTAGTGAATAATAAATGGTATTTGAGGATGATATCCGAACGGAGATGAATAGCAAAGGGGACACAATTGATGAAAACACCCCCCCCCCTTAATAACACTTCTCATACTTCTCTTCACTTGTAACAACAAAGATAACAATGTTGGCTCCAAATCTGATCACAACCTGCGCTCGCCCCCTAGTTGAACACGAGAATGAGGTTCACCTGGTCTCAGCAAAGCTTACAAGAGAATTATTGTTAAAACACAAAAAGCATTAATTATGATTAAAACAAGCAGAAACAAACTCTTAGTTTGTTTCGAAAATGAGACCACCTGGTACCCTGAAATATTATTTAAGGTCAAATGCATAGGAATAAACTAGTTAGTCTTAATAAACACGTGCAAAAGTAAAATAACACACGCCAGAAAACAGACGAGGAGGTGGAATCTCAAAGGTCAAAAATTAGGGTGTGACAGATGCCCCTATTTAAGTTTCTTCTATCCGGAGATATGGAGAATGAACCGTCTCGACGAGATAGGAGGGACTTAAATACAAACATTGCACGAATTTTTGGCCCTGAGAGGCCACCGAATGCAAATGATATGCAATGATATGAAAATGCTAGACAACAAAAAAGGTCCTATGGAGAAATGGCGCCACAGGGAAGAGACTAGACACAACGCACGGGAAGAACAGGCCCAACAAAGCGAGGCTCCACGAGGAAAGATGACAACCAACATTGTGGATTCTTCAGAATGAAGAGAAGATATAGTGATACCACCAGGGATGCAGTAGCTTGAAAGTGAAGGGTAGCCCACTACCAACGTGTGGCAGCCTGAACAAAGGTATCTGGTCGAAGCAAAGAAACGTATGTTACCGACTATCACACATATGATAGCCTAAGCCGATATGTTTTAACCAAAAGACGATATATTACCTACTATCAAATGTATGATAGCCTAAGCAAAGGTAATAACCAAAAAGACAGGTCACCTACTACCAAACATATGGCAGCCTAAGAAAAGGCGTCTGACCAAAAGGAAGGTGTATTATACCTACTATCAAACATATGATAGTAAACATAAAGGAAAGATGACCTACTACCAATTTTGGCAGCCTAAGCAAAGGTATCCGACCAAAAGAAAGATTGTGTATTACCTACTATCAAACATATGATAGTAGACACAAAGGAAAGATGACCTACTACCAATTTTGGCAGCCTAAGCAAAGGTATCTGACCAAAAGAAAGATTGTGTATTACCTACTATCAAACATATGATAATAGACACAAAGGAAAGATGACGTACTACCAATTTTGGCAGCCTAAGCAAAGGTATCTGACCAAAAGAAAGATTGTGTATTACCTACTATCAAACATATGATAGTAAACACAAAGGAAAGATGACCTACTACCAATTTTGGCAGCCCAAGCAAAGGTATCTGACCCAAAAGGATGTACTGGAGATTGTAAAGCTCCAACAGGGATCTTAAGAAGATATGTCATTTGATAGAATTATTCTTGTGATGAACTCATTGGGGAAATCATTCCTGGAGAGTATTTCTTGTTGTAGTTGTAAAATGTTCTGTGAACTCTCAAATAAAGAGAGGTGTCTTGTAATGTCTTCTCTGATGAATCAATAATATTGAAGGACCCACTGAGGGCAAATGATCCGTTTTATAGAAATTGTCGTTTGTCGTTTTGAACAAGATCCTGATCAAAACGAGTTGCTCAAATAAAGAGATTGTTTGCGATCCATACGTAAATTGTTGAGGAATCCTTGTAATATTCTTTGGAGAAATATTTGTCTTCAAAAGTTATCTTCATAAAGACCATTCCTTGGGAGTAAAGTGCAAAATAGATGCGCTTAATCCATATCCAAAAGCTGGAGATGTCCACAATGTGATTGCCAAGGACCGAAGTTCAATTCAGGGAATAACTGAAGAGAAATTATCAAACAAGACCCGACCATTGAGGTATGAACTCAAATGGGAACATACTAAAACAACCGTCTTCCATGAGGATCGAACTTCATGGGGAAAGTAGAAATATTGTGCTCTTTCTGCCTAGGGCTGACAACTCTACATTGGAAGGAGAAGACACGCTCAAATTACTTAGGGATAAACACAGCCAAGGTGACAGAACAAACAGAACAGACATGCAGAATGCATATGCCATGCTATCTATCTATATGATATGCGTATGAAGAAAAACATTCCGGGCACTCAAACCAAATCTTCACAGATCAAACATTGCTTGAAGAATGTACACTTGCTTTTGAAATTCCCTCAGCCTTCGAAGATAGAAACATCACTTGTAGACAGGTGGAGAACCAAATATGGGATCACAGTCTTGCTTCAAGGCTTCAAAACTTTCTATTGGAAACAGACCCCTCTCTTAATTGGAGAAGCTTCGTGGACCATCCAATGGGGAAACTGGGTTAACAAAGTTGTTAAATACGTTGGATGAGTGAAGCTAAATCAGAAACTCCCTTCGACTCTCAAATGCCCCAGTCACAAGGTTCACGATAAAAGGTTGTCTTGAGAGGATTTTACAGAAAACATGGCGTTCAAATGCCCCACTGTTTTCAAACTCTTGGAGAGATTCGCAGGAGCTCGACGTAATTGCCCCTGATTAATGGTATAACTGAATCTTCAAACTTGTGTTATAGGTGAATCCAAACTTGTGTGGATCAAATCTCTTGGACGAAATAATTTGCTCCAGGTCGGCAAAGTCTTCAAACTTTACTCGGTGATTTCTTCACGTAGTCTTTCTAAGACATCAGGCAAATCTAGCAAGTTAGAAATGTCAATTCTGAAATTGTTAATGCAACATGTATGTTTGTCTTGAAGTTTTGAAAAGAGATATCGCGATAACTTATGACAAAATCACTAGTTAGGATATTAATTTGAATTCGTAATGCCAACGCCAAATTGAGCATAGCTCATAGTAGTCAGGAAACGTTATCTCATCGAGTATGCTTTGGAACTAAACCTTACTTCAATTAGGACTTTATGGGTTATATTTATGGGTTTAGTTTATGAATTGTAAAACAAAGGATAAAGGTCAAAATATTTTGGTGCCCACCCAAATTTTTGAGAGATGTTCATTTTATGATGCCCTGCCCCAGGTTAAAAACGAGGTTTTGATTAAGAGAGAGAAAAAAAACAGATCTTTTCTCAAGGCTTAAGATGAAGGTTGACTATTTCTGGTGTTTTAGGAGGCCTGAAACAGGAATGCCTTACATCATTAGTAGGGTTTTTTATCCAAAAGCATACAACGAGAGATCCTGCGTTTTACTTCATCATCCTCCCTCCAATTATTCACTAAAGTGAGAGAATTGGGTGTAGTCGGCATTATAAATTGTGAGAAATGTTTTACGAGTGAAACGAATGGATTTCTTCAAGACAAACATTTTTATTGCATTAATTATTCAAAATAAACAAGCCATACAAGCCAAACATGCTTTTAATCAAAGAAATGAAATACGCATAAGCAAACACCCTAATAAGCTTTTCTTAGGATTTTATTCAGCCTTTGCATGGAGAGGAAAAGCTTGCAGAATTGTCTGATATGTCGCCTTCGGATCCATTTTCAGGCACTATATTGATATGAGCTCCCCGAATGACCTTGGATCATGTTCGCGGAGGACGAACCATGCTGAGGTGGCGGATTATCTTGCACATAAGGAATGAAACCCTTAAAGGATAAAATTCCATCCTTAACTAACCTTTGAACGTCTGCCTTCAAACCGTAACAGCTCTCAGTATCGTGGCCTGGAGCACCTTGATAGTATAGGCAAAATCTGTCAGCTTTGTACCAATACGGGAGTTTCTTGGGTACCTTAGGTGGATCTCTCGTCTGGATGTGACCTTTTTGAATCAAAGATGGGAACAAGTCAGCGTATGTCATCGGGATGGGATCAAAGTTCAGTCTTTTGTGTATACGATTCTGATTTTGTTGATTTTGTTGATGTGGTAGCTGATGAACCGCAGCAACCTGATGTGATGGCAGATATCCTCTCTTGGATCGTCCTTGCTGCACAACACTTGCCTCATGTTCTCTCTTTTTTATAAAACCACTCTCATACTTTCGAGCATTATTAGAGGTACTCCCTTCCTTGACTAGTCTTCCTTCACGGACACCCTCTTCTAAACGCATTCCCATATTGACCATTTCGGTGAAGTCACTGGGTCCACTTGCTACCATCTTCTTATAAAAGAATGGACCTAGAGTCTTCAGAAAAATTTTGGTCACTTCCTTTTCTTCTAACGGTGGTGTGACCTGAGCGGCTAACTCGCGCCAACGTTGAGCATATTCCTTGAAATTCTCTTTGTCCTTTTGAGCCATGGACCTCAATTGATCACAGTCTGGAGCCATGTCCACATTATACTTGTATTGCTTGATGAAGGCTCCTCCTAGGTCGCTGAAAGTTCTAATCTTTGCATTATCCAATCCCATATACCACCTGAGCGCAGCTCCTGTTAAACTGTCTTGGAAATAATGAATGAGCAATTGATTATTATCAGTTTGGGCAGACATCTTCCTGGCATACATAATAAGGTGACTTTGAGGACAAGTATTCCCTTTGTACTTTTCAAAATTAGGGACATTAAACTTTGGCGGAACTCTGACATTTGGAATTAAGCACAGGTCAGAAGCATTCTTTCCAAACAGATATTTCCCACGAAGGGCTCTCAATTCTTTTTGTATTTTAGAAAATTGGCCCTGAAACCCATCTATCCTTTCTTCCAAACCCACAGTTTCGCTGGGTACCATATGGGGAATTGGTTTGTCTAGGATATGTGGAGTAATATTCACACGCGGGGGTGCACTAGTCATTACAGCAGTAATTGCAGGAACGGCTTGAACGATGGTCACGGCGGGGACCTTGGGAACAGGTGGACGATAACCGGCCAGAGTGAAATAAGGAGGCATCCCCCACGGGAAACCTGGCGGCATGCTGTCGGTTACTTCAGCAAAAGTAGACACCACTGGGATTGGTGTTGATACTACTTCAGAGATAACGGTCCCCTGAACTTCTTGATTATTGAGTGCGGACTGGTTAGACAGAGCTTCAACTATACCATTCAACCTTTCTAAACTCTCTTTCAGAGTTGCAACTTCGTCACGGAGCACTCTGTTCTCTTGTTCCAATTGATCCATCTTTTGACGTTGACTGGCTCGAGTGTTATACTGGTGATTCAGTTTGTCTGTGAAGATGAAGCAAGAGTGAGACCCCCCGGAATGCAAAGGATGATATGTTGATGCAAAATGCGAAATGCAAAAATGCAAAACAAAATGTTTCATGGAACTCAAGTATTTATAAACGTTACAGAATACCAAGTAAAATTATTTTCCGATATTGGATCACAAGCGAATATTCTTATAAGAGTCCCAATATAATAGCTAAATAAAAGCTAAATAAAGCCCTAAGGAAGTCCTTTATCGTGCTTGTTGATTTGTTCCTTCACTTGGATATTCTTGAAAATAAGTGGTCCATAATCGTCTTCTAAGGAGTAATATGGTAGAGGAAAATAAATCCTCTATCCCTTGTTGGAAAATACAAAAGGAAGCTCTTGCTTACTTTCAATGTTGATGATAGCCTTTTGAAACCTCATTTGATCCTTAATAATAAAGGAAAGCCTCTTATATTTGTCTTTCGAGTTCTCTTCAATCTGAGCTCCTACTTCCTTAGGTCACCCAAGTTAGGACTCTTAGAAGAATATCTCAAAATATATATTTTTTTTGTAATCCCTATTGGTTATGTAATGTTTATAAATAAACTCGGGATTCCATGAAACCAATGCAATATGATGCCTTATGGATGCAACAAACACAGGTAAGCACATAGAAACATAAGGATAAATAGACAAAGGGGACCCTAAGTTTGCAACGAGCATGGAGCAAAGGTATACCCATTCCCAAAGGTTATGGACTAAAGTTTGATTGTACCTGTAGGACAAGGTTCTAAAGAGGTTCCCAAAGTCATTAGCCCATCTTTCGGATATTATCAACTTCCCAACTAACTCGAGGATTAATAATATTCTCAAGAGAACTTCTTTTGAGTGTAGCATCGCGTAGCACTATTTCGGGACTTACTCCCTCATAGCCTCGCACTACGCCCTAATGAAGGCCAAAGTGGGGTTAAAGGTAACTACGGTCCTTAGTATCATGGACTCCATTTGAGAATAGTAAAAGTTTTCACGACTAAACTCGTTCAACCAAACCATTTTCAAAAGGGTCTCAACTAAGCGGGATTCTCGAATCAACTTAGTTGGGACTCACTCCCTATAAGCCTCATCGAATATATCACCATCCTATCTTAATTGCTCTCAAGTCCGGGTGTAGGACTTTGTCTCACCACTCAAGGATAATAACCCAAAAGAAATAAAGAACACAAATAAACAAGTAAGCAAATAGACAGATATAAAGCAATAAATAAATAAAGCAAGATAGGGAAACCCACTGAGAGGTCCCCAGTGAAGTCGCCATTTCTGTCGCGGTGAAAATCGGATACCAAACTATTAATTAGTTTGAATCTTTAATTCATTTTGCAATCGAACTTTGATTTGTCCAAAGGAAGGGATAAAGATCGAAATTCCCACAATGCAATGCAAATGCAAGGTTAAGAGAGTTTAGGTTCGGGGGTTGGTTAAACTTAGGGAAGGTGCTAGCATCCTAAGTTTCTGTAGTACTCTACAGAAACCTCTTGTTTTATGCTGTTTATTGCTAAGTGTTATCTGCTTAAAGGATTAGAGACCCTAGTGGTTTATTTCTAAGTATACTCGATAAGATGTCGCATCTTATGCCTACATATCCTTACGGGAGTGGAATCAGAGTACTTGTAGTTCCCCTAAAGGGTTAGAGGAGCTCTTTGACTGTGGTCAAAGTTCCTACGGGTTTAGGGTAGTTGTTTTGATTGGGTTTAGGAGAAGAGATGAGTCTTCATGTTAAGGGAGATGTAACCACCACAAGTGTAAAGGGGTTGTAGGAAAATAGTCTTTGCATCGTCTTAAGAAAAGGGCTTAAGTACTCGGATTGTTTGACGAGTATGCCTTTATCACTCTTAAGGCAAAGTTCCTACATGTTTGATTGTATTATTGTGGGGGTGGAGATTATATCTCACTTAAGATGATTAACATCTATTCTCTATTGTGTTTGAAAAAGTTGTATAGTGTTGTTTGTTTGTCTAAGTTGTAGAGATAATGGTCCTTCCTATGGGGTAGGATCTATCTTAAGCGATCAACTTGAATGGAATCAAGGATCGTGGGGAAATGATGCAAATGACGTGCACTACACACAAGTGTTGACTCATGTGTAGGTTTTTCCTTTGGACGAATGCGATGCGGAAATGTAAATTGCAATAATGTAAATTACTGTAAAATAAATTGTAAGGAAAGTAAACCATACACAAACGCATGAAAGCGCTGAAGTGTGTGAGAGTAAAAGTGTCGTGAATGTGAGTGTGCATGACGGAATTGGATTTACGATGTTGGTTAATTTTAGTTAAATTTATTGAATCTCAAGGTGAAATTGATTTGAGAAAAGTTGGATTAATTTGATGAGAAAATGTTTTATTTTGATGAGATTTGGTTTTGAGCGAGTGTTGAGTAATTCTTGAGAGGTGGATTTAAAAAGTTGAATTTAATAATTTAATGAAAAGTTTTAGATTAATTGATGAAGTTGATTTTAGGAAAACATTAATTTAATTTTATTAGCAAAAGGTTTTAGATATGGATTAATTTAATTGCTAGTTAGAAACAAGTGATTTAAAAAGGTTCTTATATTATTAATTTGGTTTAACAAGTGAATGTAAATTAATTAAATCATGAAATTATTTTCCTTATTAAATAAAATAGTTTGTTATTGTTTCTAGAGAGGTTTTATCATCATAAACCTTTTAAGTAGATTATCTTAGAATGTGAAAATGGTTTTTTATTAATATTAATATATTTCTTATTGAATAAGAGTTGGTTATTATAAAAGTTATTTATTTAGAAAAAAAAGGCTTTTTATTAATAATGTGGACAAAATATATTGTTATTTAAATAAATATTGAGTTGGATAAAGTATCAAAAAAAAAGAAGATTGAATTAATAGTTAATTAGATTAATAGAGGTAAATTAAGTTAATTTAAAAAACAGATTAATTTAAGAAATAAAATTAGTTCAATAAAAAAACTGAGGAGAAATTAACTAATTAATTGATTGGTTAATTATTTATAAGTTAATTAATCAGTGGATAAATGAGGTTAATTAAGGGTTAATGGGAGATTAATGGTGGATTAAAGGTTAAGCGGACGATCCAATAGGACGCAGGCCATGAGGGTGCACAGTGGAGATGTGGTGTGGGTCGTGTGATGGATTATGCCAGGCGGTGAATGGTGACGATGCGTGGGTGCACCGTATGTATGTGTGTGCGTAGTCACCAGATTACATAATAAACAAACTGAAACAAAAACCCTAGCCCCAAATTGGTTTCCCCCTCCCCTCTCTTGCAATTCCGCCATCGTCGCTCTCCCTCTTCTTCTCCGATTCCCTGTTCCTGAAACACAATAAACATGAATCAAATTACAAAAGATAAAACTTAGCCAGGTTAGCTTATAGTGGGATATTCTTTTCTTCAGGATTCCGATGAGAGGTTAGTGTCGGCAACAGCGTGAGGGATTTGGATCGTGGGTGGATAGGCTTGAGGGTTTGAGCGGTTTCCGACGGTGGATGTTCGTGGATGTTACGGAGAAGATAAGTTTATTTTCGTGATTTTGTTTGGGGCCTCTGTCAATCGATTGCGTTTGGGCTCTATTTGTATTGAATGTTTTTGGGATTCTCTCCGTGAAATATTGTAACTTCTCTCGTGGATTTCTGTATATCTTTTCTGAATCCTGATTTCCTCTTTTTATAGTCGATTGGAATGAGACGCCATGTTAATGAGAGTTACTCCTTTTCCTTTTTGGTTTGATCTTGTCTGAAACATGTTGGGATTTATTTGGAAAGGGTTAAAATTGGTTTTATTATGGATTGAATCTTGCCCCTTTCTGACTCATTCTAGCCGATTTTGTTGTAGGTCCACCAATTTGGTACCAACGGTATTCAATGCTGTTCTTATGGGATTCGTACTGGACTTCCACTTCTTCTATCTGTGTAGCAAAACAGCGCCAATTTGGCCATGATGAAGTATGGAACGAAGGTGAAGAAGACATAAAGAATCATCCCTGTGTTAGCAGCAAGATTGCGCTGGCAGAGACCTTCAAAGTTATCGCATATCCCTGACGTCTTCTACATAGGCCTCGTTGTAGTCCCTTAAAAGTAAGTTTCACACCTGAGCAAGGTTGTACGCACTAAACTAATCGTGGTTGTAGATACTGCATCCTCCAAATTATGAACTTGGTGACCATCTGCTAGGAACAAATACGATTTCCCCTGCTTCGTGTGCATTCTAACCAGATAGCCTCTCCTTCCTTTACATCAGAAGAGAAATTTGTAACTTATTTCTCATATCCAGCTTTCTTTAAATGGAAATTCATCCATTTCAATAAAACTTGTCAGGTGGTAAGCTGATAAGCTCCTCCATATCCTTATCATCTTCCACTAATTCCAAGAGTTGAGGAGTTTTCTTCAGATTCAGGTTGGCTGACAATTGAATCTTGATTATTTGTGAAATCAGACCAAGTATAAAATAAGGTCTTCCTTCAACCATATCCTGAGTACCAATATTAACCACTGTGCACCTAATAGCCTTTGCTGAGTTGAGGCCAAGGGTGTGATTTTCATTTCTCTCCCATGGATTAAGATCCCGTTTTGTATTAATAGCTCGCTCATCTATGGTCCCAGGAACAACGATATTAATAAGCTTGCAGAGCAGAACTCCGTCTTTAGCAAGATCAAACAATGCATTTGCAGCTGGATCAATTGGAAGAAACTGCTTCATGAATTTATCTCCAGCCAAGTAACTATTAATATGTGCAACATAAGAAGCCTTCTCAGATTCATTAATTGCATGATGAACAGTCGTTGTGGCTGCCTTCCAAAATGAAGAAGAACTTTTTGAACCGCCATCTTTTGTTATAGCTCGAGCCTGCGAATTTAAATGTGCCCTAAGGAAGGACCCAAAGTCAATTTCATCATCCCTGCTCTGATATGACTCTGCCAATACATCCTTAATTCCATCCTCGGTAAAAAGCTCAGAGGAACCCTTCAATTCCTTGAAAACATGTGGAAAATCTCCCACAGTAGCACGTCCCGGCATATTTCAATTTGAGTGTCCGAAGTTCGACTTGGGTGAATTGGCTCTGAAGCCATTGATCAGAAACAAGGACACCCACAAAGCTAGACATGATGAATTTTGGTTGAGGCAAATGATCAAACAGTTGGACGAATACTTATGGGTTCAGATTGAAAAAGCTATCATTTTTGCGCAAAAAGGGAACGAGAGAAAGAAGTGTGTTTGTTTGTAGGAAAGTGTGAAATGGGGTGTTGATGCTTCAAACACGGAGGAAACTTAATCTTCTTGCTGCTGTGTTTGGTTTGCGTGGCTTTGAATCTTGTATGCTTTAAAGAATAAAACTGTAGTGACTTAACGCACGACGTGTGGAAGGATCTGTTCTGCCAACTTGGATTTGTCCTGTTTCATCCGAAAGACCGGCTTGAGGTGCTTAATACCTGCAACACTTCCATGTGGTCTATATGAGCAAACCGGGTTTGTATGGATGGGCTTCTTCTCACGACGACTACCGCCATCCCGTAAGGTATACAAACTGTCCTGATTTGCTGAATATGCCGAAGCATCCTGAGTAAGCACTTTGCAAATCATCATAACTCCATTTAAAGTTTTGCAGGGAGATAAGTTGTTGTATGTTACTGTGCAGCCGTCGGCCAAGGCCATGTAACATCACCGCAGTCCGAGGCATGAAGGCTACTTTGGAAATGAACATAAATCCTGCCGTTCATGTTTGACTTTGCCTGGTACTTGCTATGATGTTGTCTCCTTCCGTAGGCTCCCAATATCAGCGGGTTTGTTAAGACTAACTTACTCTCTAGTTTCATGCTTCTTCTATAGCGAACCAACCTCTTTTTTTTTTCTTCTGTCAACAGGTTTGTGGTTTAGATGCTCCAGGCTAATAATCTTTAACAATACGTCCTTTTGCACAAGGCGTACCATGGAGTCTTAAGCATGGGGTGGTTTTGTGAGGCAACTTCTAAAGAACTTGATGAGTTTGTCACTTTGAATTTGTATTAATTCTGATTGTCTTCTCTTATG
The DNA here is from genome assembly GCA_963859935.3 of Lathyrus sativus. Taxonomy (NCBI): domain Eukaryota; kingdom Viridiplantae; phylum Streptophyta; class Magnoliopsida; order Fabales; family Fabaceae; genus Lathyrus; species Lathyrus sativus. Next base: position 582,096,503 of record OZ012741.1, on the reverse strand, counting down.
TGCAGTTTGATGAAGACTTCCTCTTGAATCGCTCCCGCCGGTACTCGGTATTTTGCTAAGGTGAAATGGGAAACATGGCACCCTGTATACAGCTCAAGTTATGACTGTTGTCTTCCTCAATATACGGGTGTTACTCCTCTTCGTTATTCAACTTAATCTTCTCTTTGACAATGTCGAACCATGGCTTGTTAACTGCATTGGTTAATTTTGCAGTTTACTTGATATTGCTTAGAGGACGGTGGAGGTAACATCCTAAGACGGGTTCCAAGTTGAGAACGACATATGTGTAGCGTTTGATATGCTCATCACTTGGGATTTGTAATAAGCTCCTGAAATATGGCAGAAGTTTGGGTTCTGGTTACAGTGAGTGAATTTGTTTGCCAATAGTTCTCGCCATGTTTCTGCATGTTTCTGACTTCTCATGTTCGAGTATAATGGATTGGATTCTTCATCAAGCTTAAATGGGTTTAGATCCTCTAGAGCAGTTGGTCCCGCGGTGAACATTATGTTGCCCTTTGATCACTACAATCCTCCCATTTGAATACTTTAAAATGTTACTATTCTTGAATATTGTTGTTATGCTTGATAAAGTTTCATCATGTTTCCTTGAATAGGGTGGTGAGCTGCTGTTATGGCAAAAAAACTTCACACTGTTAAGTGTTTTGCAGGTACTTGCCGCGAGGAGCCACTGGCTAAACAAAGCCTATTGAGATATTACTGCTAGGAGAGAATGAGGTTCTCACAAACTTGGTTACGACAATGCCGGAAGCCGGGAGCTTTGAAGATGTTCTTATAAAATGAATGTAACCAAATTTGAAAAAATGTAACTTAGGATCCTTATGTCACTTTGAGTCGAATGGTAGGAAGTTTAGAGAAGAATGTTCACGTGTACTTATCCTTGTGATAAAGATAATGTGATCATGGTAATAAAGTTTATTCAATGGTTTTTTCTTTCAATAAGAATGGGACCTTTCCTCATTAGTGAATAATAAATGGTATTTGAGGATGATATCCGGATGGAGATGAATAGCAAAGGGGACACAATTGATGAAAACACCCCCCTTAATAACATTTTTCATACTTCTCTTCACTTGTAACAACAAAGATAACAATGTTGGCTCCAAATCTGATCACAACCTGCGCTCGCCCCCTAGTTGAACATGAGAATGAGGTTCACCTGGTCTCAGCAAAGCTTACAAGAGAATTATTGTTAAAACACAAAAAGCATTAATTATAATTAAAACAAGCAGAAACAAACTCTTAGTTTGTTTCGATAATGAGGCCACCTGGTACCCTGAAATATTATTTAAGGTCAAATGCATAGGAATAAACTAGTTAGTCTTAATAAACACGTGCAAAAGTAAAATAACACACGCCAGAAAACAGACGAGGAGGTGGAATCTCAAAGGACAAAAATTAGGGTGTGGCACTTACCATTTTAGGAAAATTAGGGTTTTAGGAACTTTCCATTTATGGAAAGTTTCATGGTTGAATCAGCCATCTTCAAAGCCATTTTTCTTCATGATCAAGGTTTCAAATGAATTTTTGTCCAACATCAAACTTGTTTCTCATGTTTCAAGCTTTCTTTTGAGTAATAATTGATCACCATATGATACTTGGAGCTCAAGTAATGATGATTCAAAGTTGGGGATTTCAATGATTTCAACATTGGTAAGTTTGGACAGATTTTTGCACTACTTTTCCAAGCCAATTTTCAGCATTTTCTAGTTGTCAAATGAAATTTTGTCCCAAATGAAAGTTGTAGGTCTTGCTCCAAGATTTCCATCTATTACTAGAAGTCTTTCATAGGATTCTTGAAGCTCAAATTATGGATGTCCAAAGTTAAGGTTTTCAAATGTTTCAATGTTCATAACTTAGAATTTTTCTAAGTTATTTCTAGGTAGCTTGCATGACATGATTTTCAACATCATTTTACATAGTCTTCCAAGATGCAAATGAAGATGGGCCCAACACCAAAATTGTTCCATGCCATGCACTCTTTGATTATAGCTCAAGTTCTAGCCAAAATGATCCTTGTACACCAAGATAACATTGCTCAAAGTTGATGATTTGAACATTTTCACAAGGCATGGTATTTGGTTCATTTTGGAATGTTTTGCAATTAGTCATGCATCATACTTTCCTTGCTTTTTTCGTGCGCATAGAGTGGCATTTGGTGCACAAGAAATATTACCATATCAAGACCAACCAAGCTTGTACTACATTGGTGCATTTTTAACTTTCTTACTCAAACAAGGAAGAGACAAGTTGCCCTTATTTTGTCCACTACACAATCCATCTGATTTGCTCCCCCCACTTAACAAAAACAACAGAATGCAAGCATGCTCGTGTCCTTGCTCTATCATCCACCATTGATTCAAAAATCCCAAGATATGTAACATCTGCTCCCTCCAATTTTTACCACTATAAAACCTTCATTTTCATGTTTTTCACCTCATATATAAGCTTAACATGAACCCTAGGTCAAGCCAGCCATCATTTGAGCAAGAAATCAGACTTGACATTTTGACTCTCCTCTGAAAATCTCTTGGAATCTCACGAACCTTTGAGCCATTCAACCTGATTCTTTTCATTCCATCTTCACCATAAGCTTTTCTTTCAACTGTACGCAAAAAGAAGTAGCTTTGAGCACATTGTTCCTCAACTGTTCAAAATCACTTGGAGCTTTAGAAAGGGATTCAAAGCCATTTAATCATACCATTATCTCCCTCAAGTCCTAGTGGTTTATTCTGCAGCTTTTGGTGAAGTTTCAGCAAGCTTTGAAGAGGCAATGGACCATTCTCTACTAGGTATTTCTTCCAACTTTTTCCATCATTTTAGGCACAATATAGGATCATATTGTGTACATCTAAAGTCCTACTTATGTAGGCATTATTTGTATGATGATTTGGTTGAGTTTCATGGAGTTTGTATTTTTGACACCTTAACTGTTTGGCTTCGAAACACTATGCAAACACCATCTTTTGTGGAAAATAAATTCATATTCGAGATCCTTGTGGAATTATGAGGAGGAGGGTACCCCTTTTTTCCATTTCTGGGCATGTGGAATCCTATCTCCGGTGACCTCTCATTGGAGAAGACGACTGAAACTAGGGTTTCGGCGTCTGTGTGAAGAAGACAGGATGACATGGCCTGCACGCCTCTTTTTAAATTCAAATTAATTGTTGTGTCATGTTCCTGTTAGCCTACGCGTGTGAGTCAGCTCCACATCATTTAATGAATGCCACCATGGCCTTAGACTTGAGCATTGGGCCTTGGACGTATTGTTATTCCCACTCCCATAATTCTGGGCCCAGCGCGTTTGTACTTGATTCCAGTTCAGGCCTTGGTTACTACTACACCCCCTCATATTTTTTATTTTATTTTTATTTTACTTATTTGTTGTTTACATTTTAATTATTTTAAAATACTTCCGGTCATCTAAGAAATACCCAAAAATATTTTCTGGACATTTTAACATGTTAATTAATTTTCCAAATTTTTATTTTGCATTTATTATTTATTTTTCTATTTTATTTGGAATTAATGATTCAAGGTGCATTTTGGTGTTTACCCTAACTTGAATGGATCATTTGAGCCTTATTGTTGAATCCCCTATGACCATGGTTTCTCCCTCACTTAGGTGAGGTATTAAGGTTCCTTTGAGGGTTGATTTGGTCCATTTATGATCATTTTTCATTTGGTTTTGAGTTGGTTTTCCTTGACCCTCGATGAACCCTCGATAAGGTGGAACACCTCTAACAATGGAATTGTTTGGTGATTCCTTTAGGTGAATTTCCTCTTGAAACTTTGGTTTCTGTTTGCTATTAGACTTGGCTACTTTATGTAATTTACTTGGCATTTATTAAGCTTTCCTCCCATTTTTGGTGGTTTTTGCAAGTTAGGTCTTTTAAAAAGGTGTTTACACGTGCTAGTTTTGACCTAATCTTTGGGATACGATCATGAGTGATCCCTTGAGCACCTCTTAAGCCTTGTTAGCTCATGTTGACATGCTTGAGGTGCTACCTTTCTTATTAGAGGTCAAGAGTATGTGTAACTTGCATCACAAGTCACTCTTGAATCATGTTTCTTCGCTTGTTTAAGTGTTGAGATTGAGTTAGGGTTTTGGTTCCTTCACTTCATATGATTGTGCTTGTGCTTTGCTTCTTGTTTGTTGCTTGAATTTGAATCTTTTTCTTTGAGTTTTACTTCTGCCCCATGTGGTTTACCACTTGTTCATGATAGTTTTGTGTCATTTGTTATACTTTGAACTTGTCATGAACATTAGTGTTTGTTGTGCATTATTTGCTTGCTTTGTGTTTGCTTGAATCTTAAGAATGTCATGGTTGAGATGTGCTTGTGATGGTGGCTGCCCCACACTTTTTCCTCCCTCTTTTCTTTGTGTGTGTATATTTTCTTTGCATCTCATATCTCTTGTTTGCATTGCATTTGACTTGTTCAAGTCAATTTCTTTTCTTTCTTTATTTCATCTGTGAGTGGATTATTTAGTGTTTACTTGGCCTTTGGCCATGATTCCCTTAGGATTCCTAATCCCTCTATTTAAGATGGGAGTAGGAGAGACATTAGGTGTTCAATCCTATGTATGATAACATTAGGATAGTTTATTCCCTTCATCCCAACTTTAGGAGCATTGTGTATGACAACATTAGGGTCCAGTTTCCCCTTAGTTTGTGTCTTTCTCTTCTCATCTCCTAAACAATTCAAAACACCTAATAAAGGATAACATGTGTTGTACGCTACGAGCCTTAAGTACTTGAAAAATGATGGTTGGGTGGCCTCCTCTCAACTGTTTAGAGTGTTTAGCGTATGCCCTTTGGGCGATATGCGACGCATTCGCTCTCAAGTCATAGTCTTTAGTGCAACATGAGTTACAAATCTTAACTTAATTCACTTCTTTCATAAGAAACATAAAATAAAAACATCAAACCTTTTTATCCTTCGGGATTAATTAAAAACCCTTTTCAGAAAGAGTGTGTTAACTCTTGGTTCTACCGCAAACAGGTAACGCCTAAGTCTCCAATGGTCGAGCAACAATACACCTAACTGCTAGAACGAAGGTTAACGCTACTCAGTTAAAACACTTGAATCAACCTGTGGTCGTGTTAGCCCAAACTACGTTTGCTCTGATTTCTCGTATCAAACGAGGATACTGTCATACCCTAAATTTGTCCTACCCATTTTCAATTATTTTCACTTTTCGATTTTATTTTCTATTTTACGTTGTCTGCTTATTTTTTGTTATTTAGACACGTGTCCGCTCACAATTGGTCGATTTTTTAGAAATTTATCTTTATGACCAATTAAGGCGTGACACGTGGCCTAACAACCTTTTTGTGAATATTTTTTTCTTAAACTTTTTCTTTTTTAAAATATTACTAATAATATTTTTTAGTAATTATTTTTTCGTTTTTTAAAATTTCAGTTTATTTTTATATTTCTTTTAATACTTATTTAATTGTTATTGTTAATATTTACTTATTAATTCATTATGTTAATTAATATTGTAATTATTAGGTTTTTATTAGTATTTGTTTTATTATAAGACAATGAAAAGAAAATTAAAAAAAAAAAGGGGAATTTGAGGGGATCAGATGGGAGGCTCATATTCAACGGCCCGTTAGGGTTTAGGTTTCATCTGTATAAAGGAGGGGGGAATTGATTGTAAGGGGGAGACCGAATTCACTGTTCATCTCCTCTAAAAACCCTAAACGACCCCAATCCCAACTGAGAAAAAACCCTAAAAAGAAAGTACTGTATATCTTCCTCTTAAAGAAAAATTCGGCGCCGCCGCCCAAACCTTCAATCCGCCACCTCTCAACGAAACCCTAACCCTTCATCTTTTTGCTTCCAAACTACCCCATTCCTCTTCGACATCCTTTATCCCTCAGCCGTCCATTTTCGCATCATCATCAATCATCACCGCCTTCATCTCTTTCACGATCCCCTTTCTTAACCCTAAATCGCCGCCACCAGTACTCCCTCCGCCACCATCAAAATAACTTGTATTTTAAACCCGTTTACCCACCACCAAACACACTTAAAACCAACATACACAAAATCCTGTGAGTGACTTTGAGTCACTACCACCACAACAATCACTTCGACGGCCAAGTTTGCAGCAGCAACAACTTTCAACATTACCAGTTCCCGTTTGCAAAGAACAACACCGTAACTTGCCCAAAGCCACAAAACGGAAACACCAAAGTGTTTCAAGCAACAACGATAACGAAATCACTCATTTTAGTTCTGTTCAGTTTCGGTCTTGTTCGATTTCTGGATTTTGTTGTGTGTTAGCTTAGTTTCAGTACCGTTCAACGCATCTAGCCGACGAAGGCGTAACGTAGGGGTCTTTTCTTTCCAACAGTAGCAAAGTCAACAACAACGGTCGCAACAATATAACATCAACGACATTTCTGTAACATCAGTAGCGCGAAAATAACTTCAGCTCGCGACGACACTTCTGCAACCACGGAAAGAACAACTTATCAACAAGATTTCTGTTTTCAGCTCAACAAATTACATTCGAATCTCGGTTGGTTTTTTTCCTGTGTTTAACCGTGAATATTGGGCGTTTTCTGTGTTTTTTTAGTTGATGTCATTATTGTCAATTCGTCCCAAAGTTAACATTGAATTTTATTCAGTTAGTGCATTATTGTTTGTTGTGATTGTGATTTTGGTCCTTAAATGGCTTACTGAAAAACATGGAGAAAGTTTGTCATGCTATATCGGTATTATGTGATGTTCAGATTTGTGATATTTGTGCTGCAAATGGATTGCTGTTTAAGTGAGTTTTGTAGTCTTATTATTATGTTCAATGAAGGTCCTGGTTTGGATTTGCACTGTTAGTAGGTTATACGAACTATGTGTTAAACTCGCATTTTAGTTATAGATTTTTCCACTGATTTCTTGTTTCGATTACGAGGCTTTGATGCAGAATGGCTGTGCTGATATAGAATCCTGATTATACCATTATTATGGTTAAAATATGCATCGACTATGTCTTTTCTCCTTGTTTTCATTGCGATGTCGGTTTTTGATTTGTGGCTTTGCGTATCAATAGCATGATTATTGCATCATCATTTTTTATCTGGCCTGGTAAACTTATGAGTTCGTTTCGATCAGCAGCTTCGGGGATATTGGTTACCGTGATAATTTTCTTTGAGTGTGTCGTATGAACTAAAAACTCAAACTTGTGGTGAATACGGTTTAGAGTAACTTTAATCAATAGTATTATGCTTCTGCTATGCTACTGTCTTCTTTCAATTTCATGTGTACTGTCGAATTTTTTGTTTGGGATCGTTTATAAATTGCGAAATAAAATATGATGAGGTTAGTTTGATTGTAGGTTCATATTTAGAGTGAATATTGTGATCCATTTCTGTTCACCCTGTTTTCTTTCGTGATTACCGCCATTTCTTTAGTGTGTTTGCTGCCCTGAATTTTGATCTAAGTTTTGATATGTTTTTCATAGTGAAGATATCACGCAAGTTCCGCTGATGCCGTGTTGAAAAGACTCTGTATTTTTATTGTTGTTCTGTCAAGAAAATAAACAGGTGGTGGCTACTATAAGTTCCTACTATTATGCACAAAATTTGTGTTGTGGCTGGATCAGTGATATAGGCGTATGGTTTAACAACAATATATGCATAATATATGCGTCTTGTGGTCCCAGGTGGCCACATGTTGCAGCATTTTCTTACATTGTGATTACTATATATTATTATTATTATGAGTGAATTTAGGAGTTAAAGCGACAGGTTTTCAACTATATGAACTAATTCCGTTTTTCTTTTTTTTTTTTACTCTTGTACTCTCCATAAGTGGATTTTCTATTATTAATCACGAAAATAGTGAGCTGTAGAATGTACAAATACGATCAAAAGCGCCAAGTACCACTCTCAAATTATGACTTTTTGATTGTAATTCCATTTGTTTTTTTTTAAGAGCAACACTAAAAATATTTGTTTTAATCAAATGAATTCAGTTATTTAAACGAAAGAGTGAACTCTTAAGGTCTAGCACCTCTTGGGTTCATAAATGACCAGTATCAAGGCGTACGCCTTAGATAATGTTGTTCTAATTTTCGTTTCTAAAATATACTCCCTAGTTATTGGATAAAAATGCCATAGGAATCTAGCATTCCATGTGGTATTTTCGTTCTTCATCAAAATATTTTTCAAATGAAAATGGTGTTGTCGAGATCTAGCATCTCGATAATACTCCGATTAATTGGTTGTGAGGCCGACGTCTCATTTATCAAATAATTATCACTTCTCCTAAATTATTTTTTAAATTCAATTTCGTATTCTTCTCACATATTCACAAATTATCTTCATACCCTATTTCGCTTCAAATCATTTTTTTAAAATATTTTCTCGATCAAACTCCAAAAGACGAAAATTCTTGGAATCTAGCATTCCTTGGATCTTCGAGTGAATAATTCTCGAGGCACGCTCTTGAGTTGTTATTCACTCAATCTTTTGACTTTCTCAAACACTTTCTCAACATCTTTTTCGATTAAAACTCCGAAAGAAGGAGATTCTTGGAATCTAGCATTCCTTGAATTTTCGAGTGAATAGTTCTCGAGGCACGCCCTTTGAGTTATTTTTCACTCAATCTTTCAACTTTTTCAAGCATTTTCAAACATTCCCCTAAGTCGAGTGCTCGTATGCATTCTCAATCGTCGACATTTCGCACACACTTCACAACTCCTCTTGGTCTCGATATTAGGGGCACCCTTAGGGACTAATATCGTTTCTTATCATCCTAGCCCTTGACACGTCGTCAAGTCGGTTCTATCTTCTAATCAATTTCTTGACTCGTCGTTGAAACCTTTCTTCAAACCAACCATTTGTTTGCCTCGCATTCCGTTTTCGTTTCAATTTTTCTACAAACGTTTTTTTAAAAAATTACGAAAGAGGGACATTCTTAGAATCTAGCATTCTTTGAATATTCGAATGAGTAACTCTCGAGGCGCGCCTTTGAGTTGTTATTAGTTCATTTTTTCGATTTCAAAACATCCAACTCTTTATCTTCAACTTATTCAGTCAATTTCTGAAAGAACTGAGTTCTTGGAATCTCGCATTCCTTGAATTCTTGAGTGACAAGCTCTTGAGACGCGCTCTTGGGTTGCTTGTCAATCACTCTTTCATCTCTCAACTCAAAGTCCAAACCAATTCAAACCTCATCTTTTCGTGGTTGTTACCACGAACTACGACTGCTCTGATTCTTTATTCATTTTTGAATATAAGATACGTAGGCACAAGATTGCGATGATCTTGGCGAGCACACTTCTATCTTCCTCCTTTATTCCGTCCATTTTCCCCTATCCTTTCCCGTAGTCGAACTACGACGCTCTGATTTCTCATTCTCGTCCGAATGAGCATACGTAGGCACAAGGGCCCCAATCCTTGGCGAGCACCCTATCCTTCAACCACCCATTTCCCACTAGCGTCTTTAACCTCTTATCCTACCAATTCTACCTTTATCAACGAGAAGAAAACAAGTAAACCTAGACAACACTCTCCACAAAATACCTTAAGAGGTTCCCGTCGAGTACGACGGATGTGAGGGGTGCTAATAACTTCCCCTCGCGTAACCGACTCCCAAACCCGGAACATGGTTGCGACAACCCTGTTCCTTATCCTTTCGCTTTAAGAGGTTTTCTCGATATTTTCCTCTCCCGTTTATTCGGGAAAAATAAAGTTCGGTGGCGACTCTGTCGAACCGCATTTTCGCGCCTTTCGCGCGAGGGTCGTTTCTCCGAAATGTCTCCGTGATTTTTTGAGGTGCGACAAATACGTAGGCATAAGACGTCGATGTCTTGGCGAGCAACCTTCCCCACTTTCACCCGTAGTTTTCCGAACTACGTTGACTCTGACTTTCCCATTGCACGAGGGAATACGTAGGCATAGAGCGGCGATGCTCTATCGAGTCTCTTTTCTTTTCTTTTGTCCCCATGAGCCTGTAGTTTAGATAGTTTTACACCCATAGATTTAGACAACAAGCATGGATCCCATTTAGTACAACGGACGTGAGGGGTGCTCATACCCTCCCCTTGCGTAACCGACTCCCGAACCCAAGATTTGGTTGCGATGACCTGTGTTTTCATTTTCATAGGTTTTCTCTGATCGTTTCCTTTCCCTCTCTTTGGGATAAATAACGAGCGGTGGCGACTCTTCTGTCTTTGTCGGCCTCTCCTTCGCAGTGATGCGACAGCTGGCAACTCTGGTGGAGAGAATCTTCTCATCCCCTATGCGAGTCAATCCTAGAGCTTGTGTGTTTTATCTATAGGTGTATATATATGTGCAGTATGTGGCAGTTGCATTTTTATTGTTTTATTGCATTTTACTTTCAGCATGGTTATATATCATTATTATTGTGTTGTGGAGGGGATGTTCCATTGTGTGATAAGCCAAAACCCAGGCTTGAGGATAACCATAACATTAGAGCAGAAAGTAGTGACGAACCTGTATGTTTTAGCATGCATTAGTACCCACGAAATTCGCGTTCAGACGAGGTTTTCTTTTGAAGACATCCTATCTTGTACATTAGTCGGGAGGGGGTATTGGATCAGGAAACTGTCGACTCTATAGACGGATCACTTGGGAGTCAGCTAAGTGAGGCTGCTTCGTGAGGCAATGATGCCAAACCAGAAATGGTGAACGTATCATTGTTTCTCGAAAGTCTGTGACGTTGATGACCGCATAGTATCCTAGACCTTATTGGAGATAAGTTCATACCTGTGAGTGGGAGGGTTTACAGGAAACCTTGGCCTTCAATCTACCCGTTTGTCTTGTTAGTATGAACAGTGACAGTGTGATCCTTATACTACTGTTGTTTTCTCGCCAAAGCGAAGCGCTGATCCATCTCCGTCAACAACACAACAATCTTGATCCTCTGTTGCATTTGCATATTCATTTGCATTTTACATTGACATGTATCTGTGTTTCAGGTGTATACTTTCTCCTTGATTCTAGTCACCTAATCCACTGCTATTATGAAACTTGATTTGAAGAAAAGTGTGTTATACAAGTTCTCGACTCCTGAGGTAGGACCTCTGCCTAGGCTAATCTATGTGGCTGATCATAGTGTAATGGAGGATTTTAGAAGAGAGTATGGGAGGATCCTGAGTTTTGTCTGCAAGGCTTCCAAGTTTGAGTTGGATGGTATTTATGCACTGTTGCAATTCTATGACCCCCAGTTGCGCTGTTTCACCTTCCCTGGTTTTGTTCTGTTGCCCACCTTGGAAGAATTTGTTCAGTTTTTGGGGATTCCAGTATTGGAGGAGATGCCTTTGTGCATTCTGAAGAAGAACCTGAGTTAGCCAAGGTGGCTGGCGCTCTGCATCTTGATGTCTCTGAATTGGAAGGTAATCTAGTATGGAAAGTTGGGACTCCTGGTTTTCTGCTTCCATTTTTGGTGGAAAAAGCTTAGCATTTTGCCAAAGAGGGATGTTGGTTGGTTTTTAATGTTATCCTGGCTTTATGCATATATGGGATAGTCCTGTTCCCTAACTTGCCTGACTTTGTAGATTTGGATGCTTGTTATATCTTCGCCTTAAGGAATCTGGTACCAACTCTCTTAGGCAATGTTTATCATTCAATTCACTATAAGAATGAGAATAGACGAGGCAAGAATGTTTCCTACTGCCCTCCACTGCTGTACAGATGGTTCATCTCACATCTGCCAAAGTCTGGGCCTTTTGTTGACCTCGCAAAGACTGTGGACTGGCCAGAAAGGCTTATGGGGTTAAGATACGAGAATATTGTATGGTTTGACAAAAGCCTTTTAGGCATGGATGTTGTTCACAGTTGTGGAGTTTTCCCCAATGTTTCTTTGATGGGGGGAAGGGGCGACATTAATTATAACCCTGCTCCCGCCATCAGGCAGTTTAGTTACGCCCTAAGGGAACCTCCAAAGGAAGAAGAAGTGCGGGAATCTTTGTATTTCACTGGTTTAATTGACGATGAGACCTTGATCAGACTTGAGAAGGCTTGGGGTAAGATCCATCGCAAAGGAAAACCTCTACTAGGCAAGAGTGATTGCAGAGCTTATGGACCTTACTTGGAATGGATTCAGGAGAGAGTCGAGAGACTGTTGCTACCCTTTCCAGTAAGAGAACCTTTGCATCCTTCAGTAGTTGTAGAACCTACAACAGTTGATGTGCAGAAATACAATCAACTATGAGCCGAGAAGGAAGAACTGTGTAAGGCTAACGAAGAGTTAGAGAAGGTGATCTCCCAACTTAGGAGCGAGAAAAGTGAAGCCATCCTCTTATCTAAGAAGCAGACAAAGGTAGTAAATAAGATGAGTAAGGAATTGACAAAGGAGATTAGTGCCCGAGAACGAGTGGGTAAAGATTTTAAGAGCGTCAGTGATGTCCTTAAGGGAAAGAAGAAGGAGCTAGAGAAAGCCCATTTAGAGATATCCAAGTTCAACGCCTAATGGAACGCTATATTAACTAACAACAAATAGAGAGAAGATAAACTCCATCAGCAGATTGATAGTTTAAGACCTCAGCTTCGAGTCAGAATTGAGAAAGCTCCAGGTGAATCCATGCGCTAGTATGAAAACAAACACAAACTCCGTGAAGCTCTTACAACGTTGGAAGAATACAAATTGAGAATAGACTCGAAGAAACCCAGACTTGAAGATGCCTTTAGGGAGGATGCTTGGGAAGACTACGTTCAAAGTTTGCAAGCCACAATCAGTAAGAGGGATCTGCTTGTTCAGGGGTTGATTGACAGACCGGATCATCCGGAGACAAAGGAGTTACTAGAAGAGTTCCAGACTTGATGCCATAGCTGATGTATTTTCTCTTATTTGTTGTTATTATGTTGTATTCCGACCATTACCAGGATTGTTGGATGAGGTCGTGATGAATCTGTTGTATTGATACTTTGTGCCTCATTTTATTTTGGAGAAGATCTTTCTGGCTACCTCTATTGGGTTTTCATCTTCTTATCTTGCTCGTAGAACTAGAATCAAGGGGAGAGTTTCCCTGAAACATATTTGCATGTCTGCATTTTTGCATCATTTCTCATTTGCATAACAGGTGTCTTGGTTCCATTGATCTTACTTTTCCTGTGGTTTTCTCCACTTGTTTGTTTCAGGATTAAAGACCAGGCAATTCATCACAACTCTACGCGGGGAAATCAACATAGAGCTATGAACCAGATTCAGAACGAGCTTCAGGAGTTCCGCGATTGTATGACCCCGTTTATGGACATGATGCAAGGGGTCGCCAATGGCCAAGAGCAATTGAGGACGCTGGTCCAGTCTCTGGTAGCAAGGGTTGACGGAAATGGAGTTCTGCACAGTGGGACTGCTGCTATCCCTCCAACGACAGACGATGGCATTCCTCATGCAACTGCCATCCCAACAATTGTTATTCCTTCGGGCGGAGGTAATCAGACCGAAATTCACATCCCAGGTGCGGTGGGCGCTGTACCCGGTAACAATGGTCCCCAGTGGGAACAAGACGAGCAAGATGACGTCTTCTCCATGGGAGACCTTGGGGCAGGATTATAATCTAATGCGGATAGAAGATTCAAGGCAATAGAAGAAAAGACGAAGAGCCTTGAGAATTAGAATTCAATGGGTCTTGATATGTCAAATCTGGGGTTGATTCCGGGGTTGAGGATCCCTTTAAAGTTTAAGGTTCCCGATTTCGACAAGTATAAGGGGACGACATGTCCAAGGGTGTACCTTCACTCTTATTACAAAAAAATGTCAGCTTACTCCGATGATGAGAAGTTACTTATGCATTTTTTCCAAGATAGTCTGTCAGGGCCATCCCTAGAGTGGTACATGGGCTTAGAGCCGGTTAACATCAGGAGTTGGAGGGATTTAGCAGAGGCTTTTGTCAAACACTACCAGTATAACAGTGACATGGCGCCGAACGAGTACAACTGCAGAACTTATCTCAGAGGAGTAATGAATGTTTTAAGGAGTACGCCCAGAGATGGCGTGAACTTTCCGCAAGGGTTCAACCTCCCATGGTGGAGAGAGAACTTATTAACTTGTTTGTGGCTACGTTGCCTGAAGTTTACTACGAGAAGTTGGTAGGTAACATGTCTGGTAGTTTTTCAGATTTGATCATTACTGGCGAAAGGGTCGAAAACAAGATTAAGTTGGGGAAGATACAAGCAAGGGAAGGGACCTCATCTGGAGGTGGTAGAAAGAACTTTGGTACCAAGAAAAAGGAGAATGAGACAAATGTAGTGTCCAGTTTTAAGAACCAGAATAGGAATCAAAATCAGCGTCAATAATAACCATACTATCAACAACAACCACAAATGGCTAGTATTGCCATCCCGACAGTACCACCTCAGCAACAACAACCATGTCAGCAACAACAACAACAACAACAGAACTACGCGCCAAAGCAGTTTCAGGATCGCAGAAGGACGGTGAACAGGCACTTTGACGTACCGCTGATGCCTTACCCCAATTATTACAGCATCTGATGCAATTACAGTTGGTCCAGAAAAGGACGTTAGCACCTTTGACAGGCTCACCACCACCAGGATATGATGCTAATACTCGGTGTGACTTCCACTCTGGCGCTCCTGGCCATCATATTGACAATTGCAAAGCCTTCAAGAATAAGGTACATGACCTTATCGACAACAAGGCTATCAACTTTACTCATGATGCGCCCAATGTTGTCCAGAATCCCATGCCAAATCATAAGGGGGGCTGGTGTGAATGCTATTATCGATGAAGAAGGCTTGAATTTGGTGTCTGACGTGGAGGATCTGAAAACTCCGTTGAGCTTTGTAAAGAGCAAGTTATTGGAAGGTGGAGTGTTCCCTGGCTGTGGGAGAGATTGTAAAGACTGTGTAGCTTGTCCTGAGGGATGTAGAAGTCTGAAGAACCATGTGCAACGTATGATGGATGAAGGTATGTTGTAGTTTGATAGGATCTAAGAAAAGAATGACGAAAGGGTAATCAGTGAAGAGAAGAATGAGGTGGCCACCATTTCCATTCCTTATAAAACAATTAATATTCCTGCGCCTCCAAGGCCACCCCTATCGTAATTACTAAGGCGGGACCTATACCCTATGAAAGCACCAAGGCGATCCCATGGAACTAGGGGGCCGAGGTCTATTGCAACGGGAAGAAGCAGGAACTAAAAAGTTCGCCTTTGGATTCGATTGACAATCTGGTAGGAACTGGTGGGATGACCCGAAGTGGGTGAGTATTTTCACCTTCCAAAGTATATGCTGAGAGGGCTGACAAAGGTAAAGGGAAGGCGGTATTTGAAGAGAGCTCTCAAGCTGGTGAGAAGGAAACATTTCTGAAGGATGCGGAAGAGTTTATGCGCTTGATAAGGAAGAGTAACTACAAGATTATGGATCACTTACAGCAAACTCCGTCAAAGATCTCCATTTTATCACTGTTGTTATGCTTTGAGGCGCACATAAATGCTCTCCTAAGAATCCTGAATACAACCTATGTGCCACAGGAGATATCTGTGAATCAACTCGAAGGAGTAGTGGCACATGTTAATGCGGGTAACAGGCTGGGATTTATTGATTTGGATTTGACGCCCAAGGGACGAAATCATAATCATGCGCTACATATCTCGATTGAATGTAGAGGGGTTGTGATTGTCACACCCTAATTTTTGACCTTAAGACCCCACCCCTTGTGTATTTAATTACGTTTTATCTTTTGCTTGTATATACGTATTTATTAGAACTAACAAATGCGTGCAGGATTATTTTGGCTTTAACACATCTCTGACGGGTTTTATGTAGCCTTCTAGCGCGAGATGATGCAAATTCAAGATTCAGATTCAGTGAGTATGCTAAGGTTGGAACATCCGGTTACGAGGAATCCTTAAAAGTCATGTTCTCATAGAATACAATTTATTAATGGGGGATACAAGAACATCCAATTCAAGTACCCAATTTTCATTTGTATTCTAAAGCTTCAAGACTTCTGCTCTCCAAACTTGGTTCATAACCGGTTGGTTTCGACTTGGTTGGATTAAGGTTGTTTAATTAAGTTGAGGTTCATCATTTTTGCAAGTTCAATCATTATTAGAGATGTGAATTTAAGTCAAGACCAAAGTCTACGGTTCCTCATCATAAGTTTAAGATATACTTATTCATTACAACACCATTTCCCTTTTGATTAAGAATCTAGCATCAAGTTACAAATGTTGAGTCCAAGGTCATTCAAATGGATCATATGGAATCTAAATTACATTGGAGTACATTGTTCAAAATTTTCAAGCTCAAAACATCGTTCAAGTGTGGAAGTTTTGTCACTCTTAAGTTCGCCAGACGGCTCAAATTTCATCAACCTTCTAGGGCCCATGTTTATTTCAAGCTCTATTTTGAATTCATAGGATTAAAGTACAATGAAATCATGTTTGGTTTAATATTCTTCCAAGTCAGCAAGAGAGAAAGATTCAAACTTAAGTACATAAGATGAGATTGAGAATAACTATGATTCTTAATTTCGTTTTCTTTACAAAGTTCAAATTTTCAATACAAGGATTAGTTTGGTGTTTCGCATTAGGCTAAGAATATTTGAAGAGGATAGCATCACACAGTTGAGGAGGAGGAGGTGGTATGCTATTTACGAATGCCTTCTCTCACCGTTTTCGTCAACATTTAAGAGCAAGCCTATTTTTTAAGAAAACCGCATGACTTCAGAAGACTCAATCTTCACGCCAAACCCCAGACTATGGCCAAGCGATATTGGTTTTATTATGATTTAGCACCTTGTAAGCCTTTATCATCTCCACCGCTCCGCATGATCGAGATTCCGCTAATACTGCCACAAGAAATGAAAAGGAAGTAACATCCGTATTTGCAGCATACAAAACAAAACCGTGATGTAATCCCCAACTTGCGCTACCCGAAAACCGCAACTTTGGCTTAGAGAACTTACCAACGGAGACGTTTTTTCCTCCAACACGCTAAACCAGACAAGCTGCAGATCCTACATCATAAAAGCCATCAACAATAAAATGAGTCAATTATTTCGAACACCGTAAGAGTAAAGACACGAGATTTAGTCACGGTTTCGGCAAGTAGCAATGTTTAAAACATTATCGAAGCGTGAAAATTACGAAATGGATCCTGTGACAAAAATTAGCGCTATCACAACTTTTGAAGCGGGATTGTATAAGAGTCTTACCTTTAGATGGTGCTCCCAGTGCTGCAAAGTAACAAATCCTTTTGTCGATGGTCAGAACTTGCTCACGTGGTGTTCCTTTTTTTCGGTAACATTGCTGCTCCACAATTTGTGTCTTGCAAATTGGACTTTGGCATCTTCCACTTTGTTATAAGCAGTGTCTACTAGAATATGCAGTAGAGCTTTGAAAGGTGTATGCTTGGCCATGAAGTCGAAGTAACGCACGTAAAATAGAAGCGAACATAACCAAATCAATAAAACGACATTGCATAACCACAAGTGAAATAGACTAATAAATCCTACAACATCTAAAGAAGTTAAGAGCTCATACTTGAAGATTCTTGATTGAACCACAAAGGATCCCTCGTCTTCGCATCTCCAAATTGTTAGTCCTCCTCCCAATGTTTTTAAGCCATCAAACTTGCTCTCCTCCCATCAGCAGCTCCAGAATGGCTGGTTTTGGTAGCGCAGATGGATCGTCATTTGCTACCGCCTAAGCTGCAAGTGTTGTGCAGAAGGCAAGTGAGAAAGTGAAGAGAATAAGAGACACAAAATACGCATAATGACAAAACAACCGGTTCAGAGAAGTATAGAGAATCTAGTGTTAATGGTAATAAGCATGATTCTTTACTTGTCACATCTGATGATACAGTTAAGAGGCAAGCCTATGTTACAATCGATGTTACGGACCCTTTGTCACGATTGGGAAATTTATTACGTCACCTTCAAGATTTGGATAACAACTTGCCAATAGTTGTGGAGTTTCGAGTTCTTTCCTCACCAGAGCATTCAACAATTTGTTTTGTAACAGTAACAGTTGCTTACATTCCGTGGCAGCCGAGACCCTCGCTTTGACTCCGGTAGCAATAGCCTCGATATCAACGACAGCATGCTACTAATCTCTGTCGCCGGTTATCCTCGTAGCCCCTCAAATATCTGCTTGAAACTCCTGCATAAACAGCATGGAAGCACAAAAATTAAACACTCACAAACTGAGGAAGAGATAACCGAACCGTAAAATCAAGGAATTCACGTTAGGCTTACCTACGGCGACTTTTCAGGCTACGAAAGCTACAACATAACGCCGACAGCCTCTGTTCTTGAACAACCTGCAAAGCACATGACATTGGTTTAAGACTTTTCACAGCAGCAGAGCAATACCAACAGCAGTATCAGCAGTACTATCACTCTCCCATATGGATTTTTTTATCCTCTTGGTGTTCGTCTAATCTCTTAGAAATGGAGGAGGATGCAAGTGTTGAATATAATATATTTGCTACAGTTGGATGGATTTTGGATAATCTGCAGAATCCAACAGTCTTGGAATTGAATATGAAACGTAACATCATGCCTTCTGCTTCTTATTCACATCACAGGACTTCATTATTTGTCAAAGTCATCGCAAATCTTCATTGTTTTGTTCCCGACTGTTGTGAAGAAAAGGAGAGAAACCTTTTCGTTCGAAAGGTCCTGGAGTGCCTGCAAATGGATCTATCTAACTTGCTTCCTGGGTTTTCTTTCGCATCTGATACTCCTAAAGAGGACACTATTACCAAGGAACCATACGCACTTGCTCGTTTGTTTGTGAAGAAACCGTCAAGTTGGCGGTAGACGCGTGAACTAGTACGAAAATGTCCATCGTCTCCCAGCACCTGCAAACCAGAAGCAAGCATGACAAACCAGGACAACATTTAATACAACCAGAACTTCATGATTAGCATTATCTCAACGGTGATTTGAATGTTAAATCATATCAAGACAATTAAGCAGAAATCATCAAAAATAGAAACCCTATCACCACCAGTACAAGAATCAAACAACCATTATAACCTTCCAATAATGTTTTCAAAGAACCTTAAAACAACTTTCCAATTTCAGACAAACAGGTTCATACAACTTTGGTAATGTTTTAAAAGCAATTCATGGACTGGTACTACTATAAGAAGAGGTAAAAATCACGGAGAGAAGGGATCGAAAACCTATTTCGTAAAGAAAATAAAACTCATCTTTCTGTAAACTCCATCGCGAAACCCTTGTCGCCACGAAACCTCATTCGATCTCTTTAGCCATCACCGGAAACCTTCATCGGAGATCACCACAATCCAAACCACTACCTTCATTCGCACCCACCTTCAACTTCATCCGTCGAAGCCCCCTCACCACTCGCCGTCGAAACCTGCGAAACACATCAAAAGTGAGATTATTTCTGCTAACTTTAATCCGTTGTTTGTTTATTGTTTGTTTATGTAGGGATTGAAAGAAGAAGGCGGAGAAGAGAAAGAATGGAAGGAAAAAGAAGAGACATAGGCGAAAAGAAGAAAGAATCGCAGGGAGATGGAGGAGAAGAGAGAGCGATGACAGAGATCGCGAGAAACGAAGAGGAGATCGAGGAAGGAGAAAAGGGAAATTAGGGTTTTTGTTTTGTATTTTTATCTTGTAATCTTGTGCACACACATACACGGTGTCACCACGCACCGCCACAATCACAGCCACCTGATCCCCATCACGCGATCAACAAACGCACACCCACGATTACCTCCGTATGTCTGTTCGCACGCGATCCAGCGTCTCCCCCTTAATCTTCCCTTCACCACCGTTAATCTCACCATTAAATTAATTAACCACCATTAAGCATTTAATCAACCGTCAATTTAAATAATCTTTTACTTTAATTAATTAATTAACCTTTCATGAACCCATTTAACTTAGTGATCAACTATTAATATAATTAACACCTTAATCAGTTTTTATATAAAATCAAACTAAATCTTTTATTTGATTAATTAATCAACCATTTAATTAGATACCCTCTTTAATCCTTATTAAACCCCTAATCACTCCCTGATTATATCGTTAAACCGCTAACCTATTTTAATTGAACCTAATAATTTCTCTTTTAAATTAATTAACTAATGTTTTTCTCTAACCAGTTTTTAAAATAACTAAAACTTTGATTAACCCTTTAATTAATCACTTTTTTTATTCAAATTAAACTTGACCATCTTTTATTAGAAAATGATATTAATTTGTAAAATAAAACCATTTTCATAATTCACTTAACTAGTACTTATTTAATAATAACAAAACCATTTTATCCAATACAATTTATTAACTTTGATCTTTCATCATATCAATCAAAAACTCATATTTACTATTGATAATAATCTTTGATTCAAATTAACTTCTATTCAATAATTATAACTAAAAATAAGTGATTTACTTATTTATAAAAAAAAAAAAATCACTTCCATCTAGATGACTTAATTAATCAATTCATAGTATTAACTTAATTAGATTAATTTATGAAGAGCAACCTTTTTTAATCAATCTCACAAAAAAACAATTTAACTTTTCTTAAAATCAATTCCCCCTTTTAAAATATTTTCTCTTAATTTAATCTCACTTAGAACGAATAACCATTTTCTTAAATTAATCTCCTTAAAAAATAATCAAATAAACTCCCTAAAAGTCAAGTCACCTAAAACCTAAAAAATTTAATTCAAACTAAAATTAACCAACACCGCTTAAAATCTATCGTGCACGCTTTCATCTCATAGCCTCGATTCACATATTCACATTTCACATCCACACACTTAGCGCTTTCATACGTCCGTGCGTTTTATCTACTTTTATTTCATTCACAACTCACACACTCACTTAACGCTTTCATGCGTTCGTGTATGCTGTTATTTTTTGCAACTTTACATTACCGTCATTTACATTTTTTCGCATTGCATTCCGTCCAAAGGAAAAACCTACACATAATTCAACAATTGTGTGTAGTGCACATCATTTGCATCATACTTCCATGATCCTTGATCACATTCAAGTTGATCTTCCTAAGTTAGATCCTACCCCATAGGAAGGACCATTATCTTTACAACTTAGACAAACACAAACAAAACAATTCAAACAATATTCAAACACAATAGAGAAATAGATGTTAATCATCTTAAGCGAGATAGAATCTCCACCCCACAACAATACAATCAATACCGTAGGGACTTTGCCTTAAGAGAGATAGAGGCGTACATCATCGATCAATATCTGAGTACTTGAGCCCTTCTCTTAAGAGGATGCAAAGATTATTTTCCTACAATTTGTGGCGGTTAAATCCCCCTTAAAATGACAACTCATCTTTTCTCCTAAACTCAATCAATCAACTACCCTAAACCCGTAGGAACTTTGACCACAGTCAAAGAACTCCTCAAACCCTTTAGGGGAACTACAGATACTCTGATTCCACTCCCGTAAGGATATGTAGGCATAAGATGCGATATCTTATCGAGTATACTTAGAAATAAACCCCTAGGTCTTTTAACCGTTAAGTAGATAAACACTTAGCAATAAACAACATAAAACAAGAGGTTCCTATAGAGTACTACAGAAACTTAGGATGCTAGCACCTTCCCTAAGTTTAACCGACCCCCGAACCTATAACTCTCTAAACCTTGCATTTGCATTGCATTGTGGGAATTTCGATCTTTATCCCTTCCTTTGGACAAATCAAAATTCGGTTGCAAATGAATTAAAGATTCAAACTAATCAATAGTTTGGTATCCAAATTTCACCGCGACAGTGATGTCGCATGTGCTGGTTGACACGGGATCCTCGCTTAATGTGCTGCCTAAGAAGGCGTTGATGAAGCTAGATACCCGAGGGATAATGTGCACCCCAAGTGACTTGGTGGTACGAGCTTTTGATGGGACTAGAAGGTCCGTGTTTGGGGAATTGACACTACCAATCCAGGTTGGTCCAGAGGTTTTTGATGTTGTGTTTTATATCATGGATATTTAGCCAGCTTATAGTTGTCTATTGGGTCAACCTTGGATAAATTTTGCTGGAGATATGACATCAACCTTGCACCAGAAATGTAAATACATGGTGGATGGAAACATTGTGACTGTTTGCGGTGAGGAAGATATCATGGTGAGCCATCTATCCTCATTTAAGTATGTAGAGGTTGACAGCGAGATTCACGAAACGTTGTGTCAAGCCTTTGAGACCATTCAAACCAAGGAGAAATCACCCACGGAGGTCAAAGCACCAGAGGTTGCTATGTCATCATTCAAGGAAGCACAAGCCATAGTGAAGTCCGGATCAGCATAAGGGTGAGGGCAAGTTGTGAGCGTCCCCAACAAACAAGACAAGTTCGGACTGGGATACAACCTGTTTGCATCTTCTTCAAAGAGCGCTCCGCGCTACAAGGGGCCAGTTCAATTCACAAGTGGTAGGGTGATATTCCAGCGAATTAATGTTGTGTCTAACGAGGAAGGAGACAGTGACTGCGACATGGATGCATGGATCCATCCGTGCATTCCTGGCCAGGGATTGAAGAATTAGACCATCGAAGAAGTTATCTCAGTGACTTATGAAGAGTAATTGCTTTGTTTTGATTAATGTATTGCCTTATGTTCTGCCCGGAGCATATTGGTCTTTATTTGTAGGGCCCTATCATTTATGTCTGAACAATCGTTTTAATCATTAATCAAAAAGGCGTCTTTGCATCAAAACTTTTGTGATCCTTGTTTTTCTTGTTTTTATTTTAACAATAAAATGGCAATGTGGTTTGTGTTTGTTTGTTTGCACATAAGCATTAAATCATCATCATTGCAGGTTTCACATTTCAGATGCCACCGACTCAGACTCGTCTATGACTCGGTATAACTTTGATAACCCGATCTTTCAAGCGGAAGAAGAGATCAAAGAAGACGGAGACCTGCTCGAGGAGCTTGCCAGATTGTTAAGACAAGAGGAGAAGGTCATTCTGCCTCACCAAGAGGAAGTTGAAGTCGTCAACTTAGGTACAACAGAGGCTAAGAAAGAGGTCACAATAGGGGCTACCTTAGAGGATGATGTCAAACAAAGACTGGTAGGACAACTCTGAGAGTATAAAGATGTCCTTGCTTGGTCATATGAGGATATGCCCGGACTCGATACAGATATTGTGGTTCATCGCTTGTCTCTTCGTGAAGAGTGCCCACCTGTCAAGCAGAAGCTAAGAAGAACCAGGCCATATATGGCGGTAAAGATCAAAGAAGAGGTCCAGAAACAATTGGATGTCGAATTTCTCCTCGTAACGAATTATCCTCCGTGGATCGCTAACATTGTGCCTGTACCCAAGAAGGATGGTAAGGTACGAATGTGTGTAGATTATCGTAATCTAAATCGAGCGAGTCCAAAAGATGATTTACCGCTTCCACACATCAATGTACTTGTTGATAATACTGCACAATACTCCGTGTTTTCCTTCATGAATGGTTTCTCCAGTTATAATCAGATTAAGATGGCACCGGAGGACATGGAGAAAACAACGTTTATCACACTGTGGGGGATGTTTTGCTATAAGGTGATGCCTTTTGGGTTGAAGAACGCAGGGGCAACCTATCAGTGGGTGATGGTCACTTTGTTTCATGACATGATTCATCATGTGATTAAAGTCTATTTTGATGACATGATTGCAAAGTCGCAAACGAAGGAAGAACATCTAATGAATCTTCTGAAGTTGTTTGAGAGGTTAAGGAAGTTCAAACTAAGGCTGAATCCGAACAAGTGCACTTTTGGTGTACGGTCAAGAAAGCTGTTGGGGTTCATTGTCAGTGAGAAAGGTATTGAGGTCGATTCTGTGAAAATAAAAGCGATTCAAAAAATGCCAGCGCCGAAGATGGAGAAAGAGGTTTGTGGTTTCCTGGGTAGATTGAACTACATTTCTAGGTTCATATCTCACCTCACGGCCACGTGTGAGCCAATGTTTAAATTGTTGAAGAAAGATCAGGCGGTCGTCTGAAACGAAAATTGCCAGAAGGCATTTGAGAGTGATGTTATGATGAGGGTGCTGGAGACGGCTCTGGCCCTGGGTGGCGCGGAGACAGTTCCGCTTAAAGAGTTCAAAAAGGCAAAGGCCAGGAGGCCGAACTTGAGTTGGAGACAGCTAACCTGTTCAACCAGATGTTGGCTCTCTAAGGCAACTGCGAGGCTAAGGTCGCAGTCCTCAAAGATATGAATGAGATGGTTGATGAAATGAAGAAGATTAAGGAGGAAAACACCAGCTTGAAGACTATGGTGGCCGAGCTGGAGGGCTCATCGACGGCGGGGCCGGATGAGACTAAGGAGAAGAAATCTTTGAAGACCCGGCGAGAGATGATCGACAAGATCCGTATCCTCGATAAGGATACCCTTGGAGCTGCCGAATTTGGATTCACTGCATCTGTGGAGCAGATGAGAACCTTAAATCCCGACGTCCAACTGGTTATCGAAGGAATGGATGTTCTGCATCAGGTGGTCGACGGGAAGGTGGTCTCGCTAGAGGTTCCTGCTGATGATGTTTGATTGTTATTTGTAGCTTAGTGTATTTTGTCCTGCGTGCCAATTTTTGTAAATTTTGATTGTTGGGCTTGGCCCGACATTTTTGTAATATCTAAATAATTTTCGGCCTTGTGTTCAGGCCTATATATGGATATGTATTTGACATTATATGCCTTGTGTGTTAGTTTTTCGTGTGGATTGTGTTTACTGAATTAGAGTTTGCTCGACTCGTTTTGCTATGTTGCTTGACAGTTTAAGGAACTTGTCGAGGTGGCGGAGTAATTTCGTCGATTGTGGGACTAGTATCTCGGTTGAGGTCCTGATCGCACAGAGCTTGGACTTTCCCATCGCGAGCTGGGTGTCTTGCCATGTTGGTACGACAACGGTGGAACTCGATTGTGTTATCCCCATCGGGCACATAATTTGCTCGTCCCATGAGCGAAAATTTGCCTTTGTTATGTTTGAGGATTGTGCTTGCACCAAGGCATGCTCCCTTGGCCGGACGATCTTTCTTTGTTGGGAGGTGGAGTCGTTGGCAATTAGTCCTAATTTCATTAGCGCTAGCTGTAATATAGTTTAAGCTTTTCAGCATTCCAGGGTCGAGCAAATGGTTCTCTTTTTATGTGTTCGAGGTAATAGGCTCCGGCACCTATTTTCAATCTCACTTGGTAAGGGCCTTCCTAATTTGCGGCCATCTTGCCCTCGCGCGAATATTTTTTATTTCAGTGCAGGACAAGGCTGCCCACTTGGAAATCGCGCTTTACGACCTTAGAGTTGTGGCGCAATGTTATTTTTTGTTTCAGCGAAGCTTCGCGGAGAGCTGCCCCTGATCGGATCTCTTCGACCAGATCAAGTTCTTCTTTAACACTTCGGTGTTAATTTCCTCTTCGAGAGGGGCCTCTGTCCGTCTCGAAGGTTCTCTGATTTCCACTGGGATTACTGCCTCGGTTCCGTATGCTAATCGAAAGGAAGTTTCCCCGGTGGTAGAGTATGAAGTTGTTCTGTATGCCCATAGCACACTATGTAGCTCCTCGACCCACCTCTTTTTGGCCTCGTCTAACCTTCATTTTAGTCCGCGGAGGATCACCATGTTCGCGGCTTCTACTTGACCATTGGTCTGGGGGTGTTTGACGGACGTGAAGTGTTGTTTGGTGCCTATTTTGGCAGCGAAATCTTGAAATTTCCCGTCCACGAACTATGTCCCGTTGTCGGTTACGAGAGCTTGGTGCATACCGAATCGCGCGAGGATGTTTCTTTTGTAAAAGAGAAGTATTGTAAATGTCGTGATTTTGGTGAGGGCCTCAGCTTTGACCCACTTTGTGAAGTAGTCGACAACCACGATCAGAAACTTGTTCTAATAGGATCCTACGGTGAAGGGGCCGAGTATGTCCATTCCCCACCGGGCAAAAGGCAAAAGGGAGGAAACAGTCTTTAATTCGTTGGGGCGCTAGGTGCATGTCATCATTGTGTTGGAATGTTTCTCACTTCTTCACATGCTCCTTCGTGTCAGGCTGCATGGTTGGCCAATAGTATCCTTCTCGAAGGGCTTTTTGCGCCAAGGATCTTCTTGAAATTCTAGGTACCCAACAGTGGATGTTATCACGGATGTTATGACATCCACTGTAACACAGACTACTGAACTTAATATCAAACTCTAAATGCAAACAGTAAATAACATAAGTAATTTTTTACCCAGTTCAGTGCAAACCACACCTACATCTAGGGGCTACCAAGCCAGGGAGGAAATTCACTATTAGTAGAATTAATTCAGAGTCAAACAACTAGTTTGCACTCTTCACTTAAGACCTACCCAATGACACTTTAGCCTAACACTAGACCAGAGTTACCAACTCACTCCCCCTCAATCACAACAGTGATATAAACCAATTCAAAGTTACAAAAGAGAAATTGAAGACACACTTCAAACACACTTTGATCTTGCTTCACAACTTTGATCAAGTGACACACCACTCTTGCTTAAAAGCTTAGAGTGAAACACTGAACAAACAGTTCACACACACTAAACCAAAGCAATCATACAGCAGACAATTTCTTGGCATACAAGTATCCTAAGACACAATACACACGTGAAGAACAACTGATACAATCAGACTTCTTCACTCACAAAACTACACACTTCAATCTCTACCTCATTAAGATTGATCTTCTGTTATTTATAGCAGCAGATTGTCTTTGGGCCTTCGTGCACAAGTTAGGTTTATCCAAGTAAACCCCTCTTCAAGAAGTTGTGCACGTCTAATTGAGTCAAGGGCATTCCAAGTTATCCTTAGCAATGTCTGATATGTCACCTAAGATAACTAGGCCTCCTAAAATGTTTCCTGAAGTATAGCCTGAGCTAATAACAGAAACTAATACCTGCGCGCCCTGATGTCATACGCTTGATGTCATAACATTCAGTCATGACATCCAACTTAAATGACTCTTAGCTATTTAAACTTACCCTGCTGAACCCTCATCATGTATTTCATAACATCAGTCATGACATTCATACATCCATCAATGTTTTACCACAAAATGCAGCCAATCAAAAGCATCTACACTTCCTTTTAGGTGTTATGCATTGATCCCATCGTGAATTTCTTGGAGAATGTCTAGGACCTTGTCTTCCTTAACATATTTAAGGAGGATAATAGAGAATCCTTGCTGGTAGAGCTTGCCTTCAACTAGGATGTAGGAGTATGTCATTCGCTTAATTACGTTGTCCTCTTTACTGTTTTCGGGCAACTTCCCCATGGTGAGATAGTCATGCACCGGAGTCATCCTATAATTGTTGTCGCCGATGGTGTTAACGTCAAATTGTCCTGTTGGTTTCATGATGCTTGGATGAGGAAGTTTCTCTTGTATAACGAACTTGTTGCCATCTTTCCTCCTTGTGCTAGCTAACTTTGACAAGATGTTAGCCCGAGCATTTCTTTTGCGTGGGATGTGTTGGACTTCCCATGCTTCAAACGTTGCTATCTTTTCCTACACGAGCGTCAAGTATTCGACGAGATGGTCATTTTTGACCTGGTACTCCCCCTTACCTGGGAGGCCACTGGGAGTCCGTGAAATTTTTTATTTCCTTTGCGCCAGGTCCTCACCCAGTTGTAAGTCTGCAAGGAATGCTTCGTACTTGGCTTGATTGTTCGAGGTTGGGAAG
This sequence comes from Lathyrus sativus, assembly GCA_963859935.3. NCBI lineage: Eukaryota > Viridiplantae > Streptophyta > Magnoliopsida > Fabales > Fabaceae > Lathyrus > Lathyrus sativus. The sequence continues at coordinate 582,068,860 of OZ012741.1, read as the reverse complement.
GACAAGACCAACAATACTTCGATCAGGATCCCTTCTTCGTTCTCGAGGATAATGCCCACTCTGCTGCCCGTGGAACTGGACGCTCCGTCAACGAAAATTGTCCACTTGTGCGCCCCGCTGGAGAGGGATGCCGGGGGAGTCATTTTTGCCACAAAATCGGCTAGGACCTGTGCCTTAAGGGATTTTCTGCTTTCATAGTGGATATCAAATTCTGACAGTTCTAGAGACCATTTGAGCATCCTATCGACCATATCTAGTCGGTCGAGCAGTTGCCTGACGGGTTGGTCTGTCCGAACTATTATCGTATCTGCCATAAAGTAATGCCTTAGTCTTCTCACAACATTGATGAGGGCCAGGGCGACCTTCTCGATCTGTTGGTATATAATTTTTGGCCCTTGCAGGGCTTTGCTTTGAAGTATATTAGCTTTTGCCCATCGAGGGTTTTTTGAATTAGGGCAGCGCTGATGGCTTCATTAGTGACAAAGAGATAAAGGTAAAGCGTTTCCCCACTGTCTGGTCGTGACAAAACAGGTGGTTTTGACAAGGCTTGCTTGAGATGGCGCAGAGCCTGCTCGCATTCCTCTGTTTGTTCGAACGTTACCTCTTTCCAAAAGAGCTTGAAGAAAGGCAAGGCGTGTTGGACGGATTTGGCCACGAAGCGAGATAGCGAGGTGAGCATCCCGTTTAGAGACTGAATGGACTTCTTCGACTTAGGTGTGGGGAATTCAAAAAATGCTCGGCATTGTTAGGGTTGGCCTCGATCCCCCTCTTAGCGAGGTAGAATCTAAAGAACTTTCCTGCCCGTACGCCAAAGGTGCATTTTTCTGGGTTGAATCTCATTTTACACTCCCTAGCTTGGTCGAAGACCTTTTGCAAGTGGAGTGTATGATCGGATTCCTCTTAGGACTTCACAATCATGTCGTCTATATATACCTCGAGCATGTCTTTGATTTGTGATCGAAAGAATTTGTTCATCATTTGCTGGTACTTGGCCCCAACGTTTTTCAGATCGAAGGCCACTATGTTGTAGTAATAGTTGCCTGACGAGGTCATGAAAGCGGTGTACCTCTTGTCCTTCTCCGACATGGGAATCTGGTTATATCCCGAGTAGGCATCCAAGAAGGATAGAATTTTGAAATTGGCGGAGTTATCTACTAGCTTATGTATGTCATAACATCAGTCATGACATTCATACATCCATCAATGTTTTGCCACAAAATACAACCAATCAAAAGCATCTACAAACTCCCCCTTTGGCAAATTTTTGGCCAAAACACTCTGTTACCATATCAGAGATTACAAGTAGCAAAAATCATACCATACATGCAGGAAAGCTACTAGCTAACAAGACACACATCTATCTCACCATATCAGAGTCATCTTCTCACCCTAAGGACTACCTGCTAGTCCATACTGCAGGTATCACATTGATATGTGGATCATCTAGTGATACTCCCCCTAAACTGATGCACAACATATCAGTGCACACACAACCTGCACACACAACAGTCACACATATTTCTAGACTGGATTCTGGATGTCAGGACATTCAGGATGACATCCTGAAGAACATAATCACCTGTTACATCCTGTGCTACTCCCCCTGAAAAGATGCACAACCAGTCACACATTCTGCAAACACCCTGCAGACACACACACTAATATTAGCTCTACTACTACTAGGTTCCATCAAGGAACACACACATTTTAGCAACTTCAGCCAAAACTCACACAATTCTAACATACATTCCTACACACATTAGGAACACACACAACAACAACATATCATCACCTCATGCAAACCTGCACATCATCCCCAACATCCAAGTCTTCCACTTGTGAGATACACACATACACATCTAGCCCTGCATACACACATACACATCTAGCCCTGCTGGTACTACCACTTCTCCCCCTTTTTAGTCACAAATTTAGATCAAAACTAATTAAATAGTATAGATCAAAATAAGTATGGAAGCACATATATTAGGAGTTATTACAACACACTGCTCATGAAGAGCATCACAAACATCCCATACTGTCAAAGAAAATACCAAAAAGTAAAAGTCTAATCAAAGAGAAACAAAAACTAGCCAATCCAACAGCATTCTCAGCCCAAGCAAACCATCATCATGAGCCACACAGCAAGCCACCACCATTTTAATCTTCCTCCTTAGAGGAGCTGGAGTCATTATCATCACTATCTATTGAGATATCCTCATCACTGTCATCAGAATCTTCATGGGGCCTAGTTGCACTACTGGAGCCATGAGCATTATCAGAGCTGTGAGGAGGATCAATGTGAGCAAGAGGAATGCTTATGCCACGCACAGGTAGCCCTTTATAGAAAATCTTATCGACAATTTCCCTAGTGGATTTATCCACATATGCTGAGCCTTCCTTGTTGCTGATTTGCCTAAGTTCGTCAGCAGTGGGAGGAGGATACTTGCCCTTGGACTCTTCTGTTGAGGATTTGGGAGGGGTCTTGGATGAAGGGGCACCATGATAGAAAGACATTTTGATGCTGAGTGGAGACTGAGAATGAATGTCTGAGAGAGATTTGGGAGAGTAGTAAAACTGAGTGAATTGGATGAGGGATAAGAAGAGTGATGTGGGATGTCGAGCTTTACTGGTCAAGGGTGTGGAATGCATTAAATACACAGGTTTGACCATGTGTTTTCCAATCAAACATCGTTTGTTCAGAACACTCCCTCTGGCCAATAATTGCTATAGGTCTTCATACATGCAAATTCCCAATTTTCCTCTTAGATTCTCAAATTGAGCAGCGTCTAAAGCCTTTGTAAAAATGTCAGCTAGCTGTAATTCAATGGACACATGTTCTAGGGTGATCACGTTGTCTTCCACAAGGTCTCTTATGAAGTGATTCCTGATATCTATATGCTTGGTTCTGCTATACTGAATTGGATTCTTAAAAATGTTGATAGCACTTAGATCGTCACAGTACAATGTTATGACATCCTGAGTGTTCTTTCTATCATCAACACTTCCAGCCCAATCAACATCACAATATCCAGATAAAGTAGGATCACACCCATGAGAGTAAAGTATACCATAATCATAAGTTCCATTCACATATTTGAGAATCCTTTTGACTTGATTTATGTGACTTACCCTAGGATCTACTTGATATCTAGCACACACACCAACTGCAAAGGCAATATCAGGTCTGCTATTTGTTAGATACAACAAGCTTCCAATCATGCTTCTGTACAGGCTTTGATAAACACTGGTACCACTCTCATCTTTTGATAACTTCAGATGAGTGGGTGCATGTATTCTTTTGTGACCAACATTGTCCATCCCAAACTTTTTGACTATGTTTTTGGTATATTTACTTTGGGAGATAAATATAGAATCTTCCATTTTCTTGACTTACAATCCAAGGAAGTAAGTTAATTCACCACACATGCTCATTTCAAACTCAGATTGCATGTGATTAACAAATTGTTTCACCATTTTATCTAATATCCCTCCAAACACTATGTCATCCACATAAATTTGTGCAATCATGATTTTTCCACCTTCCTCCTTTACAAAAAGGGTCTTGTATCCCTCCTTTTTTGTATCCATTGATGGTAAAGAATTTAGTCAGTCTCTCATACCAAGCTCTAGGAGCTTGCTTCAATCCATACAGTGCCTTCCTCAACTTGTATACATGGTCTGTCAAGTTAGGATCCTCAAATCCCTTAGGTTACGTTACATATACTTCCTTATTTAGATATCTATTCAAAAAAGCACTCTTCACATCCATCTAGAATAGTTTAAATTTTAGAATGCAGACAATTCCTAACAACAACCTGATTGACTCAAGTCTTGCAACTGGTGCAAAAGTTTCATCAAAATCAATTCCTTCAACTTGAGTATAACCTTGTGCTACTAATCTAGCCTTGTTTCTGGTTACAACTCCTTGTTCATCAGACTTGTTCTTGTAAATCCACTTGGTTCCAATGATGTTTGTTCCTTCAGGTCTTGGAACTAATTCCCACACTTCATTCCGTTTAAACTGTTCCAATTCATCTTGCATGGCCTTGATCCAATATTCATCAGTTAATGCCTCCTTCACATTTTTGGGCTCAATCTTGGATACAAAGCATGAATTTGAGACGATTTCTCTGGTTCTGGTTCTTACACCACTGTTAGGGTCTCCAATGATAAGATCTTTGGGATGATCTTTCAGGATCCTGATATAAGGTTCTCTGTTGGGAGTTTCTGATTCAGAATCAGGAGTTACAACTTGAGTATCTTCAGTATTGACCATACCATCAGCAGGTGTCTTAGGGAATGTTCCAACATCATCCATGACATTAGTCTCTTCATGTTGATAATCAATAATCACATTAATGGATTCCATCAAGACTTGTGTTCTGGAGTTGAATACTCTATATGCTCTGCTGTTGGTAGAGTATCCTAGGAATATCCCTTTATCACTTTTGGGATCCATTTTTCTCCTTTGTTCACGATCTGTCAAGATGTAACACTTGCTCCAAAAAACATGAAAATACTTCACAGTTGGTTTCCTTCCTTTCCATAGTTCATACAGAGTGGAGGAAGTTCCTTTTCTCAAGGTGAATCTGTTGTGAACATAACAGGCTGTGTTCATTGCCTCATCCCAGAAATGCATAGATAATTTATTTGCATGAATCATGGCTCTAGCAGATTCTTGGATAGTCATGTTTTTCCTTTCCACTACTCCATTTTGTTGAGGAGTAATAGGGGAGGAGAATTCATGATTGATTCCTTCAGATGAGCAGAATTCAGCAAACTTAGAGTTTTCAAACTCCTTACCATGATCACTTTTGATCTTGACCACACCACATTCTTTTTCTCTTTGAAGTCTAATACACAACTCTCTGAAGACTTCAAATACATCTGATTTTTCTCTGATGAAACTTATCCATGTGAATCTGGAGTAATCATCAACAACTACATAAGCATACCTTTTTCTACCAAGACTCTCTACCTGCATTGGTCCCATCAAGTCCATGTGCAGCAGTTCAAGAACCTTGGATGTTGCAAGATGGCCAATTCTTGGATGTGACATCTTGGTTTGCTTGCCAATCTGACATTCACCACAGACCTTACCTTCATCAATAGTTAGCTTTGGAATTCCTCTCACAACTTCCTTAGATATGATCTTTTTCATCCGTCTAAGATGAAGATGTCCAAGTTTTTGATGCCATAGTTTGACTTCCTTTTCTTCTTTGGCCATAGAACTGACAGTGGAGTTACTTGAGATTTGAGGCTCCCACAAGTAGCAGTTATCTTTAGACCTAGTTCCCCTCATAACTTCCTTTTTATCTCTATTTGTGACAACACATTCTCCCTTTGTGAAGTTGACATTGAGTCCTTGGTCACAGAGCTGACTGATACTGATTAAGTTGGCAGTCAGTCCCTTCACCAGTAATACATTGTCTAGGTTAGGGACTCCAGGACAGTCTAGTTTCCCAACACCTTTGATTTCCCCTTTTGCTCCATCACCAAAGGTCACATACCTAGTGGAATGTGGTTTGATGTCCACCAATAGATTATTTATTCCAGTCATGTGCTTAGAGCAACCACTATCAAAATACCAGTCTTCTTTAGCTGACACTCTTAGAGAAGTATGAGCTATCAGACCAACCTCCTTTACCATCCATTGTTGCTTCTTGACAGGAGCATCTTGATGAGAGTTACTAGGAAATCCATGCAGACTGAAGCAAAATGGTTTTATGTGTCCAAATTTACCACAACAGTGACACCTCCACCTTTGGGACTTTCTTCTTGCCTGATTCATGTTTTTGTTCTTCTGATGTTATGACATCGATCGTGACATCCGGTTTGGTCTATGATTTTCAGCCTTTGGTTTCCTGAATTCCAAGGTGGGTTTCTGTTCACCAACAAATCCTAGTCCAGACATGTTTCCAGCTTTCTGACCACTCTGTAGGATTTTTTCTAGAGTGTCAGTCCCAGGGTTTAGTATCCTGACAGATTTTGTCATCTGATCAAGTTTGGAGTTTAAAATTTTGACCTCACTGTTGAGTGAGTCAATGGTTGCAAGATTCTCCTTCTTCTCAGTTTCCAACTTCTTGTTCATTTTCTTATGCTTTCCCCCTAGTTGACATACTTCAGCACTTCTGATGTATAACTGTTTATATGAGGCTGCAAGTTCATCAAAGGTCAGCTCATCTTCACTTGAGTCACCATCAGATATGCATACACTGTTCAAAACAGTAACATGTTTGGCTGATTCTTCTTCTGATCCACTATCAGAACCTCCATCAGACCAAGTGACTGCTAGGCCCTTTTTTTCTTCTTGAGATAGGTGGGACATTCAGCTCCAATGTGCCCATATCCTTCACATTCATAACACTGAGCTTCTTTGCCTTGGTTGGACTTTTCTTCAGACTTGGCCTTTTTGTTAGTCAATTGAGATGTGCATGACATTAATTCTGCCCTTCTTATCTACCCTTTTCATGAGTCTGTTGAATTGTCTTCCAAGCATAGCTACAGCTTCTGAGATATTCTTCTTGCTTCCATCGTTGTTTTCATCAGAGTTATCTGCAGTATTTGAGACAAGGGCTATGCTTTTGTTCTTCTTCTCAACCTAATCACACATTCCCATCTTAAATGTTTGGAGAGAACCAATGAGTTCATCCACTTTTATGTTGCATATATCCTGAGCTTTTTCAAAAGCAGTGACTTTCATGGAAAACCTCTTAGGAAAAGATATTATAATCTTCCTTACAAGCTTCTCTTAAGACATCTTCTCTCCTAAGGCACCTGAGGTGTTGGCAATTTCAAGAATATTCATGTAGAATTCATGAATATTCATATCCTCCTTCATTCTCAAATTTTCAAACTTGGTGGTCAGCATTTGTAATCTTGACATCTTGACTTTAAAGGTTCCCTCATGAGTTGTTTTGAGAGTATCCCAAACCTATTTAGCCAATTCACAGTGATGCACTAGTCTGAAAATGTTCTTGTTTATACCATTAAATAAGGCATTCAAAGCTTTAGAATTCCCAAGAGCCAAGGCCTCTTGTTCTTTAGTCCATTCTTCCTCAGGTATTAACACAGATAATCTATCCTTGTCAGTCTTCACTGGATGTTCCCATCCTGAGCTTGCAGCTCTCCTGCCTTGCTGTCTAAAGATCTCAAGAAGGCTATCATCCTAGGTTTCCAGTAGTCATAATTAGAGCCATCTAAAATTGGTGGTCTATTTGTGAATCCTATATCCTTATCCATAGTACCAGAATTTTTCTTCCCTAGATCTCACCCAGGAAATAACAGGCAGGGTGCCTGCTCTGATGCCAATTGAAATCCTAGGAACCCAACAATGGATGTTATCACGGATGTTATGACATCCACTGTAACACAGACTACTGAACTTAATATCAAACTCTAAATGCAAACAGTAAATAACACAAGTAATTTTTTACCCAGTTCAGTGCAAACCACACCTATATCTAGGGGCTACCAAGCCAGGGAGGAAATTCACTATTAGTAGAATTAATTCAGAGTCAAACAACTAGTTTGCACTTTTTACTTAAGACCTACCTAATGGCACTTCAGCCTAACACTAGACCAGAGTTACCAAGTCACCCCCCCTCAATCACAACAGTGATATAAACCAATTCAAAGTTACAAAAGAGAAATTGAAGACACACTTCAAACACACCTTGATCTTGCTTCACAACTTTGATCAAGTGACACACCACTCTTGCTTAAAAGCTTAGAGTGAAACACTGAACAAACAGTTCACACACACTAAACCAAAGCAATCATGCAGCAGACAATTGCTTGGCATATAAGTATCCTAAGACACAATACACACGTGAAGAACAACTGATACAATCAGACTTCTTCACTCATAAAACTACACACTTCAATCTCTACCTCATTAGGATTGATCTTCTGTTATTTATAGCAGCAAATTGTCTTTGGGCCTTCGTGCACAAGTTAGGTTTACCCAAGTAAACCCCTCTTCAAGAAGTTGTGCACGTCCAATTGAGTCAAGGGCATTCCAAGTTATCCTTAGAAATGCCTGATATGTCGCCTAAGATAACTAGGCTTCCTAAAATGTTTCCTGAAGTATAGCCTGAGCTAATAACAAAAACTAATACCTGCACACCCTAATGTCATACGCTTGATGTCATAACATTCAGTCATGACATCCAACTTAAATGACTCTTAGATATTTAAACTTACCCTGCTGAACCCTCATTATGTATCTCATAACATCAGTCATGACATTCATACATCCATCAATGTTTTACCATAAAATGCAGCCAATCAAAAGCATCTACACTTCCTTTTAGGTGTTATGCATTGATCCCATCGTGAATTTCTTGGAGAATGTCTAGGACCTTGTCTTCCTTAAAATATTTAAGGAAGGTAATAGAGAATCCTTGCTGGTAGAGCTTGCCTTCAACTAGGATGTAGGAGTATGCCATTCGCTTAATTACGTTGGCCTCTTTACTGTTTTCGGGCAGCTTCCCCATGGTGAGATAGTCATGCACCAGAGTCATCCAATAATTGTTGTCGCTGATGGCGTTAATGTCAAACTGTCCTGTTGGTTCCATGATGCTTGGACGAGGAAGTGTCTCTTGTATAACGGACTTGTTGCCATCTTTCCTCCTTGTGCTAGCTAACTTTGACAAGATGTTAGCCCGAGCATTTCTTTTGCATGGGATGTGCTGGACTTCCCATGCTTCAAACGTTGCTATCTTTTCCTGCACGAGCGTCAAGTATTCGACGAGATGGTCATTTTTGGCCTGGTACTCCCCCTGACCTGGGAGGCCACAAGCTGGGAGTCCGTGAAATTTTTTATTTCCTTTGCGCCCAGGTCCTCATCCAGTTGTAAGTCTGCAAGGAATGCTTCGTACTTGGCTTGATTGTTCGAGGTTGGGAAGGACAAGACCAACAATACTTCGATCAGGATCCCTTCTTCGTTCTCGAGGATAATGCCCACTCCGCTGCCCGTGGAACTGGACGCTCCGTCAACGAAAATTGTCCACCTGTGCGCCCCGCTGGAGAGGGATGTCGGGGGCGTCATTTTCGCCACAAAATCGGCTAGGACCTGTGCCTTAAGGGATTTCCTGCTTTCATAGTGAATATCAAATTTTGACAATTCTAGAGACCATTTGAGCATCCTACCGACCATATCTGGTCGGTCGAGCAGTTGCCTGACGGGTTGGTCTGTCCGAACTATTATCGTATGGGCCATAAAGTAATGCCTTAGTCTTCTCGCAACGTTGATGAGGGCCAGGGCGACCTTCTCGATCTGTTGGTATATGATTTTTGGCCCTTGCAGGGCTTTGCTTATGAAGTATATTAGCTTTTGCCCATCGAGGGTTTCCTGAATTAGGGCAGTGTTGATGGCTTCATTAGTGACGAAGAGATAAAGGTAAAGCGTTTCCCCACTGTCTGGTCGTGACATAATAGGTGGTTTAGACAAGGCTTGCTTGAGATGGCGCAGAGCCTGCTCGCATTCCTCTGTTTGTTCGAACGTTACCTCTTTCCGAAAGAGCTTGAAGAAAGGCAAGCCGTGTTGGACGAATTTGGCCACGAAGCGAGATAGCGAGGTGAGCATCCCGTTGAGAGACTGAATGGACTTCTTCGACTTAGGTGTGGGGAATTCAGAAAATGCTCGGCATTTGTTAGGGTTGGCCTCGATCCCCCTCTTAGTGAGGTAGAATCTGAAGAACTTTCCTGCCCGTACGCCAAAGGTGCATTATTCTGGGTTGAATCTCATTTTACACTCCCTAGCTTGGTCGAAGACCTTTTGCAAGTGGAGCGTATGATCGGATTCCTCTTAGGATTTCACAATCATGTCGTCTATATATACCTCGAGCATGTCTTTGATTTGTGATCGAAAGACTTTGTTCATCATTTGCTAGTACTTGGCCCCAATGTTTTTCAGATCGAAGGCCACTATGTTGTAGTAATAGTTGCCTGACGAGGTCATGAAAGCAGTGTTCCTCTTGTCCTTCTCCGACATGGGAATCTGGTTATATCCCGAGTATGCATCCATGCAGGATAGAATTTTGAAATCGGCAGAGTTATCTACTAACTTATTGATGCTAGGAAAAGGATAAGCGTCTTTCAGGCAAGCCTAGTTGAGATCAGTGTAATCATTGCACACTCTCCACTTTCCATTATGTCTTTTAGAAAATACAATGTTGGACAACCAGGTTGTATACTTGGCTTTCGAGATAAATTTGGCCTCTAAGAGGTCTTTTACAAGTTTATTTGCCGCTTCAGTCCTCTCGTCGGATTGCTTACGCCTGCGTTGTGCTACCGCCCGGACGAATGGGTCGATGGTGAGCTGATGGCAAGCGATTTCGGGGTCGAGACCAGGCATGTCTGCATTTCTCCAGGAAAAGAAGTCAACATTGTTCTTCAAGCAAGTCTTCAGTTGCTCCTTGTCATACCCCAAATTTGTCCTACCTGTATATCTTCATTTGTACATCTATTCACCAACCATTGTTCAGAAAATCAAAAAAAAGAAAAAGAGTATATGTTGCCTAATTCCAAGTTGTTGCGGGATTGAGTTGGATTTTCAGGGCAGTTTATGTTGGTTTCAACTTTATTTTTGGTAAGACAAGGTGTGATGAAAGGTTAAGGTGGGAATAATTGATTTGGAAGGTGTGTTTCGGGATCAAGATTATGGTATGCAAGTTCCAATCAAAGACTCCATGTTATTCCAAGCCATATGTGTGTATATGTGTTTATGGTGAATATTTTGGTCCAAACAGTTCAAGTTCGAGATTGAATTTAGTGGTGGATTTATCTTCGCAGGATTAATTCAGGGTTCAAATGATTGATTCAAAGATTAGTCCACATTTTGATTTGTTGGAAGTATTGATCCATTCCAAGCCGGAGCTGAGCTAAGTTCGATTATTATTTTTCAAGTTTAATCTGAAACTTTGATTTGGTAGTAATTCAGAAGGGATGGAATTTGACTGGTAAGTTTTGAATCATAATTGAAGTGCAAGATTTAAACTTATCAAGTGTGGATTTGCAAATTCAGTTCTTCCAAAAAGGGTGAGAAGATAATCAAAGTCGCCTTCGTAAAATGCACTACAGAAGTATTTATGTCACCGGTTCTTATATATATGGCAAAACTCATCATATAAATAGTCCATTTTACTAGAAAAATCCATACAATGAGACCTGAACTTGGAAAAAACAACATTTAGAATGAGTGCATTATTATCCAAAATATTGATACAAGTTGTCATCCAAGGTATTGATACAGGTTTTCTCCTACAACAAAGTGTTTTTACATAAGGCTCATCCAAAATTTAGCCATGAAAAGCAATAAACAGCTAGCATGCCGTCTTGTGAAAATCGCACCAGCTGCTACAACCAACTGCAGCATATAAAAAGGATCACTTTCATACCCAAAGTCGTACCATCAAACCATTCTGTCACTGATACCACAACTTGCTGTAAAAAAATGAAAGGGGAGCCCATTGCTTTTTGTTCTAAAACCCACCCCTTACTTTTGTGTTACAAAAAATATGGAAAGAAAAATATCGCAGAACATAGCCAGCAAGGTAGGACGCATATCCTACAAGTCTGTCTTCACTTTGCCCCCACCAAGACGGACTGAAACATTACAAAACCATGGCACTCATGGTGTGCAATAGGTAGCTGCTACCTCCATTTCAATTCGCCATACCATTCTTCAAGCGGCTCCGCGCGTGGTCTTCAAAGGGATTCACGGGATCACTTCCTGCACAAGCCATTACGCAGGATTAAGAAGTTATAGCCAAACGGTAATAACACATGAGTCACACAAGAAGACAAAAAGTAAAGTCATGTGCCACTTCCTGTAAAGAACGAAAGGCGCAAGTTATCGAGTAGCTCTTTCATACAGTTCCACCCAGCCACAATATACACCCAATAGTATTTCACCTACAAATAAAAAGCACAAATTTCAGAGTACCATCCACACAAAGTGGCCAAACCACCAGCACGCCGTACACCGGTACCTGCAGTAAAAAGCCCATATAAGCCAATGGTAGAGCATGCGTCCCAAGCCGCTTCCAAAGTTGTGCCGACGGTTGCGCATAATTCCATATTTTCCTGCCAAATACTTCATTTTCATAACAAAACCTTTCACAAATGTCTTCATAATTCTCAGCAACCGTACATTCCCATCCTGCAATATCCCATATCACACCTACAGGCCGTTACGCACCGCAGTAGCAACACCACTAAAAGCATGTACAATAAGCCACTGCAAACTTCATAAATTGTGCCTGCAAATCAAGAACAACGACAACCATCAGAAGCATAGCAGCAAAAAGAGGAAAAGAAGAAGCATAGGAAAAAGAGGAGGAAATGCACAGAACGTTACCTGAAGCCTGATTCTTGCGTCGCCTGCTGAAGATGCTTTGTTTAAGATTCATGATAGAATGGTTGTTGAGGATTTACACAGTGATCAGGAGGAAGAGGGCGGTCCTCAAGTTACTGCTAGGCTGTTAGTGTCGGCCGATCAGATAGGCTGTGTTCTTGGAAAGGGTGGGCAGATTGTTCAGACCATACGCAGTGAAACTGGGGCTCAGATTCGTATACTTAAAGATGAACATATACCTCTATGTGCCTTGCGCTATGATGAGCTTGTGCAGATTTCTGGGGATGCCGCATTTGTGAAAAAGGCTTTGCATCAAATTGCATATCGACTTCACCTAAACCCTTCTCGAACTCAGCATTTGCTTGCTTCTTCTGTTCCCGGCGCATATCAAAGTGGTGGTTCATTCTTGGGTCCAACTGCAGGACCTCCGATTGTGGGGATCGCTCCTCTTGCTGGTTTCTATGGGGGATATAAAGGTGACACTGGTGACTGGCCACGGTCTATGTACTCGGCACTTAGGGATGAAATGTCACCCATGGAATTTTCAATTTGATTGGTTTGTCCAACTGGAAACCTTGGGGGCGTAATAGGGAAAGGTGGTGGCATAATAAATCAAATAAGGCAGGAATCTGGAGCAACAATCAAAGTTGATAGTTCTGCCAAAAGAGACGAATGCTTAATAACCATTGCAACAAAAGAGTTCTTTGAAGAAAATTTCTCTCCAACAATAGAAGCAGCTGTGCATTTGCAACCTCGATGCAGTGAAAAATGAAAGAGATTCTGGAATAATCTCTTTCACTACCCGTCTGCTGGTATCATCATCAAGAATTGGCTGCCTTATTGGTAAAGGAGGATCTATTATAATTGAGATGAGGAGGCTTACAAAATCCAACATTCGCATACTGTCAAAGGAAAATCTTCCTAGAATTGCTTCCGATGACGATGAAATGGTGCAGATTTCAGGAAACCTTGATGTTGCCAAAGATGCTCTTGTTCACGTACTTACACGATTGAGAGCAAACCTTTTTGATAGAGAGGGTGCTGTCTCTGGATTCCTCCCAGTTCTACCATATATTCCTGCTCCAGCAGACTCCTCTGATGGTCTTGGCTATGACAGTAGAGATGGAAGAAGATATGGACGCGGGCATTCTTATTCAAGTGGCTATGGAGGATCAAGCGATTTAGGAGCTGGCGACACTTATGGAAGCTATGGTGTTTCACAGCTTGCTGGAAGCAGTGCTTATGGGGACTATGAAAGTTACTCTTTGGGACAGGATAGTACTGTTTGGTTGCCCAGTCAGAACAATGTTTCTAGGAGGAGAAACCCTGCTTACTAGAAGTTGGTGGGTCTCAACAGCCAAGAAGTAGTAGCCCTGCAAAACATGTGGGAACATGGGTCAATAGGATTCAATTACGAAGAAGGACTTGAGAACTTTAAGGAAAGAAGTGTGAAAATTCCAAGAACAAAGTTTGATATCTGATTTACCTCAAAAGGCATAGTGCTGAGGGCATTCAGACTTTTGCACTCATCCGGCTGGCGTTCCTAAGAGTTTCAGGGAATGGACTGTTACTCTGTATACAGCAAGGAGATGACGATTTAGCTGCTATTTTGAAAAAGAAGTGGTCACATACTCGCAAACCAATTAAGAAAGGGATGAATACTAGTGAAACTACCAAGAAGTTTGCAAAATGTTTACTCTTAAATTCGACTTGCTTCTTGTACTCGATTTTCCATAGCTACACCTACACCTGCACAAAAGTCATTATATCAGTGTAGAAAGATGAATTCCATATGAACCACAGCTACACCAAAGTCATTATCAAAAACAAACCAGGACAGAACCGATATCACTACAAATACATACATGGCATATGGCAGGCTTCATGCATTGGACTTCACGCGACAAACTCGTCATTTCTGCACTCACCACCAAAACAAAACCTGACATGTAAATTAAACTTGCAACTCACATAAACAAGGAGTATTGGTATCAGATAACAGACCTCAAACAATTTCACAAAAGGCAAAACCAACCTGTACGACAAATAAAACGACAGCACAAAATTGTCGATAGTTATCACTCTTCCTTTCCAATTGCAAGCCAAGATTTCACCATGTGAATTACTCCCAACTTGCATTTAAGCCATGGCATGAGTGCCGTTTCGACCTGTCACGTTTGTTCCAACTGTTGAATCGCGACGGTAAAACGAAGAACAACATTATATCATGCCAAGCTCCAAGCATCTGAGATAAGTAAAATGTGATGATAGCTGCGAGTATGTTGCTCACACCTTACCTGCTCCACAAATTATCCATCAGGCAGAGTAACAATAAAACTTGAACATTAATTACCACAGTAAAAAGCAGAAAGGGGGAGTTACCGCAATGAAAGTCAATTAAAAATATTTACCTCACTACAGACAAAATAAGAGATTGAGTAGGGATCTTTTCTGAGGACCCTTTCATCCCACACAGCACGTCAATCCTTCCACTTTTACCCTTCTCCATCTGGTATAAAGAGAAAGCAAAAATTGTCAAGAAAAAAAAAAGCTGAGGATGAGCCTCCAAACCCTAATCTCCAACTAGCCGCCACCTTCTCAAGACTTCTCCTCTTTCTCGTAACACCTCACCTTCATCTTTCAACAAAAAAACCATCTTCTTCCTAAAAAAAACACTTCAACCCCTTCCATCTGCAACTTACTTCAACCTTCCATAAACAACAGCTAAAACACCCTCTTCATCAATAAACTCACCAAATCCCAACCATCTACACTTTCTTCCTCTCCCAACAATACTCACAAACTGAACTTCAAGAGATTTTCCTCAACCAGAATGATACCCTCAAACAAATCTTTCCCCTTTTCTTCAACCTCAGCCCCTTTTTCTTAACTTACTTCCTTCTTTCAACAAACAATAAACCTTCAATCTCACCTTCCCTCATAAAAATCATAAACAATCATCATATTTTGAAACCTCCAAAGCTGCGATAACATTCCCAAACCCATCCGCCTCAACAACCAAATCTTCGCCAAAACCTCTTTAACTTACCCCAAAACTTCAAATAGCATCTGATCAAAAATCAAACCCATGGAGCCCATGTTTCAAATCGACCCAAAATAGACAGAGAGTGAGGATGAAGGGAGAGATTAAGCAAGCCATACCACAAACCTGAACAGAAATCAAATTCCAAATCGAGAGAAAACCAAAATCAGAAAGAAGGCGGGGTTTCCGTAAGAGGGCACGTAGAAGGCCGTCACGCTTTGTTGATGATGAGCTTCAACATGCTTTTGTCCTTTGAGTGATGTAGACTGGGATGTTTTTCGCATTTCATTTCTTTTCCCTTTAACTTGCTTTGAGCGGCGATGATGAGGATTCAATCCTTTGTGTTTTCGACTTAAGTGAGATAAGGTTGGATGGATTAGCTTTTCTGGTTTTGCTTCATCGTGAAAAGTTACTTCAACATTATTTCTCATTTATTCATTTGATTTTCGTTTTAATGGAAAAGAGATGAAGTTGTTCTGTTCCAATCTCTACGGTCACCATTTGTTGTGTGAACAGAATGCCATGTTCTTTGACTCTCCTTAAGTTTGTAGGGTGTATCGGGCTTTCTATGCTCATCCTGAACTAAGCCCACGATGCATACACCCCATGTTTTTGCTGCTCTCTGTTTTTTGAACTCACAAGGAATGATGGGTTCAGATTGCAGCCCATGGGATTCCCTAAGCACTGCTCAACTTGGGTCACACCCCCTTACTTTAATTTGTTTTATTTGATTTTATCATTATTTGAATATTTACTTCTAACTCTTTTTGTTAATCTTTTGATTAATAGGTTTTCTTAAAATCTCTTTTATTGCATTTTGGTTATTCTTTTTTATTCTATTTCATTTTTTCGGTCGATGACGATATCCCAAAGCGGTTTTTCTGTCAAATTATTGATGAAAAATAGCAAACCCGAGACCAACTTTTCATTTTTCGATTTTTATTGTTTTTATCAATTTTTACTCATTTTTATACCTTTTATCTCATTTTTGGTCAATGACGAATTTATAAATATTATCGGTCAAATTATTGATAGATGATGTTTTATTCGAGACTATTTCGTTTTATATTTCATTTTCCTATTTATTTCCATTTTTATTCATTTTCTGATCGATGATGTCTTAAGATTCGTAAGCGTCGCGTATCGGAGTTGATAACCTTCTCGATTTCAAATCTATGGGGAATGACCATTGGGGTCATTTTTCGTACTTTGGGATCGTGATAGGCTACCTTTGATTAATCGGCATTATGTTTGCGATTAAGACGAGATCCATTCTTTCGTGTCCCGATTCGATTCACTAACCATTAAATTTAATTCCCGTCAAATTATTATTGTGGATATTATTGTTATACTATCTTACTATATTATTGTCATATTATTTATTCATATTATTATTATCATATCATATTTGTTCATATTTATTCACCCATATTCGAAAACACATAATAAATTATCGAAACCGCTAAAAAACCAAATTGGTGGACTGTTGGATCTTTGGTCATTTGCAAGTATCTTAATTTTAAGTCGTGCCCGACTTTGCTCAAAGAGTAGTTTAGGACACAAATGCACACACACGACTTTCTCTTGGGCTACCTGACAATGAGACCCCTTTATTTCGTGCAATCCCGTGTAAATTACATGTATCCCTTCCCCATTCCGATGTATGTTTCGCATTTATTTGATTATTAGTTTATCTCCTAGGAGCACCCATAGGGACTAGAGCGGATTCAAACTATTTTCAAACTAATTCTCGATTCATCATCGAGCCACTTTCAAACAACCTGTAAGTCGAGTGCTCATACGCATTCGCCATCAACCTATTACAACTCGACCCTTGATGCGTAAGTCAAGCCGGTCTCTTTTTTTCAAACAATTTCATTTTCAACACGCTTTGCACGTGATAACGAGTCAAACCCTTGATCCAACGTCAAGCGGATTTTCGAAACAAATCATCAATCAATTAACAACTATTTAATTCTTTTCAAGGTGTAAGAAGTAGGTTCAAGTCTTTGATCTTACTTTCAGTTGTTTACATGCGAGTTGTCTTATTCGGGTGTGAACAATTGACGCCTCTAAATAACATTAACAACTCAACAACATTCAATTATCCTTCAACTACTCATCCTTCCAAACTCCATTTCAAATTTTAACAACTTTCTTTTCATGATGAAAAAGAGAGTGTACCAAGTCTTTGGTTCGCTCTCCCGATTATTTAGAGTTTGAAAAGTCTTTCTTAAGCTTCAAGTAATCGTCATCATTTCAAACTCATCCTTTCAAACACAACATCTCTTGCGATGAAAAAGAAAGTGTTCCAAGTCTTTGGTTCGCTTTCCCGATTACTTGGGGTTTGTGAAGTCTTTCTTAGGCTTCGAGTGATCGACATCATTTCAACCTTATCCTTTCAAACATATGATTCCTTCATGATGAAAAAGAGTGTCCCAAGTCTTTGGTTCACTCCCCCGATTACTTGGGTCCGAGAAGTCTTTCTTAAACTTCGAGTAATTGTCATCCGTACCCACTTCAAATCCAATTCAAACCCGTTTCTTTCGTGGTCGTTACCACGAACTACGACTGCTCTGATTCTTCATTCACTCTTGAATGTAAGATACGTAGGCACAAGATTGCGATGATCTTGGCGAGCGTAACCCCTCCATCTTCCATTTCCCCCATCCTTTCCCGTAGTCGAACTACGACGCTCTGATTTCTCATTCTCGTCCGAATGAGCATACGTAGGCACAAGGGCCCCAATCCTTGGCGAGCACCCTATCTTCTAACCATCCCCTTTCCCCTAGTGTTTTTATCCTTTTATTGTATCCTTTAGCATTTAGTAGCGAGAAGAGAAGAATTAAGTTTAGCTAACACCCATTAACTCGAATTAAGAGGTTCCCGTCGAGTACGACGGACGTGAGGGGTGCTAATACCTTCCCCTCGCGTAACCGACTCCCGAACCCAGGAATATGGTTGCGACGACCGTGTTCCTTCCGCGTTTATGAGGTTTTCTCGATATTTTCCTCTCCCGTATATTCGGGAAAAATAAAGTTCGGTGGCGACTCTGTCGAACCGCAATTTCTGCGCCTTTCGTGCGAGGGTCGTATGTTCGAAATGAATTTTTCGAGGTGCGACACTCCTTCACCTCATCTGGACGTCCTGCGCCGATCCTGACTCCTCGGTTGGGGTTGTCCCTGAAGGTGATCACTTCAAATTCCCCGTCTGGTGTTGGGCACATAACAGTTATAAAGGATGAGATTCCTGTTGAAACTGGAGTATCTTATTCACCTTCTTCTGAGATCCGGTCGTCGAGGTCGATGGCATGAACCTGGTGCACTGACTTCTTTCCAGACTGGCATTCTTTGTTGGGAAGATCTTCGTATCTTGCCCGTTTGACGACCTGCGGTGCTACACTGATTGAACTCTGCCCCTTGGTAGTCGCCTCGAAGCATCATCTTGCAACCTCGATGTCTCTGCGCAAAGTGGCGACATGCCCCTTTTCGATATAGTACTCCATCTTAAGATGAACTGTGGATGGAACAATGATTAGCTTGGCAAGTGTCAGCCTCTCTAGGATGCATTGGTATAGCGAAGGGCAGTCTATGACTAAGAACTGAGTCTTAATTGTTTTGGCAGCATCTTCCTCCCCGAACGTAACTTGGAGCTCTACGTATCCCCAAGGCCTAGCAGTAGCCCTGTTAAATCCTTGCAAATCAGGACCTACAAAAGGGGTCAGGTTCTTCTAGTCAAGTTTGAGGGTGCGGAATAGGCTGGTGTACATGATGTCTATCGAGCTGCCCTGATCGACAAGGATTCGACAAACATCCATGTTTGTTAACCTGGGTCTGATGAGAAGAGGAATGTAAGCATTAGGGGAGCCTCCGAGGAGCTCTTCACGGTAGAAAGTGATTTGCTGAGATCGTTCTCGGAACTTTTTGAGCATTGATAAATGATATAGGCTACAGTCGATCAGTTGGTCAAATTTTCTCTTTACTAATCCTACTATAAGTTTGTTGTATCTGCCGCAAGAGATAATCATTATGTCGAGGAAGGCATCCCGGGGGCTATACGTTGAAAAATATGCAGGCTCCTCGAGACCGCTGGGGATGAAAAAGTCCTCTGGCTGGGACACAGACATGGCAACCAGCGGGGAAGGGCTAGAAGTCAAAGCTCTGGTATCTGCTTTCTTAGACTCCAACATTTCTCCTCGGTGGGCTTCTCCTCTCTTTGTATATTGCTTTAGGCGACCCTATTTGATGAGGATTTCGATGGCGTCTTCCAGGTGGACGCAACCTTTTGTTATATGGTCATGGTTGTGGTGGAAGCGACAATATTTGCTTCAGTCGGTGTTGCTCTTCGAAGCTGTTGGCTTGGGGAATCACACGCCTCCTTGCTTGAATTCGGAGTTGATACATTCAGACAGGATACGCTCGCGGAGAGCGGTTAGCAGGGTGTATTCGGTGAATCGACCTATAGGCCCTTTGTGATCACGGGGACAGTTGTCTCGTCGCCTATCTTTGTCCCGCCTAGAGGTTTCTGCTTCGTCTTTCTTCGACGCTCTGGAACTCTCTTGGTCCCTCGAGTCTCTAGATTTATACGTGGCTTCCTTTTCTTCGTATTGAATATAGGATTGTGTCCTATGAAGAAGTTCAACTAGAGAACAAGGAGGGTTAATTCCTACCGCCTTGTGGAAGTTGCTTTTCAGCCTCAGTCCCTTTTCTAGCAGATATTTTTTCATGTGGTCAGCTGTGCGGATTTCGACCGCTTCCTTAGTGAATCTGTCGATGTAATCACAAAGAGGTTCGTCCTTGCTCTGGATGATATCCTCAAGTATGGCTTCATATTTTGGATGACGCCTAGAGGCAGTAAAGTGCCAGAAAAACTGCTTCTTCAAACTCCTCCAAGACGTGATTGAGCCCCGAGGAAGGCTCTTATACCAAGCCATAGCCCCCTTCTAGAAATTCTAGTGCTTTTGGGTGCTAGGAGTGCCTGGACCTCCAGGGAGGGGTACGATCGTGTCTTCTGGTGATCTCGTGCTCATGCTTCTCCAGTTTGGATCGTTCTTTGACTGGGGAGATGCTTCTGGATTCGTCTCGGTGACGCTTTTGAAGAGGGGAATGAGATCGACGAGATAGGATGATGGATCCTCACAGGGGAGGTCGCTCTCCGATGGTGTTCTCCAGCATGTGGATTTTTTCCCCTTGTTAGAATAACATAGTTAGATTTGTTGAGAGGGCGATGAGGGCCGCAGTGCAGGGGTCAGCATCTTGTGGGAGGATGATAGGCTCGTATACATGATCGAAACTCTGAACACGAGGCTTCACGTTGTCAGGAGATGCCGGTTTTCCATTCCTATGATTAGTTTCTCCGGTGGCAGCTCAGAAAATGGGGGTTTTGCCACAACCCAAAATGGCAACGATGGGATCTTGATGGACGTCATTATGGTGAGAGTCCATGACGATGAAGGTCCAGAGATATAGTTTTGGTCTTTTGTTCAAGAAGATTGGGGAATTTTGGTTCAAAAAGACGGGGGAGCTGGTGTTCCCACAGACGATGCCACTGATCTGGAGTGATTATAATGGATCGTCTTGGCCTTCAATGTAGGGCATCAACACTGGTTGTAGGAGAGGATGGAGTGTACCTGTAAGGTACTCCGATGGCAAAGTAAGTTTTTGGGCTAGAGGGAAAGCAAGTACAAGTGTTTAGGTATGAGTGAGAATGATTAGGATACTTGACCCTCTCAAGAGAGAGGGTATTTATGAGATTCCCTCCAGCGCGGGGCCAAGGTCTCTCATGTGGCCGGAATATATGGTCGACCAATGGGAGACTGCTAGGTGGAAGATCTAGCGTGTGATCTTTGACCTGGTCCAAATGTCTCCATGCATTTCGGAGTGGCAGTTGGTCATGTGAACTGTCAAGCGCGTGAGGGGGATGTCCCTAACGGCTATATGCTCCAACGACTATATTGTGTCCAACGGCTATATTGTGCCCAACGACTATATTATGCACAACCTTCTCATTGGACCTGACCTTAAGCTAAATTGGATTGGGCCTTGCCCAACTGAGGGGCATGTGCCTGTCCAGTCCAGAACTATATATATATATATATATATATATATATATATATATATATATATATATATATATATATATATATATATATATATATATATATATATATATATATATATATATATATATATATATATATATATATATATATATATATATATATATATATATATATATATATATATATATATATATATATATATATATATATATATATATATATATATATATATATATATATATATATATATTGCATAATTTTTTTCATAAAAATAATAATTAATATGTTAGAAAATAAAAATTTATCGGTGAATCATTTTTTTTGTTTCATTGTATAATGTATTATTTCACTACCTAAGTACTCAACCTTAAAAAAATTGCATCTGTTACATACAATGTACACATCATCTCCTCTTCTTCTTTTCTCTATTCTTTTTGCCTTTTCATTCCTCATCTTCTTTGTTCTCATCATCATCATCATGCCAACAACCATTCTCTTTTGTTCATTGTGCTTATACTAATTACTCTTCAACTTTGATATACTTTAATTAGTAACATGTTTTTCATTCAATTAGTAAATTAGTGGTTATGTTTTCGTAATTGCGAGTGTTTTTGCATTTTTTTTATTATTGATACAAGATGTATTTTTATTTTAATAAAAGGAAAGATGCAAAATAGATCTTTTTTTAAAAAGGAAAAAGGAAAAGAAATACTAGTGTCATAGTTTTGGTTGAAAAGTATAAAAAAAATTTAAGACTCGAACTCCGTGGATCTCTTATTCTCCGTGGGGATTTGTGGGGATGGGGATGGGAAATAATATTTCCCCGTGTCGGGGAACGGGAATAGACATGGAAAAATATTGGAGGCATGGCGGAGAGTGGGGAAACATCATCCGCACATTCCCTGCCTTGTTGACATCTATATTTGGGTATCCTCACTCTACTACCATCCATGTAGTGAAATTAAATTTTTAACAAATAATTATTTTTTCCAAAATCAAACTACACTACAAGTAATAAAATAAAACAACCTCAAAAAATTTCATACATAAATTTCAAATATTTTAAATAATAAATAGAAATCAAAATATCAAAATATTGATCACATATTTAATATTCTAAATTATTAAAACTAAATAATAAAGTACATGATGAAATAAATAAGGCATGTTCGTGGTGGATACTAGTGTCCCCATTCAAAGTGGGTTTTCTCCGTCAAACTTGAGGAAGGTTCGGGTGAGTCCTCACGAGTACGTGTTGTAACACCCCGATTCTGATTTCTCATTTTTGTCGAGTCTTTTATTTTATTTGGGTGATTATTATTTTATTTATGGAATTGGTGTGTTAATATGTTATGTTTGCATATTGTGTTATTTTATCGTTTTTGAGAGTTTTTGGGAAAAGTTTTTGGGAAAATTAGGTTGGAGGGTATTTTAAATATTTCTTAATTAATGTTGAGTTAGATATTTTGTGAGAAATGAATTATTAGATATTTTGAGAGAAAAAGTAATAGAAAAGAATTAAAATAGAAAGATATGAGAGAGAGAGAGAGAGAAGAGAGAGAGAGAGAGAGAGAGAGAGAGAGAGAGAGAGAGAGAGAGAGAGAGAGAGAGAGAGGAGAGAAAAGAGAAAGAAAGAAGAAAAAGGAGAGAAAGAAAGAGGAAAAAGAGAAAAGGGAAGAAAAAGAGGAAAAGCTTGGAAATCTTCAAAACAACTTCTAGGAATCGATTTAAACGGGTAAGGGTGTGAAATCTTATTATCTCATCAATGTATATCATTATGTATATGTTGTTTGGATTGTTTTGGTTGTTTTTCTACATATTTCCATTTTAGGTCGAATTAGTTAAATCGATAGAAATCGATGTTTTCACGGTTAGAATTTGAAATAAATTGCGTAGTTTAGTCGAGGAATGTTAGGCCGAGACTATTGAAACTTGTTTGATTGAATTCAGGTGATTTCATGACTTTTTGACATTTCTGGATAATTGAGGGTTTGAGTAGCGAAGTATTCGCTAGGCGAATCACTGGCGAGTGAGGTAGCGAAGTGTTCGCTAGGCGAGCACACAGTGAGCTGCCAGCGAACACTCCCAGACTTGGACAAAATCAAAAAGATCAAAACTAGATGGAGCGAGTGGAGCAGCGAAGGACTCGCTAGGTGAACCATTCTGCTCGCCTAGCAAGCATGACAACACAACATTCTTTTTTTATTCCCATCCAATATCGATTCTTCGACTCGGATGTTGACCAACCTTCTCCCGAAACGTGTAACTTGGGTGCTGTTATATGATATGTTGTGGGTAGCCGTATGGCGTGAATCCTAGATTGTGGAATCTATTGTGAATTATGGCCTTTTGGCAAATAAATGCATTGTTTAAATTAAACGTAAATGCATGATAATTGTGATAGAGTTCGTTGTCGTTTAGGTGGTAAAGCGATGCTCGTTGCCGTTTGGCGTAATTGATGTGAATGTATATAGATTGTATGTGATAGTATGAGATGAATGCATGAATATATTGTAAATATATATGCATTTCAAGAGTGTCTTGAGTCATTTTGTATGTGAAGCATAATGATGTACATTCTTGTGTTGTGTGATTCTAATGAGAATCCGTTGTAACGTCATATGCCTATGTGAGGTGTGAGCGATGATTAAAAATGATTGTATGCCTATGTGAGATGTGAGCAATCGAATTGTGTGCCTATGTAAGGTGTGAGCAATCCATAAACATTGTGTGCCTATGTGAGGTGTGAGCAATGGGTGAACATCGTAGGCCCGACGGGGAGTTACATTGGTAACGAGTGATGGTTCCAATAAGTTCCTGAGTGAACTTGAGATGATTGAGTTGGTACCGCATTGCATTTGCATAGATTCGTGAGTCGGTCTCTATGATTTTTATAATTGTGTATTGGTGAATAAACATAAATGTGTATGTTTATGTGGAATAATAAGAATTGTGAAAGTATGCATGATGAATATACCTGGTTATATATACATATATATAGATATATACATATATATATATATATATATATATATATATATATATATATATATATATATATATATATATATATATATATATATATATATATATATATATATATATATATATATATATATATATATATATACACACACACACACACACACACACACACACACACACACACACACACACACATATATATATATATATATATATATATATATATATATATATATATATATATATATATATATATATATATATATATATATATATATATATATATATATATATATATTCTCACCCTTCTGCTGTTTTATGGTGCTCTATGAGGCATTGTAGAGTAGGTATGCTGGAGGTCTTTTTGTGAAGCGTGTCTTCATTCTTTTGGCCGGTCGGCTCTGATATGTAGCACCGGATAGCTAGGATGTACATGATTCTTTTGTGATACATTTGTATATGTATCTTGTTGATGAATGTTTATGTAAACATGACTTATATTGTTGAATCATACTGGATGATATATATATATATATATATATATATATATATATATATATATATATATATATATATATATATATATATATATATATATATATATATATATATATATACACGTTTGATGTTATTCAATGTTTAGATTTTCCGCTTTTATTCTAAATATTGAGATGTGAGTGTAAGGACTAAGTTCCTCTGTTGCAAAGTTACCCCACTGTTGCATATCAATTGTTGAGCAGGTGTTGAATGTTTTAATTTCTTGCGTAATGTGACGCGCCTCTTTTATACTATGTTTATAATTACACTCTGACGAAATTTTTAATATGTGACTAATTG
Organism: Lathyrus sativus; assembly: GCA_963859935.3. Taxonomy (NCBI): domain Eukaryota; kingdom Viridiplantae; phylum Streptophyta; class Magnoliopsida; order Fabales; family Fabaceae; genus Lathyrus; species Lathyrus sativus. The sequence goes on along the minus strand of OZ012741.1, from coordinate 582,043,570 downwards.
TTTATGTGATTATTTAGGGGTATAGAAAAGGGGGTGTTACACGTGTTATGTTGCCATGCCTAGTAGGCATTGGTTTTATTTTTTATTTTTATGTTTTTGCTTTTTAAACAAAGTTTTTGACATTTTAATATAACAGTAAGACCATATTAACATATTTTATCAAAAGTATATGTAAAGTCACAATTAACCCGATAAAATAAATACATATAATGAATAATATACTATAATATGAATACAAAATAAATTATGTTGACTTCCCTGCTTTTGCCTAGTGCCTTATACATACCACATATGTTGTTTTCCATGCTTTTGCACCTTCACTACAGTTCTGTCTCTAGCGGTCAAAGATAGGAGGCAATGAATAGTTGGGTTTCAACTTCACCTGAATCCAATGATTATTATTAACAAAACCAACAGTAATAAGCTTATGTCTACTCGCAGTCATAGATAGAGATACCACTAATGGGAAGAGAGTGATGTTAATGTTCTTAGATAATTATACTAATAATACATTGTATATAGACGTAATAGGGTAATTCATATCATGAATCATCATCCACTTCTCACGGTTATAAACACCCAAACTAGCTACTTGTAACAAACTCATAACTTTAGAGACGTATGTCATAGAACACCTTTGAATACAAATGATGTTTTTGATAAACTTCGATATTTAACTGCGTCTGAACCAAAGACTATGACTCGTCACCTACATCCAAGTAAAGTTGCAATATCACGGAAACCACAATTTCCATCAGGCTCCTTATCAATAATATCTTCAATGTAGTAATGTAAGAAAATAAGAAACTCGAACAAGTAAAGATGTCTTAAAGACTTGTTAGACGATTGACTTGTAGTTGGTTTTGTACATGATCTCTTCGTGGACTGATTATCAAGCGAGGCCTTAACATATTCCCACTATGAAGTATCACAATGCACATCACTGTCTTGACCCTTTTTACTCTTCTCATTCCCTCTTTTGGCTTATACGTCACTGGTGGTGGACATGTGGAAGTGTGTTGATGGATGTTTTAGTTCACAAACTTTTTTCTTCATTGCTTTCTAGCTAGCTATATCTAATGCACTAGAGTATATCTTCAATTCTTCACACTCTTCTTCTAAATCTAATTGTGTATCATTATCATCTTGAGTGGCTTCATGCTCTTCGATGTGTAATTTTTTCTAAAACACATGAATGGATTATAACAAAACAATGTCACCTTGTATTTGAATACCTGGAAGTTCACACACACAAGGTAACCCGTGTGTTGTTCTAATGAAACAACCATGTGCATCTTTGTTAAAACCAAGGAATTGTACAATTTCCAACTCATTTATAACGTGTTGTATACATTATTTTGAAACTAAGTTGTGCAATTTGGAGTAAAATGGTGTGTTATGTCGATGCTCAATGATGGAAATACTTTTTTGAAATGATACTCTAATTCAAACCTAATTTCAACTTCAACATGGTGTTCACAACGTCCCAACTTCTGAACAAATCTCCCAACTAGTAGCCAATATGTTTTTGAGCCTCCAATAAGCAAACTCAACCCTAAAAAACATAAATAGAAAAGGAAGTTATATGTTTATGTTATTATTGTGATAAAATCAAAGTCACAATGATGTACATGTTCATTATCGGTTCCCTAAATGAGTGACTCTATTAGTCCATGCAACAACAAATGTTTCCTTATAGGTGTCAACACTATTTGGTGCACATACAAAACAATTAAAGGAATATCGGTACATGTTACCTCAAAATGCTTCAAGTTTTCCACAAGCTCAAACTCCCTATTTGATACATGACTTTGTTTCATAGATCCATCACATGTTTTTGCCTATTAGATTTGACATACTCCTTATGTAACATCCTGATATTTTTACATACAAATATTTATCCTTTTTAGTAAGTTTTATTATCTATTCAATGATTTATCTTATGTATAAAGTGATATTTTAATTATTTATACATATCATTATACTTTAATTGTTTATTTTATGAATAATTATTTTAATAAATTAGTAATATTTCGATTAACCTTAATTATTTGTGTAGTCACTGTGTTATGGTAATTTTACATTTAAATTTATTGAATGTAATAATTATCATTTAGTGTCAATATTATATTTATTATTTTATCATTTTAATAAATTTATACATATGATAATATTTTAAATATAATTGAATAAAATAGATAAGTTAATTGGTATATAATTTAATTGAAATATGTGTTAGAAATAAAAACATGGGAGTTACAAAATAAATAAATAAATAAATATGACTCAATTAACTAACAAATAAATAAATAAAAGAGAAAACTAAAAAAAATAAAAATCTAAGTAAATAGAGCTACAATAATATACGAGAAAAAAACTAGAGAAAATCGGTAGAGGGAAGAATCTTACCGTGGTTAAAGAAGGAAGAAAATCTCATTTTGGTATTAAATTAGCTATGCAACAAAAGTTTCTCTACTTCGTCCCAAATTTCAGTATGTAATTTCTATCAATTAATTAGTTTATTTTCTATATTTATTTCATCTTTTGGCATTCTATTAATTCGTTTAAAACATTGTTTTCTCAGTTCGATTAATGTCGTAGTTTTGTTCATATCTTCATCATCGTGACTCTGATTTGTCTGAAATGATCGGGTGAATGTAAGCGATATTTTCATCAAGTTCGTATTCTGTTTTAGGGTAATTTTCTTTTACCTAATTTCTAAATTGATATTTTTAATGTATTTTAATATCATAATTTTAAATATTTATTCATAAATGATCTAAAACGAAATGATCGGAGGATGAAGAGTCAAGAGAGCAAAAATTATGCACGTGGACTCAAATCAATATGTGGAAGCATGATAAAGATATGACCTTGCTTGTAGTGACCTTAGAAAGGCGGTTGGGAAGAAAAATGTTTAAGTTAAGGGCATTCTCCCATACTGATTATACAGAAACTAATAGTTAGGTATTATAGAATAAAATAATATAATGCATAATTGTTCAAAAAAGAAAAGAAAATTCAATTATAGTGTTATTCCATAAATTTTAATTCTTGATCAAATTATGAATAATAGTATGATATATTGTGTTTTTGGGTATGATTATGTAATGTGGATGAAATGTTGTTCTGTTTGTAATTGTTATTATTATTATGTGTGGTCGCAACATGAATCAGATGAATTACATTGATGTGACGTGGATGAAACTTTGTATTTATGATTTGGTATTATTATGTGTAGTCGCGATGTGAATCATATGAGTTGTGTTGATTAAAAGTCTATTAAAAAGATTGAAATCAATTATATTTGAATGAATGATTTTTGTGAAATGAATTTTAAAATGACGTGATTTGATGAGAGTTATGGAAGGTATGCATATTTCATAGTGTCACAATGAGAATCGGAGGCCAAATCTATTGATTAACTTGACTAGCACAGATAAGATATCACCACCAAACTTTTATTTTTTCAAGGGAAGGGAGAAAAGATCGAACAAAACCCATAATAAACATGCAGAGCAAAAAGCAAGGCTAAAAGCTAAGTAAAAATGAGATTAAAGGTACGAGGATTGGTTATACTAAGGGAATGTACTAACACCTTAAGTATTTGTAGTACTCTATAGGAACCTCTTGAAATATTTGTGTTTTGACTAAAGATATTTGCTAAAGATCAGGATAATGAGGAAAGCAACAAACATGGGTAAGACAAAGCTACAAACATACAATGGACATGCACAATGATAACAAGTCAACATACACTCCCTTTCCCTTGGATTAGGTCACAAGTGCAAGCATCAAACGAAAGCAACAGATACATCAAATGAAATCCATAGACATAACAAATGGAATCAACAAAGTACATGGCAAGACATCATGCTAAAATCAACAAATAGAATTAAAAAAGCACATGGCAAAGCATCATGTTATCAACAAAGTACACGACAAAACATCATGTATGATAAAACAACTAGAATCAACAAAGTACATATGACAAAGCATCATGATATCAACAAAGTACATGACAAAACATCATGGTTCGATAAAACAATAAACGAAATCAACAAATTACACATGGCAAAGCATCATGTAATCATCAAAATCCAGATTCGTCAAAGAAAAACATCAAGAATTAATCAAGAAAAATAAGCCCAAAACATGAAAGCAAACAAGTCGCAAAATAGAATCAGGCAACAAGAGAACTATTAATCAAGTTAAATATAAATATTTAATAAGATTAATTAATAATTTAATTAATCAATATTAAATAAAAATATTTAAAGTGATTAATAATTAATAACATATTTTACATTTTTAATATCATACAAATTAATAATTAAAACAAAATACTTAAAATCTAAATTTGGTTTTTTTCAAAAGAATTAAAAATATTAATATCAAACAATATTAGGAAAATCACATGGATCCTTGTTGCACCCCAAAATTTGACCAACTTATTTCACCTGATTCTATGTTTCATAGCTTTAGCATTTGCATATTAGATCATGTACATAATTCATTCATCTGCATAGCATAGCATGGGCAAGCCATCCAACAAGGGATCAAATGCCATTCTTATTTCAAAAAGCATGTCAAGAGGTTCTTATTCAAGCCCAAGTCTATTCAAGTCACTAAGAAAGAAATTGAAGCTTTGAGAAGTTAAAAGGTCAAACAGTGGATTTCTTTCCTATCTTGAGGGTATTTGAAGATCATCAGAGAAGTTATGGGTTATGAATTGAGGGCATGGAATACCTAGAGAGTCATTTTGAGAGTTAGACAAGTCATTGATGTGATTACAAGAGCTACAGTTGAAGACAGTCAACTAGGGTGTCATCTGGGTCAACACTGGGTCAACCCTAGGTCAAATGCTTGATTGAAGGGCATCAAGGCCTATTTGGAGGATATGGGATTCATCATTTGATATGTGGATATGGATGTGGTGTTGTGCCAAGGAGAAATCAAAAGAAATCAAGAAGAAGAGAAGTTTCTGAATTAGAGTTTCTGTGTAAAATCCCCTGGTTTAGGTCAAACTTCCAAGCAAAGTAATTCAAAATGCAAGTCTCAAATGGATCCTTGGACAATATGAAACTTGTAGAGTATCTCAAAACCTTTAATTTGAGTGGTGGAAGGCATCAAGGAGATTTATAGAACTCAAGTTATGGTTCTTGCAAGTTACAGGTCCTCAGAGGCATCTGAATTTTGTCTGTGAAAGTTACTTGACTTCTAAGCAACTTTTTACCCCATAAGGAGTTTTCAAATGGATTTTTGGAAAACATGAAAGTTGTTCCCCATGATCTTAGCTTTCTAGAAAGGTATGGTATGCCTCAATCTGATTTGTGGAGCTCTACTTATGATCTTGACAAGCCAAGGGCATTTTGGTCATTTGGAGGTTATAAGTCATTTCAAGCATAAGGCCATATCTCCTACTTCCAAGCTTCAAATGGAAAAATATTCAACATCAAAGTTGCTTAGAATGATGTTTTAAGGCTAGTAGGGAGGTCATGAAATGTTGGAAAGACTCATATCAAAAAGTGATAAAAATGGCCTAAAAATGAGGCATAAGTTAATTCAAGTGAAGTTGAAAATCATAAATCTCAAGCTACAAGTCCAAACCATGTCATGCAATAGGTCATTTTGACTCCAAATGACATTCTAAGAACAATGGTTCAGCCACAATTTTGATTTGAGGCTTGCATCATAGGGTTGCTTTGGAAAAGTCTTGCTTGCATAATGAGATACCAAACCAAAACAAGGAAAAACTTAATAAACAAGGAAGATATGCATTGTAACTAATCCAAAATATCATGTGGGGACAAATTCAAGTTGGTTACAAGGATTATGAGGCATTTGGCATGAGATATCATATAAGGAGAAATGAAAATGCAAATTACCATATCATGAAATCTTCAAGTTCTTACTAGATGATTCTAGGAGGTTCTAGACTTTTCTAAACCTCTCTATATATTGAATGCAGCTTGCATTGGTGAAGGGTTGGTGTTGATTGTGGTAGAGAAGAGAGATTGAAATCCATTTTCCTCGTTTGCAAATCATATTCCAACTTCACATTCTTCTTCATTGCTATTCCATTTTTCTTCACAAATCATCTCCATAAACATTTCTGAGTGTGTTCATGCTGAGTTGAGGCTACATTGATGGAGAATTGAAGGAGTTCCAATTGAATTTGCAAAGAAGCCATTGCCATTGGATCTTGAAGTACAAGCAATTCCAGCCATTCCTTTTGCAAACAAAAGAAGATTCAGCCTCCAAGGAGTATTCTTGAAGAGTTACAAGGCCTGCATTGAAGAGTTTCATCACCTACCATATCCAAGAACCAGGTTTGCAATTTCTGTCCTACACCCTATTCTAGGCATGGCTAGGGTTAATTATTAGTGTAGATCTGTTAGAGACAATTAGGTGGTCATTTTTGATGAGTTTGAGACCAATTGGAGAAGTTTCATTAGTGGACACGAATTCTTGATGGAGTTAGAACTAGTGATTTAGTGAGCTTCAATGCTAGTTTAATGGCTGATTTTAACCAGTGCAACATGAGGATCATTTTTATGTAAAGAATGTTGAGTTTGGTTGAAGTGGAAAATTGATCATATTTTGAGATCCATGGAGGTGCGCATTCGGTTTGCACGATAGAGAGGGTTTCAATGTATGTCAATGGTATGGTTGTGTTCAGCGTGGAAAATAGAGTAAGTTTGGTGTTTACATCGTGTTGATTGATCAAGAGATGAGGGAGAACGAGCAGCTAGAAGTTCTATGCATGGATCTGTTTTCATGGGTTTTTTTTCTGAAAACCCTAGCGCGAGGTTGATGACGAAGTTATAGCCGTTGGATTGCGCGTTTGAATGTTGACTGGGAAAGGGATCTAACGGATGAGATTCAAAACAAATTGAGAGGGAAGCCAGCGCCATGGAACGCATCGTTTCATTAAAACACGCTTCCTGGGCTTAAGTGAACATTCTATTTCCACCCCCTCTCAGGCCCAAATCCAAGTTTGAACTGTTTTTCTTTCATTTCTGCACCGCTAGTTATTTTATTTTCTTCATATTTTCAATTTGTTTTCTGAATCATCATTGGGCCCAGGCGCGCTTGTTATGCGCACCCCCCAGTCTGGGCCCAGCAACAGAATGAACTAGATATTATTTCTGTTTGCACCCCAGCCATTCATTATGCATTTTATTTTTCACCATTTTTCTCATACTTTAAAAAATCATAATAAAATGAAAAATAAATATTTTCTCATGGGAGTTTTTTCTCCCTTTTCACATTTTTGTCAAGAAAAATATAAAATCATAAAATTGCCATTTTATTTCATTTTTATATTTGTTTGCATATTTTCTTCTTTAATTGCTTTTTAATTCTTTTTAGTTGATACCTTAATTTGTAGATTTTAGTTTAGGTAGCTCCCTTTAGATTTTTAGGTCAATCTTTTTAGGGTAGTTAGATATATGTTTTAGGTTCCCCCTGGATTAATGCCATATTTTTGTGATGACTTTTAGGATAGTTTTGATTAGGTAATTCTAGGTAGTGTAAAATTAGGTTAAAACTTCAACTTAGGTGCATTAAAACAATTTCTTTTGGGTTTTTTAGGACAAGTTATGCTATGGGGAATATATGGGTATTAAGGGTAGATTTAGTAGATCCCCTAGAAATAATATTAGAATTTTCCCTACTATATTAATATTTTTAGTATATTTTGCAATTGTATGCTTGGTTGGTGTGCCCTTTTGGGGTTTATTTTGTTTGTATGGGCTTATTGGGCTTGTTTGGGGATGTGGGTTAGCTTTGAGGAGCATGATGATGAAGCATAATGAAGACAAAGAGTTGAAGATCAAGTTCAAAGTTGATGAAGATGCTAGGCTTGCTTGAAGACTGATTGAAGATCATAGGACCTAGGAGCTAGGTAGAGCTTTAGAATAGAAAATTTCTTCACAAATATGGATGACTTCTGTTGCCTCCATTCTTCTATATGATTCAAAGTATCTCTTTGATACTCACCTCCTTTCTTTGGAAGAATTAGTGACAGTATCTAGGAGATAGAACTTTTGAGAGAAACAGTCTGTATGTTGTTAACAGTCTGTATGCCACCTTTGGTGGTTAACTGACTGTTTAGCATCCCACATCATCTTGTGAATTATTACTCATCTAGGAGAGCTTGCTTTGAAGAATCCTTTGAAGATTGAAGAAGATGAAGTCCCTTGCCTTGAAGACTGATAGAAGAAGGAGCTTATGCTGTCAGGTTTTGCTGTTTAGAGCTGCTGGTGCTGTTTAGAGCTGATGATGTATTGTTTGAGTTTCTTGATTGTATTGTTTGTTAATTGTCCCCTTGAGATTGAGGTGAAGCTGTTTCACTTCGCTCATTGTTTTCTAGGTTCGAGGTTGAGTGGGACTCCCTTTCCTCGCTTGTATTGCTGCATTCATGCATTTTACTGCTTTACTGTATATATGCTGTTGTTTTTCCGTTTATTCCTTAGGATCTCTGTTTCTCTCTGCGCAAGAGAGAAATATGACAGACATTAGGCTTTCATCCATGCATGACAACATTAGGTTAGATTTGGATTCCCTTTTCAACCATAGGTTTTAGAGTTGCAGTTTCTCTTCTATCTCAAAACAACCAGAAAAATACAATAAAAGGATAAACATCAATAAAAAACAGTTCTTGCGTAAAAGACTGTGAACCAATCAAAGAGTCATTTTTGTCCGCTTGGACCCCTAATCAGGAGGAAACCTTTTTCAGAAGGATAAAAAAAAACAATCAAGACAGACTTGTGTCGTACGTGGCCCGAACTACGTTTGCTCTGATCTTTCATGTTGTATGAAAGTACGTAGGCATAGGATGCGATATCCTAGCGAGCAACTTTCCCCTCCTTTCCCGTAGGTAGGCGAACTACGTTGACTCTGATTTCTCGTTCCAGACGGGAATACGTAGGCATAAAGTGCGATACTTTGCCGAGTCATTTTATTTTCTTTTAACCCCAGACCTGTAGAATAGATAGAATAACAATCCGTACTAGAAAACAAGCGTGGATCCCGTCGAGTACGACGGACGTGAGGGGTGCTAATACCTTCCCCTTGCGTAACCGACTCCCGAATCCAGGATTTGGTTGCGATGACCATTCCTTTCCCGTCTTTGCGGTAGGTTTACTCTGAGCGTTTCCTTTCCCTCCTGTTGGGATAAATAACGCACGGTGGCAACTCTTCTGTTCAGCCGGCGCCGATTTTCGCAGTAGCGACAGCTGGTGACTCTGCTGGGGATCCAACGTCCCTAAGCGAGTCAATCCTAGCGCTTGTTTTCCCGTCGAGGATTTTGTATGGATTTACGTTTCCGTATTTTACATTCAGCATTATATTATTGTTATTATTGCTGTATTGGGGTTGTCACGGGTGTTCTATGATTGAGAGATAAGCCGGACCTGGGCTTGAGTGCACCTAGAATTAGAGTGGAAATTAGTGGGCGCGTGCTTGCTTTGCAGGCACTAGTGTCTCATGAAATCCACACTCGGACGAGGTTCTTCTGGTTGACTTCTTTTTCAACCCTTTGGGTTGAGGGGGTTGTTGGTTAGTTGGATTATCGACTCCGGGGACCGATCATTTGAAAGTTGGCTAAGTGAGGCCTCTTCAGGACATGATGATGCCACACCTTCTGGGTATCGTATCATCCGTCTTGAAAGTCTGTGACGCCAACGACCGCATAGGATGCCATACCTTGTGTCAGTTATTAGGACACCTACCTGTGAGAGGGGTTGAGACATGCAGGTAACTTGACTTCCAGATTACCGGTTTTCTTGATTGAGATTCAGTGGTGTGATATTTGAGGACAGTGTTATTGGGTCTGTCAGAGACCAGGTTGGAGCATCGTGGATGATATTGAGCAGTTTAAGGGTCTATTTGAGGCCAAAGTTGTGAATTGAACTTCTCAGCCAGGGGCTTGTGATCCCTTGTTGCATTGCTTGCATATTGCATTGTTTGCATCATCATGTGCATATCATTAACGTGTGTCTGTGCTGCAGGTGCATTTTCATACTTCCCGATTCTAGTGCTCCGGCCTGCCATCTGTTATCATGAGTATTTTGAGGAAGACTGTCACGTACAAGTTGCCTACTCCCGATGTTTCTTCGCTACTGAGTTTGATATCTCTAGCTGATGATGAGGTGAAGAGAAGCTTCAGGAAAAGTTATGGGAAACTACTCAGGCTGGTCTATAAACCATCCATGCATGAGCGTGACGGATTGTATGCGCTGATGCAGTTCTATGATCCCCCGCTGAGGTGTTTTACTTTCCCTAACTTCATTCTGGCTCCGACCATGGAGGAATATGCTGAGATCTTGGAGTTGACTATTCAGAACAAGGTGCCCTTCATTCATATAGGTGCTGAGCCCAAGCTGGAGGATTTGGCTTTTGCTTTGCACTTAGACCCCTCAGAACTGCTGTTAACCTCGTGGAATGGAGTTTCTGGTTTTTCTCTCAAGTTCTTAGTTGGGAAAGCACAAGAGTACGCCAAGAGTGGTTGTTGGGTTGTGTTTAATGCTATCCTTGCTTTGTGTATCTATGGCATTGTGATGTTCCCTAATATGCCTGACTTCGTTGATTTGGACGCATTCTGTATCTTTGCTTCATGCAATCCTGTGCCCACCCTGATTGGAGACTTCTATCACTCACTGCATTATAAGAATGAGAAAAGAAGGGGCAAGAACGTCTCTTGTTGTGTGCCTTTGCTGTATATGTGGTTTGAGAGTCATCTGCCCAAGAAGGGTATCTTTGCTGAGTCTGCAGACACGGTGGATTGGTCTGAGCATCTGATGGGACTTTCTTCAGAAGATGCTGGCTGGTTTGACAGAGCTTTATTGGGATTTGAGATTATCTACAGCTGCGCCGGATATCCTAATGTTCCCCTGATTGGGAGAAAAGGGTGCATTAATTACAATCCATCATTATTGATCCGGTAATTCGGTTATGCTTTGAAAAGCCTGCCAAAGGAGGAAGAAATACAGGAATCTCTGTATTTCACCGGTGACTTGAGTGGGGAATTATTGGCCAAGCTTCAGCATGCTTGGAATCATATCTGCAGAAGAGGGAAACCATTGCTAGGCAAGAATGATTGTCAAGCCTATATGCCATACAAGATGTGGATCCAGGAGAGGGTAAGACAGGTACAAATGCCTTTTCCAGCAGTCTCACGTCCTGTTCCCATTCTAGTGGAGGAACCCACTACTGTAGCTGTTGAGGTCTATGAGCGGGTCGTGAAAGAAAAGGAGTACTTGATAAAGATCAATGAAGAATTAGAAAAGGAACTGGCTCAAATGCGTAGTGAGAAGAACAAGGCTGTGCATTCTTTCCAACAGCAGACTGAGTTAGTAAACAGGCTAGGTGCTGAACTGACCGAAGAGAAAAAGAAGCGTGAACGCCTGGGGAAAGAATTCAGAAGCTCTCATGATATGTTGGAGTCCAAGAAGAAGGCACTCGATGCCGCCCACCGGGAAATCTCTTCTTGCAACAAAACGTGGAATGCTACGCTAACCAACAACAAAAAGAGGGAAGACAAATTGAAGCAGCAAATTTCTGAACTCGAAGATCAGTTGAAGGCTAGCAATAAAAAGTATGAAGAGGAGGTGATGGCAAGATATAGTCTTCAGAACTCATTGAACAAGGCCATCGAGTGCAAGAAAGAGGCGGTGTCTTAGAAACGGAAGCTAGAGGATCGCTTCGGAGAAGGGGCACGGGAGGAATCTGCTGGTGATTTACGACGTGTTCTCAAGCGAAGAGATCTACTTGTTGAGGGTTTGCTTACCCGACCAAGTCATCCAGAGACCAAGAGGTTATTCGAGGAGTACCAGGCACATGGGAGCACTTGACTATTTCATGTATTAATGTGTATGCTTTATTCGCATTGTGCTGGCCATCACCAGGATTGTTGGTTGAGGTCATGCCTTCTTATTGTACGCTCATTGATATTGTATTCCTGACTTGATGGGTTTCTCTGTAATGTATGAGGTGTTTCCTATGATTCAGCTCCGAATTTCGTATTGCTGTCACTGTCACCACACTGACACATTCGCACTAGAATTGGGGAGTGATATTCCCTAATGCACAGACACATATTGCATTGCATATACATACATATTGCATTACAGGTGATTATTAAACTGTATCTCATCTCCTGTACCGTACAGGTCTTTTAAGGATTGAAAGTCAATGCCCGCACCGATACTCTACTCGTACCAACTGCAAAAGAGTTATGGATCAGATGCAGAATGAAATGCAGGACATGCGTGAGAAGCTGGCGCTATTCATGCAGACAATGGAGACCATTGTGAAAGGCCAGGAAAACTTGCAGGCTTTGGTGCAGCCTTTGCTGATGAGAAATGCTGGGCACGGAAACGAAGACCGTAATTCTGCGCGTGTTGACACCATCCACGGGGATGGTACTCCTACACCGGTAGCTCCACCTGTGGTGAACATACCTGCTGTGAATGCGAACAACGGTGCTGGTGCCGGGAACGGTAATGCAGGAATCGGTAACGAGACTGTCGTCAACAATGTTGGGTTCGGAGATGCCAATCTGGGTGGTGATAATATTGGAGGTAATGGCTTCGGTAACAACGGATTTGGCTATAACGACCAGGGGTTTGATCATGCTGGGAAGTACGGCTTCAACGCTCAGGGCTTCGGACAAGACGGATTTGGTAATACCAATCAGGGTTACGGCGGATTCGGTAATGGAAACAGTGCCGGAATGATGTCTTTTGGACCTGCCGGAGTCGCTCCAGGGTATGGTAACAGGGGGCGGGGCCCTGTGATGAATCAGATTAGATTTGGCCGTAACGACGGGTATGATGGATACGGAAATGGGAACGGTAATTGGATAGAAGATCAGCAAGAAGATGCTTTCTCTGGCGGAGGTTTTGAAGGTCCTATAGATGACTCTCAGAGAATCAAGGTGCTCGAGGAGCAGATGAAAGGCGTTGTGAATCAAAGTGCTGTTGGTTTAGATATGACCACAATGGGTCTGGTGCCTGGCCTGAGGGTACCGCTAAAGTTTAAAGCTCCCACATTCGACAAATATAAGGGGGATACCTGTCCAAAGGTGCATGTGCGATCATACTATAGAAGGATGTCGGCTTATTCAAACGATGAGAGGATGCTGATGCATTTCTTTCAAGATAGCTTGTCTGGTCCTTCCCTTGAATGGTACATGGGATTGGAGCCTACTCAGATAAAAACCTGGAAGCAGCTGGCTGAAGCGTTTGTGGCTCATTATAAGTACAATAGTGACTTGGCACCCAACCGGGTCCAATTACAGGGGTTGTCCCAGAAGAAAGACGAGAGCTTCAAAGAATATGCGCAGAGGTGGCGCGACATGGCTGCACGAGTTCATCCTCCTTTGGATGACAAAGAAATGAATGATATGTTCATAGGAACATTTACTGGTGTGTTTTATGATAAGCTGTTTCATACTTCCTTGGGCAGTTTCTCGGACCTAATCTTGATGGGTGAGAAAATTTAAAGCAATATTAAAATGGGGAGATTCCAAGCTGAGGAATCTACTTCAGCTGGCAGTAACAGAAGAGTTTTCGGTGGTCGCCGTCAAGGTGATGCAAGTGCAGTATTCGGGGGCCGAGGCCGAGGCCGGGGCAGAGGGCGGAATCAGTACAATCATCCGCAACAGGTGGCAAGTGTCACAATTCTAGTTCATCAACAACCGATACCACTACAGCAGATACCACCACCACAGCAGCAGAGGCCAAATCAGGGACAGAGGAGATTTCCTAACACGAGGCCGAAAAGAGTATTTGATGTACCTCCTTATACGTATGCAGAGTTACTCCAAACGTTACTGGGTTTGAATTTGGTGGAAAAGAGGACTATGGCGCCAATGTTGGGCACTCCCCTGTTTGGTTTTGATACGAGCAAGCACTGTGAGTTCCACTCTGGGGCTCCTGGCCACGACATAGAGAATTGCCACGCGTTCAAGCATGTGGTGCAAGATCTGTTGGATAGCAAGGCCATAAATTTTGGACAAGCAGGTCCGAACATAGTACAACAGCCCATGCCCAACCATGGGGCAAATGCTATTTTAACTGAGGAGGGTTTGAACTTGATCATGAATGTTGATGACCTAAAAATGCCGTTGGGTGAAATAAAGAGCAGGTTATTGAAAGGAGGTGTGTATCCGGGCTGCGATGAGTTTTGTTTAGAGTGTTGGACCCAAGCTGGGGGTTGTGCTGAATTGAAGAAGGGTATTCAGACCTTGATAGATGAAGGCACGTTGCAATTCGACAGAACGTCAGTTGAGAAACCTGCAGAGGTAGTAGTTGATGAGCAAAGTGATGTAGCTACTGTGACAATCCCCCGAAAAACGATAACTATAACGGCGCCAGCCAGGCGACCGCCGATCACTATCACCAAGGCAGAACCAACTCCTTATGAGAGCACTAAGGCAGTACCCTGGACTTATGGGTTGGAAGCATACTGTGATGGGGTGAAAATCGATATCAGTAAGCAGCCAGCTGAGGTTGTGGACAACGTCGTCGGGACCGGAGGGATGACGAGAAGTGGGAGAATTTTTATATCGCCTGAGGTAGAGGCTGAACGATTGGCAAAAGGAAAAGGAAAAATGAATGAGGATGTCCCTGTGCAGAGGAACGAAAAAGAAACGTCATTGAAGGATGTAGAAGAGTTTATGCGCCTTATTCGTAAGAGTGACTATAAGATTGTTGAGCACCTTCAACAGACGCCATCGAAGATATCCATATTGTCACTGTTATTGTATTCCGAAGCTCATAGGAATGCACTGTTGAAAATTCTGGACACGTCATTTGTATCCCAAGATGTTTCTGTGAATCAGTTTGAGGGGGTGATGGCGCACGTGAACGCAGGCCATAGCTTGGGATTTACGGACTTTGATTTGACCCCGAGGGGGAGAGAGCATAACATGGCGTTGCACGTCTCAGTTGAGTGTAGGGGCTCAGTCATGTCCCACGTACTGGTAGATACCGGATCTTCCTTGAACGTGCTGCCAAAGAAAGCAATGATGAAATTGGACATCAGGGGAATCATTTGTACGCCTAGTGACTTGGTGGTCAGGGCATTTGATGGTACGCGAAGGTCAGTCTTTGGATCTATAACGTTACCTCTGCAGGTGGGCCCGGAGATTTTCGAAACTGAATTTTACATTATGGACATCCAGCCCGCATACAGCTGTCTTCTCGGACGACCATGGATCCATGGTGCTGGGGCAGTCACATCTACCTTGCACCAAAAGCTGAAATACATGGTAGGGGGCAGTGTGGTCACGGTCTGTGGAGAAGAAGATATATTGGTCAGCCATCTATCATCATTCAAGTACGTAGAAGTCGACGGCGAGATTCATGAAACACCCTGTCAAGCCTTTGAAGGGTTGCGCATCAAAGACAAAGTTCCAGGGCCGAGTAAAGCGTCATAGGTGGCCATCTCGTCATACAAGGAGGCTCAGGATCTAGTGAAGACTGGTGAGACAAAAGGCTGGGGCAAGGTTCTGGATATTCCCGTGAAGATGGACAGATTTGGGCTGGGATATCAACCATCGTCATCAACGCCTGCTGCAGGGGCACCCCGTTTCAAAGGACCGATAACAATCACGGCTAGTGGAGTGTATCACGAGGCCATCCATACTGTTTCAGATTCCGAAGAAGGAGACAGTGACTGCGACATGGACGCCTGGATTCAGCCGAGCGTGCCAGGACAAGGATTATGCAATTGGTCTATTCAGGAGACTGTTCCTGTGACTACCAAACAGTAATACTTTGTTTTCTTAATTGTTGAACAATCCGGTGTCTTACCCGGGGCATCGTGATTTTGCTTAGGGTCGTGCTGTTATGTACATTGCATTGTTTAATCATTAAATAAAAGGCGTTTTTTCATGTACAAATATTGCGATCTCTGTTTTTCCTGTTTTTGTGTTTTACAATAAAATGGCAACGTGGTTATTCGCTTTATACGCATTTTGAAGCATTTAACCATTCCTTTTGCAGGATAATATTTTCAGATGACATCATTGAACCGCCTATGACTCATTTCGACTTTGAGCACCCGGTATTTCAGGCCGAAGAAGAGATTGTTGAAGATGGCGATGTTCCAGAAGAGTTGTCTTGGTTGGTAAAGCAAGAAGAACGAATCATTCTGCCTCATGAGGAGGTCATTGAAATTGTTAACTTGAGGTCGGAAGGGGTTGAAAGGAACATCCGTATAGGAGCCGCGCTGCAGAGCAACGTCAAGCGAAGACTGGTTGAAATGCTCAGAGAGTATAGTGATGTGTTCGCTTGGTCGTACGAAGACATGCCTGGGTTGGACACAGATATGGTTGTGCACCGTCTGCCGTTAAAAGAAGAACGCCCGCCGGTTAAGCAGAAGCTCCGCAGAACTAGGCCTGATATGGCAGTGAAAATTAAGGAAGAGGTCCAAAAGCAGTGGGATGCTGGTTTCCTAGCTGTTACAAAATATCCCTCATGGGTCGCTAATATTGTACCAGTGCCAAAGAAAGACGGTAAAGTGAGAATGTGCGTAGATTACCGTGATCTGAACAAAGCGAGCCCGAAAGATGACTTCCCACTTCCTCACATCGATGTGCTGGTTGACAACACTGCTCAATTCTCCATATTCTCCTTCATGGATGGCTTCTCGGGCTATAATCAGATCAAAATGGCGCCAGAAGACATGGAGAAGACTACCTTCATTACGCCTTGGGGAACATTTTGCTACAAAGTGATGCCCTTCGGATTAAAGAATGCTGGGGCAACGTATCAGCGTGCAATGACGACTCTTTTTCATGACATGATGCATAAGGAGATCGAGGTTTATGTCGATGATATGATTGCCAAATCCCAGACGGAGGAAGAACATTTGGTGAATCTGCTGAAGCTATTCAAGAGGCTTAGGAAGTTCAGGCTGAGACTGAACCCTAACAAGTGCACCTTCGGGGTGAGGTCGGGTAAACTGCTAGGGTTTATCGTGAGCGAAAAAGGAATAGAGGTTGATCCTGCAAAAATAAAAGCAATACAAGAGATGCCGACGCCTAAAACAGAGAAAGAGGTGCGCGGGTTTTTAGGGAGGTTGAACTACATCGCTCGGTTCATATCTCACCTAACAGCCACGTGTGAGCCGTTATTCAAGCTGTTGAAAAAAGACCAGGCTGTAACATGGAATGAAAATTGTCAAAAGGCGTTCGATAAAATAAAACAGTATTTGCAGGAGCCTCCTATTTTGATACCTCCAGTGGCAGGGAGACCCTTAATTATGTATTTGACAGTTCTTGAGGGAAGTATGGGTTGTGTTCTCGGTTAACACGACGAGACAGGAAAAAAAGAGCATGCGATATACTACTTGAGTAAGAAGTTCACTGAATGTGAATCTCGATATTCAATGCTCGAAAAAACTTGTTACGCGCTAGCCTGGGCCGCCAAGCGTTTGAGGCAATACATGCTGAATCATACAACCATGCTCATCTCGAAGATGGATCCTATCAAATACGTATTTGAAAAGCAGGCACTATCGGGGAGAATTGCCCGTTGGCAGATGGTTTTGACCGAATACGACATCCAGTATGTCTCACAGAAGACTATAAAGGGGAGTGTATTATCTGAGTACTTGGCAGAGCAACCTATTGAGGACTACCAGTCGATGAGGTTTGATTTTCCTGACGAGGATATCATGTACCTAAAGATGAAAGATTGTGAAGAACCATTGTCGGACGAAGGACCAGAATTGGGTTCCAAATGGAAGTTGATCTTTGACGGAGCTGTAAACTCCTACGGTAGCGGAATAAGGGCAATCATCACTACTCCACATGGGTCGCACATCCCATTTACTGCTCGATTGACCTTTCCGGTTACCAATAACGAGGCCGAATACGAAGCTTGTATCATGGGGCTTGAAGAAGCCATTGATTTGCGAATCAAAAATTTGGATGTATACGGAGACTCAGCTCTGGTGGTGAATCAAATAAAAGGAGAATGGGAGACACGTCAACCTAATTTGATACCATACATGAATTACGCGAGGAGATTGTTGCCCTTCTTTGACAAGGTTGAGTTGCATCATGTACCGCGAGCAGAGAATCAGATGGATGACGCCCTGGCCACATTGTCTTCCATGTATAAAGTCAACTTCTGGAATGAGGCTCCCAGAATTGTTATCTCTCGACTTGACAGACCCGCCTTCGTATTTGCCATTGACGAAGCATCTGATGATAAACCCTGGTATTTTGATATCCATAATTTCCTGAAAAACAAAGAATATCCGACTGGGGCATCCAGTCACGATCAGAAGACTCTCAGGAGATTGGCAGGTAATTTCTATCTGAATACGGACGGTGTCCTATACAAGAGAAATCACGACTTGGTGCTACTATGTTGTGTAGACGAGAAAGAGGCGAAGTTGCTCATGGAGGAAATACATGAGGGTACATTTGGTACGCATGCTGGTGGGCATGCCATGACGAGGAAACTGTTGCGGGCAGGTTATTATTGGCTAACTATGGAAACCGATTGTTTCAAGTTTGCGAAGAGGTGTCATAAGTGCCAGATCTATGCAGATAAGATCCATGTGCCTCCGAGTCCTCTGAACGTGATGTCGTCACCGTGGCCATTCTTAATGTGGGGAATCGACATGATTGGAAAGATCGAGCCAACGACATCTAACGGACACCGTTTCATTTTGGTAGCAATCAATTATTTTACCAAATGGGTGGAAGCGGCATCCTATGCAAATGTGACCAAGCAGGTGGTGGCCAGGTTTATCAAGTGAGATATCATTTGCAGATATGGAATCCCCGAGCGGATAATTACCGATAACGGTTCGAACTTAAATAACAAAAGGATGAAGGAGCTGTGTCAGAGTTTTAAGATCGAGCATCACAACTCTTCCCCTTATCGACCCAAGATGAATGGCACTGTTGAAGCGGCCAGTAAGAACATAAAGAAGATTGTTCAGAAGATGGTGGTGACCTATAAGGACTGGCATGAGATGCTACCTTTTGCTTTGCACGGTTATCGTACGACGGTGCGCACATCAACCGGGGCAACCCCGTTCTCGTTGGTATATGGAATGGAAGCAGTGTTACCACTGGAAGTTGAGATTCCTTCCCTGAGGGTATTACGAGATGTCCAACTGGACGAGGCAGAATGGGTGAAAGACAGGTTGAACCAGCTGAGTTTAATGGATGAGAAGAGGTTAGCTTCTCTAGCATATGGTCGGTTGTACCAGAGCCGAATGAAGAAAGTGTATGATAAAAAGATACACCCTCGGAGCTTTCAGACGGGCGACCTTGTGCTAAAGAGGATTCTCCCGCCACAGGCAGATCACAGGGGCAAGTGGACCCCCAACTACGAAGGGTCATACGTTGTCAGAAAAGTCTTTTCAGGAGGAGCTTTGTTGTTGTCCACCATGGACGGTGAGGACTTTACGTCGCCTGTGAATTCGGACGCAGTTAAAAAATACTTTGCTTGAAATTGACCCGCTGGACAGAAAAAAGAGAGTCCAGGCAAAAATGGGGCATCCTGGCGAACCAAAAACAGAATGAAAGGTTCGGGCAAAAATTAGGGATAAAACTAAAAGATGTACACCCGCGAAGTTGAAAACCTACACTGGGCGGCTTCGGCAAAAAAGGGTATCCCGGTGAACTGAAAACCCGTAAAGGGCGGTTCACGCAAAAGTTAGGGATTTGAAAAGCAAATGACTGCGGTCCGAATTTGATACTGCGGTGCACATTGGTGCGGGAGAATATACCTGAGGGGTCGATTATCAGATACAATCTCTTCAGAAGTGTGAATACTAGGAAAGCGCTAGAGTCAGGCGAGTCATAGGAGGATCAGCTCATGATGTTCGTCTGCATCCCGTTGCCGACATGTGTGCAAATTTGATTTGTCATTTTATTTATGCTTCTTGTGCATACTTGTATATTTGTTATGCGTAGCTTCCTCTTTTCAGGAGTTACATCCCGTGTACAAAACTCTGCCCATTCAGGGGCCCAATCAATAAAACATGTTATTCAGTATTTGATGCTTGTTCTTTACTGTTTTGTACTTGACAAACGCCAATGTTTAATAAAACTAGCAAGTGTATAACATCGCGGGCCCTTGCCAATAATTGCTAAAACTTTGAATTGACTGAAAATAATGCCACTAACGCTCACCTGAATAGATTTGTTTGCATAGACTTGTCTTGTCTCGTTTGTGGTGTTGCAGGGTTCTTGACCATACAAAGTGGACGATCGGAAGATTGCAGTACTAACCAGAAGCTCGTAAGGGAAAGGCTGATCGTTACGTGAAGTGAATCCCCATGCATGCCGCGCTTCTGAGGTAACAATGTTCCTTACTAAAGAAGGATCAAATTCCCCAGCTAGTCGCAGCTTATCTGAAGGACATTCTCCAGCAGGGTCGTTTACCCTCAGCAGAGTTTGGTGATTCTAAGATTGTAGGCTGTATTCAGACAGTGTGGTGTCCCCCGAAAGGATTCCCTATCTCGAGCATAGTTGTTTAGACTCAGAAGATTAATATTTCCAAACTTGTGAGCTGTACCCAGACAGTCTACTCTTCCCAGTAGAGATTCCCTTCCTAGTAGGGTCATTCATTCTCACCAACGGAGTCAGTTGATATTCCCCAAGAGAGTCGTTTCGTCCCCAGCGGGGTTCTCTCTTTTCAGCAAGTGTTTTCTTTCCTCCCAGTGGAAATCAAAGGTCAAAACTCTCCTCGACGGAGTTGGTTGTGTGTCCTGGAATTTATTTTGCCGAAGTCCATTGTGGTACCCGTTCACTCCCCCAGCAGGGTGATATTTGTCCTCGACGGCCACGATCGATGAAGCAAGCTTGTTAGAGCTATCCCAGCAGTTTGAGCCTGCATTTGCATCGGCATATAGTGTCATATTTGCATTCACCAAACAAAAAAGCGCGTAGCATTTCCATATTATAGGGAGCATTACACCATTATCAAACATACGCATTTTGAGACATAGATCAGGTTGGTTGATTTTTTGCTTTCAGGTGTGGTCCTCAATAGGAGTGTGGAGTTCTAAAGCTCAGATATTACCAGACAATCGAGGTCTCGCCAGGAGACGTGTGACGACATAGTTCAGTTTATCACTTTCCCCACCAGAGTTGCCAATTGAGGCAGTATTGTATCCAGCCAGCGGAATGTTTTTTCAAGTTTGTTGCTGTGGCAGATTTTCAGGTTTTCATAAAATCGAAGTTCAGAAGTATCCACTTGTTATCAAGACGAGTGTTTGACAGTTGTTTTTGGAATATCCCCAGCGGAGTTAGTTAATGCAAAGAATAGGCAAAGAAACTATGTCCGAAGAATAATTTTCCTGTGTGATGGGCAGAAGAATAATATTCCTGTGTGATGGGCAGAAGAATAATATTCCTGTGTGATGGGCAGAAGTGTAATTTTCCTGTGTGATGGGCAGAAGAGTAATTTTCCTGTGTGATGGGCAGAAGAAAATTTTCCTGTGTGATGGGCAGAAGAAAAATTTTCCTGTGTGATGGGCAGAAGAGTAATTTTCCTGTGTGATGGGCAGAAGAGTAATTTTCCTGTGTGATGAGCAGAAGAGTAATTTTCCTGTGTGATGGGCAGAAGAATAATTTTCCTATGTGATGGGCAGAAGAAAATTCTCCCGCGATATAAACAGAATAGCGTTCCCGTATTGGATAGGCGGACGAAGTGTTACTAAGTCGATGCATGTTTCCCGTGAAGAGATAGGCAGATGAACTCTTCAGTATCTAGACGAAGGATTTCCCCGTAAGGAACACAATACAGTATTGCGTTCTTATATTCGACAAAAATACTTCTCCCGGTGAAGTCAATTCCGGTATTGACGAGATAGCGTTGAAATCGGATTTGTAGATAGTGTTCCCCAAATAGTGGTGCAGTTTATTTCGCAATTTATTTTTGCAGTTGGCAAATTTCCGGGTTTATTTGTATTCAACCGTCTCGTACCTCGATTGTCTGAAGGCTCCGGGCGTTTCACCCAGTCGGGTCCAAGCCGTTTGAATAGGGGCAGCTGTTGCACCCCAAAATTTGACCAACTTATTTCACCTGATTCTATGTTTCATAGCTTTAGCATTTGCATATTAGATCATGTACATAATTCATTCATCTGCATAGCATAGCATGGGCAAGCCATCCAACAAGGGATCAAATGCCATTCTTATTTCAAAAAGCATGTCAAGAGGTTCTTATTCAAGCCCAAGTCTATTCAAGTCACTAAGAAAGAAATTGAAGCTTTGAGAAGTTAAAAGGTCAAGCAGTGGATTTCTCTCCTATCTTGAGGGTATTCGAAGATCATAAGAGAAGTTATGGGTTATGAATTGAGGGCATGTAAGACCTAGAGGGTCATTTTGAGAGTTAGACAAGTCATTGATGTGATTACAAGAGCTACAGTTGAAGACAGTCAACTAGGGTGTCATCTGGGTCAACCCTAGGTCAAATGCTTGATTGAAGGGCATCAAGGCCTATTTGGAGGATATGGGATTCATCATTTGATATGTGGATATGGATGTGGTGTTGTTCCAAGGAGAAATCAAAAGAAATCAAGAAGAAGAGAAGTTTCTGAATTAGGGTTTCTGTGTAAAATCCCCTGGTTTAGGTCAAACTTCCAAGCAAAGTAATTCAAAATTCAAGTCTCAAATGGATCCTTGGATAATATGAAACTTGTAGAGTATCTCAATACCTTTAATTTGAGTGGTGGAAGGCATCAAGGAGATTTATAGAACTCAAGTTATGGTTCTTGCAAGTTACAGGTCCTCAGAGGCATCTGAATTTTGTCTGTGAAAGTTACTTGACTTCCAAGCAACTTTTTACCCCATAAGGAGTTTTCAAATGGATTTTTGGAAAACATGAAAGTTGTTCCCCATGATCTTAGATTTCTAGAAAGGTATGGTATGCCTCAATCTGATTTGTGGAGCTCTACTTATGATCTTGACAAGCCAAGGGCATTTTGGTCATTTGGAGGTTATAAGTCATTTCAAGCATAAGGCCATATCTCCTACTTCCAAGCTTCAAATGGAAAAATATTCAACATCAAAGTTGCTTAGAATGATGTTTTAAGGCTAGTAGGGAGGTCATGAAATGTTGGAAAGGCTCATATCAAAAAGTGATAAAAATGGCCTAAAAATGAGTCATAAGTTAATTCAAGTGAAGTTGAAAATCATAAATCCCAAGCTACAAGTCCAAAACATGTCATGCAATAGGTCATTTTGACTCCAAATGACATTCTAAGAACAATGGTTCAGCCACAATTTTGATTTGAGGCTTGCATCATAGGGTTGCTTTGGAAAAGTCTTGCTTGCATAATGAGATACCAAACCAAAACAAGGAAAAGCTTAATAAACAAGGAAGATATGCATTGTAACTAATCCAAAATATCATGTGGGGACAAATTCAAGTTGGTTACAAGGATTATGAGGCATTTGGCATGAGATATCATATAAGGAGAAATGAAAATGCAAATTACCATATCATGAAATCTTCAAGTTCTTACTAGATGATTCTAGGAGGTTCTAGACTTTTCTAAACCTCTCTATATATTGAATGAAGCTTGCATTGGTGAAGGGTTGGTGTTGATTGTGGTAGAGAAGAGAGATTGAAATCCATTTTCCTCATTTGCAAATCATATTCCAACTTCACATTCTTCTTCATTGCTATTCCATTTTTCTTCACAAATCATCTCCATAAACATTTCTGAGTGTGTTCATGCTGAGTTGAGGCTCCATTGATGGAGAATTGAAGGAGTTCCAATTGAATTTGCAAAGAAGCCATTGCCATTGGATCTTGAAGTACAAGCAATTCCAGCCATTCCTTTTGCAAACAAAAGAAGATTCAGCCTCCAAGGAGTATTCTTGAAGAGTTACAAGGCCTGCATTGAAGAGTTTCATCACCTACCATATCCAAGAACCAGGTTTGCAATTTCTGTCCTACACCCTATTCTAGGCATGGCTAGGGTTAATTATTAGTGTAGATCTGTTAGAGACAATTGGGTGGTCATTTTTGATGAGTTTGAGACCAATTGGAGAAGTTTCATTAGTGGACACGAATTCTTGATAGAGTTAGAACTAGTGATTTAGTGAGTTTCAATGCTAGTTTAATGGCTGATTTTAACCAGTGCAACATGAGGATCATTTTTATGTAAAGAATGTTGAGTTTGGTTGAAGTGGAAAATTGATCATATTTTGAGATCCATGGAGGTGCGCATTTGGTTTGCACGATAGAGAGGGTTTCAATGTATGTCAATGGTATGGTTGTGTTCAGCGTGGAAAATAGAGTAAGTTTGGTGTTTACATCGTGTTGATTGATCAAGAGATGAGGGAGAACGAGCAGCTAGAAGTTCTATGCATGGATCTGTTTTCATGGGGTTTTTTTTTCTGAAAACCCTAGCGCGAGGTTGATGACGAAGTTATAGCCGTTGGATTGCGCGTTTGAATGTTGACTGGGAAAGGGATCTAACGGATGAGATTCAAAATGAATTGAGAGGGAAGCCAGCGCCATGGAACGCAACATTTCATTAAAACGCGCTTCCTGGGCTTAAGTGAACATTCTATTCCCACCCCCTCTCAGGCCCAAATCCAAGTTTGAACTGTTTTTCTTTCATTTCTGCACCGCTACTTTTTTTATTTTCTTCATATTTTCAATTTGTTTTCTGAATCATCATTGGGCCCAGGCGTGCTTGTTATGCGCACCCCCCAGTCTGGGCCCAGCAACAGAATGAACTAGATATTATTTCTGTTTGCACCCCAGCCATTCATTATGCATTTTATTTTTCACCATTTTTCTCATACTTTAAAAAATCATAATAAAATGAAAAATAAATATTTTCTCATGGGAGTTTTTTCTCCCTTTTCACATTTTTGTCAAGAAAAATATAAAATCATAAAATTGCCATTTTATTTCATTTTTATATTTTTTGCATATTTTCTTCTTTAATTGCTTTTTAATTCTTTTTAGTTGATACCTTAATTTGTAGATTTTAGTTTAGGTAGCTCCCTTTAGATTTTTAGGTCAATCTTTTTAGGGTAGTTAGATATATGTTTTAGGTTCCCCCTGGATTAATGCCATATTTTTTTGATGACTTTTAGGATAGTTTTGATTAGGTAATTCTAGGTAGTGTAAAATTAGGTTAAAACTTCAACTTAGGTGCATTAAAACAATTTCTTTTGGGTTTTTTAGGACAAGTTAGGCTATGGGGCATATATGGGTATTAAGGGTAAGTTTAGTAGATCCCCTAGAAATAATATTAGAATTTTCCCTACTATATTAATATTTTTAGTATATTTTGCAATTGTATGCTTGGTTGGTGTGCCCTTTTGGGGTTTATTTTGTTTGTATGGACTTATTGGGCTTGTTTGGGGATGTGGGTTAGCTTTGAGGAGCATGATGATGAAGCATAATGAAGACAAAGAGTTGAAGATCAAGTTCAAAGTTGATGAAGATGCTAGGCTTGCTTGAAGACTGATTGAAGATCATAGGACCTAGGAGCTAGGTAGAGCTTTAGAATAGAAAATTTCTTCACAAATATGGATGGCTTCTGTTGCCTCCATTCTTCTCTATGATTCAAAGTCTCTCTTTGATACTCACCTCCTTCCTTTGGAAGGATTAGTGACAGTATCTAGGAGATAGAACTTTTGAGAGAAACAGTCTGTATGTTGTTAACAGTCTGTATGCCACCTTTGGTGGTTAACTGACTGTTTAGCATCCTGTTGTGGTGAAATTTGGATGTCAATCTATTGATTAACTTGAATCTTAATTCATTTACAACCGGTATTTGATTTATCCGAAGGAAAGGTTAAAGAAAGGAAAAACCTAAAAGGGAGAGATCTAAGGTTCGGGGGTTGGTTAAATTTAGGGAAGGTATTAGCACCCTAAACTTCCGTAGTACTCTACGGGAACCTTTTGTTTATTTTTTTTTATTTATTTCATTAATTATTTTGCTTTAGGGTATATACAAAGGATTGAAAATTAAAAAAGACCTAGGGGTTAATTCTAAGTTTACTCGGCAAGACATCGCATCTTGTGCCTACATATCCTTACGGGAATGGAATCAGAGTAACTGTAGTTCCCCTCAAAAGGGAGGTTAGAAACGTCTTGACTGTGGCCAAGGTTTGTTCAGAGACTCCAATCTCTATGTTAAAAAAATGTTAATTAAAATTAAAATAGGGTTAAATTAGGGATTCCACGGCGGAAAACCTTAAAACAGAGTACGGCGACTCTTTTGGCCTAACACTAGGATAAAAGCAATTTTGCCCACGGCGGGACACCTAGGCTAAACAGGGTTTGATTCATTAAAGGGGTAAGGCTATTGACTCAACGGCCAAAAGGCTGGACCTAATCCTTCGGAAGGATAAAACTGTAAAAAATGTGAAAATATGACAAATCATTATATGGAGGAATAATTAAGGTCCAGAAATAAGAAAAGTAATAAAGGCAGAGGGTATAAAGAAACAAAGAAACATTTCTGAAAACATGAAGAATATGAAAATATGTAATGACACTTAGAATGAAGTGAGGGAGGAAAATAGTGTGGGGCTGTGGCCACCACAAGCACATCTCAACCTCGAGCATGCACATGAAATGCTAAAAGAAAGAAAAGTAATAAAAGGGTACATAAAATGACACGACAAAACATCAAACATCAGGAGTTCCTTACGAAAAGGTTTTAATTTTTTAATATTTTAATTATAAAAAAAAGGTTTTAATTTTTTAATAAAAAATATTTAAGTTAAAATTATAAAAAAAATTAAGTTTAAATTATAAAAAAAAGTTTTGGGGGGAAAAGTCTTTTCAGTTTTTTTTAGAACAAAAAATGCTTTTCATCCCAAAAAAAGGCTTTTCAGTTTTTTTGGGAAAAGACTTTTCAGTTTTTTGGGAAAAGGCTTTTCAGTTTTTTTGGGAAAAGGTTTTTGGGAACAAAAAAGTTTTTCAGTTTTTAAAAAAGGTCTTACTAAAAAAGGTTTTAATAATAAATAAAAAAAGGGTTTTGATTTTAAAAAAAGGTTTTGTTAAAAAAAGGTTTTGATATTAAAATCTAGGGACCTAAACACACATGGAGATTAACATGGCAAAATATGCACATAAACATGAAAAAGCAAAAGGTTTAGTAATTTAACGGACCTAAACACATTAACATGGCAAAATATGCACATAAACATGAAAAGGCAAAAGGTTTAGTAATTTAACCTACGAAGCGGAGGTTTGCTTCGGTAAATGTGAAAAAGGTTTGAATAAGGGAACACTGGAGAGCTCCAATCCTTCTGACGAGTTGTGGGAACGACCGCCTTTCTTCTCTGGGGATCTCCTTTGTTTCTCCCTTTCTCTCTCCTCTTTTCTGAAGAAAACCTTCTGACCTCCTTTTCAACAAAGCAACACATGTATACATAGGGAACAAATTATGGTTAACACCAAATTGTCAATAATGTCCCTAAAGCCCATTTTAAAGCCCAAACTAAATAATTAGTTAAGAAAAAAATAAATTTTAAATAATTTAAAATAATTAAAATAAACTTAAAATAAAAACTAATAATCCTATTGATTCCTAAAATCAAAAAATATTATAAAAAGAACAAAATTTTTTCAATATTTTTTATTTTATGATTTTTTGGATATTTTTATGAATAATTTAGAAAAAAGTGAAAAAAATAATATTTTAAAAAATGATTTAATTAAAATACGAAAATAATAATTAAATAATAATAAAAAACTATTTTTGTTATTTTTTAATGAAAGATAGAAAAATTTAGAGTAAAAATAATAAAAAACAAAAAAGTGACAAAGGTGAGATTCGAACTCTCAACCTCTCACACTCACAACTCCTTACACATGTCCTCTTGCCAATTATGCCATTTTTACTTTTTTAGAAAAAAAATGCATGCCATATGATATTTACCTGCAAAAAGTCAAACGCCTACACAAATTTGTTAGTAATTGATTAAATGCAATAAAAATGCAATGAAATGCGACGACAAATCTTAGGGCAAAATTTGGGGTATTACACATCCCACATCATCTTGTGAACTATTACTCATCTAGGAGAGCTTGCTTTGAAGAATCCTTTGAAGATTGAAGAAGATGAAGTCCCTTGCCTTGAAGACTGATAGAAGAAGGAGCTTATGCTGTCAGGTTTTGCTGTTTAGAGCTGCTGGTGCTGTTTAGAGCTGGTGATGTATTGTTTGAGTTTCTTGATTGTATTGTTTGTTAATTGTCCCCTTGAGATTGAGGTGAAGCTGTTTCACTTCGCTCATTGTTTTCTAGGTTCGAGGTTGAGTGGGACTCCCTTGCCTCGCTTGTATTGCTGCATTCATGCATTTTACTGCTTTATTGTATATATGCTGTTGTTTTTCCGTTTATCCCTTAGGATCTCTGTTTCTCTCTGCGCAAGAGAGAAATATGACAGACATTAGGCTTTCATCCATGCATGACAACATTAGGTTAGATTTGGATTCCCTTTTCAACCATAGGTTTTAGAGTTGCAGTTTCTCTTCTATCTCAAAACAACCAGAAAAATACAATAAAAGGATAAAAATAATATAAAAGAAAATAAGATATTTATAAATCAGTATACCACAGCTTCCAACAATAAACACAATTAGCCTCGAACGATCACTTTATTCTTTAGAGAACTTCACAGAAACAAATTTAACTAGTAGAGCCAACCAATTGGAACTTTCTAACTTAAAATGCAATTTATCACTGATTACTCTAAAACCAAAACTTATCAAAACCAGATACTTAATCCCTCCCTATCATGTGCACCATGAAGAATTCTTTAGGGACATTTATACCACTCTTCTTATTGATAACTAAGTTACTTGAGAGTGATTGTATGCAAGCCACACTAGCATCAAAACAAAAATGTATTTATAGAATCATATCAAAATCACAACATTAATGTCTCACATCAAAGTCCAGCACAAACTCAATAACAAATACACAAAAGGATTTAAAATTTGAACTGTTACAGGCCGAGTAACTTTGTGACGTCATTGTTGCTATGTAATGCAAAGTCGAGTTATTATTGTGTTGATGGAGGATTCACGATGGTATAGGAGGTGGTTTCACGGTGGTTGAAGTGGGATACGAGATCGAACTGGTTTGTGGTTTGTGTACATCGGTGCAACGATGTTCATGTGAGGTGTTATGTGGCTTGTGAGCAGTTCTGAAGTGAAGAAGAATGGGTTGTGGTGTTATGTGTGTATCGACAGAGGATTTATAGCTTAGTCCGATGTATGTGTTTTTGTAAGAATGGAAACGGCGGAAGAGTCGGAAGATGAAGTTTGTTGTTACATAATGGTTTAGTTTTATGAAAGAAGGAGGTGAATAAGCTAATGTAACAGTGGGGTGATGAAGTCTTAGGGAAGTTGATATGAAGCATGTGTGAGAAGGTTCTTTTGGTTGTTACACGACAGGGGGAAATTTATTATGGTGATGGAGTTTAATGTGTGTTTGAAAGGTGAGAGTGGGACACACATGGTCCATGGAGGTTGGGAGGAAAAATGAGGAAGCCAAGTTGATGGAATGTGTTAAATGGTTCAAGAAGAAGAAAAGGTGATGGTATCTTCTCTTTGAAAAATGCAGGCGAAGGGAGTATTGTATGAGGAAAATGAAGTTGTGTTTTTTAATGGTTTGTTTTGAGAAAATGATGGTTTATGGGAGTTGTATTCTAAACAAAAAATGAAGGGTGTGCCTGGCGTGTTATGTATCAGTGGAGAGTTTTTTTGGGTTGCCTCCTCCTCAATTTATGTGTGCGTGGTCCCCAACCAATATCCATATCATGGAAAAATATATATCAGACGTTCTTTTTTATTTTTTTTCAGTCCATGAGGTTAACGTGAGAGAGTTTTATGCAATGAAGAAAAGATCTTATGGATTTTTTTTCCAGAAATGTCTTTATTGCATCCTGTCTCTATGTGAAAAAACGAGCTTCTTGTTTTTATTCATTTTTGCTATTATTCTCTTGTTTTAAATTCAAATGAGAGAGAGTTAAGATGCCTTCATAAACGACCCCTCCCCCCATGCAATGCATACTAGGTTACACCAAATGAAGTTAAAAAAAACAAAATAGCTTTTTAAAACTTTTACTAAAAAAGACAAAAATAAATAAATTTATATTAATAAAAAAATAAAATAACAAATAGAATAAAAATAAAATATTAACTATTTAAAAATAAACCTAAAATTAAAAATCTGGTTAAACCTATTTAAATTTAACTAAAAAAATTAAAAAAATCGGTTAAAAATGAATAAACAATCTAGTATCGAAGTGTTCGAAAAAATAAAACGAATACACCAAAATGATCAGTGGGAAATAAACGACTCAGAAAAATACGATGTTTGGTCAAATTTCAAACTAAGTTTTCCCCAGTTAAAAGGCTCAGACTAAGCAAAATTGCGACTGAAAAGCAGTTGAAAAATTAAAATGAGTACGCCAGGTTAAAATACGCAAAACGTAGATTAATATAACTGAAGTCTACAAGCTCGATTTTGAAACTTTTCGTCCATTGACTTTACGCATAGTTGACATTCAGTTTGACTGATTCGTCTGTAAATCCAACAGTTTATTTTGGCTGATAATTTGCGCATTATGTGTGATGAAAGAAATGATAGGGTATGTAGATGATGCAAAGAGAGGCGGGATCTTAGGGATAAAAATTAGGGTATGACAGATGCCTCTATTTAAGTTTATTATATCCGGAGATATGAATATTGAAATCTTCGTCTCGACAAGATTGGAGAGACTTAAATACGAACATGCACAATTTTTGGCCACAAGATACCGCAAAGATGCTTAAGATATGACATAAATGCAAGACTCTAAGTTCTGTGGGGAACGATACCATAAGAGATAAACTAAACAGAGAATAAAGGGAACACCACAGGGGAATAAGAATCAAATTTAAAAGAGACACAACTGAGGAATACAAAATATTATGGAAATTCGTCAAGGTGACAAATAGTATCCAATAATACTTGGAAAGAGAGGGACAAACCCTGAATAGAGATACAGACATCCGGGAAGGCATCAGATGTAGAAAGTACCACACTCTGGATAACATATCAGAAACATTCAGGAAAACATATCAGAAACATTTAGGAAAACATATAAGAAACATCTAGGAAAACATTAGATGTGAAATGAGACCAAATTTGAGGATACGACAAAGACTTCTAAGAAAGCACTTGACTTTAATGTGGAATACTTACGAACATCTAGAAAGCAAAAGCAACTTTACTAGGGAAAAGGTCACAATCATCAGAGGTTTTTCAAAAATGCATTAAGCATAATACCCAGGAAAAGAACATTATCAACCATCAAAGGCATTCAGGAGAACATTGAATGAAACTTTGGAACATAAGCAAACATCAGAGATAATCAGGAAAACATTGAGGATATTCAGGAAAAATTCAGAGACATCCAGGAAAACATTGAATGAACTCTGGAACACAAGCAAACATTAGAGATATTCAGGAAAATATTGAATGAACTCTAGAACATATCCATAAAAAACATTGGATGAAAAAGGGAAACAGACTTAAAGGCATTTAACAGCTGTTAACCAAAGTCAGAGATAAATTGAAAACATCTAGAATATCATTAGATGAAAACAAAAAAATTCTGAAGGTACGTCCGAAACATCCAGAAAAACTTTAAATGTACGGGAAAAGGTTTTGAAGAAATATCCGAAAGAACATCAGATACACAAAGTCATATCCAGAAGAACGTCAGATAGATATGAAAAGGTTCTGGAAATACGTCAGAAAGACGAAATAGGTATTCCGGAATTTCATCGGAGAGTGAAAACAAATTCTGGAAGTGCATCAGAATTCAAAGGAAATATATGGAAATACATCAGACGATAAAAGAAACAAAACTCAGGAAATGCATCAGAATTACAAAGGAATGTCTCAAAATACATCAGATAGGTTCTGGAAATGCATCAGAACAAAATACTCAATATGGAAATTCATCAGGGAGACAAAGGAATAATCTATAAATTCATCAAAGAGTGAAAAATGAATTTTAGAAATGCATCACAATCACAAAGGAATATATGGAAATACATTAGATAACACAAAAAGAGAGTTTTGGAAATACGTTATAAAATAATACTTAATTTGGAAATACATCAGAGAGACAAACACATCCGGTAATACCTCAGATAGAAAGTAAAAGAATTTTGGAAATGCATCAGAATGGCAAGCTAATATTTGGAAATACATCAAATAACACGAAAAAAGAGTTTTGGAAATATGTCAGAATATATAAGACATGTCTGGAAAAAACAATCGAATAGGGATAGTCAAATCTGGTGGAACTAACCATTGGAGATGAACTAACCATTGCTTCAACTTGACTAATTTTGGAAATGACTACTTTACTGTATGCTTGGAAGGCTTGCCCTAGTATGAGTCTTGAAAGATCTTCTAGATAAACCAATTCTGAGAAGGACTAGCACTGAACAAAAAATCTTGAACTGATTCTCAATACGATTTGGAAGGAACTTTCCCCTAATAGAATCACCGGCCAAGTTTCTCAACGTTTTGAAAATTACTTGAGAGGAAAGCCAATTTGCAAACAAAAGTATTCGTTCAAACATGGTAATCTTAATGCAAAATTCATGCAACTTTTCAAATAAAAAATTATTTTTTGAAAGATGCAAAGCATATGAGTCACTAGTTAAAACACGATGGTTCAAGACATTCAAAGTGGAAGGTAAGCAAAGGTGTGATACCAAAATACATGATTTGCAAAAATATTTTTGGAGTTAGTTTACGTAACCTCGTTGTAGTATGCTTTCAAAATAACCTTGCTTCAGTTAGGTCTTTTGTGAGTTGTAACGTGGCCTAGTTCACGGTTTATGAAACAAAGGATAAAGGCTTAAAATTTATTTGTACCCACATAATCTTTGTGATGATCTTCAGTCCTACACTTAGTTAACTCAGACTATGCACTCAGGTTCCAAGAGGTTGGGAATTGTATTAATGATAATAATGATGATGGTTCAGAAGTCAAGAGACCCTTGAGATGGAAGCCACTGCTTCCTTACAACATTTAGTTGTTTTTTCCGTTGAGGAATTTCATGGTGAGGATTTAAAGATCTTTTCTTTTTATTATCCCTAACTTTTTCCTGAGCTGTTTCTTTTGAAGCATACAGTCAGCAGGATGTCCCGATTTTTGCCTAAGTCTCCTTCATAGGCTTTAACTTAGAGGGCCTTTTATTTTGATTTTTATTCTTCTTCTTATTCTTCTTCTTTTTATGATAAAGAAAGTGACTATTTGGCTCAATGATTCCGGTGAACCATCATTGAATTTCGACTTGAAAGACATCTTCAACACTTGCTTGTTGTGTGCGAAGGAAAACTTGTGAATGCAACCTTTATTGAAAGGTATCTTGCATGAACGCACAACCAAGTTAACTGAGAACTACCCATCCCTAAGTTAAGATTTTAGGTTTTTGTATAGAAAGAAACTCCAACTCCTAGGCTCGAAAGGGTTGATGAGGGACTAACTTCCTTATTCTTTCAGTGTTTGGGAAATTGAAACAATGCCTTACACCGTCAACAAAGTTCTGATCTAAAAGTATACCAACAATAATTATGGGTATTTCGTTTTCGTCATCCTCCCTCCAGTCTTTGCATAATAAAAAGAAAGTGCACAAGAGATATATGTTTTTTGAAAGAGAAAGCATAAAGATGTAAATAACAGACAAAAATGAATTCAATCAAAATATTGAAATTCTCATTTCATTAACATGGAAGTACAAATAGAATTTGAAAGCAAACAACTAATAAAATTAAAAGGAAAATGCAAACAGAAAGAAACATGGCCTACTGACTAATCAACAATAGGGGTGAGCTGGCCTGTCTGAAACACTGGCTTTAGGAGGATAGTTTGGCTAAAGCTGACTGAAGCTTAACTTCTCATGCCCTGACAGAGGATTGTCCTTAACATTAGGAGTAACATCATGGAAAGTGAAAATATTGTATTTGATTAATTCTTGCACTCTAGTCTTCAGTGCATAGCAATTTTCTAAATCATGGTCTGCGAAACCTTGATGGAATGCACAATGGAGGTCAAACCTGAAACCAACTGGAAGAGGATCTAGAGGAGAATGTAGAGTCCTAGTATTAGTACAACCTCTCTGAACCATAGCAGGATACAATTCAATGTATGTCATGGGAATAGGATCAAGGTGAGTCCTATTATGATTTTGGTTTTGTCTAACAGTCGGATGTTGAGGAGCTCGAATTGGTTGACCAGCAACCACGGGATTAACACCAACAACATAAGTGTGATTAGAACACTGAGATCTGTAACGAGGTCTTCTCTCCTTAGTCAAGACAACATTTTTTTGATCTTCTCTTTTCTTCTGGAAGTTCCCATAGGATTTCTTCGCACCATTAGAAGATTCAACAGCTTTAGACACTTTACTATTCTTAACACCTTCTTCGAGTCTTTGGCCAATGGTCACCAAATCTGTGAAGCTGGAGGAAACACTACCAATCATCTTTTCCTAATAGAAGGGAGACAAGGTGTCCATGAACATTCAATGAGTTCTTTCTTTGCTAGAGTGGGTTTACCCTAGGAAGCTAATTCTCTCAAACGTTGAGCATACTCCTTGAAAGATTCTCTCTCATTCTGAGACATATTCTGAAGTTGACGACGGCTAGGAGCCATGTCAAGATGATACTTGTATTGCTTCATAAAGGCATTAGAAATATCCTGGAAGCACTGGATACCGTTCATGTACCACTTGAGTGAAGCTCCACTCAGACTGTCTTGAAAGCAATGGATAAGAAACTTCTGGTTATTGGTGTAAGCATCCATCTTTCTGAAATACACAACCATATGAGCTTTTGGACAGAAATGACCTTTGTATTTCACAAACTAAAGAATCTTGAATATGGAAAACATGACAAGGTTAGAAACAAGGCACATGTTTTGTTTGCATCAACATTGAAGAAATCAGTACCCTCCACGGCTCTGAGTCTCTTCTCTATAGTCTGAAACTGTTCATAAACATCTTCAGGTTCAACAACATCCTCATGATATCCACCTTGAACACTAGCAGCATTGTACTTAAAGAGAGGATTCTCATAGGGAGCTCGGGCAGTTTGGGCAATAGTATGAACCATATGTCCGAGCTCAGAGAAAACAGGAACTTGAAACATTGGTCTGGCAGTTTGACCAGTCATAGAAGCAGTAGGAAGAGGTGGAGAGTAGTTATGGGTTAAACCAAACTCTAGCCATGTAGAAGGTGGCATCTGGACAAGCTGAGGATCAATAATAACGCCTGAAACCTCCTGGATAACGGTTCTTTGAGGTTGCTCCCCTCTGGCAATTAGGACTTGGAGCATCTTAGTAAGCTTAGTCATGCCTAAATTCAAATCATCAATCTCCATTTTGATATCTTCATTGTGATGTTCTTGCTCTGAAATTGTGTGTTTGATAGTAGCTCTAGTCCTATATTAGTGATGAGGAATCAGCTTGACGACTGAAAGATAACGCTGGAAGATAGAGACAATTGGAATGAGTTACTGGACAAACTGGATGTATACATAAATCATGCAAAGGATGCAAATGATATGCAATGTCATGCAACACAGGATGTAGATCACAGGTAACAGGACTAACTGTTCAGGATCACAAGCATGGAGTTTGGGTGAAGAATTAACCACAGGGAGTGTACTAGGGGTAAAAGTACATGCACAACGGGTTCTAATAAAGTTCTCAGAGTTGTCGATCCTACTTTGGATATTATCAGCTTGCACAATTACTTGTGCGGGCCAATAATATTTGCAAGAGAAACTCGTCAGAGTGTAGTCTACACCTGGATAGTCACCGCACTACATCCTAAGAGGCTAAGATGGGTTAAAGGGATCTAAGTTCCTTAGCTTCTCAGGATCTTAGGTCTAAAGTAATAATGGCATTATGACTACTCAAACCGACAAATACTACCATCAAAGGGGCCTCCACTGAGTATGGTTACATCATATATTAATCATGCTTAAGATTACTTCAGGCATGTAACTTTTGATTATACCACCATCCTATCTTATTGTGCACTCAAGTCCGGGTTAGGACTCATCTCACACATAGATCATCACACACCCTGAAAAATAGAAAAACCCAGCAAAATAGCAAACGGATAGAACAAGTTATGCTTAACCCTTTTAACAGTGTCCCTAGTGAAGTCATCATTTTCTGTCGGGTGAGAATTGGAGACCAAAGCTATTGATTAGCTTGACTCACAAAGATAAGATATCACCACCAAAATTTTATTTTTCCAAGTGAAGGGAGAAAATATCGAACAAAACCCATAATAAACATGCAAAGAAAAAAGCAAGGCTAAAATCAAAGCAAAAGAGAGATAAAAGTACGAGGGTTGGTTATATGATCGGTAAAATAGAAAGTGTACTATTTTTCCAATGTAGTAATAATGGGGATTTCCCCGAATATCGATCTCGAGGACTGCATAGGAAATACAAGGTCTAAAATAATTTAATTGAACAAAAGCGCTTGAGGTTTTGAGATTGTCTGGTTGAATTATAAAAATATTTGCAAGTAAAAGAGAGAAATTGACTAAGTGGTTTAAAATGTATGAGTAACATGTTAGGGGAAGTGTATGATCTGACTCAGTAATAACCCTGAATTAACACTGCAACAACTTATTGTAACTAACTAATTATCAATTCTTTAGAATATTTACTCCTAAGTTCTTAATGAGAAAACCTTTAATCGTCTACCCTAATTCCTATGTCCATAGAGAATTATAAGTGAGATTAAGCAATCAATTATCAAGAATCATTCCGGTTCCTATAGGGTATCCCTAGTCCTAGGTGATATATACTACAGAATGATCAAAAGCAAAGACTTAACAACGACGGTCCAGCCTAATCGTTAATCGTAAATCAAACCCTGTTGGTCCGATAGGGCAAGCATTAAGAATAGCTAGAGATCAAATCAGTTATGAAAACAAAGGAAATGTCATTGCAATACTAATATCAGAGTCATTACAGATTCAAATCAGGGGCACCTCCTAACATTGAGGGGTTTAGCTACTCATATTATTCAAAGAAAATACAAATTAAAAACTAGACATTACAAGATAATAGGGTTCTTTGATCTTCAATTGCTTCCGCTCACGTAAACTTTCAGTTTCCCAATCCTCTTGATCTCTCCAATCTTGATTGTGTAATTCTTCTCTGGAAAAAAGTCCATTTTTCCTTCTCAAAATCTATCTTAAATACTCCCAAGTCCAACACAGTAATAGGAAAATACCCAAAATACTCTTAGGGATCACAAAGGCCCAAAAAATAAGAAAATTGGAAGATGAATCGCTTCATCCAACACGGGCCGTGTCAGCTGACACGGGCGACCGTGTTGGCCCCCTGGGTATTTGATAAAACAAATGCCTGCTCCTGACTTGCTGACACGGGCCGTGTTAGGTGACATGGGCACCCGTGTCAGCCCACTGTCTTATACTATGTTTTCTTCCTCTTGGTACCCTTCTGACACGGGCCGTGTCAGGCCACTGTTCCCTTTCCAAAACTCTTTAGAATTCCTGCTGTTTTCCCGGTTTTTTCTTTGATTCTTCTTGATTGCGTACTTGAACCTAAAAATAATGGAAATACCAAACCAACACATAAAATGCGATAAAAAGATATAAAATGCAACTAAACATATAAGACAATTACTAAAACTCATGGTAAAATAATGTATAAAAACCACTGATCATTATACTAAGGGAATGTACTAGCACCCTAAGTATTTGTAGTACTTTACAGGAACGTCTTGGAATATTTGTGTTTTGGCTAAAATTATTTGCTAAAGATCAGATAAATAAGGAAAGCAACAAACATGGGTAAGGCAAAGCTACAAACATACAATGGACATGCATAATGACAATAAGTAAACATACACTTCATTTCCCTTAGGTTAGGTCACAAGTGCAAGCATCAAACGAAAGCAACAAATACATCAAATGAAATCCACAGACACAACAAATGGAATCAATAAAGTACATGGCAAAACATCATGCTAAAAACAATAAATAGAACTAACAAAGCACATGGCAAAGCATCATGTTATTAACAAAGTACACAAAAAAACATCATGTATGATAAAACAACAACTAGAATCAACAAAATACACATGGCAAAGCATCATGATATCAACAAAGTACATGGAAAGCATCATGGTTTGGTAAAATGATAAATGAAATCAACAAAATACACATGGAAAAGCATCATGTAATCATCAAAATCCATATTCGTCAAGGAAAAGCATACAAAATTAATCAAGGAAAACAATCTCAAAACATGGAAGCAAACAAGTCGAAATAGAATCAGACAACAAGAGAATTATTAATCAAGTTAAATATAAATATTTAATAATATTAATTAATAATTTAATTAATCAATATTAAATAAAAATATTTAAAGTGATTAATAATAATAACATATTTTACATTTTTAATATCATATAAATTAATAATTAAAACAAAATAGTTAAAATCTAAATTTGGTTTTTTTCAAAAGAATTAAAAATATTAATATCAAACAATATTAGGAAAATCACATGGATCCTAAAGCCTTCACTTGTCACTAGAGTAAATTATATTAGGAAAATAAGAATAAAAATAGTATAAAAGAAAATAAGAAAAAAAAATAAGATATTTACAAATCAGTACATCACAGCTTCCAACAATAAGCACAATTAGCCTCGAACAATCACTTTATTCCTTGGAGAACTTCACAAAAACAAATTTAACTAGCAGAGGCAACCAATTGGAACTTTATAACTTAAAATGCAGTTTATCATTGATTACTCTAAAACCACAACTTATCAAAACCAAATACTTAATCCCTCCCTATCATGTGCGGTACCATGAAGAATTCTTTAGGGACATTTATACCACTCTTCTTATTGATAACTAAGTTACTTGAGAGTGATTGTATGTAAGCCAAACTAGAATCAACACAAAATTTATTTACAACATCATATCAATATCACAACATCAATATCACACATCAAAATCCAGCGCAAACAAAATAACAAATAAACAAAAAGATTTAAGATTCGAACTGTTACATTTCGAGTAACTTTGTGATTTCGTTGTTGTTGTGTAATGCAAAGTCGAGTTGTTGTTGCATTGATGGAATATTCACAACAATGTACGAGGTGGTTTCACGGTGGTTGAAGTGGGATACGAGATCGGGCTAATTCGTGGTTTGTGTACGTCGGTGCAATGGTGTTCGTGTGAGGTGTTATATGGTTTGTGAGCAGTTCCGAAGTGAAGAAGGGTGGGATGTGGTGTTGCGTATGTATGAAGGGAGGGTTTATGGCTTAGTATGGTGTATGTGTTTTTGTAAGAGTGGAAATGGCAAAAGAGTTGGAAGATGAAGTTTGTCGTTACATAATGGTTTAGTTTTATAAAAGAAGGAGATGAAGAAGCTAACATAACAGTGGAAGGATGAAGTCTTGAGGAAGTTGATATGGAGTATGTGTGAGAAGATTCTTTTGGTTGTTACATGGAAGAGGTAACTTGATTGTGGTGATGGAGTTTGATGTGTGTTTGAAAGGTGAGAGTGGGACTCACATAGTCCATGGAGGTTGGGAGGAAAAGTGAGGAACCCAAGCTGATGGAATGTATTAAATGGTTCAAGAAGAAGAAAAGGTGATGGTATCTTCTCTTTAAAAAATGCAGGCGAAGGGAGTATTGTATGAGGAAAATGAAGTTGTGCTTTTTAATGGTTTGTTTTGAGAAAATGGTGGTTTATCGGACTTGTATTTTGAACAAGAGATGAAGGGTGTGTCTGGCGTGTTATGTATCAGTGGAGAGTTTTTTGTGTTGCCTCCTCCTCAATTCATGTGTGCATGGTCCCCAACCAATATCCATATCAGGGAAAAATGTATATCAAGCGTCCTTTTTTTATTTTTTCAATCCATGAGGTTAACGTGAGAGAGTTTTATGTGATGAAGAAAAGATCTTATGGATTTTTTAAAGAAACGTCTTTATTGCATCCTGTCTCTATCTAAAAAAATGAGCTTCTTGTTTTTATCCCTTTTTGCTATTATTCTCTTATTTTTAATTAAAATGAGAGAGAGAGTCAAGATGCCTTCATAAACACCCCCATGCAATGCATACTAGGTTACACCAAATGAAGTTAAAAAACAAAATAACTTTTTAAAAACTTAAGTATTAAGTTTTACTAAAAAAGAGAAAAAAACAAATTATATTAATAAAAAAAGAAAATAATAAATGGAATAAAAATAAAATATTAACTATTTAAAAATAAATCTAAAATTAAAAATATGATTAAACCTATTTAAATTAAACTAGAAAAATAAAATAAAATAGGTTAAAAACGAATAAACAGTCTGATATCGAAGTGATCAAAAAAATAAAATGAATACACCAAAATGATCAGTGCAAAATAAACGACTCAGAAAAATACAGAGTTTGGTCAAATTTCGAAATAAATTTCCCTCGGTTAAAATGCTCATACTAATCAAAATTGCGACCGAAAAGCAGTCGAAATTTTTTAACGAGTACGCCAAGTTAAACTACGTGAAACATAAATTAATATAACTGACGTCTACAAGCTCAATTTTGAAACTTTTAGTCAGTTGACTTTACGCATAGTTGACATTCAGTTTGACCGATTCGCCTATAAATCCAACAGTTTATTCTGGCT
Source organism: Lathyrus sativus (assembly GCA_963859935.3). Lineage (NCBI taxonomy): Eukaryota > Viridiplantae > Streptophyta > Magnoliopsida > Fabales > Fabaceae > Lathyrus > Lathyrus sativus. Next base: position 582,002,849 of record OZ012741.1, on the reverse strand, counting down.
GATAATTTGGGCATTACGTGTGATGAAAGACATGATAGGCTATGCAAATGATGCAAAGAGAGGCAGGATCTTATGGATAAAAATTAGGGTATGACACATAACATATGCATCTTTTGCCTTTGTGGTATTGCCTGTGTGGTGGGTTGCCTGTGTGGCGGGTTGCCTATGTGACAGGTTACTTGTGTGGTGCTATATATCCATATCATTTAGATTTAGGAGCATGAATATTGACACATAAAGATAATTGTAAAATAAGGATTTTGTGCATTTGATTTCTCCTAAGTTATTATGTTTTGTATGATTTGTTTTGTAATATTGTATTGTATGTTTTGCTTGATTTGATATGGATGATGGAAGATTGACCCCTTATAAATAACATTTTAGGTATAAGGAATTTGAAGATATGAAGTGAAATTGATGGGATGTTATACATGGTTGCGGGAATGAAAATCATATTTTTATTGGATTTGTAAAGTAATTTAAAGTAAATAAAATATTTAAATTGATCATTTGTTTACATTTGACGCGAATTAGAAACGTGGAGTGAATTTTTTACTCTGCTAGAAGGATGACGTTAGTACGTTTCATTTGTAATGAATGTTATAACTTTTAGATCTTTCAATTTGGAAAAAAAAGCAATAGTCACATTTTTAAAATTAAATTTACATTTTTAAAGTAATGTCTTGGATTAAAATCTGGGGCATTACACGTTACAGTCCATACTAACATATTTTGAAATACGGAACACACAACATATGAATTGAGGATAGGAACACAACTTCCACGACATTCATCAACGCAAGTTCCCGGTTTGTTACCACAACCTTTGGTAATAACTTCTTGGACGCAAATAACTCTTTCAGCTCTCCAGTGCCCATGTGATGTTTTTTCCCCTTTCATGTTCCAAATAAGCAAATGCAACTAAAAACGTCATCTTCGTTGGCATAACACCAATAATCTCAAGCAGTGGGAGCTGGTACCTGTTTGTTCTGTATGTATAGTTAATAATCAACATCTTCTAATAATCAAATAAAGGAAAAGTTACATTTTTTTGGAAGACACTAAATGTTTGTTTTGTATGTAAAATAAAAAATCAACACCATGAAACATGTTCAACAACTTCACTGAATTAGGATGTGTCTAAAAAATATCATTAATAACATTTGAATAATCCATATTTTTGAACCAGTACATGTATTTCTCATAATGAATTAAACTTAGTAGATGTTGCAATTCACTTAATGCACCTCTCTTGATCGTCTTATATGTAGATCTTTCCTTATATACCTACGTAGATCTCTATCTTTCAAAGTAGCAACTATGTACCTGTGAGAAATATTGTTTTTTTCCCGTGTCATTCACAGACTATATTTCATTATGTTTTAAACAACCTATTATGTCATGACCATCTAAATTCGTAGCTATTTCATGATTGTGAATTCCACACCTAACTTTCACCTTCCAACCGCTACCACTTGACACATATCTCAGCATAAATGGACATTTAACTTTCTTACTTAAAGTTCCTTGAGGGGAATTCTTATTCTTATAGTTTCCTCCCATTTCACAACCCATAATCAAATTATCTTGTAATCATATGATCCCTTTTATAGTATCAGGACAAACAATAACAATAATAATATCATGTTGTTTACTAATGGATAGTGCTCATGCTAACACGTCAGCACAGGAGGGAAATATCTGTCATTTACAATATATAAAGAAAGAATTTTTTATGCCAGAGATACCCCAAGCTTATCACAAGTTAAAAATAAAACATGCAAGTATAACATACAACGTTGGTGGCAAAGAATTGCATAAAATTTGTAGAGGAACCATCCATCTCAGGATCGGTATACCAAATTTTTACAAAAATCCAGAAATTTTGTTGCTTCGCGAAATTTTCAGAAAATCCAATAAAATATTATTTTTCCAGAAAATATGACATAAATGCACGAGAGTTTTAAAAATTTCTAGTAAAAACTCATACCTGATTTTTAAAAATACGATAAAAAAGCAAAGTTTTTACCAATTCTTATTAATAATGTTGCAATGTTTCTTATTCCTGTAAATTTATTCTCAAATTCCTCATCCTCAACATTGAAGCCAACATGCTCCAAGACTTTAGATACCAAGTGACCATATGGTACCTAGATAACTCCCTTTCTTTTAGTCACCATAATGTGATCCATCATTGTGTTGACCCAATTTGTTTCAACCTTGTTGGCCAATGACTAGGTCGTGACCACATCAGCTTTTGACAATTGTCTCAAATTGTTTTCTAGGGATGAAATTATGGTTCACCACATAGTGAATTAGTCGAATGTTCGAGAGTACACAACTCACAACAAAAGAAGATGGAATTTAAGTGTTTGGATCATATGGAAGGAAAACTACGAGGAAGAAATGAAATCCCCCCTTGATCAATTTCTAATAGTGGGGACTAGAGCGTGTAAGCAAAATCCTTAACAGATAGAGACATATGATGCTTTTTGACTTCAAATGTGATGACACCATTTGCATATCCGAGGTTGGCGAAGAACATATTTACCAAAGTTGGATAAATATCCATCTATGAATCACATATGAAGCTCCTAAGATTTGCTTCTTTAAGCATACTAAAGAATTCACAATCTCAAAATATATTTACCTCTAAACAGTATGAGGGCAAGATTTCTTTGGTGGAATACTTGATATTGTATCTGACTTCTTGCTCCATGGTTGAGAAGTCTTTTGAGAAGTATGTTGGAGCTGAATAATTGGTAGAGGTTATGGTTCTCTTAAGTGTCATGATGATGGACAAGGACCAGAAGAAGAAAGTGCACAAGTTTGCAAAAATATAGCAACTATTTGAATAGATTTAGGCTTGGTCAATTTCTTTTGGCACCTTCGTTCTTCAAGATTGAACCATTTGGCTAAATATTTTAAATGTTGCTTTGCAATCTTGTTAAAGGCTCATTAAACTCAAACCAAAAATATGTTTGTGATAAAATAATATTCACTAAGCATGAAAATACCACTTACTAGATAATTTTCTTAGAGTTTTTGAATTCATTTTCTACCTTGTGTACTACCTATAAAACCTCAAGATGTCTTGAGAAAACTCCCCATCGCGATGGAAACTACCAACCAATATTGAAGTTTCATCTCTATGGATCACTTGATACGCGAGTTAGCTAAAAGAGCTTCTCATGAATAACATGATTATTAAAGATCCTAAGACTCCATGAATGTAATGAAAATCATGACTCTTGAGCCCCACCATCAATGTCAAAAAAACAGCTTGGTCAACCACGGTTGTTGAACACCACCATTAATGCCAACATATAACTTGGTTTATCATAATAGTTGACCACTAAAATCAATGTCAACAACTTGATCAATTTTTATTAGGATCATCAAACACCACCAATCATTGTATTTCTCTTGTATACACATGCTTTGCATAACTTTGTCAAACAATATTCATTTAGCTCATTCAAAATTGCAAAGCAATCCTGCAAAACAACTTAATTATTTAATATTGGTACCCAAATCCTTTTGGGTCTTGGTGAGTGAGTGGTTCTAAGAGGCACGGAGTTATTTAAATTAGATCATATTAGATCATTTAGCTTGAAATAATAATAAGGATCTAAATGGTCGAGCTTATTACAGAATTTTACTTAAAAATCGAATGATTGGATTTCTTTCTATCATGGCAAATATTTTTATAACGATCTATTAGGTTTATAACCTATTTTTTTTCATTAAATGAAGCCTTTCTATATGATAAAATAAAATAAATATTATCTTTATCCTTTGTAAGTTTCTCTAAGGTTTCGTGCAAGTAGGTTACTTCAATTTTCACATATTACGTGATTTACATTTTTCTAATTTTAGGGATTCACTTCTAATGCTAGAGATTTCTTCACTAAGAATCTTATTGCTATTTTATAATAATTAAATACACTCATTAAAATAAATAATTCACTTTTCTATTTTGTCACCATCTTTACTAAGCTTAAACATTCGATCACATATTAAAGAAGTTACCTCAATATCATTTTCTCTTAAAGCTTTGAGGCACTTATGATTTTTTTTTTATCGAAGTTCCTTATTTAAGAGGATACTTCATGTTGTTGGGACATCAATTTTGGGGTCAACACGAGGGACCATTTTTACATCGGTTTCTTTCTTTATAAACAACACACATTATGAGCGACACACCACATATTCACCCAAAATCTTAATGTAATAGGTGTGTGGGCTCTCTCTCTCTTATAAAGTGCTCAATCTCCATTTTTATAACCAATGTGGGACTTCCCAACACTAATTTCTCAACACTTACAACTCACGCTTATTTTTCTTAACACTCACATTCAAGTGCGAGTCTATCCACAATGCTCCCCCTCAAGTAGAAGCTCTTTCATCCACATAAACTTGTACTTCCATTGACATTTTTTTCAACGGGACATGCCTCATACTCACCACCATGCGGGGAGGACTTTTGATATAAGTGATCTGGTTATTTACTCGAACCAATGACGCATGATACCTCATGTTAACCGGGGAACTTGTATCACATGTTACTTGATAAATGATGACAAATTGAGAGAAAATTATATAGTGATTAAGGGAAAAAGCTTATTGATTAATGTGTATTTTGTGCATGTTTCAATTACAATGAAAGGTGATATTTATAGTCACAATAGCCACCCAAATCAAAATTAAAACAAACTGTCTAAAACAAAACTGATATACCAACCTGGGTATATGATATACCCCTAGGGTATATTCTTAAAGCAATTTATCTAACTAAAAATGATATACCCGTCCGAGTATATGATATACCCCTTAGGTATGCTCTTAAAGCATTTTGAATCAAACACAATACCCTTCATAATTCAAATTTTCCATCATTCTTATTCCCATTAACTTCTTCTTCTAAAGGTCTATTGAGGAATGCAAACTTCACATCAAGTTGGTGCATCTTCCAACCTTTGTAAGTTACTATGGCCACAACCAATCTGATTGTTTCAAGCCTAGACATGTGTGCATAAACTTCATTAAAGTCTACTCCAGGTCTTTAAGGAAATCCTTTTGCAACCAACCTTGCTCTGTACTTGGTAATTTCACCATCTGGTTTCAACTTCAGGTTATAAACCCACCTTACATCAGTTGCTTTCTTACCTAAGTTCTCAATCTGCCCCCATGTCTGATTTTTATCAATGGCCTTAAGTTCCTAAACCATTGAAACTTTCCAATTTTCATAATGCAGAGCTTGCACGCAATTGAATGGTTTTGCCTTAACTATCATTGATTTTTCAATCAGCTCACCATTTTCCCTTATTGCTTGATTAAGAAATCTCTTATAGTCATTCAGGTTGACTGATGGAATTTCTATTTTTGCTTAATCTTGTCACTCCTTGAGTTTGTGCAGATTGTTCTTTACACATATAATTTGAAAATTCAATCATTGGAAGTCCATACACCATTTTCTTCATATAAATCAAGCTAAGACTCCTAAAATTGATATCGCCAAATCTTTGATGCCAAACCCAATTTTTATCTTCAACTGTGGTTAATGCAATACGTTGATGATCAGGCATATTAATCACGACCTTGAATATTTTGTTGGTTGACAAAGGTGCCTTCAGAATTAGCCTAGACATTTCATCAAACACCCCGAGTTCCCTTCCTTCCAGCTTCATTGTGTAATTTTTATCAAGTAGTTGACCCAAACTGATCAAGTTACTAGACATTGAGGGAACATAAAATACATCACTGATGATAATTTCATGTTCATCCTTCTTTTTCACCTTGATGTTTCCCATTCCTTCTGATGTCACCATGTTATTATCTGCAAAAATGAATTGATCTTCTAGCTGATTCATCCACCGTGACAAAAGAGTTTTTGTTGCCTGTTGTTGCGGTGAAATTTGGATGTCAAGCTATTGATTAACTTGAATCTTAATTCATTTACAACCGGTCTTTGATTTATCCGAAGGAAAGGTTAAAGAAAGGAAAAACCTAAAGGGAGAGATCTAAGGTTCGGGGGTTGGTTAAATTTAGGGAAGGTATTAACACCCTAAACTTCCGTAGTACTCTACGGGAACCTTTTGTTTATTTATTTTTATTTATTTCATTAATTATTTTGCTTTAGGGTATATACAAAGGATTGAAAATTAAAAAAGACCTAGGGGTTAATTCTAAGTTTACTCGGCAAGACATCGCATCTTGTGCCTACATATCCTTACGGGAATGGAATCAGAGTAACTGTAGTTCCCCTCAAAAGGGAGGTTAGAGACTTCTTGACTGTGGTCAAGGTCTCAAGGGGAATAAACGCATCTTAAGGACACGCTTACATGGAGTCTTAAACTCCGATCTCTACGTTGTAAATTGTTAAGTGAATTAGGGTTAGGTTAGGGATTCCGCGGCGGGAAACCCTAAAATGAGTGCGGCGACTCTTTGACCTAAAGCTAGGGGTAGTTTTGTAATTTTGTCCACGGCGAGACATTTGTGAAAAGTTAGGGTTTGTAAGGGTTTGAAGTTTTGAGGACTATTGGCGTGGCGGCCAAACGGCTAGACCTAATCCTTCGGAGGAATGCAATGAGACAAATTAACGATGCAAATGCGCGAATTTAAACCATACAAACAGCATAAATTAAAGTGCGGAAAGGTAAACGCAATAATTTGTTCGCGAAGTTACAAATGAGAAACATATACAATTATAATACAACTTGAATTGAAAAACACATTAAAATAGCTAATAGCAACGTAACAAGCTGCACATTGAATACACCACGTTAGTAGACAGAGTCAGACAGTAATCAGACGAGTTATGAAACGGAAGTGCGAAAGTTATAAATATTCTTTGTTGTTTATTTGTGATATATAAAAGCTTTTGATTTAAGTTAAAAAAGAGGTTTTAATATTATTAAAAAAAACTTTTCAAAAATAGTCTTAATTTAATTATCTAACAAAAAGGTTTTATTTTTTTCAAAAAAGGTTTAATGTTATTATTATATATTTTTTAAAAAACGGTTCTAGTTATTATTTTAAAAAAACGATTTTAGTTATTATTTTAAATTTATCTAAAAAAAAGTTTTTCTTAAAAATAATAGGTTTTCATATTAATTTGGAAAAGATGTTAATGTTATTTATTTTAAAAAACAGATTTTTATATTATAACAAGTTTTAATAAATTAATGATAATAATAATAATAATAATAATAATAGTAATAATAATAATAATAATGATAATAATAATAAATAATGATAATAATAATACTAATAATAATAATAATAATAATAATAATAATAAAGCAATAATGAATTTTAAATGTGCCAAATAACCCAACAATGTTGCTAACGCAGAAATGCGCTCATCGCAACCAGATCTAAATCGGACGAAACAAAATTTATCGCAAAGAAAAAGAAATTAAGCAAAAAACAGTATTATTGCTCACACAAAAATGCGATCATCGCAACCAGATCGAACTAACACAAATGTCACGCGTCATGCACACAAATGTGCAAACATCGTATCGATATAATTCGATCAAAAATTAATCTTATATATATATATATATATATATATATATATATATATATATATATATATATATATATATATATATATATATATATATATATATATATATATATATATATATATATATATATAAACTCTAACAATTTAAAAATTATAAATATATAAACGTAACAGTAATAGATAAAGAAAAAGAAATAACGGTAATAGATGAAGAAAGAAAAAATAACGGTAAAAGATGAAGAAAAAGAAACAACAGTAATAGATGAAGGAAAAGAAATAACGGTAAACGATAAAGAAAAAGAAACAACGGTAATAGAGGAAGGAAAAGAAATAACGGTAAATGACACTCACTCCTCTTAGGTTTTTTTCATTCTTCCCCTTTTTCAACAAGGCAACACATGTATATATAGGGAACAAATTAGGGTTAACACCAAATTGTCAATAATGTCCCTAAAGCCCATTTTAAAGCCCAAACTAAATAATTAGTTAAGAAAAAAATAAAATTTAAATAATTTAAAATAAACTTAAAATAAAAACTAATAATCCTATTGATTCCTAAAATCAAAAAATATTATAAAAAGAACAAAAATTTTTCTAACATTTTTTATTTTATGATTTTTTGGATATTTTTATGAATAATTTAGAAAAAAGTGAAAAAAATTAATATTTTAAAAAATGATTTAATTAAAATACGAAAATAATAATTAAATAATAATAAAAAACTATTTTTGTTATTTTTTAATGAAAGATAGAAACATTTAGAGTAAAAATAATAAAAAAACAAAAAGTGACAAAGGTGAGATTCGAACTCTCAACCTCTCACACTCACAACTCCTTACACATGTCCTCTTGCCAATTGTGCCAATTTTACTTTTTTAGAAAAAAAATGCATGCCATATGATATTTACCTGCAAAAAGTCAAACGACTACACAAATTTGTTAGTAATTGATTAAATGCAATAAAATGCAATGAAATGCGACGACAAATCTTAGGGCAAAATTTGGGGTATTACAGTTGCCCCTATTTAAATAACTTCACCGGGTGATTCGAGCAACGGAGACTCGAGAAATCGTGGTGGAGGGATTTAAATACAGATGACCGAAAATTTTGCCTTTAGACGCAGTGCTATGCAATGATATGGACAAAACAAAACGAACTATAATGCTAAATATAATATAAATCTGATATGATGCGTATGATGAAAATGACAAATGCACGGATACAGACGAAACAACGTCACAGGGGACGACCCACCGAGGAATTGCACTAGGGAAGAAGACATGTCATATCTGGAAGAACGTCGGGTAGACACGACACAGAATTGTTGATAGGTGCCAAGTAAATTAGAAATTGTCCGCAAGGTAAGACGCGAGTAAAACACGAGCTCAGGAGAAAAACGCAAATGGGGATAAAACACCCATGATGTTAGGTAAACCCAGGAATATCTGGTAAACGGGGAATAAAACACCCGGGATAAAGGTACATGGGGGATAAAACACCCAAGGATAGAAGGTAAGTGGGGAGTAAAGCACCCAAGATAGACATGTAAATGGGGAGTAAAGCACCCAAGATAAAAATGTAAATGGGGAGTAAAGCACCCAAGATAGAAATGTAAATGGGGAGTAAAACACCCAAGATAAAAATGTAAATGGGGAGTAAAGCACCCAAGATAAAAATGTAAATGGGGAGTAAAGCACCCAAGATAAAAATGTAAATGGGGAGTAAAGCACCCAAGATAGAAATGTAAATGGGGAGTAAAGCACCCAAGATAGAAATGTAAATGGGGAGTAAAGCACCCAAGATAAAAATGTAAATGGGGAGTAAAGCACCCAATCTAGAAATGTAAATGGGGAGTAAAGCACCCAAGATAGAGAGGTAAATGGGGAATAAAGCATCCAAGATAGAAATGTAAATGGGGAGTAAAGCACCCAAGATAGAAATGTAAATGGGGAATAAAGCACTCAAGATAGAAATGTAAATGGGGAATAAAGCACCCAAGATATGCACATGTATAGGAATTATCCTATGAGATATGATCAAATGCAAATGCAGACATCAACGACAAGGCTCGACTCTTTCGGTGAGATGACAAAACTGGAGGACTGATTCCTCAACACGGAGATCACTGTCATTCTGTTAAACTGTATCAAGTTGATAGTCACTGTAGGAATGATGAATAACTGCTTAGGGATTATGCAAGTAAACTGCCCCAGGTCAAATGAACTGATAATTGCTTCAGCTGTCTAATTCATGGAATCGACTGTTTTGCTGTATCCTCTGAGGGCTTGCCCCAGTCTGAGTCTTGAACAATTCTCTGGATAAACCAAATCTGAGAAGATATTGCCTTGAACAAATCTTGAACTGATTCTTTGACAGGATGTAAAAGGAACTTGCCCCTGATAAGATCATTTGACCAAGTTTCTCATTGTTTGAAAATTCCTTAGAGGAAAGCCAGTTTGCAAACAAAAATATTCATACAAACATGGTAATGCAAAGTTCATGCGATTTTTGAAAAATTATTTTTGAATGATGGAAAATACATGAGTCGTTAGTCAGAATAAGGCGGTTCAAGACACTCAAAGTTTAAAATAAAAGTGTATTGCCAAAATAAATGATTCGCAAGGATCTTTTGGAGTCAGGTTACGCAACCTTGTTGTAGTATACTTTCTAAATAACCCTGTTTCAGTTAGGTCTTTTGAGGGTTGTAACGTGGTCTGGTTCACGGTTTATGAAACAAAAGATAAAGGCTCAAAATTTATTTGTACCCACCCAATCTACGTGATGATCTTCAGTCCTATGCTCAGTTAACTCATACTATGCATTTAGGTTCCCATAAGTTAGGGATTTCATTGATCGTAGCAGTGATGATTCAGAAGTCAAAGGGAACTATGAAAAGACAGCCACTACTCCCCTATAACATTTGATTGTTTTGACATTGAGGATTTTCAAGATAAGGATTTAAAAATCTCTTTGTATTATCCCTAAATTTCGCCTGAACTGTTTATTTTAGAGTTTACAGTCAGCGGGATGCCCCAGTTTTGCCTAAGTCTCCTTCATAGGTTTTGACTTAGCGGGCTTCTTTTGATTATTTTTGTGTGTGAAGGAAAGTGACTGTTTGATTTTAATGATTATGGTGAACCATCATCGACCGTTTGATTAGAAAACATCTTCGACACTTGTTTGACGTGTGCGAAGGAAAATTTGTTAATGAAAGGTGTATCATATGAACACACAACCAAGTTAACTGAGAACTACCATCCCAAGGTTAAAATTGTGGGTTTTTTGTAACGAAAGAAACTCCAACTTCTAGGCCCGAAGGGGGTGACGAGGGATTAACTTCCTTATTTCTCCAGTGTTTGGGAATTGAAACAATGCCTTACATCGTCAACAAGGTTTGATTGAAAGCATACTGACAGCAATTATGGGTATAACGTTTTCATCATCCTCCCTCCAATCTTAGCATATCAAAATTTTGGACAAGAAGTAAACATTTGAAAAATAAAGCATAAAGATGCAAATAAATGGACGGAAATGAATTGAATCAAAAGTCGCAATGCTTATTTCATTAATGAAAGTACAAACATAATTAAAAGCAAACAACTTAAACAAAATAAGGAAAATGCAAACAACGAGAAACAAAAGGCCCAATGACAAAGCTTCAATTCTGATGTGTTGGCAAGGGATTTTTCTGAACATCCGGATGACTGTCTGTAAAATCAAGTATTCCAGTTCTAACCAATTCACATACTCTAGCCTTCAATGCAAAACAATGCTCCAAGTCATGGCCTGGGGCACCCTCATGGGAAGCACAAAGGAGATCAGCCCTAAATCCAGCCGGAGGATTAAGAGGAGGTGGTAAAGCCTTTGTAGTAATCAGCCCTTGTCGAACTAAGTCAGGATACAGCTCTGTGTAAGTCATGAGAATAGGATCAAAGTGACTCCTGTTCCGTTTCTGGTCTGATATCTGTGTCGAGGAATCAGCTTAACGACTCAAAGGTACACTGGAAGACGATAGGACCAAGAATGAGAAACCGGGGGATAAATGCAATGCAAAAATGTGATGCTAATGCCATGCAATGGTCTCAAGAATTTCAACGGTCGATTGCAAACATTCCCTTTTAGGAAAGCGAGAAAAGCTGTTAGACTTTAAAATGTAGGACTTCTTGAATTTGCAAAGGACTTTTGAATTCCTTGAAACTAGAAATGATATGATGCTTTATGGATGCAAAGCACAAACTCACATAAGCAAACAAAGGTCCTAATTTTTAGAGGAACAATGAATGGAGTCAAGGTCTACCCTTCCCAAAGAGGTATGTACCATAGGTTGATTGTACCTGCAGAACAAGGGTTCTAAATCAGTGCCCAAAGTCATCAGTCCATCTTTCGGATATTATCGACTTCCCGACTAACTCGAGGGTCAATAATATTCTCAAGAGAACCTCTTTTAAGTGTAGCATCGTGTAGCAACCATTGTAGGACTACTCCCATATAGTTCCCGCACTACGTCCTATATAAGGTCAAGATGGTGTAAAGGTACTACGGTTCCCAGTATCACAGACTCCAATCGATAACGGTAAAAGTTTTCACGACTACACTCGATCAACCGAACCATTTTCAAAAGGGTCTCAACTGAGCGGTGATTCTCGATTTAGCTTAGTCGGGACTCACTCCCTATAAGCCTCGTCGAATATATCGCCATCCTATAATAATGTCACTCAAGTCCGGGTGTAGGACTTATCTCACAACACAGTAATTCCCAAGCAAGGTACCCCTGAACAATATATATACAAATGAGCAAAAATATTAATGAAACAAATATATAATGAAAAATAAACAAAATGGGGATAACCCTCAAAAGTTAGGACTCCCTAGTGAAGTCGCCATTTTCTGTTGCGGTGAAATTTGGATGTCAAGCTATTGATTAACTTGAATCTTAATTCATTTACAACCGGTCTTTGATTTATCCGAAGGAAAGGTTAAAGAAAGGAAAAACCTAAAGGGAGAGATCTAAGGTTCGGGGATTGGTTAAATTTAGGGAAGGTATTAACACCCTAAACTTCCGTAGTACTCTACGGGAACCTTTTGTTTATTTTTTTTTATTTATTTCATTAATTATTTTGCTTTAGGGTATATACAAAGGATTGAAAATTAAAAAAGACCTAGGGGTTAATTCTAAGTTTACTCGGCAAGACATCGCATCTTGTGCCTACATATCCTTACGGGAATGGAATCAGAGTAACTGTAGTTCCCCTCAAAAGGGAGGTTAGAGACTTCTTGACTGTGGTCAAGGTCTCAAGGGGAATAAACGCATCTTAAGGACACGCTTACATGGAGTCTTAAACTCCGATCTCTACGTTGTAAATTGTTAAGTGAATTAGGGTTAGGTTAGGGATTCCGCGGCGGGAAACCCTAAAATGAGTGCGGCGACTCTTTGACCTAAAGCTAGGGGTAGTTTTGTAATTTTGTCCACGGCGAGACATTTGTGAAAAGTTAGGGTTTGTAAGGGTTTGAAGTTTTGAGGACTATTGGCGTGGCGGCCAAACGGCTAGACCTAATCCTTCGGAGGAATGCAATGGGACAAATTAACGATGCAAATGCGCGAATTTAAACCATACAAACAGCATAAATTAAAGTGCGGAAAGGTAAACGCAATAATTTGTTCGCGAAGTTACAAATGAGAAACATATACAATTATAATACAACTTGAATTGAAAAACACATTAAAATAGCTAATAGCAACGTAACAAGCTGCACATTGAATACACCACGTTAGTAGACAGAGTCAGACAGTAATCAGACGAGTTATGAAACGGAAGTGCGAAAGTTATAGATATTCTTTGTTGTTTATTTGTGATATATAAAAGCTTTTGATTTAAGTTAAAAAAGAGGTTTTAATATTATTAAAAAAAACTTTTCAAAAATAGTCTTAATTTAATTATCTAACAAAAAGGTTTTATTTTTTTCAAAAAAGGTTTAATGTTATTATTATATATTTTTTAAAAAACGGTTCTAGTTATTATTTTTAAAAAAAGATTTTAGTTATTATTTTAAATTTATCTAAAAAAAAGTTTTTCTTAAAAATAATAGGTTTTCATATTAATTTGGAAAAGATGTTAATGTTATTTATTTTAAAAAACAGATTTTTATATTATAACAAGTTTTAATAAATTAATGATAATGATAATAATAATAATAGTAATAATAATAATAATAATGATAATAATAATAAATAATGATAATAATAATACTAATAATAATAATAATAATAATAATAATAATAATAAAGCAATAATGAATTTTAAATGTGCCAAATAACCCAACAATGTTGCTAACGCAGAAATGCGCTCATCGCAACCAGATCTAAATCGGACGAAACAAAATTTATCGCAAAAAAAAAGAAATTAAGCAAAAAACAGTATTATTGCTCACACAAAAATGCGATCATCGCAACCAGATCGAACTAACACAAATGTCACGCGTCATGCACACAAATGTGCAAACATCGTATCGATATAATTCGATCAAAAATTAATCTTATATATATATAAACTCTAACAATTTAAAAATTATAAATATATAAATGTAACAGTAATAGATAAAGAAAAAGAAATAACGGTAATAGATGAAGAAAAAAAAATAACGGTAAAAGATGAAGAAAAAGAAACAACAGTAATAGATGAAGGAAAAGAAATAACGGTAAACGATGAAGAAAAAGAAACAACGGTAATAGATGAAGGAAAAGAAATAACGGTAAACGACACTCACTCCTCTTAGGTTTTTTTCATTCTCCCCCTTTTTCAACAAGGCAACACATGTATATAGGGAACAAATTAGGGTTAACACCAAATTGTCAATAATGTCCCTAAAGCCCAAACTAAATAATTAGTTAAGAAAAAAATAAAATTTAAATAATTTAAAATAAACTTAAAATAAAAACTAATAATCCTATTGATTCCTAAAATCAAAAAATATTATAAAAAGAACAAAATTTTTTCTAATATTTTTTATTTTATGATTTTTTGGATATTTTTATGAATAATTTAGAAAAAAGTGAAAAAAATAATATTTTAAAAAATGATTTAATTAAAATACGAAAATAATAATTAAATAATAATAAAAAACTATTTTTGTTATTTTTTAATGAAAGATAGAAACATTTAGAGTAAAAATAATAAAAAAGCAAAAAGTGACAAAGGTGAGATTTGAACTCTCAACCTCTCACACTCACAACTCCTTACACATGTCCTCTTGCCAATTGTGCCATTTTTACTTTTTTAGAAAAAAAATGCATGTCATATGATATTTACCTGCAAAAAGTCAAACGACTACACAAATTTGTTAGTAATTGATTAAATGCAATGAAATGCGACGACAAATCTTAGGGCAAAATTTGGGGTATTACACCTGTCATATGACTGCTATAACATGTACCAAGGTAGCACACATTTTCTTCATTTGAAGCCACATTTGTTGCAACCATCAAGATAACATCTTCAGATTCACTGCTACCAACATGAGAAAATTGAGCCACACCCTTGTCATTATCATTGTTCTTATTGTAGTATCAATTTCTAGTATAACGACTAAGCTTCTTACAACAATAGCATTAAACATCTTTCATGCCAACCTTCTTTTTGACTTTTTGATTTTGATTTGCATTATTCTTGCTAGTTTTACCTTGGCTTCTTGAAGCCTTACCAGAATCACCATTATCATTCAAATTTTCTTCCATTTTTCTTTCACTTTGTTATTGCTTGAGGATTTTTCTTTCATCTTCTTGAAGAACTTTGCTTGCATTTCATGTTCAAATACCTTTTCAGAATCTCTTTGCTTCAGCCTCATCTCATGCGCCTCAAGAAATGCTTGCAATTCTTCAAACTTCATTTCTGACAAGTCTTTAAATTCTTTAATTGCCACCACAATGTGATCAAACTTGACTGGAAGAGCCCTCAACACCTTCTCCACCTTCTACAATTTAGAGGTCTTTTCTCCATATGACATCATATGATTTGTCAAAGCCATCTTCTTTGAGAAGAACTCATCAATGGTTTCATCATCTTTCATTTGCAAGATTTCGTATTGCTTCCTTACATATTGCAACTTCACTTTTTTAACTTCTAATTTCCACCATACAACTTCTTGAGAGTATCCCAAGCCTCTTTGGCCATTTCTTTCTCGATAATTTTCTCAAAGATATTTGAATCCACAAGCTGATAGATTAAGAACAAATGTTTCCCATATTTCTTGCCCAATTAACGGTGAACAACCCTTTATGCCTCAATAGAATTTTCCTATAATGCTGAGATTTTCCTATAATGCTGAGAAACAATCATTCGCGTTTTCAAACACATCATGAAATTTGAATGACTTTCATTTGTGCATACCATCTATCATATTTTTCTCCCTTGAAAATTGACAGTATGGATAGAAATTGCTTGGAGGTAGTGCTTCGATTTTCCATGGTTAGAGATTGAACACTGAATTAGTGCTCTTGATATCAATTTGTTGGGGAACCAATATCACATCTTACTTGATAAATGATGATAAACTGAGAGAAAATTAGAGAGTGTTTGAGGAAAAAGAGATTTTTGATTATTGTGGATTTTGTGTATGTTTCGATTACAACGAGGGATGATATTTATAGACACATGAACACTAGTCACTCAAATCAAAATTAAAACAAACTATCTAAAACAAAACTGATATACCTGCCCGGGTATAGGATATACCCCTAAATATATTCTTAAAATAATCTGTCTAACTAAAACTAATATACCCCCCGAATCTATGGTATAGCCTCATAATATATTCTTAAAGCAAACTGAATTAACCACACTACATAAAAGTCTTCTGATCTATCGTCAAATATATCTCTGAATACATTTGAATCTTTTGATATTGATCTCATTTTATCATTAGTTTATTTAGATTTATCTAAGAGACCTTTGATCCATTTAGACCCATTGAGGATATTAGATTTTAAATTTCATATTATTATTTTTACTTCTCTTATTTTATTTATTTTCGTTAGATGGTTAATTCTAATTAGCGGTAATGGTAGAATCTACCATCAAAAATATTTTTATTTAAAATTTAAAAAATATTTTTTTTATTATTGTACCATTTAAATAAGATATATAATTTTGACTAAACAATTTAAAAAAAAAACTTTGACTAAACAATAAAATATTTTTTAAAATATTTTTTTAGTATTAAAGGTATATTTTATTGAAAAAGTTAAGTATCCTTCAAAATAGATAAAGAAGAACAAATTTCCAAAAAAAAAAGAAGTAAAAAGCAAAAAAATTATAAGAAAAAGGATAGAAAGTTATTAAATACAGAGTTATTATTTTTAAATCATAAAACTTAATGTTTGCAATTATTTTAATATTATAAATTTCAACACTTTTTAAATATTTCTATAATATCCCTAAAAGTGGAAAATATTTTTTTAAGGATTTGTTGAATAATCAATATATCTAATAATAAAAAAACTCATATTTTTGTTGTTTAGAGTTATAAATAATTTATATAAAAATTTAAACTTATTAATTATTCAATAAATTAAAAAAATAATTTTTTCTTATAATAGAGGTAAGAGAATATTATTTTATAAAAATATTAGTATTAAATATAAATATAGTAATTCTTAAAATATTTTTTTAATTAATTCAAAATTTAATATTTTAAAATTTTTATATTTATTTCTCAGACACAAATATGTATATATATATATATATATATATATATATATATATATATATATATATATATATATATATATATATATATATATATATATATATATATATATATATATATATATATATATATATATGTATATATATATATATATATATCTATATATATATATATATATATATATATATATATATATATATATATATATATATATACACATATATATATATATATAATCATTTTATTATTTAATATTATTTTCTTGAAAAACATTTTATTTCAGACAATATTTTCTCGTTAATACTCTTCATATCTAAAAAAAATGTTAATCTTATCTTAACTCACAACTCAAATGCGTATTCTAATGTTAAAAACTTTTTATCTAGTTGTCACATACACACTAGATTACATCAATATTAACTCAAATCTTTGCTCTTACACAATCAACACACCAATATAAGACAATAAGTATTGACGATTCATATTTACTTTTCCCTTTATTCAGGTCTTTTTCACATGTTTGAATCTCAAGTTTTTTCTACAACACATCTCCGCCACAATCACTTTTACATCACTCAACAGCATAATAAATATCCTCAAACCTTGCTAGCTATCTTTATTCACTACTAGAAATTTAATCTCCTATTCTTTCCAACATGGATCCTTCAACTTCATATCTCATGCCTAACTATTCAACATTAGATAATACCATGAACTCAAATTCATCAATGAATCAACCTCATCAAAATTATTTTGTTCCATTAGGGCAAAGTCTCAATCCTTCCATAATTCCAAATACCCCTCCATTTCATGCTCAAAAAGAAGATGATCAAAAACAGATGGAAGCAAGGAGGTGCAAAATTGCACGACAACAAAGGCGACAAATCTTACAAAGGCTTAGAAGTACTCGTGCTTCTAAGACCTCTGAAGATACAATAAAGAGGCCTCCAATTTATAGAGAGATCCAAAAACGAATTCCACATGTTTTTTTCACTTTAGATGGAAAGGTGATTGTAATATTTAACTAATTTTCTTACATTATACATTATATTTATGTGAATTTTAATACTTTCTTGATCTCTGATATTTTTTTAATTTTATTTATGAAAATAGCGATTTGAAGAAATTTTAACAAAGAAGTTAAGAAATAGCGATGTTAACAAGCTAGGCCGCATTGTCCTGCCAAAGGTAAGGGTTTCTTTATCAAAGTTCATGTTTGAATTGATCTTAACCGGATCATTTTATATATGTCCTCTTTATCTGTATGTTGTTACGAATTAAAAGTTGATAGATTAAAGTTTAGTGTAACTCATCCCTATAAAACAAACTTGTAATGTGAGGAGTGCCACTATCTATAAATTTTTTGTAGGCTCTATATTTAACCAATGTGAAATTTGGGTTTTTTCCTAATACACCCCTCATGCCTAGCACCATTAGGTATGGTGCATGGATATAAATGGTGGGTGGTCGAAATTATTGATATGTGAAATTTGGTTTTTCTAATAGATCCCATTGCACCCAACAACTTTTTTGGACTTGGTGCAAATATATGAATGTGGGTGGCATAAATCTATAAGCTCATGCCTAAAATATGGTTTAAACATAACTCAATTCTACAAAACCAGTTTGTAGGGTGAGTGATGTCACTTTATATAAACTCTTTGTGTGTTCTATCTTTAACTAGTGTGAGTGATGCCACTTTATATCAACTCTTTGTGTGTTCTATCTTTAACTAGTGTGAGACTTGGGTATTTTCCCAATACAAGTGATTTTCACATGTGATTTACACAATTTAATATAACTAATTTTTTTAATCACAAAATATAGTAAAGTGAACAAACAAATCAGGTTTTTTTATTTACCATTTTTGAGTCATAATCATATTTTTGCTATTGTTTTGTAAAACAATAAAACAAAAAATATTTTTCATCGTAAATTGTTTTCATATTTACTCATGATTCAAATGTTTTTACATTTTCATATTGATGGAATAGTTCACTAGCATGCTTTTAAAGTGTATACGTTTATCTTTGTAATGATTTTTTGTTTGCTTTTTCATGTTTCAAGATTGTCGGGGATGGTGTGAGAACTAGGTTCTGACGTAATGTTTGGGTGGAGCATAATTTGTTGTGTGTCTCTTTCAAGAGTCTATTTCTCATTTTAGAACAAAAAAAAACTTTTGTGATGGAGTTAATAGAGATTTGAAAGGAGAATGAGTAAGTTTGAGATTTTAGGTGGAGGATCTTTCTTCTGGTCTTAAAAGAGAGCTTATGGTGGAGTTACTTAGTTCTATTGTTGGTGTGGTTAAGTATGGCCAGGTGGATATCTTATCGTGGTTGTTTCATCCCACGAGAGGTTTTTCCTATGAGATATACTTATAGTAGGCTTTTATCCTTGTTGGTTTGTCCTAAAACTAAGCCAACTTAGGCGATTTGGGATTTGGCTAGAGTTTAAAAGAGTTGAGCGTCTTTAAAAGTGGTGATTTTTTCTTACTAGTTGCTTTAAGATAAACTGTCGACTAGGAATAATCATTTTAGATGTTGAATTGCGTCAATAGATAGCAGAATGGGATGTGCGGTGTGTTTAGGGCAGGCCGAGTCAGTGGATCACTTATTTGTCAAGTATTAGGTTTCTTCGCTGATTTGATATAAGGTGCTTAGGTAGGTGGGAATGTCTTTACCTCTCCCATACTCAATTTTAGGGGTTCTCAAGGTTATTCAAGGATTTGGTCATGATAAGAAGAGTCTCTTAAGTTTATTTTTGATATGACATTCAGTGGTCTAAATTATTCAAAAGTTGCATGATAAAAACATATTTTTGTCAGGAAAGTTTGTTTGTCGATCACTGGTGACTTCGATAATTGACTTGACATGAAAGTGAGTCAAATCTCATGCTTTACCTTTTGACTTTTCCTTGCTTGACATGGAGTGCGACCCATTCAGATGCCTATGCTTTTACAGGTGCCAGTTGCTCTGCTCTGATTTTTTTGCATATGGTCTACCTCCCCTCAACTTTCTCTTTCTAGTGGCGTGTTGCATTTTTTCCTAACTAGGCTTGTTCTCTTTTGTGTGTTGGCGTTGCCTTTTTTCTCCTTCAACATTTGTTTAACGAGTTTTTGTTTGTTGTTTTTTAGCTCTGTTCGTTCTTTATGTCGTATTTTGTACCCTTATTCTTTATATATATATATATATATATATATATATATATATATATATATATATATATATATATATATATATATATATATATATATATATTATAAAAAATAATAATTCACCCTAATTATGTTTTGGATTACAAATTATAAATTTCTCCCCATAATCCAAATAGAGGGAGGTCGAGGAAAAGCTTCCGACGCCAAGCAAAGAAGGGATCAAAGTTGTTTTAAAGGATATACATTCTGGGCTTGAATGGAAAGTGAAATTCAAGTAAGTAAACAAGATAGACTATTTTATACTTTGTACATTTTTCTTTATTAGATATTTATTTTTGGTCATTTTCCAAACTCTAATGGGTATATGCTAGAAATTCCACAGATACTGGATCAATGTTAAAGCTAGAATGTATGTTCTCGAGAATACAGGTAGAGTACCACTTAATATTACAAATTACTATTGTTGCAGTTTAAATGGTTTTGGCTTCATAAATAGTTTTATGTTTCAATATAACAGTGAATATAGTGAAGCATTATGGATTATGTATGGGAGATTATTTAAGCCTTTATGAGGACGAATCTAAAAACATGGTTAGTGATTATTTTTTTTACAAAATTTAATAACATTATTACAATTTGATTTTTGTGATATCTTTCTATTAATTTCAAGAAACTTATTTTATAGTAAAAATTGAATGAACAAGCATGTTGGAAGATATGGTTACTATATTCTAGTTCTATTTATCATAATAAAATTTACATATTTCATA
This sequence comes from Lathyrus sativus, assembly GCA_963859935.3. Lineage (NCBI taxonomy): Eukaryota > Viridiplantae > Streptophyta > Magnoliopsida > Fabales > Fabaceae > Lathyrus > Lathyrus sativus. Next base: position 581,981,688 of record OZ012741.1, on the reverse strand, counting down.
TCTTAATGGTTATTTTTGTGTGATAATGCAGTATTTGTACACAAAAAAGGCTTCTGCTCAACCAAGACTTGAGCTATTTCCTCGTGAAGATTTGGTTAACCATGGCCAACAATCACCACAAAATAATGATATAGAAATTCTTGCATCAAATGAAGGAATTACAACTTCGTCTCTCTTGGATCAGAACATTGCTATGGATAATGATGGTGATGGTGATGGAGGTCAACATAATGGCTTGAATGCACTTTATGAAAATCTTGAAAATATTTTTGATGTTTATTGGAAGTAATTATTTTCTTACTTAAGTATTGATACTCTTATATGTTATATTACCTAGTTAAATTTGAGCTTGGTCAAATATTATCATTGAAATTGCTCATAACGTATCCCTATTTTGTTTGTGTATTTTTTTTTTTTTCATTTTGTTCATTACTATTAGCAATTGAGACTTTCCCAATAAATTTATTGCATATCTCTTAAAAATGATTTTTTTTCATGCATAAAATGTTATTAGGGCATAAAACAGATATTTAACTAAAAGTCAATGCAAAATTATTTGAATCAGAAAGTTTGTGACAATAACCAAGAAATTATAGTAGGATTGACTTGAACCGTGTTAGTATTTGATTTAAGTCATAAAGTTTTTTATTTCTCAGAAGCTAGCTTTAGGAAAAACTTTGATTAAAATAATGAGCAAAGTTTGAGGATTTGTAATTTGGCACAGGAAACATGATTCTGAGTCACGCTCTTGCTTGGTTCAAATCTTGAAGGATATATTTAGATTATTGCTTGATTGGATTAGAATCAAATATGAAATTTTGGTTTTGGATTTTTTGAAACGTGTTAGAAACATGATTGAGTATGATTCAAATTGAACAATCAAATTCAAAGTTCGTCATTCCTTAATTCAAATCATTCTCTCACTAAATTAACTGTCATATAGTAAATCATTATTGTTTTACATTTTTTAACTTCATTTGAACATTAATTGAATAAGATTAATATGTTTTAAAATCTCTTCAAATTTCTACTGTCAAACTCTGATTTCAAAACAATTTTTTAAGAAGGGAAAGGTTTATTCACCCCATTTCTAGGCCATTTTACACTTATATTCAACCAGCAAGTGACATCAAGAGATGATCTTTTGATTAAATCTTGCGACTTCAAAATTTCTAAAAATAGACAAGGACGATCTAAAGGGTGTTTAAAATAGAGCTTCCATTTTCATTAAAAAGAATTACATTTGTTGGAAGGATTTCATGTACGTGCACCTAATGCCGGTTGATAAATTACTTTGGGTTGCTATCAAGAACAATCAATTTTTCTCTCTAAAAGTATCATATATGACATTTCTATTAAGAAATCTTCCAAAGAATTGAATGATGAAGAAACTAAAGAGGAGTTATAGGATTTGAAAGTGAGGAATATAATAATATCTGCCTTAAGCGAATGTATATTTTTCAATTTCATCTGTTAAACGGCTAAAACAATATGGGATGCACTCCATGAGGAAACAAAAGATGTTAACTAATCTAAAATTAACACTTTAATGAAGGAGTATGAACTCTTATATATGAAACCTAAAGACTCTACAACTTTCACATAGATGAGATTCTCTCAAATAATAAATAAGTTAGACTAATTTTGATTAATGTACAATCAGAATTGTTCTAACGTTCAAAGGTCTATGTACATGCAGTGGTATCCAAATGTAATTTCCATCAAGAAGTTCAATGATCTTAAATCACTTGATTTATCTATTGTTTAAGGTTGCGAAATTTTTTCCAGAGACTTAACATTAAAGGAAAAAAATGAGAAACATTAAAGGAAAAAAATGAGAGAATGTGAAAAACAAAAATTTATAAGCAATGAAGGTCAGTGACAAAGTCTTGAAAGCATCATCTTTTATATGTATTGCACTGTGTTTCGGACCTTGCTTCTTTGTTGGAAAAATCTTAAAAGTATCATCTATTATACGTGATACATTGTGTTTTTTTTCTTGCTTTTTATTTACAATAGTTTTTTTTTTAATTTAATTTTGAACATAATTAATGGGAGGTACTAATATGTTTCTACAGACATGTCAATTAATGTTGAACATCAATACCTCAATTACTCACTAATGATGATTAATATGTTTTTATGTTATTATTGACTATAGATATATACATGACAACAACCATTGTCTTCTAATAAATTTTTGAATTTAGTTTTATCTATACAAATTTGTGAGCAAAAACGCGAATACAAATAAGAGTAAAGAGAAACATACAAAAACTTTGTTCATGCAGTTCGATCAAATTGTCTACGCCTGCGACTATAGAGTAACTATAGTTCCTTTTATTTATATCTTGTGAATTGTATATAGATTACAGTGTTACAAGTCCTATATATAATACAATGTTTTAGTTTATCTAAAACTCTAATTCTTAGTTTCCCTTAACAAACAATTATCTATACCCATAATTATTTCAACAATATAAGATATTCTCTCAACAACCTATATTTATCTCAACAACCCATAATTATTTCAACAATATGAGTTATACTGTCAAAAACTCATAGTTATCTCAGCAACCCATAATTAACTCAACAATGTGAGCCATATTCAACAATATCCACTTGGTGAATATCAAACCCTTATGAAGACTTCTTGCATAACGAATCGTCTTGGAAACAGAGGAGGTACACCTCATGCTTAACACTGAGAAATATGTAATAAGTTCAAACAGTGTTTGAACTTGTCACTAGTGACTGGCTTGGTCAACATATGAACTGCATTCTCTGAAATGTGAACCTTCTGAAGTAATATATGTCCGAACACCATCAACTCCATGATACTGTGGAACCTCACATCAATATGTTTGGTCCTAGCATGATACATCTGACTGTTCTCCAAATAGATAACACTCTGAATATCACAGTGCAATTGAACTCCACCTTTCTCAACACTCAACTTTTTCACTAATGCTATAAGCCACAATGCTTCCTTTGCAACTTCAGATACTGCCACGTATTCTGCCTCAGTTGTAGACATGACTACTATGGATTAAATTGATGATTTCCAACATATAGGTTCCATGCAAGAGTAAAGATGATGATACTTTGTCATTTCATTTTTTCGATCGAAGAAACTGATCAAAACAAGTTAAAGAGAAGCAAAATCTGAGTTGCATTCTCTGAAGTGTGAACCTTCTTAAGTAATATATGTTCGGACGCCAACAAATTCCTGATCTTGTGGAACCTCACATCAATATGTTTGGTCCTAGCATGATACACCTCATTATTCACCAAATAGATAACACTCTGAATATCACAATGCAATTGAACTCTACCTTGCTCAACACCCAACTCTTTCACTAATGCTATAAGCTACAATGCTTCCTTTGCAGCTTCAACTACTGCTTGTATTCTGCCTCACTTGTTGGCACAACTACTATGGATTGAACTGATGATTTCCAACATATAGGTCCCCTGCAAGAGTAAAGATGATGACACTTTGCCATTGCATATTTTGGGTCGAAGAAACGGATCAAAACAAGTCAAAGAGAAGCAAAAAATGAAGAATAAAGACCAAAGAAAGATGCAAAAATAACTAAGTATGAAGAGATAAGGACTTGGTGAAAATATGATGTAAAAAGGAACAAATTTTTTGCATTTACTTGAATAATCATGCGAAACATAGTGCAACATCACACGCGTGATATAAAAGTTTTGTCAGCATCACGTGCACGATAAAAGCTATCTCGTGTGTGATAGGTCATTTTCTGGGCTGATTATAACACATTATAGACTGATTTGGAAGCTATAAAGGGGAGTTTTTTTAGCATCTTATCAAGGCTTCTACGAATTTTGACTGGAAGTGATGATAAAGAGAACCAAGAGGGTGATTTTGAGAGCATTGAAAGCCATTGAAGGCCAGTTCTTCAAGGATTTTTGTGAGGGCAAATCCTCATATACTAGATATTCGGGTTTCGATGATGTCAAAACTCAGTCATATCGAAGAAGAGATGTTTGGCGTTATCACCGCAATGCACAAGCATACCATATTTGTCATGTTTCATTTGCTTGCACAACGCATCTCTAGTACTGCACTTTGTAGTATTAGAATATGCATCATACGAGTTAAAATCTCATTGGTCGTCATAGATATCATCTAAGTATGTCAAAAACATTAAGATTATGCAATTTCTAAAAATACAGGTGTTTGAGTCGACCACACCTTGCTCCGGTCGACTCATAACAAGTGTCTAAATTTTGCAAAACTCTCGGCATAGGTATGGTCGACCTACCGGTTGATGCATACTGTTGTCATATCTGTTTGTCAAAAAATTCAGGCTTTGCATCGACGCATAGCCTTGTTCCGGTTGACGTATAGCAGGTTATTTTGCATAGTCTGTTTTGCTTGGGGTAGCTCAGGTCGACCCTTCCCTCTGTATGGGTCGACCGTTCGCTGTTTGCTGCATAATTTTGGTCTGTCTATCATTTTTGAAAAGTGGTTTTTTAGTTATTTTTGGTCTGATATAAATAGAAAGTTGCTCATTTCATTTCATATCAATTGAATCAATTAGAAAACAAGAAAAGTGAAAGAGGTGCCAATTTAAGCTCTCATCATCTCCATCTTCTACATTTCATACAACAACAATCACACACAATAATCTTTGCTGTGCATTATGGATTATTTGAAGTGATAACGTCCGAAGCCGTTGATTGGGAATCCGGTTCGGGTTGAGATTTTGGCAAGTTTTTCTTGAATAAAACCTTTAGGGTTTTGTCCTCCAAGATTCTCTGAATTTGGGGTTTTTTGGTACGAATCTTCTCAACATATATTCAACTGAGCGAAGGTGATCAAGAAGCGGTGGGTTCCATTGATCTAGTAGCGGTAATCGTGAATTATGATGGAGAAGTCCGAGTTCAATTAGCGAGTGTTTAAGATCAGCTGGGCTGGGGTTTGAAGACATAAGATTGTTCAAACAAAGAGCTGTAATCGGAGGTTCATCCACAAGCTATTGAAGGAATTGATTCGACTCGAATCAAGGGACAAGAAGAGAAAGCATCTTCAACAACAAGGGAGTTTATTTGTGCATTTGCTATTCTATTCTTGTATAAACGATTCTATAACAGGTTACATTTATATTATACGAGCTCAATTCTATTGTTAAAATTGAGGGCAGACGTACCCCGAAGCGAGGACGATGAGGGAACTGCCTCAACAAATCCTTGTGCCTTTTACATTACGCTTTTACATTTGCTTAATAATTCCGAGATTTTCGTACAAACAATTATATCGAAGTTAGGACTGTTTTGAGTAAGTGCTGAATTAATTTGGACTCTAGTACAATAGTTTATTGTACAAGGAAACTAGAGCTACTTACTCAAAGCCGAATTCACTTGGAGTGCTCCGTACACCAAGTGTTTGATAAATTATCTGAACCAAAATTCTCGTGTGTTGTCCACTTATTTTTTTGGCATTTTAAGACATTGGAACTAGTCATACCAAGTAGTGATCTAAATCAAATTAGTAGTGTGACTAGCGTGGTGATTCTCATTTCTCATTATCAATTTCCATAGGCTAGACGCGTATCCGGTTTTCTAGTAACGATTCATTATAGACGGTAATTTTTCCACGTCCGCTTCCGCAAATTAAACAAACTTTTTTAAAACCATTTTATTGGTAGCGCCGACTCATTTTTTAAATAAGGGATATATTCAACCCCCCTTCTAGATCCGTGCCATCGTCTAACAAGTGGTATCAGGAGCACCGGTTCACTTCGTGCTTCAAGTATAACTTTGTAGAAAATGGCTAACGAACCTAAAGGGGCCTATAATAGGGCTCTTGTTTTTAATGGAGAAAATTACAGTTACTGGAAAAACTGTATGCGGGTGCACATTAATTCCATTGATAGGAAAGTGTGGAATGTTATTCTTAACGGTCCAATGAAAATAACCATGACCGATGAGAATAACATGGTTGTGCCTAAGCCTGAAGCACAATGGACTGATGATGATGAGAAGAAATATAATTACGATTGGAAAGCCAAAAATATTTTGATCTCCTCATTAGGAGTTGATGAATATTATAGGGGTTCTCATTGTTTAACGACAAAAGCTATGTGGGACTCATTGCAAGTTGCCCATGAGGGAACCAATGATATTAAGCTAGCGAGAATCAATACGCTAACATAAGAGTTTGATCTCTTTTACATGGAGCAAGGGGAAACCATTGCGGACATGCAAAAGAGATTCACTCATCTTATCAATAGATTTCACTCACTAGGTAGGCTGGTTGCCAATGATGTTGCTACTAACAAAATTTTGAGATGTCTTAACAGGGAATGGCAACCGAAGGTAACCGCCATCAAAGAAGCTAACGACCTCACAATTTTGGATCTCACAACATTGTTTGGAAAGCTGCAAGAGCACGAACAAGTGCTTCTAAGCCTAGAGCAACATGAAAAGAAGGAAAAGAAAGATAAAACAAAAAATAATGAAAAGAAGTCTATTGCTCTAAAGACTTCTTCTTCAAAGTCTCAATCTAAGGAGCATAATGATTATACTTCGAGTGACGACGAAGAGGATGACAAGAGTGAGGACATGGGGCTGTTTGTAAAACGTTACAACCGATATGTCAAAAAGAAAGGTATCCAACACTCCAAGAAAAATCTTGTCAACTTCCGGAAACAATCAAGGTAATCTAGAAATGATGACACTAAGAGAAACAAGACAAGAGGGTCATGTTATACTTGCGGAAAGACCAGACACTACAAGCCGGATTGTCCCTTGAACAAAAAGGGAAAAGAGAAGGAAATAAGTAGATCACAAAAGAAGCAATCTAAGTCAAGGAGAGCATACATAGCTTGGGAAAGCGATAATGATTCCTCCGAGGATGAAAGTTCAAGTGATGAAGATGAATCCGTAAATCTTTGTCTTTCCGCCCATCAAAAGAACAAAAAGAAACAGGTACGATATGCCAAGTATGAAAAATCCTCTAAAATGTCTCACTTTGAATTACAAACTGCTTTTAATACTTTGCATTGTGAAGCAAAAGAAGCCTTTAAAAGGCTTGCCTCAAATAACCAAAATTTTGCTCACCTAGAGCAAAAGATTCGTGAGTCCGAAAAGAAACTTGAGGCACTAAAAGCTTCCATAGTGGAAAGTACAAAAGCAGGTTGTGAGGACCTGAGAAGTAGAGTTGTTAACTTTGGGTGTGATACTTGTTACATTTGGCAAAATGAAGTTAGAAACCTAAATGACAAACTTAACAAGGCTCTAGAGCCCAAAATTACTTTTGCCATCGATAAATCTAATTTTATAAAGAGTATGGTTAATCCATATCAAAAATACACGTATGTTGTAAGAGATCATGATAGCAAAAGTAATTCAAAAGTTAACTTTTCTTGTTTATATTGTTGCAAGAATGGCCACACCATTTCCAAATTCCGTTTTAGGAGATTTTTGATTCCTAAAGGCATTTATCAATGGTTTCCTAAATGCGAGCATTTTGTCACTCACAACTTAGGACCCAATAAGTCATTGGGTACCTACTATTTTTAATTGTTTTTTCATAGGTACAACGTCTTGAGAACACTGAGAGAAGATGGGTTCTCGATAGTGGCTGCTCAAGACACATGACAGGAGACATATCTCTCTTCATCGACTTCGTGACAAAGAAGAAGGGGTATGTAACCTATGGAGACAACAATCGTGGTGCAATACTTGGAAAAGGTAGTGTAAGTAATCGTTCTTCCACTACTATATCTGATGTATTGCTTGTCGAGGGCCTTAAACATAATCTCATTAACATTAGCCAATTATGCGATAAAGGATACAATGCATATTTTTCAAAAGATCGTTGCAAAATTGTGCATAATGATGAAATGAAGAATGTGTTTAATGGTCTAAGAGTAAACAATATCTATATGTTGGACTTGAGTGAAGTATCTTTGACAAGTGACAAATGTCTCAAGACAATGAGTGAAGACTCATGGTTATGGCATAGACGTTTAGCACATGTCAACTTTGACTTGCTTAACAAAGTAGTCTCAAAAGATCTAGTCATAGGTCTGCCCAAAATTAAGTTTACCAAGGATCACCTTTGTGATGCTTGCCAAATGGGAAAGCAAACGAGAATCTCTTTTAAATCTAAAAATATTGTTTCAACTACGAGACCTCTCGAGCTTCTCCATATGGATTTATTCGGACCATCTAGAATTAAAAGCCTAGGTGGTAACTATTACGATTTTGTAATAGTTGATGACTTTTCTAGATTTTGTTGGACCATCTTCTAGATTTTTGTTAACATAGACTTTACAATTAATTCTCTTACACTTTTTTATTCATATCTTTGGCTATTAAGAATGATTATGAAACTCTAGTGGCATCTCTTGTGCCCTCATTTATATTACATACCCTTTTTGCCTTTAAAAAAAAGAATGATTATGTAATAAATATGTTTGATTTGTCTTTTTTTTTTTTTATGTTCTCGTTCTTATGAGTGAGTTTTTGCTTAATTTTTCACCTTTTGTACATCTTATTTTCAATACATTGTTGTTTTATATAAAAATATCACAAATATATATTTTGATGTATAGTATATTCAAATAATCATTGTGGTGCGATTTGAGCGATTTTGACGCTAAAAATCATCTGAACCGTAAGAGAAAAAAACATGTGGTTTGGTTTGGTTCGGTTGATTTTAAGAAATAAAACTAAACCAATGCGATTTGGGTTGATTTGGTTGGTTCGATTTTTTACATGATTTTTATTGAACCACACATATACCTATAGAGAACAACATAACTTTTTATTTAGTCATTCGTACATTATCAAATAGCAATAAGATTCATCATATTTAGACAAAAACTTCTCATTCAATATACAAAAATAAGATTAGACAAAAGTGGAATAAAAAACATAAAATAATAGCATAAAAGAATATAAAAATATTATAATAAAAAGAAAAAACGGAGGAGAGGAGAGATTAGAGAAGATGAAAAAGAAAGAATATAAGATATGTGATATTAGAGAAGAAATGTGCGATAAAAAAATAATTAGAAGAGAAAACAATAACATAAAAATGAAAAGATGAAAAAGAAAGAATAAAAGATATGAGAGATTAAAGTAAAAGATGTGAGACATCTATGCAATATATAAAGGACATACTTTGTTTTGGTGTGACCTATTTTTCTATCATTTTTATCCTTATATTATTGTGTATTTACTTAATAACTTCATATTATTAACTTCCATATAACTTATTATTATTAACTTCCACATAACTTCTTATTATTAACTTCCACGTAACTTCTTATTATTAACTTCCACATATTGTATCTTTTTAAAAAAAAAAATTATTTTAACAAAAAATATCATTTATCTTTTTATTTGCATTAAAAAAGCGGACAAACGGGCACGCGAGTGCCCGTCTGGTGCACGATATTACCGGAAGAGATTTGGTAAGGTTGAAACTAAAACTCTAATAGTGAGTAAGAGAATATTTGTTAGGTTAATGCATAATAAGTTTGAGTTTTAAATTGGATTTAGAATAAGTGAAATTTGAGTTGTAACATAATACGATTTGATTTGCTTTAGTTCGGTTTGCAAAATACAAACCGCAGACCGAATCGAACCGTGCTGTTTTGTTAAAAAATAGCTCAAACATATTTGAATCAAATGCAATTTTTGCGATTTCAAATTTGATTTAATTTAATTTGTGATTTTCTATTGAATTTGTTGGATTGAACATCCCTAATCACTAAATTCATAAATAAAACAAATCAACGTTTATTCAACCATCAATTCACTCTTCTACTAATACATTAAAAAAAATCCAAGTGTTCTTATTTTATTTTAAATTTTTTTGAAGAGTTGGTAGGTGCAAATACAATAAATTTTAAATCCTTAAATTTGGTTATAAAAAAAAGAAAAGAAAAAGAATATTATAAACATAAATAACGAAGATTATACTAAAATGAGTATAGCAGAACCTATCTAAAACCAAAAACCTTATCTCTGGTTAGTTTTTACATCCTTTTATCTTTTCATTTCATGTCAGAGTGAGGCATCGTCTTCATCTCTTCTTCAATTCAATGGCTTCTGCACATTCTTCAGCTCTCAGTTCTCTCTCTTCTCTCTCTTTCCGTTCCTCTTCTTCTTCCTCTTGTTTCTCTCTCCTCCCCACGTCCCACAAACTCACATTCCCTCTCCTCACCAAAACCCCAATCTCCATCTCCACAACCCCAACCACCACTCTCTCCTTCACCGCCAAAGCCACCCCCATCGACGACAACGAATCCATCTCCGAAGAAGGCCTTCCTTTCAACCCACCCGAAGGCCAGGAAGGCTTCATCGCCTCACCTTTCATAATCGACGGACCAGTAGAAGACGAAGACGAAGTCACCGCCGCGTATGAAAAGCTTTACGGCGTGGGGTACAGTGGAGTGAGTGTTCTCGGAAATGATATATACGCGATGGATGCGAACATTAAGAAGCAGACTGGGTTTGGTTCTGGAAAGAAGAAGAGAGAGAGGTTTAGAGATGGATTGGAAGAAAGAATTGTTCAAGTAAGAAGGATTACTAAGGTTGTTAAAGGAGGGAAACAGATGAAGTTTAGGGCTGTTGTTGTTGTTGGTGATAAGAAAGGACAAGTTGGTGTTGGTGTTGGAAAGGCTAAGGAAGTTGTTTCTGCTGTTCAGAAATCTGTTATTAATGCTAGGAGGAATCTTATGAAAATCCCCATGACTAAGTACTCCACATTTCCTCATAGGTAACCATTTCTTCAATCTCAATTTTGTTTTCTGTATATCAGTTTTCATCATATAGATATCGAGATTAATGATTTGGATATAAGCATAGTCCTGGGTAGAAGTATGGTTTTGGATAGAACATTATGACAAAAGTTGATTCATGTAGCTGATCCCACTTAATGGGACAAAACTTGGTTGTTGTTGCTGTTGTATAGGTGTTGCTTAAAATGTGATTAATTTAGAGAATTATAATGTCAATTGAAATGGGAAACTTATTGAATCTTATGGATAAAAATTTTGGTTTTCGGTTTGATTTTCTTGTAGAGATTAGTAGTTTGGAAAGTTGGGGAGTATTTTGCGCGTATGGCATGATAATCAAAAGGAAAGGAAAATTTTATTGTGAAGGAGAAATCTTTGACGAGAATTCTTTCTCCGATTCACAGTGGATCAGTAAAATTGTTCTTTACTGTTGCTTGTTTCTTTCACGTATTCATTTTTTTTACAGGTTATTTACATTCTTCCTGGACTTTGGGTGTGACCTTGAATTATATTATTCATGATTCACCTTGTATTGGAGCTTGATTTTGATATCTGTATATAGGAATTATTGGGTAGTTCATGTCGAATTTAGGAAATCAATTCTTGAGGCTAGGCTTGAGGCTTGATCTAAATTATCATGATTACTTTTTGTACTTGAACATTAAGGTGCAACAAACAAAGAGCTAATTCTTCCTTAACATGATCGAAGCCAAACCTGTGTGATTAGGTTCTCTGTCTCACAGTGTTGTCAAATTCCTGGCATCACGGCATGGCATGGTGGGTATTGTGCTAGGCGCCGCCATTGGGCAGCAGCACCTATTGTATCCCCATGTTTCTTCTATATGCTGCAATGCCTTATTTATATGATATATTTTTGGCGGTCCGCCATATAAATAGGTGTTGTTGTGGCCTGTAGTCGAAGCTACTTTATGGATGATTATGATGCTGTCTGTAATGATATGTTTGACATGTCCTTCCTATCAACTTTGTAAAATATTGAAACGAATATGAAATCGTTTGAAGTCTGGACATGCAATTGCTACTAGCATAGTAAGATTTTGCAGTCCTTCACTTCAGTATTTTACAGTCATATCAATAACTTCAATTGAATCCCTTGTGTTCTAAGATGCTAGCATTGTAGCATATTAATTAGATATGAATTTTGAGTTGCAAATTCGAATTGCTCTCATTTTAGATAGCTTCTAAATTTTTTGTATAATGGTATTCCAGAGCAGACGGAGATTATGGAGCAGCAAAGGTGATGCTTAGACCCGCTTCTCCTGGTACCGGAGTTATTGCAGGTGGAGCTGTGAGAATTGTTCTTGAAATGGCAGGCGTTGAGAATGCTTTGGGGAAACAACTAGGAAGTGACAACGCACTCAACAATGCAAGAGCAACTTTAGTTGCAGTGCAGAAAATGAAGATGTACAGTCAGGTCGCCGAAGAGCGCGGGATCTCTAAGGAAGAGTTATATTACTAAGTGGGATCCCTATGGAAGAGTTATGGAAGTAAATGAGATTTGTGAAACCAATGTAATTTTCATTCGTCAATTGTTGTCATGTAGAACTGGTGTTAGTACACCTCAGAAATTGTTCCAAGTTTTTATTTGAAAGTTACTTGGAACTAAACAACTTCAAATGCTGTTTGTTCAATCTGAATTACATTATTCATTTGCTTGTTTTATCTGTCTCTTGATTCTCCAATTTATGTTAAAGCTTTAACAAAACATAGGTCATGTTCCTTCAATCAACATCAATACAAAAACATGAAAATTTACATCAAGAAACCAAGACTAGAAGTTTCGAACATTACATATATACAGTAGATGGTGGCCTCAGTCTGCCGCAAAATATAACAATTCTTTCCCTATATGACAAGCCACGAGAAAAAAATCGCCATTGCACAAAGATTATCTAACAGTTTCCTAAAAACTTAAGCAGGGAATAAAATTTACACCAGGAACAAAGACATTAACCGAAACTTCATTTCCATATTTTCACAGTACGATCACTGCTACATGATGCGATGAATTGATTTTGCGCACACGCTGCTAGTCCAGTAACTGTGGCCTTAGTATGGGCAGGAATAAGATATACTTGCTCAGTCTCAGGAATCCACAATTCAATGTCCTGCAGTTTATGAAACCCAAAAGTTTTTCATATTCAAAGGAATAAAAACATATGAAAACAAAAAATTACAGTCAATAAAACAGCACAGCATGACAGTTTAATTACCTGAAATACACCAATAACTAGTACATTAGGGTATCTAGGATGAAATATGATCGATTGAAACCTCTTCCCATTGGCCTTATACTCATGAAGGTATTGTCCACGCACCGCAATTGACCAGATACGTGCACAATCTTCAGTAACAGACGCAATCCTTTGCCCCTGTGCGTCCCAACATATCGAACGGATTTCTTTGCTGTGTCCCTTATAGAGATCATTAATATTTAGTCAGCCATACATGCCATGATACACAGTTACTCACAACTCACATTTAAATCATCTATTTATAAGTGAACCTCACTTGAAAACGGTTTTGAACCTTCCAAGTCTGAATATCAAGTATGGTGATGGCATTTCCATTAGCAACTGCCAGAAACTTCCCAAATACAGGTTGAAATCGTATTTTCTGCCCACCCGCCTGAAATTCATTCATCGTTAAGTCATTATCAGTGAACTTTTTCATGAAGCAGTTTCGAATCAGCTAACTAATCTTCATATGATTGAGACTTACTCACCATAAAGTTTTTCAGCTGAATACACTTAACGAGATCCCATACTTCGATTACATCAAAGCTATCAGACGAGCAAAGAAGTGCTTCATTGGGATGAAAATCCAATGACTTCACCACACCCTTATGTCCAACAAGATCAAACAACTTGGTTCTGGGCTATATAACAGAATGAATGCTCATGTTACAAAATTAGAGGAAGCAAACAAACACGAACCGAAAAGAAAGAAACTCACTTTATTTGAATCCCATAATTTTACTGTTTTATCAGGAGAAGAAGTTGCAAATATAGTTGTTCTTGGTTGAAATCTAACTTCTGAGATGGGACCTAAATGTGAGTCTGATGTATTAATACATTCACAAGTATCCATGTAGCAAATGAAAGCCTGTGCTGAATTAAAAACCATAATAAGCATTCACAAACACAAATAGAATTGAAAATTTGATGAAATTGATAATTCACCTTCTTCCCAAGCCCGCCACTTGCCAAAACCTTTCCGTCTGACGAAAAGTCGCACGAAGAAAGCGTGTTGACGCCCTTAAAATCTTGCATTAGAAATTATAATAAACATATTCAGTTTCATCAATATAATTTCCAACTCTTCTCAAATACAAGATCGAGTATGTAGAGATTATAATTTTACTTCCAATGAGTTGCATAGAATATCCATCTCGACATATTTGTGAGGTACTAGTGTCCCTTTTCGAACCGACATTTTCTACCTGAATTTTGGTTAGTTACACTATGATGAATCAGAATCAAAATCAATGAGCATTTTGTTGAGGCATAATCACCTACCTTATCTGGTGGTGGTGGCATTTTTAAACTAGGGTTATACGAGTCATGGAGTAAGCTCCAAAATTTATGCAAGAAACCATGTGGATTTTGATTAATTTCTGAAAACAAAGTTAAATTCAGCCACAGAATTGAAACAAAACAAGAAAGAAAGAAAGATATACAGAAATGAGTATTATATATATACCAATGGGAGGTTTTGAAGAAACTTGGCCTTCCATTCGGAAAATTTCAGCAGTGTAATGCAATCCTCGTTTCTTGAAGTAATCATACATATACATTCGGAAACTACACAAATTTAAGAACAGTTTAAGAAGAAAAATATGAAAGAATAATATGTAGAAATATTGTACTTACGTATCTTCATTAGAGCGTATTGGGTTCATGAAGGATAGAGAGCATGCAGTGTCATGCAAAAGAAGAATTGAGAAATGTTTAGTTCTTTTATTGTTTGTGATCGATCAACTAGGTTTAGGGCGTGTTAACTGTGACTTTGATTATTGACTAACTAATTAGAGCATCCACACTCATTATCTCCACGATTCTTTAGATGGGGTCCACATAATTTTTTATATTATATTTCACTTTAATATTTTCTAAACAACGCAGTTATGTTTTTTAAATATCCATACAACCCATCAAAAACTCTAAAATGGGTCCCACCAAATACCTTACATTTAATTATATATAATTTTTAATTCAACTTTAATAGTTAAGAAGTAATGAGAAACGTTCTCTTGCAGAACAACGTTGGTAAATTAAAGGACACTTGAAATTTTTAAACATCCATCAATTTCTCACAAAAAGACTTTGGTTTTCGTGAAGGAACGATGACATGACATTGATATTTATGCTCTTACTACACTCTTCCAGTGTTATTTCATATTATTCTGCCACATAGCACTATATTTAAGCAGCTAATTTTCTCCACGTGTCATCTTTTTATTTATTTTTCTTTTCATTTTTTAAAATTCAAATTAATTATCATTTAAGTCTAAATTAATATATCAATTTGAGTGTAAATTAGTTACACCATCTTTTAACCATGGTAACAGTTTGGCGGTTTTACTTAGGTACTTTTGACTTTTAATTTTTAAAAGAGATAAAAGTGGTGAGATGATTTTTAAACACGATATTCATAAAGCTTATGATGTATTCTTTCAATTTTTCAATGATAGATTCAGTTGACCATTTTATACGTATTAAAAAAAGTAAAAAAAATAAAAGAGAGAATGATCTTTTAACCAAAATATCTATTATCTAACGGTGAGAAAAATACACAAGAAGGAGATTGAATTATGTATGTCTAAAAATCCGTTCACTTCTGATTATGAAACTTCATAATCTAAACCACGTTTAGAGTCTGATATCATAACAAGTAACAGTAGCAGAAATAAAGTGATCAGAAGTAAAAACAAACAACACACAAAGATTATCCTGATTCCTCTCCTCAATTGAGAGTAATCCAGCCCCTTGTCTCAACAAGAGTTTTTCACTATAACTAAAATGATTACAATTTGTTCAACCACACTTGCAAGAGACTTCAATGCTCAATCAACTTAGAAAAAGACTTCACTACTCAAATACACAGACAAGAGACTTCAATACTCAAGCACGCATGTAAGAGATTTTTTCTACTTTAAACAAATAGTTTAGTAGAAAAGGTAACTATTATACTTTGGTACACAATCAAAAGTATAACAATTGTGCAATAATAAAAAAGGTTCTTAACCTCTTAAGATTTCTAAGATATACTAAGATAAGAAATCTTAAGATTTTATGTAATAACAGTTACAAAAATTAACAACTCAGAGTTATGCCAAAGATCTTATAATGTGTTGTGATGTTGTAACCTTCCTTCAAGTCTTCAGTTTTCTTTTATAGAGGTAGAGAAAGAGTCGTTGGAGGGTTTGAACATAATAGAAAACTTAGTGAAGAAGTATGCCAAGAGAGACGCTGGAGAATAACATCTGGTTAGAAGTATTGTCAAATGAATAATGACATTGTTCACAACACCTTTCGAAGTACTAAATATCTACCAAAAGGTAGAACAAACTAAAGAGGTCTGTCATACCCCAAATTTTACTCTTAGATTCTTTGATCTTTTGCATATTATTCTAGGTCAATCATTTTTGCATAACTAACCAATCATCAACTTTTGTTTTGTTTTATTTCACTTGTGAATTAGGGTTTGACTCCAGATTCTTCAAAGTTAGGAGTTAGGGTTTTGGATAGAAGGTTTTTTGCTGAGGTGGATTTCCACTGTTCAGAGGTCGTCTCTTTCGGTTATTTGTACTCAAGTTTGAGGCGGAGGTGTTGGGTGTTCAATTGTCATGAGAAGTTCTTATCAGAAGTTTATCAAGACACGACCTCAATTTCTCAGAATCGCCACAAAGGTGTTGTTGTTTAAGGTTTCATCTGTGGATTGGCTGGAAAGAATATGGATTAGGATTCTGGAAGATTAGGGTTTCTCATCCTTGGTGTTCATGATCAATAAGTGTCGTTCAGTTGAGTCTCTTGAGGCTAGCAGGTTCAATGTGTGTGCAAGTAATGATTGGGTGGTTAAGAGTTTTCGCTATTGGCATGAGGATTCGTCAGGCTGTTGTCCAATCAAAATCATTTTAAGTTGGATTCGAGTTTGTGTTGTTGTTCAGGATTTATGATGGTCAAATGCATTTGTGGAGTTTTTAAGTGTTGTGGAGGTGTATTACCTTTATCAATTCCTGTAACCAGTTTCTAATCTGATTTCTTATCCAATCTCTTTTCCTATCCTCAAACATCCATATCATGCCTAATTCATTTCAGTTGTCCTTATCCATTTTAAATCCACTTCTCAAACTTTTCTTTTATCCACATTTTATGTTCACTTTTTCTAAACAAAACTATTACCCATTTTAAATCCATATTTAAATACATATCCGTTTTGAAAACCAATTATCCGTTTCTAACCTTTTTGATTTCACATTTACTTGATAACCCCTTTTTTCTAAATAATTCACTTTTTTTTTTACAAGTTCATTACCACCAACAAAATATCTAAAAAAAAAATATCCATAAGTCAAAAAGATATCCAAGCCCAATTTACTTTTTTTTTAGTAACAAAAACTCATATATAAATCCATTTAACCACAAAAAATCATAAAGCCCGAGTCTTTTTTTATTACATTTTGCTTATAACAAAATTTCAAAAAAACAATTCACAAAGGACCATGCACATCCATCGCGTTCCCTTGCTACATCATACTACAATCCAAAGCCACACACTGCTACTAGCCTGAACCTGCTGCGCAATGCCCTACATCGATACATAAAAAACCAGCTTTGACCAAACCTGCATCAAAACATGCCACACCAACCAAAAACCTTACAACTTGCGACATAATAGTACCCCATAATACATCCTAATAACTTGTTACTTTCCTGCAATACCTGCGCACATACAAGCTCATACTACATGCCAAGTACCCTTCAAAAATTTTGCAAACTGTATGATGCATCCTGCTACTAACCTGCAACTATTACACCACAATATAACAACATTTGTCTCAAGGAAAAAAGGTTTTAAAAGGATGAATCAATGAGAAAACTTAATAAAAAAAGTGTTTCAAAGACAATCATGGAAGGAGAATAAAAACAGAAATAAAAGAGAGAAAAGGTTCACAAACCAGAGAAAACAAGATCTCCACACATCGGGCTTCTGAAAAAATTTCCCTCTCCCAATATCAAAATCACCCTCATCTTTTTCAACTTTTCAAGAAAGAACCATAACATAATAGTCTTTTTTTTCTCGTCTTCAAAGATACCCCTCATTGACACATCTTGCAACGAGGTCCTCTCCAAAATATCACACCTACATCACCATAGAAAATCACTAACAACAAATCACTAACAAAGAAGAAGAAGACGAAATCGGATCAACCACACAATAAGAACTCTTACTTGATTCGAAGGTAGTTTATTCCTTTCTCATTTTTTTGTATCGTAAATTTGCGGCCGCAAGCAAAAGAGTGAGAGATTTGTATGGAAGGAAGTAAACCGAGAGATTGACTTGTGCTCCACCGTCGCCAGTAATGAATTCCGGCGTGATAGAGGGTTGTTTTGCATCGAGGTCTTGTGAGAGAGGGTTGTTTTGCATCGAGGTCTTGTGAGAGAGGGTTGAAAATGTGATGCTTGAAAGAAGAGAATAAAAACGTTTTCCACAAATCGGAATGTGTTTGCTAGTTTTGTTTTTATTTTATTTTACTTTTTTAACTATTAGAATTATTGGATATTGTTGTTGGGCTTGGTAAGCTCATGTCGACATGCTCTTCATACTCCCCTAGCCACGCACGATCCACCCCTATGAACACTTTGCTGGTCAATTTTCTTTGCTATTTACTTAATTTTAGTTTTTTTATCATTATTTTTCATTTTTCTATTTAAATTCTGTTTTGTTTTTGTTTTGCAATCTTTGTTTATTTATTTTTTTAGTTTCGTTTTTCATTTCTATAATATTAACTATTAAAAATGTCAAAAATATGTTTTTTTTAATATTAAAATTTCAAAAATATTATAATTGTTAATTATTTCTTTAGATTCTTTTTTATGAGTGTTTCAATATTTGTTTCCTTTTGATTTCGATTAATTTCTCCATGATTTGTTTGAATTTTCTTCTTGATTAATTTTGATAATTTTAATTTTTCGTGTTTTCTTTAAGTTTAACTTTGTTTAGAACTTTGTACAACTTGTTTAGCCCTTTAATTTTAATTCTTAATATCTTGATTAATTCTTGAAGTCTTGTTTGTGTTTAATTCGTGACACTGATTTGGATGTCTGACATATTTTGTACTTCACCTTGACTCTTGAACTATATCTGAATTATTTGTTTGCTTATGAATTCACATGTTTCCTTAAGATCTCATAGTTCGACTTAATTTTTACTTAAGGTTGAAGTAGGATGGATTTTAGGTTTTCAACCTTTGCATGACAACATCTAGGATTGAGTCTCCCATAGATTCCTTGTTCTTTTTGCATCCAAAATCTTACCTGTGTCACGATTCCAAAGGAATGGATTCCCATTTTGACTTGTAAGTCATTTTTTAGGATAACTTAGTCTACTTCTTATCTTACCTCATGACCTTGTTAGAGTCGTACCTTGGCCTAGTTAGAGCCCCTCTTCTTAACCTAGTTTTAGGTTTAGGGTTTGTTAACCCTGTTTAAGTGTCATTATCATGAGTACTTACCCCTCTCCTTTTGATCTTGTTAGAACTAATTGGTTTTATAATGTAGAATTAAGTTTAGAGTTTGTTAACTCTATGTGTGTACTATTTTTATGTGTACTCATTTCCCTTTTGACTTTTATTAAAGTCAACCCTATTGTACCCCAAATTTTGACCTTTATATCTTCATAATTATTCTAGGAGCATCATCATTTTCTTATCTAACCTTAACCTATTTCAAGTTTTTCTTTGTCAAGATGCAGATGAATTAGGGCACCATACAGTCAGGAATCGAGGTTTCGATGGTTTGATCAGTCAATGTCTTCGATTTATTCTCTATGAAACAAGTTACCACATCATCAAATATACTATATTGGATCAAGTATGAATCCAATTTGAGGTTGTCACCCAAAGAAGCAGAGCAGTGCAGCCCAGAACCTCCGATTAGGGTTTTTGATCAGGAAAAGTCAACTGTGGTTTGAATTTTGATTTAAATGGTGCTACAATGATGGAATCATGGTTCATGGATCTCATTTGAATTACTGAAGTCCACCCAAGAAGTTTCAAGACCTCAGAGGACCCAAACACCAACAGTCGATTTAGGTTTTTTCGATCATTCGGTTCGTCTGACTGAAAAGTCAACTCATTGACCAAAAGTGTTTTGACCCTAAAATTGAAAGCAATCATGTTCCAAATGTTGTATTACATCTAGTCATGAAGTTTTATGACCATTGGATCAAGGATTGAAGAGTAATCGAAAAAGTCGGGAATTAGGGTTTTGAAAGGGGCAAGACCATAACTTTTTAACCACACATCCAAATGGAGTGGTTCAAAGCTTGTTGGGAAGGTATTGGAAAGTCCTACAAAAGTGTAAAATTGACCCATATGCAAAAAATGGATAGATTTGGAGTTATGATCAAAATCAATGCAAGAGGGGAAAAGACTTAGTGAAATTTCACATTTTTAGCACTTGTTAAGTCATGTTTTCTGCCAACTTCAAGGGTGTTTTTGACCTAGTTCCACTTGGAATTTGAAAATTCCAGAAACATTAAAGTTGTAAAGAATGATTAATTATTTCCAAAAAGTAATAGAAATCCTCCATAGCATTTGTGAGTTAGGAGTTCCGAAGGAGGCAAGTTGGGCTCCAAACACTTGAATGCACCATCTCAAATTTGTCACAAATCAACTTGCCAACCATTTGAATCATTCTCAACCATTTGATCTGATAATTATAAGGAATGATGAGTAGAAATGCAGAAGAGGTGAAGGTTTGAAGGGCTTGAAATGATGACAAGCCAAGTTGCAACCAAGTTGCATTGTTTAATCAAAAATCAAAGAGGAAAGAGAAACTTTTTCATGAAGAAACCTGCAGCTGCAGTTCCCCTACTCCCTATCCACACTTAAGTCACTTCCATTTCCCTCATTCTACTTGATTTATGCATCACATTGAGCCAAGAACTTGGATTCCCAGCTGCACCAAATCTTGGACAATTTTTCTTCATTTTTTCCCCTTCAAGACCAAAACTCAAAATTTGCCCTCACCCTTGATCATGTGGCTTGGCCTATAATAGAACAGCCTCTATGCATCAAAGACATACCATTGCAACCAAGAAACCAGCCACAAACACTTTCCTTCCACAGCTGCAAACTCTCTTGCAAATCCAACCAAAATCCAAAGTGCCAAAAATCTGCCTTGGACAGAACTTGCACCAAAGCATTTTCCAATAATTCCACACTCTTTCTAACACTCCGCACAAATTTCAAATGACCATCTAGAGCTGTCCAAGCCACCACTTGTGTAACACCCTTTTTCTACACCAAAATTATTAAGGCAAAATAACACAAAAATCAGAGTGAATAAATAAATCTCATTTAAAAAGCCACCAAAAGGGCATACATTTCTCAAAGTCATCAAAATAGGTCCATACTCCGTAACCACGGGTTTTCCCCAAAATACATCAAAACATCATAAAACAGCGGAACCCAAAGCAATAAAGTCAAGGTTTCCTCAAAAGGGAAAAATAAGTAAAATAACCCACTGATATATAGTTTAACTCAGAACCCAACCCGATGTTACATATCAGAGCAAGACCATCTAAGTTAACCATAAAGGCTAACGACTCTAAAACTTCAAAAATAACTCCTCGAGGCATCCACAGCTAAACTTGGTCATCTTCATGTTACCCACGTGGAGGTAACTTTCAAACAGGCAGGGTGAGTAAAACAATTCATAATAATCAATGTATAACAATTAATGCATAAATGGCGTCATGATTATATTCAACACATTCATATCCTTCACTTGGCCTCGAAGGCCACAACATCATAATTTATACAAAAAGACTCGTAAATGAAAATGCAACAAGACTCAATGCAAGTGGTACTAATCATCACAGCTCGATGGACACTGGGCCATCAACCCTCCATAGATCCCCATCAATAGGATCGATTCTACTAGAGAACCGGAGCACATCAAAATAATTCACATCCGCACAGTGGGATTGAAGACAAAGTAATCGAGGTCCTGAACCGAAGTCCGGATGCACATGAATGCATAATGCACACGTCACAAATCATCCTCATAATAACATCATAGGTGCATCATCATTCATCATATTCATCATCATCATCAAACGTCATAGCTCATCATCATACATCATGTCGTCACAACTCATCATAGTAATCATCATCATTCATCATGTCATCACAGTACATCATAATACTCATCATCACACATCATTTCGTCATATAATTCATCATGATAATTAATCTCACACATCATGTCATCATATAATTCATTATAATCATCATCATCACACATCATGGAAATCGTCATATAATCACGTATACATCACATATTAGCTCATATTCATCCTCATATTAGCCCATCAATTATCACATATTAATTCATAATACTACCCCATATTATCTCATATTAATTCATAATGTTATCCCATATTATCTCATATTAATTCATAATATTATCCCATATTATCACATATTAATTCATCAAATTATACTCGCGGTAATCCTCACACTATCGCCTATCAATCACATAATTCCTCACTGTCATACCCATGTTAACTCATCTCGGAAATCTCATAATCAAACATCAAGACATCGCTGCACACGATCAACATTCGCGAAACTCTACTACGTTCACTGGCATGCTCGCTAGGCGAGTCGGGGCAAGTTTCTTCGCTAGGCGAGTCTGGGAAAACACGGTTCGCTAGGCGAAACAACACGATGACAACAAAATCTGATAAGCACCAGAACTGATTTCTACCCAAAAACTCATACGATTCACACACCCCATGCCCCCAAAACATCCCTAAATCATCCCTAAGATCATACAACGATAACGAAACAAAAACTACGGTTTATTAGAACAATCCCGGAACATATTCATGTCATAAATCACAATTTCTCTACAATTGCCCTGAAGGCATCAGAGTTACTTCACATTTGAATATTCCCATTCCTTATGGTCAGAAACATAATAATCTAAGGTTTTTGGCCACGGAGGCCAAAGATCATTATTTCCCATCTCTACCCTTAGAATCCTTACGGTTACCACCTCCATAATAGATCTAGGCCACGAAGGCCATAAATCACTTGTTCTCATAACCTTATAATCTTCTCACGGTCAAAATCTCGATGATAGATTTTGGCCACGAAGGCCAGAATCCCTTTTCCCATAATTCTCCCTAAAACCCCCAAATCAACCATAAACACATCGAAAATGCATACATGGAAAATCATGAAAAGCTATACTCCCCATACCTTAGCCGATTCCAAGCTTTCACGATTATCTCCGGGATCTTTCGAAGCTTTTGCCTCCACTTCTCCCTCCTTAGAGCTCTGGCTTCCATTCTTTTCACGGTTAACAAAATGAATCCTAAACCTTCAGAATTCTATTTTGTCAAACTTAGTCTTGGGCCACACAATTGGGCTTTTCCCATAACATCCTTACTAATTCCTCTTAAGCCCAAATTACCCTTATTTCACTTATATTTATTTTAACTAATAATAATACTAATATTTCCATATTGTATATTATTAATTAAATAAATAGTCCAAAAATGCATAATTCCCAATAATCCACAAAATCACCGAAAATCATTAAAATATGAATATTCTCAATTAAATAATTAATTAAAATATTCCAATTAAATTTGAGGTGTTACAACTCTCCCCCATTTAAAGGATTTTTGCCCTCGAAAATTACCTCAAAGAAACAGAGTCGGATACGACTCCCTCAACTGATCTCCATGTTCCCAATTCCAACTTTCTCTAGTTGGTCCTCCCAAAACTACCTCTTCCATGGAAATCTCTTTACCTCAAAGTTACTTCTCGTTCATTAATCCAAACAAGCAATGCCTCACAATCAAATTATCTCTCACTTGTACACCATCCATCAGAATCAATGTACTTCTTCAACTTAGGCACATGAAACACATCATGCAATTTCACAAACGATAGCGGTAAAACAGTCTAACATGGTCCTTCTCCCATGCTTCTGCTGTGCTACTCTGATACAGACCAACAAAACATGGTGTGAGCTCCCGAGACTCCAAAGCTCGGCCAACACCAATTACCATCGTAACTCTTAAAACACGTCTTTTCTTGGATCCTCTTGATCCTTTCAGTCGTCTCTTGCACAATCTCAGGTCCGAGTACCGCACTCTCACTTGACTCATACCAACACAAAGGAGTCCTACACCTCCTACCATACAAAGCCTCATATGATGCCATTTTGATACTAGAATGATAACAGTTATTGTAGGTAAACTTAATCAACGGTGATTAACTATCCCCCGATCCACCTTGATCCAACACACAAGCTCTCAACAAATCCTCTAAGGACTGGATAGTTCTCCCTGTCTGTCCATCCATCCGCGGATGATAGGCAGAGTTCAACTTCAACATGGTACCCAAAGCGTCCGCAACCTCTCCCAAAATCTCGATGTAAATCTCAGATTTCCATCTGACACAATATTCGACGATATCTCATACAACTTCACAACTTCCTCAATGCACGTCTCAGCTAGCTTCAACATAGAATGATTAATCCTCATTGGTATAAAATGAGTTAATCTAGCCAACCTATCTAAAATCACCCAAATCGAATCATATCCCTTCAAGTCTTTGGCAACCCTGCACAAAATCTATAGAAATGCTATCTCATTTCCATTCTTGCATACTCAACGGTTGCATCACACCCAACGGTCTCTGATGTTTAATCTTCAACTCCTGACAAGTTTAACCATCGTATACAAACTCAACCACTTCTTTCTTCATACTCGACCGCCAAAACAATTCCATTAAGTTCTGATACCTCTTCATAACACCGGTATGGATACTCAATCCACTTAAATGTCCTTCCTCAAGAATACTCTTAATCAACTCACACTATCCGCAACACAACTCTATCACGACACCTCACGATACCGTTTCCATTAATTCAAAAATCAGCTCTTTGATTTTTGCTTCATCAAATTCCATCGGTCTACCAACTTAAATCAGATCTCTAACTTCTTCGAATCTCGTCGAAACACTACTAGTAAGTTTCATCATACCCAACTTAACTCCATAAGAAGTCTCTTCACAAACCAAACTTATATCCCGGAATTGCTCAATCAGTCTTAACTCTTTTACCATCATCATCGGTATATGCAAAGATTTCCTACTCAATGCATCAACTACAACATTAGCCTTACCAGGGTGGTAACTCAATTCAAAACCATAATCCTTCAAAAGTTCAAGTCATTCTCCTTGGCCGCTATTCAAATATTTTTAATAAAACAAATACTTTAAGCTCTTAAGATCGGTAAATATCTTAAATCTCGAACCAAACAAATAATACCTCCAAAGCTTCGGCACAAACACAACAACAACCAACTCTAAATCATACGTCAGATAATCCCCCTTATGCACTTTAAGTTGCCTTAAAGCATAAGCTAAAACTCGCTGATTTTGTACTAACATACCTTCTAATCCCCTCAATAAAGCATCACAATACACAACAATTGTTATGCCAGATTCGGCAAAATCAAAACATGAGCTGCTGGCAGCCTCCTCACAAGCTCTTGAAACTTCCTTCACACTTTGCATCCAAAACGAAAGCTTGAACCTTCCCAGTCCACTGCGTCAATGTCAAGGATAAATTGGAAAAATCCTTCAACGAATTCCAATAACAATCTGCCAACCCAAGAAAACTTCTAATCTCAAATACAGGTTTTTGGAGCTTTCCATTTCTATACAATTCTAACCTCCGTCATATCAGTCACGACTTGCCCAAATAAATATGAAAAATACCGTTCGTGCGCTACAAACCCACATGGTGCCTTAGTCACCCCCAATTGGCACTACGAAATACTCATCATGTTCGTACCTTACTTTAAAAGCAGTCTTTTGAATATCTTCAGCCTTCACACGAATCTGATGATACCTAATTCTCAAATCTATCTTACTGGACACACTTGCAACAACCAACTAATCCATTAAATCATCAATCCTTGGAAGTGAACACTTAGTCTCGATAGTCACCTCATTCACTTATCTATAATCCACACAGCGCCTCACATAACCTTCTTTCTTCTTAACCCACCACACTGGCGCACCCTACGGTGACACACTCGAATGAACGAATCTCTTCTCAAGAAAATCTTCGAGTTGACCTTTCAACTCTTTCAATCCCAATGCAGACATACAATATGGAGCCCTCAATATCAAACTAGTTCCCGTAACTACGTCGATCACAACCTCACTTCACGTTCTGGATGTATATCACTATCTCGTCAGGAAAATTTCCAGACAATCACAATTAATTGGCAAACCACCAACTTCCCCACTTTCCTCAACACTCAAAGTTTCCATCAAAATAAACATCTCATCACCTTCCTGCACCGACTCATCAAAATAATTCTTAAGCACTTAGCTTAACTCAAAACAATTTACTGCTCACTGTCGCAACTACGAAAAACACCCGTGTCGCTACTGCGAAAATCGGCGCCGGCTGAACAGAAGAGTCGCCACCGTGCGTTATTTATCCCACGGGAGGGAAAGGAAACGCTCAGAGTAAACCTCGCACAACACGGGAAAGGTATGGTCGTCGCAACCAAAACCTGGATTCGGGAGTCGGTTACGCAAGGGGAAGGTATTAGCACCCCTCACGTCCATCGTACTCGATGGGATCCACGCTTGTTTTCGGGTATGGATTGTTATTCTATCTAAACTATAGGTCAAGGGTGAAAAAGAAAATAAAATGAAAATAAAAATGACTCGGCAAAGTATCGCACTTTATGCCTACGTATTCCCGCCGGGAACGAGAAATCAGAGTCAACGTAGTTCGCCTACCTACGGGAAAGGAGGGGAAGGTTGCTCGCTAGGATATCGCATCCTATGCCTACGTACTTCCACACAGCATGGAAGATCAGAGCAAACGTAGTTCGGGCCACGGAAGACACAAGCTTGTCTTGGTTGATTTTATTCTTTCTGAAAAAGGGTTTTTTCTGCTTAACAGTCCAAGCGGACAAAAATGACGTTTTGATGAGTTCACATTCTTTTACGGAAGAAGTGTCTTTTATTGTGTTTGAAGTCTTTATGTGTTTTTCTGTTTGTTTTGAGAAAGAAAGAGACAGAACTCTAACCTACGGTTGCGAAGGGAAACAAACTAACCTAATGTTATCATGCATGGGTTAAGACCTAGTGTCTATCATGCTCCTCTCTTGCACAGAGAGAAACAGAGATCCTAAGGGATAGGCAGAAACAGAAACAATATCAGATATATACAGCAGAATAGTAAAATGCATGAATGCAACAGTACAAGCGAGGCAAGGGAGTCCCACTCAACCTCGAACCTAGAAAACAATAGGCAAAAGTGAACAGGCTTCACTTTCAACCCAGCAGGGTAGACAGCAAACAATACAGTCCAGGAAATCCAAACAATACATCAGCAATGAAATACAACAGCATCAGCAGCTCTGACTCAACATCTGACTTCAAGTAACCTCCAATCAGCTACAGGCTTCAACAAGCATCAATCTCCATCTTCATGACCTTCAGGCAAGGGCTTTGATCATCAGTCTTCTATCTGCAATGGCTTTTCTTCATGTTCAAACCTCCAGGATGAGGGATCAGTCACAAGAGTGAATTGGGTGTTAAGCAATCAGCTGACTACCAAGGGTGGTGAACAGACTGCTTCTGACACAAAAGACATTTTCTCTCAAGAGTTCTATCTCTTAGACACTATCACCAAGCCTTCCAAAGGAAGGGGGTGAGTGTCTTAGAGAGACTCTGAATCACAGAGAAGAATGGATGCAGACAAGGCAATCCATGTTTGAGAAACAAACTTTCTAACCTAGAGCTCTGCCTAGCTCCTAAACCCTAGTTCCCTCAGCATCTGCTAGCAAGAACCTCCTCTCCAACTCTGGAAGTTGATCTTCAATCTCTGGATCTCCAATGGTCTTCATCTCCTCAAGTCTTCAGCTTCCCCAGGTCCCCAGACAATCCCAATACCCGCACATACAAGCAATAATCCCCTGAGGGCACACCACACCAGTCAATCAGATATATACAGTATTAATAGCAGTAGGGGAATCCTGACTTTTTCTAAGGGATCTCATAACTACCCATAGCCCCTATAGTCCCATAACTAATCTAGTCAAACCCTAAGTCCTAAGGGAAATGAATTGAACTTCCTAAGTCATCACCTAAAAACCCTAATTTGTTCATGTTGTTCATAACTAAACTAAACACCTAAAATTAATTCCTAAAAATGGGAACTAAATTGAATCTACAAGTTCAATATCTCATCTAAACACCCTAAAAAGAATGAACAAAAAATATGAAAGCATTTAGTAGAACAAAATTAATAAAATCATGCATGAAATGAAGCTATTTAAAATGACATTTATTTAGAAAATATGGAAAAAATATGAAATAAAAATAAAAATGCAATTTTATTTAATGACAATTTTCTACACATTCTAATGAAAATGATGTAAAAAGAATGGATCAAAAATGATTTTTTATCTATTTGTTATGAATTTTTAAAAATGAATGAAAAAATGAAAAGAAAATAATAAAAAAGATGAAAGAAATAGCCAGGGGGGGTACTAGTAGCAGAGCGCCCCAGTTCATATTCAGGATGGGCCAGCAAACGGGGGTGCACGTAGCAAGTTGGCATTAGGCCCAAAACGAGTCAGCAATAATAATAACAAAGAAGAGGAATCAGGGGGTGAGAAAAGTAAGCCAGCACGTTCAAATTCCACAATGGGCTTAAAATTGGGGGGTGGGGATATCAATGGAGTCTTAGGCCCGCCCGTTTCAATTAATGAAACGGTGCGTTTAGGGCACCCAGCTAATTCCCTCCAAAATCAGAATTAAACTAGAGCCACAGGATTGGCTTGGAGGTCAAAGGTCTAACACAAAATGGACGTTCCAGATTGTGTCTCCTACCTCCATCCAACTAGGGTTTCTGAAACCCTCACACGCATGCCATGAACGTCCAAGTTCCTCCTCTCTGTTCTCTCTCTACAATCCGCCAACACTCACGATGCAAACATCAAACCTGCTCCAATTTTCAGGCTCTATCCAGCTATGGTAATAGTTTGCTTGGAAACCCAACAAATCACTCAACCCGATCACATGAAGCTCTTGCCACCATGAACATACACTGAGATGCATCACAATAATTCTCAACCAAACCTATACTAGTCTCTTCCATATTTAATGGTGATCATTCTGCGCTAACAAGCTAAGGTTATAATACAAAATCCTACGAGTTCTTGATCCAAACAGTTTGGTGCACCTGTTATGAATTGTCTCTATTCAGCCTCAAATTCATCTAAACTAACCTCCTAACATCATAGACCATGAATATACTAGTAAAACTACCTAAATCTCCCTAGATTGAATAAGTTAGAAAGATTTGCACCTTGAGCAAGCTTTAATGGAGGCTGAGTAATCACGTGGATCCAGGCTCTTGTATGCTTCAATCTTGGTCCATTCTTGATATACTTGATTCTGTTTGCAATATTTGGATGAAACTTGGCTTGGATCTTGCTGTCCAATGGAAATTGCAATTTGTGTGTTCTTGATGGAAGTGCACGAAATTGAGCTCTAACCACCAAATCTTTGATTCAATTCTGATCCAGGATGATGATTGAATGTAGGAGGATCAATGTTGATGAAAATTGATGAAGATTTTGTGAGATTGAAGTGAAATTGCAATGAGAAAGAATGAGAGAATTTGTGAGATTTTTGTGAAAAATGAATCCAACCCTTGCTCAATTCTGATCTCATGAATATATAGGGCTCACATGAACTTTCTAGAACCATCTTGCCACATTCCCTTGCATTCCACATTGGTTGATTTTTGAAATGTTTCTTCAAATGCAAGTAACCATGAATAACTTTGATTTTTTTCACTAAGCTCAAAAAAGTGATTGAACCATTGTTCTTAGAATGTCTTTTCCATTCAAAATCATATATTGGAAGTCTCCATTTGGACTTATAAATCTCTCAAACCATTTTTCATTTTGACTTTATTCAAATTATAAGCCATTTTAGTTCAAATTTGGACCAATCATGCAACTTCATGTTATGAGCTTTTCCAACAATTTGTGACCTTCTTTCTAGACTTAAAATCACATTTGGAGCAAGTTTGATGTTGTAAGTTTTTCCATTTGAGGCCTCCTTGTATGAGTTTTGGACATAGGTTAAAATGACCTGTAATTCACAAATGCCCAAAATACCCTTTTCTTGCCAAGACCATAAGTTGAGTTACACACATCATATGAGGGCATGCTATACCATTATAGAAAGCTAAGACAATGAGGAACAATTCTTATGTTGACCAGAAATTCATTTGAAATCTCTTTTAGGGGTAAAAATAGCTTGGAAGTCAAGTCACTTTCACAGACAAAATTTCAGATACCTCAGATGACCTGTAACTTGCAAGGACCATAACTTGAGTTCTACAAATCTCCTTGATGTCTTCCACCACTCAAATTAAAGGTCTTGAGATCCTCTACAAGTTTCATGTTGGCCAAGAAGCCATTTGAAGCTAGCATTTTGACTTATCTTGCTTGGAAATTTGACCTAAACTAGGGGATTTTACACAGAAACCCTAATTTAGAAACTCCTCTTCTCCTTGATTTCTCTTGAATTCTCCTTGGCATATCTCCATATCCTTCTTTATATGTCAAATGATGAACCCCACATCTCTCCACTAGACTTGAATTCCCCTTAAATCAGTCAATTGACCTAGGGTTGACCTAGGGTTGACCCAGATGAAACCCTAGTTGACTGCCTTCAGCTATAGCTCTTGTGCTCTCATCAATGACTTGTCTCCTTCTTTAAATGACTTTTTAAGTCTCTCATAATGTATAGATACTCTCCATGCCTTCAACTCACAGCTCACAACCCTCTTGTTGACCCTCAGATACCCTCAACTAGGAGATGGACTCAAGGCTTGATCTGCTGAACTCTTTGCTTTCAAATTCTTTCCTGATGACTTGAATGAGATTGAATTGGGATAATAACCTCTTGATAGGCTTCTAGAGATGAGAATAATGATTGGCCCCCTGTTGAATGACTTGCTATGCTTATGCTATGCAGATGGTTAGTCTATGTACATGACTCTATATGCAAATGCTAATGACATTGAAACATAAACCAAGTGAATAAGGTTGGGCAAATTTTAGGGTGCAACAGTTGCCCCTATTCAAGCGACTTGGACCCGATTGGGTGAAGAGCCCGGAGCCTTCAGACATTCGCGGTACGAGACGGTTGAATACTAGTGAAACCAGAAATTTGCCAACCGCAAAACTAAATTGCGCTCCTGCTTGGGGAACGACATTCATCAGCTGAATCTGACTGTTACGGCAACCCACTGATCTCGTGCGACTGTGCTGGGGATTGTCCTCATCGTTCTGAAGAAGATTCTGGTATAACAGATTGCTTGCTTGTCCACGTTAGGACTCTGTCTGTCGTCAATACGAAGAAATCTCAACTAAAACCTGTCCACGTTAGGACTCCACCTGCTGTTAACCTAGAAAAATCTCGGCAACTCTGCTAGGGATAATTCGTCTGCATTTCCATAAACTGAATCGTCCACGTTAGGAATAAAATTCTTCCACGTTAGGAGTAACACCTGTCCACGTTAGGAATAACATCGTCCGCGTTAGGAATCATTTCTTCTGTATCTGTCCACGCCAGGACTAACCCTTTCATCTTTCCACGTTAGAAAGCAATCTTCTTTCCACATAAGGAGAACTATATCAATCTGTCCACGTAAGGACTCCAATACCACGTGACATGTCCGCGTCAGGACTCCAATTTTTCCACGTAAGGAATAAATCTTCTTCTTCCACATTAGGAATAACTTCTTTGATCTGTCCGCGTCAGGACTAAACTCTTCCACGTCAGGAATAATCCATTTCTTTCCCCGTCAGGAATCAATCTTGATATGTCCGCGTGAGGACTCAATCCTTCCACGTAAGGAATAAACTCGTCTTCCCACATAAGGAAACCATTTTTCTTCCACGCAAGGGATGCTCTTGATATGTCCACGTAAGGACTCTGATCTTTCCACGTAAGGAATACCAACTTCTTTCCGATTTGTCCGCGTCAGGACTCCTTTTTCCACGTAAGGAACGCCATCTTAATTTGTCCACGTAAGGACTCCACTCTTTCCACGTCAGGAAGGCTGTCATTTCCTCGTAAGGAATCCTCTTCTGATATGTCCGCGTAAGGACTACATCGTCCACGTTAGGACCCATTTCTCCACGTTAGGAATAATAATTTCTTTGATCTGTCCACGTCAGGACGCTGATCTCGTCTTGATTTGTCCACGTTAGGACTCAGGCGTCTTCGACCCGCTGAGGAAATAAGACTCGTCCACGTAAGGACTCACACTGGTCTGATCTGTCCGCGTCAGGACACCAACACAAAGAGTAATCACTTTTGTCAACGTCATGACCTCCCATTCCACTAATTTCGAGAACTCGAATCTATCCACGTTAGGACTAACACACCTCACCAATCCGGGGAAATAAAATCTGTCCGCGTTAGGACGCCCACTTCTGAAGAAATCCCGTCAATCTAGGAGTAAATTGTCCGCGTCAGGACTTAGTTCTCCGATGATCCTCCCCCACAAACTTCTTAGCACTGACGTGACAGCGACTTTGAGACGGACTCTAATGGGGATGTCAGGAAACCAAACTATCGGACGCCTGCTCTGATAACCGGCGGTGACCTCTGAAATTCTGACTCTTGGAACCCCTGATGACAACTAATTCTGCCTGGGAATAAAGAGAAACTTATCCTGGTAACTCTGCGGGGAATACTGCCGAAACTGACATTATCATTGAATATCTCATGCCGAGATCTTGAACGTTTGGTAATTCATTTGAGCAAGAATTCTCTTCACCTGAACTGCTATAGTACAGAAACTGCTTCAGCAAAATAAATGCTGGAAGGATAATGCCGACTCCGCCGGGGATAGCCAGATGCTACAGAATTATTCCAGCATAAGGTGACGTCAACTCAGCTGGGAAATTAGGAACTTAAACCAAGCACCTTGTTGAGGTAACCCCCTGCTGGGGAATATAACTTTGCTGGGGAATAGCAGATGTGCATAGTTCGATCGGACTTTCTGCTGGAACGTGAACTGATATTACACAGTATCTCTGACAAAATAAATGACAGGACCCACCATCAACTCTGCTTTGGAGAGTCTTGATCTCCGAGTTCCACTGGAAGGAATGAAAACACTTGCAAAGAGAATTCCGCTGGGGATGGGATGATTCTCTCGGGGAAAATCCACTGACTCCGCTGGGGGAGAGTGCATGACCCTGCGGGGAAAGATGAACCTATCTGAATACAGCCTTATGATCTTGGACTCGCCAAACTCTGTTGAGGAAGAATAGCTTTTCTGCTCCCTTTGGGTAAGCTACGGCTAGCTGTGGAATTCCATCCTTCTTCAGGAAGAACATGCATGACCTGCATGGGGACTGAGTCTTTCGTTATCGCAATCTTTTGATCATCTTCCTCATATGGTTATGAAACCTGTAACAACACAAACAAGACACGACAAGCCTATGCAATCAAATCAATTCAGGTTAGTGACGTTACACTCAGTTAATCCAAAGCTTTAACAATTGTTGGCAAGGGCCAGTGATGTTATACTCATGCTAGCTTCACTAAACTTAGGCGTTTTATCATGCACAAAACAGTAAAGAACAGGCATCAAGTACTGAATAACATATTTTCATTGATTGGGCCCCTGAATGGGCGGAGTTTTTGTACACGGGATGTAACTCCTGAAAAGAGGAAGCTACGCAAAGCAAGTCTACAAGTATGCAAGAAGCATGAATATTTTGACAAATTAAATTTGTACACATGTCGGCAACGGGATGCAGATGAACACCACGAGATGATCCTCCTATGACTCATCCGACTCTAATGCTTTCCCGGTATCCCCACTTCTGAAGAGATTGTATCCGATAACTGACTCCTCAAATGTATTCTCCCGCATTGATGCTCATTGCAATATCAAATTCGGACCGCAGTCATTTGCTTTTCAAATCCCTAACTTTTGCGTGAACCGCCCTTTACGGGTTTTCAGTTCACCGGGATACCCTTTTTTGCCGAAGCCGCCCAGTGTAGGTTTTCAACTTCGCGGGTGTACATTTTTTCAATTTTATCCCTAACTTTTGCCCGAACCTTTCATTCTGTTTTTTGGTTCGCCAGGATGCCCCATTTTTGCCTGGACTCTGTTTTTCTGTCCAGCGGGTCTATTTTAAGCAAAGTATTTTTTAACTGCGTCCGAATTCACAGGTGACGTGAAGTCTTCTCCGTCCATGGTGGACAACAACAACGCTCCTCCTGAGAAGACTTTTCTGACAACGTATGGCCCTTCGTAGTTGGGGGTCCACTTGCCCCTGTGATCTGCTTGCGGCGGGAGAATCCTTTTCAGCACAAGGTCGCCCGTCTGAAAGCTTCGCGGAAGTATCTTCTTGTCGTACGCTTTCTTCATTCGGCTCTGGTACAAACGACCGTATGCTAGGGAAGCTAGCCTCTTTTCGTCCATTAAGCTCAGTTGGTTCAATCTATTCGTTACCCATTCTGCCTCGTCTAGATGAACGTCTCGCAATACCCTCAGAGAAGGGATCTCAACCTCCAATGGTAATACCGCTTCCATTCCGTATACCAACGAGAACGGAGTTGCCCCGGTTGATGTGCGTACCGTCGTACGATAACCGTGCAAAGCGAAAGGTAGCATTTCATGCCAATCTTTATAAGTCACCACCATTTTCTGGACGATTTTCTTGATATTCTTATTGGCCGCCTCAACAGCGCCATTCATCTTGGGTCGGTAAGGGGAGGAGTTGTGATGTTCGATCTTGAAATTCTGACAGAGCTCCTTCATCATTTTGTTGTTCAGGTTAGAACCGTTGTCCGTGATTATCCGCTCGGGGATCCCATATCGGCAAATGATATCTCTCTTGATGAATCTGGCCACCACTTGCTTCGTTACATTTGCGTAAGACGCCGCTTCCACCCACTTGGTGAAATAATCGATTGCTACTAGGATGAACCGATGCCCGTTAGAAGCCGTCGGCTCGATCTTTCCAATCATATCGATTCCCCACATCGAGAATGGCCATGGAGATGACATCACATTTAGAGGACTCGGAGGCACGTGTATCTTGTCAGCATAGATTTGGCACTTGTGGCACTTCCTTGCGAACTTGAAACAATCAGTTTCCATCGTCAGCCAAAAGTAACCTGCCCGCAGCAGCTTTCTCGTCATAGCATGCCCACCAGCATGCGTACCAAAGGTACCTTCGTGAATTTCCTCCATGAGAAGCTTTGCCTCTTTCTCGTCTACACAACGCAACAACACCAAATCGTGGTTCCTTTTGTATAAGACGCCATCCGGGTTCAAATAGAAATTGCCCGCTAATCTCCTGAGAGTCTTCTGATCTTGACTGGATGCCCCAGCCGGATACTCTTTATTCTTCAGGAAATTAAGGATATCGAAATACCACGGTTTGTCGTCAGATGCTTCATCAATAGCAAATACATAAGCTGGCCTGTCCAACCGAGAGATAGTGATTTGGGGAGCTTCGTTCCAGAAGTTGACCTTGTACATGGAAGACAAAGTGGCAAGGGCATCAGCCATTTGATTCTCTGCCCGCGGTACGTGATGCAATTCAACTTTGTCGAAGAAAGGCAACAATCTCCTTGCATAATTCATGTAATGTATCAAATTAGGCTGCCGTGTCTCCCATTCCCCTTTGATCTGATTCACCACCAGAGCTGAGTCTCCGTATACGTCTAGATGTTTGATTCGCAAGTCAATGGCTTCTTCAAGCCCCATTATACAAGCTTCGTATTCGACCTCATTGTTAGTAACGGCAAAGGTCAATCGGGCAGTAAACGGGATGTGCGACCCGTGCGGCGTAGTGATAATTGCCCCTATTCCGCTACCATAAGCATTCACAGCTCCGTCAAAAATCATCTTCCATTTGGACCCCAACTCTGGTCCCTCGTCTGGCAACGGCTCTTCACAATCCTTCATCTTTAGGTACATGATATCCTCGTCAGGAAAATCAAACCTCATCGATTGGTAATCTTCAATAGGCTGCTCCGCCAGATACTCAGACAGCACACTCCCCTTTATAGCCTTTTGCGAGACGTATTGAATATCATATTCAGTCAAGACCATCTGCCACCGGGCAATTCTACCTGACAACGCCTGCTTTTCGAATACATATTTGATAGGATCCATCTTCGAGATGAGCATGGTTGTATGATTCAGCATGTACTGCCTCAAACGCTTGGCGGCCCAGGCTAGCGCGCAACAAGTTTTCTCCAGCATTGAGTATCGAGATTCACAGTCTGTAAATTTCTTACTCAAGTAATAGATCGCATGCTCTTTTCTCCCCGTCTCGTCGTGTTGACCGAGAACACAACCCATGCTTCCCTCAAGAACCGTCAAATACATTATCAAGGGTCTACCTGCCACTGGGGGTATCAAAATAGGAGGTTCCTGCAGATACTTCTTTATTTTATCGAACGCCTTTTGACAATTTTCGTTCCACGTTACAGCTTGATCTTTCTTTAGCAACTTGAATAATGGTTCACACGTGGCCGTTAGGTGAGATATGAACCGAGCGATGTAATTCAACCTCC
Source organism: Lathyrus sativus (assembly GCA_963859935.3). Lineage (NCBI taxonomy): Eukaryota > Viridiplantae > Streptophyta > Magnoliopsida > Fabales > Fabaceae > Lathyrus > Lathyrus sativus. Next base: position 581,944,962 of record OZ012741.1, on the reverse strand, counting down.
CTAAAAACCCGCGCACCTCTTTCTCTGTTTTAGGCGTCGGCATTTCTTGAATCGCTTTTATTTTAGCAGGATCGACCTCTATTCCTCTTTCGCTTACGATAAACCCCAGCAGTTTACCCGATCTCACCCCGAAGGTGCATTTATTAGGATTCAGCCTCAGCCTGAACTTCCTAAGTCTCTTAAACAACTTCAGCAGATTCACCAGATGCTCTCCCTCCGTCTGGGATTTGGCAATCATATCGTCAACATAAACTTCGATCTCTTTATGCATCATGTCATGGAAAAGAGTCGTCATCGCACGCTGATATGTTGCCCCAGCATTTTTCAAACCAAAGGGCATCACTTTGTAGCAAAATGTTCCCCAAGGCGTTATGAAAGTAGTCTTTTCCATATCCTCTGGCGCCATTTTAATTTGATTATAGCCTGAAAAGCCATCCATGAAGGAGAATACAGAGTACTGAGCAGTATTATCAACTAACACGTCAATGTGAGGAAGTGGAAAATCGTCTTTTGGGCTTGCTTTATTCAAATCTCTATAATCCACGCACATTCGAACCTTGCCATCTTTCTTTGGCACTGGTACGATGTTGGCAACCCATGAGGGATACTTCGTCACAGCCAGGAAACCAGCGTCCCACTGTTTCTGAACCTCCTCTTTGATCTTCATTGCCATATCTGGCCGAGTTCTGCGAAGCTTTTGTTTGACCGGCGGGCAATTTTCTTTCAGTGGCAGGCGATGCACAACCATATCTGTATCGAGCCCCGGCATATCTTCATATGACCAAGCGAATACATCATTATACTCTCGGAGCATTTCAACCAGTCTTCGCTTGATATCACTCTGCAGCGCGGCTCCGATACGAATATTTTTCTCAACCCCTTCCGACCCCAAATTGATAATTTCGATGACCTCGTCGTGAGGCAGAATGGCTCTTTCCTCTTGCTTCACTAACCAAGACAGTTCCTCAGGAACGTCGCTATCTTCGACAACCTCTTCTTCAGCCTGAAACACTGGGTGCTCAAAGTCGGGACGAGTCATAGGTGGTTCAAGGATGTCATCTGAAAATGTTATCCTGCAAAAGGAATGGTTAAGCGCTTCAAAATGCGTATAAAGCGAACAACCATGTTGCCATTTTATTGAAAAATATAAAACAAGAAAGACAGGGATTACGGTATTTGCACATGAAAAAACGCCATTTATTTAATGATTAACACGCAATGTTTATAACAACACAGCCCTAAGCAAATCCTGATGCCCCGGGCAAGACATCAGATTATTCAACAATTAATAAAGCAAAGCATTACTGTTTAAAAGTCACAGGAACAAGCTCCTGAATAGACCAATTGCACAGTCCTTGTCCTGGCGTGCTTGGCTGAATCCAGGCATCCATATCACAGTCGCTGTCTCCTTCATCAGACTCTGAAGCAGCATTGACAGTTTCATGACATACTCCACTGGCAGAGATGGTGATTGACTTTCTGAAACGGGGAGCCCCCACGGAAGGAGTTGATGACGACGGTTGGTACCCCAGTCCGAACCGGTCCATTTTCACAGGAATGTCCAGCACTTTGCCCCAGCCCTTTGCTTCTCCTGCTTCTACTAGAGCTTGAGCTTCTTTATACAATGAGACAGCTATCTCTGGCACTTTGCTCGGCCCGGGACCTTTGTCCTTGATGCGCAAACCTTCGAATGCCTGGCATGGCGTTTCGTGGATCTCTCCGTCGACTTCCACATATTTAAACGACGATAGATGGCTGACCAGGATGTCTTCTTCTCCGCACACGGTGACTACACTGTCTCCGACCATATATTTTAACTTCTGATGCAGGGTGGACGTGACGGCCCCTGCCCCATGAATCCAGGGTCTTCCCAGCAAGCAGCTGTACGCAGGCTGTATATCCATGATATAAAACTCAGTTGCAAATACTTCCGGCCCCACTTGCAGAGGCAAAGTAATCGATCCGAAGACTGTTCTCCGCGTGCCGTCAAACGCTCTGACTACCAAATCACTGGGTGTACACAAAATCCCTCGAACATCCAGCTTCATCATCGCCTTCTTGGGCAGCACATTCAAAGATGATCCGGTGTCAACCAATACGCGCGACATTACCGATCCTCTACACTCAACCGATACGTGTAATGCCATATTATGATCTCTCCCTTTCGGAGTCAAGTCAAAATCGGTAAAACCCAAGCTGTGGCCCGCATTCACATGTGCCAGCACTCCTTCCAGCTGATTCACGGAGACGTCTTGGGGTACAAAAGAAGTGTCCAGGACCTTCAGCAAAGCATTTCTGTGAGCCTCCGAACACAACAGCAATGACAGGATAGATATTTTGGACGGCGTCTGCTGCAGATGCTCCACAATCTTATAATCACTTTTTCGAATTAAGCGCATGAACTCTTCTACATCCTTCGATGCTGCTTCTTTTTCACTTGCTTGTACCGGAACATTTTCGACCACTTTCCCTTTTCCTTTCGCTAGTCTTTCAGCCTCCACTTCAGGAGATATAAAGATCCTGCCGCTCCTCGTCATGCCTCCTGAACCAACAACATTATCCACAATCTCCGCTGACTGCTTGTTAACATCAATCTTTATCCCATCACAATACACCTCTAGCCCATATGACCATGGGACTGCTTTCGTGTTCTCATACGGGATTGGCCCGGCCTTAGTTATGGTGATCGGTGGTCGCTGAGCTGGCGCTGCAATAGTGATCGTCTTCCGAGGAATCGTTACCGTGGCCACATCACTCTGATTATCCACTACTGCCCCTGCAGGCTCGTCAGTTGCCGCTCGATCAAACTGCAATATGCCCTCATCAATTAAAGCCTGAATGCCTTTCTTCAAATCTTCACACCCCCCAGCTAGGGTCCAACAATCTAAACAATACTCGTTACATCCTGGGTAAACACCTCCTTGTAACAGTCGGCTCTTTATCTCGCTCAGCGGCGTCTTTAAATCTTCAACATTCATGATAAGATTCAGACCTTCCTCAGTCAGAACGGCGTTTGCCCCATGATTGGGCATGGGTTTCTGGACTATATTCGGACCTGCCGTTCCGAAGTTGATAGTCTTGTTGTCTAAAAGATCCTGCACAACGTGCTTAAAAGCATGGCAACCTTCTATATCGTGGCCCGGGGCCCCAGAATGAAACTCACAGTGCCTGCTTGCATCGTAGCCGAACGGGGGAGCTCCCGTTATCGGCGCCAGAGTTCTTTTCTCTACCAGATTCAATCCCAACAATGTCTGCAATAAATCAGCATAGGTTGAGGGAGGTTTCTCAAACACTCTTCTCGGTTTACTACCCTGGAATCTTCGTTGAGCCTGCTGTGCCCCCTGCTGAGGCTGCTGCTGCTGTGGCATTGGTTGCTGCTGAACCGGTTGTTGTTGCTGGAGTGGTTGTTGTTGATATGGGATAGTAACACTCGACACCTGCTGCGGCTGACGATATTGACCTCGTCCCCTGCCTCGGCCTCGGCCTCGGCCTCCAAATACTGCGCTTGCCTCGCCCTGACGGCGCCCACCATAAGCTTTCCTATTACTGCCAGATGCAGTTGATTCCTCGACTTGGAACTTTCCTTGCTTAATATTACGCTCAATCTTTTCCCCCATCAGAATCAGGTCTGAAAAACTGGCCAGAGACGTATGAAACAGCATATCATGAAACAGCCCGGTGAATGTGCCGACAAACATATTATTCATTTCCTTATCTTCCACCGGAGGACGGACCCTGGCAGCCATATCGCGCCACCTTTGCGCGTACTCTTTAAAGCTCTCCCCCTTCTTCTGCGAAAGCCCGGCCAACTGGACCCGATTGGGTGCCAAGTCGCTGTTATACTTGTAATGGGCTACAAATGCCTCTGCTAATTGCTTCCATGTCTTGATATCAGTTGGCTCCAACCCCATGTACCACTCTAGGGAAGGGCCCGACAGACTATCCTGAAAGAAATGCATTAGCATTCTTTCATCAGTGGAGTATGCAGACATCTTTCTGTAATAAGCTCGTACATGCACTTTCGGACATGTGTCTCCTTTATACTTATCGAACGCAGGCGCTTTGAATTTAATTGGCACCCTCAGGCCAGGTACCAGACCCATGGTTGCCATGTCCAAGCCCACAGCACTTTGATTTAAGACTCCCTTCATCTGCTCTTCCAGCATTCTAATCTTTTGGGAATCATCCATCGGCCCTTCAAAACCTCCTCCGGAGAAGGCGTCCTCCTGCTGATCTTCTTGCCACATACCATTTCCAGCTCCGTACCCATCATATCCATTATTACGTCCAGCTCTGATCTGATTCATCCCCGGACCTCGGCCTCTGTTGCCGTACCCTTGAACACCTCCAGCAGGACCAAAAGCCATAAATCCAGTACCGTTTCCGTTTCCAAAGCCTCCGTAACCCTGATTGACCATACCATAACCATCTTGCCCAAAGCCTTGAGCGTTAAAACCATACTTCCCAGTGTTATCGAATCCCTGATCGTTGAATCCGAACCCAGTATTGACAAAGCCATTGCCTCCTAACAACTCCCAAATTGACATCACCCAGCCCAGCATTATGGACAGCGGTCTCATTCCCCACTCCAACGTTACCATTCACAGCAGCGGTAGCGTTGTTGACATTAGCAGCAGGTATATTGACTACGGGCGGAGCCACTGGCGTGGGAGGGCCGTCTCCATGAGCAGTATCAACCCGGACAGACTGATGATCTTCATTACCATGACCAGCGTTTCGGGCCAACAGGGGCTGGACCATGGCCTGCAAATTCTCCTGCCCTTTTGCTATAGCTTCCATGGTCTGCATGAAGAGAGCGAGCTTCTCGCGCACATCTTGCATCTCGTTCTGCATTTGGTCCATGATTTTTCGACAATTGGAGCGTGTAGAATAGCGGTGCGGATGCTGATCTGCAATCCTGTTAAGTACCTGATACAGAGCAGGAAATAAGACACCATCCAAAGATTACCTGTAATGCAATATGAATATGAATGCAATGCAATGTGTCTGTGCATTAGGGAAGTTCATTCCCCCAGCTCTAGTGCGAAGGTGCCGGTGCAGTGACAGTGCTGACAATAGGAATATCGGAGCTGGATCATAGAAAGCCTCATATATTGCAGGGAGAATCAATAAGCCCAGGGTACAAAATCACTGAGAGTACAATAAGAAGGCATGACCTCAACCAACAATCCTGGTGATGGTCAGCACTATGCAAATAAAGCATACAAGTTACTACATGAAATGATCAAATCCTCCCAAAAGTCTGGTACTCCTCTATCAACTTCTTGGTCTCCGGATGGCTTGGCCGATCAAGCAGCCCTTCAACAAGCTGGTTTCTCCTCTTAAGGACACGGCGTACGTCTTCAGCAATTTCTTCCCATGTTGCTTCTCCGAAGCAATCTTCTAACTTTCGCTTCTGAGACACTGCTTCATCTCTGGATTTGATTGCCTTGTTCAGTGCATGCTGGACACTATACCGGGTCATCACTTCCTCCTCGCACTTCTTGATGCTAGACTTCAACTTCTCTTCGAGGTCGGAAATTTGCTGCTTCAACTTATCTTCCCTCTTCTTATTGTTGGTGAGAGTGGCATTCCAAGTCTTATTGCAAGAAGATATCTCTCGATGTGCTGCGTCGAGCGCTTTCTTTTTGGCTTCCAACATGTCATGGGAACTTCTGAACTCTTGCCCCAGACGTTCACGCTTTTTCTTTTCCTCAGTCAACTCAGCCCCTAACCTGTTTACTAGCTCGATCTGTTGTTGGAAAGCATATACAGCCTTGTTCTTCTCGCTGCGTGCCTGGGCTAACTCTTGCTCTAACCCTTCGTTAATCTTCATCAAGGCTTCTTTTTCCTTCACAACTTGTTCATAGACTTCCCTAGAAACAGTAGTTGGCTCTGCTACCGGAACGGGAACAAGAATTGGTGCATCTGGAAACGACATCCTCAACTGACTAGTCCTCTCCTGAATCCAAACTCTATAAGGTGCATAGGCCTGACAGTCATTCTTTCCTAACAATGGTTTCCCCTTGCGGTTAATACGCGTCCAGGCATGCTGCAGCTTGGCTAGTAACTCCCCCTTCACATCTCCAGTGAAGTACAGAGATTCCTGTACTTCTTCCTCCTGAGGTGGATTCTTCAGTGCATATCCGAACTGGCGAATGAATAGAGAAGGGTTGTAATTGATACACCCTTTTCTTCCTATCAACGGCATATTAGGGTACCCAGAACAACTGAAGATGAGCTCAGATCCCAACAGGTCTCGATCAAACCACTCCATATCTTCCGACGATAGCCTCATCAGGCGCTCTGGCCAACCAGCTGGGACTGTAGTCTCTGCAACAGATCTTCTCTTAGGAAGGTGACTCTCAAACCACCTACTCAACAAGGGTACACACAGATGAACATTCTTCCCTCTTCCCTTCTCATTCTTGTAATGCAGTGAGTGGTAGAGATCTCCGAGTAAGGTAGGTACAGGATTACCAGCGGCAAACAAGTAGAAAGCATCAAAGTCCACAAAATCCGGTATGTTGGGGAACAAAACTATGCCATAAATGCACAAAGCCAACACAGCATTGAAAGCAACCCAGCTCCCGCTCTTGGCATACTCTTGGGCTTTACCAACTAAGAACTGGAGTGAGAAGCCTGGAACTCCACGGGAAACAGTAGTCACAAGTTCAGAAGCATCAATATGCAAAGCTTTTGCCAAGTCCTCCGGCTTGGGCTTGGCGTCATAATGAATGAATGGAACCTGGTTCTGCATGGGCAGCTCAACATACTCAGCGTATTCTTCCAAGGTTGGTCCCATAATAAAGTCAGAGAACGTAAAGCACCTCAAAGCAGGGTCGTAGAATTGCATCAAAGCATACAACCCATCCAACTCTACCTCTGTAGGTTTGCACACCAATCTCAGTAGTCTACCATAGCTCATCCGGAAACTCCTACGAACACCCTCATCAGCAAGAGAGATCAACCCAAGTAGAGGAACAATATCAGGCGTAGGCAATTTGTAAGCAACCGTTCTCCTTAAGCTAGTCATGATCAAAACTCAGAAGTCTGGGCACTAGAACTAGGGAAATGCAAATGCACCTGCAGCACAGACACACATTAGTGAAATGCAAATGGTAATGGATATGCAGGCAATGCAATGCAAGTAACATGCAACAGGGACCAAAGCTGTAGCTGAATAGCCTGAACCCAATCAAGAAAGGTCTCAGATAGACCATCCAGAAGTTATCAAACCCTGGTCTCAGATAGACCTAAAACAAAGCTCCAACACCGGTCTCTGAAAGACCTCAAACCATAACTCCAACTGGTCTCTGACAGACCTCAAACCACAACTCCCACTAGTCTCTGGTAGACCTCAAATCACATCTCCAATTGGTCTCTGACAGACCTCAGAACACATCTCCAAATGGTCTCTGACAGACCTCATAACTCTCCATAAATATCCAAGATCCTGATCAACAAACCGGTGGTCTGAAGGTCTAGTTACCTGCATAACCCTGAATCCCCTCACAGGTGGGTGGCCCTATAACTGGCACAAGGTACGGCATCCTATGCGGTCGTCGGCGTCACAGACTTTCAGGGTTGATGATACGATTCCCAGAAGGAGTGGCATCATCAATTCCTGAAGAGGCCTCACTTAGCCAACTTCCAAATGATCGGTCCCCAGAGTCGACAATCCAACTAACCAGCAACCCACGCCAACCAAAGGAAGGGGCAGGAGGCCAACCAGAGGAACCTCGTCTGAGTGTAGATTTCATGGGACACCAAAGCAAGCAAAGCAAGCGGGCGCCCACTAATTTCTACTCTAATTCTAGGTGCACTCAAGCCCAGGTCCGGCTTATCTCTCAATATCAGAACACCCGTCACACCCCAGATACAACAACAATAATCAATATATAAAGCTGAAAATACAAGGTTAGAGATATAAAATAACTCCATACAAAATCCTCGACGGGAAAACAAGCGTTAGGATTGACTCTCTCAAGGGACGTTGGATCCCAAATGCATAAGAACCATCGCAGTTCTTAGCAGCCAGGGGACGTTGGGTCCCCAGCAGAGTCGCCAGCTGTCGCTACTGCGAAAATCGGCGCCGGCTGAACAGAAGAGTCGCCACCGTGCGTTATTTATCCCACGGGAGGGAAAGGAAACGCTCAGAGTAAACCTCGCACAACACGGGAAAGGTATGGTCGTCGCAACCAAAACCTGGATTCGGGAGTCGGTTACGCAAGGGGAAGGTATTAGCACCCCTCACGTCCATCGTACTCGATGGGATCCACGCTTGTTTTCGGGTATGGATTGTTATTCTATCTAAACTATAGGTCAAGGGTGAAAAAGAAAATAAAATGAAAATAAAAATGACTCGGCAAAGTATCGCACTTTATGCCTACGTATTCCCGCCGGGAACGAGAAATCAGAGTCAACGTAGTTCGCCTACCTACGGGAAAGGAGGGGAAGGTTGCTCGCTAGGATATCGCATCCTATGCCTACGTACTTCCACACAGCATGGAAGATCAGAGCAAACGTAGTTCGGGCCACGGAAGACACAAGCTTGTCTTGGTTGATTTTATTCTTTCTGAAAAAGGGTTTTTTCTGCTTAACAGTCCAAGCGGACAAAAATGACGTTTTGATGAGTTCACATTCTTTTACGGAAGAAGTGTCTTTTATTGTGTTTGAAGTCTTTATGTGTTTTTCTGTTTGTTTTGAGAAAGAAAGAGACAGAACTCTAACCTACGGTTGCGAAGGGAAACAAACTAACCTAATGTTATCATGCATGGGTTAAGACCTAGTGTCTATCATGCTCCTCTCTTGCACAGAGAGAAACAGAGATCCTAAGGGATAGGCAGAAACAGAAACAATATCAGATATATACAGCAGAATAGTAAAATGCATGAATGCAACAGTACAAGCGAGGCAAGGGAGTCCCACTCAACCTCGAACCTAGAAAACAATAGGCAAAAGTGAACAGGCTTCACTTTCAACCCAGCAGGGTAGACAGCAAACAATACAGTCCAGGAAATCCAAACAATACATCAGCAATGAAATACAACAGCATCAGCAGCTCTGACTCAACATCTGACTTCAAGTAACCTCCAATCAGCTACAGGCTTCAACAAGCATCAATCTCCATCTTCATGACCTTCAGGCAAGGGCTTTGATCATCAGTCTTCTATCTGCAATGGCTTTTCTTCATGTTCAAACCTCCAGGATGAGGGATCAGTCACAAGAGTGAATTGGGTGTTAAGCAATCAGCTGACTACCAAGGGTGGTGAACAGACTGCTTCTGACACAAAAGACATTTTCTCTCAAGAGTTCTATCTCTTAGACACTATCACCAAGCCTTCCAAAGGAAGGGGTGAGTGTCTTAGAGAGACTCTGAATCACAGAGAAGAATGGATGCAGACAAGGCAATCCATGTTTGAGAAACAAACTTTCTAACCTAGAGCTCTGCCTAGCTCCTAAACCCTAGTTCCCTCAGCATCTGCTAGCAAGAACCTCCTCTCCAACTCTGGAAGTTGATCTTCAATCTCTGGATCTCCAATGGTCTTCATCTCCTCAAGTCTTCAGCTTCCCCAGGTCCCCAGACAATCCCAATACCCGCACATACAAGCAATAATCCCCTGAGGGCACACCACACCAGTCAATCAGATATATACAGTATTAATAGCAGTAGGGGAATCCTGACTTTTTCTAAGGGATCTCATAACTACCCATAGCCCCTATAGTCCCATAACTAATCTAGTCAAACCCTAAGTCCTAAGGGAAATGAATTGAACTTCCTAAGTCATCACCTAAAAACCCTAATTTGTTCATGTTGTTCATAACTAAACTAAACACCTAAAATTAATTCCTAAAAATGGGAACTAAATTGAATCTACAAGTTCAATATCTCATCTAAACACCCTAAAAAGAATGAACAAAAAATATGAAAGCATTTAGTAGAACAAAATTAATAAAATCATGCATGAAATGAAGCTATTTAAAATGACATTTATTTAGAAAATATGGAAAAAAATATGAAATAAAAATAAAAATGCAATTTTATTTAATGACAATTTTCTACACATTCTAATGAAAATGATGTAAAAAGAATGGATCAAAAATGATTTTTTATCTATTTGTTATGAATTTTTAAAAATGAATGAAAAAATGAAAAGAAAATAATAAAAAAGATGAAAGAAATAGCCAGGGGGGGTACTAGTAGCAGAGCGCCCCAGTTCATATTCAGGATGGGCCAGCAAACGGGGGTGCACGTAGCAAGTTGGCATTAGGCCCAAAACGAGTCAGCAATAATAATAACAAAGAAGAGGAATCAGGGGGTGAGAAAAGTAAGCCAGCACGTTCAAATTCCACAATGGGCTTAAAATTGGGGGGTGGGGATATCAATGGAGTCTTAGGCCCGCCCGTTTCAATTAATGAAACGGTGCGTTTAGGGCACCCAGCTAATTCCCTCCAAAATCAGAATTAAACTAGAGCCACAGGATTGGCTTGGAGGTCAAAGGTCTAACACAAAATGGACGTTCCAGATTGTGTCTCCTACCTCCATCCAACTAGGGTTTCTGAAACCCTCACACGCATGCCATGAACGTCCAAGTTCCTCCTCTCTGTTCTCTCTCTACAATCCGCCAACACTCACGATGCAAACATCAAACCTGCTCCAATTTTCAGGCTCTATCCAGCTATGGTAATAGTTTGCTTGGAAACCCAACAAATCACTCAACCCGATCACATGAAGCTCTTGCCACCATGAACATACACTGAGATGCATCACAATAATTCTCAACCAAACCTATACTAGTCTCTTCCATATTTAATGGTGATCATTCTGCGCTAACAAGCTAAGGTTATAATACAAAATCCTACGAGTTCTTGATCCAAACAGTTTGGTGCACCTGTTATGAATTGTCTCTATTCAGCCTCAAATTCATCTAAACTAACCTCCTAACATCATAGACCATGAATATACTAGTAAAACTACCTAAATCTCCCTAGATTGAATAAGTTAGAAAGATTTGCACCTTGAGCAAGCTTTAATGGAGGCTGAGTAATCACGTGGATCCAGGCTCTTGTATGCTTCAATCTTGGTCCATTCTTGATATACTTGATTCTGTTTGCAATATTTGGATGAAACTTGGCTTGGATCTTGCTGTCCAATGGAAATTGCAATTTGTGTGTTCTTGATGGAAGTGCACGAAATTGAGCTCTAACCACCAAATCTTTGATTCAATTCTGATCCAGGATGATGATTGAATGTAGGAGGATCAATGTTGATGAAAATTGATGAAGATTTTGTGAGATTGAAGTGAAATTGCAATGAGAAAGAATGAGAGAATTTGTGAGATTTTTGTGAAAAATGAATCCAAACCTTGCTCAATTCTGATCTCATGAATATATAGGGCTCACATGAACTTTCTAGAACCATCTTGCCACATTCCCTTGCATTCCACATTGGTTGATTTTTGAAATGTTTCTTCAAATGCAAGTAACCATGAATAACTTTGATTTTTTTCACTAAGCTCAAAAAAGTGCTTGAACCATTGTTCTTAGAATGTCTTTTCCATTCAAAATCATATATTGGAAGTCTCCATTTGGACTTATAAATCTCTCAAACCATTTTTCATTTTGACTTTATTCAAATTATAAGCCATTTTAGTTCAAATTTGGACCAATCATGCAACTTCATGTTATGAGCTTTTCCAACAATTTGTGACCTTCTTTCTAGACTTAAAATCACATTTGGAGCAAGTTTTATGTTGTAAGTTTTTCCATTTGAGGCCTCCTTGTATGAGTTTTGGACATAGGTTAAAATGACCTGTAATTCACAAATGCCCAAAATACCCTTTGCTTGCCAAGACCATAAGTTGAGTTCCACACATCATATGAGGGCATGCTATACCATTCTAGAAAGCTAAGACAATGAGGAACAATTCTTATGTTGACCATAAATTCATTTGAAATCTCTTTGAGGGGTAAAAATAGCTTGGAAGTCAAGTCACTTTCACAGACAAAATTTCAGATACCTCAGATGACCTGTAACTTGCAAGGACCATAACTTGAGTTCTACAAATCTCCTTGATGTCTTCCACCACTCAAATTAAAGGTCTTGAGATCCTCTACAAGTTTCATGTTGGCCAAGAAGCCATTTGAAGCTAGCATTTTGACTTATCTTGCTTGGAAATTTGACCTAAACTAGAGGATTTTACACAGAAACCCTAATTTAGAAACTCCTCTTCTCCTTGATTTCTCTTGAATTCTCCTTGGCATATCTCCATATCCTTCTTTATATGTCAAATGATGAACCCCACATCTCTCCACTAGACTTGAATGCCCCTTAAATCAGTCAATTGACCTAGGGTTGACCTAGGGTTGACCCAGATGAAACCCTAGTTGACTGCCTTCAGCTATAGCTCTTGTGCTCTCATCAATGACTTGTCTCCTTCTTTAAATGACTTTTTAAGTCTCTCATAATGTCTAGATACTCTCCATGCCTTCAACTCACAGCTCACAACCCTCTTGTTGACCCTCAGATACCCTCAACTAGGAGATGGACTCAAGGCTTGATCTGCTGAACTCTTTGCTTTCAAATTCTTTCCTGATGACTTGAATGAGATTGAATTGGGATAATAACCTCTTGATAGGCTTCTAGAGATGAGAATAATGATTGGTCCCCTGTTGAATGACTTGCTATGCTTATGCTATGCAGATGGTTAGTCTATGTACATGACTCTATATGCAAATGCTAATGACATTGAAACATAAACCAAGTGAATAAGGTTGGGCAAATTTTAGGGTGCAACAACCCGGCGAAAAACAGAAGAGTCTCCACCTTTCATTATTTATCCCAAAGAGAGGGAAAGGAAACGATCGGAAAAACCTAACAAAAAAGGAAAAGACAAGGTCATCGCAACCAAGTCCTGGGTTCGGGAGTCGGTTACGCAAGGGGAAGGTATGAACACCCCTCACGTGCGTCGTACTCGATGGGATCCATGCTTGTTGTCTATCTAAGGGTGTGCTTAATCTATCTACACTACAGGCTCACAGGATAAAAAGAAAAGAAAAGAGACTCGGCAGATCATCGCTGCTCTATGCCTACATATTCCCTCGTGCAATGGGAAATTCAGAGTCAACGTAGTTCGGCTAACTACGGATGAAAGGTGGGGAAAGGTTGCTCTCCAAGACATCACGTCTTGTGCCTACGTATTCTCGTCTGGTATGAGAAATCAGAGCAAACGTACTTCGGGCGACACGAACACCGGTTGGTTCAACTGTTTTAACCGAGTAGGGTTAAACCTTCGTTCTAGGCGTTAGGAAGAACGCCTGTTTGCGGTAGAACCAAAGCTTAGCAACACTCTTTTTTATGAAAAAGGTTTTCCGATTAATCCCGAAGGAAAAAGGTTTGAACTTTGTTTTTGTGTTTTTTAGTGAAGTGAATTAATTCGATTTGTGATTCACATTGCACTAAAGACTTTGACATAGGAACGAATGTGTCGCATATCGCCCCCAAACGGGACGTACACTAAACACTCTAGACAAGCGAGAGGAGACCCCTCACTCACCATTTCCCATGTGCTTAAGGCTCGTAGCGCACAATGTTCATCGTATTTATTAGATGAATTAGCTTGTTTTGAGATGAGAAGAGAGACGCACGGAAGGTCTAAGGGAAACTCGGTCCTAATGTTGTCATGCAAAGTGGACCTAAAGTTTGGATTAAAGAGGGGAGAATCTACTCTAATGTTAGCATGCATGGTTTGAACCTAATGTCTATCATAATCCATCTTAAACAAGAAAGATTAGAAGTCCTAAGGGAACATGGCAAAGGAAGACAAAAGAAGAAGATAAATTCAATCACAAGATAAAATGAAAGAAGAAAGAATGCATATGCAATGCAACACACAAGCAAAGGGAGGAAAAATTGTGGGGTAAATACCTCCACAAGCACATCTCGACCTTTATTAATGTAAGAAAGAAGCTTCAAAAAGAATGCACACAAATCAAAGAATGCATGAAAGCAAGCTAACATGCAAATGCAAGCACAAAACAACTTTGAACGACAACTATGAAAGTATGCCCTCAAGTGGAAACCAAACATGTGCGTCAAAGCAATCACGATTAAACAATCGAGAACAGTGGCACATATCCAAAACATCTCACTACTAATGCATCCCATTGATCCATGATGATTCGAAGTGAAACGGTACCAAAATAAGCATGAAAAACAACAAAAATAGGCCTGCTAGAGCAGTGTTAATCGATTAACACTAGGTGTTAATCGATTAACCATTGAAAAATAGTTGAAAAAGTGAAAGTTTGAACGTGTTAATCGATTAACAGATTACTCTAATCGATTAACATTGTGTGAACTACAGAAAAATTGAAAGTTTGATCTGGTTAATCGATTAACAATAGAGGTTAATCGATTAACACTGCTCCAACAGCAACAGAAAGAACTTTTCAACAACTTATCACTTAAGCAAACATCCACATGATCTCATAAACAATTGTGCACAAAATTAAACCATAAAACAATGATCTAAACAAGATGTAAACACATATAAACAACACCATCACAATTCATATGGAACAAGAATCAACCAAAATCAATCAAAGATGAAGATTAACATGATTATGCAAAATAAGCTCAAAAATGCAATAGATCTAGAATTCCAACCTTCGAAGCGGAGAATTGCTTCGGTTAATGTCGATTCACTTCGAACGTGTATATCTATGCAAGAAATCCAGAATACTTCAAGATCCAAGCCAATTCTTGTAATAGAAGTGATGATCAACCAAAATCAAGCCAAATTACTCCAAATAATCACTTCTAGATCCACTCCAAAATTCAGATCCAAGCTTGCACGAAAATCAAATGGAAAAATGGAGATGATGGTGATAAAGGATGAAGGGTTTTAGCTCAAGAATTCATTGATTCCAATGGAGAATCAAAGAATTCAATGGATGAAGAGCTTTGGTGAGGGTTTTGGAAGTTGAGAGAAACTTGAGAGAATTGAGATGAATTCTGAAAATAAGAGTGAAAAATGAAGATTAGATGTGTGAGGTTTGGAGTAGATCACTTAAATACTCCTTAGGCTTGGATCTAAATGAGAGGTTTGGAATGTGGTTTGTGAAATTTGGTTTGGAATGAGGAATGAAAATTTGGAGGGAAAATGAGATTAAACAAAATTCAAGATGATTCTAGATCCTTCCCAAGTGTAAAATTGAACTTCCAAGTGATCAAAATTGGACCCCAAAGTGACCCCCTTTGAAAATTCGCGTGCAGAGGCAAAACCTGCACTGGTTAATCGATTAACAGTTTGGGTTAATCGATTAACACTGTTAAAATTTCAAATTTGGCTTGATTTTGATTTGGTTAATCGATTAACACTTCAAAAATTTGAATTTGGCGCCTTTTGGAGGGAAATCTGCACATTTGCCCGTTTTCAGCCGTTCTGAGCTCTGTTCCGCTTCTGAAACTTGCTCTTAAATATTATAACCATGAGAATGCTTGCGAAAACCTGAATGCTGCTTCCTGAGCTAATAATACCCTGCAAAATAAAATAAAATCGATCGCCCGATCGCTGGGAAAAATAAATGCCAGAGTCTCTGATGCTCGCTGTTCAGGTTCGTGCACTGAGATGAAAATTGAGCCACGGGAAAACCTTGATCCTCTGTCTCCAGAACGAATGCTATACAAATGCAGAAATGTAAAAATGCAAAGAAACAAAAGTCAGATGCTGCTAAAATGGAAAGACAAATTTTGGGGTGCCACAGCTGCCCCTATTCAAACAACTTGGACCTGAAGGGAGGAAAAGCATCCGCTTTCAAACATTCAAGGTATAAGGTGATTGAATACAAAAGATCCCGGAAATTTGTACCCTGCGGGGATGCCCAAACAGAGAATACCAACCAAGAGTTGGAATATGACACGCTGGGGATAACAATCCAATACAATCTGAACTTCATCCAAAAGATACCAACCAAGAGTTGGGATAACAATCAAAGGATACTAACCAAGAGTTGGGATAACGAACACCAGATACCAACCAAGAGTTGGGGATAACGCCCAAAGGATGCCAACCAAGAGTTGGGATAACAAACAGAAGGATACCAAGCAAAAGTTGAGATAAAGATCAATGGATACCAACCAAGAGTCAGGATGATAAACCCTGGATACCAACCAAGAGTTGGAATAAAAGTCAAAGGATAACAACTAAGAGTTGGGATACAACCAAAGGATATACCAACCAAGAGTTAGAATAAAAGTCCAAAAGATACCAACCAAGAGTTGGGATAAAGCAAGGCACGCCAACCAAAAGCTGAGATAACGACCAAAGGATACCAACCAAGAGTTGGGATAACAACCAACGGATACCAAACAAGAGTTAGAATAAAAGCCAACGGATACCAAACAAGAATTGGGATGAAGCAACCAACAGATACCAACCAAGAGTTGGGAGAACAACTGAAGGATACCAACCAAAAGTTGGGATAACGACCCAAGGAATACCAACCAAGAGTTGGGATAACAAACCTTGGATACCAACCAAAAGTTGGGATGAAACAACCAACAGATACCAACCAAGAGTTGGGAGAATAACTGAAGGATACCGACCAAAATTTGGGATAACAAACCCTGGATGCCAACCAAGAGTTGGGATGAAACAACCAACAAATACCAACCAAGAGTTGGGAGATCAACTGAAGGATACCAACTAAAAGTTGGGATAGCAAACCCTAGATACCAACCAAGAGTTGGGATGAAACAACCAACAGATACCAACCAAGAGTTGGGATAACAATTGAAGAGTACCAACCAAAAATTGGAATACGAACAGAGGATACCAACCAAGAGTTGGGTTACAACCAAAGATACCAACCAAGAGTTGGGATAACAAACTCTGGATACCAACCAAGAGTTGGAATAAAAGTCAAAGGATACCAACCAAGAGTTGGGATACAACCAAAGGATATACCAACCAAGAGTTAGAATAACGAACCAAGGAATACCAACCAAGAGTTGGGATAACAAACCCTGGATACCAACCAAGAGTTGGAATCACGACTCCCACAAGATACCAACCAAGAGTTAGAATACTACCACAGGATGCCAACCAAAAGCTGGAATAACGATTCCCACAAGATACCAACCAAGAGTTGGGATACTACCACAGGATGCCAACCAAAAGTTGGAATAACGATTCTCACAAGATACCAACAAAGAGTTGGGATAACGACCCTGCTGGGGAACACAAGAGAAAATTAACCAAACAACCTTGTGACGACTTCACTGGGGAAAGAGTAGACTAACCAGACGACTCTGCACGGGATAAACATTCATCTAAAGATAATAATCGAACAATACCATCCAAAGTATGGGATAAAGGTTACTCTCCGGGGCAAAAACCAAACACTACCAACCAAGAGTTGAAATCACCATAACACTAACCGAAATTTAAATGGCGAGGCTGGGGAGGTATACTGATCAAAAGTCAGAATCATCAACCAGGAAACCAAGGTTACCAACCAAGAGTCGGAATAACGTCAACAAGACGACCAAACTGGATACTACCAACCAAAAGTTAGGATCAGACTCTGCTGGGGAACTAAAGACTACCAACTAAAAGTAGGGATAACGTCAACCAAACCTTACCAACCAAAAGTTGGGAATAACCAGCAAGGTTACCAACCCAAAAGTTGGAATTAAACAACGCTACCAACCAAAAGTTGGAATCAAACAATGCTACCAGCAAATCTGCCCGAAAAACAATACCAAAAGAATACCAACCAAAAGTTGGGATAACTCCTACACACCGAAGATTACCAACCAAAAGTTGGAATAAAATCAATAAAACTTCGCCAACCAAAAGTTGGAAACAAACACCTGTCAAGTCACTAATTACCAACCAAAAGTTGGGATAACAACTTCGCTGAGGAATAGAGGAAGACTACCAACCCAAAAGTTGGAATAACAAATCCAGGAAAGGAAAAATACCAACCAAAAGTTGGAACAACATCCAATCAAGCGACAGACTACCAACCAAAAGTTGGGATAACAACTGCAGGGGGTAACATCCAACCAAAAGTTGGGAAACAAAGCTACTAACCAAAAGTTAGGATCACCAGGACAGATTATCATTGACCAAGAGTCTGAACAAAAGCTAACCAAAAGTTAGGATTGCCATGAAAAATCCTCATCGACCGAAAGTCGGAACACAAGCTATTAACCAAGAGTTAGGATTGCCATGAAAGATCCTCATTGACCAAAAGTCGGAACAAGAGCTACTAACTAAGAGTTAAGATTTCCAGGAAAAATCCTCATCGACCAAAATTCGGAACATAAGCTACTAACCAAGAGTTAGGATAAAAGCTACTAACCAAGAGTTAGGATCGTCGGGGACGCTAAACGAAGCTGAACCCACCATAGGAGACTACCAACCAAAAGTTGGAATGATCATCCAAGACTACCAACCAAGAGTTGGAATAAAAGGCTACTAACCAAAAGTTAGGATCGCAGGAGGCGCTGAACAAAGCTGACTACCAACCAAAAGCTGGGACGATCATCCAAGATCACCAACCAAAAGTTGGAATAACATCCAAACGCCAATGGGCCACCAACTAAGAGTTGGAATGAAACAAAAATTACCAACCAAAAGTTAAAGCAAAGACTCAGCGAGGGGGAACCAGAGATTACCAACCAACAGTTGGAATAACATATCCCAGAAATTACCAACCAAAAGTTGGAATACCAAGCACCATAATTCGGACTGCGCTAGTGATTGCCAACCAAGAGTTGGGATAACGCACCCAAAATAGGCAAGCAACAGAATCAACCGACTCACACTTGGCAATGAAAGTCCCGACAGGGAAAGAAAGGTTCAAACACACGACTCTGTCAAGGAACAATAGTTCACCAAACAAACTCTGTTGGGGAAAAGAGACATCTGAATAACAGGCTCGACCAGGGAAAAAGGCGCTTACAAGCGACTCACCTGGGGAGAACGACGATGTTTAACCAAACGACTCAGCTGAAGAAAGAAGACGTTTAACTAAACGACTAACTGGGAACAATTCGATAAAATGACCAACCCAAAGATCCACACCAATCAGGGATAACACGAAAATCTCCTGAATTAAACAACCTCTGGCACCAAACCTGGCTTATGCTTCAGATGCATATGTTTGAAAATAGTGTAATGCTCCATATAAAATGGAAATGCTACGCATTTGAGAGAATACTATGAAAAAATGCAAATGCTAAGGAGCTACTCCAGCAAAATAAATGTTGGAGAGAAACGACCAACTCTGCTGGGGATGAAATCAAACTCTGCTGAGGGAAACATCCTTGACGGCTCCCCGGATAAACTCTTCCAGGGAACGAAAGGCTACGCCGGGGAAACGCCTTAGATGGCCTTCCAGAAAAACTCCACCTTGCTGGGGAAAACACCAAACGTTCCACTTAATGGGGAAGCAAAAACAACACTAACTGTTCCACTCTGCTCGGAAGGGAATCTGCCATTTGGGGACGTACAAGTAACAAATCGCCCTACTTGGGAATATCAGAGACTTCTACTAAGAACTCCACTCTACTGGGGAATGGATCACGCTTTGCTCAAACATTGTTATGTCGAGGGAATCAGTAATGAACTCTGCTCGAGGAAGAAAATCCTAAATACCAATAATACCGAGAAAACACCAGAACGTCGACTCCATTGGGGAAAGGGCATCAAAGACGTTGCCTCTTGTCGCGGTGAAATTTGGATACCAAACTATTGATTAGTTTGAATCTTATTCATTTGCAACTGAAATTTGATTTGTCCAAAGGAAGGGATAAAGATCGAAATTCTCACAATACAATGCAAATGCAAGCTAGAGAGTTTTAGGTTCGGGGGTCGGTTAAACTTAGGGAAGGTACTAGCATCCTAAGTTTCTGTAGTACTCTACAGGAACCTCTTGTTTTATGTTTGTTTATTGCTAAGTGTTTATCTGCTTAAAGGTTAAAGACCTAGGGGGTTTATTTCTAAGTATACTCGATAAGATATCGCATCTTATGCCTACATATCCTTACGGGAGTGGAATCAGAGTATTTGTAGTTCCCCTAAAGGGTTGGAGGAGTTCTTTGACTGTGGTCAAAGTTCCTACGGGTTTAGGGTGGTTGATTGGTTGATTTTAGGAGAAAAGATGAGTTGTCATTTTAAGGGAGATTACTTGATTTAACCACCACAACTTTGTAGGAAAATTGATTGTATTGTTATGGGGTAGAAGTTTTACCTCGCTTAATATGATTAACATCTTATTCTCTAATGTGTTTGAAAAGTTGTTTGAATTGAGTTGATTTGTTTATTCTAAGTTGTAAAGATGAAGGTCCTTCCTATGGGGTAGGATCTAACTTAGAAGATCAACTTGAATAGGATCAAGGATCAATGGGAATATGATGCAAATGTAGATGCGATACACACGAGTATTAAGTCATGTGTAGGTTCTTCATTTGGACGGAATGCAATGCGATAAAGTAAATGCGGTAAATGTAAATTGTGAAAGATAAATTGCGGGTAAAGTAAAGCATACACACGCATGAAAACACTAAGTGCAAGTGAGTGAAAGTGAATGGAGACGGGCGTAAGCATGCACGATTGAATGAATTGTGGTAGATTAATTTAGTTTGAATTATTTTTTTTAGTGAAATGTTGTATTTGATTAATTAGTTTTAGATAAAAGTTTTAAGTGATAAGTCAATTCTAAAGGGGGACCTTAAATCAAAGGATTTCTTAAAAACTAAGGAGTTTTATTTTAAAAAGAAATGGTTTATTATTTTTCATAAAAGTTGTCGTAAATTAATTAAATGTAACTTAGTTTACATGAGAAAAGGTTTTCTAAGGTTTTAGTTATTATTAAAATACATACAAATTATTTTGAATTACAAAGAAGGTCCTTGTATTATTTTAGAAGAGAATAAATTATAATCTTATAAATTAATTATCTTGTTATTTAGAAAAGGTTTTATGGTGAAGAGTATTTATTAAATAACTTAATAAAATGGTGTTAAATAAAATAAATTGAGTGAAATAGAAATAAGTTGGTTTTATTAAATTAAAAAGATGAATAAGTTAATTAATTTAGAAACATGTTAATTTAAATAAAAGTTATTAGCAAACATAATAAAAAAGTGATTAAAGGGATTGATTAAATTGGTAAATAAAAGATTAGAATAAAAAGTTTGATTAATTAATGGTTAAGTTGAAATTAGACGGTTAACTGGGGGAGAGATTAAGAGTTAATTGGGAAAGGGCGTGTGATCTGGTATGGTAGGCTCGCGAAGACTTATGGTGGGCGTGCGTTAGGGAGCGTACGATAGGATCCGTTGGAGATCAGTGGGCGTGTGTGTGCGGGTGCATAATAATTAGTATGTGTGCGCATACATAGGATTACAACAGATAAAACAAAATTGAAAAGAAAAACCCTAGACCCCTGTTTCCCCCTTCTCCGCCGCTCGCATCTCCCTCTTCAATTTCTCTTCTTCGATCTTCTGCTCCGTTTCTCACTCGACTTCTCCCTTCTTCATTTACGCTCTTCATCTTTCTCCTTGTTTGCGAACCTTCCTGAAACTAAACATGAACTACATTAGCGCTTTTACCAAATCAAAAGAAACGAAAATTACCGTGAAGTGTATCGGCAGCGGTGAATGGCTTCGACGCAAATGGCGCTAGAAGGAGAGTATTCTTCGCAACGGTTTTCAGCGAGTTCGTAGAAGCGGCGAGGGCTTTGAAGGGTGAAGGATTTGCGGCAGAATTTCGGTGGATTTGCGGTGGAGGTCGAAGCTTTTGACGGCGATGGGCTATTCACGGCAGATCGCGAGATAAGTCCTTTGCGATTTTTAGGGTTTTCGGAATTTGGGATTTCTGTGTCTTTTGTTTGTTGCTCTGAGTTTTTTTTCCGACCCCTTTCTTCTGAAATTCATCCCTACTTATAGTTGTAGACCCTTGATTGCTGATTGAATGGGTCCATGAATTCATGATTTCTTTCCATTCCTGTTTTGGAAGAAAAATCATTCTATCTAAACGTGTTGGGGTAAGTTTGGGAACTAGTTGATTTGCTGTGAGCGGGCTTATCGCTTTCCATATCCGTTTTTTAAAGTTTCTGTTTTGGAAATAAAAGCCTACAATTCTCCATCTTGAATGCGCTTGAATGCGTTTGATCATGGAAGTTTTACTGGTCTGACATACTTCTTTATTGGAATTGCAGGTACCACACTTGAATTCTGTTTTAAGCAAAAAGGGGATTCTGCCCTTCTTAACCTTTTGTTCTTGTTGTGTGTTGATGAGAAATCAAGACGCAGTTCCCCTTCCATTGCAGAAGCTTCAACAACTTAGGCAGTGCGGGCTTCGCCAACCAGAGACCAATTGTCGAAGGGTGAATCCGTGATAGGGAAGTTTCAAGAGTTGTTTCAAGTTTTCCAAAACAACCTTATTCCCTTGTCTTACTTCGATCAATTTTTTTGCAGGTCATGGCGTGAGTTGTTTTGGATTGATTGTTTTGGTGTCGACGATGAGAGATGTAGCATGGGTAATTCCTCCGGTCTTCCTATGTATTGGTCTCATTTTAATGACAGAGTACAAAACGGTGGTGTTCTTGATCTCTTTCGAAATTGGTCTTTGCTGAAACTTTGTATTCTTATCTGACTTGCAGTGTTAGAGTAAGGGTCTAGTCATGAACAAATGTGAGCACCTGGTTTGTGGTTTGGTTTCGTATGCTGCAAATACTGATGTTACCTCCTTTTCCATTCTTGCGGCAGTGTTACCGGAATCTTGGTCATGCAGAGCGGTAATTCAACTCCTTCAAAAAGATGTCATGTTCATTTTCCCCTTCCACTATACCTTCACCTTTTTACGGTTTTACATGGTATTCCTCAGGTCCTCAAGCTGATAAGGTGCACAACTTGGGGTTCTATCATCAAAAATCTCTATAACCACCGAGACAAGTTCTTGCAGAAAATAACGGAGTAACCGGAAGCTTGAGAAGTTGGAGCAGCCTGTCAGAAATTTCAGGAAAGTCTCTTTTTGCTCAAATGGGATACCTTCGAATGGGTCTTATCGTCATTATAGAAAAGGTTTTTTTTTTACGTTGATGCTTGATTGTCAAAAAACTCTTAAACCCTGCAGGCTCACTCAAGTTCTATCCTGGCCGAAGTTCCTTTTGACGTTACAAAGTGTAATCATTGTATTTTTAAGGATGACAGACTCAAGAAGCTTTATGGTAAAGTGAGTATGAATGGAATGTAAATATTGTTCTTCATGAATAGCCTCTGTCTCTTTGCATTTGGCAATCCTTATGGTATTTGATGCTTACTTCTTACAGGTGATGGTTGCAGGGAATTAAATGTCGTCGGCGAGTTGGATTTGGTCGAAGCTGGCGTTTTTTAAGTCGTAAGGCCAAACAACTTCCCTACGGTAGCATGTTATTCTGAAACTCTAACATCAAGGAGGCGCATAAAACAGTAAGGGTTATCCAAGTTATTTTCGTCCATTATCGAGTACTTCCACTGATGTGCCTGCCTTGTGAGTCCGTTTGAACAGGTTTTCTCGGTCGCAATCTCTCAGTGATAATGGCGGTGATGCTCTGACAACCTTGACAAAGTTGACAGCTTAAAAATTCTATTGCCGTAGGAATGCATTTGCGGAAGAGAATTCATCAATCCAGCAAAACGTATCGAGTATCAACACGGAGTCCGCGGCTAGTTCAAGGGATGGCTTCAAATACCCGCGTCTCTCCGCAATTGGTTGAGATTCCCGTGTGGTAATCCAATCTAATATATTCAATACTGTAATTTATGTCACTGTGGTCATTAGTTGTGGGGTTTCCAATCTGTGTACCTCCGGGCACTTAATATGTCTATCTTTAAATTCCCTTCTGCAGATGTATGTCGTGCTGCATGCTCCTGATGATGGTGCCTGGAGAAAATGGGTTGCAAGGCTCTAGCAGGGTAACACTTCTGAAGTTATGAAGGCTTATCTCGTACCGGTTTGTCCGTATGCAAAAACCTACATTGTCCACCTCAAACTGAAGTTGTAAACAGTACAACATTGTTGAAGTGTTCCTCGTTAGAGAAATGAGAAACATATCACTCCACCTAAGCGCATTGTAGTGGAATAAATAGCATTGTCCTTAGGTTGTTATGAATAATTTGATGTATTTATCAGCCTGACAAGTCTAACAATTATCTTTGTCCCTTGGTATGTAAAAGAATTGTATTGTGATGCTATGTAATAAACTTATCGTTCATGTGGTTTTTAAGGCAATCTCTTGGATTTATGGGAAGCACTAGCTGGTCTTCTTCAACACTACCGTAATGACTCACGGAAGTAAATAAGTCCATTGTGGTAAAAGTTTCATGTAGTCGTGTGATCTCCAGGACTTAGGTGCCCTTGTATTGAAAAAAGAAAAAAGTATGTTGTATCTTAATTGATGATGATATGCCCACAACGTTGACCAAACTTGCCAAGCATTTCCACATGTCTTGTCTTGAAATTGAAATAAAATGGGTGCGATTCAATCCTCCTCATCATGTAAATCACCCTTATCTAAAATGGGCCTTGTGATTTGGAACTTAATTTTTACTTGAATTTGTGATGGTCCTTGAAATAAAAGTCTTGGAGTGACTTTACGCTTTACATCGAAATTCGATACAATCACACAGAGACCTCCTTGAACCTGATACTCGGCTACTTAAATGATGAAATATTCATAAGCATAAACTTGCCATTTCGGATTATTTTGTCGTGCCTGAACTCGTGACCATGAGATAATTATGAAAGTGGCCCAACTCACTTGAAACCTTAGGAACAACTTGAATAAGAACCAAAATGACCATGTCCGGAAGGATTGGATTATGAGGGTTATCTCCACTTGAATTTAATACACCTGTGCACACTTGTTAGTCATAATAACCACACGTACAACAGTAAAAAGGAAACACGTAAAAAACGAAGGAGGTGGAATCTTATGGTCAAAAATTAGGGTGTGACACCTCTGCAGGAGAATAATATTGGATTACAATCTACCCTGCCGCCGAGGGAATATCCTTCAACCTACTTTGCTGGGAACATGTTGCGAACAAATCCACCCTATTGGAGATTAGCCTTTGTAGGGAGACAAAGCTTTCTTCTGTTGGAGATACACTACACACCCCCGCTGGTGACAGTACTTCTGATTCACTGGGAATGGTTGTGCCAAATATGGTTGGGCTTTTGTTTTTCTGTGGAAGGTCAGGTACAACCGATATTGGGAAATGCTTTGTCCGACTTCTTGACATTTGCCTTAAACTTGAAGGTCGACTAAACCTGCTTGAGTAACTCTGCTAAGCCCTGATAATGTGGGGAGGAACAGTTCCTTCATTTTCAATTTTTCCCCAGCCTGTGGGATCTCTGCAAAAACTTCCTCACAAGAAGACTCGAAATTTATGTACCCTGATGGGTTGACATGAACGGCTTAAGCACTTTGAACCTTGAAGAGGTACTTCAAGTTAATTTCCTTATGGATAAGAATAGCTCTTGGGCTCTCGGGGTAGTCCGCCCTAGTCTTGCAACGACCTTGCCCCTGTCTGACTGATTTATAGAGCAGTACCCCTGGCCACTTTGAGAGATTTAATGAATCTAGACCTGATTACCCCAGATTAATTGACTTTCGGATGGCTAACTCCCATGATATGATCATTTGATATAGTTTGCCCTGGCTCAACAGAGTATTAAGGAGTTCTGTATTCTATCAAGATCAAACTTTCCACTGTGGAGACTCTCCTGATGTCAAGTACTTATTCGCAAGTAAAACAAATTGTTCTGCACAAAAGATACATTAATGCAATGCATATGACAGTTTTGAAATCCACGTCTGTTCACTGGAAAAACATTTGTGATATAAAACGAACGAATCACTTATCATAATGTCAATATCAATACAAACATGGTAAGAGGAATCCTTTTAAGAGTCAGTTTCGACGCGATCTTTACTGAAGTATGCTTTCGAAATAACCCTGCTTCAATTAGGACTTTTGAAGGTTGTAACTTGGTCAGGTTCACGGTTCGAAAGAAAGGATATAAGGCTCAAAGCTTATTCTAACCCACCCATTCTCCTTGATGTTCTCCAATCCTACGTTCAGCTAATCCAGTGATCACCTTTCAAAGGTTGAGTCACAAGAGTGATGGCTCAGGAAACCATAAGTTTTTGGGAGTGACAGTCACTCGCTTTTCGTCTTTGGTGCCTGAAGTCACACGACTTGTTTGTTCAGGGATTTTTCTTTTGTAATCCTTTTCATTTTTCTGCTTTTTCCCTAACTTTTGCCTGGACTAGCTCTTTTGAGTTTCTTTTGATTTCGAAGTCCAGCGGGATGCCTTAATTTTGGCCTAAGTCGCTTGTTCTCAAGATTCGACTTAGTGGGCTTCTTCTTTTGATTCTTTCCTTTTTCTCACTTTTTTTCTTGAACAAATCGTGTGACACCGGCTTGTCTGACTCGTTTGAGAAGGATTACGACTGTTTCACTCCCTGGTCGGCGAGGGATAACCATTATGGTTTTTATTTTATTTTTAGGCACGACCTATAGAGGTGTGATTGATCCTCGAATGGGAACACTCCTTTTGTGATTCAGACGCTCGGTCAAATTAACTGACACCTACCCTGCCCCGGTTTAAGATTGAGGGTTTTTTCGTTTTTCATAAGGAAACTCCTACTGCTAGGCTCAAAGGGGTTGACAA
Organism: Lathyrus sativus; assembly: GCA_963859935.3. Lineage (NCBI taxonomy): Eukaryota > Viridiplantae > Streptophyta > Magnoliopsida > Fabales > Fabaceae > Lathyrus > Lathyrus sativus. Next base: position 581,918,221 of record OZ012741.1, on the reverse strand, counting down.
GGGATTATCTTCCTTATATCTCCAGTGTTTAGGAATTTGAAACAATGCATGTACATCATCAGCAGGTTTCATTCAAAAGCATACAATCGGAAGCTTGCGCGTCTTTCGATTTCGTCATCCTCCCTGGATTCCGCTTAAACAAGCGTTAGACATCAATTAAAAACATAAGTGAACACAAATGGATTTAATCAAAAACCTGCATATTCATTTCATTATCAATATCAATTGGAAACAAACAAGTTTTACAAATGAGTTCGCACTTTAACAGAAAAGAAACTACAAATGCAAAGAAATGACATGATAAAAAAAAGATTGCCAGCTTCTGGGAACCGGGCTTTTAAATCTTGACTTGCTGCTGAATCAACCATCTTCAGAATTGCTCGTCTAAGTCAGTCTAATACTCTTCTGAACATCTGCTCTCGGTGAACCCTTCCATAACATTAACCGCTGGACCCACATGACTGTATGAAGGAAGATTGCTGATCAGGATTCCCTGAGGTGTGATTGAAAACCTATTGGGGTCCAGCAGAGTCTGAATCTTGCTTTTAAGCACCTTACAATCTTCAGTTGAATGCCCCTGTTCCCCAACATGGTACTCACAACAGGCGTTGACATCAAAACCAGGCGAATATGGCGGAATCTCTGGACTAATCTTCTTCGGCACAATCGATCCACTTCTGATCAGACCTGGTAGCATTTGACTGTACGACACTGGCGGCTGGGTGAAATGCCTCTGTGGCTTCCTTGGTCTTGGTCGGGCGTGCTGACGTGGCTGATAACGGCCTGAATGTTGACTCTAGCGAGAAAATGATATCTGGTACAAAGACCCAAAAGATTGTTGACTCCGAACATTTGAAACATCTGGAGACTGAGTCTGAGGTATCAGGGACTTCCTTTGTTCAGGTACTTTCATCCTCAGGTTTGGCCTAGGAACACGCAACAGCTGTGGGCATGGTGATTCTGAGATTACAGATTGCAATACATACTCCTGACCTGGTACAACTTCAGGGGAGCGAATAGGTACATCCACCTTTTTCACAACAAATGGGATAGGACCATCTGGTACGCTTACGCCGCCCGATGTGAACTCAACTTCCTTTGAATCAATTAAGTCCTGAAATTTGTGCTTAAAAGCTTTGCAGTTCTCGACATTATTCCCTGGTGCCCTAGAATGGAAATCACAACGGGCACTTGCATCATAGCCTGGTGGTGGCACGCCAGTAAGTGGAGCCAGAGTCCGAAGTTCAACCAATCGAAGTTGAAGCAAGAGTTGTAGCAACTGAGCATAAGTCATAGGGATCTGGTCGAAGATTCTGTCAGGCTGCTTCGGCCTCTGAGCATACCTCCTAGTCTTAAGATTGTCTCGGGAAATAGGATATAACTGCTGACGTGGAGCTTCTGGAATCTCAGGCTGTGCAGAATATCTCTGACAACATTAATCCTATTGAAAATAACCCCACCACTGGTGAACTGAATGGGTCCTTTGTACTTTGGAGCACTTTGAGAAGAAAATGGGCTATACCCCAGGCTAAACTTGTCTTGCTTGTTAGGAACATTGAGAACTTGGCCCCACCTCTGCGAAGAATCGGATTTTACAATAGCACGAGCCTCTTTAAACGAGGACATCGAAATTTCTAGAACTTTGTCTTCAACAGGAGGCCTCTCTTGAATCTGTACTGCTTCAAAAGCCTGGCACAACGTCTCATGAATCTCACCATCCACTTCTACATACTTGAAAGATGACAGGTGACTAATCATGATATCTTCCTCCCCACAGATAGTAACAATCTTCCCTTCCACCATATATTTCAGTTTCTGGTGCAAAGTCGAGGTGACTTCCCCAACAGAGTGTATCCACGGCCGACCGAGTAAACAACTATAAGCGGGCTGGATATCCATGATATAGAAGACTGCATCAAAGATCTCTAGACCCACTTGAATTGGCAACATGACTTCTCCAAATACTAACCTTCTGGTTCCATCGAATGCTCTCACCACCAAATCACTTGGAGTACAGATCAAACCCTGAGTGTCTAGCTTCATCAGCGCTTTCTTCGGCAACATATTAAGTGATGATCCCGTATCAACTAACACATGGGATAGAATATCTCCCCTACACTCTATGGATATGTGTAGAACATGGTTGTGATTTCTTCGGGCAGGAGTTAGATCCAAATCAGTGAAACCCAAACCATTACCAGCGTTGACGTGAGCCACTACTCCTTCCAGTTGATTAACAGAAATCTCTTGTGGTATGTAAGCCGTATTCAAAATTCTCAGTAGAGCATTTCTATGTGCCTCAAAGCATAACAACAATGATAGGATCGAGATCTTAAAAGGTGTCTGATGTAAGTGATCTACGATCTTGTAATCACTTTTGTGAATGAGTCGCATGAATTCTTCAGCATCTTTAGTCAAGGAATCTCTCTCCCCTTGTTGTTGGCCCTCTTCTACTGCAGCTTTACCCTTACCTTTTTCATTCCTTTCCACATTAGTCTCCAGCGGAGAGAACACTCTGCGACTCCTAGTTATGCCTCCTGATCCAATGATATTGTCAATAAACGTTCCTCCAAATGATGTCTCCGCCAACTCTTGTTTGTGCCCATTGCATAACACTTCTGCCCCATTGTTCTAAGGAATGGCCTTGGTGCTCTCATAGGGTACCGGTCCTAGCATAGTAATGATAACAGGAGTTGGCCTCGGCAATGCTGAAATATTAATTGTTCGGTATGGGATCGAAATCGTTGCAATTTCATCCCGCTCATTATCAACTTCCTTCACATCTTCTTCCTCGATGATTCTATCAAATTGTAAACTGCCCTCATCAATCAACCTTTGAATATGACTTCTAGACTCAACACATCCCTCTGGGTGCACACCATATCCCTCACAGCCTTCTAAACAACCTGGAAAAATACCACCCTTCAACAATCTGTCTTTCACATAGCTCAACGGTGTCTTCAATTCCGCAACATTAGTTATCAGGTTCAACCTTTCTCCCTCGATAACAACAATAGTTCTGGCCACCCCATGATTCGGCATAGGATTTTGATCCATATTCGGGGTCTCATTCGTGAAATTGATTGCTTTGGAGTCAAGCAAATCCTGCACTTTATGCTTAAAAGCTTTACAATTATCAATGTTATGACCCGGAGCACCAAAATGGAAGTCACACCTAGCATTTGCGTCATAGCCTGGTGGAGGCGTGCCAGTAAGCGGCGCCAAAGTTCTTTTCTGAATAAGTTGCAACTGTAGCAATAACTGAGAGTAAGGCATGGGAGGCGTGTTGAATTGCCTGTTGGCCATCCTTCCTCTGTCTAGATAACGACGAGGCACAATAGTTGGCTGTTGAGGTACAGCCGGAATGGCTATACTAGCAATTTGTTGATGATGCTGGTGTTGATGTTGGTATTGACGTTGAGGTTGCACTCAGTCTCTGTTTCTACAGGCTGATGCGGCATTCATGTCTCCTTCTCTTTTCTTTGGGTTCCCATATGTTTTCCTCATTCCTCCTGATGTAGACACCTTTATACTCTGTATCTTCCCTATCTTTATTCCATTTCCATTATTTCCCCTGTTATGACTAAATTTGAAAAATTCCCAGACATGCTCCCAATTAATTTCTCGTAGTATGTTCTTGGCAAGGTTGCCACGAACATGTCAATTAGTTCACGTTCCACCATTGGGGGTTGAACTCTAGCCGCTAATTCCCGCCATCTCTGGGCGTATTCTTGAATCCCTCAATGTTTCTCTGCGATAAATTCTGCAATTGTACTCTATTCGGTGCCAAATCACTGTTGTATTGGTAGTGACGAACAAAGGCTTCCCCTAAACCCCTCCATCTCCTTATATGTGTCCCTTCCAGACCCATATACCATTCTAGAGAAGGACCTGACAAGTTGTCCTGAAAGAAGTGCATTAATAATTTCTCGCCGTTCAAATAAGTTGACATCTTCCGAAAGTAAGCCCTAAGATGTACTCTAGGACATGTCGTCCCTTTGTACTTGTCGAAATCTGGTACTTTAAATTTGGGGGGAATTTTGACCCCTGGTACTAGTCCCAGATTTGACATGTCGAGCCCCAAAGAATTTTGGTTCTCAAGGATTTTCATTTTCTCTTCGAGCATCTTGAATCTTTTGTTGGCTTCTGTGGGGAGACCCATATCCAAGTCTCTCATAAAAAATACATCGTCTTGATCATCTTCTTCCCAGTGAGGACATGCAGCTCCATGTGCAGCACCTACACCGCCTCCAGCACCGGTTATATGAACTCCTCCTTGGTGACCTCCGCCCGAAGGGTTAACAATAGTTAGGACTATGTTGGCCTGAGGAACGATGTCATAAACTGGAGGAATAACAATAGTTCCTCAATGCAAGACACCGCTGCCATCCACCCGTGCTATCAGTGGTTAGACTAGAGTTCTCAATTGTTCCTGCCCGTTGGCTACCCCTTGCATCATGTCCATAAATTGCATCATCCTGTCTCAGAATTCCTATAGCTCTTGTTGTACCTGGTCCATGATTCTTTGTTGATTCCCTCTCGTAGAGTATCTGTGGAAGGCTGGATCTGCTATCCTGTAAACTGTTGGAGAAAACCAAGCAGTGATAACATTGACGACCCCTAGAACACCTGTTAAGCAAATGAGGATGATAATGCAAAATACAAGCATGTATTTATGATTCAGGGAGATCTTCCCCTTGATTCTAGTTCCAAGAACGAATAGCAAAACAGGAGAAGGATAGAATCACAAATCTTTTCTCATAAATAAAATGAGAACAGAAGTTAGCGTACACAAAACAACGTCAAGCGATACAACTGTAAATAATCCTACGACCCCATCCAACAAGTCTGGTGATGGTCACAATACAAGATAAGAACAAAGAGAAGAAAAACTAAAGGAAAACTGTATCAAATAACTTTCTTCAGTCATTGTAATGAGTCTGAAATTCCTTTAACAACTCCTTTGTGTCCAGATGTTCAGACCTTGCAACCAACGCCTGTATGAGCAAGTCTCTTCTGCGGACAACATCCTTCAAACTTTGAGCGTAACCTTCCCAAGCATCTTCTCCGAAGGCATCTTCAAGTCTCAGTTTCTTCAATTCTGCCCTTATCTTGAACTCCTCCAATGCTAACTAGGTTTCTCGTAACTTACAATCACTTGCATACCGACGAGACAATTCCAATGAAGCTTTTTCATCCTTGATTCTGAGCTGTGTCTTCAATCTATCAATTTGTTTATTGAGCTCATCTTATCTTCCTTTGTTGGAAGTTAACGCAACGTTCCACTGATCATTGAAATTTGATATCTCCAAGTATGCCTTATCCAGCTCTTTCTTCTTATGTCTAAGGACATTATCAGTGCTCTTCAAATCTTGACCGACTCGTCCTCGTACGCGAATCTCTTCGGTTAACTCTTTCTCCATCTTGTCCAATGCTTCTGTCTTCGTCTTTGCTAAGTAGACTGCTTCATTCTTATCACTTTTTAACTGACTAACTTCCTTTTTCAACTCTTCATTCTCCTTGCGTAATTCTTCTTTCTCCGCCTACAGCTTATTGTATCTCTGAATATCGACTATCGTAGGTTCTTCAACAACCAAAGGATACAGAGGTTCTCTGACAGGGAATGGTAGCAACATTTTCTCCACCCTCTCCTGGATCTAATCCACATAAGGTCCATAAGCTCTGCAATCGCCCTTACCCAAAGAAAGTTTTCCTCTTCGATGAATTCTTCCCCAGGCTTTCTTTATCCTGGATAAAGTATCGAAGTCAGTTGCTCTTATGAAATACAGAGATTCCTGTACTTCCTCCTCCTTCGGGGGTCCCTTCAAAGCATAACCAAACCGTCTGATAGCAAGAGAAGGGTTGTAGTTGATCCCATCTTTTCTTCCTATCATAGGGACATTAGGAAAGTTCCCATAGCTAAAGATGATCTCCACGCTGAGCAGATCTTGATTAAACTGGACAATATTCTCAGATGTCAAACCCATAAGCCTTTCTGACCATTCAGATGTATCCCACGTATCAACAAAAGCTCAAATTCGAGGATGATGCTCCATAAACCATTTGTGGAGGAGTGGTCTGCAACAAGAAACATTCTTCCCTCTTCTCTTCTCATTTTTTAATGTACTGAATGATACAAATCTCCCAGAAGAGTAGGTACAGGATTCTTGGAAGCGAAGATGTGAAAAGCGTCCATATCGACAAAGTCTGGTATGTTGGGAAACAGAATTATGCCATATATGCACAATGCTAGAATAGCATTAAAGACCACCCAACAACCTTCCTTAGCAAAATGCAGAGCCTTACCCACCAAGAAAGACAAAGGAAAACCAAAGGCCCCATTCCTACATACCACGTTACCCTACAATTCAGATTTGCTCAAATAAAGAGAGTTGGCCAACTTTGTCAGGTCATGTTCCTCCTCAGAATGAAAGAAAGGCATCTTCTCTAAGACTGGAAATCCCATCAGAAAAGCGAACTCCTCCAAGGTGGGAACTAAGACATAATCGGGGAATGTGAAACAACACAACTGAGGGTCGTAGAATTGTAGCTGAGTGTGGATAGCTCCTTGTTCATATCCTGAGGTTTTATGGACGAAACTCAGAATCTTCCCATAGTCTTTTTTGAAGTCTTCAATGACACCAGAACCAACCATGGAAATGAGACCAAATAAAGGTCTTACTTCTGGCAGCGGGAACTTGTAGGTGTTAGTCCTCTTCAATTCAAGCTCCATGTTGACAGTGGATCAGATTACCAGAACCAAAGGGAAAGTGGGAATCTGAGATCACACATACATGCCAATGTTAATATGCAAATGAAAATGCAAATGCAAACATAGGATAAGGACTACTGTACCGTTGACCAGAACTCTGCTCCGACAAGAAAATACCATAATATCAAAGCACTGGAATGATAGAAAACCCATAATATCCAAGATCAAAAGTCTGCGCTAACGAGAAAGCTAGAAAACCGGGTTGGTTGAAGGTCAAAGTTTCCTGTATAACCCTTCCCACTCACAGGTATGACCTAGTCTCTGACAAGGTACGACATCCTATGCAGGTCGTCAGTATCACAGACTCTCAAGTCGAGAAATGATGATACGTTCACCATTTCTAGTTTGGCATCATGGTCAAACGAGGAGGCCTTAACTGACTTCCCAATGAACGATCTCCAGAGTTGTTAGTTTTCAGATCCAACATCCCCTCAACTGTCCAAAACACACAAGATAGGATGTCTTCAAGGAAAACCTCGTCTGGACGCGAATTTCATGAGGGCTATTGCATGCCAAACATGCAACCCCGCACTACTCTCCACAATAATACTAGGTGTGTACTCAAGCCTGGGTGTTGGGCTTATATCTTGATGGAACACCCCCACCCAACAACACAACAACAATATGATAATAAAGATAAAGTGCGGAAAATAAAATGTAAGTGCAATAATATACAAAATACAATATACTCACACAAACATACACACCCAAAAATATAAAGCAAACAAGCTCTAGGATTGAATCACATAGGGAAACAAACATTCCCCAGCAGAGCCGTCAGCTATCGCAACTGCAAAAAAAGGCTGGCGAAAACAAACAGAAGAGTCGCCACCGAACGTTATTTGTCCCAAAGAGAGGAAAAAGAAACGATCGAAGAAAACCTAAGAGAACATGAAAGACAAGGTCATCACAACTAAACCTTAGGTTCAGAATTCAGTTACGCAAGGGGAAGGTATGAGCACCCCTCACGTCCGTTGTACTCAACTGGATCTACGCTTGTCGTCTAATCTATGGGTAAAAACTATCTAAAAGCTACTGCTAAACGGGGGTGGAAAGAAAGAACAGACTCGATAGGACATTGTCGCCCTATGCCTATGTATCCCCTCGTGCAATGGAAAAGTCAGAGTCAACGTAGCTCGGAAAACTATGGGTGATGGGGGGAAGGTTGCTCGCCAAGACATCACCGTCTTGTGCCTACGTATCCTCATCTGGTATGAGAAATCAGAGCAAACGTAGTTCGGGAAACTAGACCACTGGTTGGTTAAGAGTTTTTTATGAGTGACGTTAAATTTCAATTCCAACAGTTAGGGATGATGCCTGTTTGCAGTAGAACAGAAAAACAACGTACTCTTTTTTCTGAAAATGAGTTTGAAACAATCCTGAAGGATGAAAAAGTTTGAAATTTTTTTGTGAGTTTTAATGAAGTGGATTAAGTTAGTTGGAGACCCACGTCGCATTAAAGACTATGACACGGGGGCGAATGCGTCACACATCGCCCAAAGGGCATACGCTAAACACTCTAGACAAGCGAGGAGAAACCCCCACTCATCATCCCCATGTACTTAAGGCTCGTAGCGTACGACGCTTGTCATTCTTTATTAAGTGCCTTGAAGAAATTTTGAGGTGAAAAGAGAGAGACGCACACAGAGACCTAAGGGAAACGGAACCCTAATTGTTGTCATGCAATGTGGCCTTAAAGTCAGGATTAGAAGGGAAACTAACCTAATATTGTCATGCTTGGATTGAAAGCCTAATGTCTCTTCTACCTCATACTTAATCGGAAATTAAGTCGAGCTAGGAATTCTAAGGGATCATGCGAATACAGGAGTTAAACAGCAAGTAAATACGAAGCGACACAATCACAGACAACGTCAGATATTGAAATTAAAATATGCACAAGTGTCAGAAAAAATATTCACAAATGCGCTGATGATTAATCGAGATTAAGAGATTAAAAAGTCTAATCTTATGTTAAATATATCTAAAATAAATTCTAAGTTAAAATCTAATGAAAACTAAAACCTAATTCTAATTCTAAAATTATTAAATTCTTGAAACTATCACTAATCTAGTTTTAAAAAACTAAGTCTAAACTCTAATCCCTAATTAAGTTCTAAATATAAGACTAAATTCTAAAATTAATTAAAACCTAATTCTAAACTAAACCAAAGTATTCTAAACTAATATTAATAAAAAATCTAATTAAAAACTTAATGCTTAGTTAAATTTTAATTACTAATCTAAAAAAACTAAATTAAATTGATTGAATTAAAACTAAATAATCCTAATAATAAAATATAAAATTCTAAGTTAATACTATCAATCTTAAAATTAAAATAAATAAAAATAACTACAATATTAAAAAATCTAATACTAATCTATACTAAAACAAGCTTAAGCTAACCAAATTCTAATTTAATTCTAAATCAAATAAAAAAAACCCTAAATTAAATACTAAAAAAAACTAATTAATCTAAGTTAAATGCTAATAAAACTAATTAAATACCAAAAACTGAATTAATTTCCTCTCTCCCCCACGGTTCCCTCTCTTCTCCACGTTGGAATCCCTTCACGATGAATTTCTTCCCCCAACGGATCCCTATTCCCCATGCAGCTTTTCTCCCTTTTCCACGTGACTTTTTCTCTTCCCCACATCTGCCTCTTCCCAACGTCTTTCCTCTTCTCCCAACGTTATTCTTTTTCCTCAAAGACTTTTCCATTTCTCAAACTCTCTCTCTTTTCTTTCTACTTAAATCCTCTTCTTCCCCATAAAACTCTCTTTCTTCCCCATAACTTTTCTCTTCTCCTTTCTCAACGAAACCTCTCTACTCTCAACGAAACCCCTCTCTCTCCTTCTATTTCTCTTCTGACCTCACGATTTTTCCTTCTTCTCACAATATCATCTTTCATGATAAAACCAAACCTCTCCTCTCTCATACACTCTATATTCCTCTTCTCTCTAATCTGAACGAAACTCTCTCCACAACATACAAAACAAACTTCCTAATTCGTAACCAAATTCTCGAACCATGTTGAAACAGAGACGAGAACTAAACTCTCAAAACGAGATCTAAACGGAGAAGGCGGAGCCTCAGGCCACGAGCTCTACATCGGGTTAATGAAAATCACAAGGAATGCAAGGGTTTTGAGTAAGAACTGGCATGTGAAGTGGTGTTCGCGCTGAATCTCAAGGAGGAAGCAAATGGAACAAGAAAATACCAGAGGCGCCGCCGGTAATTCTCCAAACGATTTACAGAGAAACTTGTTCCTTTGAAGTTCCAGGGAAGAGCTTCAATGGAGTTTCTGGTGGAAAAACTTGATGAAAATAATTGTGTTGTTGAATTGTTTTGCAGGTTATGAATGGAGTGCGGCTGATGGCTCCCTCTTTGAAACTGATGAACCTCCTTTTTATAACCCAGGACTAGAGTTTGCGATTTTGAACTTTGTTTGAAGATTCTCCACTTCCAGCTATGTCTGCTGGACACTTTTAATGTTTTTGAATTATTTCCTTTTTTTCATGTTTCGATTTTTGTTTTTACTGTCTATGAGGTTTTTTTAGTAATGCTGTCAATGTTTCTTTTTCGATTGCAGGTCGTAGGGTTTGTTTCGGGCAAGTTTTTGCTTGGTGGTGTAGGATGATAGCAGGGTCTGTGCATATTACTGTCTAAAAAAATACTCACCACTAAGTCCCTTCACTTGTGGGTGCAATGCTACATAGCATGTTGTGGATGCTCCTTGCTGGACATTTTTCATCACAAGTTTCCCAATCACATTTATTAGACCGCTCATTGCATTGTTATGATGGAAAAGATTGGTGACAAACTGTAGTTCAATGTTGCCTTTGGACAGCTTGAAAGGGCATGCCATAATTCCATCTGCATCTCTCATTAAAACAACATTAGTAATCGTCCCATATTCACCAAACGTAACCCTCAAGTCTTCTTCAGAAAATGATTCTGATAGGTTCTTCACATAGACATTGTTAAATCTTGTCTTGCTAAGAACATTATCTCTATCCTGCTTACGTAGGAAATGACCCACATACACCTGCTTATCATTGATCAACATTCCATTTAACTTATCAATTGCATTCTGAGCCGACTCAACATTCTCAAATTGGACAAAACCATAACCTTTAGATTGGCCAGAACCACCAGTAGTTATTTTGCAAGAAAGAATATGTCTGAAAGTAGAAGAAGTATCGTGCAAAGCTTTGTGATCAATTGTTTTGTCCAAATTCTTGATAAAAATATTAGCAGTGCCACTCTTCCGAATACTAGGATCACGGTGAGAATACATAACCCTAATAGATTTATTGTTCAACAGACTCCTCAACGTTAGTGACCGCTAAAGGGTAACTCTTGCTAATTTCCTTAGACCCGCCACAATTTTTGGTAACTCGCCTGGATTTGAAGGCTCAGTGGCTAATTTTACCACTGACAGGTTATTAAACAGAAGGGGCCTTCAATTACAGCCCAAGAACCTGGATGAAGGAAGAAAAGTTGCTTTTTTGGATAGACTAAATGATGTAAAATTATCTTCAAATTATTTTTGAATTTCTCTTATGGCTTGTATGGGCTTTTGGTATGGATTAGTAAATGGAAAATTTAAATGAAATTGGATATGGATTTGAATTTAAAACGAACATAAAACATGGATAAATTTTTTTATTTAAAAATAAATAAATAATAAAAAGGGTGGATTTGTTTGGTTTAGGAATTGGTAAAAGAAAATGGATAATGATGGACGTGGTTAATAAAATGGATTCTAAAATGAATAGAAAAAAAGAAAAAAAATGGATAAAATAAAAGTGGATTAAAAAATGGACAATGATGGATAAAAAATGGATTATGGACAAGAAATCCTTATTTTAGCCTAAAACTAATCTCTACCATTTTATTTCACAAGCCTCATGAAACACAACCACCACTAAACAATCATATGAATGAGACAACCTATGAATCTTCGACCAAGAGAAATCCTGAATCACTTTGAATTCGTCTGAATAAATTCCCCGGGAAAATAGATCCACAAAGGAGCGGAAGATGGATTGAATCTCACATGAGCCACTGCCTGATAACCTGACTTCCTATCCATGAGAAATAAAACCTAATTCTGTAAGATGGATTGAATCTCACATGAGCCACTGCCTGATAACCTGACTTCCTATCCATGAGAAATAAAACCTGATTCTGAACCAGCTGGCCATAAGCTTGCCAACCAAATTGAACCCAGAGACTGATGAAACCCTAGGCCCTTGATGCCTGACAACTCTTTGGAGAACGTAAGCCTGATACTTGATGATTTGATTCATATTAGCTCCTTATCCCACGTCTTAGAAGACCAATGCAAAGTATGATTATGAATTATGAACTTATGATAATGCAAATGAGCGCGAAGCAAAAGCCAGCTAAAGTTAAAAAAACGAGGGCAAATTTTGGGGTGCTACAACTCTCTCCATTTTTCATCTTTCCCAACCATTACTAAAGCTCTTTCCATTGAAAGTTAACAAACTTTTCATTGAATCTTGTTAATCTTTTAGCTAAACCTCCATCAAAACACTTTTTCTTCATGAAGTTTATGTTGAATCTAAGTTTTGGAGATTATTCTTTGAAGTTAATTGGAAGCAAATCCAGATTTGGTTGGTAATTCTTGGATCTAACTTTGTTTGAGCTTAATTTACATCTTTCACCATGTAATCTCTTGTGATTTATGTGTTTCTTGATCTATTTGCTTTGAATTGTTGATTACATTGGTGTTTGATTGATGATAATTACTAAAAAAAATTATGCTCAATTGCATATATTATCATTTGGTATTTGAATGTGAAAGTGATATTGGAAAGGTGATTTTCAAAACTCTCTTTCTGCTGTTATAACAAGTGTAATCGATTAACATAATAGTGTTAATTGATTACACCCCCTGTTGGGCCCCTGAATCTATTAATTTTCATGTTGTAATCGATTAACACCCCATGGTTAATCGATTACACCTGTGCTGATGGCAGTTTTTGACTTGTTTTTGGGACTGCTTTGCTTCCTTTTCTTCTTTCTTTTCTTTTTTCCTTTATTTTACCTTGGATTATAATTTTTTTGATCAAAGTTTCTCTTCAAATTCCATGGACTTTGGGTGTTTTATGAGGTTGGATAAACCTTCTTTAGTTCAAAACTATCTTTAAGTGAATCATTTGATTCATTTTAGGTGCTTTGAATTAGTGATAGGTTTAGTACTTTAATCCACCAAGAAGAGTGATGGAAATTGAAGATGGAATGATCCAAATATTGTGATTCAATTTGGTTTCCTTCCCCCTCATCTTTTTTTTCTTTTAGTCAATGAAAATCTTAAATATCATGAAACTTCTCTTTGAAGTTTTGATTAAGATGAGACCATGACCTATTTTCTTTTAGTGCGGCAAGCTTTAGGAGAGTGATTTATATGTCACTTCTCTAGCTTGTATTAGCAGAAATAATGTATTGACCGACCTCCCATAGTATGACCTTCACTATAGATTGAGCTACGATTGCTTAACATAGCGCTACATTTTGTCCCGAAATCAGAAATCAAGTTTTTTTTAAGCGAGTTATCAATCTCCTACTCTCCATAGTATGGTGTGAAATAAATTTTCTTTTTGTCATTAAGGGAGCTAGTTGGCATACTTGTCGATTTTATCCAAGTTTGAGCCATTTCCTTAATGATGTATAGATTCATGTTTTCATGCTTATGGTTGAATAGTCGAGTATTCTTGGAAAAACAACAAAATGTTCTCCATCACTAACACTAACATATTAACTATATAATTGCACTAACTTTACTTTGTGCCATTTAATTTTTTCCCTTTATCTTTTGTCATTTATTTTATGTCTTTTACTTTTAGCGTTTTATATCATATTATCATGTTATTTTCTCTTTATCCACTTGGACCTTTTTTTTATGCTTTTGCTCTTTTTATTTTGTCCACTTGGACAATATTTCTCTTAAGACACTAATAAATATTAAAAAAAAAAGTTAAAAGACTTGATTCTCTTAATCTCAGACTGTTGTGACCTTAGACTTGAACTTGGACTTTGGACTTAGATCTAGGATCCTTGCCCTATGCTCTTGGAGATTTGAGACCTTGGACCTTTGTGTTGCTTTTTTCTTTTTGTTGTTTGGAAATTTTCTGTGTGCAGATGTTGATACTTTGACCTTGTGAAATCATCTAATGCATGGTGTTGCACCCTAAAATTTGCTCGACTTACTTCACTTGGTTTATGTTTCAATTGCATTGTCATTTGCATAAAAAGTCATGTACATAGTCTAATCATTTGCATAGCATAGCATAGCAAGTCATATGGCAAGGGATCAAGTGCTATTTTTCATCTCAAGGAATGTATTCAAGAGGATCTTATCAAGATTCAAGCCTATTCAAGTCACCAAGAAAGAAATTGAAGCTTTGGGAAATTTAAAGGCCAAGCAGTGGGTTTATCTCCTATCTTGAGAGTATGTGAAGATCATCAGAGAAGTTATGGGTTATGAATTGAGGGCATGGAAGACCTAGAGATTCCTTTTGAAAGTAAGACAAGTCATTGGTGTGGTTACAAGAGCTACAATTGAAGACAGTCAACTAGGGTGTCATCTGGGTCAACCCTAAGTCAAATGCTTGATTGAAAGGCATCAAGGCCTATTTGGAGGATGTGGGATTCATCATTTGATACGTGGATATGGATGTGGTGTTGTGCCAAGAAGAAATCAAAAGAAATCAAGAAGAAAAGAAGTTTCTGAATTAGGGTTTCTGAGTAAAATTCCCTGATTTAGGTCAAACTTCCAAGCAAAGTAATTCAAAATGCAAGTCTCAAATGGATCCTTGGCCAACATGAAACTTGTAGAGTATCTCAAGACATTTAATTTTAGTGGTGGAAACATCAAGGAGATTTATAGAACTCAAGTTATGGTTCTTGCAAGTTAGGGGTCCTCAGAGGCATCTGAAATTTGTCTGTGAAAGTTACTTGACTTCCAAGAAACTTTTTCCCCTTAAGGAGTTTTCAATTGGATTTTTGGCAAACATGAAAGTTGTTCCCCATGATCTTAGATTTATAGAAAGGTATGGTATGCCTCAATATGATTTGTGGAGCTCTACTTATGATCTTGACAAGCCAAGGGCATTTTGGTCATTTGGAGGTTATAGGTCATTTCAAGCATAAGGCCATATCTCCTACTTCCAAGCTTCAAATGGAAAAATCTTCAACATCAAACTTGCTTAGAATGATGTTTTAAGGCTATTAGGGAGGTCATGAGATGTTGGAAAGGCTCATATCAAAAAGTGATAAAAATGGCCTAAAAATGAGGCATAAGTTAATTCAAGTGAAGTTGAAAATCATAAATCCCAATTTACAAGTCCAAACCATGTCACATAATAGGTCATTTTGACTCCAAATGACATTCTAAGAACAATGCTTCATCCACAATTTTGATTTGAGGCTTGCATCATAGGGTTGCTTTGTAATTTGATTGCTTGCATAATAGGGTACCAAACCAAAACAAGGAAAAACTCAATACACAAGGAAGTTATGCATTGTATCTCATCTTAGATCTCATGTAAGGAGAAATTCAATTCAGTTACCAAGATTACAAGGCATATGGCATGATATACCATGTAAGGAGAAATGAAAATGCAAAATACCATGACATGAAATCTTCAAATTCTGATTGGATTGTTCTTGATGGTTCTAGACTGTTCTAATCTATTCTATATAATGAGTGCAACTTGCATTGGTGCAAGGTTGGTGTTGATTGTGGTAGAGAAGAGAGTGTGAAATTATAAAGCTTCATTTGCAAATTACATTGAATCTCTTGATTCTTCTTCATTGCTATCTCATTTTTCTTCACAAACCTTCTCCATAAACATTTCTGAGTGTGTTCATATTGGTTTGAGGCTCCATTGATGAAGATTTCAAGGTGCTCACATTGAAATTGCAAGGAAGCAAATCCCATTGGATCTTGAAGTACAAGCTTGCTACATCAAATCTTTTGCATACAGAAGAATATTCATCATCTAGGGAGCATTCTTGAAGAGTTGCAAGGTCTGAAAGCAAGAGTTTCATCACCTACCATTCCAAGAAGCCAGGTATGCAAAACCATTTCTACACCCTATTCTAGGCATGGCTAGGGTTAATTATTAGTGTAGATCTGTTAGATACAATTAGGTGACCATTTTTGATGAGTTTAAGAGCATTTGGTGAAGTTTCATTAATGGAGGCCAATTCTTGGATGAGCAAGAACGTGCTATATAATGAGTGTTAAGGCAAGATTATTAGATGATTTTAACCAGTGCAATGCAAGGATAGTTTTTATGTAAAGAAAGTTAAGTTTGGTGAAGGTCGAAAGTTGATGACATTTTGAGTTCAAGGTGGTTTCACATTCGGTTTGCATGATAGAGAGTGCTTCAATGAAATCTAACACCATAGTCATGTTCAGCGGAAAAAATAGATCAAGTTTGGTTTTTATATCGTGTTAATTGATGGAGGAACGAAGGAGCACGAGTGGTAGAAAGATCTGTGCATGGGAGAGGTGTTTTAATGGTTTTTCTGAAAACCCTAGTCTTAAGGAAGAAGAAGATCGCTCTACCGTTAGATTGCACGTGGACCATTTGACCAAGGAGACGATCCAACGGCCGGGGTTAAAAAACGAATTGGGAGGGAATTCTGATGCCATGGAACGTTGCGTTCCATTTAAACTCATTTTGGGCTTTGAGCGAATTTTCCTATTCCCACCCCCATTAGGCCCAACTGCATAAAATGAACTATCATCCTCTGCTTTTCGCACAGTGACTTTTCTCATTTTCCTTTTGATTTTCCATTGTTTTTCTGAGTTTAAGTGGGCCAGGCGCGCTTACTTTCTGCACCCCATACGCTGGGCCCAAGCATATAACTAACTGGATTTTATTTCTGTCTGTACCCCATGTCTCATAATTCACTTTTATTTTCCTCAAAATTTTCTCAAACTTTAAAAATTCATATTAAATAAAAATAATAATATTTTTTGATGGGAGTTTTTTTCCCCTTTTCACATTTTTTTCAAGAAAAATATAAAATCATAAAATTGCCATTTTATTTCATTTTAGTATTTTTTGCATATTTTTTCATTTAGTAGCTTTTTAATGCTTTTATGTTGATACCTTAATTTGTAGATTTTAGTTTAGGTAGTTCCCTCTAGATTTTTAGGTCAATCCTTTTAGGGTAGATAGATATATGTTTTAGGTTCCCCTGGATTAATCCCATATTTTGTGATAATTTTTAGGATAGTTTTGATTAGATGCTATTAGGGTGTAAAGAATTAGGTTAAAACTTCAACTTAGGTGCATTAAAATAATTTCTTTTGGGTTTTTTAGGACAAGTTAGGCTATGGGGCATATATGGGTATTAAGGGTAGGTTTAGTAGATCCCCTAGAAATAATATTAGAATTTTCCCTACTATATTAATATTTTTAGTATATTTTGCAATTGTTTGATTGTATGGTGTGCCCTTTTGGGGTTTATATTGTTTGTGTGGGCTTATTGGGCTTGCTTGGGGTGTGGGCTTAGCCTTGAAGAGCATGATGATGCAGCATAATGAAGACAAAGGGTTGAAGATCAAGTTCAAAGTTGATGAAGATGCTAGGTTTGCTTGAAGATTGATTGAAGATCATAGGACCTAGGAGCTAGAGAGAGCCTTAGAATAGAAATATGATTCATAAACATGGATGGTTTCTGTTGCCTCCATTCTTCTCTATGATTCAAAGTCTCTCTTTGATACTCACCTCCTTCCTTTGGAAGGATTAGTGACAGTATCTAGGAGATAGAACTTTTGAGAGAAACAGTCTGTATTTTGTTAACAGTCTGTATGCCACCTTTGGTGGTTAACTGACTGTTTAACATCCCAAATCATCTTGTGAACTGTTACTCATTTAGAAGAGCTTGCTTTGAAGAATCCCTTGAAGATTGAGGATGAAGTTCATTGCCTTGAAGATTGATAGAAGAAGGAGCTTGTGCTGTCGGGTTTTGCTGTTTAGAGCTCCTGGTGTTGTTTAGAGCTGGTGATATTTTGTTTGAGTTTCTTGACTGTATTGTTTGTCATTTTTCCCCTTGAGGTTGAAGTGAAGTTGTTTCACTTTGCCTATTGTTTTCTAGGTTCGAGGTTGAGTGGGACTCCCTTGCCTCGCTTGTACTGCTGCATTCATGCATTTTACTGCTTTACTGTATATATGCTGTTTCTTTTCTGTTTATCCCCTTAGGATCTCTGTTTCTCTCTGCGCAGGAGAGAAATATGACAGACATTAGGTTCTCATCCATGCATGACAACATTAGGATAGATTTTGATTCCCTTTTCCACCATAGGTTTTAGAGTTCTGTCTCTTCTTTCTCAAAACAATCAGAAAAACATAATAAACATTTCAAACACAATAAAAAACAGTTCTTGTGTAAAAGACTGTAAACCAATCAAAAACGTCATTTTTGTCCGCTTGGACTCTTAATCAGAAAAAACCCTTTTCAGAAGGAGATAAAAACAATCAAGTCAGACTTGTGTCGTACGTAGCCCGAACTACGTTTGCTCTGATCTTTCATGTTGTATGAAAGTACGTAGGCATAGGATGTGATATCCTAGCGAGCAACCTTCCCCTCCTTTCCCGTAGGTAGGCGAACTACGTTGACTCTGATTTCTCGTTCCAGACGGGAATACGTAGGCATAAAGTGCGATACTTTGCCGAGTCATTTTATTTTCTTTTAACCCCAGACCTGTAGAATAGATAGAATAACAATCCGTACCAGAAAACAAGCGTGGATCCCGTCGAGTACGACGGACGTGAGGGGTGCTAATACCTTCCCCTTGCGTAACCGACTCCCGAATTCAGGATTTGGTTGCGATGACCATTCCTTTCCCGTCTTCGCGGTAGGTTTACTTCGAGCGTTTCCTTTCCCTCCGTTGGGATAAATAACGCACGGTGGCAACTCTTCTGTTCAGCCGGCGCCGATTTTCGCAGTAGCGACAGTTGGCGACTCTGCTGGGGACTCCAACAGTTCCCTACGCGAGTCAATCCTAACGCTTGTTTTCCTGTCGAGGATTTTGTATGAATTTACTTTTCATTCATTTACTTTCAGCACTATTTTATTGTGATTATTGCTGTGGGTATGAGGGGGCTCTATGATTGAGAGATAAGCCGGACTTGGGCTTGAGTGCACCTAGAATTAGAGTGGAAATTAGTGGGCGCGTGCTTGCTTTGTAGGCACTAGTGTCTCATGAAATCCACGCTCGGACGAGGTTCTTCTGGTTGACTTCTTTTTCAACCCTTTGGGTTGAGGGGGTTGTTGGTTAGTTGGATTGTCGACTCCGGGGACCGATCATTTGGAAGTTGGCTAAGTGAGGCCTCTTCAAGACATGATGATGACGCACCTCCTGGGTATCGTATCATCCGTCTTGAAAGTCTGTGACATCGACAACCGCATAGGATGCCATACCTTGTGTCAGTTATTAGGACACCTACCTGTGAGAGGGGTTGGGCCTGCAGGTAACTTGACCTCCAGAATACTGGTTATCTTGATTGAGATTCAGGGGTGTGATATCTAAGGATGGTATTATTGGGTCTGTTAAAGACCAGGTTGGAGCATCGTGGATGATATTGAGCAATTTGAGGGTCTGTTTGAGGCCAGTGTTGTGGATTGAATTTCTCAGCCAGGGGCTTGTGATCCCTTGTTGCATTGCTTGCATATTGCATTGTTTGCATCATATTGCATATCATTCTCCAGCTAGTCAGAGCTCTTATCCAGCCGTTGTTTTGATTCTGAGGGTGATTCTCCGGTGATTGTTCTGAGCAAGTGTTGATTGTTAGAAGACAACCAAGGAGTTGAAGCTGATTTAAGCAGAATCAAGTAGTGAAGTCAGTGGAAGGCTGTTGGTAGCTATGTCAGAGAGCAGCTTCCAGTTTGTTGATGCCTTGTCGGGTTTCACTGTGACATCCAATCCTCTGTATGATTCTCTGCATGACGAAGAATCCCCGCAAGTGAACAACTTTATTGCAGCTCAACTTGTATAGCCTTCTGTTGAAGACCGAGATCTACATGAGCTGCTTGTTGCCCGAAGTGAGCGTTCTCCTTATGTTGATACCTCAGATTATCAAGGTGTTGTCTTCCCTGTACCGAATTCTCGAAGAGAGGTCCCGATAACCAAGACCGAAGACCCAAGAGCTCCTGAGTATGCTATAAGATTCTGAGCGTCGGAAGGAAAAGTTAAAGCCTTGAAAGTCAGAGATGCTGTTAACTTCAATGCTGCAGACATGTGTTTGGTTCCTGGCCTAGTGTTACCTCTGAAGTTCAGAGCACCGAGGTTTGAAAAGTACAGAGGAGATAGCTGTCCGAAGCAACATTTAGTGATGTTCTGTCGGAGAATGACTTCATTTGTGCAAGACGACAAGCTAATGATTCACTGCTTCCAGGATAGTCTGACTGGGGCATCTTTGAGTTGGTATATGCAATAGAGAGTAATCAGATCCGATCATGGGTGGATTTAGCCAGAGCTTTTCTAAAGCAGTACGATTATAACCTAGACATGGCTCCTAGTCGCATGCAGTTGCAAGAATTGTCTCAAGAGAACAATGAACCTTTCAGGGAGTATGTTCAGAGATGGAGAGAAATTGCTGCCAGAGTACAACCACCACTCCTAGACCGAGAGCTAACGGGCATGTTTGTAGACTCACTGCAAAGTTCGTACTTTGAAAGAATGCTTGGAGTTACGTCAAACAGTCAAGCTAGTGAAGCTGAATCTCTTTATGACTGTCAGAATGAAGAAGGAGTTGTGATCAATGCAATCATGTCAGATGTTGGATATCCTCGAGATGGAGTGGTGAAATCTGTTGGATCAGTATCTCCTGTACCTTGTTATGCTGGACAGACCACTGTGCCTGGGGCACCCCATCAGGAACGTTATGTCACTTCTCTTGCAAATCAGTGAACTCGTGGCCGAGGTTATCGAAATCAGCGCCAGAATCCGAACAGACCTCGTAACAACTTGGAACGAAGGAATGCTCCTTCCCACCCAGTGCCTATGCCGTATAGCCAAATTCTGCCATCTTTGATCCAGATTTCTTTGGTGGAACCTAAAGCTCTTAAGCCTGTTCTAGAGCCTTACCCTCCTGGGTACAATCCCCACGCTCAGTGTGGTTACCATGGCAGATCCCTGGGACATTCAACTGAAGATTGTAAAGCTTTTCAGGCAAAAGTACAACAGTTGATAGACCAAGAGTACATTTCCCTTCCAGAAGGAGTTTTGTTTGTTCACGCCTACCTCTCAGTTGTCTGAGCTCGCAGATTCAGAGGGTCCTTTTCAAGAAGCCAGTGGTCCAGACAGGCGGGCACCCTCAGCATTGGCAGTCCTCAGGCTTTTTATTTTTTGCATTTGTAGTTTCTTTTCTATTAGTTACTACTTGCTATTAAACATTGTTTGTTTCGAATGGTAAGATTGATAAAGTGACAATGCATTTTTCTGAATTAATCATGTCGCTATCGCTCATTTATTGCATTGCATTGACACTTGCATTTTATTTACTCCACTTTATCACTATGATTAACAACGATTTGAGGGAGGATGACGAAACTGAATACTCATAACCGATGATCGTATGCTTTCAGATAAAACCTTGCTGATGACGTACAAGGCATTGTTTCAAATCCCTTAAACACTGGAGATATAAGGAGTTAGTCCCTTGTTAACCATTTCGAGCCAGGAAGTAGAAGTTTTTTCGGACTTTTAAACCCTCACATCTTAACCCGGGGCAGGGTAGTTGTCAGTTAGCTTGACCGAGCGTTCAAGTCTTAAAGAGGAGTATTGCCTTTCGAGGACCAATTGCAGTTTATACCCCTCGAGAGGTCGCATCTCGCCAACCACAATGGTTAAACCTCACCAACCAGGAGTGAGACAGTTACCATCTTTTTGGAGCAATCAAGACAACCAGTGTTACACGACTTTGTTCCAAAAGAAAAAGAAAGAATAAGAAAGCCTGCTAAGTAAAAAGAAAAAGAAAAGCTGGAAAGCTAATACTTAGGCAAAAATCAGGGGCATCCCGCTGGACTTCAAAAAGAAAAAAATCGAAAAGAACTCAAAAGGAGTCAGTCCAGGCAAAAATTAGGGAATAAAAAAGAATGAAAAAGAAGGGATAGAAAAAAATAGATCCCCAGTGAAGTCACAAAGTCGTGTATACAGACACCGAAAACGAAAAAGGAGTAACTGTCACTCCGAAACCTTGTGAGTTCCTTAGTCATGGTCCTTACCATTCAACATAGCTCTCGAAGAGGCGAGCGCTCGAGCCACGTTAACTGAACTTTAGGATCGGAGATAATCACGTAGAAGGGGTGGGTACAAAACATAATTTGAGTCAAATATCCTTTGTTTCACGAACCGTGAACCCAACCACGATACAACCCTTAAAAGACCTAATTGAGGCAGGGTTTATTCTGAAAGCGCATTACGATAAGGTTGAGTAACCTGACTCCTTCATGATTTGCTAATCATATCCTTGGTGTATTTTTCACTTATCAAATCAGCACTGCGTTTGAACTATTGGTTCATTCGCCACTCACAATCATGACACGTAAATGAGGGACTGCACATTTTTTTCAAAATTTGCATGAACACTGCATTAAAATTACCATTCGGGACTGAACAATTTTACTTGCAGGTTAGTAGTTGACAGGAAAGAAATTCCAACAGGGAATAATCAAACAGGATTGAATAATTCAACAGTCTGGAGCAGAATGGTGTATGTTGTGAAACCCTGTAAATCTGGGGCATTGACTTCCAGTGAGTTCGGAATCAATTAGTCTGAGGAAAAGTCCCGAAGCATCGGTTGATTATGGGGCAGCTTACTTGAGAAGCAGTTGATCAGAAGCGAATCTTCTCGAGAGCCAATCAGGGGCAGCTATCCAGAATGCTATGTTTGATCAGGGCAGGTTAAGTCGCTCAACGCTCGTTCAGGGGCAAGTCACGATGTTGATAGTTGTTGAATTGAGGGAAACACCGGGGTAAGCCACCGCAAGGTCGTATTGTAGCAAGGTGCTTTCGGTTCAGAGTGGGTTTTGCCAAGAACCAGATTAAGGCAAAGTCATTGCAGACAGGGGCATGCCATCCCAAGAGTGCATGTATTATTCTTTATTCGAGAGGCGTTCGATTCGAAGTATCTCGCTGAAGTTCAGAATACTGGGGCAGTTCATATTAAACCGCCAGGGTACAGATTTTCAGACTATCCCACAGAGGTTCCTGCAGGCCGGGGCATAACAGAGGCGAAAGAACTGTTCTTCTACAACAGAGTTACTCAGAGCTACTGGAGCGGATTCAGCCAATATTCAAGTTTGAGACGAATGGCTGGAAATCGTGACCCTTATACTAGAAGCCGTGAATTCAGACAGGATATTGTCCAGCATCATGCGTGTATAACCCACCACGGATGTACAGAAGTCCAACCATACTTGGCACGTTCGTTTATCCCCAGTAAAGTCGTACATTCGAGAATCAGTTCATCTGGGGCAATTAGGTCGAGATTTGGCAAATCTCTCGCGGCTATGGGCGCTGCTCCACGAATCAGTCAATCAGGGGCAAAAGATTATCACAAGACCGGGGCAGAACACCCTAAAAACAAAAGATGTTATTGGGACATTCTTTTGGGGTTTGACGTGCAGAAACAGTTCAGATCTAACCGTCAGGGTACAGAGATCGAAGAGTCTTTATCAGAAGGTTGGTGCCGATTCAGGGGCAAGGTATTGTGAGTAGCACTATGGCTAGCCTTTCTTTTCCAGACGAAATGCTCGGACTGGGGCATGTTGGTATTTATGGGGCAAAATTCCGAGAAGGAATAGATTGAAAGGCATCAAGGCCTATTTGGAGGATGTGGGATTCATCATTTGATACGTGGATATGGATGTGGTGCTGTGCCAATAAGAAATCAAAAGAAATCAAGAAGAAGAGAAGTTTTTGAATTAGGGTTTCTGAGTAAAATTCCCTGATTTAGGTCAAACTTCCAAGCAAAGTAATTCAAAATGAAAGTATCAAATGGATCCTTGGCCAACATAAAACTTGTAGAGTATCTCAATACCTTTAATTTGAGTGGTGGAAGGCATCAAGGAGATTTATAGAACTCAAGTTATGGTTCTTGCAAGTTAGGGGTCCTCAGAGGCATCTGAAATTTGTCTGTGAAAGTTACTTGACTTCCAAGCAACTTTTTCCCCTTAAGGAGTTTTCAATTGGATTTTTGTCCAACATGAAAGTTGTTCCCCATGATCTTAGCTTTCTAGAAAGGTATGGTATGCCTCAATCTGATTTGTGGA
Source organism: Lathyrus sativus (assembly GCA_963859935.3). Taxonomy (NCBI): domain Eukaryota; kingdom Viridiplantae; phylum Streptophyta; class Magnoliopsida; order Fabales; family Fabaceae; genus Lathyrus; species Lathyrus sativus. The sequence goes on along the minus strand of OZ012741.1, from coordinate 581,894,125 downwards.
GCTCTACTTATGATCTTGACAAGCCAAGGGCATTTTGGTCATTTGGAGGTTATAGGTCATTTCAAGCATAAGGCCATATCTCCTACTTCCAAGCTTCAAATGGAAAAATCTTCAACATCAAACTTGCTTAGAATGACGTTTTAAGGCTAGTAGGGAGGTCATGAGATGTTGGAAAGGCTCATATCAAAAAGTGATAAAAATGGCCTAAAAATGAGGCATAAGTTAATTCAAGTGAAGTTGAAAATCATAAATCCCAAGTTACAAGTCCAAACCATGTCACATAATAGGTAATTTTGACTCCAAATGACATTATAAGAATAATGGTTCAGCCACAATTTTGATTTGAGGCTTGCATCATAGGGTTGCTTTGTAATTTGATTGCTTGCATAATAGGGTACCAAACCAAAATAAGGAAAAACTCAATACACAAGGAAGTTATGCATTGTATCTCATCTTAGATCTCATGTAAGGAGAAATTCAATTCAGTTATCAAGATTACAAGGCATATGGCATGATATACCATGTAAGGAGAAATGAAAATGCAAAATACCATGACATGAAATCTTCAAATTCTCATTGGATTGTTCTTGATGGTTCTAGACTGTTTTAATCTATTCTATATAATGAATGCAACTTGCATTTGTGCAAGGTTGGTGTTGATTGTGGTAGAGAAGAGAGTGTGAAATCATAAAGCTTCATTTGCAAATTACATTGAATCTCTTGATTCTTCTTCATTGCTATCTCATTTTTCTTCACAAACCTTCTCCATAAACATTTCTGAGTGTGTTCATATTGGTTTGAGGCTCCATTGATGAAGATTTGAAGGTGCTCACATTGAAATTGCAAGGAAGCAAATCCCATTGGATCTTGAAGTACAAGCTTGCTACATCAAATCTTTTGCATACAGAAGAATATTCATCATCTAGGGAGCATTCTTGAAGAGTTGCAAGGTCTGAAAGCAAGAGTTTCATCACCTACCATTCCAAGAAGCCAGGTATGCAAAACCATTTCTACACCCTATTCTAGGCATGGATAGGGTTAATTATTAGTGTAGATCTGTTAGAGACAATTAGGTGACCATTTTTGATGAGTTTAAGAGCATTTGGTGAAGTTTCATTAATGGAGGCCAATTCTTGGATGAGCAAGAACGTGCTATATAATGAGTGTTAAGGCAAGATTATTAGATGATTTTAACCAGTGCAATGCAAGGATCATTTTTATGTAAAGAAAGTTAAGTTTGGTGAAGGTTGAAAGTTGATGACATTTTGAGTTCAAGGTGGTTTCACATTCGGTTTGCACGATAGAGAGTGCTTCAATGAAATCTAACACTATAGTCATGTTCAGCGGAAAAAATAGATCAAGTTTGGTTTTTATATCGTGTTAATTGATGGAGGAACGAAGGAGCACGAGTGGTAGAAAGATCTGTGCATGGGAGAGGTGTTTTAATGGTTTTTCTAAAAACCCTAGTCTTAAGGAAGAAGAAGATCGCTCTACTGTTAGATTGCACGTGGACCATTTGACCAAGGAGACGATCCAACGGCCAGGATTAAAAAACGAATTGGGAGGGAATTCTGATGCCATGGAACGCTGCGTTCCATTTAAACGCATTCTAGGCTTTGAGCGAATTTTCCTATTCCCACCCCCATCAGGCCCAACTGCATAAAATGAACTATCATCCTCTGCTTTTCGCACCGTGACTTTTCTCATTTTCCTTTTGATTTTCCATTGTTTTTCTGAGTTTAAGTGGGTCAGGCGCGCTTACTTTCTGCACCCCATACGCTGGGCCCAAGCATATAACTAGCTGGATTTTATTTCTGTCTGCACCCCATGTCTCATAATTCACTTTTATTTTCCTCCAAATTTTCTCAAACTTTAAAAATTCATATTAAATAAAAAAAAAGAATATTTTTTGATGGGAGTTTTTTTCCCCTTTTCACATTTTTGTCAAGAAAAATATAAAATCATAAAATTGCCATTTTATTTCATTTTAGTATTTTTTGCATATTTTTTCATTTAGTAGCTTTTTAATGCTTTTATGTTGATACCTTAATTTGTAGATTTTAGTTTAGGTAATTTCCTCTAGATTTTTAGGTCAATCCTTTTAGGGTAGATAGATATATGTTTTAGGTTCCCCCTGGATTAATCCCATATTTTTGTGATAATTTTTAGGATAGTTTTGATTAGATGCTATTAGGGTGTATAGAATTAGGTTAAAACTTCAACTTAGGTGCATTAAAACAATTTCTTTTGGGTTTTTTAGGACAAGTTAGGCTATGGGGCATATATGGGTATTAAGGGTAGGTTTAGTAGATCCCCTAGAAATAATATTAGAATTTTCCCTACTATATTAATATTTTTAGTATATTTTGCAATTGTTTGATTGTATGGTGTGCCCTTTTGGGGTTTATATTGTTTGTGTGGGCTTATTGGGCTTGCTTGGGGTGTGGGCTTAGCCTTGAAGAGCATGATGATGCAGCATAATGAAGACAAAGGGTTGAAGATCAAGTTCAAAGTTGATGAAGATGCTAGGTTTGCTTGAAGATTGATTGAAGATCATAGGACCTAGGAGCTAGAGAGAGCCTTAGAATAGAAATATGATTCATAAACATGGATGGTTTCTGTTGCCTCCATTCTTCTCTATGATTCAAAGTCTCTCTTTGATACTCACCTCCTTCCTTTGGAAGGATTAGTGACAGTATCTAGGAGATAAAACTTTTGAGAGAAACAGTCTGTATTTTGTTAACAGTCTGTATGCCACCTTTGGTGGTTAACTGACTATTTAACATCCCAAATCATCTTGTGAACTGTTACTCATTTAGGAGAGCTTGCTTTGAAGAATCCCTTGAAGATTGAGGATGAAGTTCATTGCCTTGAAGACTGATAGAAGAAGGAGCTTGTGCTGTCGGGTTTTGCTGTTTAGAGCTGCTGGTGTTGTTTAGAGCTGGTGATGTTTTGTTTGAGTTTCTTGACTGTATTGTTTGTCATTTTTCCCCTTGAGGTTGAAGTGAAGTTGTTTCACTTTGCCTATTGTTTTCTAGGTTCGAGGTTGAGTGGGACTCCTTTGCCTCGCTTGTACTGCTGCATTCATGCATTTTACTGCTTTACTGTATATATGCTGTTTCTTTTCTGTTTATCCCCTTAGGATCTCTGTTTCTCTCTGCGCAGGAGAGAAATATGACAGACATTAGGTTCTCATCCATGCATGACAACATTAGGATAGATTTTGATTCCCTTTTCCACCATAGGTTTTAGAGTTTTGTCTCTTCTTTCTCAAAACAATCAGAAAAACATAATAAACATTTCAAACACAATAAAAAACAGTTCTTGCGTAAAAGACTGTAAGCCAATCAAAAACGTCATTTTTGTCCGCTTGGACTCTTAATCAGGAAAAACCCTTTTCAGAAGGAGATAAAAACAATCAAGTCAGACTTGTGTCGTACGTGGCCCGAACTACGTTTGCTCTGATCTTTCATGCTGTATGAAAGTACGTAGGCATAGGATGTGATATCCTAGCGAGCAACCTTCCCCTCCTTTCCCGTAGGTAGGCGAACTACGTTGACTCTGATTTCTCGTTCCAGACGAGAATACGTAGGCATAAAGTGCGATACTTTGCCGAGTCATTTTATTTTCTTTTAACCCCAGACCTGTAGAATAGATAGAATAACAATCCGTACCAAAAAACAAGCGTGGATCCCGTCGAGTACGACGGACGTGAGGGGTGCTAATACCTTCCCCTTGCGTAACCGACTCTCGAATCCAGGATTTGGTTGCGATGACCATTCCTTTCCCGTCTTCGCGGTAGGTTTACTTCGAGCGTTTCCTTTCCCTTCGTTGGGATAAATAACGCACGGTGGCGACTCTTCTGTTCAGCCGACGCCGATTTTCGCAGTAGCGACACATGGCTCTCCTAATTGGCTTTTAACCCTTGGGAAGACCTTACTTTGACTTTGCTATCACTTATCTTGGGATTTCCTTGGATACTTTAATTCATCTGGTTATTATGCTTGCGGTTTAAATCCAAAAAGGAAGATGAATGCTTATGTTGACTTGTTGTCAAGTGTTTTCCCCTTGTGTGGTTAGATCTTTCCTTCTTTAGCTTTCATTTTATGTTTTAGGGTAGTCACTTCATCTCCTCCCCTTCTTCAATTTTCAAAATCTTCTCCCTTTTTCAACACCTCTTATTTTCAAACTATAACCTCTTTCACAATAAACCTTGACTTTGTCAAGTGCTTTTTCAAACTTCAATTTATTTAATAAATGCTATTTAACTTTAAGCATATTTTGACCATTTCAAAAAGACCTTAAAAAACACTTAAACTCATTCAAATTTTTGTGCCTTTGTGTACTTTTCCATTTAAAACTTTTCATAAAATTTAGACATGAGTCATTTTCATAGTTGAGATGTAATTCTCATATTCTTCATAGTATTAAAGATGTTGACATTTTCCACTTAGATATTGAGTGATAGACTTGTTGATTTTTATCCAAGCAAAATCCTTCATCTCAAGATGATGTAAATGTTGTTTTCTTATACTTGTGTGCGACTAGTTGCAGTTTTCTCCTTAAAATGACAACTTGTCTTTTCATTTAAAATGAACCAAACAAATCCAATTTTGTTATTTGTACCATGAACTACGGGGTTTTGATCCTATATTGCACTTTGTGGGTACGTAGGCATAAGGCTTAAGAAGTCTCTCCAAACACAAAAATCTTTGTAAAAAACAATTTCTCTTATCATCTCCCCAATCTCATTTCAAACAAACCTTTTCAAACCAAAAATCGTAGATACTTCAAAGGGTTTCTATAGAGTATTATAGACGTTTTGCATGCTAACACCTTCCCTTAGCGTAACCAACTCCCTTACCCAGTCTCTGTTTATTTGTTCTTGTTTTAGAACTTGTTTAGCTTACACTCACAATTTTTACCGCTATAACATGTACAACAAGGTTCTACAAATTTCCCAGAGTCGTGATTCCATATTTCGGATATTACTGGCTTAAATGACTACTCGCCAAAAACTCGTTTGAGTGTAGTATCTCCTAACAACTAATCCAAGTCTACACCTGAATAGTCACCGCACTACGTCCTAAAAAGGGACAAGATGGGTTAAAAGGTTCTAAGGTCCTCAGCTTCTCAGGCTCTCAATTTGAAAGTACAATGCCTTCACAAGTCAGCTTATTAAGGATTAACTTCATGCAAGCCAAACATGATTATACCACCATCCTATCTCAAGTGCACTAAAGTCCGAGTATAGGACTTATCTCACCACTAAGAGATCACCAAGCACCAAAAAACAAAAGCAAACAGTCCCACCCAACGCAGGTAATCCTAGGTAATCCTGGTTTCAAAGTCTTAGGGCATTGTGGAATTCTGGATAGTGAGACTAAGGTGTGTGACTTGATTGATGATGACTTAGGGTGTTGGAAGAAGGATCTAATATTCTTAAATTTTGGGCAGTAGGAGGCTTCCTTAATTGTCAGCATCCCTCTCTCTCCCTGAGAGACATTGAAGATGAGTTGATATGGCATTATGAGAAAAATGGAGAATATTCTATGCGTTCTACATATCACCTTTGCATGAATGAAAAATATAAGTTGCATCTTGGTCCCTCTTGTGACCCTCAAAACCTTTGAAAGTTCATCTAAAAGGCTGCACTAACCAATAGAATCTGCAACTTCCTTTGGAGAATGGCCAAAGATATACTGCCTACGAGGGGAAACCTTAGGAGGAAAGGTATGAACATAGACCCAACTTGTCTCTTTTGTCATGATGAAGTTGAGAATGTGGAACATCTTTTCTTAAATTGTGATTTTGCTAGACAAACCTTTTTCTCATCGATCTTGGGCTTAGGCTCCAGCCGAATGTTGGGTTGTGCACTTGGCTTAAGGGCATTTTATCTGGTAAGGATAAATGAGCCATTCAACTGGTGGGCACTCTGGTCTATAAAATCTTGTTAGCACAAAAACTTGCATATGTTTCAATCCAAACAGTCCCATCCAACGCAGGTTGCTGAAGAGGCTTTTAGTTTAGTCCTTAAGTATAATAAGTGAAACCCTATGATTGGCATTAAAAAATAAGTCTCTCCCTTTGTTGCGCCTCTTGGGAACGATATTAACATCTTACAGGTGGATGCAGGCGTTTCTGATGATGGACTTATTTCTTTTAGTTGCATTCTGAGGGATTCTGAGAAGGGCATCACTTTGTCTATGTGTAAATTAAAGGCCATGAGAGTGGAACTTGCTACTACGGAGCTGTTGGCCATCAGATGGAGTCTTTAGTTGGCTAAGAGTATTAATTTAAACAAAATCATCATCCAGACTGATTCATCTTTGGTTGTGGGCTGTATTAATTCATGTTTGAATGTTGCAGTGTTAGAACCATTAGCTGAGGATTGTAGATTCCTCCTTCGTAGCTTTAGTTTGTTATCTGTTTTGTATATCCCTAGTGAGTTAAATTACAATGCCCATAATCTTGCTAGATTGGGTAAATCATGAGGTTTAGGACTTGGTTGGGGAGTATCCCAATTTGAACCATCAATCAGTTGTATCTTTGCCTTTGCCGCTTTAATTAAATCTATCTTATCATAAAGAAAAGTGGTGTTTTTTTATTAACAAATATTATATGCATATATTTATGGAAAATATACAGTTTTGATGTTAAAAAAATATATATAATTTTATACTATCAATCAATCATCAATATATATCAATCAATCATCAACATATAATCTACTAAATTACGTCTATATTTTAAAATTACGTTGGTGACATAGTAGACTAACGAATTTGTATTAAATGACAGTAAAATGATTTTATTGATCTCCCTTTTTGGTATGATCCTTATATAAATGCTCTTTTTTTAGTTCAAGTAGAAAAATATTTATACTTTTGCACGACTCTTTTAATTTGCTGTTGATATACAAAATCGATGATCTAAAATATTTATTTATATTAAAAAAAGAAGTGATAAAATAAAAATAATTTTAAAAAATTGAAATATTAAATTATATTATTACACTAGAGACAATTTAAATTTGAAATTGAAGAAGATAGAAAATAAAAAGGAAAATAAAAAGAGAAAAAAAATACTAAAATATATAAGTTACTAATTTATTCTTAAAAAAATTTAATTTTAATTAATTAAATAATGATAACAATAAAAAACAATCCGCAATTGCACAAAAGGTCATAATAAAATGGTATCGATAGATGTCTATATTATCACCACTTATAATATTTATAACTAATTTACATAGTATACACCAATCAAAATTGCAAAATCCTTGTAGTTATTTAAAAGGAGAAAAGCTCGTTGGACAAAGAGTATAATTTATTTATGGAATTTGGCATAAATCTCAAGTAAAATAGTATCCACATGCACATATCCTAAGAATGGAAACATATAATTTCATCCTCAATGTTAGCGAAGAACTCTCTTCACCTTCCAAAACAAGTTCAAATACAACACAACTTAACTTGTCCCTACGAAACATCCAAACAACAATCTCTGCAATCAATCGAACATCAAAAATGTCGATGGTACCGAGTAACAACAACCCGTTCGAGGGTTCCGCATTCTCGAGCTCAATGCAAGAACTTTCCCGAGAGAATCCAAGTTTTCTGAACGAGCAGGTTGATTGGAAGGAGACAGCAGATGCTCATGTGTTGAAAGCTGATATACCGAAGTTGAAGAAAGAGGAACTGCGGGTTGAGGTTGAAGATGGAAGAGTGCTTCAGATAAGAGGAGAGAGAAGCATGGAGAGAGAAGAAGCGAATGATGGATGTCATCGTGTGGAGCGGAGTAGTGGGAAGTTTATGAGGAGTTTTACTCTTCCCAGTAATTGTAAACTGGATGGGGTTAAGGCTTCTATGGAGGATGGGGTTCTTACTGTTACTATCCCTAAGGATGCTGCTCAGGAATAATCATCTTTTGACTCGTTAACTGGTTAGGATTCAAATTGAGAAGAATTATATCCATTCTATTTGAATCCAGATGTTCCTTCTTCCCTGTCTTTTTTTATTTATATATATAAATAAGATACTTCTTCCATATTTGATATTGTATTTTGGAGATTTAGAAAAATCTGTAATGTAACAAATGAGATTTGTTTTGTTTAATTAATCAATTATTTTCTTGAATCATAACATGCTGTGTTGTTTCATAAGCATTATTTGATCATGATTTGTGTTAGAAAATGATAGATTTCAGGTCATACGAATGACATGGTCACCGGATATAAATTCTAGTTTGTTTTGTATAACTCTGTTGAGAAAAGATATGTTGACATCAGGATTTAACACCTAAACCGTAATTGTCTGTATAATACATATTAATTGTGTTGTTTAATAATTTATTTTGCATTGGTTTGAGTGCAAGAAAAAAAATTTTTGATGATAAATAAGGTGTATAGTAGGGTGTACTGAAAAGGGGTGTCAAATTAGCAAAACTCTAACTCAGTTCTATAGTATATTCATTGAAAGTAATAGATATAAATTCAAGTTTGTTTTGTATAATTCTGTTCTATAGTATATTCATCGAAAGTAATAACTCAATTCTATTTATAATTTTCTTTTATACCTCCATTTTTTATTATAAATTATTTTTGACTTTTTATACGTTTTAAAAAATATAATAATTATGATATGAAAGAGAAAAATTATAAATAGTTTTATAAAAAAAATGTTTATTAATAATATTGAAAAGACAAATTTAAAAATAATATACTAAAATATTAGTTATATTTATTAAAATATTATTTATTTTAATAATTATCAAATTAAATCTACATTATAATTTATGCAGTCTTTCTAGAGAATACAAAACATTTTTCGAAAAATAACTTAAAAATAGGGCTGATCTAATCAATCTAAAGATCCTATTCGAATTTTAAAAATAGACTTAATAAAAATATTTGTGGTGTCAATTTAAATCGATTATATAGTAAAAACACATACTATCTATAAATAAAATTATTCAATGTTCAATTTGATTTTGAATAATTACTTAAAAAAATCAAATCCTATTAAATTTTATAAAATTTAAAATAAATTTTGTCTTTTGTTTACATCGATTTATATTTAAACACCCTTAATTATAATACATATTACACATAGCAGTTAGTTTGTTTTCAATTTATACTTAAACGCTTATAAGATTTATACTTTTTAAATTATATATATGGGTCACGTTAAGAATTTTAAATAAGAAAAATATGTTATATTTAGTTCACTCAATACATACAATATTCTTTAAAAAGTCTGATTATTTTTCTTTTTAGAGTATTGAATACATATATATTTAGAAAAAAAATATATTTTCAATCTCTTAAATAATGCCCAACTTACCATTTTAATCTCTTAACCAATACCCTGAGGACACTCATTAGTATTTTCCTATATTATTGAAATAAAAAATGTGTAAGATTACAAAAAGAAGTTTTCTTAAATATTAGAATTATTAATTTGTTCTGTCAAGAGTATTAGAATTTCAAATGTCTTCACTAATTGATAGACTAGCTTTTCTTTTACCAGAGATTGATAGGCCTAGCTCATTACACATTAACATTAACACAGTATTAACTTTTCATGATTACTTAATTAAAAGAATGCATTGATTTTTAGAAACTCTTTAAATATTGAGGCCATGGAGCACTGTTTGCACATGTACAGGGTTGGCACAGCTTTAAAATGATTTAATTTTACCATTTTTATTTATATTAAAAATTGAAAACTTATTTTTGTTTATAAATAAGACCAGAGAAAAAAAGAAGTACTTCAAATATTTCATATCTAAAAAACAGTTATAAGTAAGGATTGTATTTTAAAGAGTACAAGTTATTTCCAAAAACAAGTAAAGTTATAATCTAATCGGCCATACATTCTTCACTCTCTTAATATTTAGATACAAACTGTCACGCCTCAAATTTTATTTGAAATATTTAATTTAATTTATTTAAATTAGAATATTCGTATTTCGGTGATTTTTGGTGGTTTTGTATAGTTATTGAGAATTATGTATTTTTGAGGTATTTATTTAATTAATAGTATATAATATGAATATATTAGTATTATTATTAATTAAAATAAATATAAGTGAAATAAGGAAAAATTGGACAATGGAGAGGAGTTAGTGAGGGTAATATGGGAAAAGCCCAATTGTGAGACCCAAGACTAGGTTTAACAAAAAGGAAATTGTGAAGGGATTAGGATTCATCTGTTAGACCGTGAAAAGAATTAAGGTCAGAGCTCAAGAGGAAGATTAGAGGCGAAAGTTTCGGAAGGTTCCCTGAAAGATTTGAGAAGACTTTGAGTCGACAATTAAGGTATGGGGAGTATTTCCTTCGTGATTTTCCATGTGTAAATTCAATGTATTTAAGGTCGATTTAAGGGATTTTGGAGGTTGATTATGAGAAAAAGTGATTCTGGCCTTCGTAGCCTAAATCTACTATTGTGATTTTAAACGTAGGGAGTTCTTTGGGAAAAAGGAAAATCAGGCCTTCGTGGCCAAAACTCTGATTTGTTATTTGGCTAACCCTGAAGGGATATGAATATTAGATAGTGAGTAATTCTAGTGAGTATGGGTAACTGCAAGGAAATTTGTGATTTAGGGCGTGAATATGATACATGATTGGCCTAATAAACCGTAGGTTTTGTGCCTTTATCGCCGTAAGACCTTAGGGATGATTTAGGGATGTTTTGGGGGCATTGGGGAAGTGAATCGTGGGGCTTTTTGGTTGATTTTAGGTTCTAGTGCGTAGCAGAGTTTGCTGTCATCGCACAGTTCGCCTAGCGAAGAATGCTTCGCACAGCAAACGATTTAGTCCCAGACTCGCCTAGCGAAGAATCCTTCGCACAGCGAAGAAACTCGCCCTAGACTCGCCTAGCGAACTTGCTAGCGAACGTTGCAGAGTTTCGCGAATGTAGACGTTGTGCAACAATGCCTTGATGTTTTGATTCTGTGATTTCTTTGACGAATTAACATGAGTATGACTGTGAATTCTATGTGATGTATACACGATTACATGATGATTGTTATGATGTAATATGATGATATTACCATGAGTTTTGATGAATTCTTAAATGACATGAGATATGATGATGATTGTGATGATGATGATTATGATGAATGATGATGCACCTATGCTGTTATTATGAGGATGATTATTGACGTGTGCATCATGCACTCATGTGCATCCGGACTTCGGTTCAGGACCTTGATTACTTTGGCTTCGATCCCATTGTGTGGATGTGAGGTATTTTGATGTGCTCCGGTTCTCAAGTAGAATCGATCCTATTGATGGGGATCTATGGAGGGTTGATGGCCCAGTGTCCATCGAGCTGTGATGATTGGTACCACATGCATTGAGTCTTGTTGCATTTGCATTTATGAGATGATTTTGAGTAAATTATGATGTTATGGCTTGATGTCCATTGATGAATATGATGATGTTGAATATGATAATGACGCCATTTTATATGTTGATTTTTTATATTGATTATTATGAATCATTTTACTCACCCTGCCTGTTCGAATGTTGCCTCCACGTGGGTAACGCGCAGATGACCAGGTTTAGCTGTGGATGCCATTGAGGACTTTTGAAGTTTTGCGTCGTTGGCCTTTTGGTTAACTTAGAGGCTCTTACTCTGATAGTGTAACATTGGGTTGGGGTCTTTGAGTCGAACCATGTTTTATCGATGTTATTTTGATTATCTTTCTGTATAAGGAAAACTTTGGATTATGCCTTTGAGTTCCGCTGCCTTTGTGCAATTTTTGATGCCTTTTGGGAAAATCTGTTGTTTACGGAGCCTTGACTTATTTTGAGGATTTGGGAAATGTACGCCCTTTTGAGGTGGATTTTATTGAATTTATTATTTTACTCTGATATCTGTGTTATTTTTCCCTAATAATTGTGGGGTAGAAAAAGGTGTTACATTAGTGGTATCCGAGCAGGTCCGTTCGTCCGGCCAAGTTTTTATATTGTTAGTCCCCTGTTAGTCGATAGTGTGAGAACACTATTGGATGAGTTGTTTTCTTCTAACCCTGTTGGTGGTTGCAGATGGCTGGAAGAAATGATCGTGCTATTGCTGATGCGCTAGAATTACTTGCCCAAGTGATGGCCCATAATGGTGGACCTCCAGATGAGTTTCGTGCTCTGGGAAAGTTCTAGAGGAACAATCCGCCGACTTTTATGGGCACTCATGATCCTGATGGTGCGCAGAAGTGGCTGAAAGTGATTGAGAAGATTTTCCGATTTATGGCGTGCACTGATGCTCAGCAGGTGCAGTTTGGTACGCATATGCTAGCAGAGGAAGCTGAGAACTGGTGGGATAACACTCGTTAGACATTGGGAGATGTTGGCATTGCAATAACTTGGGTTGTATTCAAGGAAGAATTTTTGAGGAAGTATTTTCCTGAAGATGTTCGGGGCAAGAAAGAGGTGGAATTCCTTGAGCTGAAACAAGGAAATATGATTGTGGCTGAGTATGCGGCAAAGTTCGAGTATTTAGTAAAGTTTTTTCCGCATTACAATTGTGCTGATGCAGAGATGTCAAAGTGTCTCAAGTTTGAGAATGGGTTGAGACCGGAGATTAAGCAAGGAATTGGGTACCAGCAGATTCGTCGATTTGTGGAACTGATGGACAAGAGCAGAATTTATGATGAGGATAGCCGAGCTCGATCTACTCATTAAAAGCAGCTGAGTGAGAGGAAAGAGAAAGGTCAGTATAGAGGGAAGTCGTATGTGACTTATGGTGACAAAGGGAAACAAAAGGCTTCGGATGGGAAAAAGTCAAGTGGGGGAGCAGCTACTGCTCCAGGTAAGTGTTATAAGTGTGGCGAGCAGGGCCACCGTGTTGAGAATTGTAGAGCGCTGAGATGTCACTGTTATGGCAAGAGAGGTCATAGAGCTACCGACTGTAAAGAGGAAGCTCTGACTTGCTTCAAGTGTGGAGAGAAGGGTCATATTCGTACCCAGTGTCAGCAGCCGAAGAAGACTGCTACTTCTGCTCAGACAAATGACAGAGTGTTTGCTTTGAATGGTGCAGAAGAATCAAGACAGATAACTTGATCAAAGGTACTTGTTTTATTAATGATGTTGAATTGATTTCTATAGTTGATACTGATGCTACTCATTCGTTTATTTCACTTGAATGTGCAAAGAGGTTGAATTTGAAATTATCTTTGATGACTGGGAGTATGGTTATAGATACCCCGACTAATGGTTATGTGACTACTGTGTAAGTCTGTTTGAGCTTCCCTTTGACCATTTATGATAAGAATTTGTGATGGACTTGGTCTGTCTACCCTTGCATCAAATTGATGTTATTCTTGGAATGAACTGGTTGGAGTACAACTATGTTCATATCGATTGCTACATCAAGACTATGAGGTTCCCAGAGTTTGGTGATAGTGGAGAGCTAATGTGTGTATCTGCCAAGCATGTAGAAGAACTCTTGGAAGAAGAGGCCCAGACGTTTGCATTGTTTGCATCACTTCAAGGTTATTATGAAGCAGCGAGCGTGGAACTTCCAGTTGTTCGGGAATTTCCAGAGGTGTTTCTAGACGACGTGAGTGACTTATCTCCTGAGCGTGAGGTAGAGTTTACTATTGATGTGATATCAGGTACGATTCCTATGTCGATGGCTCCTTATCAAATGTCTGCATCTGAGTTAGGAGAATTGAAGAAATAGTTGGAATGGCTGCTTGAGAAGAAGTTGATTCGACCTAGTGTTTCTCCGTGGGGTGCTCTTGTATTGTTGGTGAAGAAGAAAGATGGTAGCATGAGGTTGTGTGTGGATTATTGGCAGTTGAATAAAGTAACAATCAAGAATAAGTATCCACTTCTGAGGATTGATAATTTGATGGATTAATTGGTGGGTGCTTGTGTGTTTAGCAAGATTGATTTGAGGTTTGGTTATCATCAGATTCGCGTTAAGCCTAATGATATTCCGAAGACAGCTTTCAGGATGGTATGGACACTATGAATATACTGTGATGTCGTTTGGTGTATCTAATGCACCTGGTGTATTCATGGAGTATATGAATAGGATTTTCCATCCTTATTTGGATTAGTTTGTGCTAATGTTCATTGACGATATCTTTATATATTCTAAGTCCGAGGAAGGGCATGCGCAACATCTAAGAGTGGTATTGTAGGTTTTGAGGGACAAGAAGCTTTATGCCAAGTTGTCCAAGTGTGAGTTTTGGTTGAAGGAAGTGAGTTTCCTTGGCCATGTGATTTCTAGTGGAGGAATTGTTGTTGATCCGTCGAAAGTTGATGTTGTGTTGCAGTGGGAGACTCCAAAGTCTGCTACTGAGATTCGAAGCTTCCTTGGATTGGCTGGTTATTATCGCAGGTTTATAGAAGGCTTTTCAAAGTTGGCATTTCCTTTGACTCAATTGACTCGAAAGGGTCAAGCTTATGTGTGGGATGTTGCTTGTGAGAGGAGTTTTGTAGAACTCAATAAGAAGTTGACGACTGCTCTAGTGTTGATTTTTCCAAACCCGAGCGAGTCTTTTGTAGTGTATTGTGATGCATCGAAGATGGGTCTTGGAGGCGTATTGATGTAGAATGGTCAGGTAGTTGCTTATGCTTCCAGACAACTGAAGGTTCATGAAAGGAATTATCCTACGCATGACTTAGAGTTGGCCGTTGTGGTGTTTGTGTTGAGAATTTGGAGACATTATCTTTTTAGGTCTAGGTTCGAAGTGTTCAGCGATTACAAGAGCCTGAATTATTTGTTTGATCAGAAAGAGTTAAACATGAGACAGAGAAGATGGCTTGAACTTCTGAAGGATTATGACTTTGAATTGAATTACAATCCTGGTAAGGCTAATGTTGTGGCTGATGCATTAAGCAGGAAATCCTTACATATGTCAATGCTTATAGTTCGAGAGTTAGGATTGATTGAGCAATTCAGAGATATGAGTTTGGTTTATGAAGAGACTCCTAACAGTGTGAAGTTGGGTATGCTGAAGTTGACTAGTGGTATTCTCCAAGAAATCAGAGAAGGTCAAAAATCTGATTTGAGACTGGTGGATCGTCTCACGTTAATCAATCAAGGTAACATATGTGATTTTCGGATCGATGAGAATGGTGTGATGAGATTCAGAGATAAAGTGTGTGTTCCTGATGTGCCAAAAATCAAGAAGAGCATTCTTGAGGAAGGTCGCAGAAGTGGGTTGAGTATTCATCCTGGTGCCATAAAGATGTATCAAGATTTGAAGAAGTTGTTTTGCTGACAGGTATGAAAAAGGGAATTGCAGAGTTTATATATGCTTGTTTGACTTGTCAGAAGTCGAAGATTGAACATCAGAGACCGTCGGGTCTGATGAAACCGTTGAGTATTCCAGAATGGAAATGGGATAGCATTTCTATGGATTTTGTGACAGGTTTACCGAAGACTTTGAAGGGATATGATTCAATTTGAGTGATTGTGGATAGATTGACCAAATCGGCTCATTTTATACCGATGAGGATCAATTATTCGTTGCAGCAGCTTGCTGATGTATATATCGAGCAGATTGTGAAACTGCATGGTATTCCTTCGAGTATTGTGTCTGATAGAGATCCGAGATTTACATCGAGGTTCTGGAAAAGTTTGCAGACAGCTTTGGGTACTAAGTTAAGGTTGAGTTCTGCCTATCATCCGCAGACGGATGGACAGACAGAGAGAACTATCCAGTCTTTAGAGAATTTGCTGAGAGCGTGTGTGTTGGATCAAGGTGGATCATGGGATAGTCATTTGTCGTTGATTGAGTTTACCTATAATAACAGTTATCGTTCTAGTATCGGAATGGCACCGTATGAAGCTTTGTATGGTAGGAGGTGTAGGTCTCCTTTGTGTTGGTATGAGTCAGGCGACAGTGTTGTACTCGGACCTGAGATTGTGCAAGAGACGACTGAAAAGATCAAGATGATCCAAGAAAAGATTAAAGCGTCTCAGAGTCGTCATAAAAGTTACCATGATAATAGGAGAAAAGCACTTCAATTCCAAGAGGGATATCATGTGTTTTTGAGAGTTACGCAGGTAACTGGTGTTGGCCGAGCTTTTAAGTATCGAAAGCTCACATCACGTTTTGTTGGTCCGTATCAGACTTCGCAGAGGGTGGGGGAAGTAGCATATCGGATTGCTTTACTGTCGTCACTTACGAATTTGGATGATGTGTTTCACGTGTCTCAGTTGAGGAAGTACATTCCAGATCCGTCGCATGTGGTTCAGGTGGATGATATACAAGTGAGAGATGACTTGATTGTTGAGGCGTTGCCTGTTTGGATTGATGAACGAGAAGTGAAACAACTGCGAGGTAAAGAGATTGCCTCGGTGAAGGTATTGTGGGGAGGACGAGCTGGAGAAAGTTGGACTTGGGAGTGTGAAGATCGGATGAAGGAGTCGTATCTGACTTTTTTTCTATAGGTAATTTTTTACGGCAAAAATTCTTTTAAGTGGGGGAGAGTTGTAACGCCCCAAATTTTAATTGGAATATTTAATTTAATTTATTTAAATAAAAATATTCGCATTTAAGTGATTTTTTGGTGGTTTTGTGTAGTTATTAAAAATTATACATTTTTGGGTTATTTATTTAATTAATAGTATATAATATGAATATATTAGTATTATTATTAATTAAAATAAATATAAGTGAAATAAGGGTAAATTGGACAATGGAGAGGAGTTAGTGAGGGTAATATGGGAAAAGCTCAATTGTGAGGCCCAAGACTAGGTTTAACAAAAAGGAAATTATGAAGGGATTAAGATTCATTTGTTAGATCGTGAAAAGAATTGAGGCCAGAGCTCTAAGGAGGAAGATTGGAGGCAAAAGCTTTGGAAGGTTCCCTGAAAGATTTGTGAAGGCTTTGAGTCGACAATTAAGGTATGGGGAGTATTGCCTTCATGATTTTCCATGTGTAAATTCAATATATTTAAGCCCGATTTAAGGGTTTAAGGGATTTTGGGGGTTGATTATGAGAAAAGGGGATTCTGGCATTCGTGGCCTAAATCTACTATTGAGATTTTAACCGTAGGGAGTTCTTTGGGAAAAAGGAAAATCAGGCCTTCGTGGCCAAAACTCTTATTTGTTATTTGGCTAACCCTGAAGGGATAAGAATATTAGATAGTGAGTAATTCTAGTGAGTATGGGTAACTGTAAGGAAATTTGTGATTTAGGGCGTGAATATGATACAGGATTGGCCTAATGAACCGTAGGTTTTGTGCATTTATCACCGTAAGACTTTATGGATGATTTAGGGATGTTTTGGGGGCATTGAGGAAGTGAGTCGTGAGGCTTTTTGGTTGATTTTAGGTTCTGGTGCGTAGCAGAGTTTCCTGTCATCGTGTTGTTTGCCTAGCGAAGAATGCTTCGCACAGCGAACGATTTAGTCCCAGACTCGCCTAGCGAAGAATCCTTCGCACAACGAAGAAACTCGCCCCAGACTCGCCTAGCAAACTTACTAGCGAACGTCGCAGAGTTTCGCGAATGTGGACGTTGTGCAGCAATGCCTTGATGTTTTGATTATGTGATTTCTTTGATGAATTAACATGAGTATGACTGTGAATTCTATGTGATGTATACACGATTACATGATGATTTCTATGATGTAATATGATGATATTACCATGAGTTTTTATGAATTCTTTAATGACATGAGATATGATGATGATTGTGATGCTGATGATTATGATGAATGATGATGCACCTATGTTGTTATTATGAGGATGATTATTGACGTGTGCATCATGCATTCATGTGCATCCGGACTTTGGTTCAGGACCTTGATTACTTTGGCTTCAATCCCATTGTGCGGATGTGAGGTATTTTGATGTGCTCTGGTTCTCAAGTAGAATCGATCCTATTGATGGGGATCTATGGAGGGTTGATGGCCCAGTGTCCATCGAGCTGTGATGATTGGTACTACATGCATTGAGTCTTGTTGCATTTGTATTTATGAGATGATTTTGAGTAAATTGTGATGTTATGGTTTGATGTCCATTGATGAATATGATGATGTTGAATATGATAATGACGCCATTTTATATGTTGATTTTCTACATTGATTATTATGAATCGTTTTACTCACCCTTCCTGTTTGAATGTTGCCTCTACGTGGGTAACATGCAGATGACCAGGTTTAGCTGTGGATGCCATTGAGGACTTTTGAAGTTTTGCGTCGTTGGCCTGTTGGTTAATTTAGAGGGTCTTGCTCTGATAGTGTAACATTGTATTGGTGTCTTTGAGTTGAACCATGTTTTATCGATGTTATTTTGATTATCTTCTCGTATAAGGAAAACTTTGGATTATGCCTTTGAGTTCCGTTGCCTTTGTACAATTTTTGATGCCTTTTGGGAAAACCCGTTGTTTACGGAGCCTTGACTTATTTTGAGGATTTGGGAAATGCACGCCCTTTTGAGGTGGCTTTTATTGAATTTATTATTTTACTCTGATATCTGTGTTATTTTGCCATAATAATTATGGGGTAGAAAAGGGTGTTACATTAGTGGTATCAGAGCAGGTCAGTCCATTCAGCCAAGTTTTTATATTGTTAGTCCCCTTTCAGTCGATAGTGTGATAACACTATTGGATGTTTTGTTTCCTTTTAACCATGTTGGTGGTTGCAGATGGCTGGAAGAAATAATCGTGCTATTGCTGATGCGCTGGAATCACTTGCCCAAGTGATGGCCCAGAATGGTGGACCTCCATATGAGTTTTGTGCTCTGGGAAAGTTCCAGAGGAACAATCCGCCGACTTTTGTGGGCACTCATGATCCTGATGGTGCGCAGAAGTGGCTGAAAGTGATTAAGAAGATTTTTCGATTTATGGCGTGCACTGATGCTCAGCAGGTGCAGTTTGGTACGCATATGCTAGCAGAGGAAGCTGAGGACTGGTGGGATATGGGCAGTTGAATAAGAAAGATGGTAGCATGAGGTTGTGTGTGGATTATGGGCAGTTGAATAAAGTAACAATCAAGAATAAGTATCCACTTATAAGGATTGATAATTTGATGGATCAATTGGTGGGTGCTTGTGTGTTTATCAAGATTGATTTGAGGTTTGGTTATCATCAGATTTGTGTTAAGCTTGATGATATTCCGAAGACAGCTTTCAGGACGGTATGGACACTATGAATATACTATGATGTCATTTAGTGTATCTAATGCACCTGGTGTATTCATGGAGTATATGAATAGGATTTTTCATCCTTATTTGGATCAGTTTGTGGTAGTGTTCATTGACGATATCTTGATATATTCTAAGTCCGAGGAAGAGCATGCGCAACATCTAAGAGTGGTATTGCAGGTTTTGAGGGACAAGAAGTTTTATGCCAAGCTGTCCAAGTGTGAGTTTTGGTTGAAGGAAATGAGTTTCCTTGGCCATGTGATTTCTAGTGGAGGAATTGTTGTTGATCCATCTGTTGCACCCCAAAATTTGCCCAACCTTTTCTTAACTTGGTTTATGTTTCATTTCATTTCTTTCTAGTATTTGCATTGCATAGCATTTTTCATTGAACAAGGGATCAAGAGATTATGCATATCAGGATGAGTCTACTCAGAGGGTTGAGCCTAAGCAAGGGGTTTTACTCAAGTTTGGATGGTCATCAAGTCATCAGGAAATGGGCATTGGTCTTGTGAAAGAAAGGATAGATGTATGTGGGTCAGCTCCTAACTTGGAGGTCAGTTTAAGATCATCAGAGGATTGTGAAGCCATGGTTATAGATATAAGATGTTGAGAGAGCTCATTGAGTGCCTTGAGGGTCATTGTGGAGCTCATCCAAGTGTTTGTGCCAAGTGTGAAAGGTTACAGTTGAAGGTGTTGCAATTAGGGTTTCATCTGGCTAGTCCTCAATCAACTGTGCAATTGAAGGAGATTAAAACTAAATTCAAAGTCTCTATGGTCATGTAAGGTTGTGTTAAGACATATGAGATATCATTTCAAGTTCAATTCATCAAGAATCAAGAGGAGAAGAAGTTACTAAATAGGGTTCTCAGGGTAAAATCCCCTATTTAGTGCCTGACTTCAAGACCACCTATCTCAAGATACAAGTTTCATCTCAATTTTTGACCAAAATGGAACTTGTAGAGCATGTTCTTAGCTTTAATTTGAGTACTAGAAGTCCTTTATTGGATTTATAGAACTCAAGTTATGATCCAAACAAGTTACAGGTCATCAGAGGGATGTGATTTTGGTCAACAAAAGTCAACCAACTTCCAAGCCATTTTTGACCTAGAAAGATGTTTCTCCTCAACTTTTGGCCAACATGAAAGTTGTATATCTTGATCTTATATTTCCAAAATGTACTAGAAGTCTTTTATCTGATTTGTAGAACTCAAGTTATGAGGTTTACAAGTCAAGGGTATTTCAGGAAAGTAAGATCACAGGTCATAAAATTATAGGTCCACTTCACCAACTTGCACACTTCAAATGAAGATTTTTCCAACATAAAACTTGCTCCAAATGGTGTTGTTTGCTTTGTCAAGCATTGAGAAGTCATGGTTTATGCTTAGAATGAAGGTTGGATATGAGAATTTTCATCGAAGAAGGATTAAAAGGGCAAAATTGGAATTATTTCATTTTTAATCAATTTGATGCAAATAAGTGCATTTTTTGAGTGCAAACTTCATTTTGAACACATTGGCAATTTTACTTTTTGAATTTGAGGTGTGTAAGTGAGCCATTTTCAAGGTTTCTTCACTATGAAGTTACACAACCAACATGAGCCATTGAGATCAAATAAGGCTTTAATCTTGACCATTCATACTCCATGTGGTACCAGCAAGTTGTTTCAACCATTTTGGAGCCATTTTAGTGCAATCTTTGTGTACATGAAAACTTCAAAAACTCAATTCCTTGGATTTTGGTATGGGCTGTTAGAGGCTGAGTTTGGGCTCAAATATCATCAAGATCCATTTCATAAAAGGTTCTGAACCTTCACAATACATCAGAAGTAGAAATTGGAGCCAAATTGAGCAAGTTCAGTTTTGAAAAAGAGGTGGAAATTCAAATTTTGAATTTGGAGATTGAGGCAATTCCAAGGGAAATTGTGAATTGAGAAAGCTCTAGTGAAGTTTATTGAACGATTCTGGACAATTATCTTCATGCTTGAGCTCCATTTGAAGGCTCAGTGGAAGTTCTCCACTAGGTAATTGAAATTCAACTTTGTACTCTTGATAAGCATCAATTCACTGCCATTTTTGCATACTTGAGATGTAGGATCAATGTAGATCATTAAAATGTAAAACGAACTGGCATTGGTTGTGATTGTTGGATGATGCTTGAAAATGTTTGGATCTGTTTTGGCTTGTTTATGCATGATCTTGCTTGTTTAATGATGGATCCGTAACCTACGTGAGCTCTAGATGAGTTTTAGATCAAATTGAAGTTGTTTTCATGAACTTTTGGATTTTGATGTTCAAGCTTGTTGTCTTCGGGTTTGGAGTTTTAAACATGTTTAGTGATTTTTGAGACTGGAAATGAGATCCTCTTGATCTCTAGATGAGTTTTGGTATAAAATTCATGCGTTTTGGTTGAGATTTGGATATGTGTGTTGTTGCTGGCTCTGGTCACGGTGGAGGCTGGCCGGAGAAGACAATGAATAGTGTCCTCCGGCCGGTGACTGGTTTTTCTGGTTATTTGGGGAAGAAGACGCTGAGGTGTCACGGTTACACGCGTCTGATGTGAATACTTTTGAGTCCAACTGTTAGGATTAATACCTACGGTGGTCGGTGTTTGACTGAAACCATGGGATAGCGTTTAAACTTTCATTAATGCGCTGGCATTATGATGACCCACTGATTGATGACTTTTTGATCAGACGCTCCTCATTGAGTGTCCATGATACACTCAGTTTGACTTGTCACGTGGGATTTCCAGGTTTTTTTTTATTTTTTATTTTCTGATGGGCTTTGGCCGCCTTTGCTAAGCGCACCCCCCCCCAGGTTGGGCCCAATTCATTCTGAACTGTTCTTCATTGCTATTTGCCACGCTCATTTCTCATTTTCTTTTTATTTTCTTTGTTTTTATTTTATTTTTCTGTTTACAATTTTAATTAATTAAAATAGCTCCAATATGTTAAAAATTCACCAAAAATATTTTTTATCAACTTTGAAATTTCTACTTTTTTTTTTTTTGAATATTTTTATTTTATTTTTCAATTTTATTTTCAATTAAAAAATGAATTAAATATTGGAGTAGTTTTAATTGGTTTGAATTGTAACATGGTTTGTGTTTGCATTTATTTCTCTCATTCCTTTTTGATACAATGATTGAAAATTGATCCTCATCTCAATGATGAGTTGATCAATTTTAGAGGACCGTTTTGCCCCTGGTTGTTGACTTTTTGGTTGACTTTTGTGGCCTTTCTTTTTGCACTTATTTCTCCCATTTCAAAGTGGTACATCTAAATGATTTGATTCTTTTGATGGTGCTTTGAGAGTACATTTGTCTTGTTTTCTTGGCCTCTGGTTGCCAACATGTGTATCTTCTTTGTGCATTTTATTTGATATTTTTTTAGCCCTTTTCCTATTTTTGAAGTGACTTGCAAGTTAGGTCATCTCATAGGACAACTCACACAAGTGCTTGACCTAGTTTGGATTGGAAATGACCTTTGTGGATCCAATAATCTCTCAACTCTTCTTGTTTCACATTTTAGACATGTTGAGCTTGTTGTATGTTCTTTTTTAGGTTAAAATTATGTTCATAGCTTGTTGATTGATGCCTTTGTTTTTGTGCTTTCAACTTGAACTCCTAAATGATACTTGCTTGCTTCCTTCATGATTATTGCTTGCATTTCTTCTTGATGTGCTTTGATTTTGCTTTTGAGATTTCTTCTCTTCATCTCCCTTCTGTCCAATGACCTTGGAGTGTCATTTAAGGTAGCTTAGTGCCTCCTTAGGAGGAATTTGAAGCTTACCTAAAGTGATGAATCCATGAGGACCCTTTCTTTGTGTTTGTCACTTGTTTGTTTGCTTTTGATGCATCTCTCTTCTCCTTTTTCTCTTTTCTTGCATTTCCATATACATGCTTGGTTGAGATGAGCTTATGGTGGCTACTGCCCTACACTATTTTCCTCCCACTATCACTCTACTTGTGAATCTTATGTGTGTATCTTCATTTGCATATGCATTCTTCTTCTTTAGCTTTTCTTTGCCATGCTCCCCATAAGTTCTATAACCTCTTGAGGTTATGATAGACATTAGGTGCCTAACTATGCATGATAACATTAGGTAGTTCCCTTTTCAAACTCAACTTTAAGTCCACTTTGCATGATAACTTTTAGGATTGATTAGTCTCCCATTAGTGTGTCTTCTTCTCTTCTCATCTTCAAACAAGTTTAACATACTTAATAAGGATAATGAATGTTGAGCCATGAGCCTTATACTTGGGAAATGGTGATTGAGGGGTCACCTCTCAATTTCCTAGAGTGTTTAGTATACGTCCTTAGGACGATATGCGACGCATTCGATCTTAGGTTTTAGACTTTGTTACAACATACATTATAAACACTAATTTCAAAACACTTCTTCTCTAAAAAACACAAAAACATTTCAAACCTTTTTCACCCTTTGGGGTTCTTAATCAAGGAAAATCTTTTCACAAAAAGAGTGTCGTTAACTTTTAGTTCCACCGCAAACGATAACGCCTAAGTCTCCAATGGTCGAGCTGCATACACCAACTGCTAGAACTATCTGTTAACCCTACTCGGGCCTAAAAACCGTTGAACCAACCTGTGGTCCTTTTAGCCCGAACTATGTTTGTTCTGATCTTTCGTACCAGACGAAAGCACGTAGGCACGAGACGCGATGTCTCGGCGAGCAACCTTTCCCCCTTTCTTTAGCCGTAGTTAGGCGAACTACGTTGACTCTGACTTTCCCATTGCACGAGGGAGTACGTAGGCACAGAGCGGTGATGCTCTGCCGAGTCAGTTATCTTTTCTTTTTCTTTTGTCCTTAAGCCTTTAGCTAGATAGTATCAACACACCCTTTTAGATAGACAACAATGCGTGGATCCCGTCGACTACGACGGACGTGAGGGGTGCTAATACCTTCCCCTTGTGTAACCGACTCCCGAATCTAGACATGGTTGCGATGACCTTGTCTTGCCCTTTTTCTTTAGGTTTTTGTGATCATTTCCTTTCCCTCTCTTTGGGATAAATAACGAAAGTGGCGACTCTTCTGTTTTTTCCGCCGGTGGTTTTTCGCAGTTGCAACAGCTGGCGACTCTGCTAGGGACTCTGGTTCCCTATGCGAGTCAATCCTAGCGCTTGTATGTTTATCTTTGGGTGTTGTATATATGTGCTTTATTTACTTTTCCGCATTTATTTTCCGCATCGTATATCATTATTGTTGTGCTGTGGGGTGGGAAGTTTTACTGTGTGATAAGTCGGACCTGGGCTTGAGTACAAACCTAGTATTAGAGTGAAGACTAGTGGGGGGCCTATTTGCTTAGCAGATACAGTTCCCCATGAAATTCACACTCGGACGAGGTTCTCTTTGATGATTTTCCTTCAGATCCTTAGGATCGGTTGGGATTTTGGATTTGAGAATTGTCGACTCTGGGAACCGATCATTTGTGAGTCAGCTAAGTGAGGCCTCTTTAGGAGATAATGATGCCAAACCAGAAATGGTGAACGTATCATCATTTTTTGATAGTCTGTGACGCTGATGAACACATAGGATGCCGAACCTTGTCAGTGGATAAGTCCATACCCGTGAGGGGGATTGGGTTGTGCAGGAAACCTTAGTCTTCAGATTACCCGGTTCTTTGCAAGTGTGAATCTGTGTTCATGATATCAGCGGATCCTACTGTCGGTACTTTGTTCTTGCTAAGGCAAAGCTCTGGTTTTTCTCGACCGACAACACAACAGTCTTGATCCCTTGTTTGCATTTGCATTTGCATTTTCATCCGCATCTCATTAACATGTATTTGTGTTGCAGGTGCATATTTCTCCTTTGATTCTAGTGATCTTTGCCTCATTGCTGCTATGGAGTCCCTGAAGAGTACAGTGGCCTACAAGTTCCCAGTGCCGGATGTTAGTACTTTGTTGAGTCTGATTGCCTTGGGTGAGAAAGTAGTGATGAAGGATTTCAAGAAGTCTTATGGGAGATTATTGAGATATGTCTGCAAGCCGTCTGAATATGAGATTAGTGGTGTCTATGCTTTCTTACAATTTTATGATGCCCAGTTGAGATGCTTCATATTTCCTGACTATGTCCTGGCTCCTACGTTAGAGGAGTATTCTGAGTTGTTAGGAGTACCCATTCTGAATCGGATGCCGGTTGTCCATGTTGATACTAACCCTGATCTGGATGAGCTCGCCGCTATCTTGCACCTTGAGGCTTCAGAGTTAGATGGGAAGATGATCCGGAGACTTGGGATGTATGGTTTTCCTTTGCCATGCTTGATTGAGAAAGCTCAGTAGTGCGCTAAGGATGGCTGTTGGATTGTGTTTAGCGCCATCTTGGCTCTTTGTATATATGGCATTGTTCTGTTTCCTCACCTTCCATACTTTGTGGATGTCAATGCGTTCTATATCCTAGCCTCAGGCAACCCAGTGCCCACCTTACTTGGAGACGTTTATCATTTTGTGCACTATAAGAATGAAAGACGAAGGGGTAAGAACGTAGCCTGTTGTGTTCCTCTGCTGTATGCATGGTTTATTAGTCATCTACCCAAGACGGGTCCGTTTGTTGCCGCTGCCAATACTTCAGATTGGTCAGAAAGGTTGATGGGATTATCTGCAGAGAATATCGTGTGGTTTGATCGAGACTTGCTGGGTAAGGATATTGTTTATAGTTGTGGTGGTTTTCCTAACGTTCTTTTAATTGGAAGGAAAGGTTGCATCAACTATAATCCTTCTTTATTGGTGAGACAGTTCGGGTACGCATTGAGAGAGCCTCCTAGAGAAGAGGAGATACATGAATCTCTGTATCTTACTGGCTTATTGGAGGGAGAGGCTCTAGGCAGACTTGAGCCTGCATGGAATAATATTCGTCGGAAAGGGAAGTTAGCTTTGGGGAAGAGTAATAGCCGAGCGTATGACCCTTACTTGACTTGGATCCATGATAGAGCTGCGAAGTTCTTGATGCCATTCCCTACAGTTGCACCACTGTATCCTCTCATGATCAAGGAACCCACTACTGTAGATATCCAGAAATATAATCAGGTATTGGCAGAGAAGGAAGAGCTGAGAAAAGCGAATGAAGAGTTGAATAAATAGATTATCCAGCTTCGCAATGAGAAGATAGATGCAGTTCATTCTTTCAGGAGACAATCCGAGCTTGTGAACAAGCTGGGTACTGATCTGACTAAGGAGACTAAGGACAGAGAGCGTACATGCCAAGATTTGAATGCTTCTTACAGGGTTCTTGCCACGAAGAAGGAAGAGTTGGATAAGGCTTACGCGAGGATCTCCAAGTTTGAGTCGATATGGAATGCCACGCTCACTAACAACAAGGAGCGTGAAGACAAGTTAAAACTTCAGATCAGCAAGCTGAAGGCTCAGCTTAATGCCAAAGGTGGAGAGATTGCAGCAGAATCATCACGTAGATGAGATAGCGAGTGCAGGTTGAATGAGGCGATCTCAAACTTGAAGGATCTCAAGCTGAGAGCTGGTTCCAAGAGGCGCAAACTTGAGGCATGTTTCGGAGAGAGAGCTTTGGAGGATCACGTTGATAGCCTACAGCATACTGTGAGCCAGCAGGATTTGCTTATCCAGGGGTTGCTTGCCAGGCCGGATCATCCTGAGACGTTGAGGCTATTAGAGGATTTTCGATCACGTCATCCTGCTTGACCTGTTGTGTCTATTTCTGTTGTAGTTTTGCTTATTTTGTTGTATTTGACCACCGCCAGGCTTGTTGGTCGAGGTCTTTTCCTTATTTGTGCTCAGTTGAAGTTTGTCCATTGTTATTTCTTCCTGGAAACTGGAATCGAGGGGGAAATATCCCTATTGCATAAATACATGTATGCATTTTAGCATTTTTCACGCATTTGTAGGTGCATCGGAACGGTTAACCTTATTTTCTCCTGTGGTTTAGTAGTGTTTCAGGACTGCTGACATGACAACTCACCGGTACGGTACCAGAGGAAACCAGAAAAGGCTGATGAATCAGATGCAGGTAGAAATGCAAGAGATGAGAGATCGTATGGCTCAGCTGATGGAGTTCATGCAAGGGGTTGCTAGTGGCCAGGCTCAACTTCAGACTTTAGTGCAACCTCTGATTGCGCGAGTGGATAGTGGGGGTGTGTTACACAGTGGGATTGCTTCTAATCCTCCTCACCAGGAGACTCCTCAGGCGGACAATTCTATGCCAACTTTAGTCATCCCTACTGCTGGAGGGGGTAATCACACTGCTGGTGCTGGAAATACGGCAGGCTTTAATCATGCTGGTTTTGCTAATGGTGGTAATGGTAATGGAAACGGCTATGGTCTCGACACTACAGGTTCCATACATGGTAGTATGGACCACACTTGGAATGAGGATAGGCAGGAGGATGTGTTCACTCCCAGATTTGTGAATGTTGAAATACCTTCTGAGGCTGACAGAAGAATTAAGATGATCCAAGAGAAGATGAGGTCGCTTGAATGCCAAAACTCTATGGGGATGGATATGTCTAATCTAGGGTTGATTCCAGGCTTGAGGGTGCCACCAAAGTTTAAGGTGCCTAACTTTGATAAGTACAAGGGTACCACTTGCCCTAGGGTTCATCTGAGGTCTTATTATCGCAAGATGCCTGTGCATTCTGAGGATGAGAAGCTCTTGATGCACTTCTTCCAGGATAGCTTATCCGGACCATCGCTGGAATGGTATATGAGCTTAGAGCCCGCTAATATCCGTAGCTGGAAAGAACTAGCCGAAGCTTTTGTAAGGCACTATCAGTATAATAGTGACCTTGCTCCGAATAGAGTCCAACTGCAGAATCTCTCTCAGAAGAGCAGTAAATGCTTTAAAGAATATGCCTAGAGGTGGCGAGAGCTTGCTGCTAGGGTACAAACACCAATGGTAAAACGAGAACTTGTGAATATGTTTGTTGCTACCTTACCAGGAGTGTATTATGAGAAACTCATCGGCAATATGTCAAGAAGCTTTTCTGATCTGATTATCACCGATGAAAGGGTGAAGAATGGAATCAAGATAGGAAAGATCAATGCTGGTGAAGGATCCTCAACTGGAGGAGGGAACAAGAAAGTGTTTGGAAACAAAAGGCGAGAGAGAGACACTAATGCTGTTCAACAACCACAACAACAACAACGTTAGCAGCAACAACAACAACGACCGCAACAGAATCAACAGGGGTATGGTAGATACCAAGATAGAGGCCGAGCAGCAAATAGGCATTTTGATGCGCCTCCTATGACTTACTCCTAGTTATTGCAGGCTTTTCTACAGCTGCAATTGATTCAGAAAAGGACTTTGGCTCCTTTGACTGGACAACCTCCACCTGGGTACGATGCAAATGCCCACTGTGAATTCCATTCGGGTGCTCTAGGACATAATATAGATAATTGTAAAGCCTTCAAACATAAAGTGCAAGATATGATTGACAGTAAGGCGATCAATTTTTATAATGATGTTCCCAACGTGGTGCAGAATCCCATTCCGAATCACGGGAAGGCTGGGGTTAATGCAATTGTCGAGGACGAGGTGTTGAATCTAGTGATGGACGTTGATGAACTGAATACACCCTTAAGCTTTGTGAAGGCCAGATTGCTCAAGGGAGGTGTTTTCCCGGGTTGTGTTGAAGGCTGTGTTGAATGATCTGTTGATCCTGAGAGAGGATATGGATTATTGAGAAGTTGTATTCAAAAGATGATGAACGACGGGGTTTTACAGTTTGACCGTTCTGTTGGGAGAGAATTTGAGGATTTAGTGGCTGAAGAAAAGGATGAGATTGCGACAATCTTCATCCCGTATAAGACAGTTACCATCTATGCACCGAAGCCGCCAACGATAACTATCACCAAAGCAGGTCCTATGCCGTTTGAGAGCACTAAGGGCATTTCGTGGAACTACGGAGCCGAAGTGTATTGTAATGGGTAGAAGGTAAACTTGAATGATACCCCTGCAAGTTCAGTTGACAATCTAATGGGTGCAGGAGGTATTACACGTAGTGGCCGAGTCTTTTCGTCGCCTGAGGTGATTGCTGATAAGGTGGACAAGGGGAAAAGACCGGTAGTAGAGGAAACATCTCAATCTGGGGAAAGAGAATCTTTGTTGAAAGACGCGGAGGAATTCATGAGGCTGATTCGGAAAAGCGACTACAAGATAGTCGATCACTTGCAGCAAACTTCGTCCAAAATATCTATCCTGTCGTTGCTCCTTTGCTCTGAAGCACACAGGAATGCTTTGCTGAGGATACTAAACACTGTGTGCGTGCCACAGGAAATTTCAGTTAATCAACTTGAAGGAGTGGTGGCGCATGTAAACGCAGGCAATGGCTTAGGCTTTACAGACTTGGATTTGACACCCAGAGGCAGAAATCATAATTGTGCGCTGCACATATCTTTGAAGTGCCGAGGGACTGTCATGTCTCACGTTCTAGTGGATACGGGATCTTCTTTAAACTTGCTCCCGAAGAAAGCCTTGATGAAGTTAAATATGAAGGGGTTAATTTGCACGCCAAGTGACTTGGTGGTGCGTGCGTTTGACGGAACCCGAAGATCCGTGTTTGGGGAGGTAACTTTGCCGATTCAGGTTGGACCTGAAGTCTTTGATGTTGTGTTTTACATCATGGATATCCAGCCGGCCTACAGTTGTTTACTAGGTCGCCCTTGGATTCATTCAGTTGGGGCTGTTACATCAACTCTGCATCAGAAGCTGAAATACATGGTTGGCAGTAGCGTCGTGATGGTATGTGGAGAGGAGGATATCATGGTCAGCCATTTATCATCCTTTAAGTATGTTACAGTGGATGGAGAGATCCACGAAACCCTCTGCCAAGCCTTTGAAACGGTCAAGATCAAAGACAAGTCTCCAGTTATGAGTAAAGAGCCCGAGGTGGCTATGTCTTCCTTTAAAGAAGCACAAGTTGTGGTGCAAGCTGGTTCAGCCCAAGGCTGGGGGCAGGTGATTGATATACCGCAGAAGCAAGACAAATTCGGTCTGGGGTACCGCCTGTCGTCTTAACAAAGCATGCCGAAGTTCAAGGGGCCGATCAGGTTTACTAGCGGAGGTGTCTTCTTTGAGCAGATCAGTGCCATTTTTGATGATGAAGCTGGAGACAGTGACTGTGGCATGGATGCCTGGATCAAGCCATGTATTCCGGGATAGAGCCTACGCAACTGGTCAATTGAAGAAGTCATTCAAGTGACGACCGAACAGTAATGCTTTGTTTTTCCAGTTATTGTACTACCCTATGTCCTACCCGAGGCATAATGGTACTTTATTTCAGGGCCTTACTTGTTTATGTCTGAACATTGTTTATCAATTAATCAAAGGGCGTTTTCTCATGCAAATTTTGTGATCTCTGTTTTTCTTATTTTTTATTTTCCCAATAAAATGGCAACGTGGTTTATATTTGTTTGCAAATTGTTTGAAACAATTAACCATTTTCATTGCAGGATTCCTATTGCAGATGACACTGATCCAGAACCTTCTATAACTCACTTCGACTTTGATCAATCGATATATCAAGATGAAGAAGAGATTGATGAGGATGAAGATTTGCCTAAGGAATTAGCCATACTTTTGAAACAAGAAGAGAAAGTCATTCTGCCTCATCAGGAGGAAATTGAGGTCATTAATCTGGGTTCTAAAGAAGTGGTCAGGAATGTTCAGATAGGGGTTGCGCTACAGAGCGATGTCAAGCAAAGACTGATCGAGATGCTTCGAGAGTATAGTGACATCTTTGCTTGGTCGTATGAGGATATGCCTGGGCTTGATACCGACATAGTGGTTCATTGCTTACCGTTGCGCGAAGAATGTCCGCCGGTCAAGAAGAAGCTTAGAAGAATGAGACCAGATATGGCGGTAAAAATCAAAGAATAGGTCCAAAAGCAATGGGACGTTGGGTTTTTAGCCGTGACTACCTACCCTCTGTGGGTCGCTAACATAATGCCTGTGCCAAATAAGGATGGTAAGGTACGGATGTGTGTTGATTATCGGGAGTTGAACAAGGCGAGCCCTAAAGATGATTTCCCGCTCCCTCACATTGACGTATTAGTCGATAATACGGCTCAATTTTCGGTGTTTTCCTTCATGGATGGTTTCTCGGGCTATAATCAGATAAATATGGCATCGGAGGACATGGAGAAAACAACATTCATAACACCGTGGGGAACGTTTTGCTATAAGGTGATGCCTTTTGGATTGAAGAATGCTGGAGCAACATATCAGCGTGCTATGACAATGCTCTTTCATGACATGATGCATAAAGAGATTGAGGTTTATGTTGACGATATGATTGCTAAATCCCAAACAGAGGAGGAGCATCTGGTTAACTTATTGAAGCTGTTTGAGAGGCTTAGAAAGTTCAGACTGAGGTTGAATCCAAAAAAGTGCACTTTCGGAGTTTGGTTAGGAAAACTATTGGGGTTTATTGTCAGCGAAAAAGGAATTGAGGTAGATCTTGCAAAGATAAAAGCCATACAAGACATGCCAGCGCCGAAAACAGAGAAAGAAGTTCATAGTTTCCTGGGGAGATTGAACTACATTGCTCGATTCATATCTCATCTCATAGCCACGTGTGAGCCAATGTTCAAACTGTTAAAGAAAGATCAGGCGGTTGTCTGGAATGAAAATTGTCAAAAAGCATTTGATAAAATAAAAGAGTATTTGCAGGAGCCTCCGATATTGATACCCTCAGTAGCTGGAAGGACATTAATCATGTACCTAACGGTTCTTGAGAATTCCATGGGTTGTGTTCTCGGTCAACATGACAAGACTGGAAGAAAGGAGCATGTGATTTATTACTTGAGTAAAAAGTTCACAGATTGTGAGTCCCGTTACAATGCTCGAGAAAACGTGTTGTGCACTTGCTTGGGCTGCCAAACGTTTGAGGCAATATATGCTCAATCACACAACCATGTTGATTTCGAAGATGGATCCGATTAAGTATGTCTTCGAGAAGCAAGCGCTTTTAGGAAGAATTGCTAGATGGCAGATGGTACTAACAGAGTACGACATACAATATGTTTCTCAGAAAGCCATCAAAGGAAGTGTTCTGTCAGAATACCTTGTTGAGCAGCCTATCGAAGATTATCAACCGATGAAGTTTGAATTTCCTGATGAGGATATCATGTTCCTCAATGCAAAAGATTATGAAGAATCATTACATGGTGAAGTCCCAGAGAAGGATTCTCAGTGGCAAATGATATTTGATGGTGCTGTCAACTCTTATGGTAGCGGAATTGGGGCAATTATTACAACTCCTCATGGTACCCACATCCCATTCACTGCCAGATTGACATTTCCAGTCACCAACAATGAAGCAGAATGCGAAGCATGTATCATGGGTCTGGAAGAATCCATTGATTTGAGAATCAAGAACTTGGATGTATATGGCGATTCAACGCTAGTGGTCAATCAAATCATGGGAGAATGGGAAACTCGTCAACTGAATCTGATTCCTTACAAAGATTACGCAAGGAGGTTGTTACCTTTCTTCGACAGGGTAGAGTTTCATCATGTACCAAGAGCAGAGAATCAGATGGCTGATGCTTTGGCAACGCTATCTTCGATGTACAAAGTGAATTTCTGGAATGAGGCTCCCAGAATTGTCATTTCTCGCTTGGACAGGCCCGCTTTTGTATTCGCCATTGAAGAGGCTACTGATGGCAAGCCATGGTTTTACGATATACAGAACTTCCTCAAGAAGCAGGAGTATCCGTCAGGGGCTTCGGCTCAGGATAAGAAGATGCTGAGGAGGTTATCTGGCAACTTTTATCTAAACCCAGATGGTGTGCTTTACAGAAGGAACCACGATTTGCTACTGTTGAGGTGTGTGGACGAAAAAGAAGCAACGTTGCTTATGGAAGAAGTCCATGAGGGTACTTTCGGTACGCATGTCGGCGGACATGCCATGTCTCGGAAACTCTTACGAGCAGGGTACTATTGGCTAACGATGGAGTTAGATTGTTTTAAATTCGTGAAGAGATGCCATAAATGCCAGATTTATGCTGATAAGATACATGTGTCGTCGTTCCCATTGAATGTTATGGCGTCCCCGTGGCCATTCTCCATGTGGGGTATTGATATGATTGGCAAGATTGAGCCCACCGCATCCAATGGTCACCGTTTCATCTTGGTAGCCATCGACTACTTCACCAAGTGGATTGAAGCAGCTTCGTACGCCAATGTGACCAAACAAGTGGTAGCAAGATTCATAAAGAAGGACATCGTTTGCAGATATGGAGTTCCTGAGCGAATCATTACTGATAATGGTTCGAATCTGAACAACAAAATGATGAAGGAGTTATGCCAGAACTTCAAGATTGAACATCACAACTCATCGCCCTATCGGCCGAAGATGAATGGCGCTGTTGAAGCGGCCAATAAGAATATCAAAAAGATAGTGCAAAAGATGGTTGTTACCTACAAAGATTGGCATGAGATGTTGCCTTTTGCTCTTCACGGTTATCATACGACGATATGCACATCAACCGGGGCAACTCCTTTCTCACTAGTGTACGGTATGGAAGTTGTCCTACTGCTAGAAGTTGAGATCCCTTCTTTGAGAGTTTTGGTCGACGTGAAACTTGATGAGCCAGAATGGATTAAGAATCGTTTGAATCAACTTAGTCTGATAGACGAAAAGAGGCTTGCATTGATTGCATATGGTCGTTTGTACCAGAGCCGGATGAAGAAAGCTTATGATAAGAAGGCACCCCCTCAAAGCTTTCAGACGGGCGATCTTGTGCTGAAAAAGATTCTCCCACCACAATCAGATTACAGGGGAAAATGGACTCTCAACTACGAAGGGCCATTTGTCGTTCGAAAGGTTTTCTCTGGAGGAGCCTTGCTATTAGCCACCATGGATGGTGAAGACTTCACATCCCCTGTGAACACAGACGCAGTTAAAAAATACTTTGCTTAAAAGAGACCCGCTAGACACAAAAAAGAAACGTCCAGGCAAAAATGGGGCATCCCGACGAACCATAAAAAAGGAAAAGAGGTTCGGGAAAAAATTAGGGATAAAAAGGAAAAGATGTAAACCCGCAAAGTCGAAAACCTGGAAAGGCGACTTTGGCAAAAAAGGGTATCCCGATGAATCAAAAACCCGAAAAGGGCGGTTCAGGAAAAAGTTAGGGATTGAAAAGCAAATGACTGCGGTCTACGTGTGAACTTCTTTGCTTAGTGGATTGGGAAAACCTGAGGGTTGTTTTCATCCGAATCAATCTCTTCTGAAGACGAAGCGTCGGGAAAGCGTCAGAGTCAGGCGAGTCATAGAGGGATTAGCTCATGGTGTTTGTTTGTGCCACGTTGCCAACATTTTTGTACACTCTGGTATATTTCTATGCATATCTGTATTTGTTTTGCGCAACTTCCTCTTTTCAGGAGTTGCATCTGTTGTAAAACTTTGCCTATTTACAGGCCCTTCATCAATAAACATATACTATTCAGTATTTGATATGTGTGCTTTGTTTTAACTTTTACTGTTTTGTTTGTGAAAACGCCCAATGTTTTGATGAACTTGTGCTAACATAAACTTGCAGGCCTTGGCCAATAATTGTTAAAACTTTGAATTAATTGAACAACGTCACGAATGATGACTAAGATGACTCTGTTGCGTAGGATATCTTGTCGGTTTGTTCAGTTTTGTAGGGTTGTTACCCTTGGGGCAAAGGTATTAGATGAAGTTTATCCTATCCCAAGCCAGAGATTTACTTCTCCGATCAGTGAAGTTTGTACATCTATCCCCAATAGAGTTGTTGCACATTTAATACCCGCAAGGTGCATGCTTGTAGGTACTCCCCAGTGAGTCGTGTTTGGATTTTTCTCCCTACAAAGTAGTTTGCAGCCTGGTTAGGTTCGTTCCCTGGAGGAGCAATCCCCAGCAAGTTGAAAGGGATGGTTCCCCAACAGTGTTGTTCTCTCTTCCTTAGCAGGACAGAAGAATGTTGTCATGTCGGTATTCTCTTTGCAGAAGTCAGTAAAAGCCCGGTTCTCGGCATAAGTCCAATGGTTATTGGTATGAGCAAGTCTGTGCTCTATTCCCCGGCAGAATCTTTGATTCCCTTAACAGGGTTATTTTTGTTATCCCGACAGGGTGTTCTCTGTATCTCTAGCATTTATTTTGCTGAGTTTAGTTCCGGTGCATCTGCATGCGTGCATGGCATCTACCCAAATGCGTAGCATTTCCATTTTGTATGGAGCACTACACCATTTTCAAACATATGCATATGAAACATAAGCCAGATTGTCATTTCTTTGTTCCAGGTGTATCTTCGGAGGTTTTGATCTTTTCCTTAGTATCCAGACCATGTGATCTCTCCTATCCCGCATGGTATCCATACCTCAGCTCATGTTACTACCCAGCAGTATCCTCGGATCTCAGAGGAGCAAGATAAGTGTTTGTGTTTCGTTGAGTACCCAGACTCCAGTCCCTTCCCAGTTGATGATGTTTTCTTTTTCCGTCGAGTATCCAGACTCTAGTAAAGATGGTTGTGGTATCCAGACCATGGTGATTGATATTGTTATGTTTTCCGTCGAGTGCTCATACTCCGATAAAGGCAGTGTGTTGTTCAGTTTTGATGAGTATGTTTATGATATTTTCCCGTCGTCCATTGAGTATCCAGGCTCCGGTCAATCCTTCGTTGAGCATCCAAGCTCCGGTTTTATCCGTTGAGTATCCAGACTTCGGTGAATATTTCATTTGCGAAGCATTGCTTTCCCCGTTGAGTATCCAGACTCCGGTAAAGCCAAACTTTGTTAAGTTTTGTGGTAATACTTCCTATCTGTTGAATTTTCAGGTTCCGGTGAATCTTTGATTTGTGGTATTTGGTTTTGTCCATCGAGTATCCAGGCTCCGGTCAATTTTTCGTCGAGTATCCAGACTCCGGTCGTTTTTGTATAATGATGATTTCTTTTGTCCGTTGAGTATCCAGCCTCCGGTCACTCTCGTTGAGCGTTCAGGATCCGTTTTATTTTGTCGAGCATCCAGGCTCCGGTTTATTTTCGTTGAACATTCAGGTTCCGATGTATTACGTTGAGTATTCAGACTCCGACCGATTTCCAATATGTGGTAATTTCTCTTGTGCGTCGAGTATCCAGACTCCAGAATTTTTTTTCTGTGATTCCAATTTCATTGAGTATCCAGGCTCCGATAAGATTCCAGTTTATGGTGAACCTTTTAGTCCGTTGAGTGTTCAGGCTCCAGTCAAGCTTTACATTGAGTGTTCAGGCTCCGATCTATGCGTCGAGCGTTCAGGCTCCGGCTTCTCCTTCGAGTATTCAGGCTCCAATGTATGCGTCGAGCGTTCAAGCTCCGGCTTCTCCTTCGAGTATTCAGGCTCCGGTGAATTTGCGAATATTCTTTTTGGTCCGTTGAGTATTCAGGCTCCGGTCGATTTTTCGTTGAGTGTTCAGGCTCCAATCAATTCTCAGTTGAGTATCCAGGATCCGGTGAATTTTCAAATGATATATCCTTTGGTTCGTTGAGCGTTCAGGCTCCGGTCAATCTTACGTTGAGTGTTCAGACTCCGGATTTTGTGTTGAGCGTTCAGGCTCCAGCAATTGCCATTGGTTTATTTTGTTCGTTGAATATCCAGATTCCGGAAATTTGAAGTATTTCCCTATTTCAGGGTTTTCCCCAAGCAGAGTTACTCGTTAAGTTTCTCTTTTCCCCAGCGAAATGTGTTTGTAATCAGAGCAGTTACCCCAGGAGGGTTTGCAGATTTATTTTCTCTTGTTGGAAAATTTCCGGGTTCTTTGGTATTCAACCGTCTTCTACCTTGACTGCGTGAAAGATGTTCGCTTTTCACTCCTTCAGGTACAAGTCTCTTGAATAGGGGCATCTGTTGCACCCTAAAATTTTCCCAACCATTTCTTAACTTGGTTTATGTTTCATTTCATTTCTTTCTAGTATTTGCATTGCATAACATTTTTCATTGAACAGGAGATCAAGAGATAATTCATATTAAGATGAGTCTACTCAGAGGGTTGAGCCTAAGCAAGGGGTTTTACTCAAGTTTGGATGGTCATCAAGTCATCAGGAAATGGACATTGGTCTTGTGAAAGAAAGGATAGATGTATATGGGTCACGTCCTAACTTGGAGGCCAGTTCAAGATCATCAGAGAATTGTGAAGCCATGGTTATGGATATAAGATGAGCTCATTGAGTGCCTTGAGGGTCATTTTGGAGCACATCCAAGTGTTTGTGCCAAGTGTGAAAGGTTATAATTGAAGGTGTTGCAATTAGGGTTTCATCTGGCTAGTCCTCAGTCAACTGTGCAATTGAAGGAGATTACAACTCAATTCAAACTCTCTATGGTCATGGAAGGTTGTGTTAATACATGTGAGATATCATTTCAAGTTCAATTCATCAAGAATCAAGAGGAGAAGAAGTTACTAAATTAGGGTTCTCAGGGTAAAATCCCCTATTTAGTGCCTAACTTCAAGACCACCTATCTCAAGATACAAGTTTCATCTCAATTTTTGACCAACATGGAACTTGTAGAGCATGTTCTTAGATTTAATTTGAGTACTAGAAGTCCTTTATTGGATTTATATAACTCAAGTTATGATCCAGACAAGTTACAGGTCATCAGAGGGATGTGATTTTGGTCAACAAAAGTCAACTAACTTTCAAGCCATTTTTGACCTGGAAGAATGTTTCTCCTCAACTTTTGGCCAACACGAAAGTTGTAGATCTTGGTCTTAAATTTCCAAAATGTACTAGAAGTCTTTTATCTGATTTGTAGAACTCAAGTTATGAGATTTACAAGTCAAGGGTATTTCGGGAAAGTAAGATCACAGGTCATAAAATTATAGGTCCACTTCACCAACTTGCACACTTCAAATGAAGATTTTTCCAACATAAAACTTGCTCCAAATGGTGTTGTTTGCTTAGTCAAGCATTGAGAAGTCATGGTTTATGCTTAGAATGAAGGTTGGATATGAGAATTTTCATCGAAGAAGGATTAAAAGGGCAAAATTGGAATTATTTCATTTTAAATCAATTTGATGCAAATAAGTGCATTTTTTGAGTGCAAACTTCATTTTGAACACATTGGCAATTTTACTTTTTGAATTTGAGGTGTGTAAGTGAGCCATTTTCAAGGTTTCTTCACTATGAAGTTACACAACCAACATGAGCCATTGAGATCAATTAAGGCTTTAATCTTGACCATTCATACTCCATGTGGTACCAGCAAGCTGTTTCAACCATTTTGGAGCCATTTTAGTGCAATCTTTGTGTACATGAAAACTTCAAAAACTCAATTCCTTGGATTTTGGTATGGGCTGTTAGAGGCTGAGTTTGGGCTCAAATATCATCAAGATCCATTGCATAAAAGGTTCTGAACCTTCACAATTCATCAGAAGTAGAAATTGGAGCCAAATTGAGCAAGTTCAATTTTGAAAAAGAGGTGGAAATTCAAATTTCGAATTTGGAGATTGAGGCAATTCCAAGGGAAATTGTGAATTGAGAAAGCTCTAGTGAAGTTTATTGAACGATTCTGGACAATTATCTTCAAGCTTGAGCTCCATTTGAAGGCTCAGTGGAAGTTCTCCACTAGGTAATTAAAATTCAACTTTGCACTCTTGATAAGCATCAATTCACTGCCATTTTTGCATATTTGAGATGTAGGATCAATGTAGATCATTAAAATGTAAAACGAACTGGCATTGGTTGTGATTGTTGGATGATGCTTGAAAATGTTTGGATCTGTTTTGGCTTGTTTATGCATGAACTTGCTTGTTTAATGATGGATCCGTAACCTACGTGAGCTCTAGATGAGTTTTAGATCAAATTGAAGTTGTTTTCATGAACTTTTAGATTTTGATGTTCAAGCTTGTTGTCTTCGGGTTTGGAGTTTTAAGCATGTTTAGTGATTTTTGAGACTGGAAATGAGATCCTCTTGATCTCTAGATGAGTTTTAGTATAAAATTCATGCGTTTTGGTTGAGATTTGGATATGTGTGTTGTTGCTGGCTCTGGTCACGGTGGAGGCTGGCTGGAGAAGACAATGAATAGTGTCCTCCGGCCGGTGACTGGTTTTTCTGGTTATTTGGGGAAGAAGACGCTGAGGTGTCACGGTTACACGCGTCTGATGTGAATACTTTTGAGTCCAACTGTTAGGATTAATACCTACGGTGGTCTGTATTTGACTGAAACCATGGGATAGCGTTTAAACTTTCATTAATGCGCTGGCATTATGATGACCCTCTGATTGATGACTTTTTGATTAGACGCTCCTCATTGAGTGTCCATGATACACTCAGTTTGACTTGTCACGTGGGATTTCCAGGTTTTTTTATTTATTTTTATTTTCTGATGGGCTTTGGCCGCCTTTGCTAAGCGCACCCCCCAGGTTGGGCCCAATTCATTCTGAACTGTTCTTCATTGCTATTTGCCACGCTCATTTCTCATTTTCTTTTTATTTTCTTTGTTTTTTATTTTATTTTTCTGTTTACAATTTTAATTAATTAAAATAGCTCCAATATGTTAAAAATTCACCAAAAATATTTTTTATCAACTTTGAAATGTCTACTTTTTTTTTGAATATTTTTATTTTATTTTTCAGTTTTATTTTCAATTAAAAAATGAATTAAATATTGGAGTAGTTTTAATTGGTTTGAATTGTAACATGGTTTGTGTTTGCATTTATTTCTCTCATTCCTTTTTGATCCAATGATTGAAAATTGATCCTCATCTCAATGATGAGTTGATCAATTTTAGAGGACCATTTTGCCCCTGGTTGTTGACTTTTGGGTTGACTTTTGTGGCCTTTCTTTTTGCACTTGTTTCTCCCATTTCAAAGTGGTACATCTAAATGATTTGATTCTTTTGATGGTACTTTGAGAGGACATTTGTCTTGTTTTCTTGGCCTCTGGTTGCCAACATGTGTAGCTTCTTTGTGCATTTTATTTGATTTTTTTAGCCCTTTTCCTATTTTTGAAGTGACTTGCAAGTTAGGTCATCTCATAGGACAACTCACACAAATGCTTGACCTAGTTTGGATTGGAAATGACCTTGGTGGATCCAATAAGCTCTCAACTCTTCTTGTTTCACATTTTAGACATGTTGAGCTTACTGTATATTCTTTTTTAGATCAAAACTATGTTCATAGCTTGTTGATTGATGCCTTTGTTTTTGTGTTTTCAACTTGAACTCCTAAATGATACTTGCCTGCTTCCTTCATGATTATTGCTTGCATTTCTTCTTGATGTGCTTTGATTTTGCTTTTGAGCTTTCTTCTCTTCATCTCCCTTCTGTCCAATGACCTTGGAGTGTCATTTAAGGTAGCTTGGTGCCTCCTTAGGAGGAATTTGAAGCTTACCTAAAGTGATGAATCCATGAGGACCCTTTCTTTGTGTTTGTCACTTGTTTGTTTGCTTTTGATGCATCTCTCTTCTCCTTTTTCTCTTTTCTTGCATTTCCATATGCATGTTTGGCTGATATGAGCTTGTGGTGGCTACTGCCCTACACTATTTTCCTCCCACTATCATTCTACTTGTGCATCTTATGTGTGGATCTTCA
The DNA here is from genome assembly GCA_963859935.3 of Lathyrus sativus. NCBI lineage: Eukaryota > Viridiplantae > Streptophyta > Magnoliopsida > Fabales > Fabaceae > Lathyrus > Lathyrus sativus. Next base: position 581,853,498 of record OZ012741.1, on the reverse strand, counting down.
TTTGCATATGCATTCTTCTTCTTTTTCTTCTTCTTCTTTAGCTTTTCTTTGCCATGCTCCCCATAAGTTCTCTAACCTCTTGAGGTTATGATAGACATTAGGTGCCTAACTATGCATGATAACATTAGGTAGTTCCCTTTTCAAACTCAACTTTAAGTCCACTTTGCATGATAACTTTTAGGATTGATTAGTCTCCCATTAGTGTGCCCTCATCTCTTCTCATCTTCAAACAAGTTTAACATACTTAATAAGGATAATGAATGTTGTGCCATGAGCCTTATACTTGGAAAATGGTGATTTAGGGGCCACCTCTCAATTTCCTAGAGTGTTTAGTATACGTCCTTAGGACGATATGCGACGCATTCGATCCTAGGTTTTAGACTTTGTTACAACATACATTATAAACACTAATTTCAAAACACTTCTTCTCTAAAAAACACAAAAACATTTCAAACCTTTTTCACCCTTTGAGGTTCTTAATCAAGGAAAATCTTTTCACAAAAAGAGTGTCGTTAACTTTTAGTTCCACCGCAAACGGTAACGCCTAAGTCTCCAATAGTCGAGCTGCATACACCAACTGCTAGAACTATCTGTTAACCCTACTCGGGCCTAAAAACTGTTGAACCAACCTGTGGTCCTTTTAGCCCGAACTACGTTTGCTTAGATCTTTCGTACCAGACAAAAGTACGTAGGCACGAGACGCGAGTCTCGGCGAGCAACCTTTCCCTCTTTCTTTAGCCGTAGTTAGGCGAACTACGTTGACTCTGACTTTCCCATTGCATGAAGGAGTACGTAGGCACAGAGCGGCGATGCTCTGCCGAGTCAGTTCTCTTTTCTTTTTCTTTTGTCCTTAAGGCTTTAGCTAGATAGTATCAACACACCCTTTTAGATAGACAACAATGCGTGGATCCCGTCGAGTACGACGGACGTGAGGGGTGCTAATACCTTCCCCTTGCGTAACCGACTCCTGAATCCAGACATGGTTGTGATGACCTTGTCTTTCCCTTTTTCTTTAGGTTTTTGCGATCGTTTCCTTTCCCTCTCTTTGGGATAAATAACGAAAGTGGCAACTCTTCTGTTTTTTCCGCCAATGGTTTTTCGCAGTTTCGACACCGTCGAAAGTTGATGTTGTGTTGTAGTGGGAGACTCCAAAGTCTGCTACTGAGATTCGAAGTTTCCTTGGATTGGCTGGTTATTATCGCAGGTTTATAGAAGGCTTTTCAAAGTTGGCATTGCCTTTGACTCAGTTGACTCGAAAGGGTCAAGCTTATGTATGGGATGTTGCTTGTGAGAGGAGTTTTGTAGAACTCAATAAGAAGTTGATGAATTCTCCAGTGTTGATTTTACCAAACCCGAGCGAGTCTTTGTAGTGTATTGTGATGCGCCGAAGATGGGTCTTGGAGGCGTATTGATGCAGAATGGTCAGTTAGTTGCTTATGCTTCCAGACAACTGAAGGTTCATGAAAGGAATTATCCTACGAATGACTTAAAGTTGGCCGCTGTGGTGTTTGTGTTGAAAATTTGGAGACATTATCTTTTTGGGTCTAGGTTCGAAGTGTTCAGCGATCATAAGAGCCTGAAGTATTTGTTTGATCAGAAAGAGTTGAACATGAGGCAGAGAAGATGGCTTGAACTTCTGAAGGATTATGACTTTGAATTGAGTTACCATCCTGGTAAGGCTAGTGTTGTGGCTGATGCGTTAAGCAGGAAGTTCTTACATATGTCAATGCTTATAGTTCGAGAGTTAGGACTGATTGAGCAATTTAGAGATATGAGTTTGGTTTGTGAAGAGACTCCTAACAGTGTGAAGTTGGGTATGCTGAAGTTGACTAGTGGTATTCTCCAAGAAATCAGAGAAGGTCAAAAATCTGATTTGAGACTGGTGGGTCGTCTCATGTTAATCAATCAAGGTAACAGAGGTGATTTTCGGAGTGATGAGAATGGTGTGATGAGATTCAGAGATAGAGTATGTGTTCCTGATGTACCAGAAATCAAGAAGAGCATTCTTGAGGAAGGTCACGGAAGTGGGTTGAATATTCATCCTAGTGCCACAAAGATGTATCAAGATTTGAAGAAGTTGTTTTGGTGGCAGGTATAAAGAAGGGAATTGCATAGTTTATATATGCTTGTTTGACGTGTCAGAAGTCGAAGATTGAACATCAGAGACCGTCGGGTCTGATGCAACCGTTGAGTATTCCAGAATGGAAATGGGATAACATTTCTATGGATCAAGGTGGATCATGGGATAGTCATTTGCCGTTGATTGAGTTTACCTATAATAACAGTTATCATTCTAGTATCGGAATGGCACCGTATGAAGCTTTGTATGGTAGGAGGTGTAGGACTCCTTTGTGTTGGTATGAGTCAGGCGAGAGTGTTGTACTCGGACCTGAGATTGTGCAAGAAACGACTGAAAAGATCAAGATGATCCAAGAAAAGATAAAAGCGTCGCAGAGTCATCAGAAAAGTTACCATGATAAGAGGAGAAAAGCACTTGAATTCCAAGAGGGAGAACACGTGTTTTTGATAGTTACGCCGGTAACTGATGTTGGCCGAGCTTTGAAGTCTCGAAAGCTCACATCGTGTTTTGTTGGTCCGTATCATATTTCACAAAGGGTGGGGGAAGTAGCATATCGGATTGCTTTACCACCGTCGCTTGCAAATTTGCATGATGTGTTTAACATGTCTCAGTTGAGGAAGTCCATTCCAGATCCGTCGCATGTGGTTCAGGTGGATGATGTACAACTGAGAGATGACTTGACTGTTGAGGCGTTGCCTGTTCGGATTGATGAACGAGAAGTGAAACAACTACAAGGTAAAGAGATTTCCTTGGTGAAGGTATTGTGGGGAGGACCAGCTGGAGAAAGTTGGACTTGGGAGCGTGAAGATCGGATGAGGGAGTCGTATCCGACTCTGTTTTCTTTAGGTAATTTTCGAGGGCAAAAATTCTTTTAAGTGGGGGAGAGTTGTAACGCCCCAAATTTTAATTGGAATATTTAATTTAATTTATTTAAATAAGAATATTCGTATTTCGGTGATTTTTGGTGGTTTTGTGGAGTTATTGAGAATTATGCATTTTTGGGTTATTTATTTAATTAATAGTATATAATATGAATATATTAGTATTATTATTAATTAAAATAAATATAAGTGAAATAAGTGCAAATTGGACAATGGAGAGGAGTTAGTGAGGGTAATATGGGAAAAGCCCAATTGTGAGGCCCAAGACTAGGTTTAACAAAAAGTAAATTGTGAAGGGATTAGGATTCATTTGTTAGACCGTTAAAAGAATTGAGGCCAGAGCTCTGAGGAGGAAGATTGGAGGCAAAAGCTTCGGAAGGTTCCCTGAAATATTTGAGAAGGCTTTGAGTCGACAATTAAGGTATGGAGAGTATTGCCTTCATGATTTTCCATGTGTAAATTCAATGTATTTAAGGTCGATTTAAGGGTTTAAGGGATTTTGGGGTTTGATTATGAGAAAAACGGATTCTGGCCTTCGTGGCCTAAATCTACTATTATGATTTTAACCGTAGGGAGTTCTTTGGGAAAAAGGAAAATCATGCCTTCGTGGCCAAAACTCTTATTTGTTATTTGGCTAACCCTGAAGGGATAAGAATATTAGATAGTGAGTAATTCTAGTGAGTATGAGTAACTGTAAGGAAATTTGTGATTTAGGGCGTGAATATGATACGGGATTGGCGTAATGAACCGTAGGTTTTGTGCCTTTATCGTTGTAAGACCTTAGGGATTATTTAGGGATGTTTTGGGGGAATTGGAGAAGTGAATCATGGGGCTTTTTGGTTGATTTTAGGTTCTAGTGCGTATCAGAGTTTGTTGTCATTGCGTTGTTCGCCTAGCGAAGAATGCTTCGCACAACGAACGATTTAGTCCCAGACTCGCCTAGCGAAGAATCCTTCGCACAACAAAGAAACTCGTGTAACGCCCCCTTTCTATACCCCCAAATAACACAATTAAATCATTTAAGCACGAATTAAAAATTCCATCAGAGTATATTTATTTCATGGTATAAAAGAAGTGCGTCACATTACTCACGAAATGACCACATGAATATCAATGTTTATAAAGAAATAATTCAAAAGGGGTAAATCTCAACTAAAAAGAATAAACACATGGTTCGTAAAATAAGCATATTCATGTTTTCTGTTAAAGTGGAAGACTAAAACATTGAATTACTTAAGACATGATAAAGTACAAGTACATGTCATTAGGTTGTTCATAGCACCAATCACAGTTTACCAAACATCATCAACTATTACATATATATAATGTATCATGAAGATACTCTACAAGCCTAGCTACCCGACGTTACACATCAGAGCGACCGACTCAAGAGGAAAGGAGCTATACTCCAAAATACACCTCCAACAATCCTAATCTGCAATGCCTCATAGAGCATCATAAAACAGCAGAAAGGTGAGAAATATTACCATAATAACAATGCATATAATTACGTATATAAACAATCATAAAATACATATATGCCACATTTCTCAATCAACTCACACACTCATCACTCCCACATCAACGTATCATATATATATATATATATATATATATATATATATATATATATATATATATATATATATATATATATATATATATATATACATATATATACACACTTCTCCTAACAATCACATGTACATTATGTTTCATTTACCGCAATTCGCATAACATACACATTAACTCAATAAACACACACAACATGTTTACTCCATTGCTAAATCACATAAACATCTACATTCATATTTATTTCACCAATGCATCATATGAAGACGACAACATGCAACTCATAGAGACCGACACACGACTCTATGCAGATGCAAATGCGGTACCGACTCATTTCAGCAGGTTCAATTGAAGAACCAAAAATAACCATCGCTCACACCCCACAAGGGCACACGAGGTTCTGCAGATTCTCCGAGGAACCAATATAACCATCGCAACATACGACGTTCTGCAAATCCTCCGAGGGATCAATAAATAACCATCGCTCACACCCCACAAGGGCACACGAGGTTCTGCAGATTCTCCGAGGAATCAATATAACCATCGCAACATACGAGGTTCTGCAAATCCTCCGAGGGATCAATAAATAACCATTGCTCACACCCCACAAGGGAACACAAGGTTCTGCAGATTCTCCGAGGAATCAGACACACAAGAATGCATACCATGATGCTTCACATGCAACATGACTCATGACACTCTTGAAATGCACACATGTTTACAAACATACTCATGCATTCATCATGTTAATCGCATATATTCATTATGCACTCACAATATTTAAACATGATTCACATTTACAATCATCATACATCATATACGAGCAATATGCACTTGCAAATATCGTGCCAAGCGGCAATAGACTCAATCACATCCATCATGCATTTTCAATCAATTTAAATAATGCGTCACATATGCCAAAAGGCCACATACTCACAATCAATTCATAATCTAGGATTCACGCCATACGGCTATCCACGGCACACATAACAGCATATAATTAGTCATCTCAGACAAGGAACGATCGCAACCAAACCACACAATCAATCTACGAATGGAAAGCGCAAGAAAAGAAAACATTCTGCTGTGTTCGCTAAACTTCGCTTGGCGAAGCCCCTGGCGAACCTTCGCTAACCGTTCGCCTGGCGAACTTGCCAGCGAAGACCTCTGGGATTTATTCTAGAATTACTCGCTAGCACTCGCTAGTACACTCGCCTGGCAAACCTTCGCCACACTCGTTCGCCTGGCGAACTTGCCAACGAAGACAGGGTGTTTGGTTCTGATTTGATTCGCTACCATTCGCTGGGCTTCGCCTGGCGAAGCCTCGCTGCCATTCGCTTGGCGAACCTGCGAGATCATAACTTCCATGGCTGTTCAAAAGCCCAAATCTCACAGAACCAACCGATTTAATCCAAACCTGTTCCAGTAGCACGGCCCACTCATCACTCGACTATACTACACCGTCTATTCCAATTTCTAACCGCTAAAACTTAGTTTCTACCGATTAAACTCATTTTCGACCTAAAAGGTAAAATGTAGGAAACACCCAACTAATCCAAACACACACATACATAATCATACACATTGATTAAGATAGTAAGATTTCACACCCTTACCTCGATTAATCGGAAGCTAAAAGTCGTTCTTGAGCTTTTCCGAGCTTTTCCTTCTTTTTCCTTCTACTTTCTCTTCTTCCTCCACTTTCCTTTCATGTTTTCTATTATGCATTGTCGTTCCTCTTCTTCCCATATATATATTCTGCCTTCCTATTTCCCTCCAATTATATTTCTTCTCTTAAAATATTTGTCGGTTCATTTCCTCATAAAATATCTCATCTGGACACTGGTTAGAAAACATCTGATAAATCCTCATGATTCTACCAAATAGAATAAATCAGTTAAACCCAATAATTCACTTTAAACCATACAAACCAACTAACTAGTACAATTAATCAGTTATTAAAAATCGGGTTGTTACAACTCTCCTCCACTTTAGGAATTTTCGTCCTCGAAAATATTATCCGATTCAAATCCAACTTTCTCTAGTTGATCCCCCAAAATACCTTTACCAAGACGATCCCTTCTCTTAAAGTCGTCTCAACAGTCAAATCCTCTCTCACTCATACACCATCCATCTGGATCGATGCGCTTCCTCAGCTTAGACACATGAACACATCATGCAATTTCTCATAGTGACAGCGGTAAAACAATCTAACATGCTATTTTCCCATGCTTCCGCTGCGCTACTCGGATACAGATTCAACAAGACACCGTTTGCTTCCGGGACCTCAAGCTCGATCAATACCAGTTACTATCGTAACTCTCGAAACACGTCCCTTCTCGGATCCTCTAATCTTTTCAGTCGTCTATTGCACAATCCCAAGTCTGAGTACAACACTCTTGCCAGACACATAACAACACAAAGGAGTCCCACGCCTCCTTCTTACCCATCTTGATCCAACACACGAGCTCTCGACAAATCCTCCACATACTGGATAGCTCCTTTTGTCCGCCCATCCGCTCACGGATTCTAGACAAAGCTCAACTTCAACATGGCACTCAAAACGTCCGCAGACTCTTCCAAAATCTTAATAAAAACACAGGTTCCCATCTGAAACGTTATTAGACGGTATCACATACTACTCAGAATTACTCGACAGTTGCATCAGACCAACAGCCTCTGATGTTCACACTTCGACATTCAACAAGTCTAATTAGCATATACAACCACAACCATTTCTCTCTCCATCTGTGGCCACCGAAACAATTCTTTCAATGTACTCTCATCCAATCCACACTATTCGGACACATAGATTCTATCACAACATCTCGTGTCACCATCTCCATAAATCCGATAATCAATCCTTCGACTTCAATCTACTAAACTCAATCAATCTATTAACTCTAATTAGAATCCCAACCTTCTTGAATCCCATCGGGAATACCATTAATTAGTCTCATCATACAAAGCTCAACTTCATACGAAGTCCATATTATTTCCTCTGCATCCTATGCAATTTTCTCAAACCAAATAAATACCTCAAGCCCTCAAGATCATTAACCATCTCGAATCTCAACTAAACAATTGAGGCTCCCAAACTCCGGTACAAACACACAACAGCAACCAATCCTAAGCCACTTGTCAGATATTTCCTCTTGTACTTTTAATTGCGCATTTAACGTATCTCTCAATCATATCTCCAAAGCATCACACAACACAACAAATAGTCCCGTCGGATTCAACAAAACCAACACACAAGCTGTTGACAGCTTTTCCAACATTCTTTGAACTTTCTTCATAGTGACATAACACTACTTCCTTTCTAATAATGATACCTCAAACTCCCGATGCGCAACATGATCCTCTATATTCTTCTAATACATCAAAACACCATTGGTTGTACAACCCTTGGCTCACTAACTCAAGTGTGGAAAATTCTACTCCAAACGGATACACAGTTGTAAACCTATGGCGAAAACACGAATCGCACTCATCACAACATCCAGACATATTACATCAACAATTACTCAATTCCATGTTACTACCTTCTTGTCACATAGAGCACTGTAATGACTCCCCACGCTCTTAACCTTGCGTCATTCCAAATTACGGTCCTCCCGTTACTACAGGGTCGTAGAAACAACATTCTGCACTTAGAAGGCCATTCAATACATCTTCAGCCTCTCAAAATATTTGAAGATTTAACCATACCAATCTCGTGTCCCGTATCTTACTTCCTTTAGTATTCTCCAGAAGTCACCATCCACTCTTTATATACTTAACCTCGAGGTCTATTGTCGTAGCACCCACACCAAACGCGATTCTTAACTACTCGATTAGTTTAACTCCTTGACCATCCAAACACACATACAACGTGGGTTCTCAATCTCGGACCAGTTCCCGAAATTAGGTCTTTCACAACCCCACTTCACATCCTGGCCCTGTAACACTTATCTTGTCAGGATAACTTCCAGACATCCCTAACTAATCAGAAATTGCCAACCTCCCACTTTCATTAACACTCAAAATCTCATCGAAATTTAACATCTCGACACTGTCCTGCGTCGACTCCTCAGAACAATCCTTAAGCACTTGGCTTCACTCCAAACAATTCACTGCACACACCATCTAAGCTCGCAACACACGTCTATCCTACCCAACACAATCCCAACTACTATCAACAAGAGATTAAGGGTGATCAGTTCCTCAATTTGTCAACAGACAGCCGAAAATCATGATGGAGTATAAACCATCTTTACCAAACTATAATAGCGCTTAACAACACACCGAGCTACAACTCCTTTCTTGCAGCAACCCGGAGAAGCACAAGTTCTCCCCCACTCGGATCATTCCCACTTCTACAGACAAAGGCTAAACAACAAACATGTACCAACAGTGTTTCACACACATGTCGCGTACAAGGGAACAACCAACATTAGACAACTTGGTCGGATGGACCGACCTGCTCTGATACCACTTAATGTAACGCCCCCTTTCTATACCCCTAAATAACACAATTAAATCATTTAAGCACGAATTAAAAATTCCATCAGAGTATATTTATTTCATGGTATAAAAGAAGTGCATCACATTACTCACAAAACGACCACATGAATATCAATGTTTATAAAGAAATAATTCAAAAGGAGTAAATCTCAACTAAAAAGAATAAACACATGGTTCGTAAAATAAGCATATTCATGTTTTCTGTTAAAGCGGAAGACTAAAACATTGAATTACTTAAGACATGATAAAATACAAGTACACGTCATTAGGTTGTTCATAGCACCAATCACAGTTTACCAAACATCATCAACTATTACATATATATAATGTATCACGAAGATACTCTACAAGCCTAGCTACCCGACGTTACACATCAGAGCGACCGACTCAAGAGGAAAGAAGCTATACTCCAAAATACACCTCCAGCAATCCTAATCTGCAATGCCTCGTAGAGCATCATAAAACAGCAGAAGGGTGAGAAATATTACCATAATAACAATGCATATAATTACGTATATAAACAATCATAAAATACATATATGCCACATTTCTCAATCAACTCACACACTCATCACTCCCACATCAACGTATCGTATATATATATATATATACATATATATACACACTTCTCCTAACAATCACATGTACATTATGTTTCATTTACCGCAATTCGCATAACATACACATTAACTCAATAAACACACACAACATGTTTACTCCATTGCTAAATCACATAAACATCTACATTCATGTTTATTTCACCAATGCATCATATGAAGACGACAACATGCAACTCATAGAGACCGACACACGACTCTATGCAGATGCAAATGCGGTACCGACTCATTTCAGCAGGTTCAATTGAAGAACCAAAAATAACCATCGCTCACACCCCAAAAGGGCACACGATGTTCTGCAGATTCTCCGAGGAACCAATATAACCATCGCAACATACGAGGTTCTGCAAATCCTCCGAGGGATCAATAAATAACCATCGCTCACACCCCACAAGGGCACACGAGGTTCTGCAGATTCTTCGAGGAATCAATATAACCATCGCAACATACGAGGTTCTGCAAATCCTCCGAGGGATCAATAAATAACCATCGCTCACACCCCACAAGGGCACACAAGGTTCTGCAGATTCTCCAAGGAATCAGACACACAAGAATGCATACCATGATGCTTCACATGCAACATGACTCATGACACTCTTGAAATGCACACATGTATACAAACATACTCATGCATTCATCATGTTAATCGCATATATTCATTATGCACTCACAATATTTAAACATGATTCACATTTACAATCATCATACATCACATACAGGCAATATGCACTTGCAAATATCGTGCCAAGCGGCAATAGACTCAATCACATCCATCATGCATTTTCAATCAATTTAAACAATGCGTCACATATGCCAAAAGGCCACATACTCACAATCAATTCATAATCTAGGATTCACGCCATACGGCTATCCACGGCACACATAACAACATATAATTAGTCATCTCAGACAAGGAATGATCGCAACCAAACCACACAATCAATCTACGAATGGAAAGCGCAAGAAAAGAAAACATGCTGCTGTGTTCGCTATCCTTCGCCTGGCGAACCTTCGCTACCCGTTCGCCTGGCGAACTTGCCAGCGAAGACCACTGGGATTTATTCTAGAATTACTCGCTAGCACTCGCTAGTACACTCGCCTGGCGAACCTTCGCCACACTCGTTCGCCTGGCGAACTTGCCAACGAAGACAGGGTGTTTGGTTCTGATTTGATTCGCTACTCTCGCTGCCATTCGCCTGGCGAACCTGCGAGATCAGAACTTCCATGGCTGTTCAAAAGCCCAAATCTCACAAAACCAACTGATTTAATCCAAATCTGTTCCAGTAGCACGGCCCACTCATCACTCGACTATACTACACCGTCTATTCCAATTTCTAACCGCTAAAACTTAGTTTCTACCGATTAAACTCATTTTCGACCTAAAAGGGAAAATGTAGGAAACACCCAACTAATCCAAACACACACATACATAATCATACACATTGATTAAGATAGTAAGATTTCACACCCTTACCTCGATTAATCGGAAGCTAGAAGTCGTTCTTGAGCTTTTCCGAGCTTTTCCTTCTTTTTCCTTCTACTTTCTCTTCTTCCTCCACTTTCCTTTCATGTTTTCTATTATGCATTATCGTTCCTCTTCTTACCATATATATATTTTGCCTTCCTATTTCCCTCCAATTATATTTCTTCTCTTAAAATATTTGTCGGTTCATTTCCTCATAAAATATCTCATCTGGACACTGGTTAGAAAACATCTGATAAATCCTCATGATTCTACCAAATAGAATAAATCAGTTAAACCCAATAATTCACTTTAAACCATACAAACCAACTAACTAGTACAGTTAATCAGTTATTAAAAATCGAGCTGTTACAACTCGCCCCAGACTCGCCTAGCGAACTTGCTAGCGAACGTAGCAGAGTTTCACGCATGTAGACGTTGTGCAACAATGTCTTGATGTTTTGATTCTGTGATTTCTTTGACGAATTAACATTAGTATGACTTTGAATTCTATGTGATGTATACACGATTACATGGTGATTTCTATTATGTAATATGATGATATTACCATGAGTTTTGATGAATTCTATGATGACATGAGATATGATGATGATTGTGATGATATGATGAATGATGATGCACCTATGCTGTTATTATGAGGATGATTATTGACGTGTGCATCATGCATTCATGTGCATCCGGACTTCGGTTTAGGACCTTAATTACTTTGGCTTCAATCCCATTGTGCAGATGTGAGGTATTTTGATGTGCTTAGGTTTTAAGTAGAATCGATCATATTGATGGGGATCTATGGAGGGTTGATGGCCCAGTGTCCATCGAGCTGTGATGATTGGTACCAAATGCATTAAGTCTTGTTGCATTTGCATTTATGAGATGATTTTGAGTAAGTTATGATGTTATGGCTTGATGTCCATTGATGAATATGATGATGTTGAATATGATAATGACACCATTTTATATGTTGATTTTCTACATTGATTATTATGAATCATTTTACTCACCCTGCCTGTTTGAATGTTGCCTCCACGTGGGTAACATGCAGATGACCAGGTTTAGCTGTGGATGCCATTGAGGACTTTTGATGTTTTGCATCGTTGGCCTTTTGGTTAACTTAGAGGGTCTTTCTCTGATAGTGTAACATCAGGTTGGGATCTTTGAGTCGAACCATGTTTTATCGATGTTATTTTGATTATCTTCCCGTATAAGGAAAACTTTGGATTATGCCTTTGAGTTCCGCTGCCTTTGTGCAATTTTTGATGCCTTTTGGGAAAACCTGTTGTTTATAGAGCCTTGACTTATTTTGAGGATTTGGAAAATGTACGCCCTTTTGAGGTGACTTTTATTTAATTTATTGTTTTACTCTGATATCTGTGTTATTTTGCCATAATAATTATGGGGTAGAAAAGGGTGTTACACAAACCACTTCCAAGAAATGATAAACCCATCTTAGTATGACCTAAAGTTATTTCACACTCTTTACCTCCACCCTTAAACAAAATTTTATTTCTTTTAAGGCAAATAGACCAACTCGATGATAACCATAACAAACCATTCATGCTACCTTTGATCCTTCCTTTTAGCTTTCTGTGAAATTTCCTGCAATTTTAGGCATTTGAGTTATCTACTTCCCCAACACCATATTAATCCAAGCATAAACTTCCCTCCACAATTGGACTGCAAAAGGATATGACAAGAACAAGTGAGTCGTTGTTTCATCTTCTCCAAAACATAAAGGATAGACTAGGTTATGGTTGCCACTAATGACGCCTCTTCTTTATAATGTTAGAAAAATTAATTTAAATCAAATGGATTGAGACTAGAATCGCAAATGTTGTCACGTTTTTTAAAAGTATTTCAACCACTCTCAAATTTCTTAGAGTTGAAATGCAAGAATATCTAAGATAATCCAGCCTATACTCGAGTTTGCACAAGACCGATGAAAATTTGAATATAGGGAAAAGTGTCAGAAATTTTAGTGAAGAGTGTGTATGTTTTTGTTATATTTTTCTAGAATCCAGAATGAAGTATTTATAGTAGATATTAGTGTTTTTTCACAAGAGTTACACCAATATTCACAAGCTTTTGCCAAAAGTTACGTACTTTTACCAAAAATTGCATTGTTTAGCCTACAACAACATTCTTCAAAAGTTGCATACTTTCATTCTGCAACACTTTGCGAAGTGTTGCCTATTTCTGAATTCAAACCTAATGTGACACTTCACAAGTGTGTCTATTTCTGAATTCAAAAATTAATCTTTACTTGAATATTTTCTTGTCATATTGGAACACTTCCACGGGCATTGATTGTCCCTAATTTCTAACAATCTTCCACTTGTTCTAATAATGACAAGTCTAATTTCAGAAAAGGAGGTATAAAAAATGTTAAAACAGTTAGGTATCTTTCGATTTAAAACTTAACCTTAGTGAGGACAATGTAAAGTCAAATCGGAATGTTAGTTAGCAATACTTTCAAACCATTAATCCATATGATTAGACCGACGTTACCTTACACACATTCTTTTGAGTTGTTCCTTTACACATCTCACCTAACACTTATTTATGGCTATATGATTTCCTATTTCATGATTTTTCATGAGAGAAACTCCAACTCTCACTTTGAGACGGTACCATCTTGAAATTCACATAGGTGAAATTCATAATATATCATTTTCCATGAGATGCATACCCTCGGTATTAAACTTCATTAAGAGTTTAAATAAAAACTCAATCCTCATTTTAAAGGTCGACATTATCACAAAATGTTCAATAAACATCCAAATCAATGACTTGTTGTTACCCATTGAATCTTGAGGTTAATGTTTTGTTAACATAAGATTAGGTTGTCGCCGCTGTCAGAATTCTTACTCAAGGAGTTTCAACCCCATGCATCTCGAGGTTGTTTTTACTAATTCTCTTACCAGTGGCTTAGTAAATGAATCAAGAAAATTATAGCTTGATCATATATATATATATATATATATATATATATATATATATATATATATATATATATATATATATATATATATATATATATATATATATATATATATATATATATATATATATATATATATATATATATATATATATATATATATATATATATATATATATATATATATATATATATATATATATATATATATATATATATATATATATATATATATATATATATATATATATATATATATATATATATATATATATATATATATATATATATATATATATATATATATATATATATATATATATATATGAATGATTACATCCTTTATCAATTTTCTCACGAAAGAATGTCTAGGTTCTACTTGCCTAGACTTTCTGTTATACACTTTTTGTATGCTTTAGGTAAAGTGGTTTGACTACCGCAATGTATCAACACCTTTGAAACATTGTTTTTAGCCAATGGAACTTCCAACAGAAGGTTCCTCAACCATTTAGCTTCTTCACCAAAGGAAGCAAGTGAAAGAAAATCGTGATCCAAAACGCAGCGGAAATTAAAATTTTCCCTTTAGTGATCCTTATGAATGATCATGATCAATGATAGAGACGATTACCTCTTGCGGAAATGAAACCTTTGATGCTGAATTGAATGAGTGATCACGAGTGTTGAATGATGAACAAAAACGCCTCTATTCAGTCCACGCGAACAAATTCCTTCAGTCTCAGCGCTAGCTGCTGCGATTGAAGACTTTGAGTGAGAGAGAAGGAAAAATACGGCCAGGGTGTCACAGTCTGAATTTTCATCAAGTGTGAATGCTTCTGCGTAAAGGGTTGTATTAATAGAACCACTTGTGTGGGGTGCAAGCTAAAAAAGTCCACTTAAGTGCACATGCACCATATCTTATGGTGTACCGTATATCCCTTAAGCGTGTGATACCTTACCATATTTCGTATTATACTTAAGTGCATTGTACCTTACGGTGTTTTATATTTACTTAAGTGCACCGTACCTTATGGTGTTCTTTATTTACTCTAGCTCACATCAATCTGTCCATATGTGTGTGACCCTGTAGGTTTTCCCGATGTTGGCAATTATATTAAATCACACATTTAACATTATAAACGCTGAGCGATGTCTAGAAACACATCACTGCTACCCAAGTCACGAAAATATCATGAAATCTGAAAAAACCTTTTATGATAATACTTGTGTGTATAATTACCCTTTTGCCCTTACGTCTATATTGAACACAAGGCATATACCGTGTCATCATTGTCTAATTTAATATTGGGCCCTTAGACATTTATCTTGTTATGTAGGATGGGCAAATTCCATCTAGGTCACTCATGTCCCTTAGTATATTTTGTGGAGTACCCATCAACTGTCTTTATGGTCATCCAGTTATGGACAATGTTAGATCAACAATAAAGTACTCAACTCTACATCTAGGGTCCATAGTGGTTTCAAGTCAAAGGATGGTATACACCACTATCACCATGAGAGTAACTTATGACATTTTGCATAACATTCTATGTAGTACTCTCATAACAGGTCAATCCAGTATAAATATTATTCATAATATTCATGCCTATGTTAAGACTTGATAACTTCTTATCCATAATCCATGAGATGTAATCATCAGTCTATCTACATGATATTCTTAATGCTTTAAGGTTATCCCACTTCACAGTAAAGCTCGATTTCGGATACTTTAAGAATAATGTATTTATGTTTAATGGAATCTCATGATTAAGTCACACTTAATATTTTATTAAACGGACTAGCTATTATAAGGGCTTTATTATCTTAGAAAAACGAACATAATAAAGAAACACATTTTATTATTAATAAGTAATTCGATATAGTACCAAAAGTAACGACCTCTAGGGCTTACACCAAAAGCAAGAGACTCGAACCCTGATTCAATGGTTAAGAGAGTGATCCACATTTATTTCTTGCTCTTCCAAGAAATTTCTCCCCATGCTAGAGTAAATATCCACCCAAATGCAGATTTATGATATTGAGCACTTGATATCCAACTCCCCTCAGTATATCCTTCTAATATGGTAGAAATTATACCATAATGAAGACCAAGATTTTTTTTTTGGTTTTCATAAGATAGCCGAAAATTATAATGTTGGCCTTCCAGTGCTCACAATTTGGGTTGCTATTAAAATCTACTCATTTTACTTATTGCAAAAGTTATGTCGGTTCTAGTACATTGCATGCACTTGTATATTCCAATTGAGTCACAACTCTTCCATCACTCTTTTGAAGTTTGACACTAGGATCAAATGGAGTGTTCACTTCATTAAAGCATAACTATTTGAACTTATCAAGAGTTTTCTCAACATAGTGTGTTTGACTAAGTTCATAACCCCCACTATTTCGCGTTACTTTGATCCTCAAAAGTGTGTCAACTAGTTGAAGATCATTCATCTTGAATGTGGAAGTTAGAAACCTCTTTGTTTATAAAATTCCATTCATCTTGTTGCTAATGATCAATCATATAATCAACATGGAAACAAATGAATATCATAATATCTTCACACAAATTTGTGTATAAACGCTTGTAACAAGAATCAGATGAAGAATGTTTTTAGATAATCATGCATGATGATGCAAGAAGGTTTTAGATGAAGTGAGAGATGAAATTATGAGCAATTTAAAGTAGTATAGTATAAATTACAATGAGCACATTATTTATGTTCACTTGCCTCAAATCTTCACATGAATTTATATGTTAAACCTTCTTGATCAACTCAATCATTGATGTGCATGACGCTATTGAACCTTTTCTCCTTTGATAATCTTTATCTTCATCAAAATTGAACTAGATATAAGTTGTATTCCTCACAATCTCCCCCTTTTGATGATGACAAACTCTTTGATTTTGTGTTTTGATAATGATTGAAAAGTATCCCCTAAGTTGTGTGTCTCCCCTTAATTGGTGAATCTTACAATAACATAGTCAAACTTTTGGTGTCATTACTCCGGTGCTTGTTTTCATCCATGCAAGGGTTTGTCAAACTTGCACACCTTTTGTTCATTTCCATATAACCTTCTAGTTGTTCCATGTAAATCTCCTCACCGAGATCTCTATTTTGTAATGTCGTTTTGACATCCATTTGATGAACTATAAGGTCATGCAAAGAAACTAATGCAAACAATACTTTAATTATAGGCATCCTTGCTACTGGTGCATATATGATGAAATAATCAACACCTTCTTTTTGTCTAAAAATTCATGGCTATTAATCTAGCCTTGTAGTTGTTTAGTACACCATGAGTATGATACTTCCTTTTAGATACCTACTTGAATCCAACAGGTTTTGATCCTTTAGGTAGATTAACAAGTTCGCAATTGTGGTTTGACATTATTGAATCTATTTCGTCTAGCATAACATCCTTCTAAACGAGGAGTCCCTTGAAGCCATTACTTCCTTGAGTACACGAACAACAATAGTGGATTTTGAATCAAACCAATTCAAAGGATCTTTCTCCAACAAATATATATTTAAATTTTGGTATACACATAACATATGTCCCAAGAAATATTGAGACACTGATATCTGCTTTACTAAACAAGGACAGAACAAGAACATTATGATATCTCAAAGTCATAACAGTGTCATGATATATGTTTCAACATCTGTTAAGACATATATTTTAGAGCATAAGAATAGACTGAATTATGCATAGCAGAATGATAAATAACACCAAGATATGATGACCCAGTTTAGTGTACAACAACACCTACATCTGGAGGCTACCAAGCCAAAAATGAGTTCATTATCAGTAGTATTAATTATGTATACAACCTCCGGTAACTTATCACCTAATTCCTTACCTAGTGCAACTTCTACCTAGAAACCCATCTAGATAAGAGAAATCAATATCAATTCCTAAATCACCTCAGTGATATCTAACAGTCACAACCTTCGGTGACTGTATCAAACTATTCAATTGAAAGACAACCCTTTCAATACAATATTCAGTCAATACTCTTGACTAACACTAATACTTGAATTTTCTTAAAAGATTCATCCAAGAACAGTATACAATTAATTGCCTACAAGTTTATAAATATGAAAATCTATGTCTACTACAACGTATCAAACTGATACAAAGGGTGACTTACAATACAAGAAAAACACACGACTCTTAAAACCCTAAACCCTTATTTTTTATTTACAAAATTCTTAAAAATGACTAGTGATTTTCCCTAGATCTTGGTCTTTCTTATATAATATTTAGTTGCCCATGGGCTTCGAAATCTCTGTCTAATCATTCCTTGATCCATGTTCTGATTGTGCTTTAAATCTTGGAACAGATCTGCAACAAACCTATTGTATCAGACCAAGATGTTGAGTCCTCAAGATAGGACATCTTGTCTAACATGTTGCTCTTTACATATTTTTTCATATCATAACATTTTGTTCAACATCATGTTTTACCAAAATTTAGTTAAATCTTAGAACCTTTAATCTTCCCCTTTTGACAAATTTTGGCTAAAAATCCTTTTGTACAATAAACCCAAGAAATCAAAGAGTAAAAAGAGTAGAAAGTCCTGAAGTCTTTTCAGCCGGCCTATGAAGAGTCTAGCAGAAAATGATGTGTCTTCTGGAAGCTTTCATTCTTCCTGTACAGCTGTTTGGAGGATTTACATAGCACATACCACATGTTGTATGACATGTAACCTTTGCCCTAGTGTACATGAGGAGGAAGATACAAGACACTCCCCCTCAAAACCAGTCCCAATTTACCCTCGTCCATTATCTAGATCAAGGCTCAATGAACCAAACTCAAACTCTGAATAACTCAGAACACAAGACACAACTGTGTTCATGACTCAGATCACAAGACACAAAAAGAAGACTCGAAACAAAAATACATGAGAGACATACATAATGTAAGAACATCATATCCAACATACTTGCAAAACAATTGCAAGAATGGACTCAAGACACAAATGAAGAACAATCATGTGTTGCAAGGAACAACACACAACTGAGATAGACATACAACCTATATCCCCCTTTTTAGCCAAAAATTGACAAAGTATCCAACACAATTCCATACTCAAACAGTACTCACCCAAACTCGGACAAATGCCATAAAATCATGACACGGCAAAAATACAACTTGAGACAAAAGAGGCAAATACCCCCTTTAAATGCCCGATCAGTTTACTTAGGAATTGACGAGCCATTGATATTACCGAAGATCAATTCAATGAGAATGTAAAATGAGGAAGTTAACTTCAGAAAAAATGAATGTGCACCGGCCAACTTAGTTTTGAATGTTTCTCTTTAATGAGAATCATCCAAAGAATATGCATGTACCGAAGAAACATGTTTTTGAACCCCCTCTTTAAGGCACGTTTTCCAGCGTCCAAGGAACATCGTCCATATAGAGCCACTTGTAAACAAAAATGAGTCATAAACAATGTCCTGACACCCAATCAGACCTTGTCTACTCTCTCTTGTAAACTTTGAAGCATAGTCACAGTGCCTTCCAATGAACTCCAAGCATACTCCTTTCAGCCATAATTAGAAAAACCTGACGATGATGTCAAAACATTATATGTGACATCTCCCATTTATCAACAAAAGCTCCCATGAACCTTATCCCAATCTATAGAGAAAAATATATTCTCCCAGACAATATCCAATCCTATTTCTCAGGCCTCTCAAAGAATCATGAACATAGTTGAAATAATTCAATAGCCTTAACAATTCAAACTCACAAGCAGTACTTACTAAGCTAAAGGATCAACACACCATGATGTCAAGACATCTAGTATGACATCACAACCTCACATGAATCACATGAACATCTTCATGCTAATAAGTGAGAAAATACCAGGATCACAATCCTTATACCATAACCAATAAACTCTTGGATTAAGACCAAATAACACTATTGATCACTCTCCCTCTGAACACATCCATACACTGTACAAATCCATCTTGAATCTTACAGCCATAGACAACCTTGGTCTTTGAGAATAAATTCAATCAAACCTGGAATGCTCACATCCCCAAAAGAGACATACAAATTCTCTTAACTCCTTGGCTAGCCAAGATGTCATACGCACTTGGAAGACATCAAAACCTTTCTCCATATGAGGAGAGATGCATCTGCAGCCTGCTTCCTTCTCAAGATTCTTCCTAATACAATCTTTTCTAGAGATGCTTCCATCAGAACATATCATCTACTCACAGATAATAAGAATCCACGTAGTCTTGATCAGTAGCTCTACATTATACTCCACAATAAATAGATATAGCTCTAAAGATGAAAATCAAACTCAGACATCCTCCAAGAATAACCAATAGCAGGAATGATGTTCCAACATCATTTAGGACATCAGTCTCAATCAGAGGAGCCGTGTACTTTGATGCTTGAAACACCAATCATAGGACTTACCATTTGCATAGTAATTCTTAAACCTTGATAAGGTACACATGAAGATCTTAATATGACACACACTTGTATCGGCTTAATCTTCACATGAATCAACAAACCACTGAGGGAAATAAACTTTCATGCATCTCATGAAGCTTCTATCAGAAACAGAATGTGTAAACAATCTATCTAATGTTTTATAGACATCAATCATCATTAAGCACCTTGGGATTTCTTCTACACGCACCAAGGCATGGACAGAAACAGTTTCTCCTTTAACTTTATGTCTACTACCCTTTTGCACAGACCTTCATAAAGTCAAGAACACCATCACTTGCAAGATCAAATGTTCCAAACACGTGATGGCACACATTTCTTGGACCCTAAGCAAAATAAAAACCTCCCTTGAGCATACAAATAACTATGGTTATTTGACACAGCTCCCTACAAGAATGACCAATCATAGTTCCAGAAGAATGGTCTTTTGATCCACCAGAGAAACTAGATCTTCTAATTCTAAGTCCTTCTTACTCCAGACATAATTCTTGAAAAGCTCATCCCATATTGAAGAATTTCTCTACCTCAACAGAACAAGAGTTACATGTTCTCATAGACTTGAAGCTTATATTCAAGTTTGAGTAAACAACCTCCATCCTGTTTTAAGAAAAAAAACAACCAGTCTTCTAAAAAACCATCTTGATCAATTGCTTCTTTAAGTTCCCTTCTCCAACGTAATCATCCATACCAGAGACTATTCTATTTGAAAAGAGTATCCACAAGAAGGTTCACACAAATTTGGCTTCTTATGAGCAGAAGAGTCTTCAAGATATCTGAGAAAACGTCCTAAATATTAGATTTTGACCTCCATATAGTTTGGTTGAGATGTCTTTAACAGTCCTCCACTAGGAATTAGAACACATACTCCTATAAGAGATGCTAGAACATAGCTTCTGCACCCCTATACGCTTAGATCAAAAATAAATTTACCCAAGGAATGTTCATCAAGATGATCATGTGTTAATCTTCACTTCTACCAGCACACCTATCCATAACAAGTTTCTTGGATAGAGACTTCCTAGACTGCAAACCATATGTCTCTTTAAGTCTAATCTGAAGAAGATTCCTAAAAATTTTGATCAACACACATTTGTTTAGCATCCAAAGCATATGCTACATCAATCATTTATCCAAGAAGTTCACTCCTTGGATCAACAAGATTCTGCACACACTCTTCTGGAATGATGTTTCAACATCTGGTTGAATATCAATTCCTTTTCCAATGAACAGATCATTGAAATTGGTTCTAAAGCCATTACTAGAATTACACACCTTGATTACATTTAAGGACAAGATAAAGACCTTTTCAGAACTTCACAAATGATATCGATTGTATCCATTCTTCAAGACAAATTAGATACATAGAATAGGTTCTTGAGTTCTTGCAAATGTCTGAAGCTGCACCTTCTGGTGTAACATTTTGACATCATCTTTCTTGAGCACCAAGAAAAAGGATAATCAATTAATACTCGCTAAGGCCACAAATAGTAATTGATTTTAAATCTCAATTATGTACTCTTCAGTCACCAAATGCCATTAGACTCCCATTTAGCTAGAGAATCCTGATGATGATTACAATGCTGAGACATTAGGATTAACATCTATAACTTAACTTGCTTCTTGATACACAACCTCTTGACAGTTCAGTGTTCTCTTTGGTGTTCATACTAGGAAAACCATATCCTCCTTAATCTTTCAAAAACCTCTTCACTAGATGAGCCCTCTACAACTGTTCAGTCCTTATAGACTCCTATTTCTTCAGGTTGACACCCATCCTTACTCTAGCTACAACCTAGGAAGAAATCGTCAAAGCATAAATCTTCCTTAGAAGACCATCTTCAGACAAACCACTAATATCCTTGGATAATCAGGATCACTTTCCAAGAGTTAGAAACCTCGTGTAGTTTCTCTTGAGATCAGTAGGAAAAATTTCTCCACAAAGATTTAATGTTTTCGCACTCATAAGAATGCTTTGACATTGATCAACTTTTACTCCAGTTTCAGCCTAGCTGAATGTTAATACAATTGTGTTGACATTTGAACAACCATGTTGTTCCTTCTTTTATATTCCAGAATAGACTGCCTTCCAAGAATTATATAGGGAATCCTCAAACATAGGCAATCTCTTATAGGTTTGGGAGAAAAAATAAACTACTCCTGTCTTTTTTCAATGGTATGGCATTCTCATGTTACACTTCTTAAATAAGTACCCAGGG
Source organism: Lathyrus sativus (assembly GCA_963859935.3). Taxonomy (NCBI): domain Eukaryota; kingdom Viridiplantae; phylum Streptophyta; class Magnoliopsida; order Fabales; family Fabaceae; genus Lathyrus; species Lathyrus sativus. The sequence goes on along the minus strand of OZ012741.1, from coordinate 581,830,722 downwards.
ATCTTCTTCTTGACCATCTTCTCTTTTGAACTCTACTCATTAAACACATTCAGAAGTGCCTTTATGAGTGGACTTGAGAGAAAACTAAAGTATATTGGGCTACTTTAAACGTGACATAGAGTGTTTACCAAATCCATAGATCATGAATTTGATAAACAAGACCTCAACTCAACCTTTTTCCTCCTATTACCCTTCATGGTACCTGGTTGAAACTATCTCCCAAGCAACATAGGAAGATCCTTCAGTGGAAGCCAGATCACAATGTTCTATCATTTATATTACTCCCAACTAGTGATGGCTTGGACATCTATAGAGGCTGACACCATCTTTAACAAGTGTCAGGTAACATGTCATAACATCTTATAAGGCACCATGCATAACAATAACATCATTATCAGCAGCAGTGGTAGAATCTTCACAGAAGTATCAGTCAACCATCAGTAGTTGTCAGGCTGGATGCAAAAAGCTATCATCCTAGCTTCCAATCCCCTTGAACACAAAAGTAATGGATGGTATGATCATACAATCTCCTTCCTTGTTCAAAAGAACAGAAAGTATCTTCATTAGAACTCATCCAGAAACAGAACAGGATGCCTACTCTGATATCAATTGAAATTCTGGTATACAAATAACATATTTCCCAAGAAATATTGAGACATTGATCTCTGGTTTACTAAACAAGGATAGAATAAGAACATTATGATATCTCAAAGTCATAACAGTGTTATGAAAGATGTTTCAATATCTATTAAGACATATATTTTAGAGCATAAAAATAGACTGAATTATACATAGCAAAATGGTAAATAACACCAAGATATGATGACACAGTTTGGTGTACAACAACACCTACATCTGGAGGCTACCAAGCTAGGAATGAATTCACTAGCAATAGTATTAATTCTAAGTATACAACCTCTGATAACTTATCACTTAATTCCCTATCCAGTGCAACTTCTGCCTAGAAATCCATCTAGATAAGAGAAACCCATCTCAATTCCTAAATCACCTCAGTGATATCTAACAGTCACAACCTCTGGTGACTGTATCAAACTGTTCAACTGAAAGTCAACCCTTTTAACACAATATTCAGTCAATACTCTTGACTAACACTAATACTTGAATTTGCTTAAAAGCTTCATCCAAGAACAATATAATTCATTACAAGTTTCTGAATATGAAAATCTATGTTTACCACAATGTATCAAATCGATACAAAGGGTGACTTATAATACAAGAAAAGCACACGACTCTCAGAATGCTAAACCCTTATTTTTGCTTTACAAAAGTCTTAATAAGGACTAGTGATTTGCCCTAGATATTAGTCTTCCTTTTATAATCTTCAGCTGCCCATGAGCTTCGAAATCTCTGTCAAATCATTCCTTGATCCATGTTTTGATTGTGCCTTAAATCTGGGAATAGTTCTGCAACAAACCTGGTGTACCAGACTAAGATGTCGAGACCTCAAGATAGAACATCTTGTCCGACATGTTGTTCTTTACAGATTTCTTCATATCAGAACATTTTGTTCAATATCATGTTTTACCAAAAGTCGATATGATTTACTGTTAGGTGCATAGCCTATAAAAGCACATTTGATCCCTCGAGGAGTCAACTTAGTTCTTATAATAAGTTACACACTCCCACACTCTAAAATAATTGATATTTGGCGTTCTGCCTTTCCATACCTCATATGGAGAAATACCAATTTTGTTCAAATGAATTTTATTCATTATATCATGATTCAGAATGCATGAACATGCAATTTATCATTTCTTGATATGTCTTATTCTTTCTATTTGAAAATCACTTGAACATTTCAAATAACAAATTAGTTAAACAATTAAGAATTAAATTCATTTTAATTGAACCAGAAAATAATAATTTCATAATACATATACGATATGTTTTGTTTATACACATAACAAATAAGATCAACCATTATTTTCCAAAATTATAACCTTTGTATACATTAGTTTTTAGAAAAGAAACTTATTGGTGGTCACTATGCATATATCATTTCAAGTATGTTAGAAATAAATAATGTATAGAATTTTGAAATGATAAATAAAATACTGTATAACTTTTGAAATTATATATATATAATACTTATATATATATATATATATATATATATATATATATATATATATATATATATATATATATATATATATATATATATATATATATATATATATATATATATATATATATATATATATATATATATATATATATATATATATATATATATATATATATATATATATAGATGTATGTATCGTTTCCATTTTTATTTTTTATAGTGAAATAATGTTTAGTTTCGAAATCATATATATATATATATATATATATATATATATATATATATATATATATATATATATATATATATATATATATATATATATATATATATATATATATATATATATATATATATATATATATATATATATATCAGTTACAAAATAGTACTATATATTTCACTTTTGAAATACTGATAATGAAATACAATAATTAATCCAACACGTAAATACCATAAATACATGTAAGGCATTCTCATGGAAAGTAAAATCATTCATACCTTCTTGCTATCCACTATTCAAATTATTTTATGTATTACATATTAAAATAAAATTATGATACGTATTAATCGAAAATATCATAAAATCACAATATCGTAACGTCGCTCTGATACCGACTGTTAATTTAATTCTTTTTAAGATTTTAATATTATGATTTTCATAATGCTCTAAATCTTATGAAAACAATAAGACGTGCCCGGATTCATAATACTGATACTTCTTGTACTCTTGATTTGAATTGTTTTCTCCTCTCTTGGATGCTTGAAACTTAAACTTCGATAGCCATTGTTTGAGTTGTTTATAAGATTGTTAGAAAATTAATGTAAACCGAATGAATCAAGGCTAGAATCCTGAACGAAATCACATTTCTTATAAGTATTTCAAGCACTCTCAAATGTCTTAGAGTTAGAACATATGAATATCCAATATAATTCAGTCTATACTCGAGTTTGCACAAGACCGATGAAAACTCGAATGTGGGGAAGAGTATTTGGAATTTTAATGAAAAGAATGTATATTTTTGTTATATTTTTCTGAATCCGAAATGAAGTATTTATAGGTCATCTTGGTGTTGTTTCACAAGGTTGCGGCCCTTGGTGAAACAACTTTATTTTACCAAGAGTTACAAGCTTTTTCTAAAAGTTACATTGTTTCGCCTACTGCAACATTCTTCGAGAGTTGCATACTTTTATTCTACAACACTTCATGAAGTGTTGTCTATTTTTGAATTCAAACTTAATACAACACTTCATAAGTGTTCCTGATTTCTAAATTCAAAATTAATCTTCACTTACTTATTTTCTTATCATTTTAGAATACACTAAAGATTATTAATTCTTAATAATTTGTAACACATAATACATGAGAATGATATAATTCAAGTCTCATGATGATAATAATAATAATATATTATATGTGAAGCTAGCTCACCTCATTTTAAATATATGATAATAATAATAATAATATATTATATGTGAAGCTAGCTCAACTCATTTTATAGATATGTTGATGCATGCGAAAGATGATATAGTTAATGTAGATTAATATTGGAAATCTTATAGAATACATATATATTTTTCTTACGATCTTTTCTTCTACTTCATCATTATTAATATATTTTTGAAAAATAAAATCGATTATGTCAGTTTACTCGATTTATTCAAATTGTTTAAGTAAATATAATACAACTTTTGTTAGAAAAAATTTAATACAAATTTAAATAAGTAATTAACTACTTACAAAAGCTTAGATGCTAGATGAACATATAAATTAATAAAGAAACTAAATATCAAGCTTAAAAAATTTACACTAAATAATAAAAATATATATCAAGTATTAAATAATTTTTAAAACAATTTACATACAAAATTAATGGAAGAATTACTCTAAAATTAATATTTATCATTTTCTCAAAATCTAGTTGAAGACAAATTCTCTAAAGAATAAAAGAAAGAAAAAATGCTTGTTTCAATGAGGCACACCATCTTAGCAAAACCTAATGATACAACTTAATGATTTGAGTATTTATTCATTCAACGGTACCTATTAGACATGTATATTTGCCGTGAAAAATAACCTGCATTTTTCAAAAAAAAAAATAGAAAATTTTGTCTTTAAACTTAATGTTGATTATATAGATTCTGAGTCATTCCAATGTAGAATGTCTCCCATTCATAAAATGATGAGAATTTAATATTTTTAAAAATTTTGAAAAAAAAACATAATTATTGAATTTTTTTTTACATATTTTATATTAAATATATCATTTTTATAGATATGAAATGCTATTTAAAATAATTTAAATTTAACTGACTTTTAAAGTTTTGATATAAAAAAGTTATAATAACATATCTATAATAATATTTTATAAAAAAGTTATTTAAATCAAATTTACATTTTAAGTTTTTTTTTTACAAACTTTATTTTAATAAAATTATTTTTAACTATCATCTAAGATCGAAGATGAATCTTGTGTAGTAATAAAATAACAGTTTCATTGTACCAAACCAATAGCTATATAAAGATCAAACACAAACACATTAGAAGTTTAGTGACTGACACTAAAGTGATGGAATTGAAAATTGTAAGACATTGAATACTCACCTCCCCACCACATGCTACAAAATTTCCAGGACAAAAGTATCTGATTTCTTTGAAAACTTTGTATAAGAAATTAAAATAAACATTGAATCAACTTATTTTAGATTTGAAAATTAAATAGCAGAGTTTTATTTATCATTTTTATGTTTTAGATCTATGATTATATTTATCAAATACTATTTAAAATAATATAAATTTTAATGACTTTTAAAGTTTTAAAATAAAAAATATTATAATGACGTATCTATAATAATATTTTAGTAAAAAATTATTTAAATCAATTTTACATTTTAAGTTTTTCTTTACGAATTTTATTTTAACAAAAATATCTTATATAATAAAATCATTTTTTAACAAGATTGAAATAAATAGACATTTAATTTCTTGTACAAAATTTTAACTAAGAAGTGATTATTTTGTTTGGATGACAAAATTAGAATAGTATATAGGGTAAATTCAAAGATATTCTATTATTTCATTTTAATATTTTACTTGACTAAGACATGATTAATTTCTTTGTGATTAATTTCTTCTAATTTTTTTAAAGGGTTTTTATTATGGTATTCAAGTTTGTGTACAAATGCTTGTAATAAGAATTAGATGGAGAAGATTTTTAGATAATTATGCATGATGAATCAAGAAGGTTTTAGATGAAATGAGAGATGAAATTATGAGCAATTTAAAATAGTATAGTATAAATTACAATGAGCAACTTGTTTATTTTCACTTGTCTCAAATATTCACTTGAAATTATAGGTTAAACCTTCTTGATCAAATTCATCATTAATGTGCATGACACTTTTGAATCTTTTCTTCTTTGATAATCTTTGTCTTCATCAAAATAGAATTAGATATAAGATATATTCCTCACAATCTCCGCTTTTAATTATGACAAAATATTTAAATTCGTGTTTTGATAAGATTGAAAAGTTCTTCCCTAAATATTGTGTCTCACCTTTAATTGGTGAATCTTTTGTTCATTACCATAAACCTTCTAGTTGCTCCATATAAATCTCCTCCTCGAGATCTCTATTTAGGAACGTTATTTTGACATCCATTTGAGTAACTATAAGTTCATGCAAAGAAACTAATGCAAACAATATTATAATTTTCTCCGTCCTTTCTACTAGTGCATATGTGTTGAAATAATCAACACCTTCCTTTTTTTCTAAAATCTTGGTTACTAATCTATACATGTAGGCGTTTAGTGTATCATCATTAAGATATATACTTCTAAGCACCCATTTGTATCCAGTGGGTCTTGATCTTTTAGTTAGATCCAAAAGTTTTCAAGTGTGGTTTGACATTATTGAATATATTTCGTCTTGAATAACATCCTTCTAAAATGAGGAGTCCCTTGAAGTCACTACTTCCTTGGTTTTACAAATGGTTTTACAAATATATCAACTGTTATAGTGGACTTTGAATCAAACCAATTTTAAGGACTTTCCTCCAACAAATAGAAAATATTCCACCCTCTATATGCAAATATTTTTAGAAAATACACACTTTCTTTACAAATTTAGTCACTACACACTTGGTGATCAATTATTGTAATTGAAAATTTTGAATATATGAAGTTGTTCTTGAATCAATTTCAATAGACAATTTATATTCTCTTTCAATTTAAAATTCAATAATATATGAACCTTAAGTTCTCAAAAAATATTACGAAGTCGGATACATAATGACAATTTGTTCTTTATTCTTGATACGAAAGCCTCGGTTGCCATTATTTACCATACTTTTAAGATTGTTAGAAAAATTAATTTAAATCGAATAGATCGAGACTAGAATCGTGAATGGTGTCACTTTCCTTAAAAGTATTTAAAGAACTCTCAAATGTCTTAGAGTTGGAACACGGGAATACCCAGAATAATTCAACCTATACTCGAGTTTGCACAAGACCGATGAAAACTCGAATGTAGGGAAAAGTATCTGGAATTTTAGTGAAAATGATGCATGTTTTTGTTATATTTTTATGAATCCAGAATGAAGTATTTATAACATATTGATGTTGTTTCACAAGGTTGCAACCCTCGGTGAAACAACTTCCTTTTACCAAGAGATACAAGCTTTTGCCAAAAGTTACATACTTTTACCAAAAATTGCATTGTTTAGCCTACAACAACATTCTTCAAGAGTTGCATACTTTCATTCTGCAACACTTCACGAAGTATTGGCTATTTCCGAATTCAAACCTAATGCAACACTTCACAGGTGTTATATATTTTTGAATTAAAAATTAATCTTCACTTGAATATTTTCTTGTCATATTAACACTCCCATGGACATTGATTGTCCATAATTTTCAACATGTAATTCCATTCTTGTGGGTACTGAGTAAGAGCTGAAGGTGAGAAAATACTTAGAAGGGGGGGGGGGGGGGTTGAATAAGTATGAAGATAAAATTGAGAAATAAAAACTCAAGGATTTTTATCCTGGTTCGTTGAACTTAACTACTCCAGTCCACCCTATCTAGAGTGATTTACCTTTCTCAAACAAGGACTTAATCCACTATTTAATCAACTGATTACAATAGTAAGCACTAAGAACAATTGTTCAAAGTCTTCTCAAGAACTACTGATCCTAACTGGATCTTCTTAAGGTTCTCTTACAATCAAATGTAATAATAAATACAAGTGTTAAAATGATTCTAATAAAGCTTTATCACAACTGTGATTTTTCACTTAAGATAAAGAACAATAAAATAATTCTAGCAAGAATGTATGAGTTGTATGAGAGCTTTATAATGAATTCTTTTCAAGTGTTTCGTCAACTAAAGAAGATGAGTGGAGACTTGCTTTTATAGGCACAGTGATCCAAGAGCTTTTCACGTTGAGAATAGTGTACCAAAAGGTCTGAGCCTTTTTGTCTTCACATCATGTGACTTTTCCTAGAAGAAGAAAGCATAGAGAAATCCTTTTTGTTTGTGTTCTTGTGTCTAGCATAAATAAGGAAAGAGTCGTTTGGTTATTCCAACGGACATAATCTTTGAATTCTTCTTCAACAATTTTCAGCAAGAATCATCAGAGTCTAAATTGGTCAGAGCCTTCTGATGTTCATCAGAGTTTTGCTGAATCAGAGTCTTTGCATCAAGTTTGCTTTCAGCGTGTATAAGTTCAGAGCAGAGTTTTGGGTCAGATCCTCAGTACTGGCAGCGTTAGTACTATCAGAGTCTTCTGAAGTAACTATGCTTGAGAATTCTTCATACAGAATTCTTCATTGCTTCAGATGCTTCTGGCTTTTGCTTCAGATTCTTCTGCAGCTTCTGCTTCAAATTCTTTTGCAGCTTCTGCTTCAGATTCTTCTGGAGGCAGCGCTCAGAATATTCTGGAGACAACATTCAGAATCTTCTAAGAGATGCTTCTGGCGCTTCAGAGCCTTGCATATTTCTTATGTTCAGATCTAATTTGCTTCTGGAGTGATATTTACTTTAACATCTGCAGCAAACATTCTCAAGCAAATTTTAGAGTATATAATTCTTAAATGCAAAATTTCATAATAGTTATCATCAAAACATAGAGATATTATTAAGAACCGATCTGTGTTCTAACAATCTCCCCCTTTTTGATGATGACAAAAACATCAGAAATTTTGTTCAATAGAAAAGAAAATAATTATAACTCCCCCTGAGATGATGAATCTCCCCCTGAATTGAATATTAATAAGGAATAGAAACTTCCCTTTTTTCTTGAGTATTCTTTTCAGACTTAGAGCTTGAATGTTCTAACCATTAGATCTTGTATGTTTCAGAGTCAGAATATGATAAGTTAAATATGATCTGGGAGTCTCAGAGTTTCTTTTAAAGAATATGTCAGATTTATCAAATGTTCTGAAACACTAAGAGTTTATGTTAGATAAAATTGATATGTCTGAAGTCTCATTTAGGTAGAGTTTATTTAAACAGTCAGATCTATTTTCTCCCCCTTTTTTGTCATAATCAAAAAGTAAAAAAAAAATTTAAAGGACAAATAAAAGGAAATACAGAAAAGATAAATCATGTAGAGAAAAAAAACACTTAGTCATTCATTCATATAGATCAAAAGATACAAAACATCAGATAAGATTCAAATACATGTGCAAACATCAGATAAAAAAAATAAACTAAGTTTGTTTGGACAAAATCATCTTCAACAGGTCAGTGATCTCAGAGGAAGACTGTTCTTGCTTTGACATCCACTTAGCCATAGTTTCATTCTTCTGATCCTGTTTGGACATCCACTGAGCCATGTCTTCAGACTTCTTATCTTGCTTGACCATCCATGACTTAATCTCAGATTGGCCAGCTTCCAGAACTGCAATCTTATCTTTAAGATCTGGATTTTCTTTCTTGATCTCAGATGAAGAAGGTGGGACAGATTCTGAAGTAAGAACAGAGTCAATTTCCATAGGAGATGCAGAGTCAGGAGCTACAGATCCAAAGGGATGTTTTACAAGAGTCATAGCCAGAGGGTTTTCTTCAGATGCATATTCAGCAGTCACTTCTGTATCACATACTGCAGAGGATGAAGGAGCATCTTTAAGAAGCAATGGTGCAGATCGTTTAACAGTCCAGATCAAACTTCTAGCAGTTTCAGCAAATCTGAGCTTCGCATCATCAGAACATACATTCTTCAGATTTGATGCTACAATGTTGAATCTGTTGATGAAGCTATTCCAAATAGCATCAGAATCATTTGCATCCATTGTTGATAAGCACTTCCTCTGAACAGAGCCTAAATGCATCTCTATTTCTTTCATAAAACTTGTAAATAAATGATCAACATTCAGCCTAGGTTTTGGTTTTAGAAGGGTTTCCAATGTGAGTGGCTTGGGTTGAGGTGAAGGTGGAATGGTGAATTTTGGGATGGTGATCAAAGGGCGAGGGTAGAAGGGTATGGATGGAGAATCATATGAAATGACAGTTTTGGATCTGATTAATGCATTCAGCAAAGATGGTTTTACATTTGATGCATAGGAAACAACATCAAATGTGGTAGAAGTGTAAGGAATGAATGCAAATTTATCAGATAAAAGAGATTCTGATGAAACCATTTTTGGCATTTCTTTTATATATGTTTGGAGAACAGATGGTAAAATGATGGAAAGCTTAGGTTTAAAAGGGGTGATAGAGTCAGATGGTTCAATTCTGTCATAGAAATTTTTAAACTTAAAAACATAAGAGCGTGGATCAGAGGGTAATGGTTTAAAAGAAGCAAAGGATACAAATTCAGATCTCCTTGGCTTAGGTGTTGGGATGGGATTGGGAATGAGAATTTCAGAAGAAATAGGTGGTTCTGGTTGGTTAACTACAAAATTTCTGAGAGAGGGAGGTGAAAGAATATCTGGGTGGATATCAGATTCAGATGAGTTTGAGGATGAGGTTGGAGTACAGGACGTAGAGGACACTTCAAAAACAGTTTGGAGAGGTGTAACGTTTAGAACCTCTGTCTCAGGTATATTTGTTTCAGGAGGGTTGGTTGGTTCTGAATGATTCTCAGAAGGTTTTGATGAAGGTTCAGATATAGGTGGTTCAGATGTAGGTGGTTCAGAAACAACTTGTTTAGGTGCAATAGGATCAGATGCAACTGGATTAGATTGGATGGGTTCAGATGAATCTGGTTGTTGTTTTTCTGGATGTTGTTTTGGTGCAGATTGTTCTGTTGGTTTTGTAATAGGTGAGGGAATTTTGTTTGCTGGTGTTGTTGTTGTTGTTGGTTCTGATGGTGGAGTAACAGAAGTTTTTAGTGGAGTAGTGGAAATAGGATCAGATGATTTTTGTGGGGAAGGAATTTTTGATGGTTCATATTTTTGGGATGGAGCAGGAATAGATTGTTTTTGAGTAGGAGGGGGTTTTGGAATAGAACTAAAAGTTGATTCATTCATAATAGTTTTAGAAAAAGAAGATACAGATGGTTTAGTACCTTTAATTTTGATACGCTTTGTGGGAACATAAGGAACTTCTCCAGAAGCTTTTCTTTTGATCTGCTTCTGTGGCTTGTCAGCAACTTTTGGCTTCTTCTGAGCAACAACTTCTTCTGCCTCTGATTGACCTCTTTTCCTTGTGTTCTCATTGTATACATCAGGCATTGGTTCTCTTGCTCTTTTCAGAATGTCTGCAGGAATGGGCGTTCCATCTGCTTTGCATGAATCAATATATCTCACAATTATATCCCTTGGTTCTTCAGCACCAAACAATGGGAAATTTTCAACTGGAATTCGCTTCTGACTGATTTCAGAAATATTCAGCTTCTTGGGTGCAGATGTGAGTTCCTCTACAATTTTTAGTCTCTGAAGACTCTTTGCATTCAGAGGCTTTCCAACAATGGATTCAAGTTCATCCTTTACTCCAGCTTCATACAGAGCAGTCACCAGACCATTCTCTGTCAGAATGTCTGAAATAAACCTTCCAAAGGGGATCCATGTTCTGATCTTCTGACCTTTATCCTTTACAGATTCTCTTGAAGCATTGATATGGTTCCATAAATGCATAAACAGAATGTAAGGAAGATCTACCTTAGTGCTCTGACTTAAACAGTACATGAAGTAGAGCTGTTCATTGTTCACATAATCTGGAGAATTGGTAGATTTTCTGTGATGAATGCATCCCAGAAAAATCTTTGCCCAGATTTTATAGTCAGGCTTCAGATATTTAAATTTGTTAGAGGCCTGTCCAGAAGTGATGACTTCCTCATAAACTTCCTCCATGTCCACACGCCCAGCTGGCAGATGACATACTCCATCAGTCTCCGCATACCCTATGAGTTTCCTGATTAGATCTTCAGTAATTATAATCTCCTTACCCAGAACAGAAGACAAGATGGATTTTGGATAAACAAATGCATGTATCCAGAATTCTTTCACCAGATAAGGGTAAACTGGTCCAAATAATCTGTCAAAGTATTTTACCCAGCCTTGTGCATCAATTATTGAACGAAATTCAAATCCATTTTCAGCTAACGAATCAAATTCCACCATTGATTCACAGAGAACTTCAAGTTTGTCAACAGGAGTTAACAATGTCCTTTTAGGAACAGTGAATGGAGTCACACCCATATTTGCAGAAGTAACTGCAGCCATGGTTGATTGAAACTGAGTTGCTGTAGAAGATGAGGTTGCCATTAAAGATGATGAAGATGATTTGGACGAGGGTTTAGGGTTTTTGTGAAGAGAGAATAGAAGGAAGAAATGCATAAACTTGCTTGTGGTGTGAAAAGTGTGAAATTGGTGTGAGATGTGGTATTTATAGAAAACACTTAAGGCACTCAAACAGACATACAAAGCACGTTTACACATAGCATTTAATGACAATTAATGAAAGAGAATAAAAATCATTTCAAGCATTAATTAATTCTGACAAATTGGGGGGGGGGGGGAAATCAAGATTTTCACTATTCAAACCATACCTCAAACGTCTCTTCAGTAGTGTACACGCCATCTTTTCAGATTCAGAGTGACACGTGTTTGCTTGCATGTGGTTCTGAATTCTTTTGAGAAATGAAACGTTAGCCAACGTTCAGATCCTCTAAGATTGGTTAGTTCAGATACACACAAATAAACCTAAATCAAATAAATAACAGATGAAATACTTTAGAGTTTTAAACATTTTGCATCTGAGAATTTTGCTTCTGATAAATATTATTCTGGACAAAAATCCATACCAATATTTTTCAGAATAAATTTGAACCTATCTTCAGCAAGGGATTTTGTGAAAATATCTGCCCATTGATGATCTGTATCAACAAAGGCTAAGTTTATAATTCCCTTCTGAACATAGTCTCTGATGAAATGATGTTTAATTTCTATATGTTTTGCCTTAGAGTGTAAAATGGGGTTTTTAGACAAACATATAGCAGGAGTATTATCACAGAATATAGAAATGTTACTTTCAAATATCTGATAGTCTTCTAGTTGACTTTTCATCCAGAGCATCTGCGTGCTACATCCAACAGCAACAATATATTCTGCCTCTGTAGTTGATAGTGCAATTGTGGGTTGCTTCTTGCTGTACCAAGAGATTAGATTTCTTCCTAGAAATTGACAACTTCCAGAAGTACTTTTTCTTCTCACTCTGTCTCCAGCGTAATCAGCATCACAGAATCCAACTAATTTGAAATCATCAGATTTTCTGTAACACAAACCCACATTAGAAGTACCTTTCAGATACCTCAGAATCCTCTTAACAGCTGTTAAGTGTGATTCTCTAGGATCTGATTGGAATCTTGCACACAAGCATACACTGAACAAAATGTCAGGTCTAGAAGCAGTTAAGTAGAGAAGAGATCCTATCATACCTCTGTAGAGTTTCTGGTCTACTTTCTTACTTACCTCTTCCTTGCCTAGTGTACTAGTTGGATGCATGAGAGTCTTTGCCATCTTACTATCAGTCATGTTAAATTTCTTCAGAAGTTCTTTAACATATTTGGTCTGATGAATGTAAGTGCACTCTGGAGTTTGGTTGACTTGAATTCCTAGAAAGAATCTCAATTCACCCATCATGCTCATTTCAAATTCTGCCTGCATACATTGAGCAAACTCCTTTCCCAGCATAACATTGGTAGATCCAAATATAATATCATCCACATATATTTGACAAATTAGAAGATCTTTCTTAAATGTTTTACAAAAGAGTGTTGTGTCCACTTTACCTCTGATGAAATTTTTCTCCAGAAGAAAATTGCTTAATCTTTCATACCAAGCTCTGGGAGCTTGTTTTAAACCATACAGAGATTTCTTTAGTTTGAAAACATGTTCTGGAAATTTTTCACTCTCAAAACCAGGAGGTTGGTAGACATACACTTCTTCTTCTATAATACCATTTAGAAAGGAACTTTTAACATCCATCTGATATAGAGTGATGTTATATTGTGCAGCAAAGGAAATGAGTAAACGAATAGACTCTAACCTTGCAACAGGAGCATAAGTCTCTGTATAATCAATTCCTTCTTGCTGGCTGTAACCTTGAGCAACTAACCTTGCCTTATTTCTTTCAACTTCTCCTTTCTCATTAAGCTTGTTTCTGAAGACCCATTTAGTTCTAATTATGTTGAATCCTTTTGGTCTTGGAACTAAATCCCACACATCATTTCTTGTGAATTGATTTAGCTCTTCTTGCATGGCAATAATCCAGTCATTGTCTTGCAAAGCTTCATCCACAGAGGTTGGTTCAATTACTGACACCAATCCAAATAATGATGCTTCAGATGATCTGAGGAAGGATCTTGTTCTGATAGGGTCATCCTTCTTTCCAATGATCACATTCTCTAGATGAAAAGCTTTGATTCTGGAAGATGATCCTCTAACAGTTGATTCTTCAGAAATGTTTAAGTTGTTCATCTGAGAAGTCAAAGGAATTGCATCTGGCGTTGCTTCTGGTTCCTTTACTTGAGCTTTGTCTGCCTCTGAGTCTTCAGAGTCTGTGAGAATTACTTCTCTATCTGCAGAACTTTCAAACTATTTTGGCTTTTCAATGCCAAGCTTATCATCAAATCTAACATGAATAGATTCTTCCACAATCTGTGTTTCAGTATTGTATACTCTGTAGCCTTTAGAGCATTCAGAATACCCAAGCATGAAACACTTCTGTGCTTTAGAATCAAACTTGTTCAGATTCTCTTTAGTATTCAACATATAGCAAATACATCCAAAAGGATGGAAATATGAAATGTTGGGCTTTCTGTTCCTCCACAATTCATAGGGAGTCTTTTCCATAAGAGGTCTTACAGACACTCTGTTCTGAATGTAACAAGTTGTGTTGATTGCTTCTGCCCAAAAGTGCTTTGCCAGATTAGTCTCATTGATCATGGTTCTGGCCATTTCTTGCAGAGTTCTATTTTTCCTCTCTACAACCCCATTCTGTTGTGGAGTCCTAGGACAGGAAAAATCATGAGCAATGCCATTTTCATTAAAATATTTTTCAAAATATTTGTTTTCAAATTCACCACCATGATCACTTCTAACTTTTATAATTTTGAAATCTTTTTCATTCTGGACTTGTTTGCAGAAGTCAAAGAACACAGAATGTGACTCATCCTTGTGTTTTAGGAACTTTACCCATGTCCATCTGCTGTAGTCATTGTCGCGGTGAAAATCGGATACCAAACTATTGATTAGTTTGAATCTTTAATTCATTTTGCAACCGAACTTTGATTTGTCCAAAGGAAGGGATAAAGATCGAAATTCCCATAATACAATGCAAATGCAAGGTTTAGAGAGTTTTAGGTTCGGGGGTTGGTTAAAATTAGGGAAGGTGCTAGCATCCTAATTTTCTGTAGTACTCTACAAGAACCTCTTATTTTATGTTTGTTTATTGCTAAGTGTTATCTGCTTAAGGGATAAAAGACCCTAGTGGTTTATTTCTAAGTATACTCGATAAGATATCGCATCTTATGCCTACATATCCTTACGAGAGTGGAACCAGAGTATTTGTAGTTCCCCTAAAGGGTTTGAGGAGTTCTTTGACTGTGGTCAAAGTTCCTACGGGTTTATGGTAGTTGATTGATTTGTTTTAGGAGAAGAGATGCGTTATCATTTTAAGGGAGATTTAACCGCCACAAATTGTAGGGATGTAGTCCTTGCATCGTCTTAAGAGAAGGGCTCAAGTACTCGGATAGGGATCAACGAGGTACGTCTCTCTCAAGGCAAAGTTCCTACGATATTGACTGTATTGATATGGGGTGGAGATTCTATCTCGCTTAAGATGATTTGGCATCTTTCTCTAATGTGTTTGAATATATTTGTATTGTGTTGTTGATTGTGTTTTGTCTAAGTTGTAAAGATAAGAGACAAGGTCCTTCCTATGGGGTAGGATCTATCTTAAAGATCGACTTGAATGGGATCAAGGATCAAATGGGAGAATGATGCAAATGAGATGCACTACACACGATTGTTGAATCATGTGTAGGTTTTTCCTTTGGACGGATGTGATGCGGAATGATAAATTGCAGAAGTATAAAGTTGCGAATAAAGTAAAGGCGGATAAATAAACATACACATACGCATGAAAGCGCTAAAGTGTGTGAGAGTGAATGTGTCGTGAAGTGTGCACGATTAGATTGATTAATTTGCGATGTTGATTAATTCTACGATGATTGATTAGAGAGAGGTTGAATAGGTTTTAGTGATATTGATTTTTAGGGAGTTTATTTGATTATTTTCCTTAGGAGGTTAATTTAAGAAAATGGTACATATTATCTTTGATTATAAGTCGATTAGTTTTGATAAAGAAAATTTGATAACTATTATTGTTGAACATAATTTTAGTTATTGAATTAATAGGAAATTGGTTCTTTGTGAAAAAAGTTTATTATTAAAGTTTAACTTTAAATAGAAAAAGGTTTTAAATGATTATCAAAGAAACAAGTTAATTATAAAATAGTTTGAGTTTTATTATTTTGTTTTATTGAATAAAGTTTATTTAAAAAATATATATGACATGAGTTTTTAAGACAGATAAAATTAAATGAGTAGAATAGGTCTTTAAAAAAGTTTGCTAATTGCTTAATTAACAGGTTAATTAAAGTCCATTAGTTAAAAAAGATCAATTGATTAGTGGTTTACTAAAATGATTTAATTGTTAGTTTAAATAAATTAAAGAAAATGATTAATTAATTAGATTATTAAGTAAATGATTGTTAAAACAGATTTTTAAAAAAGGTTAATTAAAGTTAAGTGGGTTGACGGTAGGTTAGAGAGATGATTAAGGATTGTGTGTGTTTAGTGGTGTGTGTGATTTTAATCATATTACAAATAAAATAACAAAATAAAAAATAAAACCCTAATCCCTTTTTTTCCCAAATCCCCCAAATCGATTCCTCTTCCGTTTATCTCTTTCCTTCAATTTCTTCCATCTTCTTTGTTCACCATTGTCGCGCCTCTCTCCTATTTCCTTCCTTCGTTTCTCCTCTTCCGATTGTTTCCGTCTCCTACTTCCATCGATTGCTTTCGTATCCTCTTTTCTCTCTGTTTCTTCCTCTTCTCCTTCTTGCCTTTAACCTGTAAACACGAAAAGAAACCTCAAAAGATCCAGACAAAAGATAGATTCACAAGATTACCGAGAAAGGGAGCCAACGGTGGCTTGCAGTGGTGTGGAGGAGTTGTGGTTGGTCGCGGTAGTAATTTCTGACGGAGTTTTGACGGGGTCGAAGGCAACGATGTCAAAAACGAAGATGAGTTCTTCCCCCTCTTCTAATTTATGGTTTCAAGAATTTTCGATTATGTGGCTGTTTATATGGATTTCCTGTTTTAAGATGTTCTATGATTTTCTGCTAGGGTTTTGTAAATCCCTTTGTGCGTTTTTTTTCCTGTGTTTTTCTCTTCATGCCATCGTGTTTATATAGGTCCGTGGCTTGAATGTGGATTAATGTCGTGATTATTCCTTTGATACTCTTTCCAATTTCGTGTAAAAATGTCGTGATTAGTTTTGGAAACTAATGAATTGTTTAGATTTTCTGGTTTCAGGTCTATCTTGAAAACACGACGAAACACGACAAGCTTGATTTCCAATTTGAATGTTGGGACCGTTTTGGAAGGTACTTGGATTGTGTCCGGTTCTGTTTTGGAAAGTTGGAAAGACATTAACATTTTCTCCTTTCTTCTAATTTTTCAGGAGAACATTGATTGTAGATTACTTATTCGTTTCTGTCCAAATGTGTTTTCCTCATGTGGTCTTTGGAACGCATGATGAACCCACTTGCAATATCAGATCCTTGGTAAGACTGTAGCATGGTTGGAAGTTCCAGAGGCAGCCTTTGTCACCCCTGCAGTACCATGGCCAGCTTTACTCTTTTGAACCTTATAAGAGGCCCCATGTTTTGTTGATACAGGACGAGAGAGCGCAAACTTGTCCTTCGGTCCTTTACCATAAGGTTTTCCGCCATTACTTTGTGATGCTCCTTTTGGTGGCACCTGACTTGGAGTGTCTTTATGTCTGTAAAATGATGATGTATGTCCTGACGGTGCAACCGGTGGCTCTATATCGTGAGCTTTGAAGAGTTTAAAACATTGTCGACAATGCAAGGTAGCATTTATAATGTTTTTGTAGTACTCTTACTTAGTATTACAATGTTGGCATGATGTTTCTTTCAATTCTTATGGGGTGTACGCGTATTTTGATTCAAGCTTATCTTATGGTGTTCTGAATGAGATTGTATGTGTGTTTGCAGGACTGGTTTTGTTTCTTCGATTTCAACAGGTGTGGGAAACACGTAGGCATTAGGCTTTGCTACAGCTGCAGATGATGACAATAGTTGCCTGACTTCAACCCTCAGGTTTAACAACATCTGATAGGTAAGAACTTGTTTGCTGTTGAAATCGTAGTGGTAATTGAGACCGTTGTTGCGGCATTGTCTTTAAAAGTTGTGGCATGTTGGATACGGTATTATCTTGTAATTGAGGCTGAGAAGGATACCGAACTGGAGCATTAGGTTGCATTTTTGGATGAATTTGAGGATGAGGTTACTGATATTTGTTGTTGTTGTTGCAGGTCTGATGTGACATTATGCACGACGGGGCGAAGAATGTGGTGGCGATAGTGGCAGAGGTGGTACCATCAACTTATCCTCAGCTTGGAAACTTAGTAGCTTATTTTCCTTATTTTTGATTTTCTGCACTTGAGAGTCACTCTCATTTACTTGAATGGGTTCAAGTTTAGCAGTGGAACCTTGTGTATTGGACTTGAAAGATTTAGCCCTGCCTGCGACCTCCACTAAGCAATTCAGCGGTTTTCAAAGATCTAACTTTGCATCCCATGTTTCACCATCATTCTCTGTTTCTTTATTTGGTGTGGATTGACTGCCCTCACTCTGTCCATTGTTCTGGCGCAACTTATTTGAAGTTTCAGGTGAGCTGGAGCTCCCGAGATGGTCATCCAATAATGCTTCCTCCTTTTTAATAGACTTTCAAATGAAAAACTAGAGGACAGCAGACTGCTAGCCTTTCTTGTAGGTTTCATTCTCGTGTTAACTGATTATACTGCTTCATATTTCAGGTAACATTGCCATACAAGTTAATCCCAATCAACGGCACTGCCCCGCATTAGCTCGTGTTTCCAGCTTTCAGAATCTTCACCGTAAGTGGTCTTAACTGCGTGTTTCCATTAATTGTTTAGCGGGACGAGAATCTTTGGTGAATAACCTCGTTTATCATGTCTTTCAATGTAGGTTTGACGAGCTATTTCCTGGAGACTGAAGAAGTTGAGCCGGTATTCAAAATTCTTAATTGTCCCGGTGTCTGTTGATTGATGGAAAGTCGCGGACTTGGAAGGATGGTTGCAGTCGTATTTGAAGAACACGAGGAGTGTGACACAAGATAGTAGCGGTAATTGTAATATTGTTGTTAATGAGATCTATTTAAGTGTGATTGTTGGAGGTCAATTAACTGCGTCTATGCTTCGGTTTGCAGGAAATGTTGGCAGCAGTCTAACCGGTGCGGTAATTACAAACGCCAAATTCTGTAGGAGTTAGATTCCATTGGTAAAGTCGTGCTTTTATATCTTCTTCTGCAGCATATTTAACGCGAGGGAACACCGACAGATTTGTGCTTTGCTTGCGTGTTTTTCTCCAGTTTTGAAGCCAGCCATACGGATCTTGCAGCAACCTTCTTGACATTAAACCGTGCAAATGAATTCTTGCAACAGAAATGATGAAACAGAACCTGCCCAGTGGCCATGACTGCCTGTGGTAATCTTAGCAAAATGCCGCTTTCTTGGATGAGATCACAACCATAGATTCTAAGGGTTGTTTCAGTAGCTTCACCAATGCCATCTTTTCTGGGAGGTGAGTTTGTCAGTTGCTCATCCGTGAGGTAAAATGTATCAATTGCTGTGTAGATCATCTTTCTATGCTCTCTTAAGCCTTAACCTTTAATGCTTTCAATGTTGAAGATGGATGCTTCTAAATCGACTCTGATTCGACAAGAAATATCAAAGTAGAACGCAATATCACACCCGATGACACAAATTCACAAGTGGAAGCATCAGCAAGTATGGTGCATTGTTGCAGAAGAAGAATACTACGTGATAGTGAAAGGAAGAGACTAATATTGAAGGTGGTGGTTTTTCGGATTCATCAACAGCAGCAACAAGTATTTCAGTAACCAATAGCGGTGTTATATCGCCTGATCTGTAAGCTTTGGAATAATCCATTATCCCCCAGCGACAGAATGAAGGTTTTTTTTTCTCTAGAGATATAGGCAAACAATCTATTGTATGCTGAACTTTCTCAGGCGGAGATAAAGAAGAATCTACTTCATTTTCTTCAATGTCTTCAAATTGATGTAATGGAACATACAGAGGTGACTCTTCAAATTATTTTGAAACGGTGTTATGATTATTACAATTCACACGAGTCAGAAGTTGGCTTGTGATGATAGAGGCAGTAGTTAGGTAATGCACTAATGCTGTTGTAGTAATTGGTCCATCTGGAGTTTTGTAATAACCATAAACTTGTCTTGTAATGATTTGAAATGAGCTATTAATATTGATCTATTTAAATCCCACTGATATTTTGACAGAGCTGGAACCCGAAGCATTGTTGTAGATTTTATCAATCCCATAACATGCTCTACTTAATAGCAGCAGAGTTGTCTTGTTTAGTTTATTAATACTTTGGATTGTGAATCCTGCCATCCCTATCTCCAAATGTTTTCTGTCTCCCGTGGGCTTATAAACACATTTGATATCCAAGTCGGATCTACAAAGAACGAGAACCAAAATACCGGAAAACCGGGGGTCTCGACACCATATCCCATAGCACCACTTGCTTAAATTGCAGATGCCGAATTTAAAGCCCAAATGAACGGTCTTCATGCCTTAAATCCAAACTCTTCTTCACTTTCAATTGATGATTTTGATAGAGAGATAACTAACTGTTGCACCCTAAAATTTGCTCAACATCTTTTACCTGGTTTATGTTTCATTGCATTATCATTTGCATAGTTCTATCATTTTCATATCATGGCATATCATTCATCCAACAGGGGATCAAGTGTGATTATTATCAAGAGAAGCCTAGCAAGAAATCTTATCCAAGCTTGAGAAGTCATCCAAGTCATCAGGAGGTGGTGGGAGGTCTTGATCAGCTAAGGACCATCAATGGGATGTGAAGCATGAGGTGAATATGAGATGTGTATAGAGCTCATGGAGTGCCTAGAGAGCCATGTTGGAGCTAAATTAAGTCATTGTGTCAAATGCAAGAGCCACAGTTGAAGTGTAGACAATTAGGGTTTCATCTGGATCAACCCTAGGTCAATTATGCAATTGAAAAGCATTCAAGCCTACTTTGAGGTCATGGAGTTCATGAAATGATGTGATAAGACATTTGTGGTGTTGTGCCTAGATCAAATCAAGAAGAATCAAGAATGTGGGAAGTTGCTAAATTAGGGTTTCAGTGCAAATTACCCTGTTTAGTGCCTAACTTCAAGGCCACATAAGTCAAGATACAAGTTTCAAATGGATATTTGGCCAACATGAAACTTGTAGAGCATCTCAATACCTTTAATTTGAGTACTAGAAGTCCTCCATTGGATTTATAGAACTCAAGTTGTGGCCCAGACAAGTTACAGGTCCTCAGATGCTTCTAAAATTTGTCTGTGAAAATCATCTGACTTCAAGGCTATTTTTGACTTAGAAGGAGGTTTCGCCTGAACTTTTGGTCAACATGAAAATTGTTCCTCATGATATTAGATTTCTAAATTGTACTAGAAGTCCTCCATCTGATTTGTAGAACTCAGGTTATGAGGTTTACAAGTCAGGGGTATTTTGGGAAAGTGAGATTATAGGTCATTTTCAATCATAGGTCCATATCTCCAACTTGCAAGCTTCAAATGGAAATTTGTTCAACATGGAACTTTCTTAAAATGATGTTTTGAGTGCAACTAAGTGGTCATGAGAGTTTGTTTTGGCTCATATCAAAAAGTCATTTGAAATGGCTTGAAAATGAAGGAAATTCAAATATGGAAAGGAGGGAAAATTGACTTTTTGAGTTAGATGACCAAAACCAAGCAAATAAGTACATTTTTTGATTGGAAATCACATTCTAAGAGAATTGGCAGTACCAGAATTTTGAGTTTAAGCCAAATTTTGAGAGTTGTCATGTGGTTGCTTCACTTGAAAGTTACATGACCAAATCATCACACAATGCATAACATGCCATTCTATCAATCCAAATTCACAAAAAATGCAATTTGCAAGGTGTTAGAACCTTCTGGAACAAGAAACTAGCTTGTATGGCACGACTGGTGTATGAACTTGCAAGCAAAAATCAGAAAATTGGACACACGGATTTGGGCTTCAATTTGGATCCAAAAGCCCATGAAACTCTTCTATATATTGATTAGAATGAGTTCAGATCAAGGTTGAATTGGATTTCGCACCAGAACCAGAAAGAGCAAGTGAAATTTCACAGCTGCAACTTGAAATCGAATTCTCAGATTGGAGCCAGTTCAAGCAAAATTAAAGTTTGCAAACTCATCCTCTTGGATCATTGAAGCTATCTGGAGATTTTTGAAGCAAGAAACGAGCTCCAAGTGCATCTGTTTCAAGATCTATACCAGGTTAGTAGCATTCAGAATTTAACATGTTTTAGCATGAGATAACTAGATTTAGACCTGTGGTTAGGATCTAGGCAAGATGTAGATTGTTTTAGGCTTGATCTGGAAGCATTTGGTGATGATTGTTCATGACATAGCAAAACTGTTTGGACCTGGATCTCTTGATTCATGAGGATTTGTAGCAAGTTGTTTAGATCAGGATGATCAGTGCAACATGAGGAGGATTTCTATGTATTTAATTTAGCATTTGGTGAGATTTGATTTTGATGACATTTCTGAACTTTGATTCGTGTTTGCTTACTTGTTAAGAATTGGATATTTTTGAGTGGAGATTTGGAATGTACGTGAAAAACTGAGTTGAATTGGTATATAGTTTGTCATTTTTGGCTGTCTGCATCTGAACCCTCGCCGGAGAAGACAACCGGAGTCTTCTCCGGCCACCACCAACCACCACTCTGTTTCTCACTCAGGCGAGTTGGATTTGTGAAGAAGATAATGTGAGAGCCGTTAGATCAGCCTTGGACCATTGACTGACCACCAGATCGTGTGGCTGAGACTTATTAGTTTGTTGACTCCAGACTAATTCAAAACGCGGAGTTTAATTAATGTGTTGGCAGCATGAGGCGCGTTGGATTGTTTGACTTGTCAACTGATCCAAAGGCTGTGGATTATTCGTGGCTTTTAATTGATTTTTATTTCATTTTGTTTTATTTTAATTGTTTGTTGATTCCAAAAATCATATTAATTCCAATTTTGATCCAAAAATTATTTTACAAATATCCTCATGATCCTTATGGAATTTATGATTTTCTGGGATTAACAAAAGGTAATTCCATGCATTTTTCAATTTTATTTGATTTTTCACATTTTATTTTGGTTCTTTATTTTTGCATAATTCTCCATCTGTTTTGCTGAATTTTGTTCTTCCAATTGGTGATGAGTTTGGCTTTGATTTTTTAGTATGTGTTAGGGTAGACATGTATGTTCCCTTAGAATTTTTGGTGGATTTTTAGAACAATATTAGGTTCTTTTTTAGGTGTTGAGATTAGAACCTTCCCAAACTTGTAGATTCCCTTGACCTATTTCACTTTAGGAATTGTTTAGATAACTTAGAAGTTGATTTAGGCTTCAATCTTTTTACACTAGGTTTTTCGAACATGTATGTTCCTCTAGGAATTTTATTAGAATTTTGCAACTTCATTTTCTATTTTGGTTGTATTTTGCAAGTTGCTTGTGTTTCTAGTTTCCTCTCTTGAGTGCTTTGGATTGTTTGGTTTGGTTGGCTGCTTTGGAGTGGGTTTAAGCTTGAATTCTTTTTGGTGGAGCTTCTGGATTCATTGAAGATGCTTGTTATTGAAGATTGGAACTTGGAGTTGAAGGCCTTTCTTCTTGTGGAAGTTTCTTAGGAGCTTAGGAAATTAGGATTTTAGGAAGTGCCTTAGACCTATTTTTGATTATTTCTTCAAACATAGAGTGTATTGTTTGCCTCTATTCTATCCAATGACATAAAGTCCTCCTTGGGAAGCTCCATCTCTCCTTAGGAGGGATGAGTGGTATGCCTAAGTGAGTAGAACTTTGAGGATACCTTTCATTTGCAATGTTAAGTTCTTAGTGATTTCCTTTGGTTGTCATTAGGTTTCTTAACATTATAACTTGATCTTGATGATTAATCCTCCTCTTGGAGTGTGCTTGTTGGAGCTTGAAGATTGATGAAGCTTGAACATAGAAGTTTGCTTGAAGATGAAGCCTTGGCTGTCAACTTTGCTGTCTTTTCAACTGTGCTATTTAGAGCTTGAAGTTGCTGTCTGTAGAAGTTGCTGTTGCTTGGGCTGCCTCCTCTGTATCTTTTGTTTTCCTCTATATTGTATGTTTGCTTGTGTTGATTACCTCTAGGTTTAAGGTGGAGCTTGTCTCCTCTTGCCTCTCTTATACTGTTGCATTGCATGCATTTTACTGTTTACTGTGTTTGCTTGTTGTCTTTTGCTGTTTATCCCCTAGGATCTCTGATTTCCTCTGTGCAAGAGGAAATTATGACAGACATTAGGTTTTGACCCATGCATGATAACATTAGGTTAGTTTCCCTTTCAACCATAGGCTTTTTAAAGCATCTTTCTCTTCTCATCTCAAAACAATTCAAAAACACAATAATAAGGATAACGCGTGCTGTACGTTACGAGCCTTAAGCTATTTGAGAAAAGGTTGCTGGAGGGTCACTCTTCAGTAATCTGGCTGCTTAGTATGGTACCCTTAGGGTGACATGCGACGTAGTCACTCTCAGATCACAAGTCTTTAGTACAGTACAAGTTGCAAACATCCTAAAAAACAGTTCTTTCGTAAAAAACTGAAAACAAATTTCAAATGTCATTTTTTTTGTCCTCTTGGACTCTTAATCAGGAAAACCCTTTCTTAAGGAGATAAAAAACTGTTAGACAAACTTGTGTCCTCCGTAGCCCGAACTACGTTTGCTCTGATCTTTCATGTTGTATGAAAGTACGTAGGCATAGGATGCGATATCCTAGCGAGCAACCTTCCCCTCCTAACCCGTAGTTAGGCGAACTACGTTGACTCTGATTTCTCGTTCCAGACGGGAATACGTAGGCATAAAGTGCGATACTTTGCCGAGTCATTTTCTTTTCTTTTTAACCCAGACCTGTAGAGTAGATAGAATAACACACCCTTAGATAGAAAACAAGCGTGGATCCCGTCGAGTACGACGGACGTGAGGGGTGCTAACACCTTCCCCTTGCGTAACCGACTCCTGAATCCAGGATTTGGTTGCAATGACCATTCCTTTCCCTCTTTGCGTTAGGTTTACTCTGAGAGTTTCCTTTCCCTCTTGTGGGATAAATAACGCACAGTGGCGACTCTTCTGTCATAGCCGGCGTCGATTTTCGCAGTAGCGACACTAACAACCTTGACTTATAAGATACCAAATCCTGATCGAGATGTAATCGAAAAGCGCATCCAAAGATGTCTTCGGTGTAATGGTCCAATAATAGCTCAAGAGTGAAAGTAATGTTAGTAATAAAATAGATAATATAGTAATAATAAATATGATAGAAATAACATAATATTAGTAATAATAGTCGCAAAAACATAAATATTAAAATAAAGTCAAATAATAAAAAAAAATGCGCAAAAAGAGGCGGCATCTTAGGGTCAAAACTTAGGGTGCAACAGATGCCCCTATTTAAGTTACTCCTATTCGGAGATATGGAGATTGAAATCTCCGTCTCGATGAGATAGGAAGGACTTAAATATAAACACTGCACGAATTTTTGGCCCTAAGAAGCCACCAAATGCAAATGATATGCAACGATATGGAATGCAAGACAAAGGATCCTGTGGAGAAATGGCGCCATAGGGGAGAAACTAGACACAACACACGAGAAGAACAGGCTCAACAAAGGAGACTCCACGAAGAAAGATTGGCAATCACAAAGTATCTGTAAATATGCTATGAAGAAACTTGGAAGAGAAATCCTCTGGAGGAATCTACTGTATATGTCAAAATGTAATTGATTCGAGATATCAACTGAAGAAGCCTATTGTCGAGACTTGTAACTGTAATTGAGAATACTTTTGCAAAAATATTTTCTGTTAAAATCTGTAAGGAATCTACTGCCGAGATTCTGTGTTGAAGTCTGTTGGAGAAATACTTCTGACGAAGTCTTCTAGAAGTCTACTGCCGAGATTAACCAGGAACTGAAATAGGACTACCTACTGCCGAGGTCTTCTGGGAATCTACTGCCGAGATTAGCCAGGAACTGTAATAGAACCACCTACTGCCGAGGTCTTCTGGGAATCTACTGTCGAGATTAACCAGGAAACGAAATAGAACTACTTACTGCCGAGGTCTTCTGGGAATCTACTGTCGAGATTAACCAGGAATTGAAATGGAACTACCTACTGCCGAGGTCTTCTGGGAATCTACTGCCAAGATTAACCAGGAACTGAAATGGAAATACCTACTGCCGAGGTCTTTTGGGAATCTACTGCCGAGATTAACCAGGAACTGTAAGATGTTCGAATGATCGTCATTGTAGACTGTAGTTATTGAACTTGTAGATGGTAAGTGTTGTTGATGTAATCTGTAGATAGAACTTGTAGATGTAATTGTCGTTGTAGATGTAAAGCTTCACCGGGGATCTTCAGAAAATGTGAGCTGGTTGAATTGTAATGTATGTCTCCTCAAATAAAGAGAGACTATTGTGATAAACTTCTTCGACTTCTTCAGGGAGATGTCACTTGACGGAAGTAAACTTGTGTGATGAACTCACTGGGGAATATATTCCTGGGGAGTACCTTTGTTGTTGTAAAAATATGTGAATTCTCAAATGAAGAGAAATGTCTGTAACTGTCTTCTCTGATGAATCAATAATGTCGAGGGACCCACTAAGGGTAAATGATCTGTCTTGTGAAAACTGTCGTTCGTCGTTTTGAAATAGATCCTGATCAAAACGAGTTGCTCAAATAAAGAGATTATTTATAGTCCAAATGTAGATGTTCGAGAAAAATTTGTTGAAGAAATGTCTGTCTTTAGGAATATTCTTCTTGGGGAGTAGGGTGCAAAATAAATGCACACTTAATCCATGTTCAAAGGTTGGAGGTGTCCATGATGTGATTGCCAAAGACCGAAGTTCAATTTGGGAAGTAGCCGAAAAGAAATTGTCAAGGAAGACTCGACCATTGAGGTATGAACTCAAATGGAATTGTACTAAAATAACCGTCTTCCATGAGGGTTGAGCTTCATGGGGAAAATGAAACATTGTGCTCTTTCTTCCTAGGGTTGACGAATCTATTTGGAGGGATAAGACGCGGCCAACTACTCGGGGATAAACACGGCCAAAGCGACGGAATAAAATAAACACAAAGAATGCAAACAAATGCACATGCCATGCTGTCTACCTACATGCTATGCGTATGCCTATGCTGACAAGGCAAACAGAAAGGGAGAAACGAAAAGAGGCGACCGGAGATGAAGTAAACATCTTGGGACAAACATCCGACCAATCTTCAAAGATAGAAGTACCACTGGGGATAGACGGAGAACCAAATATGGGATCACATTCCTGCTTTAGGGCTCCAAATCTTCTCTTGGGAAATAGAGATCGATCCATTTGGGATGTAACATCTTGATAAGGCTGAAAAGTTGTAGCCGGAGGTACCCAAACTGAAGTTTCTTAGGGATAAAATAAATATCCTGGATCATCATAGTTGTCGAACATGTCGGAGTTGAGCCTCCTGAGGATGAAGTAAACATTCGCTTTGTTTCAAAGCTTCAAATGCCCCAAGTCACCTGGCTTAAGAGAAAAACATCTCGAGAGGATTTTATAGAAAACATGATGTCCAAATGCCCCACTGTTTTCAAACTCTCAGAGAGATTCGCCGAATCTCGACGTAACTGCCCCTGATTGAAGGTATTATGACTGAGTCTTCATGAATATCTCTTTAGGAGAAATTTGCACAGAATAGCCACTTGGAAATAACTTGCTCTAGGTCAGCAGAGTCTTCAAATTCCAACAATAATGTCTGTATGTAATCTTTCTAAGATATCAAGCAAATTTAGCAAGTCAGAAATGTTAATTTTGAAACGGTTAATGCAACACGCGTTTGTCTTGAAGTTTTGAAAAGGGATATCGTTATAACTTGTGATCGAAACCACTAGTTAGGATACAAATTAAAAATTATATATAAAGCCAATTTAATTTGAGCATAGCTCAAGCAGTCAGGAAACAATATCTCATCGAGTATGCTTTCGAATTAGACCTTACTTCAATTAGGACTTTGAAGGTCGTATATGGGCTTAGTTTATGACTTGTAAAGTGGAGGAATAAATGGTTAGTATATTTGTGCCCACCCAATTTTGAAAGATATTCATTATATTTTTTTTGATATTACCCTGCCCCAGGCTAAAAACGAGGTTTCGGTTTGGGAGAAAAAATAGATCTTTTCTCGAGGCTTAAAAGAGGGGTTAACTATTTTTGGTGTTTAGACGGTTGAAATAATGCCTTACATCATCAGTAGGGTTTTTATTCAAAGCATACAACAAGAGATCATGCGTTTTACTTCATCATCCTCCCTCCAATTCTTCACCAAAGTGAGAGAATTGGATATAGTCGGCATTATAAATTGTGACAAATGTTTTACGAGTGAAACGAATGGATTTCTTCAAGACAAACACTTATTGCGTTACTTATTCAAAATAACATGTTCTTACATGCCGATTATGCTTTTAATCAAAGAAATGAAAGTAAATATGAGAAGATAAGATAAACAATATGATGAGAGCTCTTCTTAGTATCTGCTGGAGTGTAACGGTATTCCATTCATGACCGGGATTTCTCCTCTGAAAGTCAGCACTTCGTCATCTATCATTTCTTGGACTTTCTCTTGAAACACTTTGCATTCTTCAATCGAATGCCCGAATACTCCATCATGGAATTCACAACTAGCGTTCAAGTTGAACCACGGTGGGCGAGATTTCATAGCTCTAGTCTTTCTGGGTGTCATTACTGAGTTTCTAGCAAAATAAGACCATAGTTGACAGTAAGTCATTGGGATAAGATCAAACCAACGAGTCTCTTCTTTTGGAACACTTAGAGGTGTCTTCTGATTCTGAAACCGTCTTCGAACCCGTTGATCTTGATGTTGATCTGGAGATGTCATTCTTCGCTTATGAGGTAGTCGTCGCTTGCGCTGAGTAGGCGCTTCATACTGATGTGTAGGATAAGGTACTTGAACTAGATCTGACAGGATTTGAGAGGAATCCCAAACTGCATTAACATCAATGCTTCTTTCCTCTAGGGAATCATCAACTGAAATTTCTTCATTAGCTGGACCATTCAAGTTATCACGGATTCTTCCACTTTTGAGTGCGTTCTCAATGTTTACTCTGACTTCTATAATTTTAGAGAAATCTGATGGCACAACGCCCACCATCCTATCATAATAAGAGTCTGACAGTGTTCTTAGAAACATCTTGCTTAAATCTTTCTCTGGAAGTGGTGGATGAATTTGGGCTGCCAACTCTTTCCATCATTGGGCATATTCCCTGAAAGATTCATTGTCATTCTTACTCATGCTCATCAGTTGGTCACTGTCTGGAGCTACGTCCAAATTATAATTGTATTGCTTCACAAAAGCATTAGCTAAATCTCTCCAAGACTGAATGTGATTCCTTTGTAGCTTCATATACCATATCAAGGATGCCCCAGATAAGCTTTCTTTAAAGCAGTGAATCATCAATTCGTCATCGTTAACATAAGCAACCATCTTTCGACAAAACATTGTCAAATGGTATCTTGGACAACTAACACCTTTGTAAACTTCAAAGACAGGCATCTTGAACTTTGGAGGAATAGTTACACCGGGAACTAAACATAAGTCATGAGCATCCAGATCAGATGCATCAGCTCCTTTCACTATTTTCAATTGTTCTTTAAAATCACATAATTCTTTCTCCATTGCTATGAATCTAGGATCGTCCATCTTCATCTTAGCATGAATATTCTGAAGATTAGGTACATGCTGTAGAGGTTGGGAAGCTCCTTGGACAGGCTGAAGTTGGTAGGAACATCCACTTGTTGAACATTGTCGTCAGAGGGAAGATTGAATAACGGATTAGTCACCATTCTGAAGCCGGTCATGGAATCCATATCCTTTGTTCTCTTCACTATCCTTCGGTAGTACTTCAAGCTTGGTCAGATGGTCGAGATGTCAGCTGATAGACAAAGACAGAAGACCGGATGAGCCACAGAAGAAGAGAGACACATGCATATGCAAAATGCTAGATGAAGTATGCTAATGCAGGAATGCATAATGCAGAAAAAATGAAAGGTTTCATGGAACTCAAATATTTATAAACGTTATAGAATACCAAAGAAAATTCTTTTATCATTTTTTGATATTGGATTACGAGGAAATATTCTTATAAGAGTCCTGTCATAATAGCTAAATAAAAGCTAGTACATCCCTAAGGAAGTCCTTCATCGTGCTTGTTGATCTACTTGGATCTTCTTGAATATGAGTCGTCAACTTCTAAAGATTAGTTTGATGGAGGAAAATAAATCCTCCATCTCCTCTTTTGTTCTTGTTGGGAGTAAGGGAGAATTCTTCGGATCTTCGACAATAATAAGAGTCTTTTGAGCTTCTAATGACTCCATGATAGCGGAAGCCTCTCGTATTTGTCCTTTTGAGTTTCTTGATTCTTCAATCGGTACCCTTAACTTCCTTAGAATATCCAAGTTAGAACTCTTAAAAGAACATTCCAAAATATTTTCTTTTGTAATCCTTATTGGTTTCTGTAATGTTTATAAATAACTAGGAATTCCATGAAACCAATGCAATATGATGCTTTATGAATGCGACAAACACAAGTAAGCACATAAGGACACACAAAGATAAACAGACAAAGGGAGACCCTAGGTTTGCAATGAGCATGGAGCCAAAGGGTATACCCATTCCCAAAGGTTGTGGACTAAAGGTTTATTGTACCTGCAGAACAAGGTTCTAAAGAGGTTCCCAAAGTCATTAGCCCATCTTTCGGATATTATCAACTTCCCAATTACTCGGTGATTAATAATATTCTCAAGAGAACTTCTTTTGAGTGTAGCATCGCGTAGCACTATTTCAGGAGTACTCCCTCATAGTCCCGCACTACGTCCTAATAAAGGCCAAAGTAGGGTTAAAGTAACTACGGTCCTCAATATCATAGGCTCCAAGGTCGAAAATAGTGAGTGTCTCCACGATTACTCGTTCAACAGTACTATCTCGAGAGGGCCTCAATTGAGCGGGATTCTCGATTTAACTTAGTCGGGATTCAACTCCCTATAAGCCTCGTCGAATATATCACCATCCTATCTTAATTTCTCCCAAATTCGGGTGTAGAACTTTATCTCACCTCTCAAGGATAACAACCCAAAAAGACACAAGAGAAAGTATACAAATAAACAATTAATCAAGTAAGCAGATATATAAAGCAGTAAACAAATAAAATAAGATAGGGAAACCCACTAGAGGCATCCCTAGTGAAGTCTCCATTTCTGTCACGGTGAAAATCGGATACCAAACTATTGATTAGTTTGAATCTTTAATTCATTTTGCAACCGAACTTTGATTTGTCCAAAGGAAGGGATAAAGATCGAAATTCCCACAATGCAATGCAAATGCAAGGTTTAGAGAGTTTTAGGTTCGGGGGTTGGTTAAACTTAGGGAAGGTGCTAACATCCTAAGTTTCTGTAGTACTCTACAGGAACCTCTTGTTTTATGTTTGTTTATTGCTAAGTGTTATATGCTTAAGGGATAAAAGACCCTAGTGGTTTATTTCTAAGTATACTCGATAAGATATCGCATTTTATGCCTACATATCCTTACGGGAGTGGAATCAGAGTATCTGTAGTTCCCCTAAAGGGTTTGAGGAGTTCTTTGACTGTGGTCAAAGTTCCTACGGGTTTAGGGTAGTTGATTGATTTGTTTTAGGAGAAGAGATGCGTTATCATTTTAAGGGAGATTTAACCGCCACAAATTGTAAGGATATAGTCTTTGCATCGTCTTAAGAGAAGGGCTCAAGTACTCGGATAGGGATCAACGAGGTACGCCTCTCTCAAGGCAAAGTTCCTACGATATTGACTGTATTGATGTGGGGTGGAGATTCTATCTCGCTTAAGATGATTTGGCATCTTTCTCTAATGTGTTTGAATATATTTGTATTGTGTTTTGTCTAAGTTGTAAAGATAAGAGACAAGATCCTTCCTATGGGGTAAGATCTATCCTAAAGATCGACTTGAATGGGATCAAGGATCAAATGGGAGAATGATGCAAATGAGATGCACTACACACGATTGTTGAATCATGTGTAGGTTTTTCCTTTGGACGGATACGATGCGGAATGATAAATTGTGGAAGTATAAAGTTGCGAATAAAGTAAAGGCGGATAAATAAACATACACATACGCATGAAAGCGCTGAAGTGTGTGAGAGTGAATGTGTCGTGAAGTGTGCACGATTAGATTGATTAATTTGCGATGTTGATTAATTCTACGGTGATTGATTAGAGAGAGGTTGAATAGGTTTTAGTGATATTGATTTTTAGGGAGTTTACTTGATTATTTTTCTTAGGAGGTTAATTTAAGAAAATTGTACATATTATCTTTGATTATAAGTCGATTAGTTTTGATAAAGAAAATTTGATAACTATTATTGTTGAACATAATTTTAGTTATTGAATTAATAGGAAATTGGTTCTTTGTGAAAAAAGTTTATTATTAAAGTTTAACTTTAAATAGAAAAAGGTTTTAAATGATTATCAAAGAAACAAGTTAATTATAAAATAGTTTGAGTTTTATTATTTTGTTTTATTGAATAAAGTTTATTTAAAAAATATATATGACATGAGTTTTTAAGACAAATAAAATTAAATGAGTAGAATAGGTCTTTAAAAAAGTTTGCTAATTGCTTAATTAACAGGTTAATTAAAGTCCATTAGTTAAAAAAGATCAATTGATTAGTGGTTTACTAAAAGGATTTAATTGTTAGTTTAAATAAATTAAATAAAATGATTAATTAATTAGATTATTAAGTAAATGATTGTTAAAACAGATTTTTAAAAAAGGTTAATTAAAGTTAAGTGGGTTGACGGTAGGTTAGAAGGATGATTAAAGATTATGTGTGTTTAGTGGTGTGTGTGATTTTAATCATATTACAAATAAAATAACAAAATAAAAAATAAAACGCTAATCCCTTTTTTTCCCAAATCCCCCAAATCTATTCGGTTTATCTCTTCCCTTCAATTTCTTCCATCTTCTTCGTTCACCATTGTCGCGCCTCTCTCCTATTTCCTTCCTTCGTTTCTCCTCTTCCGATTGTTTCCGTCTCCTACTTCCATCGATTGCTTCCGTCTCCTCCTTTCTCTCTGTTTCTTCCTCTTCTCCTTCTTGCCTTTAACCTGTAAACACGAAAAGAAACCTCAAAAGATCCAGACAAAAGATAGATTCACAAGATTACCGAGAAAGGGAGCCAACAGTGGCTTGCGGTGGTGTGGAGGAGTTGCGGTTGGTCGCGGTAGTAATTTCTGACGGAGTTTTGACGGGGTCGAAGGCAACGATGTCAAAAACGAAGATGAGTTCTTCCCCCCTCTTCTAATTTGTGGTTTCAAGAATTTTCGATTCTGTGGCTGTTTATATGGATTTCCTGTTTTAAGATGTTCTATGATTTTCTGCTAGGGTTTTGTAAATCCCTTTGTGCGTTTTTTTTGCTGTGTTTTTCTCTTCATGCCATCGTGTTTATATAGGTCTGTGGCTTGAATGTGGATTAATGTCGTGATTATTTCTTTGATACTCTTTCCAATTTCGTGTAAAAATGTCGTGATTAGTTTTGGAAACTAATGAATTGTTTAGATTTTCTGGTTTCAGGTCTATCTTGAAAACACGACAAAACACGACAAGCTTGATTTCCAATTTGAATGTTGGGACCGTTTTGGAAGGTACTTGGGTTGTGTCCTGTTCTGTTTTGGAAAGTTGGAAAGACATTAACATTTTCTCCTTTCTTCTAATTTTTCAGGAGAACATTGATTGTAGATTACTTATTCGTTTCTGTCCAAATGTGTTTTCCTCATGTGGTCTTTGGAACGCATGATGAACCCACTTGCAATATCAGATCCTTGGTAAGACTGTAGCATGGTTGGAAGTTCCAGAGGCAGCCTTTGTCACCCTTGCAGTACCATGGCCAGCTTTACTCTTTTGAACCTTATAAGAGGCCCCATGTTTTGTTGATACAGGACGAGAGAGCGCAAACTTGTCCTTCGGTCCTTTACCATAAGGTTTTCCGCCATTACTTTGTGATGCTCCTTTTGGTGGCACCTGACTTGGAGTGTCTTTATGTCTGTAAAATGATGATGTATGTCCTGACGGTGCAACCGGTGGCTCTATATCGTGAGCTTTGAAGAGTTTAAAACATTGTCGACAATGCAAGGTAGCATTTATAATGTTTTTGTAGTACTCTTACTTAGTATTACAATGTTGGCATGATGTTTCTTTCAATTCTTATGGGGTGTACGCGTATTTTGATTCGAGCTTATCTTATGGTGTTCTGAATGAGATTGTATGTGTGTTTGCAGGACTGGTTTTGTTTCTTCGATTTCAACAGGTGTGGGAAACACGTAGGCATTAGGCTTTGCTACAGCTGCAGATGATGACAATAGTTGCCTGACTTCAACCCTCAGGTTTAACAACATCTGATAGGTAAGAACTTGTTTGCTGTTGAAATCGTAGTGGTAATTGAGACCGTTGTTGCGGCATTGTCTTTAAAAGTTGTGGCATGTTGGATACGGTATTATCTTGTAATTGAGGCTGAGAAGGATACCGAACTGGAGCATTAGGTTGCATTTCTGGATGAATTTGAGGATGAGGTTACTGATATTTGTTGTTGTTGTTGCAGGTCTGATGTGACATTATGCACGACGGGGCGAAGAATGTGGTGGCGATAGTGGCAGAGGTGGTACCATCAACTTATCCTCAGCTTGGAAACTTAGTAGCTTATTTTCCTTATTTTTGATTTTCTGCACTTGAGAGTCACTCTCATTTACTTGAATGGGTTCAAGTTTAGCAGTGGAACCTTGTGTATTGGACTTGAAAGATTTAGCCCTGCCTGCGACCTCCACTAAGCAATTCAGCGGTTTTCAAAGATCTAACTTTGCATCCCATGTTTCACCATCATTCTCTGTTTCTTTATTTGGTGTGGATTGACTGCCCTCACTCTGTCCATTGTTCTGGCGCAACTTATTTGAAGTTTCAGGTGAGCTGGAGCTCCCGAGATGGTCATCCAATAATGCTTCCTCCTTTTTAATAGACTTTCAAATGAAAAACTAGAGGACAACAGACTGCTAGCCTTTCTTGTAGGTTTCATTCTCGTGTTAACTGATTATACTGCTTCATATTTCAGGTAACATTACCATACAAGTTAATCCCAATCAACGGCACTGCCCCGCGTTAGCTCGTGTTTCCAGCTTTCAGAATCTTCACCGTAAGTGGTCTTAACTGCGTGTTTCCATTAATTGTTTAGTGGGACGAGAATCTTTGGTGAATAACCTCGTTTATCATGTCTTTCAATGTAGGTTTGACGAGCTATTACCTGGAGACTGAAGAAGTTGAGCCGGTATTCAAAATTCTTAATTGTCCTGGTGCCTGCTGATTGATGGAAAGTCGCGGACTTGGAAGGATGGTTGCAGCCGTATTTGAAGAACACGAGGAGTATGACACAAGATAGTATCGGTAATTGTAATATTGTTGTTAATGAGATCTATTTAAATGTGATTGTTGGAGGTTAATTAACTGCGTCTGTGCTTCGGTTTGCAGGAAATGTTGGCAGCAGTCTAACCGGTGCGGTAATTACAAACGCCAAATTCTGTAGGAGTTAGATTCCATTGGTAAAGTCATGCTTTTATATCTTCTTCTGCAGTATATTTAACGCGGGGGAACACCGACAGATTCGTGCTTTGCCTGCGCGTTTTTCTCTAGTTTTGAAGCCAGCCATACGGATCTTGCAGCAACCTTCTTGACATTAAACCGTGCAAATGAATTCTTGCAATAGAAACGATGAAACAGAACCTGCCCAGTGGCCATGACTACCTGTGGTAATCTTAGCAAAATGCCGCTTTCTTGGATGAGATCACAGCCATAGATTCTAAGGGCCGTTTCAGTAGCTTCATCAATGCCATCTTTTTTGGGAGGTGAGTTTGTCAGTTGCTCATCCGTGAGGTAAAATGTATCAATTGCTGTGTAGATCATCTTTCTATGCTCTCTTAAGCCTTAACCTTTAATGCTTTCAATGTTGAAGATGGATGCTTCTAAATCGACTCTGATTCGACAAGAAATCTCAAAGTAGAATGCAATATCACACCCGATGACACAAATTCACAAGTGGAAGCATCAGCAAGTATGGTGCATTGTTGCAGAAGAAGAATACTACGTGATAGTGAAAGGAAGAGACTAATATTGAAGGTGGTGGTTTTTCGGATTCATCAACAGCAGCAACAAGTCTTTCAGTAACCAATAGTGGTGTTATATCGCCTGATCTGTAAGCTTTGGAATAATCCATTATCGCCCAGCGACAGAATGAAGGTTTTTTTTCTCTAGAGATATAGGCAAACAATCTATTGTATGCTGAACTTTCTCAGGCGGAGATAGAGAAGAATCTACTTCATTTTATTCAATGTCTTCAAATTGATGTAATGGAACATACAGAGGTGACTCTTCAAATTATTTTGAAACGGTTTTATGATTATTACAATTCACACGAGTCAGAAGTTGGCTTGTGATGATAGAGGCAGTAGTTAGGTAATGCACTAATGCTGCTGTAGTAATTGGTCCATCTGGAGTTTTGTAATAACCATAAACTTGTCTTGTAATGATTTGAAATGACCTATTAATATTGATCTATTTAAATCCCACTGATATTTTGACAGAGCTGGAACCCGAAGCATTGTTGTAGATTTTATCAATCCCATAACATGCTCTACTTAATAGCAGCAGAGTTGTCTTGTTTAGTTTATTAATACTTTGGATTGTGAATCCTGCCATCCTTATCTCCAAATGTTTTCTATCTCCCATGGGCTTATAAACACATTTGATATCCAAGTCGGATCTACAAAGAACGAGAACCAAAATACCGGAAAACCGGGGGTCTCGACACCATATCCCATAGCACCACTTGATTAAATTGCATATGCCGAATTTAAAGCCCAAATGAACGGTCTTCACGCCTTAAATCCAAACTCTTCTTCACTTTCAATTGATGATTTTGATAGAGAGATTACTAACAACCTTGACTTATAAGATACCAAATCCTGATCGAGATGTAATCGGAAAGCGCATCCAAAGATGTCTTCGGTGTAATGGTCCAATAATAGCTCAAGAGTGAAAGTAATGTTAGTAATAAAATAGATAACATAATAATAATAAATATGATATAAATAACATAATATTAGTAATAATAGTCGCAAAAACATAAATATTAAAATAAAGTCAAATAATAATAAAAAAATGCGCAAAAAGAGGCGGCATCTTAGGGTCAAAACTTAGGGTGCAACAGTCATCAACAATGACTAATCCATACTTCTTGCCTCTGATGGATGCAGTTTTCACTGGTCCAAACAGATCAATGTGAAGTAATTCTAATGGTCTTGAGGTTGAAACAACATTTTTAGATTTAAAGGAAGATTTTGAAATCTTTCCTTTTTGACATGCTTCACAAAGAGCATCTGAGTTGAACTTCAACTTAGGAAGTCCTCTGACCAGATTGAGTTTATTAATCTGAGATATACGTCTCATATTAATATGCCTCAATATTCTGTGCCAGACCCATTGCTTGTCATTAACAGACAAGAGGCATTTAACATTTTGAACTTTAAGTTCTGAAAGATTTATTTTGTAAATATTGTTCTTCCTCTTCCCATTGAATAGGATTGAGCCATCCTTCTGACTAACAGCTTTACAACATTGTTGATTAAAGATTATATCATAACCATTGTCACTTATTTGACTTATGGACAATAGATTATGCTTTAATCCTTCTACAAAAAGAACATTAGATATAGAGGGAAGGTTACCATTACCAATAGTACCAGAGCCAATGATCTTGCCCTTCTAATTCCCTTCAAACTTCACTTCTCCTCCAGATTTAAGTTCCAGGTTTTGGAACATAAACCTTTCTCCCGTCATGTGACGTGAGCAGCCAGAGTCCAGGTACCATGACTGGCGTCTT
This sequence comes from Lathyrus sativus, assembly GCA_963859935.3. Taxonomy (NCBI): domain Eukaryota; kingdom Viridiplantae; phylum Streptophyta; class Magnoliopsida; order Fabales; family Fabaceae; genus Lathyrus; species Lathyrus sativus. The sequence goes on along the minus strand of OZ012741.1, from coordinate 581,792,743 downwards.
GACTTTTCTGCTAAAAACATCTGCAACAAGGATAATTTTATCCTTAGGTACCCAGATCTTTTTGGGTCCTTTTTGGTTAGTTTCCTTGAAAGTTGGTCTGAACTTCTGTCTTTTTACAACAGTATTGTTCTAACTTACTTTTGGCTTAAACACAGGAACATTCTGATCAGAACGTGTGTGTTTAATGTCATTCAGATGACCAAACTTGAAATGAGAGTACAAGGGAGTTTTCTTGATAACAATTTTATCAACATGCATTGGATTTAAATCCTTTCCAGAAGAGGATTCATATCCAATTCCTTTCCTGTTATTTATGCTAACCCCACAGATCATAGAAGCCATCTTGCTTCTATCTATGCTTTTAGCAAGAAATTTCTGAAAGCTAAAATCATATTCTTCTAAAATATTTTTGCATTTAGACTTACTTTCAGATTCAGAATTTTGTTGAGCTATTTCAAAATCAGCTTTTATTTTTAAATTGTTTTCTTTTAACTCAGCAATTTCTAATTTTAACAGATTATTCTCAGAGCCAATATTGCACTTAAGCTTCTTACATTTGAGCTTAATCTGATTGTAATTTTTCAGGACTTCAGATAAGACTTTAATAAGCTCTTCCCTAGTGAGATCAGACAGTACCTCTTCTGAGCCAGATTCAGAATCAGACTCAGATCCAGATGATTCTTCATTCTGATCTTCTATGCGAGCCATCAGAGCCATGTTGGCGCATTCATCTTCAGATTCTGATGAGGATCCAGATTCATCAGAGTCATCCCAAGTTGCCATTAGAACCTTCTTCTTTTTGTCAAACTTCCTTTTTGGCTTTTCTTTAAGAAGCTTTAGACATTCATTCTTGTAATGGCCATATTCTTTGCATTCAAAGTAGACAACTTCCTTCTTTTCAGATCTTTTTGGTCCAGAGGACTCCTTGCGCTGATCTGGTCTTTTGAAGTTCTTGAACTTCCTTTGCTTGTGCTTCCAGAGTCTGTTGATTCTTCTGGACAACAAAGATAGTTCATCTTCTTCTTCAGAGGAAGATTCTTCAGAGCTTTCCTCTAACACCTGCAAAGCTTTTACAGATTTGTTAGATTTTAAGACAATAGACTTACCTTTCTTTTGAGGCTCATCTTCCTCAAGTTCAATTTCATGACTCCTTAGAGAGCTGATTAGCTCCTCCAGAGTTATCTTGTTCAGATACTTGGCAAGCTTCAGAGTAGTGACCATAGGTCTCCATCTGATAGGAAAGCTTCTGATGATCTTCTTCACATGATCAGCAGTTGAGTAGCCCTTGTCCAGAACTTTTAGACCAGCTGTAAGAATCTGGAATCTAGAGAACATAGTTTCTATGGACTCAGATTCTTCCATCTTGAACGCTTCATACTTCTGTATTAACGCCAGAGCCTTGGTCTCTTTTACTTGAAGGTTTCCTTCATGAGTCATTTTCAAGGACTCAAACATGTCAAATGCATTTTCTCTATTTGTGATCTTTTCATACTCAGTGTGAGATATTGCATTTAACAATATTGTTCTAGCCTTGTGGTGATTTCTAAACTCCTTCTTTTGGGCTTCTGTCATAGATTTTCTATCTACTTTCTTGCCATTCCCATCAATGGGATGAACATATCCATCTATGACCAAATCCCATAAATCAGCATCATAACCAAGGAAAAAACTTTCAATCCTGTCTTTCCAATAATCAAATTTCTCCCCATCAAACATAGGGGGTTTTGTACTGATTTTGTCTCTTTCTTCATATTTGTTAGATGTTGAAGCATCAGCCATAATAACAACCAAATATATATATCAAAGTTTTTCTCACTGGATCTTTTCTGTCACTGTGAAGTGGTAGCACACACAGAACCGGAGCTCTGATGCCAACTGAAGGTGAGAAAATACTTAGAAGGGGGGTTGAATAAGTATGAAGATAAAATTGAGAAATAAAAACTCAAGGATTTTTATCCTGGTTCGTTGAACTCAACTACTCCAGTCCATCCTATCTAGAGTGATTTTCCTTTCTCAAACAAGAACTTAATCCACTATTTAATCAACCGATTACAATAGTAAGCACTAAGAACAACTGTTCAAAGTCTTCTCAAGAACTATTGATCCTAACTGGATCTTCTTAAGGTTCTCTTACAATCAAATGTAATAATAAATACAAGTGTTAAAATGCTTCTAATAAATCTTTATCATAACTGTGATTTTTCACTTAAGATAAAGCAATGAAATAATTCTAGCAAGAATGTATGAGTTGTATGAGAGCTTTATAATGAATTCTTTTCAAGTGTTTCGTCAACTGAAGAAGATGAGTGGAGACTTGCTTTTATAAGCACAGTGATCCAAGAGCTTTTCACGTTGAGAATAGTGTACCAAAAGGTCTGAGCCTTTTTTTCTTCACATCATGTGACCTTTCCTAGAAGAAGAAAGCATAGAGAAATCCTTTTTGTCTGTGTTCTTGTGTCTAGCATAAATAAGGAAAGAGTCGTTTGGTTATTCCAACGGACATAATCTTTGAATTCTTCTTCAACAATTTTCAGCAAGAATCATCAGAGTCTAAATTGGTCAGAGCCTTCTGATGTTCATCAGAGTTTTTCTGAATCAGAGTCTTTGCAGCAAGTGTGCTTTCAGCGTGTATAAGTTCAGAGTAGAGTTTTGGGTCAGATCCTCAGTACTGGCAGCGTTAGTAATATCAGAGTCTTCTAAAGTAACTGTGCTTGAGAACTCTTCATACAGAATTATTCATTGCTTCAGATGCTTCTGGCTTTTGCTTCAGATTCTTCTGCAGCTTCTGCTTCAAATTCTTCTGCAGCTTTTGCTTCAGATTCTTCTGGAGGCAGCGCTCAGAATATTCTAGAGACAACGTTCAGAATCTTCTAAGATATGCTTCTGACGCTTCAGAGCCTTGCATATTTCTTATGTTCAGAACTAATTTGCTTCTGGAGTGATATTTACTTTAACATCTGCAGCAAACATTCTCAAGCAAATTTTAGAGTATATAATTCTTAAATGCAAAATTTCATAATAGTTATCATCAAAATAAAGAGATATTATTAAGAACCAATTTGTGTTCTAACAAGAGCCTCCAATTAAATAATTATATCTTGCGTGACCCTTTGGTCTCTTGGGGTGCATCCTAGAGAAAGACTAAGGATGAACCATCACATGTACCCACCACCGCCACCGCCATTCGATCAAGTTGGATTTGGATGATCCTTCTTTTACCCAAAATGGTGAAATTAATTTATTATTAATTAAATAAATTAATTTAATTATTGGTGTATTTTCCTTAGTAGTAAGGTAATCCTAATCGTTGACCGATTTATCCTTGTCTTCCATATTAACTAGCAGTTTGATCCACTTCATTACCCCCACTTTTTATTTCATTCGGGTCAGAATCTGCACTCTGAAATCTTTCTCCTCTTTCTTGTCTCCGCTTCATCTAATTAATTTCTTTTATGTTTTGTGTTCAGAGTGTCTGTTGTACCATATATAACTCTTTTTTATTAAATATACGACTAGTAGTTAACCACATACAACTATTGGCATTTATATCATCATCGGCTGATCTTTGTACCATCAGAAAGTGTATTTATAGATCAATCATCTATCATGGAAGTAGTAGTTATATAATATAAGACTGGACTATTTTATCTTGGAGGCATCGTTGTTGAGTGACTACTTTGCATAATTTTAGACATTGTTATAAAACGTCTTAAAGAGAGTGGTCTAGTCCATATCTTGACTCAGTAATTTCTTCAATAACAATATTTTAAAAACATAAAAAATAAAAATAAAAAAATTTCCAACTCTAGTATCATATTCAAGAACATGCATAATCAAACTTGCACCATAATATAAAGGCTAGTGGGCATTGCTTTATCTAAACAGTATCCTCATCTTATCTCATAATAGTTGTTATATTTATTTAAAAAATTATAAAAATACTATTTTCATTTTCAATATACTATTTATTATTATTATTATTATTATTATTATTATTATTATTATTATTATTATTATTATTATTATTATTATTATTATTATTATTATTATTATTATTATTAAGTACTATTTTAACTACATCATAAATTAATATCACAAAAAATATTATTTTTCATTTTTTGGAGTAAGGAAGGCCTAAGCCCAAAGAGAAAAGAAACTAAACAACTACAATTTGAGTGATCGAAATTTCGAAGACATCTCTAGCAAGTAACTCAACGAGATCATCCAGATAATCATGATAAATCTGCAAACCAAGATCATGATGCAAGTTCTTATTTTCCATGGCATTTACGCAATGATTGACTTCTATATGGACATGATTGATGTTGACTTCCCAATCTTCATTCAAAGATTTCTTAATTTTATGAAGAATACCATAACCTTCCTTAATTCTTGGCGCCTTTTTTTTACTACCTCAGTAAGTACTTTGTTATCAATTTGTAATTCGACCTTTTTGTATTCCTTCCTCATGGAAAATCTATGACCCTCAAAACTCCTAATAACTCTGCAACAAGGCTACAACATACTCCACTATTCTTTGAGAAACCTTCAATCCACTTTCCTAGATTGTCCTCAAGTAAACTCCCACAACCAGCTTTCCCGTTGTTCTTTGAAACTCCATTAACATTGATAATAATCCAACCTTCTTGTAACGATCTCCAACTTATATGATACAAGGCTTGGTGTTTGATATTAATGCGCTAGTGGAGCTTCATGCTCATGTTGTAACATTGTGTCTGGTTTCTAATATCATTCGAAAAAATTGTAGGTATGACATAGATATCGTTATAAAGCTTCTTGTTTCTCCAAAACCATAAAGAGTAGCAAGTTGTTTCCCATAGCTCTTTCCAATCCTCAAGGTTACCATAACAAAAATTGAACTGCAATTTGATCTTTATCCAATCCTACAAACCTGCATCAAATAAAAGAGACCAATATGAGTCTCTTACAAGCAATATTCATATTGGCTTAGCCTTGGCATGATCTCTCATGGCATGGATCTCGTCTTCAACATCCCCCGTGCAATCTTGGCAAAAGGGGTCTCTTACGTTCATCTTGTTGAGTCAAAGATTTGTTGTCAACCTATCATTATTAACTATCCAAATAAAGGTTTTGATCCTTTCAAGAGTTGTCAAGTTCAATATACTCTTCTAAGTATTATTTTGCTCGGGGTCACTATCATTTATGATTAGTATATGATAAGCACTCTTGAAGATAAATATTCATTCCTGGTACCTCTACACCATCTTTTAGTCAGCAAGCTCCTCAAGCTCCAGCTTACCAGTCTATGTCGCAGGCTCCTGTTTATCCGCCTCCAGTTTATCACAGCCTCCGCCTAGCTATCAGCAAGCGTCCAACGCTCCTTCAAATCAACAACCGAGGAATCAGGCACCTCGCCAGAATGCTCCAAGGAGACTATACAAGACTTGTCCACCGATTCCGATGACGTTCACCGAGTTGTATCCTTACTTAGTGCAACGAGGTTTGGTCACTACTCGACCTTTGGGACCGCCTTCGAATACTTTGCCATCCAACTACAATGCTGCCGCTCATTGTTTATTTCATGAGGGTGTGCCAGGTCACGATCTGGAGAACTATTATGCTTTCAAAAACCTTGTGAGGGATTTGATGGAAAAGAAGATTTTGTCATTCAACGATCCGCCGCCCAATGTCAAAAGCAACCCTTTGCCTAACCATGGAGCTGTTAATACTGTTGATACATCGTTTGAAGAGAATTTTATCCTTGATGTAGCTTAGATTAAGACTCCGCTCAAGGCATTCCATTCAAAGCTGTTTGAAGCAGGCCTAGTATCTGTTTCCCATATCGGTTGTACGAGCTGTGAGGGATGTGATAAGGGTTGTGTTATGGTTCGGAAAGACGTTCAGAGATTGATTGATGATGGTTTTCTGCAAGTAGTTAACCAGGTGAAAGAAGTAGCCGCAATTGAGCCTACCTTCAACTTGCCCGAACCAAGGGGTAGGATGGAAGTGTTTAATCTGCCAGCACCAAATTCTGTCATGCCAGTGTTCAGTATACACCGACTCCTGTTACTCCAACAGTGGACCAGCCTAAACCTTTGATTATCCAAAAACCGAGTCCATTTCCATTCAGTGATCCCAAAGCAGTACCTTAGAAGTATGATGTAACCGCGATTGACAAAGAATCTGGGAAGGTCATTCCAAGAGAAGAAGTGAAGGTTGATGGTGAAAGTGTGACTAATATAGCTAGGGCAAGCAGGATGACCCGTAGTGGTTGCGTGTACACTCCCTGTTTTGATGAGGCTCCACCTAAAGAGACAACTACCAACACTGTTGTGTCTTCCAGAGATAAAAATAAAGAGGCAGCCAATAATGACGAACATGTTGAGTTCTTAAGGATCATCAGGAAGAGTGACTACAAAGTTATTAATCAGCTTCATCAGACTCCTTCGAAGATCTCTATTCTGTCTCTGCTATTGAATTCACCCGCTCATAGGGCTGCTTTGCAGAAAGTATTGACGCAAGCTCATGTCGCTCAAGATATTACTACCGGTCAGTTTGATAGCGTAATCTCGAATATTACCGCATGTAATACTCTCAGCTTTAGCAATGAAGAGCTACCGAAAGAGGGCCCGAATCACAACCGTGTTTTGCACATATCAGTGAAGTGTCAAGAGGATCATTTAGCCAGGGTGCTTAAGGATACCAGTTCATCTTTGAACGTCCTACCCAAGAGAGTCCTTCGCAAGTTGGCCTATAAAGAGACTATGGTGAAGCCTACTTAGTTGATTGTCAAGGCTTTTGATGGTTCTCGTAGGGTTGTTATTGGAGAAGTGTGTCGCTACTGCGAAAATCGGCGCCGGCTGAACAGAAGAGTCGCCACCGTGCGTTATTTATCCCAACGGAGGGAAAGGAAACGCTCAGAGTAAACCTACCGCAAAGACGGGAAAGGAATGGTCATCGCAACCAAATTCCTGGATTCGGGAGTCGGTTACGCAAGGGGAAGGTATTAGCACCCCTCACGTCCGTCGTACTCGACGGGATCCACGCTTGTTTTCTAGTACGGATTGTTATTCTATCTATTCTACAGGTCAAGGGTTAAAAAGAAAGAAAATGACTTGGCAAAGTGTCGCACTTTATCCCTACGTATTCCCGTATGGAACGAGAAATCAGAGTCAACGTAGTTCGCCTACCTACTGGAAAGGAGGGGAAGGTTGCTCGCTAGGATGTCGCATCCTATGCCTACGTACTTTCATACAGCATGAAAGATCAGAGCAAACGTAGTTCGGGCTACGGAAGACACAAATTTGTTTGACTGTTTTTTATCCTTCTGAAAAAGGTTTTCTCCTGACTACGGGTCCGAGCGGACAAAAATGACTCTTTGATTGGTTTACAGTCTTTTACGCAAGAACTGTCTTTTATTGTGTTTGAAATGTTTATTGTATTTTTGATTGTTTTGAGATAGAAGAGAAAGAACTCTAAAACCCTATGGTTAAAACGGGGATCAAAACTAACCTAATTTTGTCATGCATGGTGAAAGCCTAATGTCTGTCATATTTCTCTCTTGTGCAGAGAGAAACAGAGATCCTAGGGGATAAACGGAAAAGAAACAGCATATATACAGTAAAGTAGTAAAATGCATGAATGCGGCAATACAAGCGAGGCAAGGGAGTCCCGCTCAACCTCGAACCTAGAAAACAATAGGCAAAGTGAAACGACTTCACTTCAACCCTATGGGAAAATTAACAAACAATACAGCAAAGAAAATAAAAACCCCAAAAACCCCAACTCTGACAGCTCAACAGCTCCTACAGCAGCAGCTCTGAAAAAACATTAAATTCTGACAGTTGATAAACAACAATCTTCCAATGAACTCCAATGATACCCAAGCTACAATAAGCTTCCATCTTCAAGAAATCCCCAAGCTCAAGCAAGCACAGAATCTTAACCAGCTGACAGCATCAGACAACAGATAGCTCCAAACAGCAGTAAAACCCTAACTTTAACAACTGCACAGTGTTGACATGAATAATCTTCATCTTTGTCAATCTTTGATCCTCATCTCTATCTTAAATGGCTTCTTTCTTCAAGGTAATCACTCCAGCAAAGAATTGATTTATCAGGATGAATTGAATGCCAAACAGTTCATTGACAATCAAAGGAAGTCTATGAATAGTTGACATTGTAACAGACTGTTTCCCTCAAAGTTCTACCTCCTAGATAAAACCAATTATCCCTCCAAAGGAGGGAGGTGAATATCATAGAGGGACTTTTAATCATTGAGAAGAATGGAAGCAAAGGAAGCTATCCATGTTTATGAGAAAATTTGTTCTATTTTAAGGCTCTGCTTATTCCTATTATTTCCTATGTCTTCAAAAACATCTTCAGTCCAAGCAATCTTCATGCACAAAGATTTGATTATTATCCTCAATCTTCTCCTTTAATCTTCACTATGCTCCACAAGCTCTAACCAAGCCCACACCCCAAGCAAAAGCCCAACAAGCCCACACAAACACAAATAAACCCCAAATGGGAAAACCAAACAAGCATACCAATTACAAAAAAAATATACTAAAAATAGTAAAATAGTATTTAAAATTCTAATATTAATTCTAAGGGAATTCCTACATATACCCTATATACCCCATATGTCCCATATCCTAATTCATACTAAAAACCCCAAAACAAAATGTTATGTTGCACCTATGTTGTGTGTAAACCCTAATCTAACTATCCTAATATTCTCTAATCAAAACTACCTAAAAAATGATCTACAAAAATATGGAACAAAATCCAGAGGGAACCTAAGGTTTATGTCTAACTAAACAAAAAAGAATGGTGTCAAAATACCAAATTAAATTGCTAAACAAAAATATACAAATTGACTATACAAACAAAATGCAATAAAAAACAACTAAAATGTAAAATATTCAACATAAATGAGAAAATACCTAAAATGCAAATTTTATTTCTGTACAATTTTCTTGAAACCATTATTAAAGTGTAGCAAAAATCCTCATGTCAAAAAGATCATTTTTTAATTTTATATGATTTTTCAAAGATTAAAGAAAAACGAAGAAAATGAATTAAAAATGAAAATCCTGTGGTGCAGATAGCAACTATACACAACGTGTAAATCAACCGGGCCAAATAAGGGGGTGCGCTTAGTTAAGCGCGTTAGGCCCATTGCTCCAGAAAATTAAATCAACAAAAATAGTAAAGAAAAAGAAAAGGAAACGGTGCAACTAGCAAGCAAACATAGTGTAATCCTAGTGGGCCACCCAAGGGGGTGTGTCTATCAATTTCACTAAGCCCAAGGTCTAATCAGAAAAAAAAACAAATTAAATCAATAAAGAAACAAACAAGCACGCGGTGTAGATAGCATACAAATGTAGTTCAAAACTCAATGGGCCACGAAATGGGGGTGGGGATAACAACTATCAGACTCAAGCCCATGGTTGGATTTAAATGAAACGACTGAGTTTCATGCTCAGTACAAGTCCTTCACAAACTGAAGACGCGCGCGCAGCCACACGATTTGGTAATGGTCAACAAGTCCCACACTAATCCAACGGCTGCGACCTCTTCTTCCTCATTCAAACAAGTTTTGGAGGCAAAACTCCATGGATGAACATGGCAAGAACATCATCTGCATCCCTCCGTGAATCATCAATATCTAACCAAAGTCAAAAATACAAAGCCCAGACTTGCTCCATTCTTCACCCTGATTCTAATCATGGTCTCAAAATCCACTAATATGAACCCTAGCTCTAAACACGAATCTCAATCCAAAGTTGCTCAGAAATTCAACATTCACCAATCACAAACATGTTGTGCCTAATCTCTTCCTCACCTCACTAGGAGTAATTCTAACCATCACACTAAGCTAATAACTCCATATCTAGCATGTAATCAATCCAAACAGAAAATGTGTCATCATGTCAACTATCACCAATTGGCTTCAAACTCTCCAAAAAGTTACTCCTAGCCACATACTAATCATCTAACCTAAAGATTCATGCTAATTACACCTAAATGAAGCTGTAGGTTGAAATTTACTAACCTGAGAAAATGAGTGAAACAGATGGATTAAATCACCAAATCAAGCCTTGTAAGTCTCCAGATTCGTTAAGTGTGATGTGTTCTTGCTTCTGTATGCAGCAAATCCTCTTGAAATTGACTGGATCGTGGAAACCGATTTGTAGTTGCAGGTGTGGAAATTGAGAATCAAGAACACGATTTCAGCATGTAATCACTCAGATTTTGATTTGTATACACTCAGAAACATCAATGGAGTTGAATAGAATCAAGAAAATGGAAGAACAATGGAGAAATTGAAGAACTCGAAAGTGAATTGCAATGGAGAATTTTTTGATCTCACTCTTTCTTCTCTCTCTCAAAAATGGCCAACCCCTGATTCTGATCCACTCTAAATCATTTATAGGCAATGTTGGAAACTTCTGGAAGCACCTGGAATGATCCAATGAGAATTTGCAATTCTCATGTCATGAGATTTTCCCTTTATGAGATCACCATATCAGTTGGAGTTTTGCTTTCTATATCACTTGGTTCTGGTTTGAATTTCTCTCCAAATGAGATGTATGAGATGTACATACGGCTCCTTGCCTTGCAACTTATCCCTTATGTGATTTGGCATGTGTTACTTCCATTACAAGCAATTGAATATAGCTCCATAATTCTGGCCTTAACTCATAAAAGTAACAATGCCATTGATCTTAAAATGTGTTTTCCATTCAGTTTGATAGGTCATATGATGTATTTTGGCCTTGGATCAAAAATCCCAAATTTGGTCACTTGAAAATGAACTTTAACCTTCCTTATTTGGTCATTTTTGCCATTTTGAGTTCCATGCATTTCCAAGCTACCATGATCACTTATTTGGACTCAAAACATCATTTTGAGCAAGTTTGATGTTGAACAGTTTTTCATTTGAAGTTTGCAACTAGGAGTTTTAGGCACATGCTTAAAATGACCTGTAATCTCACTTTCCCAAAATACCCCTGGCTTGTCAAGATCATAAGTAGAGCTCCACAAATCAGAATGAGGCATACCATACCTTTTTGGAAAGGGGAGATCATGAGGAATAACTTTCATGTTCATCAAAAATCCATTTGAAAACTCATTGTGGGGTAAAAGTTGCTTGGAAGCCAAGTAACTTTCACAGATAAATTGCAGTGTCTTCAGATGACCTGTAACTTGCAAGAACCATAACTTGAGTTCTATAAATCTCATTGATGAGTTCCACCACTCAAATTAAAGGTATTGAAAAGCTATACAAGTTTCATGTTGTCCAAAGATCCATTTGAGACTTGCATCTTGAATTATTTTGCTTGGAAGTTTGACCTAAATCAGGGGATTTTACACTGAAACCCTAATTTAGCAACTCCTCTTCTTCTTGATTTCTTTTGATTTATCCTTGGCACAACACCACATCTATATCCACACATCAAATTATGAATCCCACATCCTTCAAATAGGCCTTGATGCCCTTCAATCAAGCATTTGACCTAGGGTTGACCCAGATGAAACCCTAGTTGACTGTCTTCAACTGTAGTTCTTGTAACCACACTAATGATTTGCCTCATCTTCAAAATGACCCTCTAGGTCTTCCATGATGTCTATACACATTCCATGCCTTCAGTTCATAGCTCACAACCTCTTTGATGATCTTCAAATACCCTCAAGATAGGAAAGAAACCCACTGGTTGATCTGCTAACTTCTCAAAGCTTCACTTTCTTTCTTAGTGACTTGGATAGTCTTGAATTTGAATAAAATCCCCTCTAATAGGCTTCCTTGTATAAGAATGGCACTTGGTCCCTTGTTGGATGGCTTGCTTATGCTATGTTATACAAATGAATGAACTATGTACATGATCTACTATGCAAATGACAAAGCTATGAAAACATAAACCAGGTAGAATAAGTTGGTCAAATTTTAGGGTGCAACAGCTTCCCCTATTCAAGCGGCTTGGACCCGACTGGGTGAAACGCGCGCAGCCTTCAGACAATCGAGGTACGAGACGGTTGAATACCAATAAAATCCAGAAATTTGCCAACTGCAAAAAATAAACCGCAAAATAACTGCACCACTACTTGGGGAACAATATCCACAGATCTGATTTCAACACTATTTTGTCAATATTGGAATAAACTTAATGACTTCACTGGGAGAATACTTTTGTCGAATATAAGAACGCGATTCTGTCATGTCATGGGACACATACTATGTTCCCTACGGGGAAATCATCCGTCTAGATACAGGAAAGTTCATCCGCCTATCTCTCACGGGACACATGCGTCAGTCTAGTAACACTTCGTCCGCCTATCCAATACGGGAATATCCTTTTGTTTATATCACACAAACTCTTCATCCGCCTATCCAATGCGGGAATACACTTCTGCCAAATCATCGGGAATACACTTCTGTTTATATAATATGGGAAAATACATCTGTCTAAATTTCATGAAACCTTCATCCGCCTATCCAATATGGGAACATACTTCTGTCTACATCACAGGAAAATCTTCATCCGTCTATCCAACACGGGAACACACTTCTGTCTACATCACAGGAAAATCTTCATCCGCCTATCCAATACGGGAATACACTTCTGCCTACATCACAGGAAATCTTCTTTCGCCTATCCAACACGGGAATACACTTTTGCCTACATCACAGGAAATCTTCTTCCGCCTATCCAAAACGGGAACGCACTTCTGCCTACATCACAGGAAATCTTCTTCCGCCTATCCAAAATGGGAACGCACTTCTGTCTACATCATAGGAAATCTTCTCCCGCCTATCCAAAACGGGAACACACTTCTGTCTACATCACAGGAAATCTTCTTCTGCCTATCCAATACGGGAATACACTTCTGTCTACATCACAGGAAATCTTCTCGGACATAGCTTCTTTGCTTATTCGCTGCAGTAACTAACTCCGCTGGGGATATTCTGAAAACAACTGTCAAACACTCGTCTTGATAACAAGTGGCTACTTCTGAACTTTGATTTTATGAAAACCTGAAACGCTGCCGCAGCAACAAATCTTAAAGAAAACATTCCGCTGGCCGGATACTATACCGCCTCAATTGGCAACTCTGTGGGGAAAATAATAAACTGAATTATGTCATCACACGTCTCCCAACGAGACCTCGATTGTCTGGTAATATCTGAGCTTTTAGAACTCCATACTCCTATTGAGAACCACACCTGAAAGCAAAAAGTCAACCAACCTGATCTATGTTTCAAAATGCGTATGTTTGATAATGGCGAATGCTCCATACAATATGGAAATGCTACGCGTTTTTTTGTTTGGTGGATGCAAATATGGCACTATATGTCGATGCAAATGCAGGCCCGAACTGCTGGGATAGCTCTAACAAGCTTGCTTCATCAATCTTGGCCGTCAAGGACAAATATCACCCTGCTGGGGAGTGAATGGGTATCACAAAGTATTCCGGCAAAATAAATGCCAGGACACACAACCAACTCTGTCGGGGAGAGTTTTAACCTTCGATTTCCACTGGGAGGAAAGAAAACACTTGCTGAAAAGAGAGAACTCCGCTGGGGAAGAAACGACTCTCTTGGGGAAAATAAACTGACTCCGTTGGGGAGAATAAATGACCCTACTGGGAAGGGAATCTCTGCTGGGGAGAGTAGACTGTCTGGGTACAGCTCACAAGTTTAGAAATATTAGTCTTCTGAGGCTAAACAACTCTGCTCGGGATAGGGAATCCTTTTGGGAGACACCACACTGTCTGAATACAGCCTACAATCTTGGAATCATCAATTTTGTTGAAGACAAATGACCCTGCTGGGAAAAGTAAACCATCTGGCTATAGTTCACGAACTCGGGACTATCACTGTGCGAAGGATAGACATCTTGTTCATCGGTCTGAAAACCTGCGGGGAGAAGGGAAAACCATCTTCTATGGTGAAACATCCTTCTGAACCAATCTTGACTTGGTTAAACACCTTGAGAACCCTCCTGGCTGGGGATTGCACATGCACCTATTTGACTCTCTGGGGAGTACGTACTGCGGGGAATTTCAATCTGCTGGAGACATCCTATGCGCTGCTTTCATGAGGATACTCTTCTGGGGAATAACCTGTCTTTCAATAAAGGATAACACCCTCTCGACTTCTGGGAACATGGCCTGCGTGGGGATTTGCGTCCACTAAAATCATATCTTTCATCAAGCACCCCTGGCTGGGCCATAATAATTTCCTTTCATCTGCTTCAAACGGGAAATGACCCTGCAAAACCGCACAAACGAGACAAAACAAGTCTATACAACAAAATCTATTTAGGTTAGTGTCCGTGATTATTTCAGTCAATTCAAAGTTTTAACAATTATTGACAAGGGCCAACACCGTTATGCATATGTTAGTTTTATCAAAAACATCGGCGTCCTTCACGTACAAAACAGTAAAGAACAAGTATCAAATACTGAATAACATGTTTTATTGGTTGTGCTTGTAAATAGGCGGAGTTTTGTACACTGGATGTAACTCCTGAAAAGAGGTAGTTACACACAAACAAATATACAAGTATGCACAGGAAGCATAAATACACAAATAAATCAAATTTGTACACATGTCGGCAACGGGATGCAGACAACACCATGAGCTGATCCTCCTATGACTCGCCTGACTCTGGCGCTTTCCCGGTATTCAATCTTCCGACGAGGTTGTATCTGATAAACGAACTCTCAAGCGTATTCTCCCGCACCAATGTGCAATGCAGTATCAAATTTGGACCGCAGTCATTTGCTTTTCAAATCCCTAACTTTTGCGTGAACCGCCCTTTGCGGGTTTTCAATTCACCGGGATACCCTTTTTTGCCGAAGCCGCCCAGTGTAGGTTTTCAACTTCGCGGGTGTACATCTTTTCAATTTTATCCCTAACTTTTGCTCGAACCTTTTATTCTGTTTTTGGTTCGCCGGGATGCCCCATTTTTGCCTGGACTCTCCTTTTTTGTCCAGCGGGTCAAATTTAAGCAAAGTATTTTTTAACTGCGTCCGAATTCACAGGCGACGTAAAGTCTTCACCGTCCATGATGGACAACAACAATGATCCTCCTGAAAAGACTTTTCTGACAACGTATGGCCCTTCGTAGTTGGGGGTCCACTTGCCCCTATGATCTGTCTGTGGCGGGAGAATCCTTTTCAACACAAGGTCGCCCATCTGAAAGCTGCGCGGACATATCTTCTTGTCGTATGCTTTCTTCATTCGACTCTGATACAACCGACCATATGCTAAAGAAGCTAACCTCTTATCATCCATTAAACTCAGCTGATTCAACCTGTCTTTCACCCATTCTGCCTCGTCAAGTTGGACATCTCGTAATACCCTCAGGGAAGGAATCTCAACTTCCAGCGGTAACACCACTTCCATCCCGTATACCAACGAGAACGGGGTTGCCCCGGTTGATGTGCGTACCGTCGTACGATAACCGTGCAAAGCGAAAGGTAGCATCTTATGCCAGTCCTTATAGGTCACCACCATCTTCTGAACGATCTTCTTTATGTTCTTATTGGCCGCTTCAACAGCGCCATTCATCTTGGGTCGGTACGGAGAAGAGTTGTGATGTTCAATCTTAAAATTCTGACACAACTCCTTCATCATCTTGTTATTTAAGTTCGAACCGTTGTCTGTAATAATCCGCTCAGGGATTCCATATCTGCAAATGATATCTCGTTTGATAAACCTGGCTACCACCTGCTTGGTCACATTTGCGTACGATGCCGCTTCCACCCATTTGGTAAAATAATCGATTGCTACCAAAATGAACCGATGTCCGTTAGATGTCGTCGGCTCAATCTTTCCAATCATATCAATTCCCCACATCGAGAATGGCCACGGTGACGACATCACGTTCAGAGGACTCGGAGGCACATGGATCTTATCCGCATAGATCTGGCACTTATGACACCTTTTCGTAAACTTGAAACAGTCAGTTTCCATAGTTAGCCAGTAATAACCTGCCCGCAACAACTTTCTCGTCATAGCATGCCCACCAGCATGTGTACCGAATGTACCCTCGTGTATTTCCTCCATGAGTAACTTCGCCTCTTTCTCGTCTACACAACATAGTAACACCAAGTCATGATTCCTTTTGTATAGGACACCGTCCGGATTTAGATAGAAATTACCAGCCAATCTCCTGAGAGTCTTCTGATCGCGACTGGATGCCCCAGTCGGATATTCCTTGTTCTTCAGGAAATTCTGGATGTTAAAGTACCAGGGTTTATCATTGGAAGATTTGTCAATGGCAAATACGAATGCGGGCCCGTCAAATATCAACTGCCACTTGGAATCCGTATTTGGCCCTTCATCCGGCAACGGTTCTTCCCAATCTTTCATCTTCAGGTACAGGATATCCTCGTCAGGAAAATCAAACCTCATCAATTGGTAGTCCTCAATAGGCTGCTCAGCAAGATATTCCGATAACACGCTCCCCTTTATAGCCTTCTGTGAAACATACTGGATGTCATATTCGGTCAAAACCATCTGCCAACAGGCAATTCTCCCAGATAGTGCCTGCTTTTCAAATACGTATTTGATAGGATCCATCTTCGAAATGAGCATGGTTGTATGATTCAGCATGTACTGCTTCAAACGCTTGGCGGCCCAGGCGAGCGCACAACAAGTTTTTTCGAGCATTGAGTATCGAGATTCATAGTCAGTAAACTTCTTACTCAGGTAGTATATCGCATGCTCTTTACGCCCTGTCTCATCATGTTGACCGAGAACACAACCCATACTCCCCTCAAGAACCGTCAAATACATAATCAAGGGTCTCCCTGCCACTGGAGGTATCAAAATAGGAGGCTCCTGCAAATACTGTTTTATTTTATCGAACGCCTTTTGACAATTTTCATTCCATGTTACAGCCTGGTCTTTTTTCAACAACTTGAATAATGGCTCGCACGTAGTTGTTAGGTGAGATATGAACCGAGCGATGTAGTTCAATCTCCCTAAACACCCGGGGTACTTCTTTTTCTGTTTTAGGCGTCGACATTTCTTGTATTGCTTTTATTTTCGCAGGATCAACCTCTATTCCTTTTTCGCTCACGATAAACCCCAGCAGTTTACCCGATCATACCCCGAAGGTACATTTATTAGGGTTCAGTCTCAACCTGAACTTCCTAAGCCTCTTGAATAACTTCAGCAGATTCACCAAATGTTCTTCCTCCGTCTGGGATTTGGCAATCATATCATCAACATAAACCTCGATCTCTCTATGCATCATGTCATGAAAGAGAGTCGTCATTGCACGCTGATACGTTGCCCCAGCATTCTTCAATCCGAAGGGCATCACTTTGTAACAAAATGTTCCCCAGGGAGTAATGAAGGTAGTCTTCTCCATGTCTTTTGGTGCCATTTTAATCTGATTATAGCCCGAGAAGCCATCCATGAAGGAGAATACGGAGAATTGAGTGGTATTATCGACCAACACATCGATGTGAGGAAGTGGGATGCTCGCCTTGTTCAGATCACGGTAATCTACGCACATTCTCACCTTACCGTCTTTCTTTGGCACTGGCACAATATTAGCGACCCATGAGGGATATTTTGTAACAACTAGGAAACCAGCATCCCACTGCTTTTGAACTTCCTCCTTAATCTTCACAGCCATGTCTGGTCTAGTTCTTCGGAGCTTCTGCTTAACCGGCGGGCATTCTTCTTTTAGCGGCAGACGGTGCACAACCATATCCGTATCCAGCCCAAGCATGTCCTCATACGACCAAGCAAAAATATCACTGTACTCTTTGAGCATTTCAACCAATCTTCGCTTGACGTCGCTCTGCAGTGCGGCCCCTATACGGATGTTCCTTTCAACCCCTTCCGACCCCAGATTGACGATCTCAATGACTTCCTCATGAGGCAGCATGATTCGTTCTTCTTGTTTTACCAACCAAGACAACTCTTCTGGAACTTCGCCATCTTCAACAATCTCTTCTTCGGCCTGAAATACCGGGTGCTCAAAGTCGAAGTGAGTCATAGGCGGTTCATAGATGTCATCTGAAATAGTAATCCTGCAAAGGAAATGGTTAAATGCTTCTTAACACATACAAAGCGAACAACCACGTTGCCATTTATAAAAACAGGAAAAACAGAGATCGCAACATTTGTACATGAAAAACGCCTTTTATTTAACGATTAAACAGTGCAATGTACATAACAAAATGGCCCTAATCAAAATCACGATGCCCCGGGTAGGACACCAGATTGTTCAACAATTAAGAAAATAAAGCATTATTGTTTAGTTGTCACAGGAACAGTCTCCTGAATAGACCAATTGCAAAGCCCTTGTCCTGGCACGCTCGGCTGAATCCAGGCGTCCATGTCGCAGTCGCTGTCTCCTTCTTCAGAATCTGAAACAGCGTTGATGGTCTCGTGATATACCCCACCGGCCGTAATTGTTATTGGTCCTTTGAAACGGGGTGCCCCTGCAGTAGGCGTTGATGATGAAGGTTGATATCCCAGCCCAAATCTGTCCATTTTCACGGGAATATCCAAAACTTTGCCCCAGCCCTTGGTCTCGCCAGTCTTCACTAGAGCCTGAGCCTCTTTGTATGACGACACTGCCACCTCTGATGCTTTACTCGGCCCTGGAACTTTGTCCTTGATGCGCAACCCCTCAAAGGCCTGACAGGGTGTCTCATGGATTTCGCTGTCGACTTCCACGTACTTGAATGACGACAAATGGCTGACCAGTATATCCTCCTCTCCACAATCTGTGACCACACTGTCCCCCACCATGTACTTCAGCTTTTGGTGTAAGGTAGATGTGACTGCCCCAGCACCATGGATCCATGGTCGTCCAAGAAGACAGCTATATGCTGGTTGGATGTCCATAATATAGAATTCCGTTTCAAAAATCTTCGGCCCCACCTGCAGAGGCAAAATTATAGATCCAAAGACTGACCTTTGCGTACCATCAAATGCCTTGACCACCAAGTCACTAGGCGTACAAATGATCCCCCTGATGTCTAACTTCATCATTGCTTTCTTTGGCAGCACATTCAAGGAAGACCCGGTACCTACCAGCACGTGGGACATGACTGTGCCCCTGCATTCAACTGAGACGTGCAACACCATATTATGCTCTCTTCCCCTCGGGGTCAAATCAAAATCCGTAAATCCCAAACTATGGCCTGCATTCACGTGCGCCATCACCCCCTCCAACTGATTCATAGAAACATCTTGGGGTACAAACGACGTGTCCAGAATTTTCAATAACGCATTCCTATGGGCTTCGGAACACAATAACAGCGACAGTATGGATATCTTCGACGGTGTTTGTTGAAGGTGCTCAACAATTTTATAGTCACTCTTATGGATAAGACGCATAAACTCTTCTACATCCTTCAGTGACGTTTCTTTTTCATTCCTCTGCACAGGAGCGTTCTCATTCACTTTACCTTTACCTTTTGCCAATCGTTCATCCTCTACCTCAGGCGATATAAAAATTCTCCCGCTCCTTGTCATCCCTCCAGTCCCGACGACATTGTCCACAACCTCAGCTGGTTGTTTACTGATATCAATTTTCTCCCCATCACAATATGCTTCCAGCCCATAAGTCCATGGTACTGCCTTGGTGCTCTCATAAGGGATTGGCCCTGCCTTTATGATAGTGATCGTCGGCCGCCTGGCTGGCGCCGTTATAGTTATCGTTTTTCGGGGAATTGTCACCGTAGCTACATCACTTTGCTCATCAGCTAATACTTCTACAGGTCTCTCAACTGCCGTTCTATCAAATTGCAACGTGCCTTCATCTATCAAGGTCTGAATACCCTTCTTCAATTCAGCACAACCCCCAGCCTGGGTCCAACATTCTAGACAAAACTCATCGCAACCCGGATACACACCTTCTTTCAATAACCTACTCTTTACTTCACCCAACGGTGTTTCCAGTTCATCAACATTCATGATCAAATTCAAACCCTCCTCAGTCAGAATAGCATTTTCCCCATGGTTGGGCATTGGCTGTTGTACTATATTCGGACCTGCTTGTCCAAAATTTATGGCCTTGCTATCCAGTAGATCTTGAACCTTATGCTTGAACGCGTGGCAAGTCTCTATGTCATGGCCCGGAGCCCCGGAGTGGAACTCGCAGTGCTTATTCGTATCAAAGCCAAACGGAGGAATGCCCGTCATTGGCGCCATAGTCCTCTTTTCCACCAAGTTCAAACCCAGTAATGTTTGGAGTAACTCCGCATAGTATAAGGAGGTACATCAAATACTCTTTTCGGCCTCGTGTTAGGAAATCTCCTCTGTCCCTGATTTGGCCTCTGCTGCTGCTGTTGTTGCTGCTGTTGTTGTTGCTGCTGCTGTGGTGGTACCTGCTGTAGTGGTATTGGTTGTTGATGAAATGGAATTGTGACGCTTGCCACCTGTTGCGGATGATTGTACTGATTCCGTCCTCTGCCCCAGCCTCGGCCTCGGCCCCCGAATACTGCACTTGTGTCACCCTGACGGCGACCACCAAAAGCTTTTCTGTTACTTCCAGCTGAAGTGGATTCCTCAGCTTGGAATCTCCCCATTTTAATATTACTTTCAATCTTCTCGCCCATCAAGATTAGATCCGAGAAACTGCCCAAGGAAGCGGGAAACAGCTTATCATAAAATATACCGGTGAACGTTCCTATGAACATATCATTCATCTCCTTCTCAACCAAAGGAGGATGAACCCTTGCAGCCATGCCGCACCATCTCTGCGCATATTCTTTGAAACTCTCATCTTTCTTCTATGACAACCCCTGTAACTGGACCCGGTTTGGTGCCAAGTCACTGTTGTACTTATAGTGCGCCACAAACGCATCGGCCAGTTGCTTCCAAGTCTTTATCTGAGTAGGCTCCAACCCCATGTACCACTCAAGGGAAGGACCAGACAAGCTGTCTTGAAAGAAATGCATCAGCATTCTTTCATCATTCGAATAAGCCGACATCCTTCTATAGTATGACCGCACATGTACCTTGGGACAGGTATCTCCCTTATACTTATCAAAGGTGGGAGCCTTAAATTTCAACAGTACCCTCAGACCAGGCACCAGTCCCATCGTGGTCATATCCAAACCGGAAGCACTCTGATTCACAACACCTTTCATCTGCTCCTCGAGCATCTTGATTCGTTGAGTGTTGTCTACAGGACCTTCAAAACCTCTACCAGAGAAAGCATCTTCTTGTTGGTCTTCCATCCAATTAACATTCTCATTTCCGTACCCATCATACCCATTGTTATGACCAAATATAGTCTGATTCATCACAGGGCCCCGTCCTCTGTTACCATACCCTTGAGCGACCCCGGAAGGTCCAAAAGACATCATTCCAGCACCATTTCCGTTACCGAACCCACCATAGGCCAGATTAGCATTACCAAATCCATCATGTCTGAAACCCTGAGCGTTGAAGCCAAACTTCCCATCCTGGTTAGCATAATCAAACCCCTGGTCGTTATAGCCAAATCCGTTGTTACCAAAGCCGTTACCTCCATTGTTATCACCGCCCAGATTGGCGTCTCCGAACCCAACGTTGTTAATGACAGTCTCATTACCAATTCCTGTATTACCATTCCCGACGCCAGCGCCATTGTTCATATTCACAGCAGGTATATTTACCACAGGTGGAGCTACCGGTGTAGAAGTACCATCCCCATGAATGGTGTCAACACGTACAGAATTGTGGTCTTCGTTTCCGTTCCCGACATTTCTCGCCAGCAATGGCTGCACCAAAGTTTGTAAGTTTTCCTGCCCTTTCACAATTGTCTCCATCGTCTGCATGAACAGCGCCAACTTTTCACGCATCTCCTGCATCTCACTTTGCATCTGGTGTTGCACCCCAAATTTTGACCCCTTATATCCTCTTCATATCATATGCATTTATTTATCTAACCTTAACAAGTTTCGAAGTGTGTTTTTTTTCAAGATACAGATGAAACGGGGCTCCGCACTGATAAAATCGAAGGTTCGAGGATTGGTCAACCAATGTTTTGGGTTGAATCATTTATGAAGTAAGATCAAGAGTACCATATTGGGCCATGTGTGAGTTCAATTTGAGGTAATCACCCACAGATGGGACGCAATGCAGTTCAAGGCACCCGATTAGGGTTTTTCGGGTTGAAAAAGTCAACTGTAGTTTGACTTTAGATTTGAGAAATTATTCAAGGATAAAAGTATGGTTTAAAAAGTTCATATGGCTTGGTGAAGTCCCCTCAAAGAGTTTCAAAGTCTTGGAAGCTCCGGAACATGAACGGACGGTCCGGTAATCGCCGATCGATCGTACGGTTGACCGAAAAGTCAACCCCTCAAATTTTAGGAATTGGACTTCAAGTTGTGAAGCAAAGTTGTTCCTTATGTCATGAGGGACCTACATATCAATTTTCATGATCATCGGATCAAGGACGTGAGAGTAATCGAAAAATCGGGAAATTAGGGTTTCGAAAGGGGCTAAACCCTAACTCCCTAACCACACACCCAAATGATGTGGTTCAAAGCTCGTCGGAAAGCTCTTAACAAGTCCTACAAAAGTCCTATACTAGTCCACACTCAGAAAATGCATGGAATTGGAGTTATCATCAAAGTCATTTTTTAGTACAAAACACTTAGTGAATTTCTCAAAAATCTGGCTGCATCAAAACTTGTTTTTTTGCTAACTTTAAGGGACTTTTCAACCAAGATGCACATAGATTTGGAACTTTTGACAAACATGAATGTTGTAGGGCTATATGAGGGCTTTCCAAAAAGAACAAGAACTCCCCAAGAGGAGTTGTGAGCTGGAAGTTATGGTGTCTTGAAGATGGGTCTGTTACACTAAAAGTTCACTTGCTTCAACATCTCAAAATTGGATTTTCACAACTTGAGTCATTCTCCACCCTTGGATCATGTTACAAAATGATAATATGAGGTATGAATGAAGAGAAAACCAGAAGATGGGATAGTTTGAGGGATTTGGCAAGTTGAAGCAAGTTGACAATTTTTATATTCATTTAAAAGAAGAAAGAGAAACTTTACAAGGAAATGGCAGCTGCAGGCCCCTACCTTCATAGCTCTCTTTAGTCATCTCAAGTCCCTCATGTCAGCTGATATTTGCATACCTTGAGCCAAGGAATTGATGTGTAGGAGCTGATATGAAGATCTTGGCAAGATTTTGGAAGAAACATCATGAAACTCCCTCCAAAAATGGAAAATACAAAGCTGCCCTCATCCTTCTTTCTCCTATAAATAGAGGCCTCACCCTCATTTGTTTTTCACACCAGAGCTGCTCATAAGATCAAAGCATCATAGCTCTCCCTCTCATTTTCTTTTTACTTATAAGTGAAGAAAAGCTCAAAAACACCAAAAATGGCCATTTTGCAACTTTCACACCATTTTCATTTCTAACATTTCCAACACTCTCACAACCATCCACACATCTTCTAAATGACATATAGAAGGTGTATGACTCATTAAAACATCAAGAACCACAAAAAATCAAAAAGTCAACTCTCATTCCACCATACTTTGACCAAAGCTACAAAAATCACCATATCTCATTCTACTCATTTCCTTGGCATCCTAAGAGCTTTAACACCTTGCATATATTGTGTTTCAACTGTCCAAGCTGCTAAGAATCATCAACAATACCTATTTCTTCCATTGGCATCATAAGTGCATTCCACTCAAAATTTCAATTTCAAGGCAAGCAAGACATTCAAAAAGGGCCTCTGGTTTTCTAGGAGTAATATAGCTTACTCAAGTGCATCCTCACAGGTATGTCTAAACTCATCCCACTCATTTTCATGACATAAAGTTCATTGATGTTTGTTTTTGCTTATGCACACACACTGTTGTGGCTATTGTTGTCCCATGCTTGTATCATGTATTGGTGGCTGTTAGGGTAACATGTGTGTGATTGGTACCTTTTGCAAAATGTGTTGTTGATATTTTAAGGCAAGTTTCTAATGTTAGCATCATGATGTTAATATAATCATCAAAGCATTTTACTGTCAAAACCTAAATGGAGTAAAATCTTAACATTGTCATAGTTTAAATTCTGTTATGAGTTGATTTGCCTAAACACTTGTGCTTTTGTGTTGAGATCCTGCTCATAAGAATTGTTGCTGAAGTTTGTGTGTATTTTGAACTTGTTGACATGCTGTCAGGTACTATCATGAGCATAGCTAATAGTAACCTTAAAGTTGTTTTGTTTATTGCTTACTCTTGTATGACATGATTAGCAAGCATTACTACCTGTCATCCTTTGCATCTCATTAATTTGGCATGTGCTTGCCCTGCTGTTTTAAGGTGTACTATGCCAAGCATGTCTAAACTTTGTGTTGGTCATATTCACTGCATCACAGGTTGATGTATGAGGAATAAAGGTTGCAAAACTGTTTGGATTGTCAAGGATGAGATGTGATTTAATTTGTTGTTCTTGGATTCACATTGCTGTCAAATATATGAATATCATGAGTTTTGCTGTCTTAAAACTGTTCTTTATGTGGTAGTTTGGATTACATTTGCTTAGCAACATAAAAAACTGTCATCTAAAACAGTTTGATCAGTGTATTGCTTTTCTTGTAAAACCTGGTAGAAAGCTCATGTTAAGTAATTCTAGGACCTCAGTCTATCACTGTGGCCTTTCCAAACTCAGGCCAGGTATGATTTTCAAAACACATGTTAGCCATGCTGTGAGGTATACTTCTATTATCAAAAACCTGTTTTTGGGTTTAGGTGTTGGTCTGAGTGTATTGCTTCAGTAGGATTTAGCAAGGTCTGGCTCCTAGCAGATTGACCTTGGAGGAGCAGATGGGAGTTGTTTGCTTCTATTAACAAGCTTGGTCTTGTATATTTGGATGACATGAATATGACATTATATTTGAACTATTTGTTCTGCCTTCTGTCAAAAATCTGTGTGAGATATATTAGTTTCATCCTAACATTCAACCTTTGCAAACTGAAATAAGACTCTTGCTGTAAGGATGTAAATCATGTTTGTTTAAAAAAATTCCACCACAAACTGTGTGAAGACCCTCACTTGCCTCATTCCACTTTGCCTCTTTAAAATCTAATTTGGATAAATGTCTTGGTTTGCATCCTGCATCAGCCTCATTACTGTCATAGCATGTGATATATCATATTTTGCATAAGGCCACACAAGGTTGATCTCATCTTTCTAACAGGTTTTTATGTGTGTTTTATGTATGCCTATATGTTTATTTGACTATTTTGTGTATAGAGTCAAGTTCTCACATGCTGTTACCAAGTACATCAATGCATCAAAGTCATTCAAATATTGTTTTTTTATACCAGTTATGTTATGCATTTAAACAACATTTGAACACTTCCAAAATGTCATTCAAAGTATGCTAGTATGATTGTTTTGACCACAAAATTGGTAGTCCAAAATTTCATGTTTTCAAAACCAACTTTGCTTGCACATCAAGCCACAACATCCTCACTTTTTGCATAACACATGGTTAACTTGTTTTCTTCATTTCAATATGTTCCTATGAGTATTCTAAGCATGCCTACATGATTGTTTGACTGTTTTATGTCTAGTACCAATAATTCACATGTTGACACCAAAATTCAAAATACACCAAGCCACTCAAAATGTGTTTTTTGGCATCCATTTGTTTTTCATTAAAACAATATATCACACACCTCACATTACTCATTTGCAACATGTTAGAACACTGATTTGATGTACACAAGCACTACACCATAAAACCACTCACAAGATGCTTCTTTGCTTTTACATGTTTGCACATTACATACCAGTTTGTGAATGGTTGATTCTCTTTGAGATCTTTGTGTTCTAATAGCTTAGTATGATCATATACGACATGTCCAAATGAATCAAACCTTTGAAAATAACCTGAGCACAAAGTTACACCATCTCATGCACTAACACACACCAAAATGCATTTTGAAAGTCAAGTATTCACATGATGATTCCAGTTTGGATTTTATCACACACACACACACACTTAATATCATGTCCTAAAGGTGTATGCAAGATTGCTTTGATCATTATTACCTTTGAACTTGAAATCCATACAGTCATGCATCTATACCTTATGATCATTTGCAGTTTGAATATGACTTTCCATAGTTGACTTATCCTAGCCATGAACAGGTTTTCATTTGCTTATATACCATATAATGGATGTGTATGTGAATTTAGTTGGCATGTAACATGATTGTATCAAGCTGTGCATGACATTTTGCATTTCCAAAGCATAAACAAACACCCTATCGGGTTTTCCAGAAGAAAAATGATTCTCAAAAAACAACACCACCATCCTCTTCCTCATGATTTTCTACCCCAAAAGCATATAAAGTTTGTGAAAAAAGACCAAAAATTGAGGAAGTTATGACCATTTTGCAAATCCATAGAAACCATAGTTTTGCCCAGCCATGAATGAAGATATACATCATATATTTATTGTTTCACTTTAATTAACGGATGTATGGCCTCCCCAGCGGTTGAAACTTGCGCGCGTATTGTACTTGGCATGGGTTTGATCCTTGGTGATAACCCTTGTTGCCACTTTTTCTCATTTTTCACATGAAACTTCAAAAAATCATAACTCTCTCATTTTTTATCATTTTTCACCCATTCTTTTTTCATTGTGTTTGTTTTAATGAGTAATTTCATGTCATAATTTTAGTTTCCATGTTTGATTAATTTTTCACCATGTTTGACTATGTGCAACTTGTCATATTGACAGTGTAAACCCTAATCAGGTGCAGATGAATTTTCTTGTGGTTCCACTTGTTTTCTTTGTGAAAATTGATTGTTCTCATGCCTATACATGTTAGCCAATATGCTAGGACTTTTACTTGGAATTATTTTCATGCTCAGTTCATCTGTTTGTTAATTATACTCCAGGTGTGATCTGTCGTCACAGTTTTCGTACTAATCATCTGCTTTGGTTGTCACCATTGTTCTTTTCGTCCCTAAATATTTTTCATTGGTTGTCACCATGAATGCTTTAGTATAATGTTTATTTTATCCCCAAGTGATGAAGCTTGTTATCTTTCATCCAGTTGCCCACTATCTCTCCCTCCAAAGGAAGGTCTGTCCACTTGACTGTCAATGTCTTGGACCAAAATCTTAACCCTCTTGACTTTGTTAAGTCACCTCAACCCTAGATTAGAAGCCTTTAGACTTTGCTTGAAGTCTAAGAAACCCACCCATACTAGGAGTGTTCTTCAACTAGAACCCTAGGAAAGAGTTCGTCAACTCTGTGTAAGAATCATCGTCATGACTTCTTACTTCCGTTTCAACTTAGCTTAGGGAGTTTTGTCAAACTCCACACAAACATTGTCATGTTTGTTCCCCTTTGAACTTTGATCATAATCAAGTGTTCTTTTCCCTTGTGAGGTGAACTACGATTGCTCTGATTCTATCCTAGTTAGGATACGTAGGCAGAGGACGCGACGTCTTTCCGAGCAAACTTAGAAAATATCTTTAGGTCTTAACCTACACCCAATCCCAACCCAATCCTTAGCAAACATTTACCAACTTAGCATGCAAATAAACAAAAGGTTCCTGTAGAGTACTACAGATGTTTAGGATGTGAAATACCTACCCTATGCATAACCAACCCCCGATCCCCGAATCTCTTAGCATTGTTGTAACATCGCGCAAAGGTTCTTTCTTTCTTTAGACCTTTCCTTTGGATAAATTAAAGTCCGGTTGTGAATTTTAAGAATTAAGGTTCAAGTTAATCAATAGCTTGGTATCACGATTCTCACCGCAACATCTGGTCCATAACTCTTTTGCAGTTGGTACGAGTAGAGTATCGGTGAGGACGTTGACTTTCAATCCTGAGAAAAACCTGGAGAGATGCAGGAAATGAGATACAGTTCAATAATCACCTGTAATGCAATATGAATATGTATGCAAATGCAACATGTGTCTGTGCATTAGGGAATATCACTCCCCAATTCTAGTGCCAATGTGCCAGTGCGGTGACAGTGATAGCAATAAGAAGCTCGAAACCCAATCATAGAAAAACATATCATTCATTGTAGAAAAAACCCATCAAGTCAGGAATACAATATTCGTGAGCGTACAATAAGAAGGCATGACCTAAACCAACAATCCTGGTGATGGCCAGCACAATGCAAATAAAGCATACACATTAATACATGAGATAGTCAAGTGCAACCATACGCCTGGTACTCCTCCAATAACCTCTTAGTCTCGGGATGATTTGGTTGAGTAAGCAAACCCTCGACAAGTAGATCTCTTCGCTTGAGAATACGTCGTAAATCACCAGTAGATTCCTCCCATGCCCCTTCTCCAAAGCGGTCCTCTAACTTCCGTTTCTGAGACACAGCCTCCTTCTTGCACTCGATGACTTTGTTCAATGAGTTCTGAAGACTATATCTTGTCATAACCTCCTCTTCATACTTTCTCTTGCTAGCTTTCAACTGATCTTCGAGTTCAGAAATTTGCTGTTTCAATTTGTCTTCCCTCTTTTTATTGTTGGTTAGCGTAGCATTCCACGTTCTGTTGCACGAAGCGATTTCCCGGTAGGCAACATCAAGGGACTTCTTCTTGGACTCTAAAATATCATGAGAGCTTCTGAATTCTTTTCCCAGGCATTCCCGTTTCTTTGTCTCTGCTGTCAATTCAGCACCTAGCCTGTTTACCAACTCAGTCTGCTGTTGGAAGGAATACACAGCTTCATTTTTCTCACTCCGGATTTGAGCCAATTCTTTCTCTAGCTCTTCATTGATCTTTATCAAGTATTCTTTTTCTTTCACAACCCGCTCATAGACCTCAATAGCCATAGTAGTCGGTTCCTCCACTGGAATGGGAATGGGACGTGATACTGTTGGAAAAGGCATATGCGCCTGTCTTACCCTCTCTTGAATCCACACCTTGTAAGGCATATAGGCTTTACAATCATTCTTGCCTAGCAATGGTTTCCCTCTTCTGCATATATGATTCCAAGCGCGCTGAAGCTTGGCTAATAATTCCCCACTCAGGTTACTAGTGAAATACAGAGATTCCTGTATTTCTTCCTCCTTCGGTGGACTCTTCAAAGCATACCCAAACTGTCGAACCAACAAAGACGGGTTGTAATTAATACAGCCCCTCCTTCCAATTAGAGGAACATTAGGAAACCCGGCGCAACTAAAAATAATCTCTGACCCGAATAAATCTCTATCGAACCAGACAATGTCTTCTGAAGAAAGTCCCATTAGACGCTCAGACCATTCAGCTGTATGTGCAGATTCAACAAAAGGACCCTTCTTGGGCAGATGGCTCTCAAACCACATATTAAGCAAAGGTACACAACAATGGACATGTTTCCCCCTTCTGTTTTCATTATTATAATGCAAGGAATGATAGAAATCTCCGACCAAGGTAGGCACCGGGTTGCCTGCAGCAAACAAGTGGAATGCATCCAAATCAACGAACTCAGGCAGATTAGGGAACAGTATAATCCCATAGATGCACAAGGAAAGCACAGCGTTAAACACAATCCAGCAGCCGCTTTTGGCATATTCTTGAGCTTTGCCAACCATGAATTTGAGAGAAAACCCAGAAACTCCATGCCAGGAGGTCAACAACAACTCTGCAGGATCCATATGTAAGGGAACAGCTAAGTCTTCCAGCTTAGGCTTAGCACCAAAGTGAATGAAAGGCACTCTATTCTGAACCGGCAACTCTAGAAACTCAGCGTACTCCTCCATGGTCGGAGCCAAAATGAAGTCCTGGAACATAAAACACCTCAAGGAGGGATCATATAACTGCATCAATGTGTATAACCCATTCAGCTCATATGCAGTTGGCCTGCAAACCAAACTCAATAGTCTCTCATAGCTTTTTCTAAAACTTCTCTTCACATCATCGTCAGCTAGGGAAATCAGACCCAACAGAGGAGTCACATCAGGGGTAGGCAACTTATACGCAACAGTAAAGTACTCATAATAACAGATAGAAGTCTGGAGCACTAGAATCGGGAAGTATGAAAATGCACCTGCAGCACAGACACACGTTAATGATATGCACATGATGATGCAAACAATGCAATATGCAAACAATGAAACAAGGGATCAAGTGCCCCTGGCTGAGAAGCCCAATCCACAATACTGGCCTTGAATAGACCCACAAACTGCTCAAGACCATCCATAATGCTCCAACCTGGTCTCTGACGGACCCAATAATACCGTCCTCAAATATCAACACCACTGAATCTCAATCAAGAAAACCGGTAATCTGGAGGTCAAGTTACCTGCATGTCCCAACCCCTCTCACAGGTAGGTGTCCTAATAACTGACACAAGGTACGGCATCCTATGCGGTCGTTGGCGTCACAGACTTTCAAGACGGATGATACGATACCCAGAAGGTGTGGCATCATCATGTCCTGAAGAGGCCTCACTTAGCCAACTTCCAAATGATCGGTCCCCAGAGTCGACAATCCAACAAACCAACAACCCCTTCAACCCAAAGGGTTGAAAAAGAAGCCAACCAGAAGAACCTCGTCTGAGCGTGGATTTCATGAGACACTAGTACATGCAAAGCATGCACGCGCCCACTAATTTCCACTCTAATTCTAGGTGCACTCAAGCCCAGGTCCGACTTATCTCTCAATCATAGATCCCCCTCATACCCACATCAATAATCACAATAATATAATGCTGAATGTAAAATACAGAAATGTAAATCCATACAAAACCCATGACGGGAAAACAAGCGCTAGGATTGACTCGCGTAGGGAACCGTTGGAGTCCCCAGCAGAGTCGCCAGTTGTCGCTACTGCGAAAATCGGCGCTGGCTGAACAGAAGAGTCGCCATCGTGCGTTATTTATCCCAACGGAGGGAAAGGAAACACTCAGAGTAAACCTACCGCAAAGACGGGAAAGGAATGGTCATCGCAACCAAATTCCTGGATTCGGGAGTCGGTTACGCAAGGGGAAGGTATTAGCACCCCTCACGTCCGTCGTACTCGACGGGATTCATGCTTGTTTTCTAGTACGGATTGTCATTCTATCTATTCTACAGGTCAAGGGTTAAAAAGAAAGAAAATGACTTGGCAAAGTGTCGCACTTTATCCCTACGTATTCCCGTATGGAACGAGAAATCAGAGTCAACGTAGTTCGCCTACCTACTGGAAAGGAGGGGAAGGTTGCTCGCTAGGATGTCGCATCCTATGCCTACGTACTTTCATACAGCATGAAAGATCAGAGCAAACGTAGTTCGGGCTACGGAAGACACAGATTTGTTTGACTGTTTTTTATCCTTCTGAAAAAGGTTTTCTCCTGATTACGGGTCCGAGCGGACAAAAATGACTCTTTGATTGGTTTACAGTCTTTTACGCAAGAACTGTCTTTTATTGTGTTTGAAATGTTTATTGTATTTTTGATTGTTTTGAGATAGAAGAGAAAGAACTCTAAAACCCTATGGTTAAAACGGGGATCAAAACTAACCTAATGTTGTCATGCATGGATGAAAGCCTAATGTCTGTCATATTTCTCTCTTGCGCAGAGAGAAACAGAGATCCTAGGGGATAAACGAAAAAGAAACAACATATATACAGTAAAGTAGTAAAATGCATGAATGCGGCAATACAAGCGAGACAAGGGAGTCCCACTCTACCTCGAACCTAGAAAACAATAGGCAAAGTGAAACGAATTCACTTCAACCTTATGGGAAAATTAACAAACAATACAGCAAAGAAAATAAAAACCCCAAAAACCCCAACTCTGACAGCTCAACAGCTCCTACAGCAGCAGCTTTGAAAAAACATTAAATTCTGACAGTTGATAAACAGCAATCTTCCAATGAACCCCAAAAATCCAATTCCAATGATACCCAAGCTACAATAAGCTTCCATCTTCAAGAAATCCCCAAGCTCAAGCAAGCACAGAATCTTAACCAGTTGACAACATCAGACAGCAGATAGCTCCAAACAGCAGTAAAACCCTAACTTTAACAACTGCACAGTGTTGACATGAATAATCTTCATCTTTGTCAATCTTTGATCCTCATCTCTATCTTAAATGGCTTCTTTCTTCAAGGTAAGCACTCCAGTAAAGAATTGATTTATCAGGATGAATTGAATGCCAAACAGTTCATTGACAACCAAAGGAAGTCTATGAATAGTTGACATTGTAACAGACTGTTTCCCTCAAAGTTCTACCTCCTAGATAAAACCACTTATCCCTCCAAAGGAGGGAGGTGAATATCATAGAGGGACTTTTAATCATTGAGAAGAATGGAAGCAAAGGAAGCTATCCATGTTTATGAGAAAATTTGTTCTATTCTAAGGCTCTGCTTATTCCTATTATTTCCTATGTCTTCAAAAACATCTTCAATCCAAGAAATCTTCATGCACAAAGCTTTGATTATTATCCTCAATCTTCTCCTTTAATCTTCACTATGATCCACAAGCTCTAACCAAGCCCACACCCCAAGAAAATACCTAAAATGCAAATTTTATTTCTGTACAATTTTCTTGAAACCATTATTAAAGTGTAGCAAAAATTCTCATGTCAAAAAGATCATTTTTTAATTTTATATGATTTTTCAAAGATTAAAGAAAAACAAAGAAAATGAATTAAAAATGAAAATCCTGTAGTGCAGATAGCAACTATACACAACGTGTAAATCAACCGGGCCAAATAAGGGGGTGTGCTTAGTTAAGCGCGTTAGGCCCATTGCTCCAGAAAATTAAATCAACAAAAATAGTAAAGAAAAAGAAAAGGAAACGGTGCAACTAGCAAGCAAACATAGTGTAATCCTAGTGGGCCACCCAACAGGGGGTGTGTCTATCAATTTCACTAAGCCCAAGGTCTAATCAGAAAAAAAACAAATTAAATCAATAAAGAAACAAACAAGCACGCGGTGCAGATAGCATACGAATGTAGTTCAAAACTCAATGGGCCACGAAATGGGGGTGGGGATAACAACTATCAGACTCAAGCCCATGGTTGGATTTAAATGAAACGACTGAGTTTCATGCTCAGTACAAGTCCTTCACAAACTGAAGACGTGCGCGCAGCCACACGATTTGGCAATGGTCAACAAGTCCCACACTAATCCAACGGCTGTGACCTCTTCTTCCTCATTCAAACAAGTTTTGGAGGCAAAACTCCATGGATGAACATGGCAAGAACATCATATGCATCCCTCCGTGAATCATCAATATCTAACCAAAGTCAAAAATACAAAGCCCAGACTTGCTCCATTCTTCACCCTGATTCTAATCATGGTCTCAAAATCCACTAATATGAACCCTAGCTCTAAACACGAATCTCAATCCAAAGTTGCTCAGAAATTCAACATTCACCAATCACCAAATTGTTGTGCCTAATCTCTTCCTCACCTCACTAGGAGTAATTCTAACCATCACACTAAGCTAATAACTCCATATCCAGCATGTAATCAATCCAAACAGAAAATGTGTCATCATGTCAACTATCACCAATTGGCTTCAAACTCTCCAGAAAGTTACTCCTAGCCACATACTAATCATCTAACCTAAAGATTCATGCTAATTACACCTAAATGAAGCTGTAGGTTGAAATTTACTAACCTGAGGAAAAGAGTGAAACAGATGGATCAAATCACCAAATCAAGCCTTGTAAGTCTCCAGATTCGTTCAGTGTGATGTGTTCTTGCTTCTGTATGCAGCAAATCCTCTTGAAATTGACTGGATCGTGGAAACCGATTTGTAGTTGCAGGTGTGGAAATTGAGAATCAAGAACACGATTTCAGCATGTAATCACTCAGATTTTGATTTGTATACACTCAGAAACATCAATGGAGTTGAATAGAATCAAGAAAATGGAAGAACAATGGAGAAATTGAAGAACTCGAAAGTGAATTGCAATGGAGAATTTTTTGATCTCACTTTTTCTTCTCTCTCTCAAAAATGGCCAACCCCTGATTCTGATCCACTCTAAATCATTTATAGGCAATGTTGGAAACTTCTGGAAGCACCTGGAATGATCCAATGAGAATTTGCAATTCTCATGTCATGAGATTTTCCCTTTATGAGATCACCATATCAGTTGGAGTTTTTCTTGCTATATCACTTGGTTCTGGTTTGAATTTCTCTCCAAATGAGATGTATGAGATGTACATACGGCTCCTTGCCTTGCAACTTATCCGTTATGTGATTTGGCATGTGTTACTTCCATTACAAGCAATTGAATATAGCTCCATAATTCTGGCCTTAACTCAAAAAAGTAACAATGCCATTGATCTTAAAATGTGTTTTCCATTCAGTTTGATAGGTCATATGATGTATTTTGGCCTTGGATCAAAAATCCCAAATTTGGTCACTTGAAAATGAACTTTAACCTTCCTTATTTGGTCATTTTTGTCATTTTGAGTTCCATGAATTTCCAAGCTACCATGATCACTTTTTTGGACTCAAAACATCATTTTGAGCAAGTTTTATGTTGAACAGTTTTTCATTTGAAGTTTGCAACTAGGAGTTTTAGGCACATGCTTAAAATGACCTATAATCTCACTTTCCCAAAATACCCCTGGCTTGTCAAGATCATAAGTAGAGCTCCACAAATCAGAATGAGGCATACCATACCTTTTTGAAAAGGGGAGATCATGAGGAACAACTTTCATGTTCATAAAAAATCCATTTGAAAACTCCTTGTGGGGAAAAAGTTGCTTGGAAGTCAAGTAACTTTCACAGATAAATTTCAGTGTCTTCAGATGACCTGTAACTTGCAAGAACCATAACTTGAGTTCTATAAATCTCATTGATGAGTTCCACCACTCAAATTAAAGGTATTGAAAATCTATAAAAGTTTCATGTTGGCCAAAGATCCATTTGAGACTTGCATCTTGAATTATTTTGCTTGGAAGTTTGACCTAAATCAGGGGATTTTACACTGAAACCCTAATTTAGCAACTCCTCTTCTTCTTGATTTCTTTTGATTTCTCCTTGGCACAACACCACATCTATATCCACACATCAAATTATGAATCCCACATCCTTCAAATAGGCCTTGATGCCCTTCAATCAAGCATTTGACCTAGGGTTGACCCACATGAAACCCTAGTTGACTGTCTTCAACTGTAGTTCTTGTAACCACACCAATGACTTGCCTCATCTTCAAAATGACCCTCTAGGTCTTCCATGATGTCTATACACATTCCATGCCTTCAGTTCATAGCTCACAACCTCTTTGATGATCTTCAAATACCCTCAAGATAGGAAAGAAACCCACTAGTTGATCTGCTAACTTCTCAAAGCTTCACTTTCTTTCTTAGTGACCTGGATAGTCTTGAATTTGAATAAAATCCCCTCTAATAGGCTTCCTTGTATAAGAATGGCACTTGGTCCCTTGTTGGATGGCTTGCTTATGCTATGCTATGCAAATGAATGAACTATGTACATGATCTACTATGCAAATGACAAAGCTATGAAAACATAAACCAGGTAGAATAAGTTGGTCAAATTTTAGGGTGCAACAAAGTGGAACTTCCAATTCTGATTGGTCCGCATGTTTTCAATATCACTTTCCAAGTCATGGATATCAATCCCAATTACAGTTGTCTACTTGGAAGACCTTGGATCCATGTCGTTGGGGCAGTAACTTCTATTTTGCATCAGAAGATGAAGTTTGTGGCCGATAACAAGCTGGTTATTATACATGGTGAGGAGGATTTAATGGTCAGTAATATATCTTCGTTCCGTTATATTGAGGCCGATGAAGACGTATTGGAAACTTCTTTCCAAGCACTTGAGATCGCCAACGCTGTGTTAGTGGAGGTCGAAGAGACTGTGGAAGGCCAGAGTAATCCATCTTTTGCATCCTTAAAGAGTACCAGATCAACAATTGACAGAGGCATTCCTGAAGGTTGGGGAGAGGTAATCAACGTCAAGACCAAGACTGATCGCCACGGGTTGGGTTACAGACTAACTCATGATAAAGCTTCTACAAATGACGACGGGCGTCCGAATTTTTTTCAAGAAGTTTTTGTCAACGGAGGTTTCCAAGTCAATGCCATCATTGACTATGATGAAGACGAAGATCTGAGCAACCTGGTATTCAAGAGCGATGCAGCTTTGAGCAATCGGGAGGCTATAGAGATTCCTATTATTTTTCCCGTTTCAAAGTAAATTAACATTTCCATTTGCGTTTTCACATCCATAGCTTTGCCCAAGGCTATTGAATTGCTTTGTAGGGCCACCTTTCATTTTTAAAACAATTATTAATAAATTCATTTTGTTCTGCTTCCACTTTGTTCTATTAGCGTTTTTTCGTTTTCACCTTTTTAAAATGAAGTTGGCAATCTTTTCAAAAACTACAAAATAAAGTATTGCCACTATCTTGCATCTTCATTTGAACATTTAATAAAATAAGCCTTTCAACATGCAGTGATATTACAACCCTTGTTGAATCCAATGACTCTATCGTCTCTCCTAATTGGGATTCACCCATTTACCAAGCTGAAGATGAGGGTGAAAAGGATTTTGAATTACCTGCGGAACTGACAAGATTGGTTGAGTACGAATACACTGAGCTTCAACCGCACAAGGAGCAGGTAGATTTGATTAATCTTGGCACAGATGAAGACAAGAAAGAGGTCAAGATTGGTGCAGTACTTGGGGCAAAGGTCAAGCAGAGATTGGTCAAGCTGTTGAAGGATTATGTTGACGTGTTTGCATGGTCGTGTCAAGATATACCCAGTTTAGACACAGATATTGTAGTTCACAAGCTACCGCTTAAGCCGGAATATCCGCCTGTCAAGCAGAAACTTCAAAGAACGAGACCTGACATGGCTTTGAAGATTCGAGATGAGGTTAAGAAACAGTTGGATGCAGGTTTTCTTGTAGTTGCGAAGTATCGTGATTGGGTTGCCAACATTGTTCCAGTTCCCAAAAAGGACGGTAAGGTCAGGATGTGTGTAGACTACAGGGATCTGAACAAAGCTAGTCCAAAAGACGATTTCCCTTTGCCTCATATTGATACACTTGTCGATAACACAGCTAGTTTTGCAGTTTTCTCATTCATGGATGGTTTCTCCGGTTATAACAGATTAAGATGGATCCTGCCGACAGAGAAAAGACTACATCTACCACTCCTTGGGGAACCTTCTGTTATAAAGTTATGCCTTTCGGTTTGAAGAATGCAGTGGCAACTTATCAACGTGCTATGACGGCTTTTTTTCATGACATGATGCACAAAGAGATCGAAGTGTATGTGGATGATATGATTTCCAAATCTCATAACGAAGAGGAACATTTGGTTCATCTGTTGAAACTGTTTGAACGACTCTGAAAATATCAGTTGAAACTAAATCCCGCTAAGTGTACTTTTGGTGTCAGATCTGGAAAGCTACTTGGTTTCATCCTCAGGCAACGAGGAATCGAGGTAGACCTTGATAAAGTCCGAGCCATTCAAGACATGCCGGCTCCGCAGACCAAAACGCAAGTCATAGGTTTTCTTGGACGTTTGAACTACATCTCCAGGTTTATCTCTAACATGACTGCTACTT
Organism: Lathyrus sativus; assembly: GCA_963859935.3. Classification (NCBI taxonomy): domain Eukaryota; kingdom Viridiplantae; phylum Streptophyta; class Magnoliopsida; order Fabales; family Fabaceae; genus Lathyrus; species Lathyrus sativus. Next base: position 581,755,252 of record OZ012741.1, on the reverse strand, counting down.
GTGAGTCGATATTCAAGTTGCTTTGCATAGGTCAGACTGTTGATTAGAATCCTGATTGTCAGCGTGCGTTTGAAAAGATTAAGGATTATTTGCAAGAACCTCCTATCTTGATCTCTCTTGTTCCTGGAAGACCACTCTTCATGTATCTTACTGTTCTGGAGAAGTCTATCGACTGTGTACTTGGGTAACACGATGAGACCGGACGAAAGGAACATGCCATATACTATCTAAGCAAGAAGTTTACTGATTGTGAGAACAGATACTCGCTTTTGGAGAAGACTTATTGTGCGCTAGCATGGGTTGCTAGGCGTCTCAGGCAATACATGATGTGTCATACTACTTTGTTGATTTCAAAGATGGATCTAATAAAGTACATTTTCGAAAAGCCTGCTCAGACAGGGAGACTTGCTCGTTGGCACATGTTTTTATCAGAATATGACATCCAGTATGTACCTCAGAAAGCTATCAAAGAAAGTATCTTGTCAGATTATCTTGCGGACCAACCAGTCGAAGATTACGAGCCTCTCAAGTTTGACTTTCTGGACGAAGACATTATGTGGGTAAAAGATTTCAAAGAGCCAGAGCCCGAGGAAGGTCCTGAACCGGGTCTCTGGTGGAAGATGATGTTTGATGGTTCCTCAAATTACAATGGGCACGGCATATGCGCCGTTTTGATGAATCCAAAAGGTGGCTATACCTCATTTACAGCAAGGTTAGACTTTGAATGTACGAACAATGTTGCCGAATATGAAGCATGCATCCTTGGCCTTGAAGCAGCTATCGACCTCCGAATCAAACTCCTTGAAGTAAGCAGAGATTCAACTTTGGTTATCTATCAAATGAAAGGTGAATGGGAAACCAAGAATGAGAAGTTAGTCCCTTACAGAGCCTACATTGTGGAACTGATTAAATATTTTGATGAGATCAAGTTCGAACATGTTCCGAGGTCTGAGAATCATATTGTTGACACCTTAGCCATGCTAGCATCCATGTGGAAGGTCAAATTTGTCAATGAAGCGCCACTCATTCGAATCAAACGTAGAATTGAACCCGCCTACTGTCTGGTGGTTGAAGAAGATGAGACTGATGAAAAGCCTTAGTTTCACGACATCAAGAACTATTTGCTCACACAAGAATATCCAGCAGATGCTTCTTATCTTGACAAAAGGACTTTGAGAAGACTGGCATCCAAGTTCTTCATCAGCAATGACGTGCTATACAAACGAAACCACGATATGGTTTTGCTTAGATGTGTTGATAAATGTGAAGCAGACATGTTACTCCAGGAGATTCATGAAGGGACGTTTGGAACTCATGCCAACGGTTATGCCATATCCAATAAAATCTTGAGGGCTGGATATTACTGGTTAACTATGGAATCAGATTGCATCTGATACGCCAGGAAGTGTCACAAGTTCCAGGTCTATGCCGACAAAATGCATGCACCCCCAGCACCGTTAAACGTTTTGACTTCGCCGTGGCCTTTCTCAATGTGGGGCATTGACATGATTGAGGCAATTGAGCCGAAAGCTTATAACGGACACCGGTTCATTCTAGTTGCTATTGATTACTTCACCAAATGGGTAGAAGCCGCTTCCTATGCCAACGTGACCAAGCAGGTTGTCGCTCGCTTCATCAAGAGAGAAATTATCTGCCGCTATGGAATTCCGAGCCGAATCATAACTGACAATGGTACCAATCTGAATAACAAGACTATGAAAGAGTTGTGTGACAGCTTCAAGATCGTGCACCACAATTCATCTCCTTACCGTCCTAAGATGAATGGAGTTGTTGAAGCCGCGAATAAAAATATCAAGAAAATTCTGCAAAAGATGGTCAAGACTTACAAGGATTGGCATGAGATGTTACTGTTCGCTTTGCATGGATACAGAACTACCGTCCGAACTTCGACAGGGGCAACCCCTTTCTCATTAGTATATGGGACAGACATCATCCTCCCCATTGAAGTTGAGCTACCATCCTTAAGGGTGTTGAGGGAAGCCAAGCTAGATGAAGATGAGTGGGTTCAAGACAGATTTGACCAGTTGAATCTCATTGACGAGAAGCGTTTGACAACTATGTGTCATGGTTAGTTGTACCAGAAATAGATGAAGAGAGCCTTCGACAAGAAAATCTGAATCCGTGAGTTTCGACAAGGAGATCTTATACTCAAGAAGATCTTGTCAGTTCACAAAGATATGTGTGGGAAATGGATGCCCAATTACGACGGCCCATTTGTTGTTAAGACAGTCTTCTCCGGAGGATCTCTAATTCTTACAACAATGGATGGTGAAGAGCTCGCACATCCTGTGAATTCCGATGCAGTCCGAAAATATTATGCTTAAAGAGAAAAAAAATAATAAAAAATAATATGGCTCGCTAAGTTGAAAACCCGAAAGGGCGGCTTAGGCAAAAATGAGCATCCCGGTGGATCGAAAACCCGAAAGGGCGGTCCAGGAAAAAGTTAGGGACAAGGCATTTCACTGCATCGGATGACACCGAACATCACAGATACATTTAGAGAAGTCCATTTTCAAATCCAATCACTCTCTTCATAAGCAAGATTTTGGGTAGTCTTAGTCATTAGGGACAATAGGTCGTTGGATTTAATGTAACCTTTCCCATATTGTCAATTTCAAATTGTAATTTTCCATGGAGCTATGCCTTTAGCAAGTTACCATTCTTCAACAAAATTTACCTTTTTCTATTCAATTTCCTTGTTCACATCATCTCCATTTTATTTTGTTATGCAATTTGCTTTTGTTAATAAAATTTGAACATGAAAAGTGTTTTCAAAACCAAAATAATTTTTCTCGAAAATACATTTGGAAATGAAAGTTACTTTGACCCATGGAAATCTGTGAAAGATCTCTTCGCTCCCCGGTAAGTCTCGGTGTTGCATAAGCATTTGATCATTACCAGCATTTTCCCAGAGACAGTCCCCAGCGAGACTTTAAGCTGAGAACACTTTTGGGATCCATCCGATAAACCTCCAGTGACTCTCGAGACTGCAGAGATATCCCCAGTATCCCCCAAGTGATATGTGTTCTTGAACCCCTTTCTTAGTGGAATTATCTGGTCCTCAGCGAAGTTGTCTTACCTTCCTCAAGAATATTCCCCAGGAGACTGCCATATTCTCCCCTAGAGGTCAAGATACCTTCCCCAGGAATGTCTGTTGATTTCTACCCAGTAGGTCTGTTGAATTCTCCTCAGGGAAGTGTGATATATCTTATCCCCAGTCAGATGTACCTTTTCCCTAGGAAGCCGAGGTACTATTCCCAGGAAGGTGCTACGCTATGAAGTTGCCTAATTCCCTCACGTGAAGTCATGACATCGTATCCCCATGCATAAGTCATGGATCCCCAGTTGGAGTCATGATATTGTACTCTCCAGTGAAGTCGTATCATATCCCCATGTGGAAGTCATGATATTATATCCCCAGGGAAGCTATAACTTTGAAGCAAGATTTGGTTCTACCATCGACTCTTCCTATCCTCGATAGACATACTAATGCATAGTTCGTCGGGGTATTTCCTGTCAAGATATTTATTTCATCTCATGTCTCCTCTCTCATCTGTTTTGTCAGCATATGCATGAGCCTAAGCATGGCATACTCATTGCATGAAATTTTCGTATACATGAACGTACACATTCATATACATTTTGGCATACGCATTAGCATTCGCATGCTTGCTATTCGTCGTCATCCTTTGTCGTTACCGCTGCGTAACTGGGTTTTCCGCTCTCTCCAAGTAGATCGTCAACCCTAAGCATAAAATACTATTTATTTCCAGCTAATCCCCACAGAGGTCAACCCTCGTGGACGATGGTTATTCCAGTTATCTTTCCTCGGTAGGATAAGATAGTTGATAACGCGAAAACATATATATTAAATGCCATGGTTTTATGCTACTAATGGTCGATTTCACCCCGATTTCAGACCTTCTCCACATTGTTTGTTAAGTATTTTGCAGGTTTACGAAGTTAACATTCAAATGAAGCAAGACAAGGAAAACAAGTACTAGAAGACACAAAACAGAAGAAAAAGGACGAAGAATTAACAGAAATGAATTTTGCTGATATGACGGTCGTCACAGGTCCCTCACGACCGTCACGTGTGTGACACCCGTCACGAACGTCATGAGCTCCATGAACGTCACACACTCCTTACGACCGTCACACTTGCAAAAAAAGATTAACGTCCACTTTTGAGAACGTGCAGCAAAAGCCCAAAAACAGAAGCACGACTCCCTGGATTCTCTCACCCTCAATTGCACTTCCAGAGGCAGTTCACGTAAGAAGCATTCACTATAAAAGGAGAACTTAAGGACTGAAACAGAGAGCCGCATTGAAGACCACGAAGTGCTGCCCAATTTACTACAGAAAGCCTTTTCTTTGTTTCTGTTGTGTTTTTCCTTTATTTTCCTTTAAGATTCCAGTTGTACTTTTTGTTCTTTAAACTTTCTGTACGTTAATCGTCACCAAAGTAATCCTGCCGACATTGTGGGGGATTATCCAAGTGCCGAAGCAGAATTGTTTACATGTTCTATTATTATTAATTAATTCCATTTGCTTATAATTTATGTTTACATGTTCTGTTATTTTAATTTAATTATGCTTGCTTTAAGATTCATGTCTAGCTAAACCGCACCGATCGGTATGTAATGAATTAGTAGGACGAGATTCAATAATAACTGGCGTTTTCCACTTTTTTAAACTTGTTTTTGGCCATAGTTTTTAATCTGAATTTGTTACCAAACTTGGTCGCGACAGCGAGAATTTGTTTAAAGTAATCTCGCCACGACAATGGGAGATTCATTAAGGTATGAACCGACATGCGAAAGCTGAGGCTAGGACCAGATAGTAAGAACTAGGCATCTATTTCAAATACAACAAATGCACTTTAAAAGAGATTAGAACTCAATGGTTTTCAAAAATCAATTTTAACCCCGAACGGGATAGCGAAAGCATACGTTCCGCCTTAGAGTTGCGACTAGCATCAACAACCAACGTGAGACAAAGGTCTTTAAACCGTTATCTTCTTCTGAAAACTATTTTGAATTTATTAAACTATGCCGGTAACTTGTCGAATCCTCGAAGAACTAAGTCATTGCATACCGATTCCCCATATTAACATTCTAAGAAAACCTTTTAGCCTTTCTTTAATTTAGCCTTTACTTTTGCATCTTTACCCTTAAACCATATCCAACCTAGCTAAACAAAATAACGCCCGAGAACACTAGTTTGATTACGAGTCCCTGTGGGATCGATATCTTTATTACTATGCGATAGACTGTGCACTTGCAGTTAGTTTGGTTAGACTCAGAAAGTCGCGATCAAGTTTTTGGCGCCATTTTCGGGGAATCATTTAGTCAATAGTGTAAACCTTTGTTACGTAAGATAGACTAGGTTAACTATTTTATTTCCCTTTTACTCGTTCATCGATTGTATGCCAATTACTCGCTCACAAAGAGAACATTTGCTACCAACAATCGCCGAACTTGAGCACTTCCTACATTTAGGAAGACGATTTGTAGAACATCAACGAAGACGTAATAATCCCCAACTTCTCGTTCACACTCCTAAATCTGAAGAAGAATCAACGATGGCTGAAGGACCTCAGAACAAACCTCTGAAGGACTACGCTACCCCATCTCAGCTAGAGCCTCATAGTAGCATTGCTGCCCCCACTATCAATCGGAATGATTTTGAACTAAAACCATCATTGTTGTCAGCTGCACAACAACATCAATTCTCAGGAAATGCAACCGAGGATCCAAATGAACATTTAACAAAGTTTGTGCAATTCGTCTTTTTCCTTTCTCTCTTAGAGATAGAGCTTGGACTTGGTTACAATCCTTGCCATCCAACTCCGTTACGACGTGGGAACAATTGAAGAACGTTTTCTTAGAGAGATACTTTCCGCCAAGCAAAACTTCTATGCTAAGAGCTCAAATTAAAGGATTTCGACAGAAAGATGTTGAATCTCTCTACAAAGCATGGGAAAGATTCAAAGATATGATGAGAGCATGTCCTCACCATGGTTTAGAAAACTGGGTGACTATTCATACCTTCTACAATGGGCTTCTGTATAACATCAGATTAACAGTAGACGCCGCCGCTGGCGATGCACTTATGGATAAGCCATACGATGAAGCCTATCAACTTATCGAAAACATGTCTCAGAACCATTGCCAATGGGGAGGTGAAAGAAATCCATCGGAGAAACCCCCAGCAAAAGGTGGGATGTACGAGATCAGCAGTCTTGAAAAATTCAACGCTAAGTTAGATGCTTTAACGCAGAAGATCGACAGTTTAACTGTAACGCCACCTGTAACCGTAGCTGCTGTAACTCCAAACTGTGAGTTATGTGGAATCGCCACTCATAATGCGCCCGAATGCCCATTATTGGTAGGAATTCCACCAAACCAAGTAAACTACGCTCAAGGTAACCCTTACGCGAATACCTACAACCCAGGATGGAGAAACCACCCAAACTTTTCCTACAAAAGCGATAACGCATTGCAAGCACCTGTTGCTCCACCAGGATATCAGAAACCAGTCGTAGCTGCCCCGACTGCCCCTAGAAAATCAAATCTTGAATTGATGTTGGAAAAATTCATAGCTACTCAAGCTCAAACGAACAAAGAATTCCTGAATCAAAACATACACACTAGCGAGCAGATTAAACAGCTAACCAGCAAAGTAGACGCTTTAGCCACCCACCACAAAATGCTTGAAACACAGATATCACAAGTGGCTCAACAACAAGCTTCTACAGTCGCACCCGCTGGTATATTTCCTGGTCAGCTCGAACCTAATCCGAAAGGTCATGCAAAAGTTGTCATATTAAGAAGTGGAAAAGAACTGGACGGACGGACCGATCCTAGGAGTGAAAACTCAGCCATGCATCAGAAAAATGATAAACAAGCAGAAAAGGAGTCTGAAACCGAAAAGAAGGAAGATAACGAGAAGGAGGCCGCCATAAATGAAAACCCATATGTGCCTCCACCGCCATATAAGCCACCGATTCCTTATCCTCAAAGATTCATAAATTCCAAAACTACAGGATAATTTAAGAAATTCGTAGAACTTCTGAAACAACTGAATATCACCATTCCTTTCACAGAAGTTATAACTCAAATGCCCTCATACGCTAAATTTCTCAAAGAAATCCTGTCTAACAAAAGAAAAATCAAGGATAACGAAACAGTTACACTTACTGCCGAGTGTAGCGCAATCATTCAAAATAACATGCCTCCTAAACTAAAAGACCCAGGTAGCTTATCCATACCTTGTGTCATAGGAAAGTTCGTCATAGACAAAGATTTATGCGATTTAGGAGCCAGTATAAGTGTTATGCCCTTATCTATATGCAAAAAGATGAATATGGGAGAACTAAGACCAACCAAAATGTCCGTGCAATTGGCTGACCGATCAGTCAAATATCCCGTCGGTATACTGGAAAACGTTCTGGTACACATAGGTCAATTCTACATTCCAACCGACTTCATAATCATGGATATTAAGGAAGACTTTGTTACCCCAATTATCTTAGGAAGACCTTTCCTAGCAACAGCCGGAGCTATTATAGACGTAAAAAAAGGTAGGCTAACATTCGAAGTAGGAGAAGAAAAGATAGAATTCATCCTCACCAAGTTCTTAAAAGCACCAGCCAGAGATGACACATGCTATTTAGTAGATGTCATTGAAGAATTCATACGAGAACTGGAAAAGGAAGAAACTAAATACTCTAAAATCATGAAGATTCAAATCCCTGATATTCATGAAGATGACAACTGGCATGCGCCATACAAAGATGATAGTCTAAGCGAAATCTTAGCACTAACTCCCAATCACATGCCAAGTCCGAAGAACCCAGCTATAGAACTTAAAGAATTACCTAAGACCCTCAGGTACGAATTCTTAGATACCGAATTCAAAAGACCAGTAATAGTCAATGTCGATTTAGGACAGTTAGAAACCAAGAAACTATTAGAAGTCCTAAGGAAATACCCAACTGCGTTAGGCTATAGTATAACCGACCTCAAGGGTATAAGTCCTTCCATCTGTATGCATCAAATCATGCTAGAGGAAGACTGTAAAACTCTAGAGAACACCAGAGAAGGATAAATCCTATCCTAAGTACTGTAGTCAAAGACGAAGTGAAGAAGTTATTAGATGCAGGAATCATATATCCGATCTCCGACAGTCAAAGGGTTAGCCCAGTGCACGTCGTACCCAAGAAAGGAGGCGTCACCGTGGTAAAGAACGCGAAAGGTGAATCGATATTCCAAAGAGTTGTAACCGGAAGCAGGATGTGTATCGATTATAGAAAACTGAATAAGAAAACTCGGAAAAATCATTTCCCTTTACCTTTCATAGACCAGATGTTGGAGAGATTGGCCAAACATTCGTATTTCTGCTATCTAGACGGTTATTTGGGATTTTTCCAAATTCCTATTCACCCCGATGACCAAGAAAAGACTACATTCACCTGTCCTTATGGCACTTTTGCTTATCGACGAATGTCGTTTGGACTCTGTAATGCTCCAGCAACGTTCCAGAGATGCATGATGGCAATCTTCGCGGATTTTATAGATGACATCATGGAAGTGTTTATGGACGACTTCTCTGTGTGCGGACAAAGTTTTGAAGGTTGCTTGAAGAACCTAGAAATGGTACTCGAAAGATGCGAGAAAGTGAACCTCATTCTCAATTGGGAGAAATGTCATTTCATGGTCCGACAAGGCATAGTTTTAGGACACGTCATATCTGAAAAAGGGATTGAGGTTGACAAAGAAAAAATAGAAATTATAAAGGATCTTCAACCTCCAAAAACCGGACGAGAAATACGAAGCTTTTTAGGACACTCCGGATTTTACCGACGATTCATAAAGGATTTCTCGAAAATTACAAAACCTCTAACAGGTCTATTGATGAAAGATGTTGAATTCGTTTTCGACAAGGACTGCTTGGAAGCATTCGAAACTCTAAAAACAGCCCTCATTACCGCACCAATCATGTAACCACCAAACTGGAAACTACCATTCGAAATCATGTGTAATGCAAGGAAAGACAAGAAGCTTCACGCAATCTACTATGCCAGTAGAACTTTAGATCCTGCCCAAATGAAATACGCCACAACAGAAAAGGAACTTCTAGCAATTGTGTTCGCCCTCGACAAATTTCGTTCCTACTTGGTAGGAGCAAAAATCATCATCTACACAGACCATGTTGCCATTAGGTACCTGATAAGAAAAAGGATGTCAAGCCAAGATTATTGCAATGGATCCTATTGTTACAAGAGTTTGATTTAGAAATCAAAGATAAAAAAGGAACCGAGAACGTAGTGGCCGATCACCTATCCTGAATAGAAGGCATTAAGCCATAATCAGTGCCTATCAACGACGATTTCCCTTATGAACGCCTGATAGCCAGATTGGAAAGTGATATGCCACCCTTAACCTCAGAAGAACCAGAACTAGAAAAAGTCGTGAAAACCGTCTACGCACAAGTCACCCTGTCTTGGTATACTGATATTGTAAACTACTTAGCCGCAGGCGTGCTCCCACCGGACTTCAGTTATCAGCAAAAGAAGAAATTCTTCCACGACTTAAAGCATTACTATTGGGACGAACCTCTGCTTTTCAAGAGAGGAGCCGACAACATATTCCTTCGATGCGTCCCAGTGGAAGAAACTGAAGACGTCATCTCTCAGTGTCACTCCGCCCCTTACGGAGGACATGCCAGTACTTCAAAGACATGTGTGAAAATCCTACAATATGGCCTATTCTGGCCCAGCATTTGGAAAGATGTCCACGCTGCTATACTAAGATGCGACTGGTGCCAACGCACTAGAAACATTTCAAGGCGCGACGAGATGCCCCAAAAAGGTATCTTGGAAGTGGAAGTCTTTGACGTATGAGGGATCGGTTTCATGGGTCCATTCCCGTCTTCTTTTGGAAACAAGTACATACTCGTCGCTGTCGACTATGTATCGAAATAGATTGAGGTCGTTGCCACTCCAACTAACGACACGCGAGTAGTTATCAAACTCTTTAAGAATACCATCTTTTCCAGATTCGGTGTACCCAGACTTGTCATCAGTGACGGTGGTTCACACTTCATAGCGCGAATTTTTTACAAAATGCTATCGAAATATGGAGTAAAACACCGTGTTGCAACACCGTATCACCCGCAGACCAGCGGCCAAGTGGAGGTCTCCAACAGAGAAATAAAGCAAATCTTGGAAAAGACAGTCGCCACCTCCAGGAAAGATTGGTCATCAAAATTAAATGACGCTTTATGGGCCTATAGGACCGCTTACAAGACGCTGATAGGAACTTCACCGTTTAAATTAGTCTATGGGAAATCATGTCACCTGCCAGTGGAACTTGAGCACAAAGCATTTTGGGCTATTAAGACACTAAACCTCAACTATACTGAAGCAGGCGACAAACGGATCTTGAATCTGCATGAATTGGAAGAACTTAGATTAGACGCATATGAGAATGTCTGCATATACAAGGAAAGAACCAAAAAGTGGCACGATAAGCGTTTACTCCGGAAATAGTTCAGTGTGGGAGACATCGTACTCCCATTCAACTCAAGATTAAAACTCTTCCCAGGAAAACTAAAGTCAAGATGGTCAGGTCCCTTCGAGATAACTAGAATCCTTCATAGTGGAGCTGTCGAAATTAGCAATAAAATTAATGCACCGTTCATAGTCAACGGACAATGTTTAAAGCATTACAATCAAAATGACAACAGTAACCACGTGAGCAGGTTGAAACTGCTAGAGCTTCCTACTCAACATCCCGAATAGCTTATCACCAAGCTATCGTCAGGCTTTTGACGTTAAAAACAGCGTTGAATGGGAGGCAACCCATTTTCCCTCGTTTTTCCCTTTGAAATTATTTACTTTATGTTTTTCATTTGATTTATACTTTTATGTTCTTTATTTTTATCACCTTCTGTTTCTAAAAATCTAATTTGAGTAAAATGTGTTTTCAACTATTTACAGGATTTTAAAGCCTTCCTACTTCTCTCCTTTTTATCTGACTAACTCTCGAGTATGGCTAACATTGACTACACGGTTACCGTTTTTAGAGGACCATCTCAGTAAGCCAGATTTGAGGCTTTGACTCAGAGAGACATCGCTTTGACCTTGTACTATGATGGATCCACTATGGATCAGTTAGGAATTCACGATAGCATCCTCTACTTGTTTAACCAACTAGACTGGGAGCGAACTGCTCTAAAAACCCGTTTTGTCACCTATCGCGAACTCACGTTCGAATTCCTTAGCTCTCTAGGCTACATACCCGAATACGGCTATGGATCCACCAAGGAGCTGATATGCTTTAGACTGTTTGGGACATAATTCACATACAACCGTAAGTCATTAGTTGATTTCTTAGGTTTCCCTAGCAGACCCTTCTCGTATACTGATGCTCAAGAAGAAGATATGGATATCAAGTTAGATTATTTTTGGGGTACTATTACAGGAAATTATCACCCTGATCCGAACGACATGAATTCTAACGAGATACATAATCCTGCACTCCGCTACTTCCATAGGATATTATCCCATACCCTCTTTGGGAAGGAGGAAAACGTTACTGCAATCTCTAAGGAAGAGTTGTTTATCCTATATTGTGCATCACATGGTCGTCCAGTCAATGTCGTACCGTTTATGATGAGAACCTTCGAAAAGCTTACTCAAGAATCGAATTCACTTATCCTTATAGGAGGCCTCGTCACCATGATTGCACATGCAATTGGACTTAGGTACCAGTTGAATAGAATCAAAGTTTCTGGCCAGATCAGACCTATGGACATACCATTTTGCTTTAACCAACGTATTATAGGTAACCTAGGACCTGAAACTTACGAGTACCTCATTGCTGACCGACCTGTTCAACTCTTCACATTGCCTAACCATGAGATGACAAGTGTCCACAACCAAAACAACTGGTTGTATGAATTGTATGAGCCTATGGGTCCTACCTCACCTCATTCTACACCTCAGGCTTACATGTACGACAGTGATCATATATCAGAAGCTCAAGATTTTATGTACTATGAAGACTATGTGTCAGAAGCTGAGACTGACCCTGAGACTCCTCCAAATTACCATAATTTCCCTGACCCCGTCCCTGACCAACAAACAGAAAAGTTGAATACCATTCTGAAAACAATGGACGATGTCAAGTTGGAAATCACAACATTCAAGGATGAGCTAACAAAGCTGCAGACAAGTGTCACAACCTTCATGGACGTAGTTTGTGATCAGTTCGACTACATTACTAAACAGCTCGACAAACTGAAGCAGCAGAAGGATTGATTAACTTTAGTTTTATTTTTAGTTTTTACTGCATTCTGAACTATTTTTGGTTTTATGTTTTTACAATTTGAACTACATTTCAATTCTTGTACTCCATTCTTTAATTAATGAATTTCGTTTGCAATTTTAGTTTAGTCAAGAATTCTTCATTTACAATTCATTGTTTTGTTTGATATAATGGCCTGAAATGAGAATCATATTACTACATAACTCCAGTACAAACCACAAAGCACAAGTTCTGGAGCTGCAGAATTTGCTGCTATGACGACCGTCACGGCCCCGTTACGCTCGTCACGAGCTTCACGATCGTGACGCCCCTCACGATCGTCACGCGATTACGAATTCTGCTAAATAGCAGAATACGACCGTTCAGAATTCTTTCCCTCTTTCACTTCACAACCTCCCACTCTCTCACGTTCCAAATACCTCTACATTTTTAAACTTCCCAATTACTTCCTCATTCATTACATTCCACCCCATCATTGTTCGTTTCACCCGTTCATCTCTAATTCCCTCCATATAAACTCCCAATTCCATTCTAATCCATTACATAGAAAAATACACTCTCCCTAAATCATTCTCACTTTTACTTCCTTCACATCAAACAACAGAAACAATGGCACGCCACGGTGAACTTCCAGACATGTCTAACATCATCTTCAGAGACGGCGAAAGAGGCGAATAGCAGCGAGCCAACTATATTTCATTCTATCAGCGCTCTGTTCAACCGACTCGGTACGCTGATGTCGTATGCTTAACGGAATTGGGCATTCTGGAAGGCGTCCAATGGATGCTGCAGAATGCCGGTCTTTGGTTTCTCTGCACAACCCCGCAGCCAACGTACGAACAGTTAACCCTGGAGTTCCTGAGTTCGTTCTCGTACATCACCCCCACCGGTTAAACTAACCAGTTCATCGGTGTTGCATGCTTCCGCTTGTTCGGACGGGAATATCAGCTCAACCAAACTCAGCTTGCTCAGATGCTACAATTCCACCATGGTGCCGACACTCACTGTCCTGTTCCTTCAGAGCACTTCTTTCAGGAAGCCTTTGCACTTTGGAACCAACTTACCGGCACCTCCGCCGATAGCTGGGACAGCCTAAATGCCACATACATTCACCATCCCGCCATCCTCTACTTTCACAGGGTGCTCGGTAACGCTATCTTTGTACGAGATAGCAACCACAAGGTTAACTCCAAGGAGTTGTTCTTTCTGCAATGCGTCTTTGCTCCGGAAGCCATCAACGCCGCCCCGTTTCTGTTGGCCCACATCCAGGAAAACTGTGGTCGAGGCTCAAAGCCTTTCTACTTTGGAGGTATCGTCACTTCCATTGTCGTGTCCCTCGACCTCGGTAATCGCCTCCAGGACCTCCCGTCCCTGCCTCCTGTCTTCCTTGATATCGACTACTGCCGTTCCTCCCACCTCATCAAGGTACGAGCCGACGGACGATATCATCCGGTGGTTCGCAACCGCGCTATCTGCAGCATCATCCTACCATGTTGTGACCATGCCCATCCTCAGAACAGAGCCAACTGGCTCTTTAACCCAGCGGCACCAGAGGCTAATGTTGCAGCACCTCAAGAAAATATTCAAGTGCCCGTTGATGAGGTACAGGAAGAATTGGATAGAGCTGCTCAGGCTGATGCTCTACAGCAACCACCTCCTGAAGGCCCTTCCTCCCGTCGTTGTCGCCGTCCTGAGATCGAATCAACCAACAAAGAGATCCTTCGCAACATTTGGCAATAAAACGAGACAGCAGCCCTGCTTGAACGTCGTCACCAAGAACAACATCAGCAGGTGATAGATTTGTTGGTAGCCCAAGGGGAACACCTCAACAACGTAGTAGATGAGATGACCGCTCTAAACGTCCGTGTGGACGACCTACGCGACGCCATCTTTCACACTGGCGCTATACACCCCACGACCTGAGGAGGACGACATCGCGGAAGAGGACGAGACAGAGAGTAGTGTACTTTTATTTTCTGCATTTTCTTTTTTTTGTTGTTGTACACCTTCCACATTCGTTTCAAAGTAGTGAGGACACTGCTTCAGATGGTGTGGGAGTGGCACTGTATTTCCATTTAGTTCTGATATGTACTCTATTTCCATTTCAATCATTTTAATCCAGTAATTTCAATTCAGTTCAATAAAGCGCATTTTTTATAATCTTTTCCGTTATGAGAGCTTCCCCCGCTTTATCCGTTTTCCTCGAGCTATACAAAAAAATTTCCAAAAACTGATGCAACACCCGATGCGCCCACTATGCCAAAAAAGACCTTTAGCAGCGCTTTTTTTGGCCTTTAGCAGCGCTTTAAAGCGCTGCTAAAGGTAAAGGCAGCGCTTTTTTTCAATGAAAAAGCGCTGCTAAAAGCTCCCTTCAGCAGCACCTTTAGCAGCGCTTTTTTAGCCCTTTAGCAGCGCTTTTGTAAGCGCTGCATAATTCCCCCAACCATCCCCCCCTTTAGCAGCGCTTTCAAAAAGCATTGTCTTAGACTCCCCCTTTAGCAGCGCTTTTGCAAAGTGCTGCCATAGCCTATCCTTTAGCAGCGCTTTGTACAAGCGCTGCCTTAGACCCCCCCCCCCCCTTCCAAACCAATAGCAGCGCTTTTGTAGCGTAATATTTGTGACCTTTAGCAGCGCTTTTATGTAAAAGCGATGTCTAATGTCCCAGATTTTAAAATTTTTTTTTTTAAAAATATTCACCCTGTTTTGTATATTTTACCAACAACCTGCTTATATTACACAAACCTGCTTATAATTCAGGCCTTTATTTCAACACTTTGGCCTTATAAATAAAATTCAAACTTTGGCCTTAAATATACAATTCAAACTTTGGCCTTATATGTACAATTCAAAACTTTGGATACATTGTAACTCATGACTTTGTTCATAAACATTTTAATATACACATAAACCTGTTTAAATATGTTACAACAAAATTCGATCCTCAGAATTACAACAACACAAATACATTCAATTCACATATAATTGCAAGTCTTCCAATTTTGCTTTCGTGTAAGTAGCGCACTTGAATTCATCATAATACTACATAATATAACAGATCGAATAAGATTTAAGTTTAAAACTAATTACTCAGATGAAGTATCGGATAATTATCAAAATGAATCATATAACTTATATAATGAATTGATCCATACCAGGACTGGAATCTCAAGTTGACTAGAAAGAATAATTTCTCTCATAAAGCGCAATACAAAATATCCACAGTCAATACCATTGCGCTGCCGAGGACACTGTAAATGGAAAAAACAAACGAACATTTATCCGGATATATAGTTTAAATAGTTTTATCAAGTAGAAACATGCCAGAATATACCTCCACTCTGATCCAGTTGATGTTGTTAGCCTTACTTTTTGGCACCGTTGCATCTCTTTGTGCTCTGAATATTTGTATAACTCTAACATAATATAAACGCATATTTAGAACAATGTCACATAATAAATAAAGATATATAATTAAAGACAACAGTATATGTCATCACTTACGTATCAACAAAGTTCCTCAGATTTTCATATTTTGTTGTATCGCCATCCAATGAATCTATGTAATACACTATTTCTTTCGTCGGATTAATTGTGATCAACAACCAATGTCCACTATAAAGTAAGACAACAGTTTAGACGGAAATGTTATATATATAGAAAGGGAAAAATCGAACAATTATAATAAATGAATTTAGAATAAAATCTAACCCATGGCCATTGTTATATGGCAATAAGAACAACTTCTCCGTAGTCGCGCGCATAAATCTCTGCACTGTGTACTCTTTGACTGTATCTGGTGACTGGTCTATTATACGTGAGTTGACACAGCTAGCAGATAAGAATGCGAATACTTAAGTCAATTCATTCGGGACCAATAACTTGTCATACAAGAACCTAAAAAAACATAATCAACATTAGAATATTAAGTTAAACGAGCAAATTTTAAAATGTTCAATTATTTAATTAAAAAGGATCGAAGTACCTGATGTATGAATGCATAACACCGACGCCCAGTTCAGAATGGTTGATCCTTTAACATCTCTTTCTTTTTTTCGTTGTAATGGGGTTTACTTGTCTCTTAACAACACTGACAGATGGATTGATCCAAATTCCCTCGTTATGATCATTTCTAATATATGATTCGTCCGCTCTAATATTCTCATCTGGATCATCTATAATATAAGATTCATTCTCAACATAAACATCCCCCTTTTCTCCAATGTTATCATCGATTACTTTGTTGGAAAAAAGAACTATAGACCATTTCGTACTTGTCGGATCAGTGACATAGAACACTTGTTTAGCTTGCGTGGCTAGAATAAAAGGCTCATCTTTGTACCCCACCTTATTAAGATCCACTTTCAAAAAACCTGATTTATCCATTTGTATGCCACTGTTATTTTCAACCCACTTGCATCCAAAGATAGGAATCTGAAACTTCTCATAATCAAACACCCAAATGCGCTCGATAACCCCATAATACGAGGAAATGTGCATTGCTTCGGCAAGCACGGTGACACCACTATTTTGCATTGTACTTGTATCATCTTGTTCCTTAGTATAAAATGTGTATCCATTAATTGCGTATGCGCTATAAGAAAACACATGCAAACTTGGACCATATGCTAAACATCTCAACCTTTCTGTTATTGAAGCGGGATCAGAATAAAACTTTGAAAAAATATGCTCCTTGAACCATGTTATAAAACTTCGATTGTGCTCACGTACTATCCAATTTTCATTTCTATTCATATTTAAACCTCGGAGAACGTCCTTGTGCATTTCAACATACGGCTCAACCTCAATGTCATTGTGCAGAACATACAAATGCACTTGCTCCCGTTCATCCCTTGAAACTGTCACAACTTTATTTCCAATTAACTGTTTACCATCTATTTTTTCAACAACATGAGATTTTGGGAGGCCAATGGATTGAACGTTGGACAAATATTCAATACAAAACTCAATAGCTTCTTCAACAATGTATCGTTCAACAATACATCCCTCTGGTCGACTTCGGTTTTTCACATACCCTTTCAATATTTTCATATAACGTTCAACAGGGTACATCCATCTCATATAGGCAGGTTCACACAGTTGTGTCTCTTTCACAAGATGAACAACTAGATGTACCATTATGTCAAAAAATGATGGAGGAAAATACATTTCAAGCTCGCACAAAGTAATAACTATTTCTCTTTGCAATGTTGGTAAGATCGCAGGATCTATCACCTTACTACAGATTGACCTAAAGAAAAAACATAATTTAGTTATTGCGCCTCTCACTTTTTCTGGCAAAATAGAACGTATACCTATTGGTAGAAAGTGTTCCATTATAACATGGCAGTCACGTGTCTTTAAACTTTTTAACTTGAGGTCTTTCATAGAAACAAGTCTTCTAATATCTGAAGAGTATCCTTCTGGAACTTTAACTTCACTCAGAAACTTACACAGTATCTTTTTCTCCTTTCTAGATAGAGTATAAGCAGCAGGTGGTAGATATGTGCGGTTTCCTTTCTTCAAGGGTCCTAATTCATTCCTTATTCCCATTGCTACCAAGTCCTTTCTTGCTTTAAGGCCATCCTTAGACTTTCCATGTATATTGAGTAACGTACCAATAACACTTTCAAATACTTTTTTTTCAATATGCATAACATCAAGAAAATGTCTTACATACAACGACTTCCAATATGGCAACTCAAACAAAATTGACCTCTTCTTCCACCCACGTGTGACAAGCGTATGAACAAAAGGCTTGCCAAACTTAGTACTCACATCTTTCACCTTTTCAAAAATTTGTCCGCCGGTCAATGTAGGTGGAGCTTTACGTTGTTCTGAATCTCCATTGAATGCTTTTCTCCACCCACGGTAGTGATGACTAGAATTTAAGAATCTACGATGACCAAGAAAGACATTCTTCTGACCAAATTCCAACCGCGTCCAATCTGTGTTTTCTTCACAGATAGGACACGCACATTGACCTTTAATGCTATACCCCGATAGATTTCCGTATGCTGGGAAATCATTAATTGTGCCAAACACCATCGCCCTCAAATTGAAACTTTCTTTCCTATATCCATCATAAACCTCTACACCGTTCTCCCACAAACTCTTTAAGTCTTCGATTAGAGGTGTCAGGTATACGTCTATGTCATTCCCTGGTTGTTTAGGGCCAGAAATTAACATAGATAACATCATGTACTTACGCTTCATACATAGCCATGGAGGTAGGTTATAAATCATAATAATTACAGGCCAGGTAGAATGTGAGATACTCTGCAGACCATGCGGATTCATTCCATCAGTCGATAATGCCAAGCGAAGGTTTCTAGCTTCTTCTCCAAAATCAGGATAATCATTATCAATTTTTATCCACTGTGGTGAATCTGCCGGATGTCGATACTTCCCATCTACAATTGTATCATCTGCATGCCAAGTCAGGTGTTTTGCATCTGTTTCACTACGAAACATGCGTCTGAATCTCGGAATTATAGGAAAATACCATAATACTTTTGTTGGTGACAATTTTTTCTTATACCGAGATACACCGCATTTAGGACACTCGTTTAATGATGCATATTCATTTCGAAACAAAATGCAATCATTTGGACAAGCATGTATCTTATCATAGCTCATGCCAATAGAGCATAACATTTTTTTAGCTTCATAGGTTCGATTGGGAAGAACATTATCCTCCGGAAGCATCTCTTGAAGTAGGGCTAACAACTCTGTGAAACTTTTATCCGACCATCCATTACCCGCCTTTAAATTGTACAACTTTAATACCGCGGACAATCTTGTGAAAGTAGTGCAACCTTTATACAACGGTTTCTCTGCATCGCTTACCAACCTCTCAAACATCTTGGGACAATCTTGGAGATCTTCTTCAAGTGCTTCTGCAATCTCTTCGACTCGATCACAATCATATGTATCTCTGCCATTGTCCTTTGAAGCACATGTCGTATTATTCCGGGGTTCAACATTCTCGTTACTTATCTCACCATGTAATGTCCAACATGTGTAACTTCGGTCAATTCCATGTCTCATTAAATGAGATTCCAACTGAACGGCGTCAACTCGACGCCCATAACAGCATCCTAAGCAAGGACATGTGATCCTACTGGGGTCTTTGGCGTGTTCAACAGCAAACTTAACGAACTTCGATACCCCATTCTCGTACTCTTTTGACAATCGATTACCAGACATCCATTTTTTATCCATACTAATTGAGTAATCTACACTAAACTATAAAAGTTAAACAAAACAGAGAATACCTGTAAGGAAATCACTAACTTCTAAGAATGCTACGCAATAGGATGCTTGGAAACGACCACAGCTTTGCTCTTCACAGGTAACCCCTATAGCAGACAAAATATAAATTTTATTAAAATTATATTAATAATTAACCAAGACAAATCATATTAAAATACTAGATAATCCACCAAAACAAATCATATTAAAATTACTAGATAATCCTTAAACCAAAATGACACCCTTACTAAACATTGAGAAATCCTAACTAAACATATAAAACCATAATAACATATATATCATATAAACATTGAGAAATCCATCATAATAACATAATAACATATCAACATATAAAACCTTCACTAAACCTTCAATAAGTCATTTCTACAGAACAACAACACTAAAATTTACTTGCATGCATGTCCTCAAACCTTCAATACAAAACAACAATATACGTATCATACTTGAACGCAACAACAAAAATAATTACTCAACAACAGTATATGTTATCAACACTAAAATTTACTTGCATGTCCTCAAAAGAAACATATCTACACAACAACAAAAACAATAGTATACCAACAATGGTGAAAAGAAAAACCATCAATATTTAGATAACAAAAACAATAGTATACCAACAACAAAAACAATAGTATACCAACAATGGTGAAAACAAATATTTAGAAAAACCATCAAATACCAACAATAGTGAAAAGAAAAACCATCAATATTTAGATAACAGTATTAACAAAAACCTTCAAAACCTTTAATGTCTTCAGATACCAACAATGGTGAAAAGAAAAAAAAAATAAGAAAATCCCTTGAAACTGTCACATACCTTAACAATGGTGGAAATGCAATGCAGACGGACGGATGCACTCGAAAACGGACGGAGAACAGACGGTGAACGGACGGCGGGCGACGGACGGTCGGACGGCGGATGACGGCACTTGAATAGGGCAAGTTCGTTCGCCAGAGGAGAAAGACAGAAGAAAAGAAATGTACGCGACTGTTCTGTTTCTCTTAAAATTCTGGAGGGTATTTTAAAAATTATAATACTAATACCTATAGCAGCGCTTTTAAAGGCCTTTAGCAGCGCTTTTAAAAGCGCTTTCTTAGGGTGCCTTAGCAATGCCATATAGCAGCGCTTTATAGAAAAAGCGCTGCTAAAGGGACCCCTTTAGCAGCGCTTTTTAAAAGCGCTTTCTTATGTCCCCCTCTAGGTCCCCCTTTAGCAGTGCTTTTAAATGCCTTTAGCAGCGCTTTTAAAAACGCTTTCTTAGGGTGCCTTAGCAATTCCATATAGCAGCGCTTTATAGAATAAGCGCTGCTAAAGGGGGACACCTTTAGCAGCGCTTTTTAAAAGCGCTTTCTTAGATCCCCCTTTAGCAGCGCTTTTTAAAAAGCGCTTTCTTAGGGCCCCCCTTTAGCAGCGCTTTTTCAAAAGCGCTGTCTTAGGTGGGAAATTTTTTTCTTTTTTTTTTACCCACCCTTTAGCAGCGCTTTTTAAGAAGCGCTGCTAAAGGGTGCGCTGCTAAAACTCATTTCTGGCGTAGTGGCCAAGATTAAGGCCGAGTCAAGGAAACTCGAGAACGATTGCTAACGATACCCATACCACTTTGACACCTTAGACCTCCGGTTTATGCGAGTCAGTTCCACTACCTACTGTACCAAAGCCTCAGGTTCAAGCACCAAGCGAAGCCCTTAGTAGTTTATACAAGCAGTCAGCACCGCCTTAAGCATATACCACGTGGAAAGCCGATGCAAATAAGTGATCGGTAAGATAGTAAAGAAAAGAATTGCTCCGCAGCCATATAGTGATTATCTACCTCTGATATATCGGAAAAACAAAAAAATAAGCTCATAAAGAAAAGAAGTTCTCTGTTAGTTGGTCCATAGGTCTCTGGTTATGGACTCGGTAGGGCGAATTACGGTTCAATCCCTCATAGCTTACAAAGAGGACATATCAAAGGGTACCGCACTCGTGCAGCAGACCCCGTATAAAGAAAAGACCGAAATCACTAACAGGCTATTCCACTACGTGCGTGCAAAGAGGTAAAGGGCTTAATGTGATTGCGCTGGAACGAAACTGGGTAAAACTTGGTACAATGAACTTTACGTCGAGCTACAGCAGCATGATTGGAACCGGCTCGTATAAGACGGAGGCCTTCGAGAGCATTACCGCTCAGTGTCACTGTCGTATGCGTGTTGTTATAAATCCTCTCCGACTTCCCAACTCATCGCCTCTGAAGCTACTTTGAAAACACAAAGGAACGCATCGTGTAACTGCATCGTCTCAGCTCTTATGCTTTTTGCTTGAGGACAAGCAAAGATTCAAGTTTAGGGGAGTTTGATAACGCGAAAACATATATATTAAATTTCATGGTTTTATGCTACTAATGGTCAATTTCACCCCGATTTCGGAACTTCTCCGCATTGTTTGTTAAGTATTTTGTAGGTTTACGAAGTTAACACCCAAATGAAGCAAGACAAGGAAAACAAGTACTAGAAGACACAAAACAGAAGAAAAAGGACGAGAATTGACATAAATGAATTTTGCTGATATGATGGTTGTCACAGGTCCCTCACGAGCGTCACGAACGTCATGAGCTCCACGAACGTCACGCACTCCTTACGACCGTCACACTTGCAAAAACAGCTTAACGTCCACTTTTGAGAACGTGCAGCAGAAGCCCAAAAACAAAAGCACGACTCCCTGGATTCTCTCACCCTCAATTGCACTTCCATAGGCAGTTCACGTAAGAAGCATTCACTATAAAAGGAGAGCTTGAGGACTGAAACAGAGAGCCGCATTGAAGACCACAAAGTGCTGCCCAATTTACTACAGAAAGCCTTTTCTTTGTTTCTGCTGTGTTTTTCCTTTATTTTCCTTTGAGATTCCAGTTGTACTTTTTGTTCTTTAAACTTTACGTACGTTAATCGTCACCAAAGTAATTCTGCCGACATTATGGGGGATTATCCAAGTGCCGAAGCAGAATTTTTTATAGGTTCTATTATTATTAATTAATTTCATTTGCTTTATAATGTATGTTTACATGTTCTGTTATTTTAATTTAATTATGCTTGCTTTAAGATTCATGTCTAGCTAAACTGCACCGACCGGTATGTAATGAATTAGTAGGACGAGATTCGATAATAACCGGCGTTTTCCACTTTTTAAACTTGTTTCTGGCCATAGTTTTTAATCTGAATTTGTTAAACCAAACTTTGTCGCGACAGCGAGAATTTGTTTGAAGTAATCTCGCCATGATAGTGGGAGATTCATTAAGGTATGAACCGACATGCGAAAGCTGAGGCTAGGATCAGATAGTAAAAACTAGGCATCTATTTCAAATACAGCGAAAGCACTTTAAAAGAGATTAGAACTCAATGGTTTTCAAAAATCAATTTTAACCCCGAACGGGATAGTTAAAGCATATGTTCCGCCTTAGAGTTGCGACTAGCGTCAACAACCAACGTGAGACAAAGGTCTTTAAACCGTTATTTTCTTCTGAAAACTATTTTGAATTTATTAAACTACGCCGGTAACTTGTCGAATCCTCGAAGAACTAAGTCATTGCATATCGATTCCCCGTATTAATATTCTAAGAAAACCTTTTAGCCTTTCTTTAATTTAGCCTTTACTTTTGCATCTTTACCCTTAAACCATATCCAACCTAGCTAAACAAAGTAACGCCCGAGAACACTTATTTGATTACGAGTCCCTGTGGGATCGATATCTTTATTACTACGCGATAGACTGTGCACTTGCAGTTAGTTCGGTTAGACTCAGAAAGTCGCGATCAATAGTCCTCATTCGAGTTAGTTTCCTCAATGGAGTCTTGTTTGTTAGTTCTTTCTAGCCTAATTCTAGATCGAACTTCGGTCCTTTCGGTCGTCGAACATACCTGGACGTGCATTTATTTTGCACTATCTTTCAAGGAAAGCATTTACAATCCTTTACAGACAAGCAACAGTTTCCAGCCGAGGAGCATATCACCTACATCAAACCTTAAGACGTTGAGTCGTCGCACTCATTCTTGGGCGTCCCGCCGTGGACATATCATTTAAACCTTAAGAAGTATGAGTCGCCGCACTCATTCTTGGGTGTCCCGACGTGGACATATCTTTTTCTCAAGTTTAAGATGTTGAGTCGCCGTACTCATACTTAAGCGTCCTGCCGTGGGAAAATTTTATCCCTTAGTAAAAGAAGGAGCTGAATCATGTTCAGGGCGTCGACCTTGAAGTATGAAGAAGTTCGTTTTATCCTTTAGTAAAAGAAGGAACTTAATCATGTTCATGGCGCCGACCGTGAAGTATGAGGAAGTTCATTTTATCCTTTAGTAAAAGAAGAATCTGAATCATATTCAGGAGAGTGTGAATCTTGAAGTATAAGGAAGTTCATTTTATCCTTTAGTAAAAGAAGAATCCAAATTGTATCCCGGGCGCCGACCTTAGATATGAAGAGATTTATTTATCAGAGAAGTGATAATCCCTCCTTTGGAGCTCATCAATCAGTTTATTATCCACCGATAAGCAGCAGTCTCTTTATGTGAGAGCTTATCCAGTTTGATATTTAAGTCCCTTCCAACGATAAGTGGCAGTTCTCTCCCAAAAAAGCTTATCAGCACGTTTCATTAAAGTCCATTTATTTTGGCATACAGCCGGTTTTACCCTGTATATTTTTACGGATTCCTAAATTTTGTTTGATCCTGTCATGAGGGAGAGTTTTTAGAAGCTCGGATGTTATTCTTTGCTCAATGCTCCAACATTTTGTTAATCAATCCTACAGTCGTGCAGATCCAGTTTTACTTTTTATCCTAGAGTATCATTCGGTCACGCCTGAACCTGTTAAACTTTTTACTCTTGGATATTCCCCAGTGGAGGCCGTCTCATCGGTGCCATCTCCATTTGAGGATCCTGTTCTTACTGTTTCCCTTTCTAAAAGTGACAATTGGTCGTGTTCGCACCAGTTGACCATTGCTTTAGACTACCCCAGTGTCGTGCTGTCATTCCAGCGCGTCGTATTCCCCAGGGTGGTTTATTTGTCACTTCGGTCCCCTATGTCGTCGTGTCGTCTGCATCTTTGCATGTACCATTCCATCATACGCGTCGTACTAGATTCATAACATTGCCAACGTTAGTCTATCTCAGTTTGTCCATAGCATTGCATATCACTGTATCTAAGGGCAAAATTTTTGGTTATCTGTATTTAAATCCCTTCCATCATGATTTCTCGAGCCTACGTCGCTCAAATCATTCAGCGAAGCTATTTAAATAGGGGAACCTGTAATACCCCAAATTTTGCCCTAAGATTAGTCGAATCATCTCGCATTCTGTTGCATTTTTGCATTTAACCAATCACTAACAAGTTCGTGTAGTTGGTTGGTGTTTGCAGGAAAATATCATGTGGCGCGCTCTTTAGTTCATGAAGGGTAAAAAGGTCATTTGTTTGCAGCCGGTTGTCAATTTTTGAAATTTGAGTTGTAGTCAGGAAATCTGAGTTGTTGGATTGTTTATGTGAGTCGGGGCCGAGGTGTAGTTGGAACTGTTTGATTGAGAAGGATTTGAGTTGTTCGAAAATAAGTCGATTCAAGTTAATGGGCTGAAGTTAGCCGAAGAATACGATCATTTGAGTTTAATCAGACAGGTGGATTTATCCGGATAAAGTTGCTCATTTGAATGGCCGGAAGATTTCATCGAAAGTTATGTCGGGAATGGGATTAATCGGTTAAATTGGAATTAATAGGAAAATAGGGGTTTTCATCTCAAATTTCATTTCATCTGTTAATTTCATCAATCAATTCATCTTATTGGTAAATTAATCATATTTCATCTTGTAAGTTAATGTCATTTTTAAACCAATATTATTTTCATTTTTTTTAATTTCTAAAATCAATTTCATTTCATTTTATCAATCCTATTTTACTTTTTTAAACTTTATTCTCATTTCATAGTTAAAAAGGTTTTGTTTTGTGTTGTGTTGATTTTATTGTTTTCATTTCATTGGTAGAATAAAAACATGCATTTTTTAATGGTTTTCATTTCATTTCATAAAAAAGAATAATAATAGTAATGCTTAGTTACAATATTTTTTTTTTAAAAAGACAAAGAATTTTGTTATTAATAATATAAATTCTTTACAAAAAATAAAAATAAACAAAATTATAAAAAATAATAATTACATTTTTTTCCGGACTATTTTCCTATTTTTCCTATCCCGATTCTCCGAGCTTTCGATTTTTCTTTCGAACCTGTGAAAATGAGCAAAACAAACAAGCAGTTAATCGGTTAGTTTCGGGCCTCTGACACCCTCAGAACAGTGTCATCATCGGGTGCATTGGGAGGGCAACGGATTACTCCGAAGTCGGTTCCCAATGTTATTTCCGACCGAGGGACTAAGAACCAGCAATATTTTGTTCTTTACAGCAACCGAGAAAGAGAAGAGGAAAATTGCTTTTGAAATAAGATGTTTGGCCAAAAAGAGATTATACAGAAAAGTGCTTATTTGAAAAGTCGGTTTGAGGAAAGTGGTTTTTTCAGGAAGACGGTTTGCCCAAACGGGGCCTTAACGCCAATCTTCATGAAAAACCAATTCCAACAAAACCAACAAGATCAAACAATTTTAAACAATTCAGAAGCAAGTTCTAACAAGTTTATAACTGGTTCATCAAGAATTTCAAAGAGTTCAAACCAGATTCCAAACTTGTTCAGACCAAGAAACTAGTTCAAACAAATAAACTCAGTTCAAAAACCAGTTCAAAACAGTTTGAGAAACTAGTTCATCAACAAGTTCAAAAAAACCGGTTCGTCAAACAAGTTTAAACCAGCAAAACTAACTCATCAAGCCAGTTCGAACGAACCAAACAAACCCAGACAAGAACGGTTCGAACTCAATTTGCAAACCGTCAACACACCGAATTGCCAGCCGACAAATCTGCAGAAAGAGTCATAAAATCATAATAAATTAAGCCACTAAAACGCGGTAACAGCAATAGAACCGTGAGGATCGCGGAATCCATAATACAATCCAAGCCCATAAGTCACAGAAAAAGCTCATATAAAATCATGAGATGGGATCGCAAACCCTAAGACGGAAAAAAGGCAACAACGGCGACTCATATTCGGAAGATCAAGGGGATCTTCGTCCATCATCATTGTCGGATTCAGAAAACCATTACGGTTTTCATCATCATCCAAAGGAGAGAAGAAGAGGTTTGAAGAAGGTTACCGAAAGCCATTCTCGCCGGCGAAGATCAGACGGACGACGAAGAAACGGACTCAGAGGGAGATTCTTCTTCTCCAATCATCATCATCATCGCATGCAACCTAAGCTCGCCATTGTCATCGTCCTCGCCGTAAAGCCATAGCCACCGCGAGTCGCTTCAAACCCCAGAGAGGTGAGCAACTCAATTTTTACGTTTTTCTCGTTTTTTCAGGGACGAAGAACCAGGAAGAAGAACGAACAACATGCATCGGAAGGAAGAAGACGGAAAAATCTCCGTATGAGAATCAATGGCTACCGCCGCGAGCAGACGAAATGAAAGAGGAAGATGAAAGTTGCAACCCTAAGTGGAAATGCCCAAATGAATATGCCATTTTACTACTTTGTGGTTTTTTTTTCTTCTTTCTTTATTTTTATTATGTTTTTAATATAAAATTAGTTTAAGTGTTGACTAATGTAATTAGTTAAGAGTTATTTATTTTATTTAGTTATAATTTAAGTAAGTGATTAGTCTTTAGGCAATATAAAACAAAGCAAAAAATAAAAAGTGGAAAGACAAATAAAGTTAAAACATTTTTTAATAAAATTTAAACATTTTTTAATAAAATATAAACATTTTTAAATAAAATTTAAACGTTTTTTAATAAAATTTAAAAAAAAATTTAATGAAATTTAAACATTTTTTTAACAAGTTTAAAACATTTTTACAATAAAATTAGAGCAGATTTCTTCATTAAATTTAAAACAGTTTTTAATAAACAGTTATAATAGGTTCCCCATTAAAGCATAAGACTAATCCTCCTCTTGTCGACAAAAATTCAAAAAGGTAAGGTGTTTAGGTCAGCCGTTTCATTTTCGTGTAACCCCCATTAGTTTGTTTGTGTCATCTTATTGTCGTCCATTTATTCGTACTATTTTTTTTTTTTGGCATGGATGTAATTTACACGAGGCCATTATCGCAATTTTGTATTTTATTTTCGCATTTGTTTTGGGATTTGTAATTTACGCGAGTGATCTTCGCGATGCTTCTTTTACCGTTTTCTTATACTTTCAGCACTTTAATTTTGCCGCATAATAATTTGTCAGGTTTGCATGTTTTACCGTTATTTTCCCCTCCAAAGGAATTAGGTCTAAACCGTTTGACCGCCGAGTCAATAGTCCAAACCCTTTGACTATTTCAAACCCTATTTAGCCTATGCGTCCCGCCGTGGACGAAAACGCCCTTTACTCTAGCTTTAGCTCAAAGAGTCATCGTACTCTGTTTTAGGGTTTCCCGTCGTGGAGTACATAGTTAACCCTAATTTCAATACAAATTCAACGTAGAAATAAGAGTTTAAAGACTCCTCGTAATCGTTTCCTTAAGAAATGCTTACTCTCCATTGAAACCTTGACCACAGTCAAGAAGTTTCTAACCTCCCTTTCGAGGGGAACTACGATTACTCTGATTCCATTCGCTATCCAGGATACGTAGGCCTAAGATGCGAATCTTGCCGAGTAACTTAGGATTAACCCTTAGGTCTCTTTTAAGTCACTCTATCCCTTAGCTCAGTATATATCTCAAACAAATAATAAAATAAAAAAGCATACAATAAACAAAAGGTTCCTGTAGAGTATTACAGAAGTTTAGGGTGCTAGTACCTTCCCTAAGCTTAACCAACCCCTTACCTAGGTCTCTCCCCGCATTGTGTTTACGATGCAAAAAAATAGGTTTTCCTTCTTTTGACTTTTTCCTTCGGATAAATCAAAGAGCGGTTGTGAATTGAATTGTGATTCAAACTAATTAATAGTTTGATATCCTATTTCCACCGCAACACCCTACATTTATCGGAGTTGGCTTTGATTCCTCGTTCCATGAGGTAGAAACTGAGGAACTTTCATGCTTGTACCCTGAATGTGTACTTTTCAGGGTTGAAGCGTGTCTTGTACTTCCTGGCCTGCTCGAAGACTTTTTTCAAATGGAGCGTGTGATCAGATTCCTCATGGGATTTCACGATCATGTCGTCCATACAGACTTCGAGCATATCCCCGATTTCTCCTATGAAGACTTGCTCATCATTCTTTGATAAGTAGTGCCAGCATTTTTCAAGCCGAAGGGTATTACGTTATAGTAATAGTTGTCTGATTCGATCATGAAAGTTGTGTACCTTTTATCGCTTTTGGCCGTGAGTATCTGGTTATAGTCTGAATAGGCATCCATGAACGATAGCAATTTAAAACCAACAGAATTATCAACTAATTTATCTATGTTGGGAAGGGGACATGCATCTTTAGGGAATGGCCTATTAAGATCGGTATAGTCAATGCACATTCTCCATTTTCCATTAGCTTTCTTTACAAGTACAACGTTGGACAACCAGGTAGTGTACTTGGCCTCCGAGATAAAGTTTGCCTCTATGAGGTCTTTTTCAGCTTGTTCAGCAGCCTCTGTCTTCTTCAGAGACTGCTTACTTCTACGTTGAGCTACTATCTTAACGGTGGGGTCGAGGGTCAGCTGGTGGCAGGCCACCTCAAGATCTAGTTCGGGCATCTCTAAGGCGCTCCATGCGAACAGATCTGCATTCTTCCGGAGACAGGCTTTGAGCTGCTTCCTTTCCAGGTCGGGGAGGCCGATCCCAGTCTTCACTCCCTTCTGGGGGTTGGCGTCGAGCAGGACCAATTTGAACTCGCCATATGGGATTGGCCGCATTGGTGGGAGGTCTGGTCGCTGCTAGATGAAGTAGAGGGGATGCTCGAACATCGCTGGATCTCCTTCCCCTTTTGCTTCTGGTCCCTCAAATCTTCCTCGGAGAAACGACTGTCGAGGTCGATGGAGTCGACTCGGGGCAGCGGCTTCGCCTCATTTGAGCTATAGGGAAGAGTAGGCTTGCTTGGAGTCTTTGGCCGAAGGACGATTGTGTTCATCCCTTTTGAGGCTACCTCGAAACATCTCCTTGCTTCCTCGATGTCTCCGTGCAGGGTGGCCCCGAGACCCTTGGAAGTGTAGTACTTCATTTTCAAATGCACAGTTTATGGCACAGCTACCAATTCATCCAGAGATGGCTGTCCAAATATGTATTGGTAGAGGGATAGGCAGTCAATGACCAAGAATTGTACCTTGATGGACTTGGCCATTTCTGCCACCCCTAAAGTGACGATCAACTCCACGTACCCCCAAGAGTTTGTGACTGACCCGTTGAAACTCTATAGATCAGAGCCTACACAGGGTGTCAAATGGGTTTCGTCCAGCTGAAGCATAGAGAATAACTGGGAATACATGATGTCAACCAAACTTCCTTGGTCGACCAAGATGTGGTGAACGTCAAATTTGGCCATTTGAGATCTCACGAGTAAAGGGATGCTGGAGTTGGGAGCCCCGCTGAGGAGTTTTTATGGTAGAAGGTGATGGAGACCGGCTCTCCCCATACCTTATCAAGTGTGGAACTCTAGCTCGAGCTGGTGATGATGAGATGCTCGAACTTCTTTTTGACGGATCCTACAGTCACCTTGTTGAGATGACCATGGCGGAGGGGAATGTTTCCCATGGGCTGTGTGCAGCGAAATAAGGGGGAACGTTGAGTTCCTCGGGGATGTAGAAGTCTTCGGGCCGTGAGACGTTCATGGTGACCCGAAGACTAGTATCTTTCGAGGAAGGCACCTCCTCCTCGACTTTCTTTGACTCTGGGGTGTCCTGCGTATGAGCTTCCTTATTCTTGGCGAACTATTTCATGTACTCGTCCCTTATTAAGATCTCGATTGCATCCTTCAGATGGATGCAATCGTCGGTCATATGGTCATAGCTCTTGTGGAATCAGCAATACTTCGTCTTATCTGTGTTTGACTTGGCCGATATTTGTTTAGGGAAGTGGACCCCTGCTTTCTAAAACTCCGAGTTGGCACATTCAGAGAGAATCTTATCTCGAGAGACGGTCAGTGGAGTATATTCGTGAAAACCTCCAGAAGGCCCTTTGTTGTCTCGGGACTCCCGTGGGCGGTCATCCTGTATTCTCTCTCCCCGACGAGATGTCGAGGGGTCGTCTTGCCTGGAAAACCTGGCACTCTCTTGGTGCCTCAAATTTCGGGCGGAGCGCGCCGCTTCCTTCTCTTTATACTGGATGTACGTCTATGCCTTGACGAGGAAGGCGTCCAGGTGTAACACGGTGGGAGAACTGACTTTAAACAATGTTGCGGATAGCAAGAGTCGCCACCGACTTTTATTTTATCCATAAGGAAAGGTTATAAAAGAACAGGAAAGACCTTAGAGAATATTTTGGGTCCGGGGGGTAGGTTATGAAAAGGGAAGGTGTTAGCACCCTTTTCATCCATGGTTATCCATGGGCTCTTAGGTACTTAAGCTCACTTTTGAATTGTTTTGAAAGTGTAGTGTGTGAATAGCAAAAAAATTTCAGAATAGTTTAATAATAATCCGTGTATGGATGTGAAAAAAACTTATTTGAAAATTTTGTTGGAAATTTGTTTAAGTGTGAAAAAGTTTTGAAGTGAGCAAGTATCTAGGAGTAGCCTACCCTAATGTTTTAAGGTCTTTCTTATTCTTTATCCTTTCCTTAGTAAGACTATCCCTACTATAATGGAGTAGGTAGTCCTCACTTTGGATGTTAAGGGACATGTGAGGGACAATTTGACTTTGAAGGCCATTGTGGGATGTAATAAGCACATATAAGGGACCGTCATCATTTTTCGAAAGGGACTCGATTCGTAAAGGCAACCATAAGGGACTTTGATGATTTTTCTATTTGAGGGACTTGCTTTATACACCCCACTTAACCATTATTCGTAGGCAACTTGAGGGATATCCTTAGGAAGTGAGACGGCGATTAAAACCGACTTACGTGTGTGACGTGTTTATTTTAATTATCTTTATTTAAAAGTGATCTAAATTTATTTTAATATTACATACATGGTGTTACACTCCCTAATTACTAACCATAATAATAATTAAATAATTAAACAACTTTACATCCAAGAAACAATTACAAAATAATAAGCAAAATAATTAAATAGCAAAGATAAATAAAATATAAATAAGCAATAATAAATAATAAAAGGGGGTTAGTAAGCGATATTTAACAAAATAATAAGCATGATTAGAATATAAATGGGTTAGTAAATAAGAATAAACAAAATTAATCCAAATATTATAATAATAAGAAATTAACAATTTTTTAATATAATCAACTAAAAAAACAAATATGAATAAACAATTGTTTTAATTTTAATATTTTAAAATGTTTTTTTTTATTTTAATATTTTAAAAAATGTTTTTTTTTTTATTTTAATATTATAAGAAAATATTTTTAATTTTTATATTATAAAAAATGAACCAACTTAAATATTTTTAAAAAAATTTGATAAAGAAAGTAAAAAAAAATAAAAGGGTTGGGCCGGTCATTACCTCCGGACCCAACCCGGTTGGTGCAAAGGAATTGAAGGGGCTTAATGTATTAGGGTTTTGAATCCCTTGTTTCCGTCAGCGGCGCTTCTTGTATTCTCTTCCTTTCTCATCTTTCTCGATCATCTTTCTCCTGCATGCCAAACGAAAAAAAGAGAAAAACAATAATCGATCATGTGGCTTACGATTCAATGGGGATTTTGACGATGATGAGAACATGCGTAGTTCTCTGAGTCTCGTGATTCGCCGCCGTCTGATGATGATTGTTCGTCTTCCTCGGCCGTCTTGTGGTTATCGTTCGATTGTGCAGCCGATGATGAAGATGTTCTGAGGCTCGAAGAAGGATTGATTGCCCGTTCTAATCAACGCCGACGGTCTTTCTTTAGTGTGGCTCGTCTAAGGTTCACGTTCGTCCTTAGGGTTTCTACGCAGTGATCCTTTTGGCCCCCTCTCCGTCTAGGATTTTATCTGAGGCGATATCGTTCCTTTTATATCTCTCCTCCTTCTGAGTTTTTGGGCCTTTGGATTTCCGTTATTTTTCCTTGTAATCTTGCGATATGATTTGATTTTGTTGATTTTTCGGAAGTTGATATCATTTTGATTTGATTGAACCTTCCTTTTCTGGATTCATGCTGTGATTTGTTTTACCGCAGTAGATTTGATTGGATTCCTTTCCCTTTAGGGTTTACTCGAAACTGAGATTGGATTTGATTTTATTATTTGTCTTTCTTTCAGATGCGAATTTGGATAACCGGATCAATGATATGGATATCCATTCGCTTATCTCATATTCCTTTTACTTGTGAACTGATGTGGTTTTGTGAACTTTGTCTGATACTCTTGTTCATCTGGATTTGTGAACTGATGGACTAACTTTCAGATGTAGCTTCGAATCATGTTTCAGTTCAACTTTCTGGTTTTCTGACACAAGTTCACTGACTCTTCTTTTTCTTCTTTCAGAACTGGTGCTAACGCTTTGGTCGAATCAAATGTCGAGGAGGGGTATACGGCGATGATGACGCTCTGTCTGATCCATCGGAACATGATGCTACAATTCCTATTGCTGCTTGCCTTGTCTTCGATTGTATTGGTTTGGGTCTGCATTGGTTCCTTTTGGTCTCTCTGATTGGGCTGTGATGCATAGCTGAGCCCTTAAGCTTTCGTACTTGTGACCTCCACTTTTGGTTGGGATCACGGTGACTGATAAAGTTTCAGTGAGCTGACTTTTAGTCTTTGACATGATTATGGGCTTCTTTCTAATTGTCTTTTGAATTGAACTGGTTTCATTCTGATGTGGTTTGAACCTAGACCTTGACATGTTAGCTCTTTGATGCTCTTTTGACAGGCTTTTTCGAAGGCAACCGGGGCTTGTATCCGCCTGACTTTCTATGATGTTGGGGAGCCATCTCGGCGCTTTGATTAAGGCTGCTCCGTGATACTTTGACAGATTTTCTACTTTGTGTTTTTTTCATGAGTGAACTGGTACGGCTTTTACTGATGCAACTTAATATTTGGATTCTATTTGAACTGATGTGCTGATTTTCCTGATGCAGCTTTAAGTTCGGATTTCAGTTCAGTTTTTCATATCTGGTTTGGGCTTGGTTTGGTATCCCTTACTATCTCTGATACAGCCTGGATGATTCATAATAACCTGCTTTTATCTGATATGGTTTTGAGTTGGTGCAATTTTGGTTTTAACATTGGAATATCTTCTGTTATGCCAACTTCTGATACCGTTTGATTCTTTTTGGCCGATGTTGAACTCGGCTGTGAATTCTCTGCGCTGGTTTCATGGATTGTTCGGTTATCCGTTTGTGGAAGTTGAACTCGAATTCAGTTCTTTTATTTTTGATACCAAGTTGCCTCGTTTATAAAACTGAACTGAATTGTTCTTGCAATTATCCAGATGTGGATTCCTGTGATATTTACTTGATATAGCCCCAAAAATGATTTACTTGATAGAAGGGTATTTGGCTTTGAAATAGAATCCAATTACGGCAAATCAAATCGGTCCCCACTTCTTCTTCTCTCACTCTTTCTCGGCTGTCCCGTAGATAAGAACATTATTACCTTATCTGACGCCAATGGCGTGGATCGGTAACGGGGGTAGGACGCAGCTTCGGTTGTGCCACTCCCGGCACTCGATGATGACATTGTTCTGAGAGTGTCGAAAAAAACTCCTAACCTTTTTTCTATATTGTTTGTTTTGCTTTGATGTGCAGGTTAGTCGAGATTTGCGGCGAAGCTCAAGGGTCAACATGAAGACACTTATCATTTTTAGGACTTAGGATTTTTAGGTTTAATGTAATTCCTTGTAACAGCAAAAATGTGAAACAATCTCCCTTTTGTATAATGCAATCTTTATGAAATAAAATTCCCAACACTTTGAATTTATTTATATTTTATTCCTAGTTAAAAAAAATATAAACAATTGTGAATAAATCCACAAGCATTTAAATTCATTAACATAGTCATAAAACATAAACACTCCCAAGTGATATTTGTAATTCTAATCTCATCCGATTAAAATGTTAACCAAACCACTTCATAACCAACACATATGGGCACCGTAATCACAACAGTTTCAGCATCAACAGTAACACTACTCGTAATTAAACTCTACTGACCAAATGCCAAGATCTTGATATGATCAGACCTGGTGATAGATAAATGTATCAAACGCCTCAGAATTTTAATAACAGCCCATCTTCAAGGAATTGGTAGAATTGGTGTAAAATGACCAAAATACCCCTGGAACCAAATCTCTCTTTGATGTTGGCAACAAAAAAAAAATCATGAAGTTTGACTTTGGTTTGACCACAGTTGACCTCAGTTTGACTTTTTAACTGCATTGACTGCTTTTGACTTATCTGATCATCTGACTGAGCAAACTTTTGAGAAAAGTCTTGAAACTTGACATGGGGGTTCTTATACACATATAAGATGTTATGAAGCTCACTTGAAGTCTTGGAAGTCCATTTAGCCTGATTAAAGTCAAAACCCTAGTTTTGGATGCACTGCTTAGGAGGTGCATTGTCTGAGGGAATTGTCAACTCTTCTGACCAATTGTGAACTTTGTGAACCTTGTGAATCTTCATAAGATATCTTGTGATACTCATGGGAGGTATTGTGAAGCTTGTGAACCTTCAAGAAGCAACCTATGGACTTCATGAACCTCATGAAAGGTATTGAAAGCACTGTGGGACTTGTGAACCTTGTGAACCTTCATAAAGTAGCTTGTGGACTTTATGAACTTCATGAAAGGTTATGCAAGTTGTTGGAGAACTTGTGAACCTTGTGAACCTTCTTAGAACACAAAGTCTTGTATTGTGACGGCAAATTTTGGGGTGCAACAGCTGCCCCTGTTCAATTTTCTGAAACCTGAGGGGTTAGATTGGTATATTTGCCAGTCGTAACCTGGAAGGTTGAAGGGGATTGAACACAAAAGCCCAAAAATTTGCACTCACCAGTGCACTAGAGTGGTACAGATGGCTAGTTGAATATGATTGAGTGGGCTTAAAGATGCCACTAGGGGGGGAGCAGTTCAAAATATGGGTGTATGATGAAAGCTGTCAGGAGTCTGGAATAATAATGATGTAGCAGCATGTCTTCATGAGGATAGAGCAATCAATAGTGATAACCCTAAAGCAGTCTTGAAGCAATGATATGATTTCAGGAGGATAGAACAATGAATGGCTCTAAAGCAGTCTTGAAATAATAATGTGATATGTCTCCAGGAGGATAGAGCAATCAATAGCTCTAAAGCAGTCTTGAAGTAATAATGTGATATGTCTTCAGGAGGATAGAGCAATCAATAGCTCTAAAGCAGTCTTGAAGTAATGATTTCAGGAGGATAGAGCAATGGATAGCTCTAAAGCAGTCTTGAAATAATAATGTAATATGTCTCCAGGAGGATAGAGCAATCAATAGCTCTAAAGCAGTCTTGAAGTAATAATGTGATATGTCTTCAGGAGGATAGAGCAATCAATAGCTCTAAAGCAGTCTTGAAGTAATGATTTCAGGAGGATAGAGCAATGGATAGCTCTAAAGCAGTCTTGAAATAATAATGGCTTCAGGAGGATAGAGCAATGAATAGCTCTAAAGCAGTCTTGAAGTAGTAATATGACCTCATGAGGATAGAGCAATGAATAGCTCTAAAGCAGTCTTGAAGTAATAGGATGATTTCAGGAGGATAGAGCAATCAGTAGCTCTAAAGCAGTCTTGAAGTCATGAGAGGCTATCAGGAGGATAAAATAACCCTGAGGTTACAATAAAGCAGTCCAAAGTAATAAGAAGCTCATCAGGAGGATAAAGTAACCCTGAGGTTACAATAAAGCAGTCCCAAAGATCATAAGCTTGTTTGTTGGATAATTAACCTGAAAACAAGGTAGCACTCTGTATAACAACATTAGTTTATGCTTTATGTATGCATGTATGACATGATGCACTTAGGTAATGTACTATAGACATATATGTTATGGTATGATGTAAATGATGTATGTATGATATGACACTGCTGGAAGTGTCTGGATATCCTTGTATAACAACTGCTGGCCAAGGAAAATAAATCCCGATTCGTTGTTGAAGAATATATAACCCTCCGTCTGCTGGGAATAACAAGGTATAGATAACCTCCCGTTGTTGGGGATAACAAGGTATAGATAACCTCCCGTTGTTGGGGATAGTAGGGTATAGATAACCTTCGTTTTCGTTTGATAGTAGGATAAGTATAACATCCCGTCTTCGTTCATCGTGCCCTTATTGGAAAGTAATTTCCCGTATATCCGTATGAGGATAAAAGAGATGGATATAAATTCCAGGGGAGATTAGACTTTGTGAAAATGGATTAGTCCTACTGATGGTTTGTAACTGTCTTGTAAAGATGAACCGGCGAAGCTTCGTTGAAATCCTTCCCTCGTTCGTCCTTAGTAAATACTATTACTGCATTTTCATGCATTTCTGGTAAACATCAATCATATTAAAAGGCATACATACATTCAAACACAACCAATGGACGTTTCGCTTATGTAAATAGGGTAAAAGTAAATCTGGATTCAAAAGATGGAGTTTATTTATATCAAAAGTGACCCATACACGAGTAAGTTTGTACAAGGAGCCATAAACCCTAGTAGGAGAATTTTGTCATGAAGTTTTACAAAAAGAATCAGCTATGTGGGAAATAATCCTATTGAGTTTCAATTCTACTATTGCCACTCAAGTATCTCATCTTCTTGCTGTTGAGACGGAAACGATTGGATTGAGCTTCATCTGTTTGAGCTTGAGTAAGTAGTACAACTGGTTGCAGTTTCATGAGTGATCCAAACGAGACATAGTCATACGCTTTAATCCCTAACTTTTGCCTGGATTGCCCTTTCAGGTTTTCAATCCACCGGGATACCCTTTTTTGCCCAAGCCGCCTTTTCAGGTTTTCGACTTGCCGGGTGTACATCTTTATATATATATATCCCTAATTTTTGCCCAAACCCTTTTGGTTTGCCGGGATGCCCTTATTTTTGCCTAGGCCTGTCAACCTAGCGGGTCTCTTTTTATGCGTAGTATTTTTTAACTATGTCTGCGTTTACAGGTTGTGGGAAGTCTTCACCATCCATTGTAGTCAGTATCATGGCACCTCCTGAGAACACTGTCTTGACTACAAATGGTCCATCATATGTTGGAGTCCACTTGCCCCTAGGATCACCCTGTGGTAATATGATACGCTTGATTACCAAGTCACCAGCCTGATATACCTTTGGCTTAACCTTCTTGTTAAAAGCTTTGATCATCCGTTTTTGGTACATCTGGCCATGACAAACTGCTGCTAACCTTTTCTCATCAATCAAATTTATCTGGTCAAGTCGAGTCTGAATCCACTCATCTTCATCCAAGCCTGCATCCTTCATAATTCTCAAGGAGGGGATCTGAACTTCAATAGGCAGAACCGCTTCCATACCATAGACTAAGGAGAATGGGGTTGCCCCTGTTGAAGTACGTATTGTAGTACGATAGCCATGCAGAGCAAATGGTAACATCTCGTGCCAATCCTTGTAAGTAACAGTCATCTTCTGTATAATCTTCTTAATGTTCTTATTAGCAGCTTCAACTGCCCCATTCATCTTTGGACGATACGGAGAAGAGTTGTGATGCTTAATCTTGAACTGCGTACAGAGATCAGTAATCATAGTGTTGTTCAGATTAGAGCCATTGTCAGTGATAATCCTTTCAGGGATACCATACCTACATATGAGATTATTCTTAATGAACCGAGCCACAACATTCTTAGTCACAGATGCAAATGAAGCTGCCTCTACCCACTTCGTGAAGTAATCAATAGCAACCAGGATGAAACGATGCCCATTAGAAGCAGTAGGCTTGATCTCACCAATCATATCAATGCCCCACATGGCAAAGGGCCAAGGAGCAGTCAACACATTCAATGGAGATGGAGGTACATGTACTTTATCAGCATAGATTTGACATTTGTGACATGTTCTGGAGTGTTGATAGCAATCAGCTTCCATGGTAGACCAATAGTAACCTGCTCTCAAAATCTTCTTTGCCATGGTATGACCACTAGAATGAGTGCCAAAGGTCCCATCATGCATCTCTTCCATAATTTCTGTAGCTTCCTTCTTATCCACACAACGAAGCATAGTTGAATCATGATTACGCTTATACAGAATGCCATTACTCAGAAAGAACTTAGCAGAAAACCTTCTCAGGAACTTCCTATCTTTGACAGATGCCCCTTCAGGGAACTCCTGAGCTTCAAGATAGTTTTTCACTTCATAGAACCAAGGCTTCTCCTCTGCCCCTTCAGTGTCAATCTCATTGCAGTATGCAGGCTTCTTAAATCTATCAATGGTAATCTTGGGAGCTTCATCATCCCAGCTGATCTCAAACATAGATGCCATGGTGGCCAATGCGTCTGCCAACTGATTCTCTCTTCGTGGAATATGTCCAAAAGTAATCTCTTTGAAATGTGGGATCAAAGACAACACATGTTCTCTGTAAGGAATGAGATTATCATGCTTTGTATCCCAATCTCCTTTAATCTGACTTACTACCAGAGCTGAATCTCCATACACCTCAAGGAACTGAATCTTCATATCAATAGCAACTTGCATACCCATGATACATGCCTCATACTCAGCCATGTTATTGGTACAATAGAAACAAAGTCTGGCAGTAATCGGGGTATGACAACCTTCAGGGGAACTAATCACAACACCAACACCATTACCATGTGCATTGGAGGCACCATCAAAAACCATAGTCCATCGGGATCCTTGTTCAGGTCCGTCATATTGTCCAGGTTCTTTGGTAACAGACATAATGTCTTCATCAGGGAACTCAAAATTCATTGACTGGTAATCACCTACTGCTTGATGAGCCAAATGATCAGCAACAACACTCCCCTTAATGGCCTTCTGAGTAGTATACTGTATATCATATTCCGTCAAGATCATTTGCCATCTTGCAATTCTTCCGGAGAGAGCAGGTTTCTCAAATATGTACTTGATTGGATCCATCTTCGAAATCAGCAAGGTAGTATGGGTCAACATATACTGTCTTAGTCGGCGAGCAGCCCATGCCAAAGCGCAGCAAGTTTTCTCGAGCAGTGAGTATCTTGTTTCACAGTCGGTAAACTTTTTGCTAAGGTAGTATATTGCCTGCTCTTTTCGACCAGACTCGTCATGTTGCCCCAATACACACCCCATTGAGTTGTCTAATACTGTTAAATACATAATCAAGGGTCTTCCATCAACTGGTGGCATTAAAATTGGAGGTTCTAGCAAATATCTCTTGATTTCATCAAAGGCAGTCTGGCACTCATCATTCCATTCCATCACCTGATCTTTCTTCAACAACTTGAAGATTGGCTCACAGATGGTAGTTAATTGGGAAATAAATCTTGCAATGTAGTTCAATCGTCCCAAGAAACCTCTAACCTCCTTCTCAGTACGGGGAGCTGGCATCTCTCGTATAGCTTTCACTTTTGCAGGATCCACTTCAATACCTTTTTCACTGACAATGAAACCCAGGAGCTTTCCAGATCTAACTCCAAAAGTACACTTGTTTGGATTTAATCTCAACCTGTATTTCTTCAACCTCTCAAACAACTTGTGCAGATGATCAAGATGTTGTTCTTCATTCTGAGACCTGGCTATCATATCATCCACATATACCTCTATCTCATGATGAATCATATCATGAAACAAAGCCACCATAGCACGCTGATGTGTTGCCCTTGCATTCTTCAAACCAAATGGCATTACCTTATAGCAAAAGGTGCCCCACTGTGTCACAAATGTAGTCTTCTCCATATCTTCAGGTGCCATCTTGATTTGATTGTAACCAGAGAAACCATCCATAAAAGAGAATACCTTATGCTGAGCAGTGTTGTCTACCAGGATATCAATATGAGGAAGTGGAAAGTCATCTTTAGGGCTAGCCTTGTTCAGATCTCTGTAGTCTACACACATACGTACCTTACCATCTTTCTTAGGAACTGGTACCACATTTGCAACCCACTGAGGATAAGAAGTTACGGCCAAGAACCCTGCATTGAACTGTTTCATTACCTCTGCTTTGATCTTTTCTGACATTTCAGGACGCATACGACGAACCTTCTGCTTCTTTGGACGACAATCTTCTTTCACTGGCAAACGGTGAACCACAATGTCCGTATCCAACCCTGGCATATCTTCATAAGACCAAGCAAAGATCTCCACATAGTCACGTAGCATCTGAACCAACCTGCTCTTGACACTGTCCTCTAAATCAGCTCCTATCTTGACCTCTTTTCTGTTTTCTTCAGTTCCCAGATTCACAACTTCGACTGGATCTTCATGTGGCTGTATAGCTTTCTCTTCTTGTTGTAACAACCTAGCAAGCTCTACAGGTATTTCACAATCGTCCTCGTCTCCGTCTTCAGTTTGATAGATCGGATTCTCGAAATTGTAATTGGCAATAGTAGAACTGTTATCAACTGGATCCAGAGTGGATGAGGATCTGCATTTTAGTGACGTGGGTGTGTGTAAGAACACATAGCTGATAAAGCAAAAATAAAAGAAAAAAAAAGACAAGGAACACAATATTTACGAAAACGAAACGTCCATTGATTTTATTGAATGAAGTATGCAAATGAAATGACAACCCGTAACAAGCACACCATTTGTGCCCCGGGTAAGGCACATGGCTTGAAAGTTTTAATTGTTCCAGAAATTACAAATTTAAAAACATAACACAGT
Source organism: Lathyrus sativus (assembly GCA_963859935.3). Classification (NCBI taxonomy): domain Eukaryota; kingdom Viridiplantae; phylum Streptophyta; class Magnoliopsida; order Fabales; family Fabaceae; genus Lathyrus; species Lathyrus sativus. The sequence continues at coordinate 581,713,783 of OZ012741.1, read as the reverse complement.
AATAGTATCTACTCCTGACTAAAGGAGATAGGGATAACATCTTCAGCTTTCCAATTATTGAGTCCAGCACCCACAGTAGGAAAAATCCATGCCTCCAAGTTGTGGTCTTCATCTTGATCTCCCACAGCATTGATAACCCCTTGATTGGTGATGCGAACAGCACGAGCACGACGAACAGCCTTCTGGGACTCTGCAGTGAAACCCAAACCAAACTTGTCAGACTTGTATGGAATATCAGGAAGCTGACCCCAAATAGTACAACCACCTTCTTCCACCATAGCTTTTGCATCATTGAGGGAGGCCATTGCCATTGTTGGAGGGTTTCTGATGACCACAGGAACCTTCTTCACAGCAGGAGGAGTCACACAATCCTTAACAGCCCAGGGAACCACTTCAAATGACTGACATGGAGTTTCAATGTATTCACCTTCTACTTCCAGATACTTGAAAGTGTTTACATGGCTGACAAAGTATTCTTCCTCTCCAAAGACAGTAACAACTTTTCCATTCACCGGATATCTCAACTTTTGATGTAATGTGGAGGTCACCGCACCTGCCCCATGGATCCAGGGACGACCAAGCAGACATGAGTACGAAGGACGAATATCCATCACATAGAATGTAGCAGTAAACACCTGAGAGCCAACCTTGATTGGAAGATCAATTTCCCCATGCACTACTCTTCTAGAACCATCAAAAGCCTTTACCACAATATTACTGGGCTTCAATACCGTATCTTCAGGACTCAGCTTGTTCAGGACTTCCTTAGGCAACACATTCAGAGAGGAACCATTGTCTATCAGCACATGAGACAGGGTAGTGCCCCTGCATTCAATTGAAATATGCAAGGCCCTGTTATGATCCCTCTTGGCAGGGGTCAAGTCAGCATCAGAAAATCCTAACCCGTTGTCATAGGTCAGGTGAGCAACACAATTCTCAAACTGGTCCACAGAAATTGCACTGGGTACATGAGCCATCTTTAGAAACTTGATCAATGACTTGGCATGAGCCTCAGAACATAATAACAGGGAGAGCATAGAAATCTTTGAGGGAGTATGCCCCAGCTGATCAACAATATCATAATCACTCTTGCGAATGATTTTCAATACTTCTTCCATCTGCTTAGAGAGGTCATCAGCAGCTGGCACATCAGTAGATACAGGCTCAATAACAGGACCCTTGCCCCGAGCATCAGTGGTGGAAGTAACAGCAGGAGTAACTGCACTCTTAGAAGCAACTGGAGGAGAGAAGACTCTTCCACTACGAGTGATCTTGCTAGATCCAGCAATATTATCAATGTCAACAGGCATATCAGGTAAAGGCTCCTGCTTGACACCATGGATGTAAACATCAGACCCATAGTGCCAAGGCACAGCTTTGTCAGATGTATAAGGAATAGGACCAGGAGTGGTAATGATCAGAGGAGCTACTCTGGCTTCAGCAACAACTTTCACAGGACCTTCAGCAGTAATCTTGATTGGGCCCTGATGAGTGATTTTAATGGGACCCTTTGAAGTGATTCTTAGTGGTACTTTGTCAACCATGTCAACCTCTTCAATCTTCTTACCCTGAGTCAGATGATCCACCATACTTTCTACAGATGCTGGTCTTCTTTCAAACACTATAGTATATTTATCCATGAGACGTTGAATCCCATCTCTCAACATGAAGCAACTATCCGGCTTATAGGTACAATATAGACAATCTTCATGACAACCTGGAAAGATCCCAGCTTGTACTAACCTCTTTTTGATAACAGACAATGGTGTGCTCAACTCCATAACTGAATAGACATGCAGATCTTCATCAATATCTTCATCAATGGCGTTGACAGTCTTCTCGTGATTTGGCATTGGAGCTGTAATCACATTTGGAGTACCTGGTGGATCAAACTCAATTTCTCCAGCATCAATCATATCCTGAATTTTGTTCTTCAAGATCCAGCAGTTATTAGTATCATGTCCTGGACAGTTTGAATGATATGCACATCGTGCATTGGGATTGTACTTGGGAGAGGTAACATTGGGATTCTGAGGAGCCTCCCTCAGGGTAATAAGTTCAGCCTTCAACAAGTGTTGCAATGCCTGAGCCATTGACATGTTGATCTTCGTGAACTGTCTTCTAGCCCTCTGTTGGTTGCCTTGAGGCTGCTCTGTTGTTGCAGGAGTTGGATTTGAAATATGAACTGCACTAACAGACTGATGCCTTCTGTTACGATCAGGCTGACCATACACAGCATTAGATTCTTTCTTCCCAGTGGGAGGCTTCTTTGCAGCACCTGATGAAGAAGTGCCCACTTGGATCTTACCACTCTTGATACCATTCTCTACTCGCTCTCCTGTCATGATCAACTCAGTGAAGCCAGATGATGAGCTTCCAATGAGATGACTGTAAAACGGACCATTCAGCGTACACATGAACATATCAACCAACTCCCTATCAGTCAAAGGGGGTTGAACTCTTCCAGCTAAGTCTCTCCACTTCTGAGCATACTCCTTAAAGCTTTCTTTGGCACCCATAGACATGCTTTGAAGTTGCATGCGAGTGGGGGCTAAGTCAGCATTGTATTGATACTGCTTGTAGAAAGCTTCAGCAAGGTCATTCCAATCTCTGATGTTGACACTCTCCGACTGATAATACCACTCTAGCTGAGCTCCAGATAAACTCTCTTGAAAGAAATGGATCCACAACTTTTTATCAGCAGTGTGGGGTTGCATTCTTCTGACATAAGACCTCAGATGCAATTTGGGACAAGAGACCCCATCATAGACAACAAACGTAGGAACTTTGAACCCAATGGGTATGACCACCCCAGATATCAAGCTCAAATCCTCAAAATCCAGCCCAGATGATTTCTGTAATTCCATAGCATCCATTCTATCCACCAGCATCTTGAATTTGTCTTCGTTAGGCTCATGGTAGTAGTTAGCCTCAGAATCAGAGTCCCCCATAGTGTTGTGGAGACTGCCTCTCTCCTGCTCAGATTCTTCAGATTCATAGTCTTCAACATGTTCCTTGGTCTTGACAGGACCTTTGAACCTTCTTCCCATGTTGAGCAACCCAGCAGACCTTCTAGCCTTCTTAGTCTTCTTGGCCAGCAGTGTCTTCAATTCATCTTGCCCCTTGGATAGGTTCAAGATCAGCTCTTGGAACTGTGCATTCTGTGCCTGAAGATCCTTAACTGATTGTTCAAGAGCCATTGCTGAAATAAACAGCGAGAAGATGAGAAACCTGTGCACAATTATAAACCTGTGATGCAATGATATGGGAATGCATATGCAATGTTTTCAAGGACCGCAGGATTTAAATTTGCTTGAACAAACAAGAAAGTAACTTTTTATTAGTAATAACTTGTTTTGCCTTTTAGGCTTACAAAAAATGAAAACGAAATAAGTACAAAAGATGGGGTTTTAAGTCTCCCATGGACGTTTCCTCTTTGTGTTGAGGTATGAGTTGAGGTTTCGTTCCTCATGAAGTAGCTTTGTTAGCTCTAGGATCCTTGCTTGGCTTGCTTTGTAATGAGCCTCGAAAGTATCCCTTTGCTCTTTCAGTTGGATCCATGATCTCTGCAAGTCTTCCATATCAGTAGACATGTCTGGGTGAAGGATAGTATAAGCTGTGTCTCCTTCAGCAACAGGTTCCATGGTAACTGGTAGGATGGCAGGATATGGCATCATGAGTGTCTGAGCACGAAATCGTACCCATCTGAGATAAGCCTCCATAGGAATGGTGTACTTAGGCTCCAGTGTCTTGCTGTCAATCCTGTTTACCTTTCCCCAAGCTCGTATGAATCTCTGACGGTAACCCTGAAGATCGTTGTCGTAATCAAACACAATGCCCTGAATCAACATGTCATGTGGACCATCGCTCCGGGCGTAACCAAACTGTCGTAAAGCTAGAGATGGGTTGTAGGTGATGCCTCCTCTTATGCCTAGAAGTGGTACATTAGGAAACTCCCCACAACGGTCAATGATGGTGACATTCTCCATAGATCTGGAGCACCAATGGATGTCTGAGTGAGAAAGTGACATGATCCTCTTGGACCATCTGAACCCTTGCTCATTCTTCATTACTGAGCGAGGAAGGTGAGAAATAAACCACCTAGAAAGTAAAGGTATGCAGCACATCAAAGTTCCTCTTGCCCTTGTAGTACGGGTGTGAAGAGAATGTAGGATGTCTCCAAGTAAGGTAGGCACCGGATTGTGACTCAGGAATATGTTGATGGCATGAACGTCTATGAACTGATCAGGATTGGGGAACAACACTAAGCCATAAATCAATAAGGCTAAGATCTCCTCAAAAGCATCGTAGCTCATAGCCTTCAAGAACATTTGAGCTTTATCCACTAATACCTTGGCAAGAATACCTTTAACTCCACTTCTCGTCTCTAGAACAATGTCAGACTTCTTCAGATGTAGAGCTGCAGCAATAACTTCTGGTTTAAGCTCCTTCTCTAAGCCTGTGAATGGCTTCTGATCAAGAACAGGTATACCCAGAAGTTTAGAGAACTCCTCCATGGTTGGAACCAGCTGATAATCAGGAAATGTAAAGCAATGGTGCTTAGGGTCAAAGAACTGAAACAGCACACTCATCATGTCTTCACTGAACCCTGAAGTAACTAGATCCAATAAGTGACCATGTCTCTTGTTGAACTGGGAATGATTAGGCACTAGGGAAACCAACTCCTTGAGCTTAGCAGGTATCCCTACAAAGTTGATCCTGATGGTGTTTCTACGAGCAGAAGCCATGACCTGCAACAAAGAACAAAGATAAATCCTTTGGTCCTTGAAATGGTTAGGGAAAATGATATGCTTATGATGCATGATGATGTCATGATGTCATGCTCAATCACAAACATGTGGCACACACAAACAAGTCACACCATAGCCCTAGGTTTAAAGGCTTGCATGAGGTTCAAAGGCAAGTACCCTCCCCTGAAGTTAGATGGTTCATCCTGTCCTACAAAAGTAACCAGGTTCTAAGGGATCTCAATATCATTGATCCTTCACAAGGGTGGTTGTTCAGAAGGCAACTTACTTGCCAACCAAAACCCTCCAAGTTTAAGATCTCAATGAGCGTAGTATCGAGTGTCAACCAACTTCAGTCTGCACCAAAGCCGGTTACCTTACTACTTTCTAAAGGCCAAGATGAGTTAACTAGGGTTCTAAAAGTCAGTTAGTGCATTGACAACATATGGCATCCTCAATATTATCCTCAACTTGACTTAAGGAATATAAGCACCAACCAAGAAGTCGCACTAACTATGGCCACCAGATCAACCGTATCGATATACGTCGTACAGTTTCCTTGGTCTATTGCCATTTACCTAAGGTACACTAGATCCGGGTTAGGACCTTTCACACATAAGAGCACCCCAACAATATAATAATAAAGCAAACAAGGCAAACAATTTAAAGTGATCTTAATTCCTAAGGGTACCCCTCTTAAATAGGTCCCCAGCAGAGTCGCCAGTTCTGTAACACGGTGGGAGAACTGACTTTAAACAATGTTGCGGATAGCAAGAGTCGCCACCGACTTTTATTTTATCCATAAGGAAAGGTTATAAAAGAACAGGAAAGACCTTAGAGAATATTTTGGGTCCGGGGGGTAGGTTATGAAAAGGGAAGGTGTTAGCACCCTTTTCATCCATGGTTATCCATGGGCTCTTAGGTACTTAAGCTCACTTTTGAATTGTTTTGAAAGTGTAGTGTGTGAATAGCAAAAAAATTTCAGAATAGTTTAATAATAATCCGTGTATGGATGTGAAAAAAACTTATTTGAAAATTTTGTTGGAAATTTGTTTAAGTGTGAAAAAGTTTTGAAGTGAGCAAGTATCTAGGAGTAGCCTACCCTAATGTTTTAAGGTCTTTCTTATTCTTTATCCTTTCCTTAGTAAGACTATCCCTACTATAATGGAGTAGGTAGTCCTCACTTTGGATGTTAAGGGACATGTGAGGGACAATTTAACTTTGAAGGCCATTGTGGGATGTAATAAGCACATATAAGGGACCATCATCATTTTTCGAAAGGGACTCGATTCGTAAAGGCAACCATAAGGGACTTTGATGATTTTTCTATTTGAGGGACTTGCTTTATACACCCCACTTAACCATTATTCGTAGGCAACTTGAGGGATATCCTTAGGAAGTGAGACGGCGATTAAAACCGACTTACGTGTGTGACGTGTTTATTTTAATTATCTTTATTTAAAAGTGATCTAAATTTATTTTAATATTACATACATGTTGTTACACTCCCTAATTACTAACCATAATAATAATTAAATAATTAAACAACTTTACATCCAAGAAACAATTACAAAATAATAAGCAAAATAATTAAATAGCAAAGATAAATAAAATATAAATAAGCAATAATAAATAATAAAAGGGGGTTAGTAAGCGATATTTAACAAAATAATAAGCATGATTAGAATATAAATGGGTTAGTAAATAAGAATAAACAAAATTAATCCAAATATTATAATAATAAGAAATTAACAATTTTTTAATATAATCAACTAAAAAAACAAATATGAATAAACAATTGTTTTAATTTTAATATTTTAAAATGTTTTTTTTTATTTTAATATTTTAAAAAATGTTTTTTTTTTATTTTAATATTATAAGAAAATATTTTTAATTTTTATATTATAAAAAATGAACCAACTTAAATATTTTTAAAAAAATTTGATAAAGAAAGTAAAAAAAAATAAAAGGGTTGGGCCGGTCATTACCTCCGGACCCAACCCGGTTGGTGCAAAGGAATTGAAGGGGCTTAATGTATTAGGGTTTTGAATCCCTTGTTTCCGTCAGCGGCGCTTCTTGTATTCTCTTCCTTTCTCATCTTTCTCGATCATCTTTCTCCTGCATGCCAAACGAAAAAAAGAGAAAAACAATAATCGATCATGTGGCTTACGATTCAATGGGGATTTTGACGATGATGAGAACATGCGTAGTTCTCTGAGTCTCGTGATTCGCCGCCGTCTGATGATGATTGTTCGTCTTCCTCGGCCGTCTTGTGGTTATCGTTCGATTGTGCAGCCGATGATGAAGATGTTCTGAGGCTCGAAGAAGGATTGATTGCCCGTTCTAATCAACGCCGGCGGTCTTTCTTTAGTGTGGCTCGTCTAAGGTTCACGTTCGTCCTTAGGGTTTCTACGCAGTGATCCTTTCGGCCCCCTCTCCGTCTAGGGTTTTATCTGAGGTGATATCGTTCCTTTTATATCTCTCCTCCTTCTGAGTTTTTGGGCCTTTGGATTTCCGTTATTTTTCCTTGTAATCTTGCGATATGATTTGATTTTGTTGATTTTTCGGAAGTTGATATCATTTTGATTTGATTGAACCTTCCTTTTCTGGATTCATGCTGTGATTTGTTTTATCGCAGTAGATTTGATTGGATTCCTTTCCCTTTAGGGTTTACTCGAAACTGAGATTGGATTTGATTTTATTATTTGTCTTTCTTTCAGATGCGAATTTGGATAACCGGATCAATGATATGGATATCCATTCGCTTATCTCATATTCCTTTTACTTGTGAACTGATGTGGTTTTGTGAACTTTGTCTGATACTCTTGTTCATCTGGATTTGTGAACTGATGGACTAACTTTCAGATGTAGCTTCGAATCATGTTTCAGTTCAACTTTCTGGTTTTCTGACACAAGTTCACTGACTCTTCTTTTTCTTCTTTCAGAACTGGTGCTAACACTTTGGTCGAATCAAATGTCGAGGAGGGGTATACGGCGATGATGACGCTCTGTCTGAGCCATCGGAACATGATGCTACAATTCCTATTGCTGCTTGCCTTGTCTTCGATTGTATTGGTTTGGGTCTGCATTGGTTCCTTTTGGTCTCTCTGATTGGGCTGTGATGCATAGCTGAGCCCTTAAGCTTTCGTACTTGTGACCTCCACTTTTGGTTGGGATCACGGTGACTGATAAAGTTTCAGTGAGCTGACTTTTAGTCTTTGACATGATTATGGGCTTCTTTCTAATTGTCTTTTGAATTGAACTGGTTTCATTCTGATGTGGTTTGAACCTAGACCTTGACATGTTAGCTCTTTGATGCTCTTTTGACAGGCTTTTTCGAAGGCAACCGGGGCTTGTATCCGCCTGACTTTCTATGATGTTGGGGAGCCATCTCGGCGCTTTGATTAAGGCTGCTCCGTGATACTTTGACAGATTTTCTACTTTGTGTTTTTTTCATGAGTGAACTGGTACGGCTTTTACTGATGCAACTTAATATTTGGATTCTATTTGAACTGATGTGCTGATTTTCCTGATGCAGCTTTAAGTTCGGATTTCAGTTCAGTTTTTCATATCTGGTTTGGGCTTGGTTTGGTATCCCTTACTATCTCTGATACAGCCTGGATGATTCATAATAACCTGCTTTTATCTGATATGGTTTTGAGTTGGTGCAATTTTGGTTTTAACATTGGAATATCTTCTGTTATGCCAACTTCTGATACCGTTTGATTCTTTTTGGCCGATGTTGAACTCGGCTGTGAATTCTCTGCGCTGGTTTCATGGATTGTTCGGTTATCCGTTTGTGGAAGTTGAACTCGAATTCAGTTCTTTTATTTTTGATACCAAGTTGCCTCGTTTATAAAACTGAACTGAATTGTTCTTGCAATTATCCAGATGCGGATTCCTGTGATATTTACTTGATATAGCCCCAAAAATGATTTACTTGATAGAAGGGTATTTGGCTTTGAAATAGAATCCAATTACGGCAAATCAAATCGGTCCCCACTTCTTCTTCTCTCACTCTTTCTCGGCTGTCCCGTAGATAAGAACATTATTACCTTATCTGACGCCAATGGCGTGGATCGGTAACGGGGGTAGGACGCAGCTTCGGTTGTGCCACTCCCGGCACTCGATGATGACATTGTTCTGAGAGTGTCGAAAAAAACTCCTAACCTTTTTTCTATATTGTTTGTTTTGCTTTGATGTGCAGGTTAGTCGAGATTTGCGGCGAAGCTCAAGGGTCAACATGAAGACACTTATCATTTTTAGGACTTAGGATTTTTAGGTTTAATGTAATTCCTTGTAACAGCAAAAATGTGAAACAATCTCCCTTTTGTATAATGCAATCTTTATGAAATAAAATTCCCAACACTTTGAATTTATTTATATTTTATTCCTAGTTAAAAAAAATATAAACAATTGTGAATAAATCCACAAGCATTTAAATTCATTAACATAGTCATAAAACATAAACACTCCCAAGTGATATTTGTAATTCTAATCTCATCCGATTAAAATGTTAACCAAACCACTTCATAACCAACACATATGGGCACCGTAATCACAACAGTTTCAGCATCAACAGTAACACTACTCGTAATTAAACTCTACTGACCAAATGCCAAGATCTTGATATGATCAGACCTGGTGATAGATAAATGTATCAAACGCCTCAGAATTTTAATAACAGCCCATCTTCAAGGAATTGGTAGAATTGGTGTAAAATGACCAAAATACCCCTGGAACCAAATCTCTCTTTGATGTTGGCAACAAAAAAAAAATCATGAAGTTTGACTTTGGTTTGACCACAGTTGACCTCAGTTTGACTTTTTAACTGCATTGACTGCTTTTGACTTATCTGATCATCTGACTGAGCAAACTTTTGAGAAAAGTCTTGAAACTTGACATGGGGGTTCTTATACACATATAAGATGTTATGAAGCTCACTTGAAGTCTTGGAAGTCCATTTAGCCTGATTAAAGTCAAAACCCTAGTTTTGGATGCACTGCTTAGGAGGTGCATTGTCTGAGGGAATTGTCAACTCTTCTGACCAATTGTGAACTTTTTGAACCTTGTGAATCTTCATAAGATATCTTGTGATACTCATGGGAGGTATTGTGAAGCTTGTGAACCTTCAAGAAGCAACCTATGGACTTCATGAACCTCATGAAAGGTATTGAAAGCACTGTGGGACTTGTGAACCTTGTGAACCTTCATAAAGTAGCTTGTGGACTTTATGAACTTCATGAAAGGTTATGCAAGTTGTTGGAGAACTTGTGAACCTTGTGAACCTTCTTAGAACACAAAGTCTTGTATTGTGAGGGCAAATTTTGGGGTGCAACACCAGGGTCGTTGGAGTCTCAATACCAATCGCCTTGGAAAATTCGGTGCAGGGACAGAGTCCTCGCTCGAGTAAGAACTTCTTCATATCTTCGGTCGTGGAGACTTGGACGACTTCTTAGTTAAACCTTTCGATATAGACTTGAAAAGGTTCTTTTTTCCCTTAAATGATAGCCTCAAGGGAGGCTTATGTCTTTGGGTGACAACGAGAGGCCATGAAATTCCTGGAGAACATCCTCCTCAACTGCCTCCGAGATGTGATGGATTTGTCGGGGATCTTCTTGTACCAAGTCATTGCTCTCTTCCTCAGCATGGTTGGGAACAATCTACATTTTATGGCACCTCTGACGCCACGGTAATCAAGCAAGGCATCGATATTCTCGATGTGCTCGTCAGGATCTATGGTGCCATTATACGTGCCCAAGCGTGGGGGTTTCTCCAGCCCTCTGGGTAGGCGCATGGCCATAATCTCTTGGGATAACGGATCGCAAGGCTCATCGTCGTTGTTGTTGCTAGACATCGAGCAGGAGCGGGTACTTCATCTAGGGAGAGGACTATGATCTCTGCGGGGATATAAACTTCGAGCTCGGCCCTTGGATCTGGGTGGAGGCGAACGATGACATTTTGTCCGAAGATCCCTTATGGTTATCTTAGTCTCAGATGAGTGCTGGCTCCGGGGAGAGGCATGGTCGCGCTTTCTTACTACCAGAGAGTCTGGTTCTGCTTGTGCTCGACGATCTCTTCCTCGTCTAGGTGAAAGACTCTGAGATCATCAGCGTTCTTTCCTCGATAAAGGTGATCTTGGTCGGCGGGATTCTTCTAGGGACCTAATTCTTGCATTCTGTTGGAGAATCAAAAGATTTGTTTTGTTTAGGACCTCGAGTAGAGCCACCATTGTCGGGTCAGCGTTGGGTGGATACGGAACGATCTGATGATCTTCGGAGGGTTGGCCCCTGGCGTTGTCAACGTGAACGGGGGAAGGAGACGCGGTGGCTCAATCTCTATGCTGATAGACTTCGTTCCCAAGAAAGGGGGTTTATCCGTCATTGTCTGTCTTGCTGACGGGGAGGATGGTATTGCGAGCATCGTGGACATTGCCTTGGCTGACCATGATCGGAATCTTGAAAGAACTACTTTGGCCTCGAATTCACGGGAAAAGGAAGACGGGGAGAACAGAGTTTTCCATAGACGACACCACTGATCTCGGCGGCTGATCACAAACTGAAGTGGGCCAGAGACTTTGTTGGTGATGCTGAGTTGTAAGGATGAGGAAGGGGTGTACCTGCAAGGCATTTCGATGTTAAAGTAAGAATCAGACGAAGAGAAGGCAAGTACAGAAAGTGTATGTCTTAGGGTAATTTGGAATGATTTAGAATACCTGACCCTCTCTAGTGAGATGGTTTTTATATACTCCCCCAACGCTTGGCCATTGGTCTCTATTTTCAGGGGGAGATAACCGCTCCCCAAAGAATAGGTTACTGCCAGAAACTAGCCGTTGGGACGAACAAAAGTGCTCGAAACTAGTCGTTGTCACAAACAAAAGCGTGGTCGCTGGCACAAACGAATTTTTTTGGATGGTGAAACCGTGCGTGACGGACAGGAATGTGACGAGGGACAGCTGATCCTGGGGGTCAACTGACCAGCTTTCCTCGACAGAGAGGCAGAGAAGAGGAAGCTTCACTTTGCCATTAGTTAGCAGGGCTAAGGCTATAGGTCGTTCTAGGAGCAGAAGTGGATTGGACCATGCCTACCAATTAAGTCAGTCTAAATCTCTCTCTATATATATATATATCTACACACACACACACACACACACACACACACACACACACACACACACACACACACACACACACACACACACACACACACACACACACACACACACACACACACACACACACACACACACACACACACACACACACACACACACACACACACACACACACACACACACACACACACACACACACACACACACACACACACACACACACACACACACACACACACACACACACACACACACACACACACACACACACACACACACACACACACACACACACACACACACACACACACACACACACACACACACACACACACACACACACACACACACACACACACACACACACACACACACACACACACACACACACACACACACACACACACACACACACACACACACACACACACACACACACACACACACACACACACACACACACACACACACACACACACACACACACACACACACACACACACACACACACACACACACACACACACACACACACACACACACACACACACACACACACACACACACACACACACACACACACACACACACACACACACACACACACACACACACACACACACACACACACACACACACACACACACACACACACACACACACACACACACACACACACACACACACACACACACACACACACACACACACACACACACACACACACACACACACACACACACACACACACACACACACACACACACACACACACACACACACACACACACACACACACACACACACACACACACACACACACACACACACACACACACACACACGGGAAAAACATATTGTCTTTTAATTATTTATGTTACTAATATTTTTATTTTAAAATTATTTTAAATTTAAGATACAATACTTTTTACGATAGTATATGAAAAAGTGAACTATATATTATTGATGTAATCATTTTACTAATATATATTATCAATAAAAAATATTATTTTTTAATTAATAAGTATGTCTTAATTTTTTTTAAAATGAGAACAAGTGTTTTTTATTCAAACATTTTTATAAATAATGTCAAAAACAAAAGTAATATACATACAAAAAAAATATCGTTCATCCAAATATTTTTATATATAAAAAAATTATATTTATGATTTATATATAAATCAAAATATATTTTTATTTTAAAAATGTACGGGTTAATACATTTTTTATACAAATAAATAAAATAAAATTAAATATATTTAAAATAATATATGAGTACAAACATGGAAAAAAAGTGTTATTTTTAAATTATTTATATTATTAATACTTTTATTTTAAAATTATTTTTAATTGAAAATACTATATTTTTTTAAAATAATACATGCAAAAACTTAGCTATGTATACATTTCACTAATATATTTTATTAATGACAAGTTTTATTTTTAAATTAATGAGTGAATTTTAATATTTTCTTTAAATGATAACAAATTGTCTTTTGATTCGAATATTTTTATCAATAATATCAAAGCAAAAATTAGACTGTTAATAACAAAAATATACCGTTCACCCAAATATTTCATAATTCATTTATAAATTAGAAATATATATTTGTTTTAAAAATAATAAAGTCATAACACTAATACCCATAATTATGTTTTTCTTTTTCAGTAAATTTGTATATTAATTATGTTTTCTATTTATCTTTAAGGTAATACTAACTTGCACCAAGAACACAAGTTAAGAGACCCACTTATAGTAAATTTGTATTGATATACTTTAATTAAAGTTTGTACACAATTTCTAAGAAAATATTTCTTAATTTAATTCTTAACTTCGAAAAACACAAATTAAGAGACCCACTTATAATAAATTTATATTGGAAAAAATAATTTAAAAATTTATTTTTTTATATAATATTATTAAATTAATTTTCTTAGATAATATTAGAGTCATGATTCAACTTGTGGAAGGAGCCTAAGTAGGTCCTAGTATTAAATCTTAAATCTGGTCATAGCATTTGAAAACTCACTTGAAAAAAAATTGTTAAGTATTTGTACGCTCTTCTGAAGTTCTTGATACATCGTAATATTCAAAGGACATGCATGTTGTCTTGGAGTAATACACAATAAGAGTAATACACAATAATATTCAAAGGACAATGCATGTCAATATACAAAACAGTGGCTAGGCATGATAACACTTGAATCTGTCCTTAGTTTATAAAGAAAATCTGCTTTAATTAGATTTGGCCCTGAGTTTTCCTCAATTACAAATTATGAAGACAGGCCAAATAATAGACACAATCATTCAATCTCTGATTCGACACTTTCAGAAATTCATATCCGGATTCGTGAATTTATGAACTAGAAAATGATTTTTAAACCAATATAACAAAATAAGTCATTCCATTACATTTTTTAAGAAAAATAAAATACAACTCTAGTGAAAGATGCTTACATGTGTGGGATAAATAAATGGTAACTATCATCAGATTCAACACTATATATGCATAAAGTGCTGCTGCCACAATATCACAATTAGGCTAACATCAACTACCAATTGTATCCCACTGGACACATCTTTCATCAAGATCCTTAAGGCCGGACCTTATGTTTTTGATTATTATTTCTAATCAACTTACAGCTTTGCTTTCCATTATTCGTCTCCTAACAAGGTTGACAGAAACAAATCCTGCACAAAACTAGACCTCCCAGCAGCTTGCCTAATCCTTTTCTCCCGCTCTTCGATACTCAATGATTGATCAAAACTGCAAACAGAATACAAGACACGGGTCAAAGTCATGATTTGTGTATATAGAGTGAAATTCATAAATGTGATTAAAGAGTTAAACTTTACTAAGAAAACCAGCACCTTGATTTCCAAATATGTTGTACAGGTGATGCTGTGTTCTTTGTAGACGAAGAATCTTCAGCACTTGTTACGACAGATTTAGAGATTTCTTCAGCTTCGGATTGAGGGTAATTCAAAATAAAAGAGGACAGGAACGGATCAGCAGGCACATTGGATACTGAGTTACTGTGCGACCGGTATCCGCCTCCACCATTGAGAAGCACCTGTAAATGAGCTTCCCGGAGATCTCGACCTAAGAGAGACAATGACTGACTGTTCGGGATAGCAACTCTTCTTAACCTGCGCCTTCTCTGAATGTAATCTTCGGTTAAGGGAAGCAATTAAAGTTTTTCATTTCGCACTTGACAAACAATTCATAAGTTTATAAAGGCTAATATATTGAATCATAACAACAATAATATAAAGGATATCTTAAACAGGTTTCCGTGTTGCAGAGTTAAGTGGCTCAACATGTCGCGGGCAACTTTAACCGAACATACAGGACAAATCTGTATGATAGATGAAACAAAGGTTAATATGAGTTAGACATATTGGATCATGTAATATTCATCTTGAGAGGAAATTATTTATCTCAGGATAAATTATGTATCAAAAGCACAAGAGCTATTAACTTTATTCAGTGTCATTTCAAATCCCTGGGATGTATGGAAATAATTACAACGAAGAGAAACAATAATCACTAAATTGAAGCTTATGAGTTTATCTTAATAAAGTATATTCATACAGGTTCTTCAAATGCAGCAAACATATATGATAAGCATATACATCATACGCAAAATCAACTGTACCCCAATTGAGCACATGGTTCATATCAATTACCAGACTGTACCCCAATTGAGCACATGGTTCATATCAATTACCAGACGATTCGTGAGGACAGCTAACATGCCAATTTTTTGTGAAACGATTTAGAATAACTTCCTATCTCAAAAGATGATTGTTAGGAGGAGTATACAACAACAAAGACTTATCGCACCAAGTGGGGTGCAGTCGGCTACATGGATCAACTTTTACCATAATGTTCTATCCAAGACCGTGTTTCTATCCAAATCATTAATCTCGAGATTTTTCTTAACACTTCTCATATAGTTTTTCTAGATCTTCCTCTACCTCTAGTTGTTTGACTTCTCTCCATTTAATCTACCCTCCTTACCACATAATCTATAAGTCTTCTCTTTTTATGCCCAAACCACCCAGTGTTGTCGATGGCGGATGGCGGTCCATGGCGGAGAGCCAAAATCCCGCCATACCGGCCACTTTGCGGCGCCGTTATTGCGGATTATGGCAGAAAAACCGGCAATAGCAGACGATATTTACCATTGCGGCAAGCCCAGAAACCGTCATGTATCGCGGCCATGGCGCCGCAATTTGATAACATTTAAACCACCTAAGTCTATTTTCTACCATCTTTTCCACCATATGTGCTACCCCAACACTCTATAATATTGTCATTTCAAACTTATCGTATCTAGTCTTACCACATATCCAACGCAGCATCTTCATCTCTGCTACACTTACTTTATTCTCGTGTTGATTCTTAACCGTCCAATGTTCTCTCTTGTACAACATAAGAGGTCATACCGCAGTCCAATAAAATGTTTCCTTTAACTTGAAGGGTACCTTTGTGTCACATAAAACCCCTAAAATCCTCTTCCATTTCAGCCACCCAACTTGAATTCAACTGTTTACATCCCGTTTTATTTCTACATTGTTTTGTATTCAGAACCAAAAAACCAGAAAATATATTGTATATCCGAAACACAAAACACAGATATATAATACATGAGAATATTCAAACAGAAATGAACAGAGAGAAACAGTTCTCACTGGATCTATATATATGTTCACTGAATATCTACGACGGAAGAAACAAGGTCATTACATAGCCTGTTTGATTTTAAGCCCTCCAATTTTTTCTATCCATGAGTAGAAATTTGATTGTCTAGTCACTATATGATTGAATACCAACCTACAAATCTACAATCACAACTAGACCATATAAGTCCTCTTTGACACATTCAATTTCCTTCTCCACAAAATTTAACAGAGAAGATTCAATTCTTCATTAGTTTCATCTCAACAACTGTCAAAAACATACCAAACCTTCTTGTTTTCAATTCATTTGAAGAAACTAATACTAAGCTTCCAACAACTTTGCTACCAAAGCTACCAACAGGATCTAAATATCTCCACACCAAACAAACATATTGAAAATTGAAAAACGAAAAACAACATAATCTATATAGATCTAAACTACAAAAAAACACATGAAATCAAATAAAACTATGCAAGAGATAAGAACATATTCATACCGTAACTCTTGATTCACATGAATGTTCATCCTCAAGATGAGAACACAAAGACCCTATGTCAAACTCTTCATAACAATAGGGACAAGGGAAATCCGGTCTCACCTCTTCTTCAACATCAAAATCATCTATTCCTAACCGATCCAACACACAGAAAATATAAAAAAATCAGATTCAGATAAATTTTATCAACAAAAAATAATGAAAACCAAAATCAACAACATGATATACAAACCTAAATGAGAAGTTGGATGGTTATGCTGAAACGTATAGTGGCGTTTCGCGGCGGCGAGACGGGAGGTCCAGAACTCAGAATCCATTGAAGGATCGAAGAAAAAGGTTAAGAGAAAAAATGGATTAAATTAAGTAATAATGAAATAAAGTTAAGAGGTTGAAGAATTAGAGAGATTGAGATGAAATCGGGAGCTAAGTTTGAAGATAATGAATTTGTATTGTTGTTGTGTTTGTGAAATGATTTGACTTTTTCAATGAGCGAGTGAAAAGGGTTGTGCTGTGTTTTGTTTTGTGGTTAGCATAAAATTTGAGGTTAAACAAATATGAGGAAATGTCGGTTTTGTAGGGATATATACACACGTTTGGTTTGTTCGGTCATGTTCCTGTTTTTTTTCTTCTTAATTTCATTATCCTGTTAAATAATCAAGACTATTATTTCATTACTTTGTGGTTACAAGTTGCAACGATTTTGTTTTTAGTTTTTTCTAAATATATAATAAAAATCAATGATCCGAGTCTAACCAATCTTTTCAAATTAATTTTAGAAATAAAAACGGAGCAAAACGATGCCGTTAAGAATCTCCTGGTTTCTTAAGTATTTTTTAGTGCAAGCGAGGATTGTGTATATAAATATAAATATTAGGGAGGATTTTTTTTTATAAGCAACGCAATATATTAAATAAGAGCATAAGGGTTAATCAATCCTAACAAAAACAAGGAGAAAGGAAAAGAAAAAACAAAGAGAAAGGCTATTATCCAACTAAAAAGAAGGAAGAATTATTTTGCCACATCGTCGGATCCACAATAATTCAATTATTATATTTGGCCAACAATCACTCCTTAGTCACTAATACAATGATTCTCAAAATGTCTATCTCCTCCAATCTCCCTTCTTCAAATATGATAGCATTTTTAATTGTTCACAACACCCAACACACCGCTAACCACATACAACAGTGGAACTTGACTTTGAACTTGATTGACCAAAGTTTCTTAAAGTGAAAAAATAGAATGGCTAACGATAACTGCTCCTTGCATAACTCAATGTCAAGTCACCCACAAAAATGCTTTGATATCAAATTAGCGACATCACAAAACTAGAGAGGATGAAAAAGAGTTTTGTCGGCATTAAAACAAAACGGACAAATGGAATTGCATAAGATAATATCTTTTTTCTCTAAATTTAGCTTTGTTGGTAGTCTATTCAACAAGCATCTCCACCCGAAAGTTGAATTTTACTTAGCGCCTTCGATCTACAAACATCCGTCAACCCTTTGAGAATCAATGCATCCGTGATCGTACCCTCCACATTAGTCTTTGATAACAGATTATAGCAACTTGCCATCGAGAACCCATCGGAGT
This sequence comes from Lathyrus sativus, assembly GCA_963859935.3. Lineage (NCBI taxonomy): Eukaryota > Viridiplantae > Streptophyta > Magnoliopsida > Fabales > Fabaceae > Lathyrus > Lathyrus sativus. Next base: position 581,695,144 of record OZ012741.1, on the reverse strand, counting down.
CCAACTTCCAAACATAACTTTTATATGTATTTCTCATTATTTAGAAAAAATAGTGTATATATATATATATATATATATATATATATATATATATATATATATATATATATATATATATATATATATATATATATATATATATATATATATATTGAAACTTATATTAATGTTACAATTAGTTTTGGAAAGATTTGTGAAATGGTTGAAATTTATATTGAATTGGTGGTAAAAATGGTTGAAGAATAATGAAAAGGTAAGAATATTAACCTAAGCTCGCGAGTTCCACCGCGAGGGGTGTGAATTCTAACGTGACGATGCAAACTCTAACAAGAGGCATAACTTAATGTCGTAAATAAATCGAATCATAAATTGTTGATAAACAAACGCAACAGAATAAGAGGATAGAAGCATATATGACACAGAATCACGTGAATCGAATCATGCACATACTAAGTTAACAACCAAAAATAGAATGCAGAGTATTGTTTACACATGAAATTGGTAAGCAAGCGCTAGTCTCTTAATTTAAGGTTACTTGTAGGATCAACTAGTGAATCCTATGATATAGTGTCAAAGTACCTTATTTTAGTTTTCTATTGATATAACTTAGTTGTGACTTAGTCGAAAAAATACTAAAAGAACGTAAAAGATGTGGGCTTCGACAGTGTTGAAAATGTAAAGAAAATAACAAGAATTGAAAGTATAAAGCAATGTACTTGAGCGAGAATGAAAATTAAATGATGAAGCAAAGAAAAGCAAAGTAAAAAGAATTTTTAAAGACTTTGCATTGAAAATAAAAGACGGTGTTTCATTGTTCATACATTCTCTCAGTCATGACTCTTTTCTCTCAATGTTGGTACTTCGAGTTTTCAATGAGATTTTATAATAAAATGAACACCCTAAATTCTAGAAATGAACTACTATATATACATATAAGAATAATTGCCTCTAACATTCCCATATTTAGTGTTATCCACGTGAAGCCTTGTATGCAGCCCGTCTCTACGCTCTCTCTACGCGTCCTTCAGAAAGAAACCTACAGATAGTTATTCATATTTGAACATAACATTTGCATGCTCAAATAACCTCCTTCTCGACGCACTTGATGTCGTCGAAATTTTACGTGGTCAAAATGTTCCTACAACATTTTCAAAATTTGCCAAGTCCCGGATCTTTTTCAACCCAAGTTTTTTCTTAAGTACATGTCATCAGCGTACCTTTAGCTTTTTGTTTTGTGAGATTTTCACCCTTTTCGAAAATTCCAACTAACAAGTATATCACGCAAAATGTAACGTGAGCAAATATGAACAACCACAACATGAAAACAGCCAACAAAATGCTCATATTTTCCTCAAACACAATGACAACAATATTGAAACGTTGCGTGTAAACATGTAAAAATAATCATGGCAATGTGCTAACACACAATGATCCTACCATGATCAAAATGAATCAGACACATTCGAAAATCATAACATGATGAAAACAAAACACAACAACACTTTCAAATCCGCAACATACATATCAAACACTTAAAAAGAATAAAATTGAGTATGCCAATATGATACACGCAAATAGAAAATCAAAACACTATAAAAAGAGATTAACAAATTGAAACACCATTTGAACCTCGATGAATAACGTTGATCTCGCCACATATTCAGTTGCTTTGCGTACTAAGCTTGAGATGTTGAGCATTATTGCGCACGGTAATGATGATGAATACGGAGCAGATTTCCGTTGAAGGGAGGTTGAAGACTTGAGAGATAGATTCGACGAAGTTGGTGGTATGGATGAGTTATTGTTGTTGCGATTTTTCTTGATCAGATGTGGTTTAAGGTGAAACGGAGAAAGGAAGGGTGTTGGTCAGATTGTGAAGTTAAGCGTAGGTGTTGAGATGAGTGTTGGTGGTCAGACTGAAGGTGGAGGTCGGGTTTTGTGGTAAATAATTGAGGGATGTTGAAATGGTAAAGGTGGTTGAGTGGATGCTCAAAGTGTGTTTCACGACGTAGCTTGGTGGTAGAGAGAGATTATCATAGTGGTGCGGTTTGGTCGATGGAGGTGGGAAAAACTATTGATGATAATGATGGCGACGACATTTGAAATCAAGTTATTCCATGTTTTTGTTTCGTTGTGTTTCTATCATATTTGAGAGAAAGAAGTTTACTGTGCGAAAATAAATGAAGAAGAGAAAGAAAATGATCTCACATTTTCACTTCCAGCTTCCTTTTTCTTTCTTCATTTTCAATGAGAGATATCTATGAGAAATGGTATGCACCACTCTCTCCCTTGGTTTGATGATTCTGAGTCTTTTTTTCAATGCAAGTCGCTTACTATATATGTCATGTGGTTAGGGTTTTCTGAAAATATAATTCCACAACTACCCTTAAATCAAAATTGGTATGAAAATGAGTATGGTAATTAAAATTTAAATGAAATTCAATTTTTGTAATAAATTTGAATGTTTCATCAATCCTATTTATTTTTTCTTGACATTTTGATTAAAAAACAAAAATAAAAGGAATTAAAATGAATAAAAAGCAGGCGCATAAATGCGCGAAAAAAATAAAATGATCTGCGTAAAATAAATTTCTAGAACACAAACAGATAAAGATCAAATTTTGCAATAAAAATGTCTGGTTGAAAAGGCTCAGGCTGATCAAAATGCGAACGTAAATGGGATCGAAAAAATTAAATGAGCACGCCATGTTAAACTACATGAACTGCAGATCAATAAAATTGATAGCTGCAAGCTCAATCTTGAAACTTTTCGCTCGATAATTTTACGCACATTTGAAAAATGATTCAATTAGTATGTCTGTAAAATTGAAATTTTATTCTGGTCGACTTTTTAAATGTTATGCAAAAAGAAATACATGTCATGATATGTAGATGATACAAATGTCATGATAAATGTATCAATTTATTGATTTAGGGGTAAAATTGGGGTATGACAGTTGACAATGTTTTTCCCTAAGACAAAACCTTTGACTACCATGCTGGAGACTACATCTTCTGCCTTTCGCAAGTCAGATTCATGTTGAAATGTATTTTAGGTGGGTTATTTTATCGTATCCGCAGGGATTGTCCTGATAACTTGATGTTTGTCGTTCAACAGTTTAAAGTTCTAAGAAAAGGGTTTTCAAAGAGTTTTTGTTTTGTAACATATATTTTGGTAGCAAAGAGTAAACTAAAGAAAGATGTTTGTTTTAAGAAAAACATGTCAAGATTAGATTTCATTAACCTCTTTCATACATATCAGATTATTCAAGCATGTGAACTTAGTTTAGATCAATACAATCGTATATCCTCTCGAATCCGTTTATTTCTAAAGCGGCTTCGTGGGTATTATTGTTTCAATCGCTAAATGATCTCTCAAACCAACAATCGAAACAATAAACATAAAAATCGATACAAAGTAAATATTAACTCTCAAATATATGTCTAGATTTTGTCTGTTAATAGATGAAGAACTTAGGTCAAGACTTGGAAAGTCTATGTCTAGAATGATTCAAACCATACATATATCAATAAAATCAAAGATCTTCATCATATATTGATCATCAACCTTGTTCACATACAAAATATCAAAAGAAATACATACTAGTAAGGTTAACTATCTCTAATCTTGACACAAAAGGTGTTTAGCTAGCCATCACCATGGTAGCTTGATCAACAAGTAAAAAGAAAAGCTTTGATAGCATCAAAGTCGAAAGATCGAAGATTGATGCACCAAAGGTTTGATTCTCACTTCTCTTGGAATTTCTAAGCTTTTTGCCCTAAAATTCCTTTACAATATGAAAAGTTGCTAAAAATGAAAAGTGTTGCAAAATATCTACTTAAGTGGCTATTTATACAAAGTCCATAATGTGCCTATAAGTGGAATTGTGCTAAACACCATCAGGGGCGCGCTTAGCATGACCAGCACAAAGGTGGAAAATTCCTAGAAAGCACGCTAAGTGCGGTCAAGGGTCTTTAGCTACCGACTCTTCATCAAAAATGCGTTGAACCCGTGCTGAAAAACACGCTAAGCACGAGTTATCGTCAAAATGTTGCAAATTGGTTTTCAAAGCCCTCTTCCATCATTCATAGGTTCCAATCATTATATCAAGCAAGAAAACCTATCAAAAAGCATAAAAATGATCACAATTCACAATATTTACAAGCATAATCGGAAACTTGCATATTTACACCAAAACATATGAATTTACTACTAAAACACCAAAGAAACAATTGGAAAGGGTCACAAAATACTTTAAAAATATGCACAATTTGGCCCTTAACAACTCTCCCCAACTTATTATTTTGTTTGTCCTCGAGCAAAAGTTTTCCAAACATAAACGAACCCAAAGCAATGCACAAGAAATCAGAATCAACAAGATAGAACAACGACAATTTCATGGTTCAAAAAGTAGAAATACAAACAAGATAAACTTACCATACTCAAAATGAATCATGAAGATGAAACTATTGCTAAGTGCAAAACATAATTCAAAACTTCTAAAGCAATACAATTCCAACATGAATCACACCTAAGCACACATTCGTCAAGGGATGAAAACATTATGAGGTTTTATCACTCACCAAACAATCCTGCAAACATCCAGAACAAATTATGCATTCAACAAACAACATGCATTAATGAGTGTAAAAGAAGGAATCACAAGGACATCAAAGGTTGTAATTTGGCTTGGCTACAAGGAAGGGTCATCTACCAAAGTCATTGAAACAAAAATGCCTATTCCTATGAGAGCATTCAATTCTCACAATCATACATATTTCAAGACCTTAACCCACTTGTTTTCTTTTCTTTGAAGCATCATTACAACCTTGAGCTCATTTGTTGGAAATTCATGCCCAATTTCCTTTCTTTTTTCCATTTTCTCTTTCATTGTTTCTTTTTCAAGCTCTTTCATTATTCACAACTACTTTATTTTTCACAATGCTTCAATCAAACTCTTTCTCCCTAACTTTGAATACAACCAAAATATGGTGTTAAGAATGCTCTCACACATCTAAGGCAAGGAACAAAAAAAACAATTGTACTTAAAGTTTGAGGTTCAAAGGTTTCAAAAAAAAAAAATCAAGATCCATTCCAAGATTCAATTATTTTTCATGTACAATATTTACATGATTCAATTATTCACACAAATCTTGATATAAAGGCTCAACGGGGCTAGCAAATGCTCACTCACTCACAAGGTAGATTGATCATTCTATTTGTTCAAGTGGTTTTTCTCAAAATTAAAAAAAAAAAATTGTCTTGATCATTTTATTTTTTTCACACAAATCAACACACATGCATGATTTCAACATAATAAGAACGAGTTAAACAAGGATGTCGGTATCCCGCCTATATTATACAATGAAAGCTTCCTTGTAAAGGCTATGTTCTAAATGATTCATAATTGAAAAAGTATTTCAAAAGAATTAATGACAACATGTTTTACACCAATCTTAAGTTTCATATCCATGCTTAGTTTAGAAAGCGATAAATATGTACCTTGCAACTGTACATTTACTCAATCATATTATTACCATTCAATTGCATGTTGATTCATCAATATTAACATTAGCCACAAGGTTCCTTTAAGTTTTTTAACTTAGGAACAACACAAAATAAAAAAAAAATCTACAAAAAAAAAACTAACAATTGCAAACTACTCAATATAATAAAACATACTATCATAAAAATTGCGACACCCAAAGCATGATGCCACAACATAAGTTCCAAATCCTCATCCTGACAAGAATGGTACAAAAATTATCTAAAAATACAATTAAAAAAAAAAGAAGACCAAATCTTAATAATTCAAACATAAACATAATAATGGAAACAAAAGATTAGAAAAAACCCAAGATCAAACTACTCAGTACTGCTCGGTGAATCCAGCTCTCACTCTGTCTCTCTACTATCATCATCATCATCCTCATCAGCTACAACATCATCAAAATCCACATCACCCTGAGTCATGTCTTCCTGAGGCACCTGTGTATGTTGCGGAGGTTGCAGAGGAACCCGCTCCCTCAGAAAATGAAAAGTCATGTCCTCAGGCATATTCACATAAGTATTGAACTCCTCAGATGAAGGGAAAGGGTGACCCATATGCGGCTCACAAATTTGTAAATGTAACGCATGCATAGATGAGTGTAAGAAACTAAAAGCTTTCTGATGAGCCATGTTCATGTCCCATGTGTACATACATGTCACACGCTCATCATACTCTTTACCAGTTGGAGGATCTCCTTCTTGTTGCTGTGGTGGTGGGACCGGTTGCTCTGGTGGTGGTGGTGGTGGCTGCACATCAACTCTAAGTATGCAGTGGCTTTGGATCCAAGTATCAATCATTATACCTTTAATGGTCTTTTGAACCATATCAGGTATCGGGGCACCCACTGAGTGAAAAGGCCCATAATCAATCCAGGAAAGACTAAGATAACAAGGACCTTATAACCCAAACGGTGTCCACTCGCAGTAGTAGCTTGGATCTTGTCAGATATAATCCTCTCTACATCTACCTACCTCTCATCCATGATATAATACAACATGCAACGAATGTCAAGAGGGATAGAGGAGGTGTGACTCATATGCCTTATGTTGTGAAGGACTAGGGTCATCAAAACTTGTGCAGTAGTGTTCATATCACCTCTCTTAAGATGCTTCGGCCTCCCTTTTTGCATTCAGCTCAAATCCCCTACCTGAATGCACTAAGGCATCACTCGCATTTGCGAAGTCCCAAATTTTCCTTGTTACCCTCTTGTAGTAGGCACACTGCTCACCTTCAGCCAACACCAATGGGTTGCCCAAATATGCATTAATGGCATCCCGCGAAAATAACACATGCTTACTCCTCACATATGTCATGAATGAATAAATACGACCCTCCGTCGGAACTACATTCGTGTAGAACTCGTGAATCATCTCATTGTTCAGCTAGGCGGGTGGGGTAAGCAAGGTCTCACATCCATGGTTCTCAATTAGGCCCAGGAAGCCTCTGAAGTCACCTTGAGGATTTATCCTAAAAATCCGCTTCGGCCAAATACTCCGTCGATTGAGCTCAAGGTAACGAGCATCCTGCTTAGCCCCCAAGAACTTATGTGCGTCAAACGATTTTGGATCTTGCCTTTGTTGATATGATTGACTGACACTGAAGTAATCACACTTGAAAACAAAATTTGGAGCCATATGCAAAATAAAGAAACCAAACAACACCAAACACATTAAAAAACCAGCTTATAAATTCAGAATAATTCTTGTGTAATTGCAGGTTGCCACACAACAAGAAATCAGGCGAGGGATGATAGTAAACTGAGAAATTTGATCCTAGGGGGTGGGTTAAGCGCAACTAGAACGCGCTAAGTGCGGTTAGGCATGCAGGAAAAAATGCCTCTGCAGCCAACCTGCCCCCACACAACAAAAATCTAACACTTAAAACAAATAAACATTAAATCTGCAACGAAAACCATAAACAACCAGCAAAAACCAAAAATCAGAAAACAGGGTGCAGAGGAGGGCGCTTGCGAAAACAGGAAAAAATTTCCTCTGGAACCACTATTATTCCTTCAAATCAAAACATAAACAACAAATCGACTGCATGTATTCACAACAAAATACTGAATCAAAGATTTAATCAGCATGCAAGTCAAGAAATCAACAAAACCCTAATGTTTCAGCTTAAGGGTTCACAGAATCACTTCTACACAAGCAACCCTAACATGTTAATTTCTACTTAGTCAAACTAAACTCTAACAACGTGTTATCTAAATCAACATAATAAAGAGCATTGATAAACCTGGAAGTAGGGAAGGAGATGAAAAAGAGAAAGAGAACTTGAAGTGAAAAAAGGAGCTTGTGAGAAGATAGCTTGAAAGTTCAAGAGTGAGACTGAGGTGAGGAAATGAGTGGAAAATGAGATTTTAATTTCAAAACACAGCTGACTCATGTCTAAAACCTAGCCCATTTCACCTTTTCCCACTCAGGCCCACACTTGAACTGGTCAATTTTACGTGACCGTGCTAAGCGGCCTCAGTAGCGCGTTAAGCGCGCTCGATGAAACAAAGTCACTCAAGTGTGGTCTCAGATTATGTTCTCCCAACTTTTTGTCGCCCAGTTAAATTTAAACTAATAAAAAAAAGTAAATACTTACATTGTTGGGGTTCCACCTAACAAGCACTTTGTTTAACGTCGCTTGAGCTCGACGGTCCAATGCAATCTCATGGATCGCAAAAAAGCATAGTGGCTACATTCTGCTTGAAATCCCCGCCAAGATAAACTTTCAACCTCTGACCATTAATAGTCCAACTCTCAGTTGACAGAGTGTCTTTAATAAAAATTGCTCCATAGTGTTTGATCTCTTTAATCTGGAATGGACCGGACCATTTGGATTTCAATCTCGAACTAAACAGTAAGACCATTTTCCCTTCTTTAAAGTCTTTGTTCAGAATCTTCTTGTCATGGTAACTTTTCACTTTATCCTTGTACAGTTTGTTAGAGTCATACGCTTGAAGACGCATTTCATCCATTTCATGTAGTTGTACTTTTCTGTTTTCACTACTTAGAGTTGGATCAAAATTCAAAAATGTTAAGGCCCAAAAAGCCTTATGCTCAAACTCCACCGGTAAGTGACAGTTTTTACCATACACCATTTTGAAAGGTGTGAGACCAATCGGAGCTTTGAAAGCTGTCTGATAAGCCCACAATACATCATCGAGCTTATTTGACCAATCTTTTCTAGAAGATGACACAGTTTTTTTCAAGAATCCTCTTAATCTCACGATTTGATACCTCCGCTTGACCATTTGCTTGTGGATGGTATGGTGTTGCAATTTTGTGCTTTACACTATACTGCTCCAACTCTTTTTCTAGCTGAGAGATGCAAAAGTGGGATCCTCCATCACATATCAACACTCTTGGAGTACCAAATCGTGAAAAAAATGTTTTTCTTCAGAAATTTTATCACCGTTTTTCCATCCGCTTTCACACATGCTATCACTTTTACCCACTTGGACACATAGTCCACTGCGACCAAAATGTATTCACAGGAAAACGATGATGGAAATGGGCTGACAAAGTCTATGCCCTAAGAATTAAATACCTCAACCTCTAGCATGTCTTGCAACGACATTTCATTCTGTTTTGAAATTCCACCACTCCTTTGACACTTGCCACAACTTTGTATATGTGAATGCGCATCTTTAAACAAAGAAGGCCAATAAAATCCCGATTAAAGGACTTTTGTTGTCGTTCTCAATCCATTAAAATTCCCTCATAAGGAGAGTTGTGAAAATGCCAAAGGATGTTATTATCCTCTTATTTCGAAACAAACATTCTCAAAATGTTATTGACACCAAGTTTAAACAAATACAGTTCATCCCACACAAAGTACTTGGCATCCGATAAAAAGTTATTTTTCTAGTTACGAGTTAGACCTTCCGGTATTAATCTGGTGGCTTTGTGATTCGCCATGTCGGCAAACCAAGATCTAACTTGCACCATGAATAACTTTTCATCAAGAAATTCTTCCTTGACCTCAATTTCAGGCTTGGTTATCTCAACATTAACAAGACGGGACAATTGATCTGCCACCAAATTCTCAGAACCCTTTTTATTACAAATTTCAAGATCAAATTCTTGCAACAGAAGGACCCATCGAATTAGCCTTTGTTTAGAATCTGGCTTAGTTAGCAAATACTTAATCGCCACATGGTCCGCGTAAACAACAACTTTAGACTCAATTAGGTAGGACGAAAAATTTTCCAATCCATGCACTATCGCAAGAAGCTTTTTTTTCTATTGTGGCATAATTTATTTGAGCTTCATTCAAAACCTTACTTGCATAGTGTATAACATGAAACATTTGTGTTCTCCTGTGACCAAGTACCGCACCAACGACATAATCACTCACGTCACACATGAGTTCAAAATCAATTTTCCAATTAAGAGCAACGATTATGGATGCGGTAGTCAAACTTTGTTTTAAAGAATTAAAATCTATATGCAAGAATCACCAAATTCAAAAGACTTATCTTTGTTGAGCAAGTTGCTCAAAGAATTTTTGATTTTTGCAAAATCTTTGATGAACCACTGATAGAATCTCGCATGACCAAGAAAGCTTCTTATTCTCTTCACATTCAAAAGTGGTGGCAACTTTTCAATGACGTCTTGGCTTGATCAACTTCAAGGCCTCTAGAAGAAACTTTGTGGCCGAGCACAATTCCTTTCGTTACCATAAAATTTCATTTTTCCCAATCAAGCACAAAATTTGTTTCCACACACCTTTCCAAAACAACATCCAAGTTTTTTAAGAATATATCAAACGACGATCCAAAAATCGAGAAGTTATCCATAAAAACCTCAATTGACTTTTCACTCAAGTCCGAAAAGATTGCTTGCACACACCATTGAAAAGTAGTCGACGCATTACACAACCCAAAAGGTATCCTCCTATAAGCAAAGATTCCAAAAGGGCATGTGAAAGCAGTTTTCTCATGGTCCTCCGGGCTAACAGTAATTTGATTGTAACCCGAATAACCATCTAAAAAACAATAGAATTCTTGTCTGGAACATCTCTCAAGCATTTGGTCCATGAAAGGAAGAGAAAAATGATCTTTCCTCATAAAAAGATGGCAGAACAAAATCAAGAGCTTGATCGTGTCAGCAATGAACTAGAAGACCTTCGGGAAAGTGTGGGGCAGATTATGGAGATGTTATAGGTTATACGTGCAAGGATGGATACTCAACCCACTGTTGTTTCTGAGATTACCAATGTTGTTGTGGATCCTCAACCATATGTTGCTACTGCAAGTGTACCTCTTTATGGTCTTCCACCTGGTTTTGTGCCAACACCTACTGCAGTTCCTATTGCTCAACAAGTTCAACCAGCTGTTCCTTTGGTTTATGAAGCTCCTCAAGTGATTCCTACTTTTGCACCAGCTGCTGTTCATACTCATGTGCAACCATACTTCAATGAACCGGTATATGAGTGAGAAAAAGGAAAGAACACACCCTAGGAGAATGTTTTTCATAGGTATAAAAAATTAAGTAATAAATATAAAAGAATTAATGCAACCTTGGAAGCTAGCCTTCCCAGAAAAGGGATGGTTGATGAGGCTTCTACTAAGATAAGAGGAAGGAGCATTAAAGGGACCCGTTTGGTCAAGCTTACTCCTAACGATGATGGTGAAACCCTTAAAGGGGCCTTCATCAGTTACATTATGATGTTTGCCAAACACTATGAGTTCACTCCAAGCATGGCACCCTTTGCTGAACGAATATATGGCCCTGTAAGTTTAACCATAGGACACTTATAATGAACCCAAGAGATATCTTTGAAGGGTAAGATCCATTTTATCTTACCCTTCAAAGAAACTCTACAACAGCTCTACGTAACCCCAAGGCTTTGTCGCCGACCCATTGAAACCCTGCAGATCGGAGCCTACGTAGGGTGTCAGATGTGATTCATCCACCTGGAAGGTGGAAAACAGCCGGGAATACATAATATCAACTGAGCTGCCTTGGTTGATGAGGATTCATCGGACATTAAAATTTTCCATCTGGGCCCTTACGAGCAAAGGGATGCTGGCGTTAGGGGCTCCACCGAGGAGCTCCTCGTGGTAGAAGCAGATGAGAACAAATTTTCCTCGGACCCTATCGAGGGTGGAGTTCTGCTTCAAGCTTCTGCTGATAAGATGCTCGAATTTTCTTTTGACGGACCCTACCGTGACTTTGTTGAAGCCCCCCTCCGGAGATGACCATGGCGGAGGGGAAAGTCTCCCATGAGTTGTGCACGGCAAAATATGGAGGGGTGCTAAGCCCCTCGGGGATGTAGGAATCTTCAGGTAGCGAGATGCTCATAACGACCTGAAGGCTGATTTTCTCGGAGGAAGGTACCTCTTCCTCAACTTTTTTGGATTCCCGGGCGTCTTGCCGATGAGCGTTCTTCAGTTTGGCGAACTGCTTCAAATGTCTGTCCCTGATGAGTATTTCTATGGCATCCTTCAAGTGGATGCAATCGTCGGTCATATGGTTGTGGCTTTTGTGGAACCGACAGTATTTCGACTTGTCCGTGTTTGGTTTGGATGGTATCTTCTTCGGGAACCGGACCCCCGCCTGCCGGAATTCTGAGTTGGCACATTTAGAAAGGATCTTTTCCCTCAAAACTATTAAGGGGGTGTACTCGTGGAATCGACCGGAAGGCCCTTTGTTGTCCCGTGGCTTTCTGGGACGATCTTCTCGTCTTCTTTCTCCCCGACGGGATGTTGAGGGCTCGTCGAATTTGGAGGTTCGGGCATTCTCCCGGTGCATCGAATCTCGGGCAGAACTGGAAGTCTCCTTCTCTTCGTACTGAATGTACAATTGTGCCTTGAGGAGGAAAGCGTCTAGCATTGTTGGGGACTGGGTGCCTACAACTTTAGCAAATTCAGTGCAGGGACGGAACCCGCGTTCGAGCATAAAAATTTTCATGTCATCGGCCATATAGACCTAGACGACCTCCTTATTGAACCTTTCGATGTAGGCTTATAGGGGTTCATCTCTCCCTTGAATGATGGCCTCAAAGGAGGCTTCTATCTTCGGATGGCGGTGGGAGATCGTGAAGTGTCTGGAGAACATTCTCCCCAATTGCCTCCATGAGATGATGGAATCGTCGGGGAGTATTTTGTACCAGGTCATCGCCCCCTTCCTGAGTGTAGTCGGGGATAATTTGCATTTGATGGCGTCCCGGATGTCGCGGTAATCGAGTAGCGCATCGATATTTTCAATGTGCTCATCAGGGTCCGTTGTACCGTATACGTGCCTAGAGAAGGGGGGTTTCTCCAGTCCCCTTGGCAGATACATGGCCATAATCTCCTAGGACAACGAGCCGTGAGGCTCTTTGCCACTACTGCTGCTGGTCCAAGACGGGGAGCGGGTGCCCCGTCTGTATGTATGATGACAGCCTCGACGAGAAGACAGAGTTCGTGCTCGGCCTTTGGACCTGGGAGGAGGCAAACTTGGGACTCTGCTTGGTGGTTTCTTCTGGTCCTCTTGGGTCACAGGGAATGTTGGTGCCAAGGAGAGATGTGGTCATGCTTTCTGATGGTTAGGGTCTCTGGTTCTGGAGGTGTCTGACGGTTTCTTTCGTGTCGGGGAGGAGGACTCTGTGGTCGTTGATGTTCTTTCCTCGGTGGAGGGGATCTTGGAAGACTAGACTCTTCTGAGGCTCCAATTCTCGCGCTTTGTTTGAGGATTAAGAGGTTGGTCTTGTTGAGAACCTCGAGGAGGGCCGCCATGGTCGGATCGACGTCGGGCGGAACTGGAACTAATAGGTGCTCCGAGGCGAGTGAGACCTCATTGTGATATGCCCGAACAGGGGATGGAGAACGTCGCCGCCATGAGAGGTGGTTGCTCCGTCAGCATCAGTCTTGCTGACGGGGAGGAGAGCAGAGTTGCAAGCATCAAGAGTGTTGTCACGGCTGGCCATGATCGGGATTTTGAAGAACTGTTCTGGTCTCGTGTCTACGAAAGAAGAAAATACGGGGATAACAAGTTTCTCATAGACGACGCCACTGATCTTGACGGTTGATCAAAACCTGATGTGGGTCAGAGACAAACATCTGTGATACTGTGTGTGTGTGTGTGTGAGATAGAGAGAGAGAGAGAGAGAGAGAGAGAGAGAGAACAAGTACATAATATGAGTATATCAGAGTGAATATTGGATACTAGACCCTCTCAAGTGAGAGGGTTTTTATAGTGCCCCAAACACTTGACCATTAGTCCCTATTTTCGAGGCGAGATAACTGTTTCCTGAAGAATAGGTAACTGCCAGAACTAGCCGTTGAAACGGGCAGAGGTGTCAATAACTAGTCGTTGCCACGGGCAGGGGCGCAGTTACAGGCACAAACGTCTTGGTTGTTTCTAGATGGTGGAACCGTGCGTGACGAGCAAGGACTGTGGAGGATAAGCGATGTGACCAAGGATAAATTAGTCAGCCTCCCTTATTGGAGGGGCAGAAAGGTAAATGCTCCCCCCGAATTGGGTGGACTTAGGCAATCAGGTCGTTCTGGAAGTAGAAGTGGATTGGGTCATACCTAACCATTGGGCCAGTCCGGAAGAGTAATTTTTTTTAAAATAAAAAAGCTAGTGTAGTGATGTTAGAATGATTATTCACTTTGTTAAGACTATATTTTTTTTTTATGAACAAAAAGTATTTGGATTAAATGATAAAAAAATTCTTCGGTTAAAATTGTTATTTTTGAATTTAAGCTCAACTCTGGATATGCAATAGTGCTAAATTCTTTTGAAAAAGACATTTTTATTTATCATAGTCCTATTTATTTTGAGAAGTTAATCTCTGCAGCTGTGCGTTGAGGATATCCATTATGGTTCTCTCTGACTCGAGAGATTAATCTCTAGAGTTGCACGTCGAGGATATTCGATTTTTATTGAAAAATTATATTCAAATTAAAAATTCTTTTAAATTTCAATTTTATTTTAAAATAATCAAAAATAAAAAAATTACACGGCTTAAAGTAGTTTGATGTTAAGAATATTAAAAACCTTTGGTGTGTGTAATTGATATTTTCATATTCTTAATTTTGGCATCACTCGATGCTACTTTGTCTTATTTTTTTCATTTTCTTTGAACTCAATTTCCTTATAAATATATGTACAAGCTCAATCTTTTTTGTTTATGCACATAATGGCTTTTCAAATAGAAGAAATATTCTCCCGAATACTTTCTTTTGGGATTCTTTACTCTGTACCTTAATGACAAGTTAGAATACTGAAACAAATATCTTCTATGAGACAAATACTTAAATTATCTAACAAGTCGAAATGCTTAAAATATCTTTCTTTTGGCATTCTGTTGAGTGTAGAGTACTAAATCTTAAACTATCTAACATAAGATTGAAGGCGAAGTTTCCACGTGGCATTGTCAACTACTCTTCATTAACAAGCTTAGACCTTTCAATCAATAAGCTTTTGGGAACTATCCCATATGATATTTCAGCCATACTTAAATTTGTGACATCCATGGATCGGTCTGATAACAAATTCATTGGTGAAATTCCAATAGATTTAGCAAACTGCACTTACATGAATGCTATTAAACATGATAACAACATGTTAAACAGTGAAATTCCTAAAGAACTAGGCCAACTTAGGAGGTTGAAGGTGATTTCTATTTCTAACAATCATTTGTCAGCGTCAGTGCAACCGCTGATTGACAAATTTAATGGGAGTTTAATTTTCAGTTATGCTAAAAATAATGGATTTTGTGGAGGGTTCTTGAGACCTTGCTCCTTGACAAGTGACAAGCACGAAGATTTTCATCAATCATTCAATGATGGTCTTATTGTTGGTTATAATTTTTCACTCATTTGTTCTTTTATGATCACTTTTATGTTCTACTCCATTTATCAATATTGGGTGCATCTATTGAAGAGGAAGAAAAACAAAGTAATAGAATTAGGCAAATATATTTGCCCCATCATTAGTATGAGAAAACAAATGGTAGGTAATCAGATATATGAATTGCTACAAATGTGGTGGGCACATAAAGAAACCAAAGAGGTATTTTTTTCGTTATTTATGTCTTTTTAAAAAAATAATGTATTCAATAATTTTTATAGTTTAACATTGTAAAATAAATTTGCACATACATCCTATAATCTCTATACTATGTAAAAAATTGTCCACAACAATATAGATGGAAGAACTGCGTGGCGCATCTAATTATCTTTATGGATAATGTTGTTGGGGTAGGAAAGATGAGAATAGTGTAAGAAGAATTTATGCCTAATGGTACTTTACTAGCTATTAAAAAATTATTTGACTATCGATTATTTAAAAGGCATTTCTGTTTAGGAACAACAATTTTGTGCAAGTAGAGACACAAAAATATAATTCTCTTACTTGGTTCTATATTGAAGAAAATGAAAGGCATTTCACATATACATACATGTCAAATGGAAGGTTATTCTAAATGGCTACATCCTTTAAAAAGTAAAGTCATGAGATTGAAATAGCATGACATAGTCAACATTGCACTTGGAATTGCACCATGGTTTTCATGGCTTCTTCATACAGATAATTTCTACGAAAAAATCCCATTAACAAATACAAATTAACATCCCTAATTATATATAACATTCACACATCTTATTAAAAATAAGAATTTGAAATTTACATTAATTATTTATTGTGATAAATTAAAATTAATGTTTTATAATAAATAATTCATATAAAATTATAATTAAAATATATAACGAAATGTCATGTGAGTCTTATCTTTTAATATTACAACATTAATGTAGTAATTGTTTAATTATAATCATATTAAAAGTAGTTTAATTATCATTTAATCTCAGTCTAATTTTGAATATCTCATTACATTAAAAGTTGTTTAATTTTTCTTTAATTTTATTATAAAATGAAATGTAATCAAATATATGAGATTACATGATAATTAAATAATTTTTAATCTGATGAGAATTAAATTATCGTAATATTTATATTGTGGTATTGAAAAACTACTTTATTTTTAATTTTTTTCCTTATTTTTGCTTTCAAATTTAGTTATTTTATTTGTAGTTTTCTTTAAATTAAATATTTTTAATCTGATATATCCAATGATTCTGATTGGCACTTATACACAATACATTTTTGTTTGAAGTGAATTTTAATAATAATGGAAAAAGAGATGTATTATGAAAAAAGAATGTGAAATGAGAAAAAAGTTTACGTTAGTCTGAGAATCAAAATCAAGTTTCAAAAAATAATAATAGTACAGTGACATAAAGATTCACATTATTTGCCATTATTACTAGTATCACTACCACAGTACACAGTAGAGTTACCCTATTTAGTTTATATTTTATCAT
This sequence comes from Lathyrus sativus, assembly GCA_963859935.3. Classification (NCBI taxonomy): domain Eukaryota; kingdom Viridiplantae; phylum Streptophyta; class Magnoliopsida; order Fabales; family Fabaceae; genus Lathyrus; species Lathyrus sativus. The sequence goes on along the minus strand of OZ012741.1, from coordinate 581,678,281 downwards.
AGTTACTTTTTACCGCCCTAGGTAGTTTTTATTTTACCATAGTTACTTTTTACAGAGTTTGTTAGAAATCTTACCACAGTTACGTTTTATTTTTTACAGAGTTTGTTAGGAATCTTACCATAATTAGTTAGAAATCTTACCATAGTTACTTTTTTAGAGAGTTTGTTAGAAATCTTACCGTAGTTACTTTTAATTTTTTACAGAGTTTGTCAGGAATCTTACCATAGTTAGTTATTATAAGAGTTTGTTATACCTATTTTTCATTTGCAAGCATTAGAGCAAGAATTGGAGTTGAAAAGCAGAGAGAGAAATCATGAGTCGTGGAAACCAAAACCAGGTTAGCGATCAATCTTCTTCTTCCTTCTTCCGCTATTTTCTTCTTCTCTGAAACTACAATGCAACGCATGTTGATACGTCTTTAGCATTTTTGTTACGATATAGCAATGATCACTTGTTTCAACACTCTACTGTAGATTTTGATTTTGATTTTGTTTTGATTTTGTTTTGATTTTGATTTTGATTTTGATTTTGTTTCTGATGTTGATTTTGATTCTTATTTTGATTTTGATTTTGATTTTGATTTTAAGTTTTTGCTTCTAATGTTAGTGATTAATCGAAGGATCTAACAAATTTACTGTTTCTGCTATCAGCTAAAGTAATCTATTGCTTTTTATTTCTGTCTTCAATGCAATGCATGATCAAATGTTTTTAGCATTTTTATTTGAAAACACACTCAGTAAAACGTTACGACTTTTTTCGGTTTAAAAATGCAATTCCATTCTTCTCGCTTCTCATTTGGCGGTGGTTTTGTGTATTAGCTGTGGCCGTTCTGTGTGTGTGATTGATTAGCATTTTTATTATCATAAAGCAATGATCACTTGTTTGAACAAACTAGAGTAACTTTTGATTTTGATTTTGATTTTGAGTTTTTACTTTTAATGTTAGTGATTAATGGAAGGATCTAACAAATTTACAGTTTCTAAGTAATCTATTGTTTGTTTTTAGCATTTTCATTTGAACACACACTGAGTAAAGGTATTCACCACGGTTCGCGGTTCTGTGTGTGTAATTGATTGGCTTTCAACTTCTTTTTAGTTTATTTTGATTTGTTTGTTAAAAAAGTTATACGCACTTTGCTAAGTTAAACTTTAACTTTTCCTAATATTAGAATTTAGATCCTCTTCTAGGCATTAAGAATTTACTATTTACACAAAGTCTTCTCCTTAAAATAAATTAAAAAGTGTCACAATTAATTTGTTTATTTGCTTATAGATTGATATAAATGTAATTGTGAGTAATTAATTTTCTTATATATGCTTATAATTCCAACTATGAATGTTTATTTTTAAGTTTGTTCAATATTGTGATGTTTGTTTCTTACACATGCACAATACATATTTGCTCACTCACACACAACTTCTCATTTAATTTTCAATATACAGATGGTGATTGTCCCAGATCCAATGAATTGCTTTTCTTGCTTTTTTTCAGTTTTGAAATCTTCTACATAGTTTTGACAATCATTTGTTAACTCTAAATTTCTATATCTTATTTGCAGCATTATACCCTTCAGTTCGATGGTGCATGCAATGGAAATCCTGGACCAGCTGGTGCAGGAGCTGTACTGTTTGATGAACAAGGGAGTTTGGTATTAAGCTCATGCAACAATTCAATTACATTATATTCTTTAAGATGTAGCTTACTCATGTTTTTTTTCTCCTGCAGCTGTATCATTTTCGCCAAGGGCTGGGATA